>CM060922.1:422593621-423883205 GCA_030737875.1 Allium sativum
GGACGAGTTTTGATGGTCCGGATGGGTTTTAGGGTTAATCTTATGGCTGAAATGAATTGCTACACCTATAAAATAACACCTAGACCTAGCCTAACTCACAAAAATTCATATGACACCAAAATGCTGCTAAAATCTCTCTTGAGCCATGGCCGCCGTCTCCAAATTAAAGATTAAGCGTCCAAACTCAAATCAAATCAAAGATCAATGCTTCTACAACAAATTCAAGGGGATAGATCAATGACACTGCAACTTTCTAAGACAAATTCACTTCTTGATTCATTAGCCGTTCTCTGTAAGTGCTAGTTATTTTTAGATATAAATATTTAATTTTAATATGGGCATGAAATAAAGTGGAATTGGATCTAAGTATGTTTATCGATTCAGATCTATTCCTGTTGCTTTTTGAATCTTTAGTTTTGAAACTTGTCTACCTTTATTCTCATGACAAGTTTGTGATTTATTCAGCAGTTTCCTTGATTCGTAATGATGTTATCATCAAGTTGTAATCTTTATTCCTATCATGATGTTGTTTTCTCTCTGATCTATTTATTATGCAAATTTCTACCTTCCCCTATTTATTTTCTTTTGATGAACCTTGGTCAACTTCGGACCTTGGCCTAAAATCGCGATTCGAATACGAGATGTATACGGGGGAATAATGGGATTATTGCCAATAAGAATATGATTAATAATTGGCAACATGAAATTGGATGTTATCATTTTATTTGCAAGTTTGGGGTAGATCTGTAAATTTTGGTATAATCCTGTTATGATAAAATTTGCATAAATATTATATACATGGAATTCGACACCAATTGGATCTATGTAATGTAACATGAAATTTGGTATATATAACATGTATGTAATTTGGCATGTAAAACAAAATTATGAGTTTTGGAGCCTATGTAAATTAAATCAAAAGATTGGGCTTATGTTAATTAGGCATGTGTAGACTTGGAAATTTGAGCATGAAAGCGATTGTAAACTTTATAATTGGCATAAACATGTATTATGAACTTAGGCAACTGGCATGTATTGAAATAAAAAGATTATAGTTTGGGATAACTACATCATGAATCATCGGATTTGGGTTTATTGGGTATGAAACTTGATACATGTAATTTTGGCTAGATCTTGACATATGTAAAAAGGCATGAAACTTGGTATATATGTAAACTGACTAGAATTGGGTACATATATTAGTTGGCATGTAATAGCCTTAAAAGAGGGATAAATATAAATTGAGATAAGTTGCCTTTAATGGCATAAGATAAATTTTGGTAAAATTGATATGATTTTTCATACCATTAATTGATGGACATAATTGAGTCAATTATGGACGTCGTTAAATTAGGAATTAATTGATAATTTGAATAGGGAAATAAATTCAAATTGGGGTAAAAGATTATAAGTGATAATCAATGCTTTAGACACGAGGTTGGACATATTTGTGACGTAAACCTGCCCGGAACCGCCCTTCAAATCCAGTAGTCACAAATGGTAGCCCAATGTGAGAGGTCCTAGGCCCAAATTAAAAGCGTAACAGTTGTAAAGACACGAGGTTAGATTCTTTTATGGTGTAAGACTGCCCGGACCCACCCGGCAAATCCAGCTGCCATAAATGTCAGTCTAATGTGAGAGGTCTTTATAAGGTTACGACCTTAATGAATTAAGAAATACTTAACCAGATAAACATGTGGTGGGACACGGGGGTTAAGTGGGTGACATGTGGAAATACGAATAGTAATACTTAACCAACGTAACATGGTAATTAGACTAGTGGGTAGGGTTAAGTAAATAAGAACACTTAACCAATATGATATAAATGGGTGGGTTAAGTAATATGATTAGGTTAATCTGGACACTTAACCAATTTAATAAGTTGACTACGGGAGTGGGTAAAGTTAAGCAAATGTTTAACCATTATAACATGATTAAACTGGACTAGAGAGTGAGGTTAAGTTAATGAGAACACTTAACTAATACAATGGGTTAATTAGACAAGTGGTTGCGGTTAAGTAGTAACACTCAACCAACATAACAGGACAAGCGGGTGGGTTAAGTTAACTTGAATAAGTTGATAACACTTAACCATTATAATATGACTGGTGGATGGGGTTAAGTTAACGTGCACTTAACCAATCTGATGTGATGCGTAGTAGGGTTAAGTAACACATGGGGTTAAGTTAACAAGAAAATTCTTAACCAATGTAACCAGATAGACGAACGGGGTTAAGTTAATAAACCACACTTAACCAATCAAACATAATAAGCGAGAAAGGTTAAGTTAAATAAGATAAACTCTTAACCATGGTAACATAACGAGTAGAAAGGTTAAGTACATATCGGGTTGGTGGGTAATATTAGTAAATATAGGCCCACATACACTTAACCATTAAATACACATGCTTGTATCAGTAGCGGGGTTAAGTACACATCAGGGTTGGTGGGTAATATCAGAGAGTATAGGCCCACAGACTTAACCATTAGAAAAACCTAGTAACGGGGACCCATTTCAGCAGTAACCCACATTAGGTATAAATGGAACCCTGAGCTAGGCAGGGTGGGGCACGATTACTGGGCTGATTATAAGAGGTCAAATTAGCGATGGTTGGTGCAGCAGTGCAGGTTCTAATGGAGTGCGGGCGTGCACACACTTCGACGCAGAAAATTTAGCCACTGGGCATCAGTAGGTATAAAGCTGTGCATCTTGATTGTGTCAGGGTTGCCACCATGGAACTTGATACACCCCATGGTGGGACCAGCACAGGTATCTACAAGTAGGGGGCCGCATGACACAAACGAGAACTAGGTCAAGTAGGGAGCCGATCGATAAGGTAGTAAGGGTGCATCGAATATATACATGGCCATTGGGGTGATCGAGGTGGAATCCTCAAAATCGATGTACACCTGAAGGCTACCATAATTGCGAGGATTGGGATCACGTTGTAATTATTATATTACACGGGCTACTAGTTGGGACACTAGTAGGGGGTACGGATCCTTGTTGCACAGGACACTAGTTGGGATACTAGTAGGAGTACATATCATTCCATATATGACACTTATGAGGATGCTAGTTAGGTGGTGTAGAGCAAATAGATATCGTTTTAATCGTAAAGCTTAGAAACCTTGCGATGTTACTTTTGATAGAAACCATGCGGTGGGATACTTGATAGGAATTATGGGATGTTATACTTGTTTCATCGTGCCCGAAGTTTATCTTGTTACCTTAGTTTATCTTGTTATCATAGTTTATCTTGTTATCTTAGTTTATCTTGTCTACCTTGTCATCATGCTTATGTTTACTTTCAGTTTATTTATGCCATGTTATCTTTACTCATTTTTATGCTGAAAGTCACTAGGACTTACTCAGTCTTTATGACTGACCCGTTTTGTTTCGCCTCTTTTTCTTCCGTTCCCCCCCCTTAGGTTCACAGGGTGGGAATATAGCTTAGTTCGGATCTTACCAAGCTCCAAGGCTCTTTCATGTATGGCTTGGATTTCTCTTGGCTATGGCTTGCTTTGCTTTATTGGGGAATACTGCAGTTTGTTTTTATGCTTCTTTGTTTTTGAGCAAGACAGATATTTTAACTATGAAATTGGGTATTGAAAGTTGATGGGCTTTTCTTGTAAACATTTATATTTAATAAATGATTTGAAGTACTTCCACTTTATTTTCCGTTGTTTTATATATGTCTGTCTTGTAATATTTCTGTTCCAGTACCCATAATACTCCATTGAAGTTAAGGCATTCCCTTTGTGAGTGACCTTAACAGATGTGGGGTGTTACAAATATTAAATTAGAATGAATGGAATTTGATTAAGTAATAATCGAGATGAGCTTTTGTGAAGGAAGACCGTTACTATATATGGAATTTAAAAGACTTTGCCGTTATTCCATTTATATTACTAGCCTGATACGAGAATTTATTTTGATTATATACTGTTATGATTTTTATGTAGATTCCATTTTTGGTGGAAGAGGTTTTGGGTTTATCGTGAACTGTGTTTTAAATGACACTCATTCTTTAACCCAGTTAAAGACAAGATTTATTTCCTAAATTTTAATAATCGTTAAATAATGATTTTTTGAGATTAAAACTAAGTGGAGTTTTAATGAATCTTTAATTAGATTTAAATGTTAATGTGATAATTAAATTTGCCAAATTTGAGAAGTGTTCGAAAATGTAGTATAACCGGTTTTACTTCATGCGATAGTTAAATCTTTAATTAGATTTGAATGTTAAGTGGTAATTGAATTTACCAATAACACAGTGGGTGTTAGATATAGAGTAGTACCAGTTTTGCTCCATTGGATTAATAGGTTGGGATGGGAAAAATAAAATAAACTATTGCTTCGGTAAGGCTCGATAATCCCGACTAGTTTGATAAACCTTATTTTGGTTTAAAGTTGTGAAAAGATAACACAAAATCTTTTGAAATGGTTTCCAAGTGAAGATTTAAACAAGAGGTTTAAATGAATTAAATCTTTGATAAGATTTATGGGAATAATTCCCAATGTAAAAAATATTTGAATAAAAGAATATTCTGGATTGGAATGAGGCGTATGATGTGTTTTTATAACACTTGATTACAAGAAACTCGGGTTACTCAAAAAGACCGGGATTAACCCATTCTGAATAATTGATACGATGACTAAAAGTCAAAGATATTGAAGGCGTTGGTTGAAGACCGGCGTTCTTCACATCGAATGGATTACTACTGATACCCTGGATTGGTTAGCTCCCAGGATAGGTTATAGTGGTAGTTGTCCGGACGTACTTGTTGATTCTCCGGATATGTGAGGGCCTCTCTCCTATATTGGACAAATGGAAGGAGCAGTAAGGTGCCTCCGGTTTCGTTCAGACCTAGAACGGACTTACGGATGGATGGTATGTCTGACATTGTATTCCTTTATGCTGTATTCGTCGATCTCTACTAAATATATATCTATTTGGTGGTGGAGAATTTATTCTCTTGCTTAACACCCTTCTCTAAGACGTACGAGTTTAGAGGTTATATATTGGCAGAAATCAATGGTATGGTATGGATTGACAATGTGACATGCTGAGATGCATGGATCAAGGCTTTTGTTAAAAAGTAGAGCCTTGTGGTTGATGATTAAAGCACAGCTTTAAGTAGCACAGCTTTGTGTGGCATTAATTCACGAGCCTCACACACCCGTATGATGGTGAACTGATGGTTTGATCAGTATGCTTTTGAGATGAGGATAGAAACCTTTAGGGTTGCCATGTATTCGGTCGACCGAGATGAGCTGAGTGTGGCTGCTCCATGCTCAAAGGGATAGGGCACACCCCTCGATTCCCAGAGGGATAGAGCAAGCGCTGTTTTCTCTATCAGGGACATAAGCCGCGAGGATACTTGATTTCCCAAAAGGCGGATGTGAATTACGGTGTTTTCTCTAGTTGGGGCATAAGTTGTGGAGTATTACACTACACGATAGGTCTTTCGAATCAGCAGCCATCATAATGGAAATCCAAACTTCCAATACGAGTTTTTCGGTTTTAGTTGTAAATCTGTGTATAACAACATAATATGTGGTACCTATGCCGTCTAGGATTGATACATTTACTTTCAAATTGATTTCTACACTATACACTTATAGTAACAATAAAACATAAATTTTGCGTACCAAGCATATTTGGCCATTATAAGGTAAAACTCTATCCTCCGGCTTGCATTGCATTGTGTGATGGGACCCGAGTCTTATAATAGCTTCATTTTTCTTTATTTAGCATTGCAAGTCTTGTTCATGGTATTCATGGAAGGAAATTTGTTCCGTGTTATACTGCGTGTTCCCGTGATTTACCTAAATTTAAAATAAAGATTAATAATTGTTTTAGTTCTCACACCAGTCCTATGACTGACTCGGAGTTTATTGTTTTAACCTAAACTCTGGGTGCCCATATTTCCACATGGGCAGCTAATAGTTTTGGTTTTCGCAAATATTTCTTTTCCCAGGATCCTGGATTACAGCTGGAGCTATATTCGAAAAGCTTTGTATCCGTGTATTTCTTTCAGTTGTTGAAGTAAACTTTTTCCACTGTACATTATATTTATTATATATTTTCCGTTGTTTTGTAATTCAAATCTCTGATATTTTTCTGCTGTATATTATTGAACTCTGATATATTCTTATACTCTGATGTAAATTGTTGTAATAGCAATGAAATATTCTATTGTTTGTGTTCTGATGAGTCGTGTTCTCAAAGCAATCCGGGCACCTCCGTCTCCTCAGGGATCGGGGAAGTCTAGGTTGTTTCACAAGTGCTCAAAACTGTGCACTTTTATCCTTAACAGTCGACTGGTTTAGTGCATAAATGCGCAGCTTTGGCACTTGTGTGCCAATACAATATATATTGTTTTTTGTTTTTGTTTTGTGATATTTGAGGATAGATTTTAACAATATATGACATAATCTAATATCAAAATTAACTAAATAATCAAACTATATCACTTTCCTTTGATTTTCTCTTCTTCTTTGTCATGAATCAAAAAACTCATGAACTAGAATTCTCCCTTTTTTTGATGGATGACAACCTCTTGTTATAGATTTTATGGGAACCCACCTCTTGTTGATAGTATTAAAGTGTATATTCTTCCCCCTAAATATACGATATATAAATTTCTCCCCTGAATCTGTGGCTATGATATTTTCCTACAGAAACTTGTTAGTATATCAATCTCTCTCCCGCTTTGTCATCCGTAAAAAAGAATAGTAGCAAGATAGAAACACCATAAATACAATAGATTCTTTACCTTCACTTTAGGTTTGTTTCCAAAGATTTTAAAGATACCGAAATAACCTTCTCTTTGTTGTGGTGTACCTGCAAAAAATATGATATATACTTTGGTACCCACTTCCTCCGTTTGGGTCCAGGGGTTAGATGGAATGTAACCATACCCAAGAGGGTTTAATGGAACCTTTAAAAAGGAATTTTTCGTTATTAACTACTGAATTAAAATAATCATTGATATATTTTTCTCTGTTTTTCCAATTTACAAGAACTCGAATACTTAAATAACTTCTATTAGTATTTCCTTTCGTACTTTTAGATTTATTATAAATATCTCTATTTATAGAAGTATTCGAATTTCTACAAGAATTGGATCTTGGATTTACTAGAGTTGTAGTACTAGCAGTCCTATTTTTATTATACATAAAGGCATATCCAGTATTATTTCTATGATTCGTTTTTTATATCCTAAACTACTTTTGTTGTGAAAAGGTCGAGATCGAGAAAAATCATATTTGAAACATTTTGACCTTTATTAAATTTCGTGAATTTAATTGTACATTTTTCAAATTTGATTCGAAATTCGCGATTGACATTTTCAAAAGAAATTTTATTATTTTTTAAAATCATCAATTTGCTTGTTTAATTCAGAACTCTTCCTTTTAAAGTACTATTCTCATTTTCGAGACAAAAATATGAGATTCTGAATTATCTAAAGATAATTGTAATTTTTCAAAATTTTCTTTTGAATTAGAAATTGCTTTTTGCAAAATATTATTATTAAATTTTTAAATATCATATTCTTTAGATATTTCTAAATTCTTTTCGGTTAAAGCTTCATTCTCCTTTTCAAGAGACAAAATTAAAGAACTAGAATTATTTAAAGAATCTTCTAAAGATGTATTTTTATTTTGTAAACCATGGATTTCCTTTAAAAGATCACTGTTTTTATCAATTAACCGCTCATTTTATTTTTGAAGGAAATCTTTTTGAAAAACAAGCTCTTTAAAGGTATTTTCAAAACATCTAGTTTGTTTTACTAAAGTTTATTTTCCTCTTTTAACCCAGAGTTTTCTTGCTTTCAATCTTTTGATTTAGCTAAAATAATTGTATTAAGTTTATTCAAAGTTTTAAAATCATTCAATAATTTTTCATGGTCTAACAAAAGATCTTTATATAATGAAACTACGCATACCGATTGTGATCTGACTTTAGCCATGAGACATTTGCTTGCTTGCTACATTGATTCTGCTTTGTTGCACTTCCATTTTCTAATGCTTTGACTGGATTTCTTTATCGCCATTTATTCTAGGATTTTGATAAGATCTCTAGAATCCCAGGCTCTGATACCAATTGAAAAGAGTGCTAGAGTAGGATCGAGTAATATGGAACTACGTATATATGCAGAAGTGTTAATAATGTGATATTCTATACTTCTTATAGTTATGCAAATAAAAATTTAATGATCTAAATATTAAGATATCACAAATAAGCAATATGTAAATGCAGTAAATAAAAATAAACGACACCAAGAATTTAATACTAGTTCGGAGCACTGTCTTACGTCCAGTCCCAGGGTCTTTTTGGAATTTCCACTAAGCAATACCTTCACTTCACTCGGGGGAACAAGTTTACAAACACCCGAGAAGTAGAACGGGGACATAAGCAACAGAATAGGATTTCACCTCAGGATTCGAAGAGGACTTCTTGCTTGAGCAGCAGAACATGACTTCACAAGTACAAAAAAAATTGACTATATATATGTTCCGAATAACACGGATAAGTCACACTTTGAGTATGCCCTTCCTATAATCTTATCCTCAAATATATAAAGTGTATGTGAAGATTTTGAGGAAGTATATAGCTTTAGAATCAAAAACTAAGTGAATGGAATCAATGATTCAAGCGATGAAGATGGTTTTAGAATTCTTTTGAATGCAAAGAGTAGATAAAGAATAAGATCAGAAATTAAGACAAGAATTGGTAATTTGGAAAGTGATGTTTGTAGTGTATAAGTAGTATACGAATAGTAGTAATTATTCATGAAGAGTTTCAACGAAAAGAAGCAACCATTTCGCTTGAAATTAGATTGAAAACCCTTCATGAAAAGAAGTGTCTCTTGGATGGAAATGGCAGTTGGAAATAATCAGTCGACTGGTAAAAATAACTAGTCAACTAGTTGGAAATCGTATATATATATATATATATATATATATATATATATATATAAGTATATACACAAGTGCTCAAAACTATGCACTTTTATTCTTACCAGTCGACTGGTAAGATTCTAACTAATTGACTCGTTTAGTGCATAAATGCACAGCTTTGGCACTTGCGTGCCAATATTATATATATCGTTTTGTGTTTGTGTTGCGATATTTGAGGATATAACAATATATAACACAATCTAATATCACAATTAACTAAATAATCAAACTATATCACCTTCTTTTGATCTTATCTTCTTCTTTGTCATGATTCAAAAAACTCATGAACTAACAATTACTTGCTATATATAATGAAAAGTAAAAATCAAAAGTTTATATACAAAATCATTATGTCTTCTAATTCAAATTCATCCAAATTCTCACCACCATCAACTCCAATTCAGATTACTACTATGAAACAAGATCCGGTTTATAAATGGTCTTCATATCAACAGGATATACACTGGAAAGTTAGAAACCAAAACGAGCATTAGCTATCTCACCATCAACCAAAAAAAATCGATGACATCCATCATTTTCGACAGTAACAACTTGATGTTCAACGTAAGCTAAATTTTGAACAAAAAGCTACGAAGAGAAGGTTAACTTTCTTGGAGAAATTTTCTTTAAGAGTATATGAAACTGTCAAGCCGGACGTTCATGATCCATCTTCATCATGGATGTGACGGCCCGCCCCGCACCAGCCAACATTTCCAATGAAAGTGCGTTGTACCAATGCCCGACTAGCACCGGACGGTCGCCAAAGAAAGGAAAGAAAGGAGTTTGAACTAACAAGGAACATGTAGAATGTCTCACAGTGCATGAAATAAAATATAATAATAACATACTTGACATAAAATAGGCGAGACAGCGCATAAGCTGAAAACTAAACCATAATCATCATAGCAGCGGAAATCCAAAATACAGCTTATGATCCATAACCATTATTACAACTTCAAAATACTGTCTCTAAAGCAAAAGAAAGGAGAGGTACACTACTAATGCCTAAAGCAGTGACCATCAATAACACAGGAAGAATACATGTAGATAATACGTAGGATCCTCCTGCTCGTCTCCGGATCAGCTACTCGTGCATAACCAGCTAACATGTCTCTAGTCTGCTCGTTTAAGAGCACCCAGAGTAATAAGAAGAGACATAAAACTCTAGGTCAGGCAAAAGTCTGGTATGAGCGATAAGCAGCAAAACAGAACAATAACAGGTATACTAAACCATAACTGAACCTGGACCTGCAACCAAAGAGTTAGCACTACATACTGTACAATACTCTAAGGTGCCACTAACATATAGTGTGAAGAATACGGGGGTGGGGGTGTGCATGACATAATGATGGCAAACAATCAACCATAGCAACCATCCTCACATCTCTCTCTCAGTGCGTAAAGCATACGATATCCACCGCTTTGATTACCCTGTTCCTCCCTATGATCACTCAGCCCCATGGAGTCATGGCGACTCCACCGCACTGATCCATAGCCACTAGTCCTTGCTATGTCCACTCTGCCCTATGAAGTCATGAAGACTCCACTGCACTGGCTCATAGCCATGCAACGATCACTCTGCCCCATGGAGTAACATCTACCCCACTGCACTGATCCATAGCCTTACATCCATCTTGGTGGTGAATCAAAGTTATGGACATCGATAACCCCTTAGCACACATCCCATAGTAAAGCCCAACTCATGAAGTTAACTCTTTGGTTCCCATCTAGATCCTGAGTTCCACTTCCTATTTGGACTTCCTTTGCATCTCGGGTTTTGGCTGAATTAGAGTTGGTCTTCAGAAGAGTCGTCGCGTCATAGTAGTGGGAGCTCGAACTCGGTTTGGTTCGTAGTCATTGCCTCGGTTCGGTCGTGACACTCCGTGGTGCAGTTCGGTTCGGTCCTCAAAGTGTTCCTCCCCAAGTCGGTTTGGTTCGGTGTTCCTCCATCTCCAGATCCCGGTTTGGTTCGGTGCTCCTGCCTGCGTTTGGTCCGATCCTATCCCCTTCCAAGCTCCGGTCCGATTCCAACAAATGGTGGCCTTCCTTCTTACCATAATCCAATCCGCTTCAGTTCAGCTTTTTCGACCCGATTCCATGCTCAGCTCCGATCTGGTCCTCAACCTAACTCCAACTCTTTGCAAGTAGCCTTCCTTTGTTGCCATACTCTTTCTTCTGCATGGGCTCAGGTTCGGTTCGGATTCCTTGTCTCTGGTGTCGGTTCGGTTTGACCAATCCTATCCGATCTGAACCCCTTCCCCCTATCCGATCCGATCCCTGCAGTTTTTCCTGCAACTTTTCCAGCTACTGTTTTACTCCATACGATGGCGTTTTCAACCATTCTAACTCTTCTAATCAATCACAAAACATACCATACAGTCATAGCAACATGTATAATCAACCACAAACACCAAAACAATAATTTGATAGGTTAAAAAAAAATCAAACATAGCCAAAATATCATATTTTCCCTTAAGCATGTTTAAGCAAAGCTAATGATAGGATTAGTTAAACTTAACCAAATTTTCTAACAGAGGTCCCAAACAATATTTTGAAATTTATAAATATTTTTCAAAAAATTTATCATGTTTAAATTCGCTAATTATCACTAATTACCCTTAATTAACCATAATTAGTGAGGAACTATGCAAATCACCCACTTTAGCCACAAACAAAATACCAAATCTGAAATTATCCTCTATTTGGCGCTGTTCCCAAGGTTATACAGCGGTTCTAACCTTGATTTGGTGCTGTTTCTCCTTAATTTGGTGAAGATTAGCCTAATACTTGATTAGAAACTGATTAGAGGTGATTCTAGATGTTGGAGGCCATTACTAATGTTCCAAGAATGAAAGTGGTGGCTGAAAAAGTGTCTAAAGAAATATTTTCTAACCCTAATCAGCCCTTATATATCCCTAATCCCGAAATTCCCCAACGGGCCTAGCTATTAATTACCTAATTAAGCCCGGTTAAGCACTTTTTCACCTTCTAGACCTTAATTCAGCCATATCTCCTAAACGGTAAGTCCGTTTTTCACATATTACCACTCTACGGAGAGATAAACCATCATCCAAACCTAATGGAAGTGGTTTCAGGTCAAAAATCCTTCCCCATCAAAAGTTATGGCCGAAATAAGATCAGCTAGGGCAAAACGGTCATTTAAAAATCGGCAAAAAATCATGGACATGGGAAATGACCCCAACAGTCGTCTCCCAAAGTTACATGACCATACAACTTCGTTTTGAAAGAAATAAATATTCTACGATCCTTCGATGTGTAGAATGCTAGTCGTTACATTCTCCCCCGCTTAAGGAATTTCGTCCCCGAAATTCCTTAACCCAAAACATACAAAGGATTCCGTATGCCTACCAATCATTAACAAAGCAATAAAGCATAAAAAACAACACAACAAGCCTATCCTAGCATGCGGTTTACTAATAAGGGAGTACTGTACCGATATAAAAACCTTACAAGGCAAAGAGTTCTGGATACTTCCTCCTTTTGTTCTCCTCTATTTCCCAAGTACAGTCTTCCTCATCACCACCCCACTGAACTTTGACTAATTTCACCGCCTTCCTTCGAAGCTGCTTCGTATCATTCCCAATGATACGCATAGGCCTGCAGTTCCCAACCGCCTCGGGTTCAACCTCGATATCGTCCAACTGATCCGGTGTAATAGTCACACTAGGGTCGTGAAAAAATTTCCTTAACTGGGAAACATGATACGTTATGAACTCCTGCCATCTTCTTTGGTAATTCAAATTTATATGCCAAATTCCCAATTTGCTCGAGAACTGGAATGGTCCAACAAATCTTGGTGTTAACTTGCCTCTTCTGCCAAATCGAATCACGCTCTTTAACGGAGAAATCTTGACAAACACCAAGTCGCCAATGGAGAATTTTAGATCTCTTCTCCTCTTATCAGCATAACTCTTCTGTCTATCTTGAGCAGCCTTCATTCGCTGTTGGATAACCTTAATCTTATCTGATTTTTCTCTTATCACATCTGGTCCAAGTACAAACTTCTCACAAGTTTCTAACCAACATGACAGTGAGTTGCACGGTCTTCCGTACAAAGCTTCAAATGGAGCCATACCAATACTGGATTGATAACTATTATTATATGCAAACTCTACTAGATGCAAATGGGCATCCCATGATCCACTAAAATCTAATGTGCAAGCTCTCAAGAGATCTTCTAACACTCGATTCACCCTCTCTGTCTGACCGTCGGTTTGAGGATGATACGTGGTACTGAGATGTAATCCTGATCCTAACGTCTCTTGTAAGCTTTTCCAAAACCCACTAGTAAACAATGGGTCTCGGTCACTCACAATTCTTTTAGGTACTCCATGAAATCTCACTACCCATTTCATATATAGCTCAGCTAACTTAGTTGTCGTTCTATTCGACTTGACGGGTATAAATCTTGCACTCTTGGTCAATCGGTCCACAATCACCCAAATGCTATCATGGCCTGACCTAGTCGTTAGTAACCCATCAATGAAATCCATTGAGACTTGTTCCTATTTCCATCCTGGAATTTCTAATGGTTGCAACAAACCACTAGGCTTCTTTTGCTCCGCTTAAACCAACTGGCAGTTCATGCATTTGGACATAAACTTCCCAACGTCTCTTTTCATCCCTTCCCAGTAGTAGGTCTACTTCATGTTTCGATACATCTTGTTACCTCCAGGGTACATAGTCAGTTTTGAGTGATGACATTCTCTAAGCACTTCATTTCTCAATCCATTTAAGTTGGGTACCACTAATCTTCTTTTCTTTCAAAGCCATCTATCTCGATCAAGCCTATACTTGTTCATCTCTTCGTCGATCCCCATCTCTAACTTTGAGATGATTTCCAATAGGTTAGGATCGTCCCTCTGGCTGGAACCAATCCGCTCAATCAAAGTGGGTCTGGTCGTCAAACTTGCTAACATTTCTGGATCCAATTCGCACTTTGGTCTGAAATCATACCCAGCGATGTACTCCAGTTGCTTCCATTCCAGAAACATAGCCCCTAAACTAGCATGTCTCCTAGTCAAGGCATCAGCTACTGCATTGCCTTTTCCTGGTGTATATGCGATATCAAAATCATATGAAGCCAAGAATTCTAACCATCTTTGCTGTCGGAGATTTAGATCCTTCTGAGAGTAAAGATACTTTAGTGACTTATGATCAGTAAACAACTCGAAATCTTTCTCCTAAGAGATAATGTCTCCATATCTTCAATGCGAACACGATCGCTGCTAATTCTAAATCATGGGTAGGGTATCTTCTCTCATGCAGTTTCAATTGCTGACTTGCAAAAGCTACAACCCTACCTCCTTGCATCAGTACAACACCTAGCTCAGTACCATATGCATCTGTATATACTGTCATCTCTTCATTCCCCTTAAGAATGACTAACACTGGTGCACATGTCAACTTTTCCTTTAGACTCTTACATGCACTATCACACTTTTCATCCCAGACGAAAGCTTGATTCTTCTTGGTCAACTGAGTCAATGGTGCTGCTATCTTGGAGAAGTCTTGGATAAACTTACGATAATATCCAGCTAATCCCGAGAAACTTCTTATGTCCGTTGCATTCTTGGGCGTAGGCCAATCTTGTACCGTAGCCACCTTCGCAGGGTCCATGGCAATACCATACAATTATCCGAAACAACATGGCCCAAGAATCTCACCTCCCTCCTCCAGAAGTGACACTTAGAAAACTTTGCTTTCAATTGGTATTTTATTAACACCTCCATCACTATCCTCAAGTGTTCCTTGTGTTCTTCCTCTGTTCTCGAATAAACAAGTATATCATCCACGAACACAAGAACAAACTTATTCAATTGATCCCTAAATACCCTATTCATAAAATCTACAAAATACGCTGGTGCATTGGTCAACCCGAATGGAATGACCAACCAGTCATAAAATCCAGACGGCGTCCGAAATGTCGTTTTAGCTATACTTTCAGCTTCCACTCTAAGCTAATGAAAAGCTATCGCGAGATCCAACTAGGAGAACACTCTCGCGCCACTCAACTAATCAAATAAATCATCTATCCGCAGTAAAGGATACTTATTCTTTCTCGTCACCTTATTCAACTCGGGGTAGTCCACACACAAACAAAGGGAACCATCTGCCTTGGTAGCAAACACAACTGGTGCTCCCCACTCAGAAATACTTCTTCTGATAAATCCCTTCTTCAAAAGATCGCTTACTTGCACCTCGAGCTCTCGCTGCTCCCTTGGCGCCATACGACGAAGTGGCATCACTATAGGTTTGGCATCTTTCACTAAATTAATACGGAACTCAATCTCCCGGTGTGGTGGAAGTCCGGTCACTTCCTCGAAGACGTCCGGATACTGGCCAGCCATGGGCACATCTGACAACTCATCATGTGGGATGTCGAGGGAATTTAGAAAACTAGCCATTACCCATCACTAGGTAGACCACCAAACACTACCCTCCGCCCATCATTCGCTCTAACTGACACCAAAAAGCCCTCATAGTCTACCTCCACCCAGTATCTTTGGAGCCAATCGGCTCCCAAAATAATGCCAAACCCAGTAAAGCCCAAAGCAAAGCAATCAAAAACAAACATGCATCCATGACTCGATAAAACCAAATTTTGACAAATCATACTAAGGCTAGTCGAACCACCAATCGAGTTCGTCACTGCTAAAGGTCTATCGACTATCTTAGGTTCCAACCCCAATCTATCTACCAGGTCATTAGATATGAAGGAACGGGAAGCTTCAGTATCAAACAATACTCGAACAGGAACATCATAAACAGAAAGCATACCTTGAATGACGACATTCTTTCCCTTCTCCGCTGCAGTTGGGGCATTCGACGAAGCAGGAACATCATTAAGAGCACATGCTTTCACAATCTGCTTATCTTTAGGGGGTTGCGGACACTTGTCCTTGTGACGTCCCACTTGGCCACAGTTGAAGCACTTCCTATCCGTTGGCTTGGCCCGACATTCTTTGGCATAGTGGCCCTTCTTACCACAGCTGAAGCACTCGAAATCTTTCTTATTCTTTTTCTTCTGGCCATCCTTGGTCTGATTCTGCTTCCTCTTAATCTGAGAACCATTCTTGCCTCCACTGCTTGCTTGTGGCTTTGGCTCTTCTGTAGATGCAACCTCAGTCTTTGACTTAGGTTATAGACTCTCTGATCTCAAAGCTTTCCCCACAATCGATTCAAATGTCTCATCGATATAGTTTATAAGCCTTTCCCCCAAGTACTGATCTAAGCCTGTTATGAACTTTTCATTTTTCTTCTCGGCAGTATCAATAAGGGATAATCCATACTTCGATAAAGTATCGAACTCTGCAATGTACTCCGAGACTGCCCTACCATTCTGCTTAAGCTCCAGAAATTTCCTAAACAACTCAGACTTCTGGGTAGCTGGGATGAACTTATCACTGAATCGGGCCTTAAACTGATCCCATGTAACTTGATCCTCTGGAGTAGCTGCCTTAATAGCATTCCACCAATTCATTGCCCGTCCTTGCAACTGACAGGACGTTAGCTTTCTCTTCATCGCATCTTCGATACCTAAGTCTTCGAAGATATGCTCACAGCTATCTAACCAACCTTGAACATACATGGCCGATTCCGTTCCGTGGAACGGCTTTCCACCAAGACTAGTGTAATCCTTGCATAACTTCGCGAAATTGGCCCTAGGCGCCTGCACCGCTGCACCACCACCATTAGCAGCATTAGTAACTGCCCTCTGAACGTCCCTAAGCATCTCTCTCATGAAGTCAGTGAACATAGTCCTCATGTCAGAAGCATTCCCATTGTTGGCTCCTCTACCAGCACCCCTCGTATATCGGCTCATCGTTCAGTCTGTAAAGAGAAACGATTAACCATCCTCTTTGTGGTGTCAGTGCAGTGCGACTTCATCCTTAGCAATACTAATAGTATATATATATATATATAAAGCTTTTGAAAACCAAAATAATCACAAATACACGCTCTCTTATACGTATTATCTCTCTTTGGTGTCTTTCCTTAGGTTAGCTATGCAACCTAGAGCTCTGATACCAACTGTGACGGCCCGCCCCGCACCAGCCGACATTTCCAATGAATGTGCGTTGTACCAATGCCCGACTAGCACAGGACTGTTGCCAAAGAAAGGAAAAGAAAGGAGTTTGAACTAACAAGGAACCTATAGAATGTCTCACAGCGCATGGAATAAAATATAATAATAACATACTTGACATAAAACAGGCGAGACAACGCATAAGCTGAAAACTAAACCATAATCATTATAGCAGCGGAAATCCAAAATACAGCTTATCATCCATAACCATTATTGCAACTCCGAAATACCGTCTCTAAAGCAAAAGAAAGGAGAGGTACACTACTAATGCCCAAAGCAGTGACCATCAGCAACACAGGAAGAATACATGTAGATAATACGTAGAAGCCTTCTGCTCATCTCTGGATCATCTACTCGTGCATAAGCAGCTAACCTGTCTCTAATATGTTTGTTTAAGAGCACCTAGAGTAATAAGAAGAGACATAAAACTCTGGGTCAGACAAAAGTCTAGTATGAGCGATAAGCAGCAAAACAGAACAATAATAGGTATACTAAACCATACCTGAACCTGGATCTGCAACCAAAGAGTTAGCACTACATACTGTACAATACTCTAAGGTGCCACTAACATATAGTGTGAAGAATACGGGGGTGGGGGTTTGCATGACATAGTGATGACAAACAATCAACCATAACAACCATCCTCACATCTCTCACTTGGTGCGTAAAGCATACGATATCCACCGCTTTCATCACCCTGTTCCTTCCTTTGATCACTCTTCCCCATGGAGTCATGGAGACTCCACTGCACTGATCCATAGCCACTAGTCCTTGCTATGTCCACTCTGCCCCCATGAAGTCATGAAGACTCCACTGCACTAGCTCATAGCCATGCTATGAACACCCTGCCAGGTGGAGTAACATATACCCTACTGCACTGTTCCGTAGCCTAACATCCGTCTTGGTGGTGAATCAAAGTTATGGACATCGATAATCCCTTAGCACATGTCCCACAGCAAAGCCCAACTCATGAAGTTAACTCTTTGGTTCCCATCTGGATCCTGAGTTCCACTTCATATTTGGACTTCCTTTGCATCTCAGGTTTTGGTTGAATTAGAGTTGGTCTTCAGAAGAGTCATCGCGTCATAGTAGTGGGAGCTTGAACTCGGTTTGCTTTGTAGTCATTGCCTCGGGTCGGTCATGAAACTCCGTGGTGCAGCTCGGTTCGGTCCTCAAAGTGTTCCTCCCGAAGTCGGTTTGGTTCGGTGTTCCTCCATCTCCAGATCCCAGTTCGGTTCAATTCTCCTGCCTGCGTTTGGTCTGATCCGATCCCCTTTCAAGCTCCGGTCCGATTCCAACAAATGGTAGCCTTCCTTCTTGCCATAACCTAATCCGCTTCAGTTCAGCTTTTCCGACCCGATTCCATGCTCAGCTCCGATCTGGTCCCCAACCTAACTCCAACTCTTTCCAAGTAGCCTTCCTTTGCTTCCATACTCTTTCTTCTGCGTGGGCTCAGGTTCGGTTCGGATTCCTTGTCTCTGGTGTCGGTTCGGTTCGACCAATCCTATCCGATCCGAACCCCTTCCAATTATCCGATCCAATCTCGATCCTTACAACTTTTCCAGCGACAGTTTTACGCCATACGACAGAGTTTTCGACCATTCTAACTCTTCTAATCAATCATAAAGCATACCATACAGTCATAGCAACATGTATAATCAACCACAAACACCAAAACAATAATTTGATAGGTTAAAACGAATCAAACATAGCCAAAATCCCATATTTTCCCTTAAGCATGTTTAAGCAAAACTAATGATAGGATTAGTAAAACTTAACCAAATTTTCTAATAGAGGTCTAAAACAATATTTCAGAATTTATAAATATTTTTCCAGAATTTAATCATGTTTAAATTCGCTAATTAACACTAATAACCCTTAATTAACCATAATTAGTGAGGAACTTTGCAAATCACTCACCTTAGCCATAAACAAAATACCAAATCTGAAATTATCCTCTGTTTGGCGTTGTTCCCAAGGCTATACAGTAGCTCTGACCTTGATTTAGTGCTATTTCTCCTTAATTTGGTGAAGATTAGGCTAATACTTGATTAGAAAGTGATTAGAGGTGATTCTAGATGTTGGAGGCCATTACTAGGGTTCCAAGAATGGAAGTGGCGGCTGAAAAAGAGTCTAAAGAAATGTTTTCTAACCCTAATCAGCCCCTATATACCCCTAATCCGGAAATTTCCCAGTGGGCCTAGCTATTTCAGCCCCTATCTTGTTTTCTAAACCTTAATTCAGTCATATCTCCCAAACGATAAGTCTGTTTTTCACATATGACCACTCTACGGAGAGGTAGACCATCATGCTGACCTAATGGAAGTTGTTTTAAGTCAAAACTCCTTTCCAATCAAAAGTTATGGCCGAAACAAGATCAACTAGGGCAAAACGGTCATTTAAAATTCGGCAAAAAATCATGGACATGGGAAATGACCCCAATAGACGTCTCCCAAAGTTACATGACCATACGACTTTGATTGTGAAAGAAATAAATATTCTACAACCCTTCGATGCGTAGAGTGCGAGTCGTTACCATGGAACACATGGAATCAAAGTCCAAAATGACCTATGTATACTCGAAATTCCTGGGGTAGAAATTTTGCAGTTAATGAAGAGGCTAAGAAGAAAATATCTCCAAAGAAATGGTCATCTTCAGGCTCTGAATAAGCCATTAGGATTTCTTATCTATTTAAGAATAAAAAAATATTTCTAGAATAATATTTTGTAATCAATAACATATGTTTAATTTGCATAAAGTTGTATTGTTTGATCTCTACTTAAAACTAAATGAACACAAACAATTGAAAATTTACTTTGTTAATAGATATATAATATACGCTATTCTAGCTCTACGACCAAACCAAAAGCGTTTAAATTCAAAACCTATAAACTTTAAAAATAAAAAGTGCACACCTCTGAAAAACTTCAAGTTAAGCTATCTGATTCAAAATTCAGACGTTTGAATATTCCTAATATTAGAAAAATAAACCCAGGATTCAGACGTCTGAACTTAACCAATCAGCCGTCTAAAAATAAGGGATGCTTGGGTTGCTATTTTTCTTAATTCAGCAATCAGAATTAAGAATTCATACATTTGAACTGTTCAAGATCCTTTTTTCGGTTTTCATACCCAAAACTCATTTAAAACTATCTCATATTTCAACACTTAAATGTTCAATTCCTCCACTCACAAAACCTAAAAATGAAATCCACTCAAAAACTTAAACATTCAAAATCCCCAAATCTCAAAATCCAATCAAACATCATGCCTCCCAGAACAAATAATTTAAAAACTATCCAAATCCAACTGTAGATCAAGTCAAGCAATGGTTACACAATGATGTTGTTATTCAAAGATACAAGGCCACGAAGAATTTTAAAATTTGTCCTGCCTTTTTCATCAAGTTTTCTGAGTTTATAAAATATCAATTTCAGCACATAGCAAGGTCTAGTCATTTTGAATCTTTAATAAGTCATGATGACAATAATAAGATATTAAACCATTTTCTTATTAATTTATTTCTGGCTAATCTTAACTTGGACTTTGAACAACCCAAAGATAGAAATAATGTGTTTGATCCAAGGTTTGCAGAATTTCTATGTTTATCTCCATTGCACATCTTGGTCATATACTACATTGTTCATTCAATGGAATTGATATCGACAATATCGAGGTTGGCATGGATGAAAGAGATGAGGTCTCACATAAATTTTTATTCATTGTTTACTCGATATGTCAAAATTGAGATCAACTGATTTACGAGACCAAGCTCGTATTATTCACCGGACTTTAATTCGATATCTCCAACCTCGCACTGGTAATTATGATAAAGAATATAAAAGAGATTTTCAAGCCCTGTATGCCTTCTACAACAATACCCAAGCGAACTGGGCAAAGATTATAATGGATGATTTTCTCGACATAATCTTTAAAAGGAAATATAAAATGAGTCATTACAGTGCTCATATCATGCGTATCCTACTTGACTCTGAGGTTAAGCTTACGAATCCACTACATCGTCAATAAGAGAAATTGGTGCGAAGATTTTAGCATTGATGCATATTCCCGTAAGACCACCAACCTTAAACATTATATCCTTCGAGAAGCGGCAAATAAATGTCGCTAATAAAGATAGAACCACCCACCTAGCCTATAACTTCAAAGAGGCCATCTTCTTTGACACTTAATGATGAGGATACTATAAAAGTTGTTAGTCTGGAAGAAAATCCGAGGAAAGCTCTTGCTATTATTTCCAATAATCAACTCAAATTGCAAAAACAAATGACTACATTTCAAGATAAATCGGAACGATGCTTTAACTCGATCAGGGGCTTTCTATCTAGGACTTGGAATAAAATAGAATGTTCTGGTGCTTCTTCTTCTGAGGTCTACGAGCCTACTGTTTTTGTATGGTCTACCGAGGAAGAAGTCGATGATGATGGAAATAACGATGATGGTAGGGATGAGTGATCGTTTTAGTTTAAGTTTAACTTTATTTTGGTTTGTATAAATGATGATATCTCTTGGTTTTAAGACTCTAAGTTATATGCTTATGTATATAAATATTTTATGTTTAAACATGTATGATGTTTGTGTTGATATCCTATGTTGAAAACTTATGTCATGTTCTTAAACACATGATGTTGTGGTTAACTTGTGATATTTTGGTTATGTCATTTATATAATAATCATCACAAGATAAACAATTTGGGTAAAAATCATTAAGATGTATATTTTTGACATATGTACTATCAATTCAATTAAAGTCAAACATGTACAGATTATTAGTTCACATTCATGATCTTGTCTTTTTAAGTTTATTCATAAACTGTATATATATTAGTTCCCT
This sequence comes from Allium sativum, assembly GCA_030737875.1. Taxonomy (NCBI): domain Eukaryota; kingdom Viridiplantae; phylum Streptophyta; class Magnoliopsida; order Asparagales; family Amaryllidaceae; genus Allium; species Allium sativum. The sequence goes on from CM060922.1 coordinate 422,615,556, forward strand.
ATAAGTTGTTACTCCTTTTTGTCAATGACAAAGGGAGAGAAAAATATATAGCATATATACAAGGGGAGCAATATAGTCAGGCCAAGCACAGGTAATTTTTCCTCTTAATATATATATATATATATATACATATATATACATACATACGTACATATATATATATATATATATATATATATATATATATATCAAGTCATATATATTTGTCATCATCAAAAAGGGGGAGATTGTTAGAACCTCCATTTTGGACTAGATTTTGATTGCAACAACTATATATCAACGATATTATTCACTAACATCTTTACAAGAAAAAGGAGAAGAATAAATCTAAATACACGAAGATTCAACAAGAAGATATATTGGTACGTTTGCAGTAAATTCGAGTCAGTATTTAGATAGTAATTATTGTTAAAATCTCCTTAATAGTGTCTATATATATAATTTATTTTCAAATAGGCTAAACACATGCACAAGGTTATTTATGTCAGTCGTCTAAATTAAAAATTCAGACGTATAATTGCTGAGTATTCGAAAATAATAAGTTTGAATATTCAGTTGGATGAATTGCATAACTTATGCACGTGCACAAACCTTTTCAAATACTAGCCGTTTTTTAGCTATTTGAATTATAAATTCAGCCGGCTGAACCGAAAGGTTGCGACTTTTTAAAGAGTCATAACTCTTTAATTCAAGAGTTATGCCTATATCTTTTGATTAAACATTTTCACGAATAATTGCAACCTTTTATTTACTATAAATAAACTTCATAATCATTTGTTTCAACCATCGATCTTTCCCGAATTCTATATTCTTTGATTCTAAAATATTTTTATACAATATTCACTTATGCTCTCATATTTTCAATACTCAGTGATTATAAATCATGTTTCTTCTTAATTCTTCACTTGCTTTCTTATATGTATATATATATATATATACACAAAGGAGAAGATTATAGGTAGAGTGTACTCAATTATGACTTATCAGTGATATTAAGAACACATATACAGTCTAAAACAATTTTTTGTATTTGTTGAAGTCTTGTTCTGCTACTCAGGCAAAAGTCCTCTTCAGCAGCTGAGGCGAAATCCTATTCTAATGCTCAGGTCTGTGTTCTAATGCTCAGGTGTTGTAATACATGTTCCTCTGAATTAAATGAGGGTGTTGATTAGTTTAAATCCCATAAGGAGTCTGGGATTGGACGTAGGATGGTGCTTCGAAACAGTATAAAAATTCCTGGTGTTCTTAACTTCATATATATATATATATTATCTAGTGATATGATCTCTAAGTATTTTTCTCATTAAATATTTACATTCAGATATCAAGAATAATATATCACCTTTTTAAAACTTCTGCATATACAGTATTACCATATTACTCGATCCTACTCGTCTTTTCACGTAGATCTTAGGTTTGAAGAACATATCAAATCGAAGGTTCATATTATCAAATTTAAATGAAACATGGTGAGGAGCTCTGAAAGAGAAAGGGGCAACATGAAAAATTTCGTGCTAAATATCCTTAAGTACATGGATTGGCACCGGTCCATGCTCGATGAACTGGTAACGATCAATGTATGTTGATCGAATGGCAATGATTTTTGTATAGTGGAATCACGGTGGTAAATTGTAACACCCCACGCCCGCTACGGTCACTCACTAAGGGAATGCCATAGCATCGGTGGAGTATTTTAAGTGAATATAGAACAGAAAAATTACAACAAGACAGATATAAGAATACTTGAAAATTTAAAACATCATTTCATTACAGCGGAAACTAAAACATGTTTGGTTACATCACAAAACCATAACAAGAGTCAAGTACAAAATATCCATTCTGATAAAATAAAAGTACATAATCCCACTACATAAACTAATAGCCATAATAGAAAAGATAAACTGAGCTTTACATCCACGGTCCAAGCTCCAAAAGGTAGATAAACCAGTTTGATCAAAGCCCACTAGCACTAGGCCCACTCTGATAACCTGAGGGTTGGGAAAAAGATAAAAACAACGGGGTCAGACATAAGTCTGAGCGAGTCCTATAACTTTAACAATACAATAATTAAAGTAACCAGAGTAAGATATAAGCTTGATATACGGTAACGACTGGGGATGAATGGCTACACTAAGCAGCCAACTAGACTTAGGATGAACTAAGATAACCGTAAAGACGCATTTACCTACCCAAGGATAATTACTACACTGCACCACCCCAGATCTACCCACCCAAGGGTAATTCCTACACTGCACCACACCAGTTCTACCCACCCAAGGGTAATTCCTACTTAAGGTTGATCCCACTAAGTGTACTTAGTAATTTTTAATAGTAGTTTCGTGTACCCCTAGCTGACTACATAGGTGCCGTCTGCCCCTATCTCCACTAGGTGTACCCACTACTCCCCAAGCGATCGGCTCCCTAACGTAGATACCCGTGCTGGCCCCACAGTGGGGTGTATCATCCCCCAAAGTGGCAACCTGATAATATCAACGGTGCACGGCTTATACCTACAAGATGCAACAACGTCTTACTTACCAGCCCGGGTCCACACACGCATATGAAACCCGTTGGACTTGCGTTGCCACCGCTAACCCGTTTTGGCCTCTTACAGTCAAGCCCAATATGCGTGTCCCGTCCTCGACTTGGGTCGAGCCCACAAAGATACGTTTGGGATATTGGTTGAAATGGGCCCCCACAAGCTACCCACCTAAGCTTGTCATTTCTAGTGAATCCCACTTAACCCTTTAACCATGTCCACTTACATGTTATAAATTTTGGTTAAGTCTTTTAATCATATTTTAATTGCCACTCAAGGCACCCACTAGATTTCCACATGCCACCCAAGGCACTTACTTAACCCTTTAATCATGTTTAATTACATGTTCCACTTTGGTTAAGTATTCTAATCGTATTTTCTATTGCCACCCAAAGCAACCCACTAGTTTCCTCATGCCACCCAAGGCACCCCCACTAGTTACTACATGCCACCCAAGGCACCCACTTAACCCCTCATGCCCCACTACATGCTAATTTGGTTAAGTGTTTCTTAATTAATTAAGATCGTAACCTTTGTAAAGACCCCTCACATTAGACTGTCTTTTATGGCAGCTGGATATGCCGGTTGGTTCCGGGCAGCCTTACACCATAACAGAGTCTAACCTCGTGTCTTTACACTTGTCACGTATTTAGTTTATGACTAAGACCTCTCACATGGGGCCAATCATTTGTAGCCGCTGGATTTGCCGGTTGGTTCCGGGCAGTCTTATGCTACAAAAGGGTCCAACCTCGTGTCTTAGTCGATTAATTACACCTAATTAATCACCCCCATAATTTGTATTAATTATCCCTAATTAATTACCAATTTCAAGAATATGGGTAGACCTAACTCAATAGGTAAATTCCCAATTCCATAATATCGGTAGACCTAACTTAATAGGTAAATTCCCAATTCCATAATATGGGTAGACCTAACTTAATAGGTAAATTCCCAATTATGTCCATTCACTTTATGTTATGCTTAAGCATACCCATTTCACACCATTTTATTAACATGCATATTAACCCCATCGTTCCCCACGTAATTCGTTCTCATAACATGACATAATAAAGGGAAGATTCATCACAAATGCCATGGGTTTAACCAATCATAGCATATAACTTTATCATGAGTTTAAAAGGTGTCAACTTGCATATATGAGCATACATTAAACCCAACTAGCATTTAACCCAAACTTGCATGAAGCACATATGTCACAAAGGGGGTAACTTGCATATGATTCTTATGTCATACAAAGGTGTGAACTTGCATAGCATGTCACATGTTAACTTGCATATAACCAAACACATAACTTGCATAACATGTTACATATGAACTTGCATATAATCATGCACATAACTTGCATATAACCAAACACATAACTTGCATAACATGTTACATATGAACTTGCATATAATCATGCACATAACTTGCATATAACCAAACACATAACTTGCATAACATGTTACATATGAACTTGCATAAAATCAACCACCAAACTTGCATAACATGTTACATATGAACTTGCATATGTATGTATGACATACAAAGGTAAACTCGCATATGTTATGCATATCACTAATCCAAACAACTTGCATAGATTATGCATATTATAGATCCAAACTCATAGGTTAAACTTGCATGTCATGTCACTTATTTCACACATGATTCTAGCATAAAACCAAGCATTTAACTTGCATAAAACCACATACTTAGCATGCATAAAACCAAACACTTAGCATGCATAAAACCAAACACTTAGTATGCATAAAACCCACCACTTAACATGCATAAACCCAAACACTTAACTTGCATAAACATAGTGTCATCATGAATAAGTGTTAAACATAGTGATTAGCAAACTAGCATCATAACATATGACCTAAAACCCATTGATCCGCAAGCAAAACCATATGATCTCATCATATCTCTTCTTCTTAGTTTAGCAATTGGTTATTAAAGTGATAGAAACTCACAAACTCCAAGATTAGCTCCTTAGATAGTTGCTAGAGTCGAAGTAGAGGTGGATTAATAGTTGATTAGCTTGCAATCCTCTTCTCTAATTAGTGGAGGCTCCTTCTAAGTTGCATTTTGGCGGCATGATGGCATAGATTCTATTTTTAGTATGGATTAGGGTAGTCTTAGGGTGTATTTATAGGATTAGGTTGTGTTTTAGACCCTTAGATTAACCCTAGGTTAGTTTAGGTCCGTAAGATTTCGTCCCAAGCCCTCCAACACAGCCCAAAACTCAACCAGGTGCACCCAGGCCAGAATCAGCCGACAGGGCAAGTCGACAGCCGTGTCGACTGCCAAGTCGACAGGCAAGTCGACAGCCCTGTCGACAGCCAAGTCGATTTGGCTGGGCGGGAGTTTTCCCGCCTGGCCCCCATTTCTGCATGTTTCGAAATTCAAATTTCCCAAAAACTCCTTTGGGCCTTAAACGGGTCATACGGACTCCGATTTACAAAATTTCGGACTCTATTTCGCGTATTTTTCCGAGACGAACACAATGACGTAACCTGTTTCCCCTGATTCTCACATCTGAGATTATTAATTCTGTAATTAGTGAATATCAGTGTTAACTGAAATTCGGGGTGTTACATTCTCCCCTCCTTAAAGGATTTCGTCCCCGAAATCTCTAAGCTAAGGAGAATGCATATTCTACCATCCAAACAACCATCTACTCAATCCATCAAACACGGGCATCCATTGTCCTTAAAACAATTTCTACTGATGTATGAGCATATGCAAAAAGTGTGTGTATATGTTCCCTATCTAATGTATGAACATATGCAAACCGTGATAGTGCCATGCATCCAATATGTATGCGAAAGAACCCTATCGACACATACTATATCTACATGAGTGCACAATCATTCACCAAAATGCATCATCCATATGATAACACAACCATTATACATCCATAAATATAGCTACCTACACACAATTATATGCAATATGCAATATGAAGTGACTGAGCCGATCTAGTGTCTAGAGTGTGTGTATATGCATCCACGAGCAACCACTAGCAAACACTTGCATCCCCATGCATCCATCCATCATAACATGTCTCAAACACATGTTTCAACCATAGGTTTTACCCTATCTAAAGGTCAAAAATACTAACGAGAGGACATACTAAAGATAAGATAAGTACTAGACAAACGATAAAGGAGAAGTTAAAAGACATACCCTCAAAAAGGAATGGGTACAATGAACGCATCTTCGCTTCCGTCTCCCAAGTAGCGTTGCCCTCATCTTCTCCCCATTGTACTTTGACTAGTTGAACCTCTCGATTCCTCAATTTCCTAGTCTCTGACCCAAGGATGCGTGTAGGAGCTCGTCGAATAGTCGCATCACGCTCTATCTCTACTTCTCTAAGCAAGCTCGGCTCTACCACCTCTACAGTCTCACGTAGGCACTTCCTCAAATGTGACACATGGAATACATCATGTACACCACTAAGTCTGTCAGGCAACTCCACTCTATCGGCCATCTGTCCAATCCTTTCCTTAATAGGAAACGGTCCAACAAACCTTGGTGCTAACTTCCCAACAGATCCAAAGCGAACCACATTCCGTAACGGAGATACTTTGACAAAGACCATGTCCCCAACACCAAACTCAAGCTCTGTTCTCCTCTTGTCCGCATAAGATTTCTGTCTGTCTTGCGCCGCTTTCATCCTTCTTCGAATCAAATCAATCTTTTCCGAAGTCTTCCTAACCATATCGGGCCCAAGCAAGATCTTATCCGTAGATTCCCACCAACATGTAGGTGATCGACAAGGCCTTCCATAAAAAGCTTCAAAAGGAGCCATGCCAATACTAGACTGAAAGCTGTTATTATATGCGAACTCCACCAATGGAAGATGCTCTTCTCATGTACCTCCAAAATCTAAGATACATAGCCTCAAAAGGTCTTCTAAAATGCGATTTACCCTCCCGGTCTGGCCGTCCGTCTGAGGATGATTTGCGGTACTCAAACACAACTGAGTCCCTACCGCCTCTTGCAAACTCTTCCAAAACTCGCTAGTGAAGATAGGATCTCGATCGCTCACTATACTGGAAGGTACACCATGCAATCTAACTATCTTTCGAATGTAATCTGAAGCTAGCCGTGGAGCAGTTCTCTTACTCTTCACGGGTATGAAATGGGCGCTCTTAGTGAGTCTGTCTACCACAACCCAAATTCCCGTATTACCCTTCCTCGATCTTGGTAATCCATCGACAAAATCCATCGAGACACTATCCCACTTCCATAGCGGAACTTCCAATGGGTGAAGCAACCCACCGGCTTTCTTTTGCTCCGCTTTCACTTGTTGGCACACCAAGCATCTAGCGACATACTCGGCCGCGTCTTTCTTCATACCGACCCAAAAGAAAACTCGCTTCATGTCTTGGTACATCTTGTCCCTACCGGGATGAATGGTCATCTTTGAACGATGTGCATCATCAAGTATAGCCTTCCTCAAACCCTCGTCTTGCGGTACACAAAGTCTACCGTCTCTACGCAACCACCCCTTACCATCTAGGGTGTACCTACTCAAATGGCTGGACGACTCCCCCCTTATGAGCTTCTCTACTAACTCAACCAACTGTGGGTCGTCTCGCTGTGCCTCGCCAATCCGTCCCAAAAGAGTAGGCCTAACCTCCAAGGAGGCTAGCAAACCGGGTACAAAGTCAACGGAAGGTCTAAAGTCAAACATAGAAATAAACTCCAAGCTTCGCCATTCCACGAACAATGGACTCAAAGACAGCCTTTTTCTGCTTAAGGCGTCTGCCACCACGTTACCCTTGCCAGGGGTATACGCTATCTCAACTCATAGGATGCTAAGAATTCCATCCACCTTTGTTGTCTTAAGACAATGCGCTCAAAGAGTCTCCAACACTTCCCTAAGATGTAGGGCATGCTTTTCTCCACTTCTAGAGAAAATCAGGATATTCTCCCATGCAAAATCGTCACAACTATCCATCTCTCACGCAGACCACCCTAGTCGAACTCGACATCCCCCAAATGCAAGCCCCAAAGGCCTAAACCAATATCAGACAAACACCCAAGGGATACCTCCTTCGAATTCAGACGACCTACGTGAGATGATACTAGTAAAAACGGCTAAATAATTAAGCCCTTGTCCAACTCAGGATGTCCTCGCCAGTCTCGCTCCAAAACCACCGTTTATCCCATAACTGGCTTTGCTCAACCTATTGAGCCCATACGAAAACTTATTTCGCTCCTAGAAAAGACCAAGATGTCATTTACAAAGACCATCACGAACTTATTTAGGTACTCCCTGAACACCCTTCTCATCAAATCAATAAAGTAGGCGGGGGCGTTCGTCAAACCAAATGGCATCACCAGCCACTCATAAAAAAACCATCCGGAGTCCTAAAGGCAGTCTTCTCTATACTATCCTCAGCCACTCTCAACTGACGAAACCCCGTGGCTAAGTCCAACTGCGAAAATATTGAGGCGCCAACTAACTGATCAAAGAGATCATCAATCCTCCGCAATGGGTGTCTATTCTTCTTTGTGAGTTTATTTAGTTCTCTTTAGCCTACACAAAGTCTGAGGGAGCCATCCACCTTCGTGGCAAAAACTACTGGAGCACCCCACTCCGATATACTTCGTCTTATGAACCCCTTCTCAAGCAAATCGCCTACTTGCTTATGGAGTTCACTCCTCTCACGAGGAGCCATGTGGCACACTGGTCAAGATACTGGTTTGGCATTGTCTACCAGATATATTCGGAAGTCAATCTCCCGCTCCAGAGGTAAGCCCTTCACCTCCTCAAACACATCCGAGTATTCCCGGACCACTCTAACAGATCGCAAACTCTCGACCGACGTGTCAAGCGATTCTAGATAACTTAGCATAACAGATTCCATGGGATTACAAGAGATCTCGAGAGTGTTACCCAAGCGGGTCATAAGCCTAACAACTCTCCCTTCAAAATCAAGAACGGCACCCCTACTGGATAACCAGTCCATGCCCAAAACTAACCCATAGCCCGTGAAGCCCAAAAAGCATCACATCTAAACTCAACGCTAAGTATAGAAACTTTCAAACCCAAACACATCATGGAGCCCCCAATTGGGTTTGAAACAATTAAGGGATCATCTACTAAACTGGTGTCTAAGTGCAGTGACTCAACTAACAATGATGAGATAAACGAACTCGATGCGATAGAATCAAATAAAGTTCGAACCGGATAATAAAGAAATCCAAATTCCAACCTAGACGGTCCTATCCCCATCTGGTACACTAGCCGTGAGGGAATACAACTACCCTCCATAAGATTCCGTACCTTGCCCTTGCCTCCTTGGACAATCCTAATCAGGTGTCCTATTCCTCCCAAAAGGATAACTACTAGCCTTCTTCTTCCCATTCTCCACTCGTAACCTCCCATCAATGAGGTTTCGTCCTTCATTAACCAAACAACTATTTGAGCCTTCCTCCCATCGTCTATCCCATAGGTACCTACAAGTCCTCCTCCTTCTTAAACCAATTTCTAATCCGACAAATGTCTAAGTCCCTTGAAGTGCTTTTCCATTCTTATCTATCTTAGAAAGATCATCTATACGCGGAGGGGAAACTCAAAACGAGAGAGGAAGAGATTCAAAACGGAGAATTTGAAAGATATAGATATGGCTATTGGGGATTATGCTTTTCTTTCAAAAACTTTTCTCTTAAAAGACATGTTTTTGAAAATACTCCTTTCAAAAATATTCTTAGAAAATAGTTTTTCTAAAAATTTTATCTGTTCTGGTAACCTTAAGCTCTGATACCACGTGTAACACCCCACGCCCGCTACGGTCACTCACTAAGGGAATGCCATAGCATCGGTGGAGTATTTTAAGTGAATATAGAACAGAAAAATTACAACAAGACAGATATAAGAATACTTGAAAATTTAAAACATCATTTCATTACAGCGGAAACTAAAACATGTTTGGTTACATCACAAAACCATAACAAGAGTCAAGTACAAAATATCCATTCTGATAAAATAAAAGTACATAATCCCACTACATAAACTAATAGCCATAATAGAAAAGATAAACTGAGCTTTACATCCACGGTCCAAGCTCCAAAAGGTAGATAAAGCAGTTTGATCAAAGCCCACTAGCACTAGGCCCACTCTGATAACCTGAGGGTTGGGAAAAAGATAAAAACAACGGCGTCAGACATAAGTCTGAGCGAGTCCTATAACTTTAACAATACAATCATTAAAGTAACCAGAGTAAGATATAAGCTTGATATACGGTAACGACTGGGGATGAATGGCTACACTAAGCAGCCAACTAGACTTAGGATGAACTAAGATAACCGTAAAGACGCATTTACCCACCCAAGGATAATTACTACACTGCACCACCCCAGATCTACCCACCCAAGGGTAATTCCTACACTGCACCACACCAGTTCTACCCACCCAAGGGTAATTCCTTACTTAAGGTTGATCCCACTAAGTGTACTTAGTAATTTTTAATAGTAGTTTCGTGTACCCCTAGCTGACTACATAGGTGCCGTCTGCCCCTATCTCCACTAGGTGTACCCACTACTCCCCAAGCGATCGGCTCCCTAACGTAGATACCCGTGCTGGCCCCACAGTGGGGTGTATCATCCCCCAAAGTGGCAACCTGATAATATCAACGGTGCACGGCTTATACCTACACGATGCAACAACGTCTTACTTACCAGCCCGGGTCCACACACGCATATGAAACCCGTTGGACTTGCGTTGCCACCGCTAACCCGTTTTGGCCTCTTACAGTCAAGCCCAATATGCGTGTCCCGTCCTCGACTTGGGTCGAGCCCACAAAGATACGTTTGGGATATTGGTTGAAATGGGCCCCCACAAGCTACCCACCTAAGCTTGTCATTTCTAGTGAATCCCACTTAACCCTTTAACCATGTCCACTTACATGTTATAAATTTTGGTTAAGTCTTTTAATCATATTTTAATTGCCACTCAAGGCACCCACTAGATTTCCACATGCCACCCAAGGCACTTACTTAACCCTTTAATCGTGTTTAATTACATGTTCCACTTTGGTTAAGTATTCCAATCGTATTTTCTATTGCCACCCAAGGCAACCCACTAGTTTCCTCATGCCACCCAAGGCACCCCCACTAGTTACTACATGCCACCCAAGGCACCCACTTAACCCCTCATGCCCCACTACATGCTAATTTGGTTAAGTGTTTCTTAATTAATTAAGATCGTAACCTTTGTAAAGACCCCTCACATTAGACTGTCTTTTATGGCAGCTGGATATGCCGGTTGGTTCCGGGCAGCCTTACACCATAACAGAGTCTAACCTCGTGTCTTTACACTTGTCACGTATTTAGTTTATGACTAAGACCTCTCACATGGGGCCAATCATTTGTAGCCGCTGGATTTGCCAGTTGGTTCCGGGCAGTCTTATGCTACAAAAGGGTCCAACCTCGTGTCTTAGTCGATTAATTACACCTAATTAATCACCCCCATAATTTGTATTAATTATCCCTAATTAATTAATAATTTCAAGAATATGGGTAGACCTAACTCAATAGGTAAATTCCCAATTCCATAATATGGGTAGACCTAACTTAATAGGTAAATTCCCAATTCCATAATATGGGTAGACCTAACTTAATAGGTAAATTCCCAATTATGTCCATTCACTTTATGTTATGCTTAAGCATACCCATTTCACACCATTTTATTAACATGCATATTAACCCCATCGTTCCCCACGTAATTCGTTCTCATAACATGACATAATAAAGGGAAGATTCATCACAAATGCCATGGGTTTAACCAATCATAGCATATAACTTTATCATGGGTTTAAAAGGTGTCAACTTGCATATATGAGCATACATTAAACCCAACTAGCATTTAACCCAAACTTGCATGAAGCACATATGTCACAAAGGGGGTAACTTGCATATGATTCTTATGTCATACAAAGGTGTGAACTTGCATAGCATGTCACATGTTAACTTGCATATAACCAAACACATAACTTGCATAACATGTTACATATGAACTTGCATATAATCATGCACATAACTTGCATATAACCAAACACATAACTTGCATAACATGTTACATATGAACTTGCATATAATCATGCACATAACTTGCATATAACCAAACACATAACTTGCATAACATGTTACATATGAACTTGCATAAAATCAACCACCAAACTTGCATAACATGTTACATATGAACTTGCATATGTATGTATGACATACAAAGGTAAGCTCGCATATGTTATGCATATCACTAATCCAAACAACTTGCATAGATTATGCATATTATAGATCCAAACTCATAGGTTAAACTTGCATGTCATGTCACTTATTTCACACATGATTCTAGCATAAAACCAAGCATTTAACTTGCATAAAACCACATACTTAACATGCATAAAACCAAACACTTAGCATGCATAAAACCAAACACTTAGTATGCATAAAACCCACCACTTAACATGCATAAACCCAAACACTTAACTTGCATAAACATAGTGTCATCATGAATAAGTGTTAAACATAGTGATTAGCAAACTAGCATCATAACATATGACCTAAAACCCATTGATCCGCAAGCAAAACCATATGATCTCATCATATCTCATCTACTTAGTTTACCAATTGGTTATTAAAGTGATAGAAACTCACAAACTCCAAGATTAGCTCCTTAGATAGTTGCTAGAGTTGAAGTAGAGGTGGATTAGTAGTTGATTAGCTTGCAATCCTCTTCTCTAATTAGTGGAGGCTCCTTCTAAGTTGCATTTTGGCGGCATGATGGCATAGATTCTATTTTTAGTATGGATTAGGGTAGTCTTAGGGTGTATTTATAGGATTAGGTTGTGTTTTAGACCCTTAGATTAACCCTAGGTTAGTTTAGGTCCGTCAGATTTCGTCCCAAGCCCTCCAACCCAGCCCAAAACTCAACCAGGTGCACCCAGGCCAGAATCAGCCGACAGGGCAAGTCGACAGCCCTGTCGACTGCCAAGTCGACAGGCATGTCGACAGGCAAGTCGACAGCCCTGTCGACAGCCAAGTCGATTTGGCTGGGCGGGAGTTTTCCTGCCTGGCCCCCATTTCTGCATGTTTCGAAATTCAAATTTCCCGAAAACTCCTTTGGGCCTTAACCGGGTCATACAGACTCCGATTTACAAAATTTCGGACTCTATTTCGCGTATTTTTCCGAGACGAACACAATGACGTAACCCGTTTCCCCTGATTCTCACATCTGAGATTATTAATTCTGTAATTAGTGAATATCAATGTTAACTGAAATTCGGGGTGTTACATAAATTGAGGTTGCATGCAAATTTTCGAGAGATTAGATGTGATTCGAGATGGGTCGAAGCTGATCATTCGAGCATTGATCGATGGACTGACAGAAGAATTCATCAGAAATGAACTTGCGTTCAAGGATGGACCGGTAGAAAGTTCTCAAAGATAGGATACGAATGGACCGAAACTTAGCCAAAGAATGGCTAAACGTATGGACCGGTATCAGTCCAAGGATAATGAAGCTATACTAGTCCCTGGATGATGCATTAGTACAAATCCACCGTGCTTGGTGGTAATAGTTTCAATTTTTGGGAGCTCAGTTGTGGTTACTGGTGAAGTTTGGTGATGAACAGACTTCAGATGGTTGATGTGCAACTCAATATTGGATAAGGCTTCGATTGTGAACTCAAGTTGGAGTGGTTGGAGCCGAGAAGGATGGCTCGACAGATTTGAAATTCCAAGCAATCATTGATATCGAAGGTTCTAGTGGACTCAAAGCAGGGGTATTGTGGGGACACCCATTAGGATCAGGTAGGATCACAAACCCCGGATCAAGCTCTGGGAGTGATATGGTTGTCTCGGATGGAGGCAAACATACACAATACGGATGTATGGTGGTCTGACTAGAATCGAGGTTTTCCATTAGCCATTGATGGATGGCAACGGCCGGTTATTTGATGATTAATGTATTCAAGGCTTTAGTAGGTGATAACTAGGATATTGGTTGCTATGGATGCTATGACTGATTGTGTGCTTTCTTCTCTGTTTCTCTAGGTAGGCTATCAACGTATGTCGTCGAAGAGAAGTGGGATTGGGGAATGTCTTTTCCTATTTTGGAGCGGCATAAGATAGATGATTATCTCTAGCAAATCTTGTATTTGCTAAGACGGAACATATGATTGAATCGTCTATACTTATAAATCTTGTGTAACTATTGTTAGTTATTTTATCGCTCATTAAGACTGTTGTCTAACTCAAGGTTTTGTGTTTACCTCTTATTACCTTGGGTTGCTCATCAACAATGATGGTGAACAGACTGAGATAACCGATAGTAGGTTTTGGTGCCGATGATGCTACGGAGGACGAGTAGGAGGCTGGCGTATTAGTACTACCACCTACAGTAGTAATGTTTTGTTAGTTTCTCTGTTTTTCGAGATTTTATGATTACTCTAAGAGATATGTAGTAAGGCCTGATGTATGGATTACTCATTTATATAATTGATTTGTACTGATGGCTTTGAGATGTTATGATATTTGAGTTTCCATTCTGTCATGCTTCACTACTATATCCTATTGTATATTTTCTATTATATGTTATCCATGCTCTGCGGGTTATACAGTTGGTTTATTTCGAGTTATTCTCACTTGATGATCATCCCGTATCAGCTTAACACGTCATTTTGTGCACTTCTTCTTAGTTCAGTGCAGGAGCTATGGGGGTGTCATCACATTTGGTACTAGAGCTTTGGTTAATCGATTTTACGCAAAGTTCGCAAGCATTAAAGTGTACAAAAGACGTAATTCTAATTTTTAATGGATGATTAATATATTATAATATATGGTTTAGTAGGTTAGTAAGCACTTAAACACCAATGCGGCCTTTCTCTAATGTGAATTGAATATTCTCATTTCAGATAGAGAATGAGTCGATGAACTTCGAGGCACACTCCTTGGGATGAGCCTGCTACAGGAGTGGTAGACGAGGGTAGCCAGTCTGGAGCTGCAACTTCTATGTCCGATTATCTTGCTATGTTCAGTGATCATGAGAAGAATGCCCACTCCTGAAGTGGAAATAGAGCGTGGTGTTCCTATGTAAGTAATGGTTGTTGATTTTGTAAATCTCAGCAAGGACTATACTTCTCTGGGTGGTAAGTCGGTTTTTGGTACGGACCCTACTATTGAGAATCAGAATTTGTTGGATACTTACGTTTGGATTTTTGGAGATTTAGGGATTGATGATGCGACTAAAAGGAAGCTTGCATCGAAGTAGATAGAAGGTCGTGCAATGAATTAGTGAAACTCTATTACTTTGGAGATTCCGAAGGACCATATCACTTGGGATCGGTTTAGAACTAAGTTTGAGGAGAAGTTCATTTCTATGGTCCAGAAGTCGATACCCTTTAAGAAGTTTGTTGAGCTTAAGCAAAGAGGTAGACCAGTGTTTAAGTACATGGCCGAGTTTGAAGCTTTATCCAAGTATGCTCATTCGTGTACCAAAACTCCTTATCAGAAGAACGAGTAGTTTATATGAGGGCTGGATGAGGGGATCACAGAACAGTTGATCGACCATATTAATGATTACTATTAGAAACTAGTCGAAAAGGCTTTGAGGAAGGAGTGTTTGTTTCCATATAAGGTAGAGGTTGTTGTTGAAAATAAAGAGGATTCAAAGCCACAATGGGGTAATGGTAATTAGAAAAAGTGGAACGATAAACGAAACAGAAACAATAAGGTAAGAATGGTTAAAAGAAATCGAAGGGCAAGATAACTTGTTATAACTGCTAAGAGAATGTTCCTTATTCCAAGGATTATAAGAATACTAAGGTGGAAAGGAAGTGCTTTAATTGTGACAAGCCTGAGCATATGAAGAAAAATTGTCTAAAACCACTAAAGGATAAGCTGGTTGTAAGAGCATATGCTTTGGATGATATGCCCTCTTCCACGAGGGGTCCGACTGCTGCAGAAAAGGGAAGGGTGTTGTTGTGCAAGGTACACTTTCTATCAAAGACGTTTCAGTTCGAGTTTTGTATGATGCTGGGGGATCGCAGTCATTTATTTATAAAGAGCTTTTGTAAGTTAGATTTAGAACCTAAGATTATTGATAGACCATTGGTTGTGACTAATCCAGTATGGGGTTCGTCTAGTCTTTGTATGCTTTGACGTGGTCTAATTTTATCTGGTCATGGTTTCTCTTTTGTGTGTGATTTCTTTGTTTTGAACTTCGCTAGGACCGGGATTATTTTGGGTATGGACCGACTCAAGAGGTATGTGGCTATTGTGGATCGCGAGAGGCTTGATGTGACAATCGGGAATGTGGAAAGGTGAATGATGGTGATACGTTGTCTATCAAAGAATGTAGTTCTGGTTAGCTTTTTTTCGCTTGTGATTCCACGGGATGGGTTGTCATTTATGCCAATTGTTCGACAGTTTTTTGATGTTTTTGAAAGGCAAGTGGGACTTTTTATTTACACTCAAATAATTACGATTGTTTATGACATACTAACATATGATCAAACAAAAACAAAAAATACATTTACATGTTGATCTTCTTAAGCATACTATTGTGAATGATATTGCACAGCTGATCAGCCGTGTTAGATCCAAGGCCAAAAATCCTATTGTTCCTTTCCCTCCATACTCCGGCAGTGAACTTCTTCAGAAGCTGCAACAATACACATGTCTTCTTGCTTCGCCATCTAGTTTCCTTAAAGATGTTGTACCTTCAATTTGACTTGAAGATGAAGGTCTATGGAATCCACCAATTGCTAGTAACCTCTTCCAAATCCGATGCACGTACGAGCATTCAAAGAAAAGATGCACATTAGATTCCACTGCACCATGACAGAGCACACATTCTTCATATTGCACAATGCCGAAAGAAAAGAGTTTATTTTTGGTATTGATGGCATTGGCCATAGTCTTCCAAAGAAGCAAATTATCTTTGGCTGAACTTCCACAGTTTTCTGATGTTTTTAGTGAGGTCAGGGGATTGTCATTGCATTGAGAGATTGAGTTTCAGATTTATCTAGTGGATTAAGCCTGACCTATTGTTTAATCTCTTAGCCAGTTAGCGCCTAAGGAACAACGAGAGTAACAGGTGCAAGTGAAAGAACTTTTGAGTAATGGATTTATTCAGAGAAGTGTATCATAATGGGGTGCACCAATTGTGTTTGTGACCAAGGCCGATAGATTGTTTCAATTGTGCATGGATTATTGTTAGGTGAATAAGATAATCAAAAAGAACAAGTATCCATTACCGAGGATAAATGACTTGTTTGATCAGCTTCACGAAGCCAAGGTGTTTTCCTAAATGGATTTGGCGATCAGGTTTCACCAACTGAGAATAACTAGGGATAGTCTGCTGAAGACTACCTTTAGGACACCGTCCAGATTTTATGAGTGGTTGGTGATGCCATTAGGATTGACTAATGCACCAGCATATTTTGTTGATCTTATTAATCAGGTTTTCAGAGATCAGTTGAAGAAGCTTGTGCTTGTGTTCGTGGATGATATATTGGTTTATTATATGAATCAGGAAGAACACAAGATGCACTTGAGAATTGTTTTTTGGAAATCGTACAGAAACATTGATTGTAGGCTAAGTTTTCAAAGTGTCACTTCTGAAAGGAAGAAGTGAGGTTCCTGGGTGATGTCATGTAGGGAAAAGAAACAGTGATGGATCTCATTAAAGTGGCAGCGATACAGGATTGTGATCGACCTAAGAGTGCGATAGATGTTAGGAGCTCCCTTGGTCTAGCTGGATACTATCGACGATTTATCAATGATTTCTCCTAGACAGTTGCACCATTAATTAGATTAACGAAGAAAATTAGGTCTTTGTATGGAATGCGAAATGTGAGAAGGCTTTCAGAATTTTGAAAAAAAGGTTGATGAGTGCTCCTGTGTAGACCATTCCGAGTGAGAATGAAGAGATGATGGTATACACTAATGCATGTGGAACTGGACTTGGAGCGGTGCTAATGCAGATAGATAGAGCCATGGCTTAGGCATGTCGATAACTGAAGTTGCACGAAAGGAATTACCTAGCTCACAATTTGGATTTAGCGGTGATGAATAGACTTCGGATGGTTGATTTTGCAACTTAATGATGGATAGGGCTTCAATTGTGAACTCAAGTTGGAGCGGCCGAAGTTGGATTGATGTGATACTAGCGGGATGATGTACGATCCAGTAAGATGACCGATTAACCATGATGGGAGTTGACTGAGGATGATAATGGAATTGGTTTGAGAAGTTGCTCGACTAAAGGTATGACCGCCAAGAAGGAAGGTTCAACAGATTTGAAGTGCTAAGGAATCGTTGATTATCGAAGGTTCTAGCAGGCTCAAAGGAGGGGTATCGTGGGGACACCTATCAGGATCAGGTAGGGTCATGTACCCTGCATCGAGCTTTGGGAGTGACCTAGTTGTCTCGCATAGAGGCAAACATACATAAGATGGATATATGGTAGTCTACCTAGAACCAAGGTTTTCCATTAGCCCTTGATGGACGACAATGATAGGTTATTCGATGATTGATGTATTCAGGGCTTTAGTTAGTGATAGCAAGGATATTGGTTGCTATGGATGTTATGGTTGAGTGTGTGCTTTCTTCTCTGCTTCCCTGGGTAATTTATCACCATAGGTCGTCGAAGAGAAGTGGGATTAGGGAATGTCTTTTCCTACTCTGGAGCAGCATATGATAGTTGATTATCTTGTGCTTATCCTATAATTATTAAAATGGAACAGAGAATTGAACCATCTATACTCATATATTCTATGTAACTGTTGTTAGTTATTTTATTGCTCACTAAGACTGTTGTATGACTCAAGGTTTTACGTTTCGCTCTTGTTACCTTAGGCTACTCGTCAACGTTAATGGTGAGCAAACTAAGATAGCAGGTAGCAAGTTCTGGTACAGATGATGTTGTGCGGTGATGAGCAGGAGGCTGGCATATTACTACCACCTACTATAGTAATGTTTTGTTATTTCCGCTGCCTATTGAGATTTTATGATTACTCTAAGAGATATGTAGTGAGGTCTAATGTACAGATTTCTCATTTATATATTTGATTTGTACTAATGACTTTGAGATGATACGAGATTTGTGTTTTTTATCCTGTTATGCTTCACCACTATATCCTGTTGTATATTTTCTATTATATGTTATCCATGCGCTGTGAGTTATATGACAGGTTTACTTCAATTTATTCTTCCTTGACGATCATCCCATATTAGCCTGGCACGTCATTCAACGCACTTCTTATTAGTTCGATGCATGAGTTATGGGGCGATCGTCACATTTAGTATAAGAGCTTTGATCAATTGATTTTAACCAAAGTTCGCAAGTGTAAAAGCATATGGGAGACGCACCTGTAATTTTTAATGGATGATTAATATATTATAATATATGATTTAGTAGGTTAGTAAGCATTTAAACACCAATGTGGTCTTTCTCTAATGTGAAATGATCATTCTTGTTTCAGATAGAGAATGAGTCAATGAACTTCGAGACACGGTGCTAGGGATGAGCCTGCTACTTAAGGGGTACGTGAGGGTAGCCAGTCGAGAGCTGCAGCTGCTATGACCGATTATCCGTCTATGTTTGATGCTATGATGGTAGCGGTTATTAGAAGGATGCCCACTCCAGAAGCAACAATTTGGCGTGATTTTCCTGTGCACTTAGGGTTGTTGATTTTGTGAAGCTCTTCAAGGAGTATACTTCTCTGGGTGGCAAGCCATTTGTTGGTACGGAACCTATGTTGAGATTCAGTATTTGTTGGATACTTGCGTTTGGATTTTTTTAGGGATTTAGGAATTGACGATGCGACTAAAAAGGAGCTTGCATCGAGACAGCTGCATAGTTAAGTAACGGATTGGTGGAACTCTGTTGCTTTAGAGACTCCACAGTACCAGACCACTTAAGATCAATTAAGAACTAAGTTTGAGGTGAAGTTCATTTCTATGGTTCAAAAGTCGATAATCTTTAAGAAGTTTGTTGAGCTTAGCAAGGAGGTAGACCAGTGCTTGAGTTTATGTGGTTGAGTTTAAAGCTTTATCCTAGTATGCTCATTTGTATATTAAAACTCCTTATCAGAAGAACAAGAAATTTATATTAGTCCTAGATGAAGGGCTTAGTATATGGCTGATCAACCATATTGACGATTCCTATGAGAAGCTAGTCGAAAAAGCTTTGAGGAAGGAGTGTTTTTTTCCATAGAAGATAGAGGTTGTTGTTGATAATAAGCAGTCAAAGACGCAACAGGGTAATGGTAATAAGGAAAGGTGGAATGATAAACCAAAACAACAACAACAAGTAAGAATGGCTAAAAGAAATCGAAGGTGAGGTTACTTGTTATAACTGCCAAGAGAAGGGTCATTATTCTAAGGATTGTAAGAACGCTAAGGTGGAAAGAAAGTGCTTCAATTGTGACAAGCCTGGGCATATGAAGAAGAATTGTTCAGAACCGCCGAAGGATAAGCAGGTTATGAGAGCATATATGATGTGGATGTTGTGTCAACTTCCTCGAGGGTCTAACTCTGCGGAAAAAGGGAAGAGTGTTGTTGTGTAAGGTACGCTTTCTATCAGAGACGTTTTATTTCGAGTTTTGTTTGATACTAGGTCATCACATTCATTTATCTGTAATGGGCTTGTTTACAAGTCAGATTTAGAAGCTGAGATTGTTGATAAACCATTAGTTGTGATTAATTCAGTAAGGGGTTCGTATAATCTTTGTAAGCTTTGACATGGTCTAATTTTATCGAGTCATGGTTGCTCTTTTGTGTGTGATTATTTTGTTTTTAACTTTGTATAATCCTAGTATGTTTCCTAATAGGTTGCACCAATTTTGTTTGCAACCAAGGCTGATGGATTGTTATGATTGTGCACGGATTATTGTGAGCTAAATAAGGTGACCATGAAGAACAAGTATCCATTGTTGAGGATAAATGACTTTTTTGTCATCTTCATGAAGCCAAGGTATTTTCCTAAATGGATTTGGCGACGGGATTTCACCAACTGAGAGTGGCTAGGGATAGTGTGCCGAAGGCTGCCTTTTGGATGCCATCCAAATTTTATAAGGGCTGGTGATACCGTTTGGATTGACTAACGCACCATCATACTTTGTGGATCTTTTGAATCGGGTATTCAAAGATTAGTTAAATAAGTTCATGTTTGTGTTCATGGATGATATATTGTTATATTCTAGGAATGAGGAAGAACGCAAGACACACTTGAGGATTTTTCTGGAAATATTATAGAAACATCACTAGAAGGCCAAGTTTTCAAAATGTCGCTTCTGGAAGGAAGAAGTGAGGGTCTTGGGTCATGTCATGTTGGATAAGGAATAGCAGTGGATCCCGCTAAAGTTGAAGCGATACAAGATTGGACCTAATAAATTATGCGACGAATGTTTGGAGTTTCCTTGATTTAGCTAGATACTATCGATGGTTCATCAAGGATTTCTTGAAGATAACTACACTATTAACTGGATTAACGAAGAAGAATCAGGTCTTCATATGGAATGTGAAGTGTGAGCAAGCCTCCGGAATTTTGAAAGAAAGGTTGAAGAGTGCTCCTGTGTTGACCATTCCAAGTTGGAATGAAGAAATGGTGGTATACACCGATGCAGTGGTACTGGACTTGGAGCGATGCTAATGTAAAAGGATAGAGTAGTGACTTAAGTGAGTCGACAACTGAAGCCATAAGAAAAGAATTACCTGACTCACGATTTGGGTTAGTGGCAATAGTGTTTTCTCTGAGGATCTGGAGATATTATTTGTTGGTAGTTAGATTTTAATTGTTTACGGATCATAAGTCGTTGAAGTACCTTTTCTCCTAAAGAGATTTGAATCTTCGACAGTAGCGATGGTTAGATTTTCCAGCATTGTCTGATTTTGGAATAGTCTGCTCCAAGAAAAGGTAACGCAGTGACCAACGCGTTGATTAGAAGTCATGCTAGTTTAGGAGCCATGTTTTCGGAATGGAAGCATCACGAGTATTTGGCTGAATTTGATTTTAAACTTCGTTGTGAGTTAGAGCTCGAGATGTTACCAAGATTATCGATTAGACCAGCTCTCATCGAAAGGATGGCAAAAGCTAGAAGCGAGATGATAAGCTCATTGAAACCATGCTGAGATTAGAGATGAGGGCCGAACTCGAGGGAAATTAAGGATCTTGTAGTCGATCGTGATGGCTGGCTTCATAAGAATGGGCGAATGATTGTTCCTGATATAGAGGAATTGAAAGATAAGGTTATGAGAGAATGTCATCACTCTAGGTTGATGATTCATTCTGGCGGTAATAAGATGTATCATGATGTAAAGCGAGTTTACTATAGGGAAGGCATGAAGAGATATGTTGAGAAATTTATCTCAAAATGTATGAACTATCCGTTGGTTAAAGATGAATAGAAGACCCCGAGTTTATTGTTACAACCATTAGAAGTTCCCACATGTAAATTGGAGCAAGTATCGGTGGACTTTATCGATGGATTACCTAAGACAAAGGTAGGAAATGATAGTATTTTGGTTATCGTGGATCACTTGACCAAAAACACAAGTTTTATTCCTGTGAGGTCGACTAGGATTGCATTGAAGTTGGCCGAGTTATATATTGAGTGGGTAGCCCGAATCCATGGGATTCCAAAGTGTATTGTTAGGGATCGAGATCCGTTATTCACCGGTGGATTCTACAATAGTTTCAAGAGATGTTGGGAACTGAGCTATGTTTGAGTATGGCTTATCATCCCCAAAAAGATGGTCAGCTGAAAGGTTCAATCGAGTATTGGAGAATCTTCTTAGAGCTTATGTCTTGGATTTTTGAGTATCATGGAAGATCATCTGTATTTGGTCGAGTTTGCTTATAATAATAGCTACCATCGAGTATTGGAATGGCAGTGTACAAGGCGTTGTATGGCAGACCGTGTAATTCTCTATCCTGTTGGGTAGAAACTGGCGCAAAATTGGTACATGGGCCTGAAATGATAAGAGAAAAGACAGATAATATTGAGATCATTCGACAACGATTGAAGGAAGCTGTAATGGCCCAGATTTTTAACCGTTTAGCTAAATATTTAAAATTAGTTTTTAATGTTGATTTGGAATTTAAATAACCAAAATTTAGTGGTTTTGAATATTATATTAATATAAATAATAAAATAATAATTTTATTTCGAAATAGTCGGAAAATGTTGAATTTGCAATATTGAATGAACTGGACAATATGGAAGGATTTGATTCGATTTGGTTTTGAATTATATTAACGAATTTGTTTACTAAATGATGTTTGAACGTATAATTTAATTATAAAACGCACTCGGCGTCGCGTTAGTTCATAGTTTTACATTTTGAACTTCAACTGAGTGTACAGGATCCAATATAAGTCGGAATTCTTTGAAACAAGAATCGTTCGGATCTATTGGACAATAATCTTCTAATGAAAGAGAAAAATTGAGTTTCACACTATACAGTTTGAGTTATGTCCAAATCAAATTTTTAGAAAGTTGTTATGGAATCATTTATAAACTATAATGATTTAATATAATAAAATAAAAAGGATTTTAATTAAGTTGAATGTCAAATTAACCTAAAAATAAAAATATCAAGTTTAAAATTCAAGTTAGATTATTTGGAAGTTATATAACATTTCCGTTTGAATATATATATATATGATAATAATAATTTATTATCAATAGATTTATTTATATTGGGATCGATTATATTATACCGATTTAATATAGAACTTAAGAAAAACCAATTTTCAAATGATGTCGGTTTTTAGGGAAACCAATTTTATTAAATTCATAATGGTTAATTATTGTAAGATTTCCAGTTTGGAATCAACTGGAGTTATTTTGATGACAATGCACGATTTAGACACATATCGATTTATATTGTCAATTAATAAGAGAGTTTTACCAAACAATCTCGAAATTCGACAAAACCAGTTCCATCATGTCCGAAATATTTAATCATTGTAAGATTTCAGGTTTTAAGCTGATCAGAGTTGTTATTTGTGCATGCGAAAATTAAACATGAATCAATTAAAAAAATATATATTCAAAAGTACGTTATTTTTCCAAATGAATTCGTATTTCGACAAAGCAAGTTTCTTTGGGTCCGGAATGTCAAACTATAGTAGATGGTCGATTTTCATCGCAATTGGAGTTTGTATGTCCGCAAACAAATATAAAACGTCCTATGGTACATAGCATTAGAATATACTAGGAATATTCTTAACCCTCTTATATATTATGCTATTAATCCCTTGACCCTACCGTTCATTTTCCCCGGTCAAAAGCAAAATCAAGCCGCACCGTGAAATCTCTTCAAAAATTCCTAATAAATCAATCTCTGAACGAAATTCAAAATCGTTTGATCCGTGGGGATTCTTGTTCGATGTGCTTCATCTTCATGCTTGTTTTATTTGACTCGACGTCTTTTCCCCGGTCAAAGGCAAAATCAAGCCGCACCGTGAAATCTCTTCAAAAATTCCTAATAAATCAATCTCTGAACGAAATTCAAAATCGTTTGATCCGTGGGGATTCTTGTTCGATGTGCTTCATCTTCATACTTGTTTTATTTGACTCGACGTCTCTTACTTTTGCACAAAAAATTGTACAGCGAACCCTAGTTCGTTTTTTTGGGTTTTTGTATATTGATTGAAGAAACGAAGATTATATGCAGGTTTTTCATAGCGAATCGCATCTATGTGCGAGGTTTGGAAGAAATGCATGATAAAATATGTCGGCACCTATACTAGTGCAGCGGAGTAAGGAAGGGCGACGCGTTTCGGAGGGTTTGATCGTGTTGTTTAAGAGGAATATAGGGAGATGGAGATTTCATAGAGGATTCCAGTGATGGTCTCGGTTCGTCGAATCATGAAGTATGGAGGAAGAACGAATTGAAGAAAGGAGTGAAAATTGTGATGTTTTTTCTCGGGTTCGAACTGAGCATGAGCAGAAAGAAGAATAATTAAAGTTAAATTGGACTAGTGTCAACAGTAATTAAGTTATTATTTATTTATTTAATATGGTTAATGATCGTTTTATTTTGTACGAACTTGTAAAAAGTATGAGTCTCTCATACATTATCAAAATCTGACGAAACAAGATCCGTTGGGATCATGTGAGCGAGCACTATAAGTCCATGATAAATTGGAATGGATTAGAGCTAGTTAGAACTTTATTTAATTTTAAACGTCCATTTAAATTTAAATAAAATAATGTTGATTCATCAATTGAACGACTGGTGATTTATCAACTCACACTTTCTGGAATACTGTTTAAAATTATATCACGTTATAAATATTTATTGTTCAATCGATATCTAATTGTGTGATATAATTGTTTATGTGTTTTTGGATGATTAAAATAGTTGTTTTTGAAAGAATTGATTAATTGAATGAATTATTTTTGATTGGTTGATTTTTGTTAAACAATTTCCATTTATAAACGGATTAAATATCGACACTACCTTCTATTAAGCAAAATGTTCAATTTTTAATGAATTGGTTGAATTGTTTGTTTTATGTGTATAAAAACGATTATGCTAACAGTGATGTAGGGAAGAATAGGTTGGAGGAATCAAATGGATTCCTCAGTTATTTTAAATATTATTGCTTTCATATTATTTATATACATGAACTGTTTGACATTAATGGCATTGAAACCTGTTTCGATATTGATTGTTGAATTAAAAATTCTGTAACAACCCGGAAAATCTGAGCCAGTTTAAATATTTTAATTTGGCTATTTTACTGGATTTTAAATATTTAAAATAAATTATTTTAAATAATAATGACGAAAAGTATGTTTGAATCGATATTTGAAAAAAAAATATTTATTTTAAATTATAAACAAGGCCTGAAATGGCGCGACAGTTTCAAAATTTGAATTTGAACTTTGACTTACTGTACAGGGTGCAAACTAAAATGGATTTTAGTGAAACCAAACATATTTAAATATGTTTATGAATATCTTTCTAATGAATCTGAAAAATCGAATTTTCGTAGAGGAAGTCAAAAGTTATGGCCAAATGTATTTTCAGAAAGGTCGCTATAGAGAATATATAGCCCTTGAAAACAGACATTTTGCAAACGACCTCAGAATTCAACGAAACCACTTTTGTTGGATTCAGGATGTCAAATTATCACTAGGTTTCAAATTCCATAATTTTTGAAGTCAATATGTGAGCATGGCGAAGGAAAAATGTGTTTGGTCAATTTCTGTTAAATTGGATCGACCAGAAAATGGCCATTTTTCAAACGACCTCAGAATTCAACGAAACTAGTTTTGTTGGGACCGTATCGTCAAAATATAGATAGATTTATTTTTCTAGAATTTTTGGGATCAGTATGTGGCCCCGGCAAATTGAAATGTACGTCAAATCAAATATTGAATGTTTTATACTTTAATTTGAAGAATAACTGACTGTAACCGTCAAATGGGCCTACGAAACATATCCCATTGTGTTCGGAACGGGGGTATTTAGCTAGGTATGATAGTCGTTGGGTTTAGATTGGAGAATGTATGAGGCAAGTGGTATTTTTGGATTTTTAAAAATATATAAGTAAAAAAATTATCATTGGCCAATCACATTTCTCTCTCCTCGATGAAAACCCGCTACCCCGTCCTGCGAACGACGGAAATACCTTCTCACCATCTCTCTTCTTTTTCTCTTAATCCACTCAATAAAAACCCATGGCCCTTTGGAGAATTTTGTAGTGCTCCTCACGATCTTCACATCCATATAAAGATTGGATTTTTTTCGTGGCCTGTAGCTCGTGAATCACCTCAGGGAAGTGGCCGACTTCCCACCGCCGCCGCCGCCGCAGCTGCCGCTAGGAGCCACCGGAATAGGCCCCCTTCCTGGCGCATGTGCACCTCTCCACGTCCTATGACGTGGCACCCTCCGATCCTCCAACCGTTACACCGTTTGATTGCAAAATCAAAACCTAGTTTTGAACCATTTGCTGAGAGGTACGGGTTTAATTATTCAAACTGATTTCCACATTTAAACGTGTTGTAAACTTCTAAAAATCATATCTTTTTGCTATGAGATCGAAATCCAGTGAAACAAGAGATAGTGGACTCGTGTGGACGTCTTCTACATTTTAGAAGAGACCGGATATTTTTCTGAGCCTTCTACAATTTTTGGAGGAGTGGAACCCAATGTGATATTTCTGAATTATAAATGATATGGAAACGATGATGCATAAATTATATAGTCGAAGTATGAGTTATATAAGCATTGTACACCTCATGTATAAGCGTTGGATATGTTGTATGCTCGATGTATACGTTTTATATGCGTTGTAAAAATGGTATATGCGTTGAAATGAATTGAAATGATATTGAAATGAAATCGAAATATAGTTATATACATGTGTATATATATATATATATATGTATGTATACTCCCCTCGTCCACAGACCATGGACGATATATATTGGTTGTGATATTGTTTGGATTATTGGTTGATGTGAATTTTGATGAATATCGTGAATGGTTGATTTGAAATGATTGATTGTGGTTGAAATCCTAATAGGATTAGTATATGGGAAAATTCGTTTGCATATGGACTAGATATTGAAAATCCCCCTTGTCAAAAGCTGCGAGGCTTTAAGGTAGAGCGAGGAGCCGTACAAGGGACGGTGCCGGTTTTAACTACCCTGCCGTTATGCTGTCGTAATTTTCAATAATATTCATGTGTTAGAATTATTTTCATGCATTGAAACCATATTCATGTGTTGAATAGAAATTCTTGTATTGAATAAATTCTTTGAAAGATAAAAATAACATTTTTATCATATATTTAGACTATATAAAATATTAGTATTTCAAATAAATTGTTTTAACACCAAAGACAACATTTTTACCTTAAGTATAGACTATATAAAATAATCGTGTTTTGAAATAAATCGTTTTACAATAAAAATCACATTTTTGTTAAATATATGAATTGTTAAAATAGTGATGTGTTGAAATAAACATCTGCTAGATAAAATATCATTTTTATCAAATATATGAAGTGTATAGGGTTTTGAAATCGAAGAATGAATTATATTTATATATGTATATAAATATAATTAAAGTAAATGGAATAACGAAGCTACAGTTCATATTTTGAAACCGTGATTTCAAACGATTAGTGCGGGAGATCCGACCATCGGATTTTCGCGAAACCGAAACCGTTGGGTTCGCTTTGGAAATATCTTTCCAACGACACCCACTTTGTAAAGATCCAACGTTTGGATTGTCTGGAATGTTTAATTCAAATCTGAAGAAAAACAGTGCCAGAATCGATTATATATATATATATATAAATATAATTAAATTAAATCGAATAACGATGTTGCAGTTCGTATTTTGAAATCGTAACTTCAAACGATTGTACCGGGAGATCCAACCATCGGATTTTCCCAAAACTGGAACCGTTGAATTCGTTTTGAAAAGATCTTCCTAATGATATAAAATTTGTAAAGATCCAACAGTTAGATTTTCAGATATGCGTAAATCAAATATGAAGAAAACCAACGCCACGGCCACGTTATGGCCTGAAGCGTCGTTTGAAGGAATTGGCTATTTTTAAAATAAATAAAACTAGTGATAAAGCGTGATAAAATATTATGAATGATATGGAAATAAACTGAATTTGCTCAGTTTATTGGATTTTTGATGGTTGAATGTGTTTGGCATGAAAATTACATTAAAGAACAGAATTATTGATGTCGAGTAATTTAACCATTGAAATGAATTGATTTGAAATTCTAAATATACATGTATTATTTGAAAAGGCCGAGTTAATTCTCATTTCAAATAATTAATCGATGGTTAGAAGTCGAAGATATGAAGATGGTGCAAGACTGATGATCTTCACGTCGAAAGGAGGGGTGCTATTGATGCTCATGATAGGAGTAGCTACCTTAAAGGGGCTGAAGTGGTGGCCGTCCGGACGTACTTGTTGGTTGTACGGATATGCGAGGTATAAGGTACCTCCGGTTTCGTTTAGATCCAGAACGAACTTGCAAACGGACTGTGTGTCTGACATTGGATTTTGTTCTGTGCTGATTGATCTCTATTAAATATATATCTGTTTGGCAAAGGAGAATTTATTCTCTTGCTTAACGCTCTTCTCTGAGACGTACGAGCTCAGAGGTTATATATCGATAGAAATCAGTCGCATGGAGTGAATTGCATGTGTGGCACGCCTAAGGGGAAGATGATCAAGGCTTTTGTTGAAAAGCAAAGTCTTGTGGTTGATGATCAAAGCACGGCCTGTGTGGCATAGCTTTGTGTATAACGTTAATTCGCGAGCCTCACACCCTGGTATGGACCAGAAATGGGAGAGGACTGCAGGGAAGACATGCGTTTCCTTCTAGCTAGGAGTGGTGTCGGTGCTTTTACACAGCTTGACATTTTACTTATGTGGATGATGGATAGCGAGACGCCTCGGTTTTATCGGTCGATCCGGGACCGATGGAGTCATTGGGCTCATTTACGCCCCATAGGACGGGGAAACGCAATGTTCAGGCATTTTAATCCACATCGGTGGACCGGCCCTGAAGATCCAAGGGTCACCCGAGCTCTGATCCTGAGACATGGGCTAAAGCGTCTCTAATTCGGTAAGGACTATCTTTTGCCTTGGTTCATGATGGAAATCCAATTTCCAAATATGACACCGTGCAGTTTTGATTGTATACCTATATATGGCGACATAGTGGTATGGGGCATTAATGTCGTCTATGATTGATACTTATGATTTAAATTGTTTTTGAAACATATAAACACTAGTAATAATGTCAAATGCTTTTATTTTATTCGTATCAAGCATATTTTGGCCATTATAAGGTAAAACTCTATCCTATGGTTTGTGTTGCATTGTGTGATGGGAACTGAGTCTTATAATGGCTTCATTTTTATAAAAAGCATTGCAATGTTTAAAAGATTTACTTGTTTTGAAACACTGGCAAGCCAATGGAGTAAACCCGTTCCGCGAAAGTGGCGTGGTCCTGTGATTGGCCATATTATAAAGTAAGTTAAGTAGATTTCTCATACCGGTCCCATGACTGACTCGTAGTTTGTTTCACTTGCAAACTCGGGTGCCCCTATTCCTACACGGGCAGCCTTGTATTCAGGTTTCAGCAGGCTCTTTCTGGATAGCTGGAGCTGAAGATGGATTCTATCATCTATCTCTTTTTATGCTGTTCAACTCCTATTGTACATATTATGTTTTGTCTCCCGCTGTAGACATTTATGTATAGCTGAACTGTATTTGTATTAAGTATGATCCTATATACTGTGTAACTCTAATGATTATGTTTATCCAGTGTATTCTATTGTACATTATCTGGTGTATTTATTTATTTCTGTTCTGCTGTTATTTGTTTATGTGTTATATTCCAAAGAATATCCTTAACACCGTCGTACGGGGTTTTGGGATCATCACAAATTCAATGTTTATTAATCAATATACAGTATTGATTAAGTGATTGGCAGCACATGACCTGAAAATCCATCGTTTTATAAACATTGATTTACCGTTAGGTGAATCGACTGAACTGAAATTATAAAATTTATTGTATAACCGAAGTTAAATTATTAAACCTACCGAGTATGACATGATATATATTTTGATAAAAGTTTCATTGAAAGTAAATTAATATTTATTATTTAAATTTGATAAGTAATTGTAAAATGATTTGTTTTAACAAATCAGTGTGCTCAAACGAGTTTTATGGGTAAGCAAGTCAGATATTAACCTAATGGTTAATAATTTGGATTAATTGTTTAAGAAACAATTAAGTGGAATTATTTAAATTAA
The DNA here is from genome assembly GCA_030737875.1 of Allium sativum. NCBI lineage: Eukaryota > Viridiplantae > Streptophyta > Magnoliopsida > Asparagales > Amaryllidaceae > Allium > Allium sativum. The sequence continues at coordinate 422,645,939 of CM060922.1, forward strand.
TTATATTATCAATTTAAAAAGATGATTAATTAGAAGTGCTTAGGAAGTTAATCATATTTAAAGTTGACTAAATCAACTGTTTTATTTGAAGTTGATTATTAAATAAATTTGAGGATAATTAATTTAACAAACTTTGTTGTGACATATAGTTGTTTGAACTAAATATAGTTCTTAAAGAGATATAAGATCTTTTAATTTACCGTGGATTAAAGTGATTATTAAATTTTAGTTAATTAATTATTATTTTAATAACTTCTTAAGATAGATTAATTATTAATGGTAATGATGAAGCAAATTACTTTTATTTTAAATGATGTTGAAATTCATTATTATTTTAACTAATAATAATCAAAGCAAGGACTTGGTAATTAGAATTCTGTAATGAAGTTGTGTGAAGTCGCAAGACCCCGTTTATAGTTAAATGAATTTTAAAGTGAATTTTTATTAAGATTAAAATAAGTCAAAGTTTAAATTCATTTCTTATTTGGAATTCTATTTAATTGTATTTTGTAAAAATCCAAAATAGAACGAGTGTAAAAAAAAACCAAGATGTGTTGAGTATGTTATAAACAATTCCAATTATGGAACGAGTGTATAATTTGATTATAAAGTTAATAATAACCTATAAATGCGATTAAGGATTGGAAGTGAAATTGAATGGAAGTCTAAATTGGATTGAAATGGGTGACACAAGACAAGTAAATTAATTCGATTTTAAATTTGAATAGTATATGTATAAGATGAAGTTTATTGAGATAAACCAAAATAAGTCTGAAGTAAACTTATAAGGATTTTTATTAAAGGGGTTCTATTTATAATGGAATCCAGTCTCATATGGAATATTGTGAGGATTGGTAAGTAACTTGGTAAAGGATTTGTGTAATAAACCATGTTGTAAAGAAACTATATTAAATCAGTTTAAGGCAAAAAAGGGTGTGTTTAATTAAGAATTTACTTAACCAACGAATTAAATAATAATAGTTATATTTCGAAGGAGTCTTCTAAAATAAGAAATGGTTATTAAAACCGTATTTTAAATGGAATAGTAAATGAGGATTTGATATGATATTACTATTAATATCAGTTCTGGAGTTACAGACTGTAATTTATCTTAAGATAAGAACTTGTCGATCAAGGTTTCAGAGGTAAATAGAATACCCCAACTTGGACGATTTCTGGATTATTCGAGGATGATATTAGTTCGTAATGGTAAAGATGTTGGGAATAACTTATGATTTCCATAGGAAGATAATATTGCAATGTTATTTGCAAGGTTTTGAAATATAATAAAACTATTGAGTTTTATGTTAACAATGCATTACTTGACATTATTTGGCCTTATATTTGAGGATAAATATATGTATAGCATTTAATTTAATATATTGAATAAAAATAGTATAGTTTACGAATATGAGAATTATTAGAATATAAATGAACACGGAAATGGAGTTATTATTTCCATAAATGAAGTTAAGCTTTAATTTGGGGAAAAACCTTGGAAGTAAAGTAAGCTATATGACTTTATAATTAACGATATATCATATGACATCGTTAACAAAAGATGTGTGAATATATGTATAACCTTTTAGTTAAATATATATAGTGATATTTTGTAACGTTCCTCCTTTTTAACCGCTTCAAATCGGTAATTAAACCAACTTAAACGTTCAAATCGACAGATCGTTATTTAGCTCATAGAGTTTAAAATACAATCAACACAGAAAAACACAAAATAAATAATAATAGTATATGAACAACAAAATAAACTTTTATATATAAATCAGAATTTTAGATACAAGAATTTTCTCTATACAGCAGAATTAAATACAAGAAAAATATTACTGATTTAAAACTTTAGAGTGCGCATCTTCGGAATTCCACAGCTTTGCAAGTCTTTAAATCCTAAATTGTGCTCTCTAAATATGTAACGCTCAGGGTCTGACCCGAGCGTTCCAAGCAAAAGCATAAATCACTCGAGTCAGGACTGTCATTTGTTTAAGTAAATTAATTTCAATATAAAATGGAGTATATGACAGTTAATCCTAACTTCAATTCTATAATGTACTGTATGTCAATGACGAGATCAAGTGTGGTATCTGTCTGTATCACTTATTTCAGGACTCGGTGGTCATGAGATCTTGCATATCCACATGTGTTACACGTGTGGACGGGCTCAGCTTCCCATATCAAGCATAACACTTGGAACAAAAGGAGTTAGAACAGCATATGTATTTATATATATATATATATACACGTATGCTAATGACATATATACATATATGGTAGTGTGTGTATATATATACACACATGTGTACATCAGCCACCATATATATATACACTAAAATCATTCTTACAAATGATAGGGTAGCAGGCCCAACATGTTTGTTGCATAGAATGTGGTGCAACACGCCATCAGAAAAACAACAAATAATAATAATACTAATAATAATAATAAAATCAAAAGCAAGCAACTCAAGCTAATCATTAGACAAAAGGAGTTGCACGCAAGGCTAGGTCAACATACCATTTACAAAGCATGTTTTTAAATGGCCAAACAAACATGTTCAAGTTCCAACGTAGACCAATAGTTATGGGACTGGTGTGAATTAATATAAGGCTCGGGAATTTCTTGTTCCAGCAATCAGTAGTATACAATACGACAAACAATATCATCAACAGGCTAATATGGATCAATATAGCCAAAATAATGAATCAACGTGTGGCAACTTCAATGTGGCATAGTCAGGATTTTCGTTGAAATCCTTTTCAAAATATGGAAGTAGTGTCCAAGTATTTAATTATTTGTGGTATCCAAAACCATTTCCAGGAAAGTGAAACATATATATCGGCTCCATGTAAAACTTAGTTATATAATAACAATAAAACAATCACCTTGCTTATTCATATATATATATATATATATATATATGCATAGTGTTTTCAATTTTAGTTACCAAACGAAAGCCACAGTACGAACAAGATAATTCTCAACTATCGAGATATAAATGTACCAAAAATGGATCAAGGCAATCTGCACTAATCAACAACTGGGTTGATTCCCTTTCCTATATATAACAGTAGTGGAGCTTAATTTTAATAACTCCATTATTTTGATATCTTGATTAATTCATTTCTGTTACCTCACTAAATTTCTGATAAATACTTTTTGTATTTATTTCTGAACTTACGAGCAAAAGATTCTTTAGATCAATTCAGTAATTTCTTTGATGAAAATACTGACATTTGTTCCATTAATTTACTAATATACAATGCTTCATGCCATGGTATAGTTCGGATTAGCTGGAACCAAAAGAACATATATTATGCAGTTTGTTTCCCAATACTATATCTCATTGCATTGCATGTCTTGTATGAAGAATAGTACCCAATTTATACGTCATATTCCTCTTTCATTTCAGGCATAGATACACTACAAAATTTACACTTGAAATTTCATTTCTCGGTACAAAATCAAACTCTAATTTTAGTCTTGCTATGTTGTTCTGGTTGATTAACCCAAGTGATTTGTCAATGAATAAGTTAAGTGACGTAGTCAAAGCGGGTTTGCATATACTTTTCAGGCTACAACTGACCAAGATTATAATAATACCAATAGGTAGTACAAAAAGAATTTCTTCCTGTAACAGCAATGGCAACTAAAAAAAATGGTTCAATAATCCATTAAAGTTTATTTGAAAATGTTGTCATTATGAAGCTTTTCAAACAAGAACATCAATGAGAGATCTAAAAAAATAATCTCTCAAAATACCTGAACTCACCAATTAAATTTATAATCTCATTTCAGATTGTAGTAAATTTGTGAAGTTAATAACAAAAACTAATCAAAATTGTGATACTGCAAATTGGTAGCACAAAATAAAGTATTCGGTCTAGCAGTAGCCACAACTTAAAAAAAAAATTCTAAATTCCATTTTCAAAAATGCATGCTATCCATTTAAACGGTGGAAACCAGTGGTTGCGAATCAATAAAATATTGAAGCACAGGTTGGCGCCATGTGGAGTAAACCGACAAAAAGATACAAACAGAGAGACTCGAACTGAACTGAAAAGAAAAGGGCTAAGTTTACCATATACTTGCGTATACATATATATCATCACAAGACACAAATGAAATCATACTTCGGCAAGGATGAACGACAAACAAACAACAAAAATGAATAAATTCCATTGTCCAGGAAAATAATCAGGTAGCTAGCAACCAACAGAAACCCGTCCAAGTTAACTAGAATTCAATTCTAGTTCAAGTTAACTAAAATTCATGAGACAAATGACATGAATTTCTACACATATAGGACTGGTGTGCATGGATCAATTCATCTGTTTCAAGGGTCCTTTTCCAGAAAATAGCCACCTTTAACTACCATATTTAGCCTAATACTGAAGTTAATAAACATGATCCAAAATTTAATCATGAGCGATGCTCACTTTGCAACGATGAGAAAGAACACAGAAGACGGCGAGCCTTGACGGTGATAGATAGAAAGTGTGGTGCTCACAGTGGTCTGAATCTTCGACACTGGTGGCTTCAGTCGTGGTAGCGCTAGCACTCGCAAGCTCTGGTGGACGATGCGGTGCAAATTTGAGAGAGGCAAACATGGTTTTTGGTTGATTTAAGGTATAAATGATTTTCGTGGAAGCCATTAGAATTGAAGATGCTTCGATTTTTAGCTGTAGAGATTTTGGGAGGAAAAGGTGCTTAGGGCTTCGGCCATTTTCCAGATTTTGGGAGTTTGGCTAAAAATTTGGAAAGGAAGAAAATGAATTTTCTTGGCTGAAGGAATAAGGGCAACAATGTGATATATAGAATACTTGCAAATATTCTCGGAAGATCACGAAAAAAATTGCATACATGTATGCAAATAAACCCAATAGTTGCACACATGTATGCAACTATTCCTGAAGCGGTTTACATTGAAAATCTACGTGAATACTTGCATGCATGTACGAAAGTATTCTAAATACTTACATAAATGTATGCAAATAAAAATGAACTGATATTCATGCATGTAGATTGTTGCATACGTGTGTGCATTTATTTTGAATACATGCATGTATGCAAATAAATATGAACTGATTTGCATGCTTACGAATTATAGCATACTTGTATGCAAGAATTCTGTATTACTTGCATGCTTTATGCAAAAAAGCTAACACAAATGCTTGACTGAAAAAGTTGCACAGATATATGCAAGAAATTCAAGTATTAGCATACTGTTATGCAAATAACTGTTATTTCTTTGATTTTATGTATTTTATGTTTTTAATGGTTTTTTCATCTGAACTTTTTTACGTGTATGTGTTTAATTTAAATATGAATTTACTTCATTTTTTATTTTTTTTTATGATTTTTCAAAAAATATGGATGTAATTTATAATAAGTTTTGGACCGGACCTGTACCTTATTTTAAAACTTTATAGGGACCTGTGCCAAACGCATCCTTAATTAAAAGGGTCTGTGTTGCTAATGTACCGATCTGTAGTGTCTGATTTGATAATTAAAAACCCAACTATCAGTAATATTCTTTTGGCTATTGACGATTTAGTTCTAAGAGACAAGGACGGGAATTGGACCCAAAAGCACTTCGAACCAACTTTGCATTCGAAAACTAACTTGCAGGGATGGTTATATTTAAAGACATAGATCTTCAGAGCGAGAGGGATAATCACTGATGTCTCTGGATAATTACCGGGATTAAACTCGTGGCAGCAAACCTCTTTTTCTGAGGTATCTTCGGTTTCATTCAGTCCTAGAGCGAACCTGTACGAATATTTGATAGAATATTCTCTAATAACACGTACGTTGATTTAAAAAAATATACCAAGTTTGATGGTAGAGAATTTAATCTTTTAGCTTAACACCCAGAGTATATTTGTGTAAATCAATTAGTAATTGGATGGATCTGCCAATGTGGCATTCAAAGTTTGAAGGTGTTGTTCTGATAGGTAATCGTGACTTCAAACCTCAGCAACTGGGAAATGACTAAAATCGCGCAAGCAACATGGCTATGTGGGTCATACCCATTAGGGTGTATCATCACTGATCTAGAGAAATTGATGCCCCTTTCTTTTTATATGCTTTGGAATAAGTATGGTTGGAAGGCCAACAATCGTGGTGATGATATATTTGATGCACCCAATTTGAATAAGTGGTCAGTCATGTGTTGCCGGGTTGCAAGATGTTCTTGTTGAACCCCAGTATTCCATCTCTAGAGGACACTGATCGGAAGGTGGTCCCATACCTTATCATAGTTGGAAATCCAATATCCAATACGATCCCATACGGTTTTGTTTTTAAAACCAAGTATCTTTAAAAAGTACAGTGCAAGCTTTTCAGTTATTTTCCTATGTTATATTTGGATTAGACATTATTATAATATATCACTGGATTTTGATATAAAAGTAATTTGGTATCGTAAGGTAAAATATTGTGCCAAGTTTATGTGTAGTCGTGTCTTACGAGAGTTCCTTTTCTTTAAAAGGTTTTTAAAAGTTAAATAAATTGTTTGTGATGTGAGATTTCTCACTGAAAGTATCCTAGACTAATCCGTGTATGAAATACTCGGGTCAGCTCGAGTATCTTCTCCAAGTAGCACCGGATTTGCTTCGAGCTTCAGAGGAGGAGCTAGAGTCAAGACGTATTCTCGTATTTTCTCATATTAATTTATTTCGGCTGTGTATATTGAAAAGTCGGTGTGTATACGACTTAAGGAAATTTCTATATGGATATTACAGAATATAAATGTGATACTAACTAGTTGATTCTACAATAGTTATGCAAATAAATAGAGATTAATATTATACATCACAAATAATAAAATGCAGTAAAGTAAGTTAAAAAGACACTAGAAATTTTATACTGGTTCGGATTTCCCACCCTACGTCCAGTCCCGAAGCTCCTCATCGGAATTCACTAACAATGCCCTCTCCTAACCTAGAGGAATAGGTCAGTACACCTGAGCCCCAACAAGGATGTCTCTCACCTGAGCAACTACACAGATCTTCAATTATTACAAGAGTTTGAGTTCTGATTTGTGTTCTCGAATCAACACGGATAACCAATATTTTAAGTACAACCTTCTTATAATCTGATCCTCGAGTATATGCTTTGAATGCCAAGATTTAAAGAAGTAAAATTTACTTGTTGAATAAAATAATATTAATATGATTCATGGATTCAACAAGTATTGAAATTGGAGAGCTTTTAATTGCAAAGAATGTAAATGGAGACGTTAAAATGATGATCAGAAAAATCAATAAAATTCGGAAAGATTAGGTTATTGTAAAACATGATTGAAGTTGTTTATATAATAGTCTAAGAGTAGCAATCATTCATTAATAGTTTCCATAAAAACATATGTCCATTTCCTTTGATTAATGAAGAGGAATCTTTTTATGAATGGAAGCAACTATTCAGAATCAGTTAAATGGTAGAAATAATTTATTTATATAAAACTTTTAAAAACCAGCTGTTATGTGCAAAAATTGCTCGACCAGTTGACTGGTGGATTTCCTACCAGTCGACTGGTAGGCAATTTCATGCACAGTCTAGCTTTTTGATGGTTTTAAATAATTGTATATATTTATAAACTCGATTAGCACATTCGTGTATACTTAAGGATAAATTTTAACAAAATTCTAACAAGACTCAGTGTACATATATATATATATATATATATATAACCTTATCTTTATGATTCGATTCCCATAGTAGCTTTATCCGTTGAAATCGATCAAAATCTCGTTATTCAACATTCTCCCCCTTTTTGATTGATGACAACACTTTGATTTTTCTCCCCCTGAATGTATAGCTCCCTTGAATTTCTGCACAAAGTTGTTAGGTCATATAATTTATATACTTACCATTTGAATCCTGCATTCACAAGTGTTAGCCCAATTTCCAATAATATGGAAATACAATAATAATATGGAAACATAACAATGGTATATAACATAGATAGCATAAGAGATATTTTTCTCCCCCTTTGTCGTCGATTAAAAAAAAAGATTAAGACATTATAAGTACAAAGTAATCGAAGAATGTTTTTAGACATCTTTAAAAGATACAATCCCTAACTCACGTCGGAGTTTAATGAAAGAATTCTCTAGAAGGGGTTTAGTGAAGATATCAGCAATTTGATTTTCTGAGTTAACAAATTCTAAATTAACTGCTTGTTTTTCAATATTATATCTCAAGAAGTGATGTATGATATCAATGTGTTTAGTTCTGGAATGGTTTACCGGATTCTTAGATAAATTTATTTCACTTGTATTGTCACAATATATTATAGAATTTGACAAATTTACATTAAAATCTTTTAGTGTTTGCTGCATATATAAACCTGAGCACAAGCTAGTGCAGTAGATATGTATTCAGCTTTGCATGTTGACAATGAAACGCGGTTTTGTTTCTTGCTAAACTAAGATATAAGTGATTTACCAATAAAGTGACATGTTCCACTTGTACTCTTACAATCTGTTCGTGATCCTCTAAAATCAACATCGCTATATGACACTAATTCAAAGGAACATTCTTTTGGATAGAAGAGTCCAAAGTCTTTTGTACTGCTTAGATATTGTAATATTCGTTTAACTGCTCTTAAATGCGACTCTTTTGGGTTATCTTGAAATTGGGCACATAATCAAACACTCATCATAATATCTGGTCTACTCACAGTTAAATACAAAAGTGAACCTATCATACTTCTATATTACTTTTAATCGACATTTTTTCCATTTTCATCTTTATCTAAATGTATCGATGTACTCATTGGTGTAGGTTTACTTGAAGTGTTTTCCATTCCAAAACGTTTTATTAAATTGGTACAATATTTTTCTTGATTGATAAAAATTCAATCTGGTAATTGCTTGATTTGTAATCCCAAAAAGTAAGAAAGTTCTCCCATATGTGACATTTCAATTTCATTGGTCTTTATTTTTGAGAATTCTTGACATAATTGATCATTTGTTGAACCAAAAATAATATCATCTACATATATTTGAACTATGGGAATATCTTTATGATCTTTCTTAATAAAAAGTGTCTGATTAACCTTTCCAATTTGAAATCCTGAGTCTATCAAATATGTTCTAAGACATTCATACCAAGCACGAGGTGCTTTCTCCAATCCATATAATGCCTTTTTCAGTATATAAACATAATCAGGATATTTTTCATGAGCAAATAGTGGAGGTTGTTCAACATATACTCGTTCTTTAATGTAGCCATTTAAGAAGGTGTTTTTAACGTCCATCTGATATAATTTAAAGTTATGATGACAAGTGTATGCTAGTAGTATTCGAATTGCTTCCAATCGTGCAACTGGTGCAAATGTTTCTGCACAATCTGTGCCTTCTTCTTGATTGTAACCTTGTGCAACAAGTCTCGCTTTATTTCAAGTGATATTACTCAATTTATCTGCTTTATTTTTGTAAACCTATTTTGTTCCAATAACAGTTTGACCATTTGGTCTTGGAACTAGTTCCCAGACTTCATTACATTCAAACTGGTTTAGTTCTTCTTGCATGGCGATTATCCAATTTTCATCTATTGATGCTTCTTTAGGATTTTTGGGTTCGACAATTGATAAAAAGGCACCATTACTTACTAAATTAAGTTGACTTCTTGTCCTTTTGCTTGAAGTTATTTCTCCAATGATATTTTGAGTTGGATAATATCTTAATATTCTTGGTGGAGATTGAACTTCATTAGCAGGAGTATTTTGATTATTGATATCATCTTGTAATTCTATAGCATTATTCTCTATATTATTACGAATAATGTTTTCATCTTCTCTGTATATTTCAGTATCATCATCACGTGAAGGATTATTTTTCAGAGTGTCTGAGTTTAAAGAATTTTTAATAATATTTTCGTCAAATGATACATGAAGTGATTCTTCGATTTTACCTGTTCTTTTATAAAAAATACGATAAGCTTTATTACGCTCAGAATATCCTAAGAATATTCCTTCATCGAAATTTAAATCTAATTTTCCAAGCTGATTTTTTGTATTTAAAACAAAACATTTCAAACCAAAAACTTTGAAATAAGATATATTTGGTTTCCAACCAGTAAAAAGCTCATATGGATCGTTTTTAGTAAGTGGTCGAATGGAAACAAGGTTCAAAACCAAAAGTTCTATTCTTGCGCTCTACAACTCCATTTTGTTGTGTAGTTCTCGAAAATGAAAATTTATGAAAAATTCCTTTTATTTTGACAAAATAAATCTAATTTCTTGTTTCCAAATTCTCCTCCATGATCACTTCGTATATTCTTTATTTTTAAATTAGTTAGGTTCTGAATTTGCTTGACGAAATTTTTAAAAATATCAAAAGTATCGCTTTTATTCCTTAAAAACATAGTCCAAGTATATCTTGAAAAATCATCAACAATTACAAACACATATCTACTATGATTTATGGACTGAATTTGAATATGTCCGAATAAATCCATGTGTAATAATTCAAGTGGTTGTAAGGTTGATATAACCTTTTTAGATTTAAAAGAGGATTTTGTTAATTTTCCAAATTGACAAGGATCACATAAATTTTTAGTTTTGAATTTTATTTTGGGTAATGCTCTTACAAGAACATTTTTAGATAATTTGTTAAAGGATTTAAAGTTAATGTGACAAAATCGTTTGTGCCATAACCAAGGATCATTATCTTTTGCTAATAAACACATGTTCGGATTATTATTAATTATCGTATTTAAAATATAAATATTTTTGTCTCGATTTCCTTCAAAAAATAAGATTTTGGTTTGAATAAAATATACTACATATATTTTCGGAAAATGTTATTTTAAAACCTTTATCACACAATTGACTTATACTTAATAAATTGTGTTTTAAATTCTTAACTAATAAAACATCTGAAATAAGAGGTGAATTAGATATACCGTAATTGCTCACATCGCCTTTGCCGATGATGTATCCTTTGGAATTATCTCCAAATGTGATAGTTCCTCCTTTTGTGTAAGTAATATTTGTTAGAATTTCCTTATCTCCTGTCATGTGTTTTGAGCAACCATTGTCTAGTATCCATTTTCCTCTGTTTTTGTGAAGTGGAACCTGCAAAAAATAATTAAAAAAAATCATTGGTACCCACTTCCTCCGTTAGGGTCCTAAGGGATAAGTCTTAGGAAGCCAAACCCAAGAGGGCTTAGGTTCCTTTTTGAAAATATAGTCATATTATAATGAACAGTATCTAAGAAGTTTTAGATATATTATTCCTAATAAGAATATTATTTGTTTTAGGAATCCATATACTAATATTTTCCAAATATTTTTACTTAGTAGAAGTATTTAATTTTATACCAGAAATTCTCGGTTTATTATTAGAATTTAAATTGGATTTCCTTTTTGAATTTATTGTATTATCATATCCAAGTCTTTTTTTATTAAAAACCGATTGAGAATTTTCTAAAATTTTAGATAAATTCTCTCTACCCTTGTTAAAATTATTTACATTTTCAGGAATACTTTCTAATTTAGGTTTTAAACTAGAATTTTTTAACTCTATAATTTTAACTTTATTATTCAAATCATGATTTTCAGAAAGCAATAAATCATGTTTATTCTTTTGAATTTCTATTTCTTGACTTAACAAAGAAATTTGAGAATTTGCATTTGAAAGAGAATCTTGTAATCTTCTAATTTCATCTTCTAAGATTTCTTTTTCATCTTTCAAAAGGTCTCTCTCAAATTCGGCTTTGTTTTTGTCTTCATTAGCTTGTTTAAATTTTCTTTTAAGTATTTTTCTAGATTCTAAAATTTTCATATTTATTTCTACTACTTCATCAAAAGTAAATTCACTTACATCGTTGTCTTTAGCCATAAAGCACACATTTGCTTACTCACTATTGCTGTCGCTACCACTTTCAGAAGATGAGTCTGAATTATCCCAAGTGACTGAAAAAGCTTGCTTCTTTGATTTTTTAACTTTTGTGATTTCTCTATAGCCCTGGACAGTTCTTTTAATACTGTCCAGTCTTGTGACAGTTGAAACATTCTACTAAAGCCGGATCAGGTTCTTTTGATGAATTCTTCTTTATATTTTTGCTTTGACTCTTTTGGTATTTTAGAAATTTTCTATTTTTTTTAGCAACAAATGCTATATCTTCTTCATCTGAATCAGAATCTTTTTTTTTCGCATGGAAAGCTAAATTCTTCTTATCTTTTACTTGTGATTTCTTTGCTTGCAAGTTCACTTCATATGACGTTAGATTATCACAATTCTTCCAGTTTCATAGTAAAGAGATCATTAGCTTCTTCTATCGCTAATACTTTTCTCTCCCGTTCATCGGTTAATAAATTTAAATTTTTTGAAACTATGTCAAAGTCAGAATATTTTTCTTCTAGTCCTAATAATGAATGATAAATATTTGAAAACATGAATACATATCATTTATAGATTCGCTCTCATTCATCTTAAAATTTTGAAACTGATTTTTGATCATAGAAATTTTACTTTGTTTAACTTTGTTAGTGCCTTCATGAGTAATCTTAAGTGTTCTCCATATTTCATATGCAGTGTTGCACATACAAATTCGATTGAACTCATTTCTATCAAGTGCACAATGTAGCATATTCATGGCCTTAGTATTTGCAGTAGCTTCATTTTTCTCAGTGTTTGATCATTCGGTGTATGCAGTAGTTGGTGATGTATATTCTTTTTGAGTAATATTCCATGCATCACAGCTATTAGCTTGCATGTATATTCTCATTCTAGTAGCCCAGTAACTATAATTCATGCCATTAAAGAAGGGTGGTCTAGCCGTTGATTGGCCTTCAGAATATCCGGTGTTATTGCTAATTCTAGTGTTACTATCCATATTATCTAATTATCAAATAACGGTTTTACGGTTATATGATGGCTCTGCTCTGATACCAATTGAAAAGTCGGTGTGTATACGACTTAAGGATCTTTCTATATGGATATTGCGAAATATAAATGTGATATTAGCTAGTTGATTCTACAATAGTTATGCAAATAAATAGAGATTAATATTATATATCACAAATAATTAAATGCAGTAAAGTAAGTTAAAAAGACACCAGGAATTTTATACTAGTTTGGACTTCCCGCCCAACGTCCAGTCCCGAAGCTCCTCTTCGAAATTCACTAACAACACCCTCTCTTAACCTAGAGGAATAGGTCAGTACACCCGAGCCCCAACAAAGATGCCTCTCACCTGAGCAACTACACAGGTCTTCAATAATTACAAGAGTTTGACTTCTGATTTGTGTTCTCGAATCAACACGGATAGCCAATATTTTAAGTACAACCTTCCCATAATCTGATCCTCGAGTATATGCTTTGAATGCGAAGATTTAAGGAAGTAAAATTTACTTGTTGAATCAAATGATATTAATACGATTCATGGATTCAACAAGTATTGAAAGTGGAGAGCTTTTAATTGCAAAGAATGTAAATGGAGAGATTAGAATGACGATCAGACAAATTAGTAAAATACGGAAAGATTAGGTTATTGTAAAACATGATTGAAGTTGTTTATATAATAGTCTAAGTGTAGCAATCATTCACAAACAGTTTCCATAAAAAGATATGTCCATTTCCTTTGATTAATAAAGAGGAATCTCTTCATGAATGGAAGCAACTCTTCAGAAAACAAGTTCTAGGTCAAATCGGTTGACTGGTTAAAAATCACCAATTGACTGGTAGAAATAATTTATTTATATAAAATTTTAAAACTAGCCGTTATGTGCAAAAATTGCTCGACCAGTCGACTGGTGGATTTTCTACTAGTCGACTGCTAGGCAATTTCATGCACATTCTGCCTTTTTGAAGGTTTTAAATTATTTTTTTATATATATAACTTGATTAGCACATTCATGTATACTTGAGAATAGATTTTAACATAATTCTAACACGACTCATTGTATATATATATAACCTTATCTTTATGATTCGATTCCCATAGTAGCTTTATTCGTTGACATCGATCAAAATCTCATTATTCAATATATATTTGCATTATCAGCATTTTATAGGCTGTTTGGGTGGTGTACTCTGATGTTGTATTCATGTATATACATTAGTTATCTCTTTGTGTAAAGAGCATTTATATATTATATTTTATTCATTCCTCTATGAGATCCATGTTTACTATGATTCTGTTGTGTATGTTTTTCTTCTTCTTCTATTCTATTTCTTCTTTTTTTCTACTTCTCATACTCTAACTTCTTTCTCCTAACCGTCTGCATTTTTTAATGCATTTTGAGTTGACATGTGTAGTTAACTGTCGACTTAAACTGTATGGAAAAAAGTAAGCCATTACAGAAGCCCAAGATTTTCAGAAGAGCTCTGTCGATAAGCGACGATAGGACTTGGAATTCCCAATCGAAGATTTAGAGTTTGTCAAGGTTTTTCCTTTAAAGATTGTGGTTCGTTTTGGAAGCAAAGGAAAGTTAGCGCCAAAGTTTGTTGGACCGTTTCTGATTATCGAGCATATTGGAAAGCTCGCTTACAGAGTGGATTTACTTGAGAAGTGGCGAGTGTGCACAATGTTTTCATGTATCATTTCTATAGAAGTTTGTGCACAACTCGAATATCGTGGTATCTCCTGATCAGTTTAAAGAAGAGGTCAAGCTTGAAGTTTCTAGACCTCGTAAGTCGGTTTGCATCATAGGCAGTGACACGAAACAACTTAGGAGGAAGATAATTAAGCTAGTTAACGTACAATGGAGCAAGGAAGGTGACGATTGCACATGAGAAACGGAAGAGAGTATGAAGTCGATCCATCTAGAATTATTTGAATGGTATATCTTATATATTTTATCTTACTTGTACCATTGTTTCTGTGCCATTAGAGTTCTGCATGCTAGGGTAGGTATGACACCCCACATCCATTACTGTCACTTATAACGGGAATGCATTAAGTTTCGTGAAGCATTATAGGTAAATAGAAATGAAATGCTACAAAACAGATATAAAATGACAGCGAAATTAAAAACTGTATTAATCATAAAGCATCGTGGTTCAAAAACATCACATGTCTGAAATACACAAAAACCATTACATCATAAAAACTACTGTCTTATACTTTAAAACATCAGAGTACATGAAAGAAGCAAAATTCCCCAAATAAAATATAGCCATAGTAGCAAGGATAGGAGCTTGAGCCATAAATCTAAGTAGCTCTAGCAAAATGAAAGCAGAGTCACAATCAAGCCTGAGTATTCCCACCCTGAGAATCTTTAGGGGGACGGAAGAAAGAAGAGGAAACAAAAAGGTTCAGACAAAAAGTCTGGTGAGTCTACTTACTTTTTGCAATTAAATAAGTAAAAGTGGCATGACATGCATATAATGTGGATAAGAGAGATAACAACATATAAGGCAGGTACGACAAGGTAAACATGATAGAGCGTATATGCTTCACTAAAGATTCTGTGATTCTCTGCACTAATACTAGTATAACCAGAAATGATATGATCCCAACAACTATCAAATGGTAGACTTAGGCATACGTACGGATGTACCCTAATTACCGTACTACTATAATCGGTCTACTACCTACTCCGTAGATACTCTGTGTCAACCCCACAGTAGGAGGTATCACTTCCTAAAATGGCACCCTTCGTTGACGTGCACAGCCATACCTACTGGTGTCACGGTCGTCTTAGCTCCCTCTACCCGACCCATGCACGCACATGTCCCCGATCGGTTTGCACCGCCCACACCGTCCTCCTCGTTTGGATCTCTTACAATCAGTCCAGTAAGCGTGCCCCGACTCTGTCCTAGGGCTGAGTCCTCGTTTGATACCGTTATATGGGTTACTGACTAAAATGGATCCCACACACAATACGATACAAGCTCTCCCCTTTGTGTTGTATCCCCACTAGGATTTCCACCGATTATGCTTACCACTAGATGTCTTTAATTACATAACCCTATCATTTCCACAAGTTATGCTTACTTTAAGGTGTCTTTAATTACATAACTCCAACATTTCCATAGGTTATGCTTACCACTAGGTGTCTTTAATTACATAACCCCCTCAGGTTAAGTTTGTAGGCCTATATATGAATATTGCCCACCCCCTCAGATTTACTTAACCCACCCCACTGTTCAAACCAAATTTACTTAACCTCTATTCAAGTTCATGTTCATACAATCCCTATGGATTAAACTAGGTTAAGTATTCAAGGTTTATTACCATATTTTCATTTATGGTTACAATATTCTAGACCTCCCACATTAAGCCTACAATTTATGGATGCTGGATATGTCGGGCGGGTCCGGTAGACTTATTCCATAGATCAGGCTTAACCTTGTATCTTAGCAAGTCCCATATTTGTGCACCTAGACCCCTCACATTAGATTCACCACTTGTGGTCGCTCGATATGCCAGGCTGTTCCGGGCAGACTTCCACTACAAGTGTAATCTAACCTCGTGTCTAGGCGTAATTACAATTTCTAGTTACTGTAATCTTAGGCATTTTATTATTAGCCAATTTTTACCTATGTCGTTATTGATCATAGGTTTCAAATGCCCCTTTTTCCCTAATTATATTCATAATGAAATATGTGTCCAAATTCATATGCATAAACATTATTCAAATTATGCCAATTTTCGCCTTTTTACCAATTATGCCCAAATTCCTAATTCAAAATATGTGCCCAATTTCAGTGTTCTTCCCTCATTCCCAAACTAACATAATAGCATAATTTAGCGACATGCCTAGGCTCGAAAGTAGCCTGGCTATATAAAATATAAGGGAAAGGGTGAAGAGAAGATGACAGAGATGACTATTCTAGCAAAATTGACATAAACTTTTCATGGCATAATGTTAAGATGAACATATTGTTGAGTATAACGATATGATTTTTGTTTGATGATAAAAAACACACACATATATATATATATATAATTTTATAAATGTGTTTGTAAACTGTACTATCTTATATTTCACATTACACACAGAAACAAATATTTATTTGAATATAATACTATCACACAGAATTAAATGTTCAAATAGTATTTTCTATTTAAATAAATATTTTATTTCAGTGTTTGAAATAGTACATATACATCACTCCACTATTTACGATTCAAATATTTTTGAATATTTCTGACATGACAAATATAACACATCACAGAAATTGTACTATTAAAAAGATTCAAATAGAACTGAACAACAAAATATATTTTATTTCAATCAATGTGTTTATTACAAATAATAGTACAATTCTATTCAGTCTGTCTACAATCACTCTCATATACAGAAATTCTTCACTAATACAATCACTTTTATACACTGACTCATCACTGCATCAATCTTCATCTTCTGTCTTCACAACTCTTATCCAGTCCAGTCATCATCTTCATACCTGTCACATACAGAAGAACACACAGTAGACTGCAACAAAAATTAAATTAAATAAAAGCAAATAAAAATTTATTTTTTTAAGTTTTATTTGCCTCAGAATTACGGTGTGTTTCTCATCACTTTTCTAGACTTGATCTGATATGTAGGGACAGAAAAAACTGTTTGATGGCTGTATGAACACACATGTATAAATATACATGTGTGCATTGCCTCGCCAATCAGCGAGCAACTGAGGAGTAGCCACAAATGACCGTCTCGACTCAGTGCACAATAAAAAAAATTAACAAAGAACAAATGCAAACTGAAAATGGACAAAAATAATCAAAGCACATTAAGGTATCATGATCAACAAAAGCAAAAGGGAAGATTTTATATAGTAAAGGCCACAGCAACGAAACAAGTCTGCATGCTTCAGCTCAGCAAAATACAGAACTCAGCGGCATGTACACACAGTGACACTACATGGAACAAGTGCAAGCATATTTCTCATGGTCGAGCACATGGGTACAGTTCACAAGTGATCAAGTCATCCCAAACATACAAGAAGACTTAACACAGTAAGCACACAAGCATGAAGTTTTTTAAAACAACAAGTTCAAGGGTCAAAAGCATTTACATGGAGAAGTATGGGTGTATACATATTAGATCCAAAATTGGGTCTAACACCCAAGCTGTTCTGATCTACGAAGAATTATAACTACAATATGAAGAAAAAGCAGAAAAACACACGAAATTTATAGTGGTTCGGCGTTAATGAGCCTACGTCCACTTTATATGTAGTTGATTATATGTTGAAAGCAAGTACAATCAATAGTTTCACTCGATCTCACTCTTACAATTATGATTCTCTCAATAATCTTAGGATAACTCTAAGTAGAAACAATGTAGATGTGATAATGGTGGAGTCAGATCTCTCAATTGCCAAAAGATCCTTAAAAATGTCAAGTTCTGGGCTATTTATAGCTGATTTCTTCAGACGGATCGCAGTTATACGTGGCACAAATCTCGAGAATCTCGGACTGGTTCGTAGCTTGATGGAGAATTGGTCAATATGATAGTTGTGGACACGGGTCGTGAGATCCAAGCATTTCGGATCGTCATGGACTTGGTCTCGACCTTCGCTCTTCGGCTTCTGGAGTTGGATCGGGTCGAGCTAGTGTTGGACGGATCGGATCGCGAGACATAGGGCGATCGCGATTGTGGTGATGTAGGGCGATCCGATCGGGTCTTCGACGGCCAGAGGAGTGAAGCTCCACATTTTCTTCGTGTGTGTATACCTTGGTGGCTTGGTCAAAAAGCTAGCCAAAATTTTGCCCCCTCGAAGTATGTTCTATTGAGGATGGAACATGCTTCGAAAGTTCCGAGTTGTCTTTTCACGAAGTGGCACAAATCAGAGGTCGTGTCTCCCCATCTGTATCGTCGCGTCGTTTGACGGATATAAATATCAAGTTGGATCTCCGATTGTTTCTTTGCATGTTGGTGGATTTCAATCTCGCGGATTCCAGAATATATCATGATTAATTCTTCAGGTACGCGCCCAAATATCCATGAACCCCTTGCGGACCATGTTACTTGATGCGCGTCACGATCTCGCGGTGGAATAGGGCCTTATGAAAGACACGATGGGCTTTCATCCCCAGCCCATTGAACATTCGCGGTCCGAATAAAACAAAAACGGGAAGAGCAACGGTCATCGTGGTATCTATATATACCCCGGCCCCTTCTTCCACTTTCCTTCTTTTACTTTCTTGCCATTATTACTTTTGGCTTTTCTTCTCAAGACCCTAACCGTGATTTTCCCCAGTAATTTCTCCCTCTAATTCGAATTAAAAGGGTAATTACGCTGCAAATGCTTTCGGGTTGTTTCTCTTTGCTTTGCTTGAATGTTTACTGGCGCAAGGATAGTGGAGTTAGCTATCCCGGGGTTTTGAAACTGGTATTGACGAGCTCAGTCTATGGGGGAAAGAAGGTGATGGTGAGGAAGAAGAGGTGGGAAAGTAGGTCACTTCGTGAATGACGATACAGCTCGGGTCGTGGTGATGGTCAGATGGTGGGAGAAAGGATAAAGATGAGGCATCGATTTGACTGGCGGTTTGGATCGTGGGGATGAAGGAGAGTCGGTTCATGGGGGAGGGAAGTAGAGCGGATCGTTGGTCGTTTGTCATGATCCGTTCCGTAATGGGTCAAGTACTTCAGCCTTTCACGGTCTGATGCTCCTCCATAATCCGGAGCTCCTACACGATCCGAGTCTCTCCCACGAGCCAGTGTTTTTGCTGTGAATCCATACTCGTTCCGCGATCCAGAGATGTACCACGATCTGACATCGCGTCACGATCCAGATGATGAACGATCAGATGAACCTTAAATAAACAACGCAACTTAATTCTGGTATATCAACGGATAGTTAGGCTAGAGCCCTTGAAACTTTCCGAACTGGACAACAGCATAACTTGACTGCATATGACAACTAATACTTCGATGATCTTGTTAACTTTTATGCTTTCTTCCTATGCATGCACAAACACACACTTGCACTTGCACACACGGGGGATGGGTAATTATATTCGAATTTCTCACATTTATTCGCCTAAATAGTAATGTCGGATAATCGTTCCCCTTCAAGATCTGAAACAGAGATGGATCCCGGGACGTCTGAGCACCACAGCCCCGAGGTTTTTCCAATTAACCCAGAGGGTGAGGACTTTGAATCCGAATATGAGGCAGAATCAGAATCGGATTCATCTGAGAGTACCTTGCTTGATGAGGAGTCCGAAGTGGATGACCGAGCTCCCGATGAGATTCCTGGTGCACTAGAAATAGAGAAATTCACTGACTCTTTGGCTTCCAAACTAGACGACATAAAACTTAAGAAAATTTGCTTGAAACACGGGATCCCATGGAATGATGTGAGAACACCTGGAAGCAAAGATAGACCTCATCTGGCTCCGGAAGAGTATATGACAGTTAGCCAACTCATGTGCTAGGTAGGCGCTATTCTTCCGTTTCCTCCAATCGTCATTGAAACCTTAAGACGATTACGTATTGCTCCAATGCAGCTTCATCCCAACGCCTATGCAGCCCTATACACCTTATACATCGCGAACGCGGAAATCCTGCAAACTAAACTCACGTTTAAAGACTTGAAGTTCTATTACCTTTTCAAGCATCGTTCTACAACAACCCCAAATTTTTCTTTCTTCAAGTCGGTAATGAATAGGAAGGTCTTGTCTGATGGTTACAACAACATAGGGGATCCCAAGGCCGATTGGTTCTATATAAAGAGACATGCTGGGTGTGCGAGAAGATGGCTTAAATCAAGTAAATTTTAAACCTTTGAATGAATAACCTGTTTAAGAAATCGAAAAGCTAACATACTTCTTTCCTTTATGCAGATCACACCTTTCCAAAGACGGAAGGCTCGGTGTATAGTAATCGACCATCCCTTCTTCTGAAAAGCAAATCTGACTTCCTAAGAATCAAGAAATGTATTACTGACGAGAATCTTCACCGGCACCGCCTTCTGGATATAAGATTTGGACTTGGCGCGGGAGGCAAACCTTACAAATATGTGCCCCCGGTCGAGGGAGAAGGAACGTCACAGACAGCAGAGACAACTAAACCTCATAAGAGTCCTTCACCGATGATTAACCAGTACAATGAAGATTTAAATGTATATAGAGGAAATGAGGCCCGTGCTGTCGAGCTTAAGGAAATCCCATCCTCTCTGAGGGGTTCCCCCTCAAGGGCCTCTCTACCGGTTGAGCCTGCCGCTCCCGATGATTTAATAGAGGAGCAGTTATTCAAGGAATTGAACAAGAATCCTATACCCGACGATGTATATACACAGGAAGATTTCGAAGGGGAGCCATTTTTTCCTATCTCTGAGGAAACAAATGCTCCAGTTGAAGAACGAGAAACCACCCCGACGTGCCTAACTTCGGGCCCTGGTCTGTTAGTGTAATGACCCGGGATTTTGTCGACTTTGGTTATCTCCATAAAATCAATGATGACTAACCAAACATCGAAATATACCAGTCATTAGTGAAATAAATTATAGGGTTAGGAAAGATAAGATAGAAACTTAGAATAGAAGGAGAAGAAGAACACAATATCAGAGTAACACGAATCTCACAGCAGAACGAATAAATATATTTCATAACATAACTTTGAAATACAAATCTGTACTTGAATATACACATCATTATCAAAGTACAGCACTTACAACACAGCGGAAATAACTATAGCTATATGATCCTGAAGCCTCCTGCTCCAAGCTCTTCCAGTATATCTGTAAATCCCGACTACTTGACTGCCCGTACAAATTTAGGCACCCAAGAGTTTAGGGAATACAACAAAATAAACTCCGGGCCAGTCATGGGATTGGTATGAGTAAAACAGTTTAAAACAGTTCAAGCAGGTAATCATTATCTCATAAGACCACGCCGTATAACGGAACGGGTTTTTCCCTTATGAGAATCCAAATTATCTTTATATCAAAAACCTTTTGATATTATAATAATGTCTATCAACCACAATAATAATAATCATCTAGTAGAACGCTTTCATCTCACGTTCTACATATACAATATACAATCAAAACGCAAGCACGTATTGGGTAATGGATTTCCAACTATGACAAGGTATGGAACCACCTTTCGCTAGTTTACCTCTAGAGAGGAATACACTAGGTTCAACAAGAACATCTTGCAACCTGGCCACACATGACCGACCACTCATTTCGCTTGAGTGTATCGAATGTATATCACCAACGGTTGGGATCAGCAACCGTTTCCCGAATGGGACAGCATTAACAATAGATTTTTAGAAGTAAATGAAACTCTAGATCAGGTGATTATACACCCTACTTCGGTGCGACCGACTTAGCCATGCTGCCTGCCCGATTTCTGTCATTTACCGGTTGATGAGGCTTGAGGTTACGCTTCATCATCACATCAGATTCACTTTGAATGCCACATCGTCAAATCCATCAAATCACCGATTGAAGTCCTCAACCATACATTATGTGTTAGCTAAAAGAAGTTTCCTTCTCCGCTTCCACTCTTGGTACGGTTGAAGAAATCAATATACGTGATCGTCTGGAAATACTCTGTCAGACAACCCTCCATAAAAGCCATCCAGGAATAGGATGAACCGAAGGCACTATTCTGTAAACAGGATAGCCCTTGCATAACTCCGTCTTCAATTTCCTTTGGCATATGTGATTCGCAACACTTATGCCAATGCAGAGTGGTTCTTTGGATAATAATCCAACCGGTCTCTCCATATTAACAACGTTAAAATGGTCAAAACTTCGATAGTCTGTGATTTAACTATCGAAGAAAAACAGATGTGCAAACAAACGATATTATTTCGAAATGGAAATTTATATCGATCAAACATCATTAAACATTTATCTCTTTATTTCATTAATTTACTTATCTCTTGTTTCCCTATATTCAATATTTCTTATTTTCTAAATTTGGAAAAATATACGTTATTAACAATGGAAAACATTTCCATTTCTTGTTTTCTTTATTAGAAAACATTTCTGCTTTCTTATTTGGAAAACATTTCCAAAACTTCTTCATTGGACTTAGACAGATGTTTAAACAAACATCGCTATGCCAACTCAAACCATTTCCTTTACTGCCGAACCTTAACTATTCCTTAGTTAAAAACGAAGCCAATCAAGTTGGGGTAGAACTACCTCTCAGACCTTAACTGAACAACATTTCTAGCTTTGAAATAGGCAAAGTTCACTTTATATTCCTTTTACTAACTTCCTTACTTAACCCTCCTTCGAATAGCTATATTCGATTGACTCTTTTCACTTAACTCTATTCGATTAACCCTTATCAATTAACTCTATTGGACTAACACTATTGGATTAACTCTATTTGACTAACGCTATTGATTTACTCATTTCACTTAACTCCTTTCGAATAAACTATATTCGATAGCTCCTTTTACTTTCTATTTAACTATTTTACTTTCTATTCGAATAAACTATATTCGATTAACTCATTTTACTTTCTATTCGAATAAACTATATTTGATTAACACCTTTGCTTTAACTCTAATCGATTAAACTAACATCGATTAACTCCTTTGCTTTAACCCTAATCGATTAAACTAACATCGATCAACTCCTTTGCTTTAACTCTAATCGATTAAACTAACATCGATTAACTCCTTTGCTTTAACTCTAATCGATTAAACTAACATTGATTAACTTCTTTCGATTAAACTAATATCGATTAACTCCTTTGCTTTAACTCTAATCGATTAAACTAACATCGATTAACTTCTTTTACTTTCTATTTAACTATTCATTTATAAAGATTTACTTTTAGTAACGGTTCTTCACTTTACAAATGATTTCCTTCTTATAATTGTTTCCATTTTATAACGTTTATTCATTTTCTAAATATCTCCTATTTATAAATATTCCAATTTATAAATATTTCTTATTTATAAATATTCCGTTTATAAATATTTTATTTTCAAACATCACTTTGAAAATATTCCCTTATCAACATTTCGATATGTTATGGTATTCAACATATCAAACCATGATGATCAGTATCGTCCAAACACATATAATCGACAACAGATTATATATCACATCATATATCACAATATATGAAAAACAATAAAATAACTGTTGAGGAATCCAGTCAGATTCCTCCAACCTGTTTCCCTGCATCACAGATGTTAAACAATATAGATAACATCACTTTCAGTTCCATATGATATATTCTGTTAAACAGAATCAATATAGAAAATTTAACTAACTGACTAGCAGTTCAATCAAACAGTTAACATACAGTCAATCAGCCAATATCTAACAGTTCTAAAAATACAACATGAAATTATAAACTGTTCAGAGTTAGTGAGATTTACTCACATTTGCAGTTCATCGTTAAAGAACGATAAACTGTTATTTGATTTGAATCAAACAATTTATCTCGCCGTAAATTTCAAATGAGCTCGAATCTACTTCTAGTCAGCTTCATCATGAAGCTCTCGTCCATACGATCCTATCGGATCTTATTTCGTCCAATTCTGATAAAGTATGACGGAGTTATGGTATTACGAAGTTCGTATACATTTAATTAAAATAAAAACTCGGATTTTTTACTTTCAATTGGGCCTTCCCATTTACCTCAAGCCCATTACCCACCAACATATTCTTCCCTAAATCGACTGTACAGGAACCCGATGCTTCACAGGCCATAGCCGATGATTCCTCCACCAACTGCTCCTTCATCTTCCCACCGTCTTCAATATAAACACCACCGAACAACTCTACTTCGCACCAGCTTTAACCTCCTCCCCCTAATGTTCAACTCGACCTCACCGTGGTCGTGGCGCCTTCAGACCCCTGCACGCCCAATGGTGACACCACCGAACAATTTCCATCACCGATCCTCATGAAATCGAGCACACAAGTGCGGTTCCTCTCCACCAACTCAATTCCAACAACCGCTCTTCCTCCCAGTGCCTCAATCCCACCCAACGATGAACCCTAACTGTCGTTGTTCATTTCGAGCACCCACGGAATTGCATCGCACCCACAAAACTAGTATAGGATTGAAGAGAATCGCCCACCGATCTCAGAGATAGAAGACTTGGAATTTTTAACAATTTGTTTGCATTTCTATTGATTTATTTTTGGCCGATATTTTTGCTGTATGAACAAATGAGAATGGCAAAATCTTTTACCAGAGGAAATTTGTTTTAGGGTTAGGAAAGGTTAAGGATAATATATAGGAAAATTATATTATTTTAATATTCGATTTTTATATTCATTTTTATCCTTACGCTATTTGTATCAGTCCTCTAAAATTCCTGCGATCACATACGATACCCAAAAATCACGAAAACTGGCATGTAGCTACAGTTCGACATTACGGTCCCAACGAAACTGGTTTCGTCGAATTTCGACTTCGTATGCTCACACAGCGTATTTTTAACCGTCAAAATACTAACTGTTTTCCACTCTAAAAATCCGTAAGGCCACACAGTGACTCTAAAAATCACCAAACTTGGAATCTAACAATAATTTGACGTTGCGGATCCAACAAAATTAGTTTCGTCAAATTCCGACTTCGTTTGCAAAAGTGGCTATTTCTAAAGCTCTGAATAACCTATTTAAATATATAAATATATTTAAATATTATTTAATTAAATATTAAAAATTAAATATTATCGTCTATATTCACAGTGGAATACCATACAGCTCCAGAATATTCCTATATGAATTTCTAACTTGATATTCACTTCTGGGTCAACCCGATATTCGATTTATATTGAAATTCCTTTTTAAAATGTAAATAATTCCTTTATAAATTATAAAGGAATTCCACAGCGACTTTTCTAAAATTTGATTTGGACGTACATCAAAATCTACACGACGAAATCCCGATTTTTCTCTTCCACTAGAAAGACATACTCCACCAGCTCCACACGTTTCTTGCTTCACAGAAATCCGGCTTAAAACGAATCCTGTACATTCAGTTGAAGTTCGAATCGCCAAATAGCGAACTGCCGCGCCATTACGGGCTCGATTATAATTATATTAAAATCTATACGTTCAATTGTCGTTTATATAATATATTCGTTATTATAATTCAACTCTAAACTGAATTATATACTTTGAATTGCCCAGTTCACATTATATTGTCAATTCACTATTTTCGACTATTTCAGAATTAAATATATTATTTAATTTATTATTTTTAATTAAATATTCAACATTATTTGATTCCACGACCATTTAATTCACTATATCACTATTTATACAATTAAATAATTAATTCTAATACTCTGCCAATGCGGGTCATTACAATCTTCCCCACTTAAAATAATTTCGTCCTCGAAATTGCTAAGGTAGAGAACGACCTTATCGACTGGTTAGAACATATTTGTTCACTTCTTAACTTCAGTTTTCAACTGAACCAATTTAATTTCAATTTAATTATTAATTAATTCTTATCAATGAAAATTTCCAAAATCCTGAAAATTTTCTAACGCCTTAATTCTTTGAAAAATTTCGCCATAACCTCCTTTGTACGGGTCAATAGTTCAAACTCCAACTCACCTCTTTGGGCCATCTTCAACCCAAAAGAAAATAAAACAACCAAGCAACTTGCCAATTCGGCTCATCAAAATCTCATACCCAATATATATTATAAACTGGTACCTTTTGTCGGCATATCATTATATCCTTTCCACCTGTTATCAATTCAGCAGATTCAAGGGTCATCCCAATCAAATTCCAATCTGCTTTTATCCACAACACAACCATTCGCTTATATCCGAGCCAAATATCATTTCAACTCGAGTTTCTTCTCGATTCCCAACTCTTAACTTTATTATCACATTACACTTCAAATTTGAATCTCACAACCCAATTTGTCTTGATATCATTCTAATTCAATCTCAATTACCACTTTACTGGCTTTACTTTAATTCAATTTTGCTTTCACAAATTTCTGTTAAATTTGTTTTTAATTCCAACAGTCTTTTCCTGGGGTTTTTAAATAGTTTACTCTTTTCAAAAATCAAATTTTCCTTTTTGAACATTGTCACTGAGCCCTTAATTAATATTTCATTAGTTAAATCACTTCTCTATTTCTTTATCAATATTTGTTAACCAAATATTTTCAATAACCATATTGGCCTTTTATGTTATTTGGAAAACATTTTCGAATATCGCCTTCCTTTATTTTCTAAACTTTAGAAAATATATGTTATTTCTAATTGGAAAATATTCCAATTACTTATCTCTTTTCCGATCTCGTTTATTTCTATACCTAGGAAATATTCTTTATTATATTTCCAAGCTTACACTTATTCGGGTTAAATCGGATGTTGTGTAAAACATCGTTACGACAACCCAAATACTATATTCAACTAACTCTTATTCAACATTGATCTTCGAGCCTGAAATCTTACTATTTATTTTTTAATAATGAAATCAATCAAGTTGGGGTATAACTACCTCTCAGACCTTGACTGAATAACATTTATAACGTCAAAACAGATATGACTACTTACTCGAATAATCAATACTATACAACTACTTATTCACTTTTAAATACATATACACTTCCTCTTTCTATTCTTAATAGATTTTATTCTTAGTCTTCGTTTTTGATTTTACCATTCTATTTCTAAGTTCGTTTCCTTATCGACTTCTATATATATATCGATACGTTGATTTCTAACTATCAAATTATCTTAAAAATATTCTAACTCCTTAAATCCCCGGAAAAATTCGCCATAACCTCCTTTGTATTAGGAGCATCGGGATATTTCAAATAGCTTTCCATAGCCCTCACCAATCCAAAAGAAAAAGAAAAAGCCAAGCGGCTAGCCGATACGGTGCATAAAATCTCATATATGAATTAAATACATACCTTTACGTCGAGCATTCTATTTATATACCTTCGTACCTTATCCATACCTATCTCATGTATATTTATACCTGCCCAATCTATTTTAACTACACCTAATCGTTTTAACTCAATTCGTTAATTAATTTGTTAATTAACTCTTTAGTCTATTTCACTTTTATATTTGAACATGACATGTCCAAATATATTTTAACTTGCTTATTAACTAATCAAATTCTACGTTTTCAAACTTAGGTTTCATATTCGATTTCAAATATAAATTTACCAGTCCCCTTTACTTATCTAAAGTTAAACTTCAATTCAAGATCCATTTACTAATGGCTAATTAACTAGTTTACCTAATTCACCTTTTTATTTGAATATACATGTTCAAATATAAGTTTAACTTGTTTATCAACTAATTGAATTCCATTTCAATTCTATTTGAATTTCCTATATTCAAATTCCATTTCAATTCTCTTATTCAAATTCTATATTTGAAATTTCATTTCAAATCTCTTATTCAAATTTTATATCACTTCTATAGTTTAAATTCCGTTTGAATTCTATATTCAAATTCCATTTGAATTTCTATATTCAAATTCTATCACTTCCATTGAATTTCATATATTCAAACCCCCTTTGAATTTCTACATTCAAATTCCATTTCACTTTCGATATTCAAATCCTATATTTGAATTCCTTTATATTTTCTATATTCAAATTCTATATTTGAATTCCATTTGAATTTCTATATTCAAACCCGATTTCAATTCCATTGAATTTCATATATTCAAACTCCCTTTGAATTTCTATATTCAAACTCGATTTCAATTCCATTGAATTTCATATATTCAAACTCCCTTTGAATTTCTATATTCAAATCCCCTTTGAATTTTCTATATTCAAATTCTATGTTTTAACTTCCTTTATTCAAATTCCTTTAAATAAGTCTCGATTTCAATTCCTTTTGAAATCGATATTTCTACCTTTGGAAAATAGATTTCCCTATCAATTTCACACTTGTATTTTTATTTCTGAATTACCCAATGATAATTTCTCTTCACTTTATTTATAAACTTCGTTTATAAAAGAACTATTTATAAAGTTCGTTTATAAAGGAACTTCTCGTTTTATTTCTTTTAAAATAAGTTAATATTTCAAATCTATTTAAAAGTTCAAATTCTATATTATAAATCCCATTTTGAAATTCAACACAACTTGTCTTTCCCAAAACAAATTCAAAACAGTATCTCCAGTAGTAATTCGTCACTTACAACTCGAAAATGAATAATGATGATGCTGCTGTCATCATCAGAATCTATTTTCCAGCGATCGAAGTGAGTTCAATACTATAAAACCATTTCTAAACATTTTCTCTTTGAAATTCATTTCAAATTATAATTCACACTGCTTGTAAAACAATTTAAAATCTCCCAGGATCTTAAATTTTCCTTATTTTTAATCCAAATCCATTTACAAACACTTATCCAATTCTCCAGAGTTTTAATTCAATTTCTGGTTTAAATTTCAGATTTAACTCATCTGATTTCACGTATTTCACTTATATGAATTCTGATTGGTTATTTACATAACCATTTAATTTATAATCTTACTCGATTATAATAACAACCAATATATCCACTATATTATAATTTTGATATATATATATATATATATCTTTTCTATATCAAGATATACCTTGGGTAAACTTATTTTAATTTACCCTCTTTTCAAAACATATCGTGTCGACCCATCGTATTCGAGTGTTTATAAACTCCTACCGATACAGTGGATCAAACTGATCGACCAGAACTCATAAACGACTCAAACAATGAACCCACACAATATAAAACAATTTTTTATATCAATAACAAATACGTTCACTCGTATATATACACTCAATCTCAGTCTAAGGTATTACTAACCCCATCTCTACTGAGTCACGCCACAGAGCCAAGGTAATTCACTTAAATTAAGCTCTGATACGAACTGTAATGACCCGGGATTTTGTCAACTTTGGTTATCACCATAAACTCAATGATGACTAACCAAACATCGAAAAATACCAGTCATTAGTGAAAGAAATTAGAGGGTGAGGAAAGATAAGATAGAAACTTAGAATAGAAGGAGAAGAAGAACACAATATCAGAGTAACACGAATCTCACCGCGGAACGAATAAATATATTTCATAACATAACTTTGAAATACAAATCTGTTGTAATGACCCGCAAATCCATGCTATCTGAGTTGACTAAAAACACCACACGTCCAACCCAAATTGCACAGAAATACGAATCATTTTTAGAAAGAAGTTAGAGGATGAGAAATAGAAAGAAAGAAATATTAGAATAGAAGAAAAACGAAGATCACAAACTCACAGCGGAACGAATAAAATCTATTATATAACATAACTTTTGAAATACAAATCAGTAACTTTATATACATACCATCATCAGAGCACAACAGTCATTTCTGGAACAGTTATAAACACCTGTTTCCAGATACAACATAGTACACAGCGGAAATACGATAATCTACAGCTAACTGGTGAAGCCTCCTGCTTCCAGCTCCCCCAATTGAATCTGTGAAATCCCGACTACTTGATTGCCCGTACAAATTTGGGCACCCAAGAGTTTAGGGAAAACAAAACAAAATAAACTCTGGGTCAGTCATGGGACTGGTGTGAGTAAACTCATTTGGTTTAACTTTCCAATTTTTTTTTTTCAAAACAAAGGATAATCGTAAGACCGATCCACACATAAACACGTATGGTTTTTACCTTACGATAACCCAAAACAGTTTTTGAAATCAATACTTTTCTGATATTATAATAATGTCTAATCACAAGTAAATAACAATCTAGTAGAACGCTTGCATCTCACGTTCCACATATATAGTATACAAACAAAACCGCAGGCGCTTATTGGAGATTGGATTCCGACTATGACAAGGTATGGGACCACCTGCCGATAGTGTATCTCTAGAGGCAAATACACTGGGTTCAACAAGAACTTTTTGCAACCCGGCTCACACATGACCGACCACTCATTTCGCTTGAGTGTATCGAATGTATATCACCAACGGTTGGGATCAGCAACCGTTTCCCGAAAGGGACAGCATCGAATAGAATAAGGAATTAAATGAATCTCTAGATAGGTGATTATACACCCTAATGGGAGCGACCCACATAGCCATGCTACCTACCCGATTTTTTTCATTTCCTGGTTGATGAGGCCTGAGGCTACGCCTACTTACCATTCCTTGATAACACAATCACTTTGAATGCCACATTATCAGATCCGTTAATCATTAATTGGTTTACACAAATATTCTGGATGTTATGCTAAGGGAACAAATCCGTTGCAACCATATATATTTGTACAGACCAACCCATTCGATCATTGGAAATACTCTGTCAGACATTCTTCAATTTATGTTCGTTCTGGGATTGAACGAAACCGAAGGCACTATTTCTATTTAATAGAAAGAGTCCTTGCACTTTACTCTGTCTTCAATATATTCAGCATACTTGGTTCGCAACACTTATGCCGATACAGAGTGGTTCTTCGGATAATAATCCAACCGGTCTCTCCATATTAACAACGTTGGTCAAAACTTCGATAGTCTATGATTTAACTATCGAATAAAAACATGTGTTCATCCAAACATATCAAACAAATCACTGGACTCTTTAATTAAAATTTCATTAATTAAATCTCTTCTCCATTTCCTTATCAATATTTGTTAACCAAATATTTACAAGTATCGCCTCCTTTTATTTTCTATAGTTAGAAAATATTATCAATTTTAATTGGAAAACTTTCCAATCACTTATCTCTTCCACGAACTCATTTAGTTCTATACTTAGAAAACATTTGTTATTTTATTTCCAAGTTTACATTTATTTGGGTTAAAACGGATGTTGTGTAAAACTTCGTTACGACAACCCAAATATATACATTCAACTAAATCTCTTTAAACGTTGATCTTCGAGACTGAGTTTTGCTATTTATCGGTTGTTAATGAAACCAATCAAGTTGGGGTATAATTACCTCTCAGACCTTGACTGAGTAACATTCACAACGTCAAAACAGACAAAACTACTTACTCGAATAATCAATACTATACAAACCAATTATCTATTTTTAAAACACTTATACATTTCCCTTGTTATTTTTAACAAATCTAAGTTATAGTTTTCCTTCTTGTTTCAAATATCCTATTTAAATTTGTTTCATTATCTAATTCTCTATATATATATCGATATATGGATTTCTAGTTATCAAATTTTCTTAAAAATATTCTAACTCCTTAAATTTTCGGAAAAATTCGCCATAACCTCCCCTGTATCGGGAGCATCGGGAAATTTCAAATAGCTTCCCGGTAACTTCTCATCTCAAAAAGAAAAAGCCAAGCGGCTTGCCGATACGGCGCATAAAATCTCATATATGAATTAAACATGTACCTTGTTGTCGAGCACACTAATTATATACCTTCATCACTTTATCCTATAACTGTCTCTGGTATATCTATACCTGTACAATTCATTTCAACTTCATACACTCGTTTTGACTCAATTCGTTAAAGTAACTCTTTAACTGACTCTTTGCCCATTTCGCTTGTATATATGAATATAACACGTTTCAAATATATTTCAACTTACTAATCAACTAATTGAATTCAAATTTTAATTTAAGTTCTATATTCGATTTCAAATATATGTTTACAATTCAAAAATTCAATTTTCAAAGTTCGACTTCAATTCACCACTCGATTAACTAATTCTTCTTTGATTTAGTTAATTCTATTCAATAATCAAAAATATGATTATTGTTTCAAAAATCACTTTTCTTACTTCACTTGAGTTCACCTTTATGTTCTAACTCAAGACCAGGTTTTTAAATGAAAATTCGGATTTTTATTTGCTTAAAAATCCCTATATTTATTATATAAAATCCATTATGGTTTTAATGGTTTCTGGCGCTGCACTTTTAAAAATTTGATTTTGACATAACTCAAAATCTATTCGACGAAATCCAGATTTTTCTCTTCCACTAGAAAACTATTATTCAACCGGTCCTGACGATTCTTGTTTCAAAGAATTCCGACTTCAATTGAGTCCTGTATACTCAATTGAAGTTCGAGTCGCCAATTTACGAACTGCAGCGTTGCGGCGAGTTCGTTTTAATTATATTTATATATATAAATTTTTTAAACTCCGTTGAAATGAATCCGACTCCATTTTAACTCTATTCAAATTCTATTTCCAAACTCCATTTTATTTCTGTTTGAATTCTAATATTCAAATTCCAATTTCACTTTTATTTGAAATTCTATTTTCAAATTCCCATTTCCTTTTCTATTCGAATCCTATATTCGAATTCCATATTTTAAATTATATATTCAAATTCTCTTCCAATTTCTATTATTCAAATTTCCTTTATTCAAATTCCACTTGAATTTCTATGTTCAAATTCTGTATTTGAATTTCTTTATTTAAATTCCATTTTTACTTCTATGTTGAAACCTATATTCAAATCCTATTCAAATATATTTTAAAACTGTATTCAAAATTCTATTTGAAATCTATTTGAATTATATATATTCAAAATTCCATTTTAATTCAAATTCCATTTGAATTCCTTTTCCAATTCTATATATATTCAAATCTTATTTCTACTTTTATTTAGACTCTCAAATATTCCAACTCCCTTTTTATTCTATTTGAAATTTCAAAGGTTCAAACTCCTTTTTAATTCTATTTGAAATCTCAAATATTCAAACTCCATATCACTTCGATTTGAATCCCTATATTTAAACTCCACTTGAATTCTATTTTCAAATCTCTATATTTTAAACTTCATTTGAACTTTCTTCATTCAAATCCATTTGAATTCCTTTGAATTCAAATTCTATTTGAATTCCTTTAAATTCAAATTACATTTTCAAATTCTATTTCAATTCCTTTGAATTCAAATTCTATATTTGAATTTTAAATTTTCTATATTCAACATTTATTTGAATTTCTATATTCAAATTCTATTTTTGAATTTTACATTCAAATCCTATCTTTAAATTTTATATTCAAATCCCGTTTGAATTTCTATACTCAAACTCCATTTAAGTATCTATATTAAACAAGTCTTGATTTCTAATTCAGTCGAAATCAATAATTTCTACTTTGGGAAAATAACTTTTCCTTTTCAACTTTACACTTGTGTTTTTATTTCTGAATTACCCAATGATAATTCTTTTCACTTCTTTTATAAACTTCGTTTATAAAAGAACTACTTGTTTTTTTCTCTTTTAAAACAAGTTAATATTTCAAATCTATTTGAAAATTCAAATTCTATTTTAGAAAAATAGAATTCCCTTTTTAAATCTCAAATACCCCTTTCAGTGTATTTTTATAAATTAACACTTAGGCCCGGTGATATTTAAACACCGAACAACCAATTATTTATTTTAGGGTTTCTAACACATCATATATGATAGTATATATGCAAACAAATAACAAACAGATCATTTATTTTTGAGGAATCCAGTTGGATCCCTCCAACCTGTTTTTCCTGCATCCACAGACGTTAGTCAACAGAAATAATACCCATCCTACTTCGAGGCAGGATATCGCGGTATAGAAGGTCATCCACTATCATAGCGTGGGGCGTATAGGGTAATCATCCGCTAATGGTACCGCGGGCATCCGCTAATGATACTGCGGGAAATCCAACCACCAATATATATATAATAGTAACTACCAAGCCTAAATAACTAATATATTTAAGATGCACAAAAATATTGAATGCAACCAAACAAGCAACAAACAATTATTTTTAACTGATAAAAATAATTTTAAATAAAAGGTGAGTGAGATTTACTCACCTTGATTATCGTTGGTTGAATATCCAATTAAATCCCGTACCATCCCAGCTACTCATTTACTCGAACAAATTATTTTTGCACCTTTCCCCTAGTAAATTAATCGATCCATCGACGAATACTCAAAATCGCAGCCTACATCCACTATAGGCCTGTCTTAAACCACACCACACTAATCTTGATGACTTTTCAGTTAATCAAGATTTGGAATCTGCTGTAGCAAAACTTGACATCTTCTCCATTACTGCTTGCCCAAAACTTCACCGTTGACCAATGTTTTGATCTCCTTGTCGCCATCTGCAGCTTGACAGGCTCGAAGGCCTTCCTTAGATCACGTCTGCAACACCCAGTTCTAGGCTGCAAGAAAGCATAAATTTTTGTAATTATCGATCTCCGCTCCAGGTTGACACGGGTTTCCATCCCTAGCTCGTGAACTACCCAGATCAATCTCCTGGTCTTCATCGCACTCGTAACCCATCGCGACTATCATACTGACCTAAGCCCACCTCTCTGGCTTCCTACCGCACCCCTAGGGCGATGGAGTCGAAGCCCCAAACCGCGACTTTGAACTGCCGTGAACCTCGATGCCATCGCAACCATTCCCTGGTTTGAACTCCACCAGATCGCCCTTCTAGGCATCGCGACCCTCGGATCTGAGCGATACAAGAAACAACAGAGGCGGCTCTTCGATTTTGATTCCATTCGAATGAGTGGGTTTGGTTATTAAAAGAGGGACAGTGGCCATTATTGGGTTACTGAACTTTTGAGTTTCGATTTCAGTTTTCAGGAGGAAGAAATTGGGGAAACCGCGATTTCAATACCTTCAGACGGTAATGAACGAGGAAAACATAGAAGATTTTAAGTTGATTTTGAATTGAGGGAGTCGGTCTTCATTTATTTTGTTTACAGCAGAAAAATTAGAGTAAAGAAAGGAAAGGGGAGTTGCGATTTTTATAAGTGATGAACACTTCACTGCGAAGGAAGCAAACGTAGGTGTTTACTGGGAAATGATTATCTGTGGTTGGTGTCTTCTTAGGTAGGATTTACCACGGGTAGATTCTAATAGGTAAAAGGTTTATTAAGGCAGGTATTAACTAGTACAATGTTTATTTAATTTTAGTTATCTGGTGATCGCGAACTCGTTTTGAATAGAACGACTGACCATCCTAGGGTAAAACCGCTATTCTGAACATACTGGGACAGGTATCAAAACTCAATTCGATCATATGGAGGAGATATTAATTTAAACCGATATAAATTAAATTCAAAACAATTTAATTCCTTGCTAACAAATTATTATTATCGTCCATATCTATATTCAAATAGAATATATATTGAAATTGAATTTATACCGGTCATCAGGATTGTTTTGATTCAGTTTGAAAATTCTGGATTAAATTTTGTTTTAAATTCAAATAAAATTCATATAAATCATTTTGACTCCAGTTTAACATTTGAATTCAATCAAATTCAGATTCTCGTATTATTATAATTATTTCAGATTAAATAAATATATATGTATATTCAAAATAAAATCATATATCGATTTAAATTATCAATCATAATATTTAAAACCATATTAAATATTTAAAACAACTGTTCAAAAATCCGGGT
Source organism: Allium sativum (assembly GCA_030737875.1). Lineage (NCBI taxonomy): Eukaryota > Viridiplantae > Streptophyta > Magnoliopsida > Asparagales > Amaryllidaceae > Allium > Allium sativum. The sequence continues at coordinate 422,682,211 of CM060922.1, forward strand.
CGTTACATTCTTCCCCCCTTAAAATAATTTCGTCCCCGAAATTGCTAAGGTAGGAAAAATACTATAAACTCATTAACTTTTCAAAACTCCTTTATGTTGAAACTCACCTCTTCATATTTCAACAAATTAGCTCCAACCAAAACTTTTGGTTTTCACACACTTAATCTAAATGATTTACACCCAATGCAGATCCCATTTAATCTTATTCAAATTGAATTTCATTAATTTATTTTCCTCGATCCATTTAACTTGCTTAAGTTAAATTTAAACTTCAGAATTCAAATTCCTGGGTTTTCAAATCCGTCTGAAATCACATAAATATATACATATTTATTCATTCCCATTTCAAATTCAAAACATTTGAATTTTCAAACCACTTGTTTTCTTTCAAAACAAATTTCGACCAAGAACTTTTCTAAGGCAGCAATTCATCACTTAGAAACTCGAAAATGAACACTGGTGATGTTGCAATCATCATCAGAATTATTTTCCAGCCACTGGAGTGAGTTCAGTGCTTTATTATTTCTAAAATCCATTCAAAAATGGTATTTATTCAAATCCTTTACAAAACAAAGCTATATTATTTTAATTTACTTTTTTAGAAAATATTTTCAAACTTCCCAGGATTTAAATTCAAATTCTGGTTTGAATTCAATTTTAATTCATCTCATTTGTATATTTCATTCATATACAAGTTATATTTGGTCATCCATAACCATTCCAATTTTATAATCTTAACGGATTATAATAACACCCAACACATCCATATATAATAATTTCAGAAAATTATTCCTTTCCTATCAAAATAGAATTTTGGATAAAATTATTTCATTCACCCACTTTAAAACAATATCGTGTTCAATCTTCTGTTCAAGTGTTTAGAAATTCCTATCGACTTTGTGGCATCCCACTATTCGATCAGAATTCATAAACCACTCAACAGACAAGCCAACACAATATAAAACGATTGTTTTAATCAATTAACAAATACGCTCTCTCGTATATACATACACTCAACTCATTCTAGGGCACTGCTGACCCTATCTCTAATGAGCACATTTCCACCAAAGCCTAGGTATTCGCTCAACCTAAGCTCTGATACCAACTGTAACGACCAGGGGAAGTGGGCTAACCTCCCACCGTGGCTTAAAGAGATACCTCAGAACTGCTTTTACGGCCAGCCACTCGACTCGACCAACCCACATTGTCGGGAGATGTAGGGGTAAGAGTCTCCCGTTCGCCACCAAACGCGAAGCGAGAACCCCCTATCATCCGTACCAATTAAGCAACCAGCTCTGATACCAACTGTAACGACCCGCAAATCCGTGCTATCTGAGTTGACTAAAAACACCACACGTCCAACCCAAATTGCACAGAAATACAAATCATTTTTAGAAAGAAGTTAGAGGATGAGAAATAGAAAGAAAGAAATATTAGAATAGAAGAAAAACGAAGATCACAAACTCACAGCGGAACGAATAAAATATATTATATAACATAACTTTTGAAATACAAATCAGTAACTTTATATACATACCATCATCAGAGCACAACAATCATTTCTGGAACAGTTATAAACACCTGTTTCCAGATACAACATTGTACACAGCGGAAATACGATAATCTACAGCTAACTGGTGAAGCCTCCCGCTTCCAGCTTCCCCAATTGAATCTGTGAAATCCCGACTACTTGACTGCCCGTACAAATTTGGGCACCCAAGAGTTTAGGGAAAACAAAACAAAATAAACTCTGGGTCAGTCATGGGACTGGTGTGAGTAAACTCAAATCATTTGGTTTAACTTTCCAATTTTTTTTTTTCAAAACAAAGGATAATCGTAAGACCGATCCACACATAAACACGGAAGGGTTTTACCTTACGATAACCCAAAACAGTTTTTGAAATCAATACTTTTCTGATATTATAATAATGTCTAATCACAAGTAAATAACAATCTAGTAGAACGCTTGCATCTCACGTTCCACATATATAGTATACAAACAAAACCGCAGGCGCTTATTGGAGATTGGATTCCGACTATGACAAGGTATGGGACCACCTGCCGATAGTGTATCTCTAGAGGCAAATACACTGGGTTCAACAAGAACTTCTTGCAACCCGGCCCAAACATGACCGACCACTCATTTCGCTTGAGTGTATCGAATGTATATCACCAACGGTTGGGATCAGCAACCGTTTCCCGAAAGGGACAGCATCGAATAGAATAAGGAATTAAATGAATCTCTAGATAGGTGATTATACACCCTAATGGGAGCGACCCACATAGCCATGCTACCTGCCCGATTTTTGTCATTTCCTGGTTGATGAGGCCTGAGGCTACGCCTACTTACCATCCCTTGATAACACAATCACTTTGAATGCCACATTATCAGATCCGTTAATCATTAATTGGTTTACACAAATATTCTGGATGTTATGCTAAGGGAACAAATCCGTTGCAACCATATATATTTGTACAGACCAACCCATTCGATCATTGGAAATACTCTGTCAGACCTTCGTCCATTTATGTTCGTTCTGGGATTGAACGAAACCGAAGGCACTATTTCTATTTAATAGAAAGAGTCCTTGCACTTTACTCTGTCTTCAATATATTCAGCATACTTGGTTCGCAACGCTTATGCCGATACGGAGTGGTTCTTCGGATAATAATCCAACCGGTCTCTCCATATTAACAACGTTGGTCAAAACTTCGATAGTCTGTGATTTAACTATCGAATAAAAACAAGTGTTCATCCAAACATATCAAACAAATCACTGGACTCTTTAATTAAAATTTCATTAATTAAATCTCTTCTCCATTTCCTTATCAATATTTGTTAACCAAATATTTACAAGTATCGCCTCCTTTTATTTTCTATAGTTAGAAAATATTATCGATTTTAATTGGAAAACTTTCCAATCACTTATCTCTTCCACGAACTCATTTAGTTCTATACTTAGAAAACATTTGTTATTTTATTTCCAAGTTTACATTTATTTGGGTTAAAACGGATGTTGTGTAAAACATCGTTACGACAACCCAAATATATACGTTCAACTAAATCTCTTTAAACGTTGATCTTCGAGACTGAGTTTTGTTATTTATCGGTTGTTAATGAAACCAATCAAGTTGGGGTATAATTACCTCTCAGACCTTGACTGAGTAACATTCATAACGTCAAAACAGACAAGACTACTTACTCGAATAATCAATACTATACAAACCAATTATCTATTTTTAAAACACTTATACATTTCCCTTGTTATTTTTAACAAATCTAAGTTATAGTTTTCCTTCTTGTTTCAAATATCCTATATAAATTTGTTTCATTATCTAATTCTCTATATATATCGATATATGGATTTCTAGTTATCAAATTTTCTTAAAAATATTCTAACTCCTTAAATTTTCGGAAAAATTCGCCATAACCTCCCCTGTATCGGGAGCATCGGGAAATTTCAAATAGCTTCCCGGTAACTTCTCATCTCAAAAAGAAAAAGAAAAAGCCAAGCGGCTTGCCGATACAGCGCATAAAATCTCATATATGAATTAAACATGTACCTTGTTGTCGAGCACACTAATTATATACCTTCATCACTTTATCCCACAACTGTCTCCGGTATATCTATACCTGTACAATTCATTTCAACTTCATACACTCGTTTTGACTCAATTCGTTAAAGTAACTCTTTAACTGACTCTTTGCCCATTTCGCTTGTATATATGAATATAACACGTTTCAAATATATTTCAACTTACTTATCAACTAATTGAATTCAAATTTTAATTTAAGTTCTATATTCGATTTCAAATATATGTTTACAATTCAAAAATTCAATTTTCAAAGTTCGACTTCAATTCACCACTCGATTAACTAATTCTTCTTTGATTTAGTTAATTCTATTCAATAATCAAAAATATGATTATTGTTTCAAAAATCACTTTTCTTACTTCACTTGAGTTCACCTTTATGTTCTAACTCAAGACCAGGTTTTTAAATGGAAATTCGGATTTTTATTTGCTTAAAAATCCCTATATTTATTATATAAAATCCATTATGGTTCTAATGGTTTCTGGCGCTGCACTTTTAAAAATTTGATTTTGACATAACTCAAAATCTATTCGACGAAATCCAGATTTTTCTCTTCCATTAGAAAACTATTATTCAACCGGTCCTGACGATTCTTGTTTCAAAGAATTCCGACTTCAATTGAGTCCTGTATACTCAATTGAAGTTCGAGTCGCCAATTTACGAACTGCAGCGCTGCGGCGAGTTCGTTTTAATTATATTTATATATAAAAACTTTTTAAACTCCGTTGAAATGAATCCGACTCCATTTTAACTCTATTCAAATTCTATTTCCAAACTCCATTTTATTTCTGTTTGAATTCTAATATTCAAATTCCAATTTCACTTTTATTTGAAATTCTATTTTCAAATTCCCATTTCCTTTTCTATTTGAATCCTATATTCGAATTCCATATTTAAATTATATATTCAAATTCTCTTCCAATTTCTATTATTCAAATTTCCTTTAATCAAATTCCACTTGAATTTCTATGTTCAAATTCTATATTTGAATTTCTTTATTTAAATTCCATTTTTACTTCTATTTTGAAACCTATATTCAAATCCTATTCAAATATATTTGAAAACTGTATTCAAAATTCTATTTGAAATCTATTTGAATTATATATATTCAAAATTCCATTTTAATTCAAATTCCATTTGAATTCCTTTTCCAATTCTATATATATTCAAATCTTATTTCTACTTTTATTTGGACTCTCAAATATTCCAACTCCCTTTTTATTCTATTTGAAATTTCAAAGGTTCAAACTCCTTTTTAATTCTATTTGAAATCTCAAATATTCAAACTCCATATCACTTCGATTTGAATCCTTATAATTAAACTCCACTTGAATTCTATTTTCAAATCTCTATATTTTAAACTTCATTTGAACTTTCATCATTCAAATCCATTTGAATTCCTTTGAATTCAAATTCTACTTGAATTCCTTTAAATTCAAATTACATTTTCAAATTCTATTTCAATTCCTTTGAATTAAAATTCTATATTTGAATTTCCTTTAAATTTTCTATATTCAACATCTAATTGAATTTCTATATACAAATTCTATTTTTGAATTTTACATTCAAATCCTATCTTTAAATTTTATATTCAAATCCCGTTTGAATTTCTATACTCAAACTCCATTTAAATATCTATATTAAACAAGTCTTGATTTCCAATTCAGTCGAAATCAATAATTTCTACTTTGGGAAAATAACTTTTCCTTTTCAACTTTACACTTGTGTTTTTATTTCTGAATTACCCAATGATAATTCTTTTCACTTCTTTTATAAACTTCATTTATAAAAGAACTACTTGTTTTTTTTTTCTTTTAAAACAAGTTAATATTTCAAATCTATTTGAAAATTCAAATTCTATTTTAGAAAAATAGAATTCCCGTTTTAAATCTCAAATACCCCTTTCAGTGTATTTTTATAAATTAACACTTTGGCCTAGTGATATTTAAACACCGAACAACCAATTATTTATTTTAGGGTTTCTAACACATCATATATGATAGTATATATGCAAACAAATAACAAACAGATCATATATTTTTGAGGAATCCAGTTGGATCCCTCCAACCTGTTTTTCCTGCATCCACAGACGTTAGTCAACAGAAATAATACCTATCCTGCTTCGAGGCAGGATATCGCGGTATAGAAGGTCATCCACTATCATAGCGTGGGGCGTATAGGGTAATCATCCGCTAATGGTACCGCGGGCATCTGCTAATGATACTGCGGGAAATCCAACCACCAATATATATATATATATAATAGTAACCACCAAGCCTAAATAACTAATATATTTAAGATGCACAAAAATATTGAATGCAACCAAACAAGCAACAAACAATTATTTTTCACTGATAAAAATAATTTTAAATAAAAGGTGAGTGAGATTTACTCACCTTGATTATCGTTGGTTGAATATCCAATTAAATCCCGTACCATCCCAGCTACTCATTTACTCGAACAAATTATTTTTGCACCTTTCCCCTTGTAAATTAATCGATCCATCGACGAACACTCAAAATCGCAGCCTACATCCACTATAGGCCCGTCTTAAACCACACCACACTAATCTTAACGACTTTTCAGTTAATCGAGATTTGGAATCTGCTGTAGCAAAACTTGACATCTTCTCCATTACTGCTTGCCCAAAACTTCACCGTTGACCAATGTTTTGATCTCCTTGTCGCCATCTGCAGCTTGACAGGCTCGAAGGCCTTCCTTAAATCACGTCCGCAACACCCAGTTCTCGGCTGCAAGAAAGCATAAATTTTTGTAATCATCGATCTCCGCTCCAGGTTGACACGGGTTTCCATCCCTAGCTCGTGAACTACCCAGATCAATTGCCTGGTCTTCATCGCACTCGTAACCCATCGCGACTATCATACTGACCTAACCCCACCTCTCTGGCTTCCTACCGCACCCCTAGGGCGATGGAGTCGAAGCCCCAAACCGCGACTTCGAACTGCCGTGAACCTCGATGCCATTGCAACCCTTCCCTGGTTTGAACTCCACCAGATCGCCCTTCTAGGCATCGCGACCCTCGGATCTGAGCGATACAAGAAACAACGGAGGCGGCTCTTCGATTTTGATTCCATTCGAATGAGTGGGTTTGGTTATTAAAAGAGGGACAGTGGCCATTATTGGGTTACTGAACTTTTGAGTTTTGATTTCAGTTTTCAGGAGGAAGAAATTGGGGAAACCGCGATTTCAATACCTTCAGACGGTAATGAAGAGGAAAACATAGAAGATTTTAAGTTGATTTTGAATTGAGGGAGTCGGTCTTCATTTATTTTGTTTACAGCAGAAAAATTAGAGTAAAGAAAGGAAAGGGGAGTTGCGATTTTTATAAGTGATGAATACTTCACTGCGAAGGAAGCAAACGTAGGTGTTTACTGGGAAATGATTATCAGAGGTTGGTGTCTTCTTAGGTAGGATTTACCACGGGTAGTACTAATAGGTACAAGGTTTATTAAGGCAGGTATTAACTAGTACAGTGTTTATTTAATTTTAGTTATCTGGTGATCGCGAACTCCTTTTGAATAGAACGACTGACCATCCTAGGGTAAAACCGCTATTCTGAACATACTGGGACAGGTATCGAAACTCAATTCGATCATATGGAGGAGATATTAATTTAAACCGATATAAATTAAATTCAAAACAATTTAATTCCTTGCTAACAAATTATTATTATCGTCCATATCTATATTCAAATAGAATATATATTGAAATTGAATTTATACCGGTCATCAGGATTGTTTTGATTCAGTTTGAAAATTCTAGATTAAATTTTGTTTTAAATTCAAATAAAATTCATATAAATCATTTTGACTCCAGTTTAACTTTTGAATTCAATCAAATTCAAATTCTCGTATTATTATAATTATTTCAGATTAAATAAATATATATGTATATTCAAAATAAAACCATATATCGATTTAAATTATCAATCATAATATTTAAAACCATATTAAATATTTAAAACAACTGTTCAAAAATCCGGGTCGTTACATCTGTACTTGAATATACACATCATTATCAAAGTACAACACTTACAACACAGCGGAAATAACTATAGCTATATGATCCTGAAGCCTCCTGATCCAAGCTCTTCCAGTATATCTGTAAATCTCGACTACTTGACTGCCCGTAAAAATTTAGGCACCTAAGAGTTTAGGGAAAACAACAAAATAAACTCTGGGTCAGTCATGGGACTGGTATGAGTAAAACAGTTTAAAATAGTTCAAGCAGGTAATTGATATCTCATAAGACCACGCCGTATAACGGAACGGGTTTTTCCCTTATGAGAATCCAAATTATTATAATATCAAAAGGTTTTTGATATAAAGATATTTTGGATTCTCATAAGGGAAAAACCCGTTCCGTTATAAGGCGTGGTCTTATGAGATATCAATTACCTGCTTGAACTGTTTTAAAATGTTTTACTCAAACCAGTCCCATGACTGACCCTGAGTTTATTTTGTTGTTTTCCCTAAACACTTGGGTGCATAAATTTGTACGGGCAGTCAAGTAGTCGGGATTTACAGATATACTGGAAGAACTTGGAGCAGGAGGCTTCAGGATCATATAGCTATAGTTATTTCCGCTGTGTTGTAAGTGATGTACTTTGATAATGATGTGTATATTCAAGTACAGATTTGTATTTCAAAGTTATGTTATGAAATATATTTATTCGTTCCGCTGTGAGATTCGTGTTACTCTGATATTGTGTTCTTCTTCTCCTTCTATTCTAAGTTTCTATCTTATCTTTCCTCACCCTCTAATTTCTTTCACTAATGACTGGTATTTTTCGATGTTTGGTTAGTCATCATTGAGTTTATGGCGATAACCAAAGTCGACAAAATCCCGGGTCATTACAGTTAGTAGGAATTATATGGGATGCACAAATCACATGCACTGTCTGACTCCACACTTTTATACCAACTGTATTCAAAGTTTTAATGTGTACTTGTTTCTCTTGCAGGAAAGATGACTCGCAAACGATCTTATTCTTATAGCTGCCTTCGTGAAGGCACACCTAGTCTTCATTCAAATCCAAATCCTGCTCGCAGTGATAGTAAGAGAAGGGATAGTTATCGGCCTCGCGATCCTCCTCAAACCTATTCTACACGATCTCGATCTCCTTCAAGGCATGGTTCCGGGAAACCTCACAGTCGTCCACTGCCACCGGCTGAGGGTAAGCAGCTTCCTAGGGACTTAACCCCTCCAAAAAGTACGCCTTCTCACGTCCAATCTTCCAAGAAACGGCGCGAGTCAGAGGACAAAAATAAAGACGAGGGCAAGATCGTGAAGAAAGGAAAAGAAGCTCTGGTCTCCCCTGATGATCACGACTCCGACAGTCTCGTTGCACGAGATGCTATCCATGACCCTGAAAATCAGGCTAGATTGGCGCGCTTGCTCAAGGAATTCCCCGATATTTTCTTTGAGAGGATGATGTTTGTACTGGATCTTGAGCCGGTTCCCAGGGACTGGGATACTGAGGTGATAGGATATGTGTGCCATGTAGCCAAACAGTACGAGGTAATGAAAAAGCACGCCGTTAACCTCTCAGATGCCATCTGTCGCCTAGAAACGGACGCGGCTAGATCCAAGGTGAGAATTGAGAATAATGACAGGGCCAGGAGCAAAATGGAAAAAGACTTGGAAGACGCATAGGCCCGTCTGGCTTTAGCTCAGCGAGACGCAGAGAACTACAATACAGATTTGGAGGAAGCTAGGAAGCGTTTTTGTAGCGAGCTAGATTCTAACGGCCAAGAACTATTATCTTTGAAGAAGGAAATAGAGGATCTTAGAATGGCCAATGCTGATTTGAGGACAGCGCAGAGTCATTTTGATGCTGAGAAGGCTGCTTGGGAGAAGGAGAGGGCGGACTTAAAAAACAAACTTGCGGCTGCCGAGAAAGAAAAGGAGGCCCTAAGTGACCAACTAGTTCAGGCTGAGGAGCGAGCGGTTCTTGCTGAGACTGATGCAAACAGCATTCTTGAATCGGCTTCCACCACTGCCGACAAGCTTGCCGAGGCTGAAAAAGAAATAGAAGGTTTTTGGGAGTTGATATTTGACTTCTTAGGCTAAGTCATCAAAACTCGAGATATCTCCTGGATCCCAGACTACCACGTTACTCTTGCCAACATATGGGATGCAATTGTCGAGGATGAGAAGCATCGATTGAAGGTCAATGAGATTGACGAAGGCCAGCTAATGCAGAGATTCCTCAAAGGAAATGAACCCGAGGATTTGGAGGAGGGGAGTCGCCTAATCCAAGAAGAGGTTGAGAAGGAGAAGACCAAGGCCAAGGGCAAAAGAAAACTTGACGAGGGCTCGAGCTCAGCAGCGGAACTCAAGGCTCCCGAAGTTGAGGAGTATAGTCCTGACGATCCGTTGATTTCTTTGCTCCTATCTCCTCCGGCTGTCGGAGCTCCTGCTGTAAACTTGGATGAAAATTCAGCTGAAGGTATTTCCATATTTTCCCCGCAATTTGTCAAAGCAGTTATGACTTTTCGCTGTTCTATGGAGCAGCCCGTTGAGTTACTAACATGTGCCTATCATAATACAGGTGACACATTAACCGAAAAAAGGGGAGAAAAGAAGGCGGAGGCAGAAAAAGTTGACATCCCCTCAGGCACTGATGCTGAAATTTCTGAGATTTCAAAGCAAACTGGGGGTGGTGAAAAGGTAACCATGGCATCTGTGGTACCCAGCACTGATGTTCCTGCAGATGCCGAGGTTATTGCTGCTTTGAAGGACACAGACGGTGGTCACGGGGATGAAGAGGATGACGTTGTTATTACAGATGAAATCAAGGGTGGTGGTGATGAAACCTTGGCTGATCAACAGGCTGAGGAGGAGAGGCAGTTGCTTCTTACGAAAGGGGAACAGGACCCAGTATATGTGCCCCCTATCTCTGAAATCGATCCCAAAACTGGGTTGGTCATAAGATTCTCCTCCCGACCAATAACTTCACAACTAGCCTCTCAATCTTCTAGTTCTTCGCCAGAGCCTCTTGTTGATAAGAGGAAGAGGAAAAAAGGTGATCGTTCGGATGTTGACAAGGAGGAGTCGGGGAAGCAGAAAAAGAGCAAGAAGCCAAAATAACCCCCTAAGCATAAGTAGGATGCAGATTTTAGTTCATATTTTGTTCTTTGGATTTTTAGACTTTCCACTGGCCAGAAAATGTAATTGTGGGAATGGCCCTCACTTTTGTTTAGCTATCTTATCTCGTATCCCTGCATCTTAGTAAATAAAAATCGATTTTTGTTGCCTTTAATTTAATATGCAATGCAATGATTCCAAGTTCCTTGCATCTCTGTGCAACTTCCTGAGTAGCCAATATAACGGCATGATGGGATAATTCATCTTGGTCGACCTTGACTTTCATCCTAGTCGTGATATGAACAGGAGTATCACTTTAAGACAGATTAGTCACATAAAAAGGGGAACTAGACCAGCGAACCTGCAATTTTAATTTATCTCATTAGCCACAAATATTTAAACCATAACTAATCGAAAATTAATTCATGAATCGCATTAGCAAAATTTTAAAATTTCTGTGCAGAGATGTGATGTGTGTGTGTATATGCCCCCAATCAATCATGTAATATGATGCCTGGCCAGGGCTTATCAATGATTGATTTGAGTCATGTGTGTTGCCCCCTATTACGAGAGGTGGGGGGAAAGGATTCTTTTAGCGCTAAATTTCTAACAATTTTATACTCTCCCGATCCTTCAGTGGGTTAGAGTTCGAGCTCGTTTCAGGTCTGCTCTCCGATCCTTCAGTGGGGCAGAAATTCTAGGGGCTCTAAATCTCTTGCGCCTTTATACTCTCCTGATCCTTCAGCGGGTTAGAGTGGTGGCAAGGCGGTTTTACCATGGTGCACCTTCACGCCTTGCGGACGTCATCATCGCGTCCTTTATACTCTCTCCTGATTCAGGGGAGTTAGAGTTTTATCATGGGATGATTTACTTTGCCGCACCTTGTGGTCCTCGATTATGGTTCTTCTTTCACCTTGTGGCACAGTGCATTGGGTGTTCCAATATTGCTGCATAATCTGTGACAAACTCAAAAAAGAACAACAATAATTTATATTAATCGAGATAATGCAAATAGGTAATGGTGCAGTAAAGGTAAATGACACACAATATTTTATAGTGGTTCGGTCGAATCATGACCTACGTCCACTTTATAATCTTTTGTTCAAGTAACCAGACTATTCTAGGCAAGTCGTGCCTTTTTATATGGTCCTAAAAACAATAGAATGAAACTGACGATTTCACGTCAGGTAAGGCCGCAAATGCAGGGCGTTCCACACTCTGGGGATTTCGTCTCCATCTATGGTTGCTAGCATGAAGGTTCCATTATCAAGTCCAAGGTTTTAAATCTCCCCGAGATCACCCAATATGAAAATCCGAGATATTAGCCAAAATCAGATATTTGGCACCTTATTTAGTTATAAGTGTTTTAAATATCACCCGAGATAGCCGAAATATTAAACCGAGATATTGGCCAAAATCCGAGATTTGAAACCATGATCAAGTCTTCGCAGGATGGAATATGGTCCTTCCCATTTCAGATCCATATGCTCTGAGTATGGGAAGACACGTTTTAGAACCAAGTCTCCGGGTTCAAAGGTTCGTGCTCAGACTTTCTTGTTGTAATATTGAGCTATCTGCTTCTTATGTCTTAAGGAACGTAAATCGGCTTCGTCCCTCTTCTCTTCGATCATGTCCAAGGATTCAAGGAGCAACTCATTGTTGGTCATCGAGTCATAATAGGTGACTCGGTGATAAGGTACTTCTAACTCGACCGGGATGACAACTTCAGTTCCAAAGGCGAGAGAAAAAGGTGTATGGCCTGTTGCCGATTTATAGGTCGTTCTATAAGCCCATAGTGCCAAGGGCAATTCATCGACCCACATGGCCTTGGCCCGCTTCATTCTCTTCTTCAGGATAGATTTAATTGCTTTATTTGCTGCCTCCACTTGGCCGTTCGCTTGTGGATATGCCACGGAGGTGTACCTTTTCTCGATATGGTATTTCCGGCAAAAATCTCTGAACTTGGTACTGTCAAACTGAGTTCCATTATCTGTTATGACGATTCTTGGGATCCCAAATCGGCATATGATGTTTCTAACAACGAAGCTGACTACTCGCTTGGTTGTTATTGTGGTTATTGGCTCTGCTTCTACCCATTTGGTAAAATAATCCACGGCTACGATAGCGAATTTCGCTCCGCCCCTTGCTATGGGGAGGCTTCCAATGATATCGATTCCCCACATAGCGAAGGGACACGGACTCGTCACCATCTTCAGCTGGCTTGATGGGGCCCTATGGATCTTAGAAAATCTCTGGCAGGCGTCACAACGTCGCGCGTATTTGGCCGCATCCTTATTTACGGTTGGCCAGAAATAACCATACCATATTATTTTCTTTGCCAATGTTTGGCCTCCTGTGTGATCTCCACATTCTCCTTCATGTACTTCTTGCAATACGCGTTGAATATCGCTGTGGGCAATACACCGGAGGAGGGGCATTGAAAATCCTTGCCTATACAGGACTCCCTCTTGCAACACATACCGAGAGGCCTTTCGAATTATTGCACGTCTCTCATTTTTATTCGTAGGGAGCGTTCCATACATTAGGAAATTCTTCAAAGGAGTCATCCACGACTCCCTTTCAGGTTCAACATCTAGTATCGGATCAACTTCCATCTGATCTATACTAGGTGACTGTAAGACTTCCATCGGGACCAGTTCTGTATTTTCAGGACTATCAGAACTGGCCATTTTTGCCAATTTATCTGCTTTTTGGTTCTCTGCTCGAGGAATGTGGGATATGGTGTGATGGTCAAAACCATCCAGCAACTTTTTCACTTTTTCTAAATATGATATCAGCCTAGGACTTTTGGCCTGGAATTTTCCTATGACCTGGTTCACAACTATTTTGGAGTCGTAAAAGATGTCTAACTTCAGAATCTTCAACTCCTTTGCGAGTTTCAAACCAGCAATTAGGGCTTCGTATTCTGAGTCGTTGTTAGTGGCACGGAACTCCAATCTGAGAGCATAGTACATCAGCCGTTTTTCTGGAGTTTCGAGCACCACTCCGGCACCAGATCGTCTATCGTTCTTTGCTCCGTCAGTAAACAACTTCCAGGAACTGGGATCGAGGAGAAGCTTTGGCGGATCGACTTCTTCGCTTATTGTGTCATCTTCTGGGATGGTGAACTCTGCTATGAAGTCCGCCAGCACTTGCCCCCTTATTGATCGCCGGGGTTGAAAATTCAAATCGAACTGACTTAGTTCAATGTTCCACTTAAGCAATCTTCCCGAAGCCTCTGGCCTTTGAAGAACTTGTTTTAACAGGTGATCAGTGTATATTGTAATCGGGTGAGCTTGAAAATAGTGGCGAAGCTTCCTTGATGCAATCAACAAACTATACGCAAGCTTTTCTATCCTTGGATAATTTCCTTCAGCTGCCGCCAACTTCTTACTCACATATACTGGTCTTTGCACCTTATTTTCTTCTCTAACCAAAGCCGAACTGATCGCATTGGATGACACTGCTAAATATACGAATAATTCTTCATGATCTACGGGTTTAGACAAAATCAGGGGTTTTTCTAAATGATTCAAGAGATTCTGAAATGCTTCAACACAATCAGGGGTCCATCCGAAGTTGCTCTTTCCTCGCTTTATTAATTCGAAGAACGGGATACATTTATCTATAGCTTTGGAGATAAATCTACTCAATGCCGCTACTTTCCCTGCGAGGCTTTGCACATCTTTAATCTGTCTGGGTTTCTAAATATTCCGGATTGCTGCGATCTGGTCTGGATTAATCTCGATCCCACGCGAATTGACGATAAATCCTAAACACTTTCCCGATGCTACCCAAATGAGCATTTCAAAGGGTTCAATTTCATTCCATACTTTCGGAGAATTTCAAACATTTCTGCTAAATCGGTAGTATGGTCGGATGACTGTTTAGACTTCACTAACATGTCATCGACATGCACCTCCATCGTCTTCCCAATCTGGTTGTAAAACATCCTTTTGACCAATCGCTAATATGTAGCACCGGCTTTCTTCAATCCAAAAGGAATCACTACATAGCAATACAATCCCAAATCTGTAATGAAGCTTGTGTGCTCTTGGTCTGGGACGTGCATAGGGATCTGATTGTACCCCGAATAAGCATCCATGAAAGAGAGGAGTTCGTGGCCAGCCGTCGAATCCACCAGCTAGTCAATTCTTGGCAACGAAAAACTATCCTTTGGGCAAGCTTTATTCAGGTCCGAGAAATCAATACAGGTGCGCCACTTTCCATTGGCCTTTTTTACCAAGACCGGGTTGGAAATCCAATCTGGATATGTCGAGTCTCTGATGAACCCATTACTTCTCAATTTCTCAACTTCCTCTTTCAAAGCAGCCGACCTCTCTAGGCCAAGCATTCGCCTTTTCTGTTTGACCATAGGATGCTTCGGGTTGATGCTTAGTGAATAACTCATGATCGAAGGAGATATCCCACACATATCCGAGTGGGTCCAAGCGAATACATCTAAATTGGCTTTCAAGAAATCTGTTAGCTCTCCGGCTCGAATAGGGTCTAACTGGGATCCAATCTTCAGGACCTTCTCTGGGTTTCCATCATCGATTGGAATATCCACAGTTGTTTCATTGGGAGTCGCCATTCTGCCCCCAGGCTCTTTGTCCTCTCTGGGATCTATGACCTCGGGCAGTTCTCTGGGTGACTCTCCCATGGTTATTTTCTTTAGTTGTTATAACGTTTCCTCCCTTGCCGGGGAGGGAGCGCCTTTGGTCTCTACATCTTTTCCTTTGCGGAGCATCTTCAACTCTGCAATGTAGCATGCTCGGGCCACGACTTGATCTCCTCTTATTACACCTATACCAGCTTCAGTCGGGAACTTCATTAATAAACACTAAGGGGCTATACAAGCTCTGAACTTTGCTAGGGCCGGTCGGCCTAGAAATGCGTTGTATGGGGATTCGACATGCAGAACCACAAAAGGAAGGATTCTTACTCTCTGGCGCTCCCCTTCCCCAAGGGTTACCGACAACTCTACATATCCCATTGGAGCAGTTGAGGTTCCATTGAATCCACGTATCCACCCTTCACATGGTTTTAAATCCTTCGGCTCAAGTTTCATTTGTTCGAACGTTTTCTTGAACAAAATGTTGACCGAGCTTCCATTATCTACCAAAACTTTATGGACTATGGCCGGACCAATTGCGGCTGTGATTACTAATGGATCTTCGGTCGGGGAGTGAACGCCAATGCTATCTCTGTCATGAAATATGATGTCATCGGTCATTGTCTTCTGTTGTTTGAATGGAGCAATGTCCTCAGGGTTACTGCCTTCCCCTGCCATGAGGGGTTGTTTAGCTGCGTTGACATACTGGTCCATTGCCCTGAAGCTATGCTCGGCCAGATGAAGCCCTCCTACTATGGTGTTAATGACAATGTTCTTCCCTTTTTGCTGAGCAGTCAGCCGAGGAGTAGGCTGGCTCTGATTCTGATTCTGGTTTTGATTTTGGTTTGGGGTAGATGCGGCTTGCCCCTTGTCTCTGGGTGTGATCCTGTACTCATCGAGTTTTCCTTCTCGGAGTAGCCTCTCGACCAAGTCTCTCAGATGACGGCATTCATTTGTGGAATGACCATGGATTTGGTTAAATAGACCGAACTTTCCGGTTTCGCGCTCTTTGTCTGTCGACTCTCTCGGGGGAGGCCTTTTATATGGAAGGACATTATAGGTATCCAGGAAGATATTTTCCATTGTATCATTTAACGGTGTGAAACTCTCAAATGGCCTGGGTCGAGATCTTCTCTGAGAATCATTTCCTCGGTTTCTCTTCCGATTATTGCTATTATTATTTCCTGGTTAGCGACCATTTCCTTGATTTTTATTCCCAACATTGACTTCAACCTTTCCTGAGCTATCTCCTGTCTGCTTGATGGCCACATTGTTATGGATATCTTCCTTATCAGTAGCCTTCCTTTTTCGATTAGCATATATCTCTTCTTGTCATAAACGGACATTAGCTTTTTCATAAAATATTTCTCTGGTCGGAGGTGGTTTGCCGGCCAGATATCATCCGAACTCGGTATCCTTATTGACACCGTCGATTAAGGCCATCAACACAGTTTGCTCAT
Organism: Allium sativum; assembly: GCA_030737875.1. Taxonomy (NCBI): domain Eukaryota; kingdom Viridiplantae; phylum Streptophyta; class Magnoliopsida; order Asparagales; family Amaryllidaceae; genus Allium; species Allium sativum. The sequence continues at coordinate 422,698,991 of CM060922.1, forward strand.
GCGGATCTTTAACTTCTGTAACTGCTAAATTAAAACGATCCAAATACGACCTTAAGCCTTCGTCCGGTCGCTGCTTAATAAGAGACAGCTCAATCACATTCTTAGATCTCTGAGCGTGAAGGCGGAATTGGTTTACGAACTTCTCACTCAACTCCCTGAAACTGGATATTGACCGGGCTGGCAAGCGGGTAAACCACACTAATGCCATATCTTCCAGAAATATAGGGAATGCCTTACACTTTATCTCATCTGTAGCTACGGCGGCATTCATGGACCAGGAATATCGCATCAGATGCTGGATTGTGTCAGATTTGCCCGCATAGCGATTCATTGTCGGCATATTAAAACGTCTCGGGAATGTGACCTCCAATATATCATTAGTAAAAGGCGTATGACTGCGATCAATGCCCCAATCTTCATCCCTGTACCCTCGGCTAGCTATCATGTTTTCCCTGATCATTGCTTCAACATCTGCCCGGGTCAAGGTGGACTCAGGATCAGCACTTCTTGCCCGATGGGCTTCTTCAGCATTTCTTTGACGTGCAGCTACAAAGTCTAGGATTCGGGCGGAGCTTCCTTGCCCCATGTTGCCGAGGTCAACTACGCGACGAGCGGGGAGATTGGATCGATTCTAAGCAGGGTCAACCACGTTTCCATTCCTCAGCGGTAAAGTAGGTTCATTCAAGTTACGATTGCTAGTTCCCAGGTTAAGCACTTCTTCTTCCCGAGATCGAAGTTGCTCTATGTTCTCAGCTCTTTCTAGCGGAGGCCAACGTCGGTTTCTCCGGGGCTCCTCAGACGAGGACGTGTGTTCTGGGGAAGGAAGACGGGTTGGTGAGGAAACCCTCTGCCTTATGAGGTCGTCAATTCGCCTGTCCATAGCAGTCAGATTCTGTCGCAATACTGAACTCTCTTTCCGCTGAGCAGCTAACTCGTCAAATAATCTCTCCCATATGTCAATAATGCGAGAGAGATCCCCTTCAGTAGCCGGGGTAGAAGGGTCAAATTGGTCGCCAACATTCTCTCTTATACGTAAAGAGCTTGTGCCAGGTCGAGCAGATGTACCAGCACGGGTGGATCGAGCCATAACCTCCTTTCCGGGCCGGGTCGTAGTCTGCTTGTCTTTTTGGATCGCGGGATCCTTACCTCGATGGCTCGGAGCGCCCCTCTGGGATACGATCGCGAAAGTGTTATGGGGACGGTTCGAGACGTGGTTATGGGAGCGTATGGAAACTCCTTCAACTGGTTGGGTCGCGATCCCCTCAATGGATCGGTTCGCCCCCTCCTCTCGGCGATCCGTGACCTCCTCCTTGGGTTGCTCGTGCACACTTTCTTCAATTGCTTCATTTTCAGCTTCGTTCGCCTGCGAAGCTCGTACTTCCTTAGACTTCTTTCCAGCCATGATATCTGAATTTCACTGAAATCTTCAAAAACTGAAACGGTGGAGTTTTGGACTGTTTTCTTCGGACTTGAGTATCCAAACAACAAAACAACAATCCAATGTACTAAAAATTCCTTCTCAGTGAAAGCACCAAAATGTTATATCCAAAATTGGGTCTAACACCCAAGCTGTTCTGATCTACGAAGAATTATAACTACAATATGAAGAAAACGCAAAAAAACACACGAAATTTATAGTGGTTCGGCGTTAACGAGCCTACGTCCACTTTATATGTAGTTGATTATATGATGAATGCAAGTACAATCAATAGTTTCACTCGATCTCACTTTTACAATTATGATTCTCTCAATAATCTCAGGATAACTCTAAGTAGAAACAATGGAGATATGATAATGGTGGAGTCAGATCTCTCAATTGCCAAAAGATCCTTAAAAATGAAAAGTTCTGGGCTATTTATAGTTGATTTCTTCAGACAGATCGCGGTTATACGTGGCACAAATCTCGAGAATCTCAGACTGCTTCGTAGCTTGATGGAGAATTGGTCAATATGACAGTTGTGGACAGGTGTCGTGAGATCCAAGCATTTCAGATCGTCATGGACTTGGTCTCGACCTTCGCTCTTCAGCTTCTGGAGTTGGATCGGGTTGAGCTAGTGTTGGACGGATCAGATCACGAGACATGGGGCGATCGCGATTGTGGTGATGTAGGGCGATCCGATCGGGTCTTCGACGGCCAGAGGAGTGAAGTTCCACATTTTCTTCGTGTGTGTAGACCTTGGTGGCTTGGTCAAAAAGCTAGCCAACAATACAGCATACATATTCAAGCAACTCAAGAAGTCATATATGTTGTAACAACCCGAACTCCGACGGACTGATTTTTTAAAAAAAAAAAAAACCCAATCCATCAAAACCCGAATTGGTTGCTCTGGTATCCTGCATAAAAGACAGAGACAAGAAATATGTCAGAGTTCGGAAAACACCTCACAGCGGAAGGAATAAAATATAATATATATAAACATAGCTTTACCTTAATTAAAATACTGCTAAATCAGTATCTCCAAAGCTATAAGTCTCTGTCATGAATCTAACCTGCGAATGTTATGAGGAGGGGGTCAGAACAAAAGTTCTGTGTGAATGATGTAAAACTACACTTCTTGAATAATCCTACATATAACGTTCAATTACATTTTATTGTTTTATTGTTTATTAGGTTATTTGTGTCGTTAGCGCTCAAGGCTTACACACACGTCGCACCCATCTACTCCCAGTAGATTAACCTAATATAATGTATATGTAGCTACCCCCAAACTGAGGTACACCCCGTGGTACCCCACTCGCATGGTCCCCACCGTATCCTCGCAGTGATATACGCAGTCCCCCGTCCTATGTCATAGTAATGTATATTCCTCTTATATATATAATACAACACTACGCTCACATAGGATCACTCTAATTTGACTGTCGTTATCGAATAATGCCCACCAGTCTACGATACACCACCCAGAGCAGACATGGTTATATCTAGACTCTTCCACGTACGTATTCTCTATCGTATTTGATATCTAAGCAGCACACCCATCATTTGTGCGTGCCCGAGTTTCATGGCAGGGCTACACAAAAAACACGGAACTCGGTCGGGAGTTTTCCTTATATTTGTGCAAGGCTCGCCTTTAAGAGCCTCCCAAACAGATATCCCTAGGGTCTGTTTTCTATGGTGGCTATGGCCCCACCTCGGCCCCTCCCATAACCAATAAAGACTACGAGAGCTAAGTAACAAGCCCCTAAGAAACCAATCCAAACATCCATGTGGCGTCTCCCCTCGACCACCGTCCCACGATAGTGAATGGTTAATGGTATATTGGGCATCCTACTAGTTGTGGTAACAGGCACTCGACGACCTACTATCCTTGTTGGTCCTGACCCTCCACCTCCGTTGAGGCAGCCATCGAATCACCTTTTCCGTCACCGCGAACAACATTCTGACTGCCCAGCTATTCTTGCAGTCAAGGTCCACCCACCTAGTAGTTACGCGCAGACCCAACCTCTGTGGGCACAACCTAAAACATCTACCACTACACAGAGGACTACTAGGAGCACCTTTAACATCTCAGGAAGCCGCGTGCTTCCCCTTCCAGTTCGTTGGAGCCACCAAAATAACGAATGTGCGCTCCCCTCGTGTCTTATGACACCGTGATGATTTACCTTGTTGGGTAATTAATCCTACAACGTACGGGTTGCCCCAAGCACCTTGATTTAATATGTCATTAGACCATTCGTCTAGTCAATTCTTACGCGCTTTTGTTACCTCGTCAGTTTTTCTTATTTAACTTGGTTATTCTTATTCATATTGACTTCCTTTTCAAGTTTATCAAGTTACCCTCGCTTATTAATTCAATTTATACTTAACCCATTTAAGTCCATTAATAAGACCACAACATGTTGTTTTCCAACTTCATAAATTAATCCCTTTCAGGGTTACAACAACATGTTATATATAATTCATAGTTAAGTATGTCTTATCCACATATATACTGATTAGGAGAATAATACCCTAAACACCAGCCCCGAAGACCGAAATCAACATCAGACTGACATCCAGAGAATTACTCAACCCAACCAACATATATGATTCTAATTTACTTCTTTTCCATTCATATAACTTATATCATCTTAAATTTCACACTTCTCCTTCCCAAACTACTTAATTTATAATTGAGTATATCTTCACATATAAGTTACCTTATTTTCCTCTATCGTGTCTTGTAACTTACCTTATACCATAAGTTATACTTTCCACTTGTCCCTAGGACAAGTCTAACCTATTATCCTTCCTTTTCTTATTCAAATTCATTCATAATAGGTTATTTACCATTCCCCACTTTTGTCATTAATTTAGATTTACTTAACCCTTTCCATTTATTTAACCCGTTCCCTAAACTTTACCCAATTCAATTAATTTGTGATGCCATAACGGGTCCCCTTTGGTTAAGCATTATTTATTTATGTCTTACATGTCGCCCATATCCCACTTAACCTCTTTTATTATTGTTTCCATGTCTTACACATGCTTTACTACGGTTAAGTCCACCTTAGTCATGTTTTACTTCACGTATCTTACTACAGTTAAGTCCTCATTTACATGTTTTACATGTCTTGTCTTACAACGGTTAAGTCCATATTTATATGTTATACATGTCTTGTCTTACTACGGTTAAGTCCTTATTTACATGTCATATTTTACATGTCACCCACTTAACCCTCTAACCATACCCATGTCACCCACATGTCTTATTATGGTTAGTATTCCTTAATTCATTCATTATGACGAACGGTGCATGACCTCCCACATTAGACCGAACACTTTGTGGCTGCTGGATTTGCCGGGCGGTTCCAGGCAGTCTTACACCACAAAATAGGTCTAACCTCGTGTCACCAACCGTTACGCCTACAATTCATGCCTTTGACCTCTCACATTAGACGTCCAATTATGGCAGCTGGATTTGCCGAGCGGTACCAGGCAGTCATACACCACAATTACGCCTCACCTCGTGTCTAAGGTTCATTAACATCGTATTTCACCCAAATCCTAATTTTCATGTTATGTGTTTCCAATTCAATATGTAGTCATTTTTACAATTTTGCCTATTCCAACTTGTCACTAATTACATATTAATTATCCTTAATTACAAATTTCCAATTATAGGCAATTTCATCTATTCCATGTAATCCATACCCAAATATGCCAATTTCTTTTATATTCCAATTATCCAAAATATCCAACAATACTCAAGTTCATAAAATCAATATTTTTCCAATATATTTCCCAACGTTCCCATGTTCATACATATAACCTAATTCACCTTTTAGGCTTATCTTACCAATAAATTTCATCAATCCATGTTATCCAATTACATGTTGTTAATATTAAATTGTTCTAATTCCATATCCAATTTCAATCATGCCAAACTACATAAATTTAAAATTACCATACAATTATGTCCATAATTCTGTTCAAATCATTCATAAATCCTTCCAACCCATATTATGCCCAAACAACCCCTTTTTTCTCTTTTTACTTTCTCGTTCTCGTTTACAACGCATAAATTCACGATAGATGTAGGCTCGAGATAGCGTAGCTATAAAAATAAAAAGGTGAAAGAATAAAAAGGAGAGAACTCAATCGTAAGCATAAATGAAATAACTGATCTTAATAAATTATCATCATATTCATTATGGGGAATGGCAAACGATAGAAGTACAATTATACAACAACTGTATTTTAAACCACTCACCTTGACGGGATTGGAGAAATAAACAATTGGTTGTTGAGGTAGAACGTTGGTTTAGGCTTCTTATTTGATTATTGGCGCACAACGTGAATTGTTGTTAAAGAAACTTGCTACCTGATTTGATTAAACTCCAAAATTGAGGAAGAACTTGCAATTTAATTTAGAGTTTAGAGGTGTCGGCTATATTGGGTTATAGTTTAGTGGCACGGAGGCGTCTTATAAGAGACAGAATGATTTTAGGGTTAGGTTAGGTGTTCTTTTATAGATGGTTTAGAGCAACTAGGAACTTAGGATTAAATAAAAACTCATCTAAACCATCCACCTCACCCTAGAAAAGAACCATCCAGAATAACGCTTTTCACATTTAGTGCTTCATTAAATAAAAAAAAGAAACCGCTTTATTTCTTTCTAATTAATGCATTACTGTAACAACCCGCAAAATCAGAACCAATTTAAAAATTTTATTTTAGAAAATTTTAATGAATTTTGACAATATAAAATAATTTATTTGAATAATAATGATCACAAATTTGATTTAAATCAAAGTTAGAATGAATGATTTAATTTTAATTAACAAAAGAGTTAGAAATAACGCGGTAGTTTGAAAAGTCAAACTTGAACTTTGACTGACCGTACAGGATGCAAAATTTAACGGATTTTAGTGAAACCAAAAATATTAGAATCTATTTAAAAATATCTTTCTAACGAATCTGAAAAATCGAAATTTCATAACGGAAATCAAAAGTTATGGCCAATTCAAATTTTAGAAAGGTCGTTGTAGAATATATAGGGCCCGAAAGGCTACTTTTCACATATATAGGAATTTGGACTCGAAACCACTTCCATTGAGTTCAGAATGATGTTTCTACATTGAAAAACAGTAAACACTTATATATTTTGAGTTTCAAAAATTATTTGTTTAAAAATTGTATTTTTAATATTAAATATATTGGCCTTAAAAATAGTCATTTTTCAAACGACCTCCGTTTTCGACGAAACCACTTTCATTGGAACCGGAATGTCAAATTATTGCTAGGTTTCAATTTTCAGAATTTTTCGAATTAATATGTGAGCGTGGCGAAATAAAATGTGTTTTGACTATTTACAGTTAAATTTAAACGCCTTAAAAAATAGCCATTTTTCAAACAGTCTCAGAATTCGACGAAAATAATTTTGTTGGATTCGTATCGTCATAAGAAAGCTAAAAATATTTTTTTTAGAATTTTCTGATGTCGTATGTGGCCCCGGCACATTTAAATGTACGGTAGGAATTAAATAATTAATTTAATATTGTATTTTCAATTAAAACCGAAAATAAAACGTGTAGACATCAGAATTGGACATTGGGACATAGCCCATCGCGTTCAGAAGGCCTCAAAACGTTAAGATCGACAGTAAGCAGGCCCAAATCCGAGAAAGTTCAAAAATCCACTTTATTTCACGAAATTCGGAATTTAATATTAAAATAATATAAAAATCCGAAAAAAACCCTAACCCTAATACTGTTCATGGCCGCCGCCACCTATTTTCGAAGGCCAGAATTGCTCCAACTTCAAACGCTAATATCTCCCAATCCGTTCGACGAAATTTGACGTATGACCTACCAAATCGAAGAGAATTCAGAGACCTTTCAATCTATACGGCTATGATCATCATTAGGTTCACGGATTTCACGAATTTCGAGGCCAAAGTCGCTGCGTTTTTGGGTGTTTTCTGGGCAAGATAGGGGACCGGAATTCGAGGGGTTCAGGCCGTGGGTGTGTCTCGAGATGGTCTTCGCGGTGGTGGTGTTGGATCGGCGAACGGGGGCTTCGTTGGTGGTGCGTGCAGAAATGGGAGGGAGCGGCTTTGGGTTTCGGCCGTGCGTTTCACGATGGGGAGGAAGAAGGTCCCGATTTCTTTTTTTTAATATTATTTTATTATTTAATTATTTAAATTATCCGATGTTTAAAAATTCATAACTCTCTCATACGAGGTCCGTTTGACAAACCGTAAATTGCGTTGGAATCACAAAATTAAGAGCTTCGCGATGGCGCAGACCACACCTGATTCTGAGACAGTTGATTTTTAGCCAAAATTTGGGGTGAGAATTCAAATTTTATTATTTAATTAATTATTAATTTATTTTCCCACATAAAAATAATTGTATGATGATGATGATTTAGTTCTGAAATGTTTTGTATGTATGAATTATCGATTGTTGCTTGTGGTGTGCTTATTGTTCATGTTATGCTTAAATCCGTCTTTAAATTGTATATGTTATTGAGTTTAAATTGCAATTGGAAAATTAAATCTAAATTTAGATTTAAAACATATTTTATTCAGATCTAGACGTTCTAATTTATTTTATTTTAATGTCATTTTCATTCTTCTGAAATGAACAATGGAATTGGAACGACAAATAGAATATTATTTTTATTTGTTTGTTTACAATAGACTATGAACAACGAACAAAATATATTTCTTTTTGTTTGCCTTAAAGGTTAACTAACAAAGTTCTCATTTTTGGTTGCATAAAAAGAAAACAAAAACTCTCAATTTTGTTGCATTCAAAGTTAACAAACAAAAATTCATATTTTTGTCATTGAATAAAAATGAAACAAAAACTCATATTTTTGTCATTGAATAAAGATGAAACAAAAATCCATACTTTTGTCATTGGAAAAAAAAAAAAAAAAAAATTTTCCTTTTATTTGAATTGATGTGAAATATCAATTCAATGTTGATAAAAAGATTGTGTTTTGTTTGCATTTCTCAACGAGAAATGTACGAAGGAATAAAAAGATTGTATTTTGTTTGCTTCCCTTGATGCGAACAAAATGACAAAATATAGATTTACATTTAAAATAAAAAGAATTATATTTTTCTTGCATTTCTCAATGCAAACAAAATGTTTAAATAAAAAGAGAATTATATTTTGTTTGCATCCCTCGATGCGAACAAAGTATTGAAATAAAGATTTACATTAAAATTTATATTTTTATTTGTGTTTTCAAGACACAAATGAACTTGAAACTTACTTTTTATTTTTATTGTATTTATTTACATTTCCTAATGTAAATATCACTTGAGAATAAAATTTACCTTTTTATTTATATTTTATAATGTAAATGTTACCTGAAAACTAAAACTTATTTTATTATTTGCATATTATAATGCAAATGAGACTTGAAAACAAAACTTACATTTTTGTTAACATTTCATGATGTGAATATAACTTGATGATAAAGCTATTTTTATTATTTGCATACTATAATGAAAATAGAACTTGAAAATAAAATTTACATTTTTATTTGCACTTAATAATACGAATATAACATTGAAAATAAACTTACCTTTTCATTTGCATTTTATAATGCAAATACAACATAAGGATAGAACCTACCTTTTATATGCAATTTACAATGTAAAATAAAAAGTACATTTTTATATGTAATTAGAAAGGGGATTTGCAATAAAAATAAACTTACATTTTTATATGTAATTTATGATGGGATATATAATTGTAAAATAAAGTTTACATTTCTATATGTAGTAAAAAATTGAAAATTCGCATTGATATTAAAATAACACTTTTGTAAAGATATCGCATTAGAATAAAAAGATAATTTTTGTCGCTTTTTCTTTTAGAATTAAAAACATATTTTGTCACCTTTTCTTTTTAACATAAAAAGGGTCATTTTGTCGTTTCTTCTTTTTTTTTAACATTAAAAGAACATTTTTATGTCATGTTTCTTTCTAGCACTAAAAGAAGCATCTTTGTTGTTTTTTTCCTTTTAGTAATAAAAAGAACATTTTGCTTTCGTTTCTTATGATAATATTTTATTGTCATTTTGAATGCGGTAAACATAGAATTGTTAATGTTGAATATTTTATCGTCATTTTGAATGCGGTAAAAATAGAATTGTTAATGTTGAATATTTTATCGTCATTTTGAATGCGGTAAAAATAGAATTGTTAATGTTGAACATTTTATCGTCATTTTGAATGCGGTAAAAATAGAATTGTTAATGTTGAATATTTTATCGTCATTTTGAATGCGGTAAAAATAGAATTGTTAATGTTGAACATTTTATCGTCATTTTGAATGCGGTAAAAATAGAATGGTTAATGTTGTCATTTTTATCGACATTTTTGGTGCGATAAAAATAGTCAATGTTAGTGATTCATTTTATCGACATTTTTGGTGCGATAAAAATAGACAATGTTAGTGGTTCATTTTTATCGGCATTTTTGATGCGATAAAAATAGCAATGTTAATGTTACATTTTTATCATCATTTTAGATGCGATAAAAAGAATATATTTTTGTGTTACATTTTATTGTCTTTCTAGAGACAATAAAAAAGCATAAAATTAAAGAATTACAATTTTATGTAAAAATTGCTTTCACTGAAAAGAATAAATATAGAAGACGAGACTTTTGTTGTTAATAATAAACAATGAAAAAGGGAACATTTAAATTTTGATGTAAGTAAACAATAAAAAGAAAAATTACATTCAAAATGTAAGTTAGAATAAAAAGGACATTTTGTTAAGTAAAAATGTAAATTACAATAAAAAGTATAGAAATAAAGGTCACATTTTTATTGACCGTTTATAGGTAAAAAAAAAAAGGAATATAATTAAAAGAGACATTTTTATCGTCGTGTTATATATTGTGTAATACACTTCCATAGACAAGTTACCCGACTTGTGTATGTGATTGGGACGATAATTTTCACACATCGCCCAAGTGCACAAATTAGTTTATTATTTGCTTGATTGGTTGAAAACCCCACACGGGTGTTGGGATGAAAATTTACATACACTAATCCCAATATTTAGTTGTATGTTGATCGTTAGATCGACAGGCTGTGATGAGCGTTATTATTTAACTTTAACGCTTACACAGTGGAAATTACACTTTGGATGTAATGGATTACTTGATGATTATACTGTTATTGTCATATATATGATGTGTGTGAAATCCTTATAATCCAAATTATATGGTAAATGTTTGAGTCGCATTTCGATTCCAGTGTTCTTTTGAATAAGACTATTTTTACATTAGAAATCCTTTTTATATTAAGTGCATATATTTTTCGTAATATATTTTTAATTAAGTATATGTTAAAACAAGGAATATTTGTAAAAGATAAAGATTTGTAAAATAAAGAATACTTCTCATTTAGAATCTTTTATATAAAGAATATTTTTATGATTATTTTAAAATATGTTTTTAAAAGATTACTAGCATTTGCAATCATATTTTGTGATATGAAATAAATTGAGATGTGAAGTGGATTTACCGTGGACGATGTTTTTAAACGACATTTGTCCTTTAATCCAATTTACATTGAAATTATTATTTGGAATTTATAAATCTATTTTATAGAATTAAAAAGACATTTTCTATAAATCAAGTTTTTCAACTAATATATTAAATAGGAATTAAGTGGAAATTCTATTGGTAATAATTGAGATGGGCTTCTGTAAAAGAAGACCGATATTATATATGGAATTTAAGAGGCTTGGCCGTTATTCCATTTATACTATTAGTCTGATACAGAAATTTATATCGATTATGTATTGATTGGATTTCTGTGGAATTCCATATTTTTTAGAAATTGATTTATAGATTTTATTTTAAATATTTATCTTTGATAAAATTAATGAGAATCTTTTTAATTGAATATCTTATTAAAAAGAATATTCTGAGTTGGGATGTGACGAAATGTGTGATTTTCCAATATTTGTTTTTAATCCCAAATTACGCAAGTTATTCAGAAAGACCGGGTTTAACCCATTCTGAATAATCAACACGACGATCAAGAGTCGAAGACGAAGACGATGATTGAAGACCGAAGGTTTTCACATCGTTGGGATGATGATGACTGGTATCTTGAATTGGGATTGGCCTTCCAAGGCAAGGTATTTGGTAATGATCGTCCAAACGCATTTGGAGATCGACGGACACGATGTTTCACTCAGACCCAGAGCGGACTTGTAAATGGATTGCGTGTCTGACATTGTATTCTTTTCTACTGTATTTGTTGAACGCTACTAATTATATATTTCTGTTTGGTGTTTAACACCCTTCTCTAAGACGTATGAGCTTGGAGGTTATATATATATTGGTAGATGATCAATGATATGGTAGAGTCTGACAATGTGGCATGCTAAGATGCAATTGATCAAGGCTTTGTTGAAAAGCAGGCCTTGTGGTTGATGATCAAAGCACAGTCTATTTAGGCATAGCTTTGTGTATATCGTGACTTCGCGAGCCTCACAGCCCGGTAGAGTCTAAAACGGGAGAAGGGAACGCAGGGAGTGCGCACGTTTCTTTCTAGCTAGAGTGGTGCCAGGGACCTACCAGCGCTGGCATTTATTCATTGTGGTTGTTGGATTTTTCGAGGCCTCGGGTTTATGCGGTCGCCACTGGCCGTAGTATAGGTCCAAAAGGACCGGGAAGCGTGTGTTCAGGAATTGCCAATCCACAAAAGTAAGTGTGGACCGGCCCTGCAGGATCCAAGGGTTGGACAGAGTACCAATCCTGGGGCATTGCTAGAGTGTCTCGAATCGGTAAGGATCTCCTCCCTAGCCTTGACTCAGATGGAAACCCAAATTTCCAATACGACATCACGCGGTTTTGATTGTATACCTATATATGGCGACATAGTGGGATGGGGCACTTATGCCGTCTAGGATTGATATATTTACTTTGATGTATTTCAAATTGGTTGCACACTATTATTATATAATACCGTGTTTATCGTATCAAGCATCTTTTGATCATTATAAGGTAAAACCCTATCCTCCAGTTTGCGTTGCATTGTGTGATGGGACTTGGGTCTTATAATGGTTTCATTTTTCTAAAAAGCATTGCGTTATTTTGACGATTTACTTTAGTCATGCACTGGCAATCCATAGGAGAAAACCCGTTCCGCGAAAGTGGCGTGGTCCTGTGATTAGCCTTATTATATTATATAGGTTAAGAAGAATTCTCACACCAGTCCCACGACTGACCTGTAGTTTGTTTCACTTTGCAAACTCGGGTGCCCTCTTTCCACACGGGCAGTCGAGTAGCTTATTTGACAGATAGATAAAACAAGATCCTGGATTGAAGATTGAAGCTGTGGCCATAGTGTTGATAGCCTTCCACCGAGATTAGTTCCGCTGCAATGTATTCATTTATTGTAATTTATTCTTCCGCTGTAATTATTTTCCAATGTACTCTGATATGTATATTCTGTACTCTGATGTAACATTTATTATTGATGTTATAAAAGTCTGTGTTTTTGTTCTGATGTGTTGTATGCCCAAAGTTAAAGTATTCGTAGGTTTTCACCTTTTGGGTCAGACCTGTGTGGTTTATGGTCGATTCAAAGGGTGGGAATTTGCGGGTCTTTACAGTTGGTATCAGAGCTTAGGTTAGCTCAAATCTTTGGGGTACAACTCGTTAGAACTGAACGGAAGACTCATCAGAGATTGGATTAGTAATGTCCAATAAGAATACTCATTAGAGATAGGATCAGCAGTATCCTAGAATGAGTGAGCTCGTTAGAGATGGGGTTAGTAATGCCCTAGAACGAGTTAAGAGTTACGAATTTATAATTAACGTATTTTCGATATATATAATCTATTCTTTGAAATATCATTTTTATAAATATAAAGTTATATATATTTTGAAAAGATAATCAACCATTAAAAATTAAAATTGAGATAGTTAATTTTACAATTTTTAGATACGTTCCTTTTCGAGGACGAAAAGTTTTTAAGTGGGGGCGATTGTAACAACCCGCAAAATCAGAACCAATTTAAAAATTTTATTTTAGAAAATTTTAATGAATTTTGACAATATAAAATAATTTATTTGAATAATAATGATCACAAATTTGATTTAAATCAAAGTTAGAATGAATGATTTAATTTTAATTAACAAAAGAGTTAGAAATAACGCGGTAGTTTGAAAAGTCAAACTTGAACTTTGACTGACCGTACAGGATGCAAAATTTAACGGATTTTAGTGAAACCAAAAATATTAGAATCTATTTAAAAATATCTTTCTAACGAATCTGAAAAATCGAAATTTCATAACGGAAATCAAAAGTTATGGCCAATTCAAATTTTAGAAAGGTCGTTGTAGAATATATAGGGCCCGAAAGGCTACTTTTCACATATATAGGAATTTGGACTCGAAACCACTTCCATTGAGTTCAGAATGATGTTTCTACATTGAAAAACAGTAAACACTTATATATTTTGAGTTTCAAAAATTATTTGTTTAAAAATTGTATTTTTAATATTAAATATATTGGCCTTAAAAATAGTCATTTTTCAAACGACCTCCGTTTTCGACGAAACCACTTTCGTTGGAACCGGAATGTCAAATTATTGCTAGGTTTCAATTTTCAGAATTTTTCGAATTAATATGTGAGCGTGGCGAAATAAAATGTGTTTTGACTATTTACAGTTAAATTTAAACGCCTTAAAAAATAGCCATTTTTCAAACAGTCTCAGAATTCGACGAAAATAATTTTGTTGGATTCGTATCGTCATAAGAAAGCTAAAAATATTTTTTTTAGAATTTTCTGAGGTCGTATGTGGCCCCGGCACATTTAAATGTACGGTAGGAATTAAATAATTAATTTAATATTGTATTTTCAATTAAAACCGAAAATAAAACGTGTAGACATCAGAATTGGACATTGGGACATAGCCCATCGCGTTCAGAAGGCCTCAAAACGTTAAGATCGACAGTAAGCAGGCCCAAATCCGAGAAAGTTCAAAAATCCACTTTATTTCACGAAATTCGGAATTTAATATTAAAATAATATAAAAATCCGAAAAAAACCCTAACCCTAATACTGTTCATGGCCGCCGCCACCTATTTTCGAAGGCCAGAATTGCTCCAACTTCAAACGCTAATATCTCCCAATCCGTTCGACGAAATTTGACGTATGACCTACCAAATCGAAGAGAATTCAGAGACCTTTCAATCTATACGGCTATGATCATCATTAGGTTCACGGATTTCACGAATTTCGAGGCCAAAGTCGCTGCGTTTTTGGGTGTTTTCTGGGCAAGATAGGGGACCGGAATTCGAGGGGTTCAGGCCGTGGGTGTGTCTCGAGATGGTCTTCGCTGTGGTGGTGTTGGATCGGCGAACGGGGGCTTCGTTGGTGGTGCGTGCAGAAATGGGAGGGAGCGGCTTTGGGTTTCGGCCGTGCGTTTCACGATGGGGAGGAAGAAGGTCCCAATTTCTTTTTTTTAATATTATTTTATTATTTAATTATTTAAATTATCCGATGTTTAAAAATTCATAACTCTCTCATACGAGGTCCGTTTGACAAACCGTAAATTGCGTTGGAATCACAAAATTAAGAGCTTCGCGATGGCGCAGACCACACCTGATTCTGAGACAGTTGATTTTTAGCCAAAATTTGGGGTGAGAATTCAAATTTTATTATTTAATTAATTATTAATTTATTTTCCCACATGAAAATAATTGTATGATGATGATGATTTAGTTCTGAAATGTTTTGTATGTATGAATTATCGATTGTTGCTTGTGGTGTGCTTATTGTTCATGTTATGCTTAAATCCGTCTTTAAATTGTATATGTTATTGAGTTTAAATTGCAATTGGAAAATTAAATCTAAATTTAGATTTAAAACATATTTTATTCAGATCTAGACGTTCTAATTTATTTTATTTTAATGTCATTTTCATTCTTCTGAAATGAACAATGGAATTGGAACGACAAATAGAATATTATTTTTATTTGTTTGTTTACAATAGACTATGAACAACGAACAAAATATATTTCTTTTTGTTTGCCTTAAAGGTTAACTAACAAAGTTCTCATTTTTGGTTGCATAAAAAGAAAACAAAAACTCTCAATTTTGTTGCATTCAAAGTTAACAAACAAAAATTCATATTTTTGTCATTGAATAAAAATGAAACAAAAACTCATATTTTTGTCATTGAATAAAGATGAAACAAAAATCCATACTTTTGTCATTGGAAAAAAAAAAAAAAAAATTCCTTTTATTTGAATTGATGTGAAATATCAATTCAATGTTGATAAAAAGTTTGTGTTTTGTTTGCATTTCTCAAACAGAAATGTACGAAGGAATAAAAAGATTGTATTTTGTTTGCTTCCCTTGATGCGAACAAAATGACAAAATATAGATTTACATTTAAAATAAAAAGAATTATATTTTTCTTGCATTTCTCAATGCAAACAAATTGTTTAAATAAAAAGAGAATTATATTTTGTTTGCATCCCTCGATGCGAACAAAGTATTGAAATAAAGATTTACATTAAAATTTATATTTTTATTTGTGTTTTCAAGACACAAATGAACTTGAAACTTACTTTTTATTTTTATTGTATTTATTTACATTTCCTAATGTAAATATCACTTGAGAATAAAATTTACCTTTTTATTTATATTTTATAATGTAAATGTTACCTGAAAACTAAAACTTATTTTATTATTTGCATATTATAATGCAAATGAGACTTGAAAACAAAACTTACATTTTTGTTAACATTTCATGATGTGAATATAACTTGATGATAAAGCTATTTTTATTATTTGCATACTATAATGAAAATAGAACTTGAAAATAAAATTTACATTTTTATTTGCACTTAATAATACGAATATAACATTGAAAATAAACTTACCTTTTCATTTGCATTTTATAATGCAAATACAACATAAGGATAGAACCTACCTTTTATATGCAATTTACAATGTAAAATAAAAAGTACATTTTTATATGTAATTAGAAAGGGGATTTGCAATAAAAATAAACTTACATTTTTATATGTAATTTATGATGGGATATATAATTGTAAAATAAAGTTTACATTTCTATATGTAGTAAAAAATTGAAAATTCGCATTGATATTAAAATAACACTTTTGTAAAGATATCGCATTAGAATAAAAAGATAATTTTTGTCGCTTTTTCTTTTAGAATTAAAAACATATTTTGTCACCTTTTCTTTTTAACATAAAAAGGGTCATTTTGTCGTTTCTTCTTTTTTTTTAACATTAAAAGAACATTTTTATGTCATGTTTCTTTCTAGCACTAAAAGAAGCATCTTTGTTGTTTTTTTCCTTTTAGTAATAAAAAGAACATTTTGCTTTCGTTTCTTATGATAATATTTTATTGTCATTTTGAATGCGGTAAACATAGAATTGTTAATGTTGAATATTTTATCGTCATTTTGAATGCGGTAAAAATAGAATTGTTAATGTTGAATATTTTATCGTCATTTTGAATGCGGTAAAAATAGAATTGTTAATGTTGAACATTTTATCGTCATTTTGAATGCGGTAAAAATAGAATTGTTAATGTTGAATATTTTATCGTCATTTTGAATGCGGTAAAAATAGAATTGTTAATGTTGAACATTTTATCGTCATTTTGAATGCGGTAAAAATAGAATGGTTAATGTTGTCATTTTTATCGACATTTTTGGTGCGATAAAAATAGTCAATGTTAGTGATTCATTTTATCGACATTTTTGGTGCGATAAAAATAGACAATGTTAGTGGTTCATTTTTATCGGCATTTTTGATGCGATAAAAATAGCAATGTTAATGTTACATTTTTATCATCATTTTAGATGCGATAAAAAGAATATATTTTTGTGTTACATTTTATTGTCTTTCTAGAGACAATAAAAAAGCATAAAATTAAAGAATTACAATTTTATGTAAAAATTGCTTTCACTGAAAAGAATAAATATAGAAGACGAGACTTTTGTTGTTAATAATAAACAATGAAAAAGGGAACATTTAAATTTTGATGTAAGTAAACAATAAAAAGAAAAATTACATTCAAAATGTAAGTTAGAATAAAAAGGACATTTTGTTAAGTAAAAATGTAAATTACAATAAAAAGTATAGAAATAAAGGTCACATTTTTATTGACCGTTTATAGGTAAAAAAAAAAAGGAATATAATTAAAAGAGACATTTTTATCGTCGTGTTATATATTGTGTAATACACTTCCATAGACAAGTTACCCGACTTGTGTATGTGATTGGGACGATAATTTTCACACATCGCCCAAGTGCACAAATTAGTTTATTATTTGCTTGATTGGTTGAAAACCCCACACGGGTGTTGGGATGAAAATTTACATACACTAATCCCAATATTTAGTTGTATGTTGATCGTTAGATCGACAGGCTGTGATGAGCGTTATTATTTAACTTTAACGCTTACACAGTGGAAATTACACTTTGGATGTAATGGATTACTTGATGATTATACTGTTATTGTCATATATATGATGTGTGTGAAATCCTTATAATCCAAATTATATGGTAAATGTTTGAGTCGCATTTCGATTCCAGTGTTCTTTTGAATAAGACTATTTTTACATTAGAAATCCTTTTTATATTAAGTGCATATATTTTTCGTAATATATTTTTAATTAAGTATATGTTAAAACAAGGAATATTTGTAAAAGATAAAGATTTGTAAAATAAAGAATACTTCTCATTTAGAATCTTTTATATAAAGAATATTTTTATGATTATTTTAAAATATGTTTTTAAAAGATTACTAGCATTTGCAATCATATTTTGTGATATGAAATAAATTGAGATGTGAAGTGGATTTACCGTGGACGATGTTTTTAAACGACATTTGTCCTTTAATCCAATTTACATTGAAATTATTATTTGGAATTTATAAATCTATTTTATAGAATTAAAAAGACATTTTCTATAAATCAAGTTTTTCAACTAATATATTAAATAGGAATTAAGTGGAAATTCTATTGGTAATAATTGAGATGGGCTTCTGTAAAAGAAGACCGATATTATATATGGAATTTAAGAGGCTTGGCCGTTATTCCATTTATACTATTAGTCTGATACAGAAATTTATATCGATTATGTATTGATTGGATTTCTGTGGAATTCCATATTTTTTAGAAATTGATTTATAGATTTTATTTTAAATATTTATCTTTGATAAAATTAATGAGAATCTTTTTAATTGAATATCTTATTAAAAAGAATATTCTGAGTTGGGATGTGACGAAATGTGTGATTTTCCAATATTTGTTTTTAATCCCAAATTACGCAAGTTATTCAGAAAGACCGGGTTTAACCCATTCTGAATAATCAACACGACGATCAAGAGTCGAAGACGAAGACGATGATTGAAGACCGAAGGTTTTCACATCGTTGGGATGATGATGACTGGTATCTTGAATTGGGATTGGCCTTCCAAGGCAAGGTATTTGGTAATGATCGTCCAAACGCATTTGGAGATCGACGGACACGATGTTTCACTCAGACCCAGAGCGGACTTGTAAATGGATTGCGTGTCTGACATTGTATTCTTTTCTACTGTATTTGTTGAACGCTACTAATTATATATTTCTGTTTGGTGTTTAACACCCTTCTCTAAGACGTATGAGCTTGGAGGTTATATATATATTGGTAGATGATCAATGATATGGTAGAGTCTGACAATGTGGCATGCTAAGATGCAATTGATCAAGGCTTTGTTGAAAAGCAGGCCTTGTGGTTGATGATCAAAGCACAGTCTATTTAGGCATAGCTTTGTGTATATCGTGACTTCGCGAGCCTCACAGCCCGGTAGAGTCTAAAACGGGAGAAGGGAACGCAGGGAGTGCGCACGTTTCTTTCTAGCTAGAGTGGTGCCAGGGACCTACCAGCGCTGGCATTTATTCATTGTGGTTGTTGGATTTTTCGAGGCCTCGGGTTTATGCGGTCGCCACTGGCCGTAGTATAGGTCCAAAAGGACCGGGAAGCGTGTGTTCAGGAATTGCCAATCCACAAAAGTAAGTGTGGACCGGCCCTGCAGGATCCAAGGGTTGGACAGAGTACCAATCCTGGGGCATTGCTAGAGTGTCTCGAATCGGTAAGGATCTCCTCCCTAGCCTTGACTCAGATGGAAACCCAAATTTCCAATACGACATCACGCGGTTTTGATTGTATACCTATATATGGCGACATAGTGGGATGGGGCACTTATGCCGTCTAGGATTGATATATTTACTTTGATGTATTTCAAATTGGTTGCACACTATTATTATATAATACCGTGTTTATCGTATCAAGCATCTTTTGATCATTATAAGGTAAAACCCTATCCTCCAGTTTGCGTTGCATTGTGTGATGGGACTTGGGTCTTATAATGGTTTCATTTTTCTAAAAAGCATTGCGTTATTTTGACGATTTACTTTAGTCATGCACTGGCAATCCATAGGAGAAAACCCGTTCCGCGAAAGTGGCGTGGTCCTGTGATTAGCCTTATTATATTATATAGGTTAAGAAGAATTCTCACACCAGTCCCACGACTGACCTGTAGTTTGTTTCACTTTGCAAACTCGGGTGCCCTCTTTCCACACGGGCAGTCGAGTAGCTTATTTGACAGATAGATAAAACAAGATCCTGGATTGAAGATTGAAGCTGTGGCCATAGTGTTGATAGCCTTCCACCGAGATTAGTTCCGCTGCAATGTATTCATTTATTGTAATTTATTCTTCCGCTGTAATTATTTTCCAATGTACTCTGATATGTATATTCTGTACTCTGATGTAACATTTATTATTGATGTTATAAAAGTCTGTGTTTTTGTTCTGATGTGTTGTATGCCCAAAGTTAAAGTATTCGTAGGTTTTCACCTTTTGGGTCAGACCTGTGTGGTTTATGGTCGATTCAAAGGGTGGGAATTTGCGGGTCTTTACAATTACATACTATTTTTAACGTATAGCAACCTCTTTCCTTCATGCATTCAATTATTTTTTTATTTATTTGCACGTATACATGAACCTTTATTTGCTATATTCTTCTCCTAATCAATTAATTGATTTCTTTCTCTTTTTATCCACTCTTTTTGAAAAGAAACCGCATGTCCTTAAACCATTTTCTTTTATTTATTTACATCTAATTACATGTGCATGCGTCTCTGATTTGAATGTTATTTAATAACATAACCTTCCTCCAATTGTGGCTTGCTTATGGCCTTATTAGTTTACATTTTAAACGTTTAAATTTCAAAAGTTGATTCCCTTCACATTTAATTGCTCCATTTTAATGTTTACAACCTTTTTCTATGCATGCTTTAATTTCACATTTGACATGTTTTACATTCCATATTCTCTTTCTTTTATTTGCATCACATTAATTTATTTTTATTCAGGTTCATGCATTATCCATTTATTCAATGCAATAATTTCACATATCCTCTTTTCCTTATTGCATTAATTTCAAATAACATGTATACATATATGCCTCCTTTTTGTTTGTCTCTATGTTCGCGTGCAACTTCAAATTCGAATCATGTTCATACGCATCCATCTCTTATGCGTATACTAATTTTTATATGCGAACAATTGTCTATTTTATTTGGAAATTATCTTCCTTAATCAATTAATGGTTTATTTCCATTCTTTCAATTAAACCTCCAATTAACTTATCCCCTTTCGCACTGAACCAATTTGCTAAGTCACTATTTAGCCGCTCCTTAAAACAAAAACAAAAACATATGGCACTGGTGGGGATTGAACTCACAACCTCTTATGTACAAGTCTCATGTATTAACCAAATGAGCTACTTAGTCTTTTGTTAACAAGACATAGGACCAAGCTATATATTATTCTTTTCCCATTTCTCTTTTTCATGTTTTGTTGCATTTCTTAAATCAAGGATAACTTCTTCGTTTTAAATCAGTTTTCTACAAACTACAGGTCTAAATTGACCCAAAAAAATCGCCACAAACGTAATGACGCTAATTTCATGACCAAATTCTAGAGTCTCTTCAAATTCTCCTTTTTATTTCTTTTTAAATGTTCTCATGTATTTCTTCGCATTTCACTGTATTTCTTCTTAGTTCAAATATTGCATGTAATTTCTTTATTAATCTTTTTCTTTATTTCACTGCATAAACTTCTTAAATGCAATTACATTAATATTATTTACTCTTTCCTTTAAATATATCCATGCATATATACATATATCTCATTTTTAATTATATTAAAAATGCGGGGTGTTAGACATATACAGCTAGATAGTGGGCAAACTAGTAAATGATCATACTACATGTCAATACAGTGATCAAAAGCAATTATGGTCAAAACAGACACTACAAGTAACTCCGGCAACAACAAGTTGAATATGGTGAGCAACTTCATATTTACAAAGACAAGCCGAGTGCTAGTATACACATCTTACCAAAGCAGAGGCGGTTATGTTATTTTCTTTAATGCATATAGTGTTGAACAAATAATTCAAGTTCATGCAAGACAGAGAAATTTTTACATGACATTTTGGATATATACAAGGGAGCACAAGTTAGTTTTTTTTAGTTGCATATTCAAGGCAGAAACATGTCAAAACTGATGGAGCATACACTATGCACAAGTATCAAATTCAGCTAAGCATAGTTCAACATATTTTTTAAACATGGTGATCTTTTTTTTCTGGTTCAAGCCAAACAGTGATCAAAGAAAATATCTCCAGATTTTCTATAACATATTTTCAATGACCATGCAAGGCAAATCAGTGCAGTTTTAACAAGTAGAAACAACACTCATCAATGTATGACACAACAAATGCAAGTGACAAAATAAGACCAGTAACAAGGATTAAATCAGTGCAACAATGACTTGGCAAAGTGTATAGTAGCTGTTAAATTATAAGGCACAAATTTGTCGAGACAAATAAATGAAGTATCAGAATGTAAAGTGATAATCAGGTTCAAATCTGTTCAAATGGGATAGCAACTACTCATATCAGCTCATATCAGTTCTAAGATGAGTGTACACAAGGCATGATAAATTATAAAGTATCTGATCATATCAGTTTTTTTAATGGAGCAGTCAACATTAAGATTAATGGAAAATTCTGAGAAAAGTTTCGAATTTTAAAATCTGTTTTAGAAGGGCAAGAAACCATCACAATATATTCAGCAAATCAGGGAAAATGAAGATCAATTCAAAAGTCAGAAAACGTCACGCAAAAATTCCAAAACAGTTTGAAGATTTCAAACTCCAAAAATTCAAGGCCTCGCCAATAGAAATTTTCTAGAGAAATCGCAAGAATAATTCAAAGCTGAAGATTTCAAAAAGCCCAAACATCTCGTATATATATCAGACCAAATTGTATAAGAAATCATAGCACATATTTAGGATTTTAATCCTATAAATACACCAATTCATCACTGGTTTCAAACTATTCAAGATCGAAGAAATTAAAAGCAAACAATTGAATTAAAAATCATACCCGGAAAAGGAGAAGACTTGGATCCAAATCAGAACTTTATCAACTCAATCGAAGAAGAGCTTGCAGTTGGAACTCGAGAACATCATTTAAGAGAGCATCGGATTTCAGAATCAAAGAACCAAAACCGTAATCACTGTCGCCATTACTTTTTAGAAGGAAACCATAGGAGCCGCATTTTTTTTCGAGAGAGGAATAATAAGGGACCACATATTTGGAGTGTTGAATCAAGGGAAAAGTGGCCGACCAAGATATTGACAAGGACTTAGTTTCTTAAATTTAAAACTAGGGTTTTAAATTTTTTAAGGGTTTTTTATTGTTTTGTTTTTTATTCGTTTGTGTTTCAATTTGTAATCGAAATTAGAGTTTTTTAGATTGTCTCTAAAACTAGGGAGACGAATTACGGGATATGTAATTCGGGGAAATCTGGTTTCGGGGATAGAAACCAGTGCATGGTTTTGAGCGTAGGGTTAAGAACAGTTGGGAGCGAGTGTCGCAAGTTTACAGGGGATTGTAAGCGTAGAGATTGTTTTAATCCTAGTAGAAACCTTGGGGAATGCAGCAGTAGGCAGGGTTTTGCCGAAGCTGGGTATATTTGTGTGTTATTTATTTTCGCATTTATTCTGATTATTATATGTGCTATTATTATTTAATTACTATGAAAAATTGCGATAAACCCTATTCACCCCCCTCTAGGGTTAATTTAGATCCTACAAGTGGTATCAAAGCAGGTATTTTTTTTATTTTATTTTAACTCTAGAGTCATGAATCTGTCAAATAACGCTTTTTCTGAGGGTCAGTCCATAGCTAGGCCACCAATGTTTAATGGAACTGATTATGCATATTGGAAAGCTAGGATGAAAATTTATTTGAGTTCAGTCGATTATGATGTGTGGGATATTATTGAAACGGGTTATAGATCTCCTAGTGTTATTGTTAGTGGTGTTGAAATTCCTAAATCAAAAGACAGGTGGGATGTTAATGATAAAAAATTATTTTCAACTAATGCCAAAGCAATGAATGCTTTAATCTGTGCTCTTGATAAAGTAGAATTTAATCGAATTTCTCATTGTGAAATGCACGGGAAATATGGCATACGTTGGAGGTCACACACGAAGGTACATCTCAAGTGAAGGAATTTCATCTCGCTTTTCTTAGCAACAAATATGAAAATTTCTCTATGCAAAAAGACGAAGATATAAAAGAGATGTATGGACGCTTCTCATCACTAGTCTAAAATGCAAAAGCTCTTGGCAAAACCTATACCGAAGTGGAATTGATTAGGAAAATATTGAGAGTGTTACCGATGAATTTTAAAGCAAAGGTGATGGCGATTCAAGAATCAAAAGAGAATAAAGTAAGCATGGAAGAGTTGATCGGAAATCTGATTACTTACGAGATGGAGTTAAAAGCAAGAGAAGAACGAAAGAATTCCGAATCAAAGAAAAAGACGATCGCTCTAAATAATACTATTGAAAGTGATGATGAAGATTCCGTTGAAGAACTAGCCATGGTTTTAAGAAAGTGGGCCAAAGGAAATTACAGGCCACGAAAGAAGAATTCAAAAACTGACAATTCCGAAAGTTCAGATAGTTCAAATGATGAAGTGTTTTGCTACAACTGCAAGAAACCCGGACATATCAAACCAAATTGCTCACAACTTAAAAATGGAAAGAAGAAGAAGTTCAGAAGAAAGAAGAAAGCTTTTGCTGCTACATGGGATGATGAGGAAGGAGAAGAAGTTCTGAAAGTGATGAAGAGGAAGCTAACTTGTGTCTTATGGCTCAATCTGATTCGGAAGGTAGTGAAGAGGATTCTAGTGAGGTATCAAATTTTACCTATAAAGAATTAATTTTAATGTGTCACGACCTCACGAAAACCGTTGATTCTCTTGAACTAAAAGTTAAGAAATTAAAATCTGATAGGTTAAAACTAGTTCAAGAAAATAACAGTTTAAAAAGAAAACTTGAAAAAGTTAAGAATTCACCGTTTTCAGAATGCGAAAAATGTCAATTTTTGAGTAATGATTCTTTGAAATTCAAAACTGATTTTGAATTACTCAAAAGTGAAAACGTGAATTTGAAAAACGAAAATCGTGATTTTGAGAAGGAAATTGAAAAGCTTAGAGAATATGAAAAACTTGATTTTGAAAAGCGAAAACAATTTGAAATTGAAATTTCTAAGTCCAATGCTAAAATCAAAGCACTTGAAAACGAAAATTTGGTTTTGAAACAAACTGATGCTGAAAAGAGGAAAATCACTATTAATCGTTGTTCAAATTTAATGAAAGAAAATAGCAACCTTAAATTTAAAATTCAACAACTTGAGTTAACTCTAACTAAATTTTCCAAAGGAGAGAAATCGTTGAATATGTTGTTAAAAAACCAATTTTTTGTCCAAAATAAAAATGGACTTGGCTTTGGATCTGATCAAGTTGAAAAACAAAATTCTAATGATTTTAAAAATTCTTTAAATGGTTTTGAAAACGATCAAATTGATTTTTTGAAATTTAATAATTTCAAAGGGTTTTTAAATCATAAACAAATTGATAACTCGTTTAAAAACAATTCATTTAAATCTGCTTGGATTCCAAAAAATAACAAAATAAATTTAAATAAATTTAAACGAATTTGGGTTCCAAAGGGTACGCTAGTGAATAGTAATGGATTGTTATATAAACGGGTTTGGGTACCAAAACGTGTAAACGAATATAAGGGTGGTAAAACAATTTTTGTTAGACCACTCGATTCCATAATCATTTAGGTACCGAGGGAGGCTAAGGAACAACTGTGCTTAAAAGAGATATAATTCAAGTTGTTCCACTTTATTGAATTGTTTGAAGTTCCTTAGCCATAGATTCAGAGTTGGAGATTCATTAGTTCACATTGATTATGGTATGTCAGGTATGATCTCTAAACTCGTATTTTTATTTTATTTCCTTTTTAGTTTATTTTTTAGCTTAGTTTTTTATTTCTTTTATTTTCTTTATTTTTTACTCGGCTGATTTTGAAATCATTTGTTATTAACTGATGAATTTCTTGAATTATAAAAAAAATTGATTTTTTTTCTCGACTGATTTCAATTAATTACCTTCAGATTTGAATGTTGAATATTTCTTGTGCTTGTCTAAAAATTCTCTGAAAAGTTCACTTGTGATTCTTGCTCCGAAAATGATCTTGTGCTGCTCCGATAAGAAAATTGATTTAATTCGTTTTGAATATCTTGGTGACTAGATGACGAGTTGAAAAATCAGTAATTAAATATCTTTAAAATTCCATAGACAATTTGAATTAAATATATAAGTTGTTTCAAAATTGTCAAGGAAACAATCAACATTAGAAAAATTAGATAATTTCATATTCTACTGATTGAATTTTTGAAACTGATTTTCAAACTTGCATCGATATTTTCAAAAACTCCTTTTAAAATTGATATTTTCAATTTTAAAATTATTTTTGATTATTTATTCAAAAATTGAAATTATTGATTGGTTTGAACCGTTTTTGTGACCCATCAAAATTATTAATAGATTTATGAATTTGTGATGGGTTGTGACTATGGTATAATTCATAACTAGAGGAGATGTTATTTTAAATCTCATGATGATTGGACAGATTTTATAAAATCTTTGAATTAGAGCTTATTTCATGACCATCTTCTATATCTACCATATTTCTGTCATTCATCATGGTTTTATTTAATTTGGGGAGTTCTAATTATTCTTGGAATTAAAAATAATAATAAATAAATAAATTATCCTTGGTATTCACTCCCATTTGAAAATCCTCGCGGTTATGCGTGGGTGAAGTACCTTAATTTCTATGTGCTCCCATTCTCACTTAAAAGACCTTTGGTATGTGCATGGATGGAACTCATTAGAAAGGATAAAGTTAAGTTACTACTAACCCCATTTAAAAGACCTTTGGGCTATGCGTGGTTAGAAAGTGCTTAACACATTTTTGAGCATATTTAAAATCTTTAGAATTCATATTCAAATATTCAATTTTTATTGAACTCTCCTTATTCAATAAAATCCATCGTAAATCCATTCATTCTGAAAGTGAAATTTTGCTTCTGATTTAAAGATTATTATGATTTTTGTTTGATTAAATGGGATTTGCGATATATATTCTTTCTATGAATTAGAATTTATATTTTTAGTCTATATTCATCATTGTTTCGATTTCTATTATCCTTTTGTTTATAACAAAAGGGGGAGAATAGTCAAGATTTTGATTGTTGGGTATTTAATTCAAGAATAATTTTAAATTGGAAATTAAATATCTAGAGGCAGAATGGTCAATTGAATTTCATTGTTTATATTTTCCACATGTATAGGGGGAGTTCAGTTGAAGGGGGAGCAAACAAATAGGGGAGTAATATATTTCACGTTCAAACACATTTTAAAACATTCAAAATCTTTTATATGTTTGTCATCATCAAAAGGGGGAGACTGTTGAGTATAACGATATGTTTTTTGTTTGATGATAACAAACATATATATATATAATTTTATAAATGTGTTTGTAAACTGTACTATCTTATATTTCACATTACACACAGAAATAAATATTTATTTGAATATAATACTATCACACAGAATTAAATATTCAAATAGTATTTTCTATTTAAATAATTATTTTATTTCAGCGTTTGAAATAGTACATATACATCACTCCACTATTTACGATTCAAATATTTTTGAATATTTCTGACATGACACATTTAACACATCATAGAAATTGTACTATTAAAAGATTCAAACAAAATTAATAGATTGAATTGAACAACAAAATATATTTTATTTCAATCAATGTGTTTATTACAAATAATAGTACAATTCTATTCAGTCGTGTCTACAATCACTCTCATATACAGAAATTCTTTACTTATACAATCACTTTTATACACTGACTCATCACTGCATCATTCTTCATCTTCTATCTTCACAACTCTTTATCTAGTCCAGTCATCATCTTCATACCTGTCACATATAGAAGAACACACACAGTAGACTGCAACAAAAATTAAATTAAATAAAAGCAAATAAAAATTTATTTTTTTAAGTTTTATTTGCCTTAGAATTACGGTGTGTTTCTCAACACTTTTCTAGACTTGATCTGATATGTAGGGACAGAAAAAACTGTCTGATGGCTGCATGAACACACGTGTATAAATATACACGTGTGCACTGCCTCGCCAATCAGCGAGCAACTGAGGAGTAGCCACAAATGACCGCCTCGACTCAGTGCACAATAAAAAAAATTAACCAAGAACAAATGCAAACTTATAATGGACAAAAATAATCAAAGCACATTAAGGTAGCATGATTACCACAAGCAAAAGGGAAGATTTTAGATATTAAAGGCCACAACAATGAAACATGTCTGCATCGTTCAGCTCAGCAAAATACAAAACTCAGTGGCATGTACACACAGCGGCACTGCATGGAACAAGTGCAAGCATATTTCTCATGGTCGAGCACATGGGTACAGTTTACAAGTGATCAAGGCAGCCCAAACGTACATGAAGACTTAACACAGTAAGCACACAAGCATGAAGTTTTTTAAAACATCAAGTTCAAGGGTCAAAAGCATTTACATGGAGTAGTATGGGTGTATACAACATACATATTCAAGCAACTCAAGAAGTCATATATGTACACCTAGATAGTGGGAAAACTAGTAAATGATCATACTACATGTCAATACAGTGATCAAAAGCAATTATGGTCAAAACAGACACTACAAGGCAACAACAAGTTGAATATGGTCAGCAACTTCATATTTACAAAGACAAGCCGAATGCTAGGATACACATCTTACAAAATCAGAGGAGGTTATGTTATTTTCTTTAATGCATATAGTGTTGAACAAATAATTCAAGTTCATGCAAGACAGAGAAATTTCTACATGGCATTTTGGGCGTATACAAAGGAGCACAAGGTAGTTTTTTTTAGTTGCATATTCAAGGCAGAAACATGTCAAAACTGATGGAGTATACACTATGCACAAGTATCAAATTCAGCTAAGCATAGTTCAACATATTTTTTAAACATGGTGATCTTTTTTTTCTGGTTCAAGCAAAACAGTGATCAAAGAAAATATCTCCAGATTTTCTATAATAGATTTTCAATGACCAAGCAAGGCAAATCAGTGCAGTTTTAACAAGTAGAAACAACACTCATTAATGTATGACACAACAAATGCAAGTGACAAATGAGATCAGTAACAAGGATGAAATCAGTGCAACAATGACTTGGCAAAGTGTATAGTAGCTGTTAAATTATAATGTCGAGACAAATAAATGAAGTATCAGAATCTAAAGTGATAATCAAGTTCAAATCTGTTCAAATGGGATAGAAACTTCTCATATCAGCTCATAGCAGTTCTAAGATGAGTGTACACAAGGTATGATAAATTATAAAGTATATGATCATATTAGTTTTTTTTAATGGAGCAATCAATATTAAGATTAATGGACAATTCTGAGAAAAGTTTCGAATTTTAAAATCTGTTTTAGAAGGGCAAGAAACCATATTCAGCAAATCAGGGGAAAATGAAGACCAATTCAAAAGTCGGAAAACGTCACGCAAAAATTCCAAAACAGTTTGAAGATTTCAAACTCCAAAAATTCAAGGCCTCGCGGAAAGAAATTTTCTAGAGAAATCGCAAGAACAATTCAAAACTGAAGATTTTAAAAAGCCCAAACATCTCGTATATATATCAGACCAAATCGTATAAGAAATCAGAGCACATATTTAGGATTTTAATCCTATATATACACAGATTCATCACTGGTTTCAAACAATCCAAGATCGAAGAAATTAAAAGCAAACAATTGAATTAAAAATCATACCAAGAAAAGGAGAAGACTTGGATCCAAATCAGAACTTTATTAACTCAATCGAAGAAGAGCTTGCAATTGGAACTCGAGAACATCATTTAAGATAGAATCGGATTTCAGAATCAAAGAACTAAAACCCTAATCACTGTCGCTATTTTTTCAGAAGGAAACCCTAGGAGCCGCATTTTTTTTCAGAGAGGAATAATAAGGGACCACATATTTGGAGTGTTGAATCAAGGGAAAAGTGGCTGGCCAAAATATTGACAAGGACTTAGTTTTTAAATTTAAAACTAGGATTTTAAATATTTTAAGGGTTTTTTTACTGTTTTGTTTTTTATTCGTTCGTGTTACAATTTGTAATCGAAATTAGAGTTTTCTAGTTTGTCTCTAAACTAGGGAGACGAATTACGGGATATGTAATTCGGGGAAATCTGGTTTCGGGGATAGAAACCAGTGCAGGATTTTGAGCGTAGGGTTAAGAATAGTTGGGAGTGAGTGTCGCGAGTTTACAGGGGATTGTAAGCATAGAGATTGTTCTAACTCCTAGTAGAAACCTTGGGGAATACAGCAGTAGGTAGGGTTTTACCGAAGCTGGGTATATCTGTGTGTTATTTATTTTCACATTTATTCTGATTATTATCTGTGCTGTTATTATTTAATTACTCTGTGAAAAATTGCGATAAACCCTATTCACCCCCCTCTAGGGTTAATTTATATCCTACACATATAAGAACAGATCGGTGAATTTGTGATAATAAATGGGTTCTAACATAGTTGGGATGTCATAATAGGCATGATTAGATCTAAACAAGGACTTAAATGTCCAACAATTGATAGATCCAAATTAACCACAACATGATAGGTACAAGATGATCTAAATATTGAATTAGATCTATAATCAAAAGTAGATCTGACATGATAATGGTTAAGATCCAAGTCATAGTATGCCAAAATATCACAGAATCACAAGTTATTACAGATCTGAAGTGATTCAAGGATTAACATGAATAGATCCAAATTACAGTCCTATCATGTTTACTTTTTATTTATTTAAATCTAAAAGCAACCTGAAACTCACAGCGTTTGGATCTAGAAAGGTAGAAGAAGAACAAATCTACACTTGAATCTCTAACTTTGTTATGCAGAAGAAGAAAAGGATTTGATTTAGTCTAGGCACCAACATCATTTAGGTCTTTATTGATTTCAGTAAAGAAAACAAGAGAAATGAGCCTATATTTCTAACTGCCAGCCCCAAAATTCGACCTTCCACCTTAGCCCTAGGGGGTCGACCCATAGGTCGACACCCCCTTGAGGGGTCGACCCTGGGGTTGACACCCCCTCTATGGGGTCGACTTTCCTGGGGCAGGAAATTTGCCGCCTCCGGAATTTTGACTTTTGAACGATTTCTGATTTTCTGAATGATTTCTGATTTTTTTAGTTTAATTATATATATATATATATATATATATAATTCTCTTGCACGTATACAAATTTCAAACCTTCATAACTTCTAATACGGTATCCGTTTTACGTAAACCAAATGTTTACCCTGACCACAATTTTGAGACGGACGCAATGGTACAGTCCATTTTCCTTAATTCTGAATATTAAATCAATTA
Source organism: Allium sativum (assembly GCA_030737875.1). Lineage (NCBI taxonomy): Eukaryota > Viridiplantae > Streptophyta > Magnoliopsida > Asparagales > Amaryllidaceae > Allium > Allium sativum. The sequence goes on from CM060922.1 coordinate 422,730,413, forward strand.
TTCTTCAATTTGTCCTCTTTTAATGTCGTTAAAATATGGGGTGTTACATTCTCCTCTACTCAAAGGATTTCGTCCTCGAAATCTCCAAGTTAAGAAGAATGCATATCCTACCATCCACATCCATCTATTCATGCACCAATCACAGGCAACCGTTGTCCTTAAAAACTTCTAATGCTTATATGAATATATGCAAAGGGGTGTGTATATGTCCCAATACTAATGCGAAGATCAGGCGGTCTACTGTTTCAGTCGACCTCCTTAATGCAATGCATGTTTGTGTCATGAATACAACATGTATGCGACAATCCTATTATAACATGTAAGTTCTATATGTGACAAACATCTGTCCAAGTGCAACATCCATATGATGATACATCCATTTTCATTGATAAAGAAGAAAAATGCACACATATCCATATGCAGTATGAGAGTGATTGAGCCGATCTAGTGCCTAATGTGTGTGTGTATGCATCCACTGGAAACCACTAGCAAACACTTACATCCACCAAACATAACATGTCTCAAACACATGTTTACATTCATGGGATTCCTACCCAATGGTCGAAGATTCAATCAATAGGATACACTAAAATGGTAGAAACAAGCATAAATAAAAGCTTAGGGAAGGAAGTTAAGAACATACCCTCGAAAAGAAAAGGATACGAAGCACGAATCTTGTCTTCGGTCTCCCAAGTTGCATCCTCTGGGTTATCTCTCCACTAAACCTTCACCAACTTTACTTCTCTATTTCTTAGCTTCTTAACTTTTGATCCAAGAATACGGGAAGGAACTCGTCTGACTGTCGCCTTCCGTTCCACCGCTACTTCTTCCAATACGCTCGGCTCAACTTCTTCCGCGGTATCATGCAAACACTTCCGCAAGTGAGAAGCATAGAAAACATCGTGAACGCCAGATCATCTCTCTGGCAGCTTTACTCTATAGGCCATTTGGCCAATCCTTTCTGTTAAGGGAAATGGCTCTATGAATCTTGGTGCCAATTTCCCTACATATCCGAAGCGAATCACATTCCTCAAAGGTGACACTTTAATGAAAACCATATCTCCTACTTCAAATTCAATGTCAGTCCTTCTCTTGTCTGCGTAGGATTTCTACCTATCTTGAGCGGTCTTCATTCGTCGTCTAATAAGATCAATCTTCTTGGACGTTTCTCTAATCATATCTGGTCCAAGCAATAGCCTTTCTGTAGATTCCTACGAACAAGTTGGTGAACTACAGGGTTGTATGTACAATGCTTCGAAGGGTTCCATGCCAATGCTAGCTTGATAACTATTGTTATAGGCAAAACTCTACTAAAGGAAGATGCTCTTTCCAAGTCCCTCCGAAGTCTAGGATACACAACCTCAAAAGAACTTCAAGAATTCCTTTCACCCTCTCCGTTTGTCCATTAATCTGAGGATGATAAGCGATGCTCAAACATAACTGTGTACCTAATGATTCTTGCAAACTCCTCCAAAATTCACTAGTGAAGATGGTGTCACGATCGTTTACGATGCTGGAAGGTACTCCATGAAGACGGACTATCTCACGAACATAAGTTGCTGCCAATCAAGCTTCCATCCTCTCACTCTTAACTGGAATAAAATGAGCGCTCTTAAAAAGTCTATCTACTATCACCCAAATATCGGTGTTTCCTTTCTTTGATTTAGGAAAACCATCTATGAAATCCATAGAGACACTCTTCCACTTCCACTGTGGAACCTCCAAAGGATGAAGTAAACCACTGAGATTCTTTTGATCAGCTTTGACTTGTTGACAAACTAAACATTCGGAAACAAACTCTAACACATCTTTCTTCATCCCAGCCTAAAAGAAAACCCTCTTCATGTCCCTATACATCTTATCACTACTTGGATGAATAGTCATCTTAGAATGATGGGCTTCTTCTAAGACTGCCTTTAACAGACATCCAGTTTTAGGAACACAAAGCTTTCCATCTCGTCGCAACCACCCTTTATCGTCAATGGAATATCTATTGAGGTGACTAGAAGTCTCCCCTTTACTGAGCCTATCCAAGATGTCTGAAATCTATGGATCATTTCGCTGCAAAGCTCCTATCTGATCCATAAGAGTAGATCGAATCTCTAGTGATGCAAACAAACCAGGCAATAATTCAGTGGGGGTCTAAAATCAAAAGTCGATATGAACTCCAAGTATTTCCATTCCACAAACAGAGGGCTTAAGGCCATACTCTGCCTACTCAGTGCATTTTCCACCACATTACCCTTGCCAGAGGTATAAGCAATCTCAAAATCATAAGAAGCTAGGAAATCCATCCACCTTTGTTGCCTTAGATTAAGATCCTTCTACAAGAATAAGTACTTGAGAGATTTATAATCGGTGTACAACTCGAACTTCTCTCCAAGCAAATAATGACGCCACATCTTCAAAGCGAATATTATGGCAGCTAGCTCTAAATCATGGGTAGGGTAGTTCTTCTCATGAACCCTTAGTTGTCTTCCTCCATAACATACTATCCTTCCTTCTTACATCAGAACCGCACCAATCCATGTACCACACGTGTCAGTGTATACTGTAAATACTTTGTTTCCATTGGGCAAGGTCAAGACTGGGGCTGTTATCAGAGCCCTCTTCAGTCGTTAGAAAACAACATCACAATCCATATCCCATGAAAATGCCAAATTCTTATTTGTCAGCCTGATGAGTGGGGCTGATATCTTCGTGAAGTCCTTAATGAACTTCCTATAATAGCCTACCAATCCAAAAAAGATTCTCGCCTTCATTGCACTTTTCGGAACTGGCCAAACTTGAACTACAACCACCTTTACGAGATCCACTGCTATCCCTACTTTAGAAACCACATGCCCTAGAAATCTCACCTCTTTTCTCCAAAAATGGCATTTGCAGAATTTTGCCTTAAGCTGATGCGCACGGAGAGTTTTCAAAATTTCCCTTGAATGTTGGGCATGCATTTCTTCGCTCTTTGAGAAAATCAAGATATCATCAACAAAGACCATGGCAAATTCATTTAGAAACTCCTAAAACACCCTACTCATCAGATCGACAAAATAGGTGGGTGCATTCATAAACCCAAAAGGCATAACTAGCCATTCAAAAAAACCAACTGGAGTCCTAAAAGCGGTCTTATCTATAATGTCCTCAGCCACCCTCAACTAATGGAACCCCGTGGCCAAGTCTAACTGGAAAAATACCGAGGCACCAACAAGTTGGTCATACAAGTCATCTATCCTCGGAAGTGTGTGTATTCTTCTTTGTGAGTTTATTCAACTCTCTATAGTCCACACACAAACGAAGCGAACCATTCGCCTTAGTCGTAAATACTATTGGAGCACCCCATTCAGATATGCTTCGCTTGATAAACCCTTCCTCAAGTAGCTCCCCTACTTGCTTGCTAAGCTCCCTCCTTTCCTTTAGAGCCATATGGCGCAATGGTAATGCAACTGGCTTTGCATTGTCCACCAATAAATAAGAAAATCGATTTCGCGCCTCGGAGGTAATCCCTGTACCTCATCAAAAACATCAGAATAATCTCGGACTACTAGAACAAATTGCATATCATTGATAGATGCATCAAGAGACTCTAGGAAACTAAGCATAACAAACCCTTGTGGGTCACAAGAAATCTCGAGGGTCCTCCCATGACAGGTCAGAAGCCTAACGACCCTTCTCTGAAAATCCAGAATGGAAACATACGTGGTTAGCCAATCCATCCTTAGAATCAAATCATATCCCATAAAACCGATCATATACGCGTTGCACTCAAACTTTACGCCTAAGATAGATATTCCCAAACCCCGACAAATCATAGACAAATGAGCCGAACCACCAATGGGGTTTGAAACAACTATGGGATCCACTACCATACTAGTATTTAAATGCAGAGATTCAACCACAGAACTAGATATAAATGAATGTGAAGCGAAAGAGAAATCAAACCTTCCACGGAAATTTTCCTACCTCTATCCGGAGCACTGGTCGCGAAAGCATGAACCTGTCCTCCAGAAGCTCCTTCCTTTTGATCTTGTCCCTGTGGTCCCTTCTTCTTCGGGCACTCCCTAGCAAAGTGTCTGACCTCTCCACAATTGAAGCAAGTATTCTTCCTTCTTTTGCAGTCCTTGACCAAGTGACCCTCTCGTCCACAACTGTGATATTTCCTCTTATCCTTTGCCTTGTCATTCTTTCTGCATTCCATCTATTGTTGTTGTCCGTTCTTGGGCCATACCTTCTTGTTTTGCATTGTTTCCTCAGCCTTAACTTCCTTCTTTTCTCCCTTATCTTCCTCATGCATCAAGGCCATATCAACAAGCCTTTCAAAATTAGCTTCCATTGGAATATGGGACATAGCTACCCCATGAAGGGGTTCATTCAACCCTTTAGCAAACCGCAAAGTTTTCTTATGTGGAGTATCTACCAATTCCAATCCAAACCTTGCTAGTTGGTTGAATTTGTTCACATATTCCTTAACAGTCATGTTTCCTTGCTTGAGCACCAAGAACCTATCCATTTGCATACTTTTCTTAGCTTGAGAAAGAAACTTCATTTCGAAACTCTGCCTAAAATCATTCGATGTCTCCATCGGACATACAGCTTGGGTTACTTCCCACCAGAACAAAGCTTAGTCTTTCAGTAGCCTGGCAGCTAACTGAATCTTCCTTCGATCTTCCACTTCAAATATTACAAATAAGTCATCGGTCTCCTTGAACCAATTTCTTGTTCTACGAATGTTTTGGTTCCACGAAATGGTTTCCCTCCCATGGCACATAAATCTTTGTAGATCTTAGCGAAATTATCTGCTCTTGGAGGAGGAGGAATGACGGGTGCAACTGGGGGAGGAACGTCAGCTTAACCTTCGGCAGGCGCCGTGGCCTCTAGATACCAGTGGAACCAGCCTGGTATCGTAACTCCCTTAGGATTATTAGGTTCCTCAGACATGCTGAAACGAAAAGGAAAGAGATTTAGACAAAGGATCGAAGGATATTACATATGGCTTTGGGAAATATGTTTTTCAAAACAAACTTTTATTTTTGCAAAATGCTTTCTTAAAACCTTTTTGAAAATAATTTTCAAAAACTTTTATCTAATCTGGTAACCTTCAGCTCTGATACCAAGTGTGACACCCCACGTCCGTTTATGTCACTCACAAAGGGAATGCATTAAGTTTCGTGAAGCGTTATAGGTAAAAAGAAACATAAATATTACAAGACAGGTATAAAATGACAGTGGAATTAAAAACTTTATTAATCATAAAGCATCGTGGTTCGCAAACATCACATGTCTGAAATAGAAAAAAAACCATTACGTCATAAAAATTAATGTCTTGTACTTTAAAACATCAGAGTGCATGAAAGTAGCAAAATTCCCCAAATAAAATATAGCCATAGTAGGAAGGATAGGAGCTTGAGCCATACATCTAAGAACTCCAACAAAATGAAAGCAGAATCACGATCAAGCCTGAGTATTTCCACCCTAAGAACCTGGGGGGAATGGAAGAAAGAAGAGGAAACAAAAAGGGTCAGACATAAATTCCGGCGAGTCCAGTTACTTTTTGCAAGTAAATAAGTAAAAGTATCATGACAGGAATATAAACTGGATAAGAGAGATAACAACATATAATGCAGGTATGACAAGGTAAACATAATAAAGCGTATATGCTTCACTAACGATTCTATGATTCTCTGCATTGATACTAGTATAACCAGAAATGATATGATTCCCATAACTATCAAATGGTAGACTTAGGCATACGTCCAGATGTACCCTAACTACTACCCTAATCGATCGGCTCCCTACTCCGTAGATACTCATCGGCTCCCTACTCCGTAGATACTCTGTGCCGGCCCCACGGTAAGAGGTATCACTTCCTAAAGTGGAAATCCTTTGTTGATGTGCATAGCCATACCTACTGGTGTCACGGTCGTCTTAGCCCCCTCTACCTGGCCCATGCATGCACATGTCCCCGATCGGTTTGCGCCGCCCACACCCTCCTCCTCGTTTAGATCTCTTACAATCATTCCATTAAGTGTTCCCCGACTCCAACCTAGGGCGGAGTCTTCGTTTGATACCGTTATATGGGTTACTGACTGAAACGGGTCTCATACACAATACGATACAAGCTCTCCCCTTTGTCTTGTATCCCCACTAGGATTTCCACAAATCGAGCTTAACGTCGTGTCTTAGCACATCTCGTATTTTTGTGCCTAGACCCCTCACGTTAGATTCACCACTTGTGGTCGCTGGATATGTCGGACGGCTCCGGGAAGACTTCCATCACAAGTGTAATCTAACCTTGTGTCTAGGAGCAATTATAGTTTCTAATTGCTGTTATCCTAGGCATTTCATTATTAGCCAATTTTTACCTATGTCGTTATAGGTTATAGATTTGGGTGCATTTTTTACATGTCCCTATTAAGTTTCAAAATTAGGCTCACATCCGGTCATAAACTAAATATAAGTTAGGTCCATATTTTTGAAAATCGGCTGAAAAATTCCCATCTTACCCTTATGCAGTTCCAGAACCCTAAAACCACGATCCAATTTCATTTCCGCCATCCACACAATTAGAAAATCCCAATCCCCAGTCGCCCCCCTCCTACGATCTGACATCGCCGTCATTCCCCCCGCAATAGCCGCTGCATCGCCCACCGATGGCCCCACCGCCGTCGACAAACCGCTATAGCTCCAAAACTGCACCCCACCGCGAAATGACCACCACCGCCGCCCCTGACTGGACTGCCTCCATCTCAGGCGCCGCCTGCTTCCCCTCTTCCACCACCCAGCGCCGCCATTCCCCCCAAACCCGCTGTAAGCTTTTTTTATTTCTTTTATTTTATTTTATTTATTTAATGTTATCACCTAATTTTTGAAAATCAGTATGCAACTATACAGTAGTGTTGCATGATTGCATGATTTTCAATCATTACGTTTTAATATTATTTTTTTACGGTTATCAATTTTTACTCGATGTTTGTTGATGGATTAATCCGATCTTCTATAATTTTATAGTTTTGTCAATTGATTAATTATTGTATAACGTTTTAATGCTATTGTAGATAGTACAGTTTTATTTATTAAATTTTCAGTATATTTGTTCTATATTTGGAATATGTGTATAAAAACATGCATAAGTTGTGAATATGAGCATACAAATATGCAAATATTGTTAAAACATGTGTAATATGCAAATTTGTTTATTCAGAACTTTTGCATAAGAAACTATAATTTGTTATGAGTCGGTGAATATTTGAAAATTTTAATTTAGATTTCTTGCAGAAATGTATATAATCTTCTATATTTGCTTGTTGATTTACAAATATTAACAAAATTATTGTAAGAGTTCATGAATGATTGTAAGATATTGGTATGAATATTTGGAAACATTTTTGAATGTGGTCAGAATGCTCAAACACTTATGGAAAATAGTTCATAACAGATGACCACTAGTGTGCAGTTATTCCGAATAATCGCACTATAGTGTGCAATTTTTATGTTTTTTTGCACAACTCTGTGATGTTATTACGAATTTTTATACAGTTGTGAGCTTATGTCTGTAATATTTGCATACTTGTGTACATATATTCTATATAGTAGCACGCCTGTGTGCTATTATTGAAAATACATGCTTTGTTTGCTATTATTAGTAAAAATTGCACATTTGTGTGCAATTATGAAGATTATTTGCACATGTTTGAGTATGTATCAACAATATTTGCGAACTTTCGTACTGTTATTCAAAATACATAAACACTTGCGTGACATTAGACAGAATACTTGCAGAATGGTACGTATATATTTAGAACAGTTTGAAACCTTTTGTTAATAACTTTCTGATTCTTTTTACAGGTATCTATGGTGGAAGATGATCCTATATGAGATGTTAAAAAAGAGAGAGCGTTAGTAATTACTGAACAGCCGTCTAAATCTCAACAGTTGGTGAAAGAATGAAAAATCGAAGAAGTACAGAAGAATCCCATAAAGGATAGTGTGTATAGGAATAATCTTAAGGCATTTATCGAACTGATAGAGAAATTAAAGAAAGATGATCTTTATACATATAAGCAATTTGTATTTCTTGAAAGTATAATGTTGTGAATTTTTATGGGCTGTTATAAATTTAGTTCAATTTTTTAATATTAATTCTATATTTTTTAGAGTTATTTTTTCCAGAAATACTTTGTATGCAATCATTCTATATAGTTGGATAGAAGTATGCAAATATTATGTATAGTTGCATAGATGTATGCAAAAATACTGAATATCTATATCAACTTTGCTCGTATATTGCATAGATGAATAAATGTATGAAAAAAATTCATAAAAGCTACATACAAGTATGAAATTATTTTTGTAAATGGATAATGTACACAAGTATTATACATTATTGCATAGAAGTATGCAACTACTCTCTTTATTTGCATGCAAGTTTTGAAAATTTATCATTTATGCTTACTCTGTTTTAACTTTGTCTATTTTTTTACCTATTATCCTGAATTTTTTAATTTAATCAACTGATTCTACAGTTTTAATTTCGTTATTTATTCATATAATTTTATGAAGTTTAGTTCATACATGTCAGTATTTAATAAAAAATAAAACATCTTCTGGAGTAATGCTGCAAATATATGCAGTTACATCAGCAATTATATTGAAAACATGCATATAAGTATGCAAAATATGACGAATAACTATACACACGACAACATCAATTCATAATTTCACAAAATAAAAAGGTAATTCAGTTTACATACTATATAATCATGCACACGTAGTTCAAAAAACAAAATAGCACTCAACCTTTTCTAACAAATATAAACACCCCTTTCTTCCATTTTAATTTCTTCATCTCTAATGATTTCTTTGTCCTCACTTCTCTGCTTCATTATGTTAATAACAAACATGCACCAATATTTGCAGGACCATTGTTAAAAAAAGAAAAAACATTAATCAGCCTTATCTGCATGTATTCAGATAAAATTACAAAAACATAAACATATAATTAGAACTAGATGCATACATATACGCAAATAACAGTAATATCTTCATGTTTAAATGAAAATTTTCAGAATATTTGCACATATTATATTAAAAAAATAGATCTAGAACACTAGTTATATGCATATATTAAGAATATATTCATATATGTATGCAACTAATCATCAGGCACGCAAATAAACAAAAAATTAAAGGAGCTGAATATTTGTACGCATATATACAGAAAAAATGCATACTTCCACGCAAATTTTCTGAAAAAATCCAAACACGTATTATACCGATAGTTGCATTTTTATATGCTCATATTAAAAATATATGCATATTTTTATACATAAATGCAGAACAGATGAAAAAATATGTTGACAAACTAAATCGTAAATACGGCTGTAAAATTAAACTAACTGAATTATAATTAAACTATCCATCAAAAAAAAATTCTTAATTAAAATAATTCAGAATAAAGATTCAACAAAAATCGATTGCAAAACTGAAATCAGTAAACAAAATTTAAAAAAAAAAACTAAAAGGTATAAATTACCTGGACGAAGACGGCTGCTTGAATACCCCAATCGCCCCCCTCCTACGATCTGACATCGCTGTCATTCCCCCGCAAAAAATAGCCACCGTCCACACAAAAATATGACGCCGCCATTAGCAGGTAAAAAGAAATATCGAATCAGATCCTAAAATTATGAAATAACTGAATATAGATCGATGTACACCATCGTTAAAAATTGCGCCACCATGAAGAATAAAATATATGTTTCAGAGAAAATAAATTTCGCAATATGTGTATCATCCCTAGTTAATTGTAGCGATAATTAAGAAAAAGGGCAATTGGGGGAAAATATTAGCCGCATTTGAAAAACAGGGATGAAATTTTTATGTTTTAGAAGAGGAGGATGTGAGCCTAATTAAGTTTGCTTTTAGGGACCTGAGCCTTATTTTCACTATAGATTTCATGCCCCTTTTCCCCCAATTATGTTCATAGTGAAATATGCGTCCAAATTCATATACATATACATTATTCAAATTATGCCAATTTTGACCTTTTTACCAATTATGCCCAAATTTCCAGTTCACAAGATATGCCCATTTTCAATGTTCTTCCCCTCATTCCCAAACTAATGTAACCGCATAATTTAGCGGCATGCTTAGGCTCGAAAGTAGCCTGAATATATAAAATATAAGGGAAAGGGTGAAGAGAAGATGACAGAGACGATTATTCTAGCAAAATTAACATAAACTTTTATTGGCATAATGTTAAGATGAACATATAAGAACAGATTGGTGAACTTGTGATAAAAAAAAATAGGTTCTAACATAATAGGGATGTCATAATAGGCATGATTAGGTCTAAACAAGGATTTAGATGTCCAACAATTGATAGATCCAAATTAACCATAACATGATAGGTACGAGATGATCTAAATATTGAATTAGATCGATAATCAAAAGTAGATTGACATGATAAAGGTTAAGATCCAAGTCATAGTATGCCAAAATATCATAGATTTACAAGTTATTATGGTCTGAAGTCATTCAAGGATTAACATGCATAGATCCAAATTACATCCTATCATGTTTACTTTTTATTTATTTAAATCTAAAAGCAACTTGAAACTCACAGCTTTTGGATCTAGAAAGTAAGAAGAAGAACAAATCTACACTTGAATCTCTAACTTTGATTTGCAGAAGAAGAAAAGGATTTGATTCGGTCTAGGCACTGACAACATTTAGGCCTCCATTGATTTTCAGTGAATAAAACAAGAGAAATGTGCCTATATTTATAGCTGTCAGCCCCAGAATTCGACCTGCACCTCAGCCCTAGGGGGGTCGACCCATGGGTCGACACCCCCTTGATGGGTCGACCCGGAGGTCGACACCCCCTCTATGGGGTCGACTCCCCTAGGGCGGGAAATTTACCTCCTTCGGAATTTTGACTTTTGAATGATTTCTTATTTTCTGAATTTAATTATATATATATAATTCTCTTAGGCGTGTACAGATTTCAAACCTTCATAACTTCTACATACGATGTCCGTTTTACACAAACCAAATGTCTATCTTGACCAGAATTTTGAGGCGGACACAATGTCGCAGTCCGTTTTCCTTAATTTTGAATATTAAATTAATATTCTTTAATTTGTCCTTTCTTAATGTTGTTAAAATATAGGGTGTTACAGTAGGATTTTGGATGCATGGATTGTTGGAAACTAGATTGCATGGTAGATTAGCTAATCATGAATGGTAGGCATGCGGGATACTATGTATGCTCGTGTTTGCTTGGAATTACAGGAGCGAAATTCTTAAAGAGTGAAGAATGAGAAGACTCGTATTTTACGTATTGGGGGATCGTAAAATAATTATATTTAATTCCTAGTGGTCAGATCATTCTCAGATTTTAACACGTTGTTCGTGGGGACGTGAGACATGTCCGTGATTTTTACCAAATCGATTTGTTCAAACTAATCCCTTATTAATTCAACCTATTAATTCTATTTCATTATAGATTTCATCTAGAGGCTAGATCACATCAAATTGTACAATTTTGGAGTTTTTCGAAGCTATCTTGATCTAATCTCGTTGGTATTCATTAGATCATAGAATTGGTGAGTGATAGATATCTCTCACACAGAAACTATGGATGTTATGGATAAATTGGGATCAAATTCATGATTATATGTTAAATTCATCCGAGATTTGATCATATATGTTTAAATCAAATTTAAGCATCCTTAGAGAACCTAATTTAATCACCTTAACAACCAATTTGTTAGTTTAATCTTGTTTTTACATTTGTATAGATTCAATTCATGTTAGACCCATTTTTCCGTGATATGTTTATGTTATGTGCATGTTTGTACGATCGAGAATGATGAATCGCTATTTATTTTGATTGAATCGAATGCATTGATTGAATTATTTGTTAGAATTGTGTACTTAAGCTCTTAGGTTTGAAGAACAGAAAAAATCGAAGGTTTAGATGATCGAATTTAGAAAAAACTTAGCGGAGGAGCTCTGGAAGACAAAGGGAGGCGACACAATTTTTTTATGATGAAACTCATTAAGTACATGGACCGGCTCGGGCCCATGCTCAATGGACCGACACCGATCCATGTATGTTGATCGGATGGTGATGATTTTTGTATGGTGGCATCGTGGTGGTAAACTGAGGCTACTTACAATTTTTTAAGAGATATGGATGTGATTTGAGATTGGTTGAAGCTGACCGTTTGACCATTGATTAATGGACTGATAGGAGAATTCATCGGAAAGGAATTCAGATTCAAGGATGGACCGATAGGAAGCGCTCGAAGATTGGATGGGAATGGGCCGGTAGGAAGTGCTCAAAAATAGGATGGGAATTGACCGACATTTAGTCGAAGAATGGCTAATTGTATGGACCAGTACTAGTCTATAGATAATGGACAAGTACCAATCCATCATGCTTGGTGGTATTGGTTCCAATTTTTGGGAGATCAGTTGTGGAGGCTTCTTGGGGTTGCTGGTGAATTCTGGTGATGAATAGACCCTGGATGGTTGATAAGCAACTCAATGATGGATAATGCTTTGATTGAGAAATCAAGTTGGAGTGGTCGTAGCTGAATCAATGTGATACTGGTCGCAGGATGATGTACGATCGAGTAAGATGATATAGTGACTTTGGTGAGAGTTGATCGGGGATGATAATGGAATTGGTTTGAGAAGTCGCTCGAACTAAAGGTGTGATCCCCGAGAAGGAAGGCTCAACAGATTTGAAGTGCCAAGGAATCATTGATTATCGAAGGTTCTACCAGGCTCAAAGGAGGGGTATCGTGGGGATGCCCATCAGGATCAGGTAGGATGGTGTACCCTGTATCGAGCTCTAGTAGTGAACTAGTTATCTCGGATGGAGGCAAACATACACAAAACGAATTTATGGTAGCCTAACTAGAACCAAGGTTTTCCATTAGCACTTGATGGACGATAATGGCCAATCATTTGATGATTGACGTATTCAAGGCTTTAGTCGGTTATAGCTAGGATATTGGTTGCTATGGATGCTATGGTTAATTATGTGATTGCTTATTTGTTTCTCTAGGTAAGCTGTCACCGTAGGTTGTCAAAGAGAAGTAGGATTGGGGAACGTATTTTCCTATTCTAGAGTGACATATGATCGATGATAATCTTATGCTAACCATGTTGTTATTAAGACAGAACAAATGATTGAACCGTCTATACTCATATATCATGTGCAATTGTTGTTAGTTATATTATTGCTCACTAAGACTGCTTTGTGACTCAAGGTTTTATGTTTCATTCTTATTACCATGTGCTGCTCCTCAACCTGTATGGTGAGCAGACTGAGATATCATGTAGTAGGTTTTGGTGCCAATGATGATGTGCAATGACGAGAAGGAGGCTGGTGTATTACTATTGCCTACTATATAATAATGTTTTGTTATTTCCATTGTCTGTTGAGATTTTATGATTACTTTGGGAGATATGTAGTGAGGCATGATGTACGGATTACTCATTTATACAACTGATTTGTACTGATGACTTTGGGATGATGTGAGATATGAGTTTTTATTCTCTTATGCTTCACTACTATATCATTTTGTATGTTTTCTATTATATGTTATCCATGCGTTGGGGGTTATACGACATGTTTCGTTACAACCCGGAAAATTAGAACCAATTAAAAAAATTTATTTTCAGATATTTTAATGAATTTAGAATATTTAAAATAATTTATTTTGAATAATAACGACTAAAAATTTATTTACATCGAAGTTAGAATGAATAAATTTATTTTATTTATATAACGAGCCTGAAATGGCGCGACAGTTTAAAAAATATGACTTTGAACTTTGACTGAATGTACAGGATTCAAAATAAATCAGATTTCAGTGGAACCAAAAATATTTAAAAATCTAAAAAATCAAAATTTCATAGCGAGAATCAAAAGTTATGGCTAGTTGAATATTCAGAATAGTCGCTACGAAATTTAATATAAATATAGCCCTTAAAATTAGACATTTTGCAAACGACCTCCATTTTCGACGAAACCACTTTGGTTGGATCTAGAATGTCAATTTATTGCCAGATTCCAATTTCCATAATTTTTGGAATTAATATGTGAGCGTGGTAAATTAAAATGCGTTTGGTAATTTTAGTTTGAATTGGATCGACCAGAAAAAGACCATTTTTCAAACGGTCTCCGAATTCGATGAAATTAATTTTGTTGAGACCGTATCGTCAAAACTTAGCTAGATTTATTTTTCGGGAATTTATGGAATTAGTATGTGGCACCGGCAAATTAAAATGTGTGTTCAAATCCATATTTGAATGTTTTATATTTTAATTTGAAGTATAACTGACTAAAACAGTCGAATGGGCTTATGAAACATATTCCATTGTGTCCGAAATGGGGGTATTTAGCTAGAGGCGACAGTCATTGAGTTTGATTTGGAGTTCGTATGGATTAGTAGGTATTTTCAGAATTAATTGAATTAAAAAAAAAATATAAAACCAAGGACCAATCATGTTTCACCGTTGACCCCGTTCATTTCTTCAAAACCCGATTAGCCCCAATCTCGACGATAGAAAAGGCTTCATTACTTTCCTCCTCGATTTTTCTCAAAGCACTCAATAAAATTGACTTCTCCTTTGGATGATTTTGTAGTACTCCACGAGTTCTTCAAATCCATATAAGCCTCGCCATCTATCGTGTCATGTAGAAGGAGATTCGACGCCCTGAAGTCCGCCACTTCCAGCCGCCGCTGTGACCACTGGAGGTGATCGAATTGGGCCCCACCACCGTGCGTTGGTGCGCCTCCCCTCCCTCTACGACGCAGTACCATCTGATCGACCTATAGCTTCACGGATTCAAAGATAAATCGAAACCTAGTTTCGAACCCTTTTCTGAAACCCACTGCAGGTATAATTCAAATAGTTTATAACACATAAAAGCGTTGCAAAGTTTGAAAATCGAATAAAAATCATATCTTTTTCATGTGTTGTCCAAATCCAGTGAAACAAGAGACACCGGGACCGTGACATCGTCTTCTACATTCTAAAAGAGATTGGAACGTATTTGGAGCTCTCTACAATTTTAGAATGAGTGGAACCTAATGTGAGCAATCTAAATTGAAATTGGAATGTATACGCGTTGTATAACTTATATAAGCGATGTATAAATTATATACGCGTTGTATATCTCATATATCGTTGTTGTATAAATTATATTAGCGATGTATAAATTGTACATGCATTGTATAAATCATATATGCGTTGAATGGAATCAAAATGAAATTGAAATGGAAATAAATATATTTATATACATATATATATATATATATTTATACTCCCCTCGTCCACACACCATGGACGATACAAATTATTGGGTTGTGATTGTGAATGATTGATTGTGGTTGCAACAAAATTGGTAGTGTTTGTGGTATATCCATTATGTTGTGAAAATGAATGATATTGTGGAAATCATTGAAATGAAAATATTGTAATGCTGGAAGGCCTAGGATAGCAGAGGACCCATGCTGGATACGGTGCCGGTGCTAAATACCTTGCCGTTGTAATTCCGAAATTTTCTGAAATATTCATGTGTTGAAAAATATTCATGTTTGAAATAAATAGTTTGAACGACAAAAATAACATTTTTATTGTATTTATGAAGTATATAAAATATTCATGTCCGAAATAAATTGTTTGAATGATAAAAATAACATTTTAATTATATGTATGAAGTATGTAAAATATTCATGTTTCAAATAAATTATTGAACGATAAAAATAACATTTTTATTATATGTATGAAGTATATACAATATTCACGTTTGAAATAAATTGTTTGAACAATAAAAAACAACATTTTTATTATAAGTAGGAACCATTAAAAATAACCATAGGTTGAACCGAATACGAACTATTGATTTCATAGCATATCATATTCCATATAAGCATTTGGACTTTGTATGACGAGGTTGAGATTACCATACGAGCGAGATGTTCGTATGACGTTGATTGAATTACAGGTTGAACTGAGGACAGATATGGACAAAATAAATATAATGGTAAATTGCCATATTAAATAAAAAACCCACACGGGTGTAGAGTTGACAATAATCACGTCTCTCTAGTTATTAGATATGGCACATGGATTATTTATTTTCCAACACTGAACGAGGTGACGAGATTTATCTCTGGAGTAAATTTACACACTCCTTCGGGCATAAATAGGACACTAAAAATTGTGTGTGCTTATACTGGATTTATTTGGTACCAAATACGGCCCAATAAATTTCCAAACCCCTCCCCGTACAAAAGAGGTTATGGCCAAATTTTTCGAAATTTAAAGGCGTTAGCCAAATTTTTGAAGTAAAAACTATTTAGAAATCATGGAATAAATTATTTATATATATAAATATAATTAAGGGTGCATTTTTTACAGGTCCCTATTAAGTTTCAAAATATAAAAAAAAACCCGCTGATAAAAAGAATATAAAATACATCCCTATTTTCAAAACATGGCATACCAATTTCCGATTTTGTCCTTTAAACCCTAAAAAATACTCGTTCCATAGATCTGTATCATTTCATTAGTCGCATCCCTCCTTTATCGCGCATCCCTCCTTTATCGTGGACGATTTTAGAGAAAATTCAAATTTCAAGCCGACTTTCAGCGTTTTACTGTAGATCGAAGAAAAATAGGCAAATTCGTGGCGATTTCAACATGAGATTTGCAAAAAACGCGAGAACAAAGGTATATTTTTATTTTCTAATTATAATTTCAACAAATGAAAATTTACGTATATTATATAATAAACCGTGGATGAATATGGAATAGTTGAATGATTTTATGATTTTACTGTTTGGTGCATGATTATGTAATTTTTTTCAGAATTGTTGAATGATTCTGAAAGTTTAATTAAAGTTGTGCAACTATCGACAGATTTATGCATACATGTACGCAGTTAATCACAATTGTTGCATATAATTCTACAACTATTAACTGATTGCTGAATAATTGTATGCATTTATCCGAAACTATTAACAAGATATTGTTATGAATATTTGGAAACATGTTTGAATGTAGTCAGAATGCTCAAAGACTTGTGGAAACCAATAAATAAAAGATAAGCACTAGTGTGCAGTTATTCCGAATACCTGCATTATAGTGGGCAATTTTTATGTTTTTTTGCACAATTCTGTGATGTTATTACAAATTTTTGTACAGTTGGGCGTTCATTTCCGCAATATTTGCATACTTGTGTAAATTATTCTATATAGTAGCACACCTGCGTGCTATTATTGAAAATACATGCTTTGTTTGCTATTATTCGTAAAAGTTGAACACTTGTGTGCAACTATGAAGATTATTTGCACATGTTTGAGTATGTATCAACAATATTTGCAAACTTTGTTATTCAAAATACATGGAGACTTGCGTGACAGTAGACAAAATACTTGCAGACGGGTATACATGTATTTAGAACAGTTTGAAAACTTTTGTTAATAACTATATAATCCTTTTTACAGGTACTTATGGTGGAAGATAATCCTATATGAGATGTTAAAAAAGAGAGAGTGTTAGTAATTACTGAGCAGCCGTCTAAATCTCAACAATTGGTGGAAGAAGGAAAAATCGAGGAAGTGCGAAAAAATCCCAAAAAGGATAGTGTGTAAAGGAATAATCTTAAGGAATTCATCGAACTGATAGAGATACTATATGCAAGATGATCTTTATATGTATAAGAATTATGTATTTCTTGAAAGTATAATGTTGTGAACTTTTACGTGCTGTTATAAATGTAGTTCAATTTTTTTAATATTAATTTTGTATTTTTTTTCAGTTACTTTTTTTCATAAATAATGTTCGTGCAATGATTCTGTATAGTTGGATAGAAGTATGCAAAAATTATGTATATTTGCATAGATGTATGCAATAATACTGAATATTTGTATCAACTTTGCTAGTATATTGGATAGATGAATAAATGTATGAAAAAAATTCATAGAAGCTACATACAGGTACAAAATTATTCTTGTAAATGGATAATGTACACAAGTATTATTCATTTTTGCATATGAGTATGCAACTATTCTCTTTATTTGCATGCAAGTATTCAACATTTATCGTTTATGCTTACTATGTTTTAGCTTTGTCTACCTTTTCCCCCTTGTAATCCTGAATTTTTAAATTTTATCAGCTGATTCTACAATTTTAATTTCATTAGTTATTCCTATAATTTTATGAAGTTTAGTTTTTACATGTCAGTGTTTAATAAAAAAAATAAAACATCTTCAGGAGTAATGCTGCAAATATATACAGATAAATGAGGAAGTATATTGAAAACATGCATACAAGTATGCAAAAAATATTACGAATAACTGTACGCACGACAGCATCAATTCATAATTTCATGTAAAATTAGAAGAGCTTATTTCAGTTCACAAAATAAAAGGGTAATTCGGTTTACACGGTATATAATCATCAACAAGTAGTTCAAAAAAAATAGCAAACAACATTTTCTAACAAATAGAAACAGCCCTTTCTTCCATTTTAATTTCTTCATCTCTAATGCTGTCGTGTGTCCTCACTTCTGTGCTTCATTATGCTAATAACAAACATGTACCAATATTTGCAGGACCACTGTTTAAAAAAAAACATTAATCAGTCTTATCTGCATGTATTATAATAAAATTACAAAAACATAGACATATAATTTTTTTGATTTACGTGTGGAACCTAAGACTTCACTCAAGCCAAACATAGACATATAATTGTAACTAGATGCATATATATTAGCAAATAACAGTAATATCTGCATATTTATATGAAAAATTTCACAAAATTTGCATATACTTTATTAAAAAAATAGAGCTAGAACACTTGTAATATGCATATATTAAGAATATATTCATATATGTATGCAACTAATCATCGGACACGAAAAAACAGAAAATCAAAGGAGCTAAATATTTGTATGCATATATACAGAATATATGCATACTTCTACGCAACTTTTCTGAGTACATCCAAACACATATTATGCCAATAGTTGCATTTTTATATGCTCATATTCACAATATATGCATATTTTATACATATATGCAGAACCGATGAAAAAAAAAATGTTGACAAATTAAACTATATAGCTACAAGCCAATTAAACTAATACGGAATAATGAATCGGCTGTAAAATCAGCAACAAAAAATATCCATCGATAAAACAAGATATTTGAAATAATTCAGAATAATGAATCAACAAAAAACGATTGCAAAATGAAATCCGTGTACCAAAACCAAAATTACAACAATTTGTCGATCACCTGCAAGAAGAAAAAAAATTAAAACGATTACAAATTGAAATCCATAATGTAAAAAACGATTTCAAAATGAAATCATGTGAAAAGTATAAATCACCTGGAAGAACACGCAGCCACTGTATAAAAAACGATTGGAAAATTTACCTTGAAGAACACGCAGCCACTGTATAAATCAAGGACCACTGGATGAAAAAAAAAAAAGGTTAATATGCATTAATCAAACAAAAATAAAAAAACAAATTCAGTTAATTATAACTATATGCATTCATATACGCAAATAATAGAAATATATGCATACTTATATGAAAATTTTAAGAATATTTGCACAAACTGCACCAGCCTACGATCTGACATGGCCGTCGTTCCCCCCTGCAACAGCCGCCGCACCGCCCACCGATGGCTCCACTGCCGTCGACAAACCCTCCTCTTCCTCCTCCTTCACCTGTACAGACCCAAAACTGCACTCCACCGCGAATTGATCACCGCCGCCTCCCCTGATTGGACTGCCTCCACCTCAGTCGCCGTCTGCTACCCCTCCTCCACCACCCAGCGCCGCCATTCCCCCTCCTAAGATCTGTAAAAGTCGAAAAGAAAAAAGTGAATCAGTAAACAAAAAATGAGAACGAAAGAATCCAAAGACAAAAAATGTATATGGAAGATGCCGCCGCCACCAAGGATACGAAAATTATGTTTCTGGATACAAATAAAACCCTAATACGTAACCTATAAACGTTAATTACATTGTAAAAATTAATAAGGGCATTTCCGTACAAATTAAAGCTGCATTTTAAAAATAGGGATGAAATTTGTATGTTTCAAAAGGGGAGGATGTGAGCCTAATTAACTTTAGTTTTAAGGATGTGAGCCTAATTTTCACTATAATTAATATAAAACGAATAATGATGCTGCAGTTCGCGTTTTGAAATCGTAATTTTAAACGATTATTACGGGAGATCCGACCATCGGATTTTCCAGAAACTGGAACCATTAGGTTTGCTTTGGAAAAATCTTTCCAACGATATAAAATTTGTTAAGATCCAACGGTTAGATTTGGCGAAATGTTTAAATCAAATTTGGACGAGAGCAGCGCTAGGGCCATCGAATGACCTGAAACGTCGTTCGATGGAAATGGACTATTTTTAAATAAATAAAATAGTGAAAAATCGTTTTAAAATATTATAAACGATGTGGAATGGAGATAAACCGATTTTGCCTTGGTTTATCAAATATTTTGATGGTTGGACGTATTTGACATGAAAATTATACTAATGAACTGAAATGTGGATGTCGAATAGTTTAACCATAGAAAGAATTGATTTGAATTCTATACATGCATGAATTATTTGAATAGGTCGAGTTAATTCTCATTTCAAATAATTGATCGACGATGAAAAAGCCGAATATATGAAGACGGTAGTTAAAGATCGGAGATCTTCACATCGTTTAGAAGATTACTGATGTCTTGATTAGGAGGTATCCCAAGATGAGGTAATAAGTGGTGATCGTCCAGATGTACTTGGAGATCGACCGAATATGAGAGGGCCTCTCCTCTGTATTGGATATACGGGACGAGGAATAAGGTGCCTCCGGTTTCGTTCAGACCCAGAATGAACTAATAAGTGGATATGTGTCCGATATTGGATTTTATATAGTACTGATTGATTTCTATTAAATATATATCTGTTTGGTGGCGGAGAATTTATTCTCTTGCTTAACACCCTTCTCTAAGACGTACGAGCTTAGAGGTTATATATCAATAGACATCAGTCGCATGGCGTGGAATGTCAATATGGCATGCTGAGATGCAAATGATCAAGGTTTTTGTTGAAAAGCAGAGTCTTGTGGTTGATGATCAAAGCACGACTTTAATATAGCACAGCTTTGTGTATGGCGTTAATTCGGGAGCCTCACACCCCGGGTATGAACCAGAAACGGGAGAAAACTTCAGGGAGGACATGCGTTTCCTTCTATCTGGGAGTGGTGTCATGGTATGGAACACAGACATTTTTACTTATGTGGATGATGGAAAGCGAGGCACCTCGGATATATCGGTTACTATGGAGCCGATGGATATTGAGTCATTTGGCTCATTTTCGCCTCATAGGGCGGGGAAACGTATTGTTCAGGCATTTTAATCCACTCCGTGTAGACCGGCCCTGACGATCCAAGGGTCACTCGAGCTCTGATCCTGAGACATGGTAGGCTATATTTCCTCGAAGTTGGTAAGAACGATCCCTTGCCTTGGTTCATGATGGAAATCCAACTTCCAATACGACATGTGCGGTTTTGATTGTAAACTTATATATAGCGACATGATATGCCGTCTATAATTGATAGATTATGATTGATATTATTTTTGAAACATACATGCACTAGTAATAATATCAAAAGATTTTGATTTATACGTATCAAGCATATTTTGGCCATTATAAGGTAAAACTCTATCCTTCGGTTTGCATTGCATTGTGTGATGGGACCTGAGTCTTATAATGGCTTTATTTTCTATAAAAAGCATTGCATTGTTTAAATGATTTACCTTATTTATGCACTGGCAATCCAATGGAGTAAACCCGTTCCGCGTTAGCGACGTGGTCCTGTGATTGACCTTATTGTTAAATAGGTTAAGTAAGATTTATCATACCAGTCCCATGACTGACTCGTAGTTTGTTTCACTTGCAAACCCGAGTGCCCCTATTTCTACATGGGCAGCCTTGTATTCAGGTTTTAGCAGGCTCATTCTGGATAGTTATGGAGCTGGAGATGGTTTCTATCATTTCTATTATGCTGTTCAGACTTTGTTATGTATATTATGTTTGGTTCCGCTGCAGACATTTTATATGAAGCTTTGTATTTTGTACTAAGTATGATCCTGTTATACAATGTAACTCTGATGATTATATTTGTTCCAGGGTAATTTATTGTACATTACCCGGTGTAATGATATATTTATGTTCTGCTGTTATTGTTTATGTGTTATATTCCAAAGATTATCCTTGCTTCCGTGGCATGGGAGTTTAGGGTCATCACATGTTTACTGCGAGTTATTCTTCATTGATGATCGTCCCATATTGGCTTGACACATCATTCAATGCACTTCTTTTTTTAGTTCGGTGCATGAGTTATGGGTCGGTCGTCACACATACACCTATGCATAGAATTATATATTTATGATCAAAACATTATCTTAGTGATTAGACTTTTGACTTTGGTATGAGAAATTATAGGATGGAGACTTATGTAGTATGATTAGAACATATATAGACATGAAGAATTCTGTATACTACCTAAGTTTGGTATTACTAAGATGTATAACCATCTAAATACCCAACTAAAAAAAGTATACATTTTTATATAAATATGTGGAAACCATAATTAAAATACTTTACATAAAATATTTATGATGTATTTGCACAATGTCTGATTATATTAAATAGTAAAATCATTTAATAAGTAGTATATGATAAAAATTGTTTATTTGATGCTACAAAAGTAAGAAAAAATTATTTTTTTAACTAATAGACAATCATAGTGTACAAACATATGTGTGTGTGTGTACACACATATAGAACACAAATGCGTACGTATATATTCTACATTATTGCTGTTAGATGATTTGAATTCCACAAAACAAATTTTTATTAGAATGATGAAATAATCAATTATTAAATAATCTAAAATTGTTCGAAATTGAATAGTTAAATTATTTTCAAAGTCTAAAATAATATGAATTTATAATTATTTCCACATTGTATATATATTCAGTTTCAAGTAAATTAAATAGTTATATTAATTTTCAAATATAAATGTATGTTAAAATAATGTATAATTTGCTACTGAATTATTATTGCAAGAGATTTTAAAATAATTATTATATGATTTAAATATTTACTTAATTTTTACTTTTAATATTTATATGCACCAATATATTTTGCCATCTAATATATGATAAAACATAGATAAACCGTATTCATAATATGGTCTAATAAACTACAATAATATATAATAATAATATTAGTGAATTGGTTAACATGTTGAATACCTTTCACAAAGGCCTAGAAATCTCATTTAAAATGATGAAATGACTCCCTGAATCAAATTCAAAATTCCAGAGTTGTTGACTCCCGACCTGCTTTAGCACAAATGATCAAACTATAGAATTTTGGTCAAAATTTGCAGAGGGAGAGGAGAGAAAAAGAGTGGTGTAGAGAGTCACATACAAATAGGTAGCCAAATAAAGAGAAAATTAAGTTTTGTCCTTCTCTTTTACTAGTTCCACTCTTTTAAACCATTCAAGATTTTCAGTATTTTGACAAACTTTGGATGTTTTATTCAAGTTATTTTGGATGAAATTTTCATGCCTCATATGAACCTCAAAAGCAATTCCAGCATGAATAATGTCTGCTGCATTTAAATTCATACTGATATTGAATATCGATTAGGGGTGTGTATACGTGTATATCATAGGTACATTGTTCAATATATCAGATACAACTTTTGGTAGTTATTCATAAATATCAGTTAATTTATAATAATTACAAATTAATTAAATTATTTAATATAAAAGTATTTATCATTTTGGTTGTGTGACTCTTTGGTGTAAATTTGGTCAGTGGTTAATGTTAAATGATTCGAATACTAATGTTTTACAAGTCACTTAGCAAGTAGTGTGACTTTATGACCAAATTTGTCTTAATTGGTTTTATTAGAACCCAATTTTACTTTATTAAGCATTATTGGATTGTGACCATTATTTACGTAAATTCTTTTTATCAAAATTATACCACTTTTTACGTACGAAATGTATTAATGGTATAAATTAAGTATCATCCATATTCAATCCTATAGTCCAAACGAAATGACATTTGTTTCATAATAGCGGTTAAACAAAATGATATGAATAGAGACATTAACTTTAAGTTGACTTCAGTTAGTCGTGATATTAACTTCATATAACCAAGGAAAGAACTCCTGACTTGAGTAGTTGTTTTACTTTCAGTGCATCCACTAGACACAACTATAGTCGTGAAATGGTCACCATGCCACGGTTCAAAACCAAAGCGGAGTTTCCATATTGAAGATCAATAGTATTATCGAATCAAGAGAAATGTGTGATTTTATCATATCGATCATTTTTGTTTAACCTTTGTTACAGTAACTAATAAAAACCTATAACGTGAGTCATTTTATATTTATTTAATAACTATCAGCATGTAACATCTTGATGTTCCGAGTAGTCATTGATAATATACTACATAGAATTTAGAAAGCATCAAGCATTCTAGTCTCAGCATGTGTATCGATATATCTAGTCTTGATTCATCTTGAGTAGAAGCACTTAAAATGGAATGTTTAATTTCAATTACTCATAAATACAATACCTTATAACATTTTAACAAAATATATCATTTATGAATTTTCTATTAAGTACACTTTTAATTAAATTAGTTCATATAACTTGTAATGTCAAGTATATAATAGAAAGAAAATACTTTCCATTCCAAATAAAATTGTTTTTTATACAAATAAAAATTTATTAGGGCAATTACAATTCAAGGAGATCAACCAACATGTGCAAATATACATTTGTCACTTGAAGTACTTAAAATTGAAACCTATCAATTATCCATTTACAAGAAAATTAGATCTAAGCTTCGAAGATGATTCGTTCTCCATTCATGGAAGATGAAAATAGCTCATCATTCTAATATCTAGGCTTTCTTCCCTTCCCTATGATCGTCCACTGCAGCAAACATGCCTCCTGATCTTATCGTACGCATGGTAAGGATTTTATAGTTAAATTACTTGCTCACAATTTGCATGGCATTGGTTGCTAACTAATTTACTGACTTCGATTGTGCTATAAGTCTTATGTTGGAACGATCTTCGATTATGCTTTCTCTATATAATCCAAATTTCACTTATTTAGGATTTTAGGTCATCATGATCCCATACTTCTATCTAGTACACGAATATTTTATGTAGATTATCCGTATTGATATTCAAATTGGTAGTTTTCTTATAGAACCCACAAACTAATCTAGAAAAGTGGAATTCAAAGAAAGGTTTTTGTGATTTTCCTTACGGTTATTACAAAAATTACACATTTTTTTCATAAATCATAACACATTTGAAATGACTCTCTTTTATTGATATCTTTCCATCGTGGTTTTGATGCAGTAAATTCCATTTTTGGGTTGTTAGCCTTATTCTAAATAGTTTTCCTCTAGATGACTTCAGGATCTTACAATCCAATCAGCTCTTAAGTCGTTTTAGTGGGGAAATCCTTACCAATCTATTTCCAAGTCCCAATTTCTTCCTCGGTACCAAAGAAAAGTGCCATGTACTCTAGAAGACTCAATGATCAACTCTACATGGAGTATGATAACTTTTTCGGCTACTATCCAAGATAATGGCATTAACTTTTTGGTTAGGACATCCATAGGCCGAATATGATCCCATCCTAATTTTTCTATCGACGATTTGCCTTCTAACCAAGGATCTTCAATAAATATGTCTATTTATTTTGAGAAATTTCTCAATTGCAGTTGATTGCCAACTTATCCATAAACCTCACGATTTCCTTCCATGTTGAAGAAGGATTGTTTAATAGCAATTTGCTAAAAATATTTCTTACGTGCCTCTATTACATGATTTCCTTCCATGTTGAAGAGGAGGTTATTCTAATAGATCTAAAATCATAGGAAGGTAGAACAACAACAGCGGCAGACCCAAATGTCAAATATGTGAAAAATTAGGACACACAACAACAAAGTGTTATTTTAGGTTCGGTTCCAATTATATGCCAGGACAGAGTCAGAGCAATAAAAGAACTTCAAATTCTAATGCAAACCTGGCACGGATAGAAGTAAACACACATACTGAAAGTTCAAGAGGAAGGCAGCCAAAAACTGATGACATAGGGGATGACAATTGGTACCCTGACTCTGGAGCAACAAATAATATGGACAACATAAATCTTGGTTCGAAGGAGTATAGAGATAATGAAACTATTCACATAGGCAATGGTGAGAGTGTTACTATAACACACATTGGCTTTGGTAGCATTAGAGGTAAAAAAAACAAATGTATTTGAACAATTTACTAAGGGTTCTACAAACAAAAAATAATTTACTAAGTGTATCTCAGTTTTGTAAAGACAATAGTGTTTATTTTGAGTTTCATCCTAGTCATTGTCTGGGTAAAAACATACTAATGAAGTTCTTTTACAGGGTCAAGCTGATATAGAACTATACAAGTTCAGTGTTATAAACACTAGAAACATAACTGATGAAAAAATTGGCAAGAGTGGTAAGTCCTATTATTTGTTTGAAACTCAAAAAAGAAAAGAAGTTTTTGATTTGTGGCATGAGAAGTTAGGGCATCCTAATGCAAATGTAGTCAAACAAGTTTTATTAGATAATAATACCTTATTTGATAATATAACCTTGCCATATGTGTGTACTCATTTTCAAATAGGAAAAATCCATAAGTTATCCTTTTTTAATTCACATACACATTACACTAAACCCCTTGCATTAGTTGTTATGGATTTATGGGAACCAACACCAGTAAATATAGATTATGCTTTTAATTACTGTATATCATTTGTTGACTCGTCTACTAGGTACACAAGATATACTTCATGAAAAACAAATTAGAAACTCGTAGAGCAGTTGTGTATTTAATTCACAGACACCTTAGTCTATCTCTTGTTTCTGATCCACTCGTAGTTTCAAACCTAAGAGGTTCGACTCATTTATCTATGATGTGTAAGTGTTTGAGACTTTCTATTTTATGCGTCGAGTTTGATTGTGATGCCTATGTACTAGGGTTTTTGGGTACAATATTATTCTAGGGATGGATTGGCTGGCCATGTATGGTGCCATTCTTGACTGCGAGAGGAGGGTTGTGAGATTGATGACTTATCATGGTAGGACACTCGAGATATCCTGTGATCGGCGAGAGTAAGTCATGTTGAGCTTCTTAGAACCCCTAGATACTTATATCACTGATCACGGCTTGGTACCTATGGTGAGATATTTTCCAAACATGTTCGAGGAGGTGAGAGGACTACCTTCGAGGAGGCAGATCGATTTCCGAATTTATTTGGTAGAGAATGCTAAGCCTATGTGTCATATGGCTCCGAGGGAAAGGAAAGAGCTGAGTAAGCAGGTGGGTGAGCTATTAGAGAAAGGCTTTATTCGACGGAGTATATCAAAGCGGGGAGCACCAGTCGTATTTGCTACTAAGGCAGATGACTCTCTCCGTCTGTGTGTGGATTATAGAGAATTAAACAAGCTCGCAAAGAAGAATCAACACCCACTCCTTCGGATAGACGATTTTTCTAATCAGTCAGTGGGTGAATCCATTTTCTCTCAGTTCGATTTGGCGACTATGTTTCATCAGCTTTGATTTGCAGATGATAGTGCAGATAAGATATCTTTCAGGACTCCATGTGAGTTTTTCGAGTGGCTGGTTATGCCCTTTGGGCGAACCAATGCACAAACATATTTTGTTGATTTAATGAACCGAGTGTTTAGGAAGTTCCAAAATAAGTTTGTAGTAGTGTTTGTGGATGACGTCTTGATATTCTCAAGGGACAAGGATGAGCATGCATTTCATTTGCTAGAGGTTTTCCGTACTCTTCGTGCTCATGGGTTAAAGGCAAAACTCTCGAAGTGCCACTTTTAGCAGAAGGAAGTGAGATTCTTGTGAAATTGTGGTTTTTGAAGAGGGTATAGCAATGGTTCCCACTAAAGTCGTTGTTATGCAAGACTAGAAGGTCCCAAAGAATGCGACTGAGGCGAGGTGTTTTTAGGTTTGGCGGGGGTTTATCAGAAATTTATTAAGGAATTTGTATGGATTTCAGCTCCGCTTACCCGTCTTACTAAGAATAACTTGGTGTTCTCATGGGACATGGACTGCGAGGATTCCTTCATGAGATTGAACAAGGCTCTCACGACTGCTTCAATGTTAACTCTTCCAAATAGAGCTAAGATGTTTACAGCCCTAATATTAACTGCTTCAATGCAAAAGCTTAGGCCATTGTCCTTTTTTATTTCAACATTGAGTTTAGGCCTTCAAGCGCCTAAACCATTTATTCCTTTCTTATTTATGCGCAGTTTGGATTAAGATATGAAACTTATAATTTAAGCGCAATTAAGAAAAATAAGAAATGTGTAAAAAAAAGGATAAATTGGGTTTATTGAAATTATGAAATGAAAATATAATTGAATTGTAACTTTGATGAACTGAATAAATGACATTTAGATAGGTGCTAATGACGGGGGTTGGGTTGTATAATGAAATTAAACAAAAGGGATGTTTATGACTAACCTGTCAATTGAAGTTTACATACAACCTATAATATGGCAGAAAGTTACATGAAGAAAATAGCCTTATTAATAAACTTAAGATTGACGTTAAGTTTAAAATGGAGAAATTAATAAGCATGAGTAGTAGTGTCCTATTAAAAAAATGTGTAGTAGGAGTGATTAGGGAAAATAATGGGCTCGTGGTATTGGTCCATTCCAGCAGTAAGGATATGCTGATCAGGGGAAATAAGAGGCCAATTAAAATAAATAAATTTTTTAGTGACTTAGGTGTTTGTTGAAAATACTATGGGGGTCTAGGGTAGCTAGGCGATTAACAATAATTCTGTGGGGATCTGGCGCTAGTAAATTAAATTGGGAACTGAGTCTAGCGGTGACTTATGTCAATTTGCATTATCAGTTGGGGATTAGTATCAGTTAATATTCCTTTTTATCACACTATACCGAGATCTCAGAGGAGGCGGAGGCACGCTTATACTGAATTGGGTAGTAAGGGGTCTAAACATGGTGGATACGGG
Source organism: Allium sativum (assembly GCA_030737875.1). Lineage (NCBI taxonomy): Eukaryota > Viridiplantae > Streptophyta > Magnoliopsida > Asparagales > Amaryllidaceae > Allium > Allium sativum. The sequence continues at coordinate 422,759,582 of CM060922.1, forward strand.
CATGTTCGATGGGGCGATGAGTGTGCATTGCGTCGGTTAGGGAAGATAAGACACTGTGACATTGGTCATTTACGCTATGTCCTTAGAGATAACAGATTGGGTCTGATAAACCCAAGGCCATAGTCGACATAGATTATCAAAAATGTGTTTTAAGAGTCTATCGACAAGTAGAATGATTGAGTTAAGAAATGTGGGGTGTTACAAAAGGTTAGCAAAATGACTGAGTTAAAATTCCATCTAGGGATGGGTTAGTTCAGTATCACCTTCTAAGTAGGGTTCTCCCACTTAGAGATGTTTAAACTGGCTAAAGATTTCCTAAATAATGTCAACTAGATAGTACAAAGAGGTCCGTTTGGGGGAGAACTTAAATGTCGAGATTTCGTCTACCTATGTGGAGTTAAGTGGTCGCATACTGTAGTAACTTTTTTTTGAAAGGCAAGAAGAAAATTTTATTTCTCAAACTATATGTTTACATTATTAACAACAACCTGAATATACATACACTACCCAAAGCATAACTAACTAAAAACAAGGACTCAAAACATAACCAACAACAAAAGTATCATGCACAACACTACTGAATAAAATCCAGAACCTGCAACTACAAATGACACAAGCAGTAAACATAATCTTGTCTTAAACAGCCTTGTATATCCTTCAAAATTCTCGAATGTATAATAGTGTAGAGTTGGCTTGCATTCATCACTTCAATTCCAAAGATTCTACATTTCCTTTTAGTCCAAACTGCACAAACAAATCGCTTCAAAATCTTCAAAACAACTTTTTTTTATCACTCTTCCATCTTACAGCTTTAAAAATATTAAACCATTCAATAATGCTCGTATTAGATGGCCTATGCAATCCACCGTTTGCTAAAATTTTGCACCATATTTGATGTAACAACCCGGAAAATATGAGCCAATTTAAAAAAATTTAAATTGGCTATTTTAAAGAATTTAAACAATTGAAATAGAATATTTCAATAAAATAATGAATTAGAAATGGTGCGGTAGTTTGAAAATTTGAATTCAAACTTTGACTGACTGTACTGGGTGCAAAATATAATGGATTTTAGTGAAACAAAAAATATTTAAATCTGTTTATGAATATCTTTCTAACGAATCTGAAAAATCAAAGTTTCATAGCGGGAATCAAAAGTTATGGCCAAATGAATTTTAAGAAAAGTCGCTATAGAGAATATATAGCCCTTGAAAATAGACATTTTGCAAACGAAGTCGGAATTCGACGAAACCACTTTTGTTGGATCCAAGATGTCAAATTATTGCTAGGTTTCAAATTTCATAATTTTTGAAGCTAGTATGTGAGCGTGCCAAATGAAAACGTGTTTGGTTAATTTTTGTTAAATTGGATCGACCAAAAAATGGCCATTTTTCAAACGGTCTCAGAATTCGACGAAACTAGTTTTGTTGGGACCGTAGCGTCAAATCATAACTAGATTTATTTTTTTGGAATTTTTCGAATCAATTTATGGCCCTGGCAAATTGAAACGTACGTTCAAAATGAATATTGAATGTTTTATATTTTAATTTGAAGAATAACTGATTGTAATAGTCGAATTGGCCTACGAAACATATCCCATTGTGTTCGAGATGGGGGTATTTAGCTAGGGGCGATAGTCATTGGGTTTGGATTGGTGTTCGTATTGGAAAACACTATTTTAAATTTTAATAAAGCTTGGCCCAATAGAAAAATTCCTTTATAATTTTTATTTTCCAAAAATCAGAAACCCCCCCTCCTCGTAACCCTCGACTTCGACGATGCACAGCTTCCCCCCTTCCCAGGCGATTTCTGGCCGCCACGTTCCTCTTCAGCCCCTCCCCCAGTTGAACTTTTTGAAGCCCATCTCCTCCTCTTCAAATCAACCCCGACTGCACCACCTATCGTCGCCCCAATTGAGAGAATCACCTCCACCAACATCAGCCGTTCGAACTGCCCTACCTGCTCAGCACCGCCACCGAGTGGGACCCCCCATACCTCGTCGTGCGCGCCTCTCCAGCCTCTTCATCGTGATGTGCTTTGATTTTAGTGCAGTGCTACGGATTGGAGTAATAATCGAAACCTAGTTTTGAACCAAAGTTAAAAGGTATCGGATTTGGCCATTTTAAACTGAAAATAACACTTTTAAGTGTTGCAAACTTTGAAAAATCATATCTTTATCGTGTGTTAACGAAATTCGATGAAACAGGAAACATCGTGACTGCAAGGACGCTCTCTACAGTCTAGCAGTGTCCGGCAATTTTTCTGAGCTTGCTAGGATTTTTAGAGAAGCGACAAACCATGGTGAGATTTCTAAACTGAAATGTGAATGGACATGTGCGGTATAAGTTATATAAGCGAAATATAAATTATATACGTGTTGTATACCTCTTGTACATGCATTGTATAAGTTGTATGAGCGAAGTATGAATTATACATGCATTGTATAAATGATATGTGTGTTGGAATGGAAATAAAATATATTTATATACGAATATATATATATATATATATTTTATTATACGAATATATATATATATATATACTCCCCTCGTCCACAAACCATGGGCGATATTTATTGATTGTGAATTATTGAGAAAAATTTGGTGAAAAATGCGAATGGTTGATAGGATTGTTTGTGGTTGATATTGTTTGGATGTGGTTGAAAAATACCATTGTGGTTGAAAAGTACCCATTTGTGATTAAAACAAAAATTGAATAAATTGTGGAAAAGAAAAACATACTCGCCTGCGTGCGAATCAGATGTATGAAATCCCCATTGTAAAAAACCGCGATGTTTTAAGGTAGAGCGAGGAGTCGTACTCGGGACGGTGCCGGTTTTAAATACCCTGTCGTTATTTTGCCGAAATTTTCAATAATATTCATGTGTTGAAACTATATTCATGTGTTGAATAGAAATTCATGTGTTGAAACCGTGTTCAAGTGTTGAATAGAAATTCATGTGTTGAATAGAAATTCATATGTTGAATAGAAATTCATGTGATGAATAAAATTCTTTGAAAAATAAAAATAACATTTTATCACATATCTAAAACTATATAAACTATTCGTGTTTTAAATAAATAGTTTTAACATTAAATATCACATTTTTATTATATATATAAACTATAAAAATTATTCATGTGTTGAATAAAGGATTAGAACGATAAAAACCATATTTTTATCGTGTGAGTGAAGTGGATATTATTCATGTATTGAATATATAGATTGAACAATAAAATTTACGTTTTTTATTGTGAATATGAAGTGCTCAAAATGTTCATGTGTTGAATAAATATTTTAGACGATAAAAATAGCATTTTTATCATGTAAATGATTCGCTAAAAATATACAAGTGTTGAAACAAATATTTGTTTGCTATGAATATTATTTTTAACATGTGGGCGAGCTAAATAAAATAGTCATGTGCTGAAATATATTTTTGTTCGCCAAAAATATCATTTTTATGCGAAACGTGAAGTGTTAAAAATAACCACTTGTTCAAATAAATATGTGTGGGTTAAAAATATTATTTTTAACATGTGTAGGAAGTGTTAAAAATAACCATAAGTGGAAATAAACCTTTGTTCGCTAGAAATATAATTTTTAGCCTAGTTTTGCACATATATATACATGTGTTGAACAGGAAATGGATTAGCAGTTGAGTAAAGAATTTATTTGTGTGCCCGACAAATAGGTAAACCTTGATGAGTTGGGTGTGCAAATTTTATTATCATATCAACTCCTGTGAATGCCATTGGATGCGGAGTGCTAGTTGTTCTGTGTGTAATAATAAACATCGCCATAGGATAGTAACAATTAATTTTGAACTACACTATATGGCATACTTCTTGACGATAGGCATACTTCATCATATACCACATAAGCATTTGGAGCTTGTGTGACGAGGTTGAAGATTTACCATACGAGCGAGAGACTTGTATGGCGATGACTATATATTACAGGTTGAACTGATTACTGATCTGGACTATATAAATTGTAACGGTAAATTGCAAGATTAATAAAACCCCACACGGGTTTGGAGATGACAATAAACACGTCTCTCTGGTCATTAAGGCACTAAAACCATTTATAGGGTAACGAGAATTTATTCTCTGGAGTTATGATCTATACACACTCCCCTGTGGACATCGGAATATATCACTATAAATATGTGCATGCTTATTAGGATTTATTGGGTACCTAATACGGCCCAATAAATTTCCAAACCCCTTCCCGTACAAAGGAGGTTATGGCAAAAAATTTCAAAATATAAAGGTGTTAGTGGAATATTTGAAGTGAAAACGATATTGAAATCATCGAATGAATTATATTTATATATATAAATATAAATTAAATTAAAACGAATCGAGGCCGTGCAGTTCGCGTTTTGAAATCGTAACTTCAAACGATTATACCGAAAGATTCAACCGTCGGATTTTCACGAAACTGAAACTGTTGGGTTCGCTTTGGGAATATCTTCCCAATGATATAAACTTTGTTGAAATCCAACGGTTAGATTTTCAGATATGTGTAAAACAAATTTAGGGAAAAACAACACCAGGGCCTCGGCACGACCTGAAACGTCGTTTAATTAAATAAAGACATTTTAAATAAATAAAAATGGCGATATATCGTTATAAAATATTATTGACGATATAGAATGGAAATAAACCGACTCTGCTTGGTTTGCTTGATATTTGGTGGTTGAATGTGTTTGACATGAAAATTATACTAAAGATCTGAAATGTGAATGTCGAATGATTTAACTATGTGAAGAATTGATTTGAAAATCTAAATATACATGGATTATTTGAAAAGGCCGAGTTAATTCTCATTTCAAATAATTGATCGACGGTTAGAAGTCGAAGAGTTGAAGACGGTTCAAGACCGACAATCTTCACATTGGATGGATGGGCGCTACTGATGCTCATGATTGGAGTAGCTACCTTGAAGGAGCTGAAGTGGTAGTCGTCCGGACGTATTGTTGATTGTACGGATATGCGAGGAATTTGGTGCCTCCGGCTTCGTTCAAACTCAGAACGAACTTGTAAATGGACTGTGTGTCTGACATTGGATTTTGTTCTATGCTAATTGATCTCTATTAAATATATATCTGTTTGACGGCGGAGAATTTATTCTCTTTCTTAACGCCCTTCTCTGAGATGTACGAGCTCAGAGGTTATATATCGATAGAAATCAGTCACATGGAGTGAATTGCCTGTGTGGCACGCCTGAGTGGCATATGATTAAGGATTTTGTTGCAAAGCAAAGTCTTGTGGTTGATGATCAAGGCACGGTCTGTGTGGCGTAGCTTTATGTATAGCGTGGATTCGCGAGCCTCACACCTCGGTATGAGTCAAAAACGGGATAGTGACTGCAGGGAGAACACGACGTTTCTTTCTAGCCACGGTGGTGTCAGTGACTTACCAGCCCTGACATTTATACATACTTTTCACCTGTGTGGTTGTTGGAATGCGAGGTGCCTCGGTTATAGGTCTGTAAGGACCGGGAAACGTGTGTTCAGGAATTGCCAATCCTCAAAAGCAAGAGAGGACCGGCCCTGAAGATCCAAGGACCGCTGCGTGTGATCCTGGGACATTTGGTAGAGTGTCTCGAACGGAGAGGAGCTTGCCCTTGCCTCGACTCATGATGGAATCCAATTTCCAATACGAAATTGTGGATGTGATTGTATTACTAGTATGGCGACATAGTAGATGGTAGCTATGCCGCCTAGGATTGATATTATGATGGTAATTGTTTTGAAACATATATGCATTAGTAATAATATCAACCACTTTTGTTTTATACGTATCAAGCATTTCTTGGCCATTATAAGGTAAAAACTCTATCCTCCGGCTTGCGTTGCATTTTGTGATGGGACCTGAGTCTTATAATGGCTTCATTTTTATAAAAAGCATTGCGATGATTTAATAATTTACTTTATTTCATGCACTAGCACTCATTGGGGTAAACCCGTTCCGCGAAAGTGGCGTGCTCCTTTGATTTGCTTTATTATTGTTGTTTAATTAGTTAAGTAGATTTCTCATACCAGTCCCATGACTGACTCGTAGTTTATTTCACCTTGCAAACTCGGGTGCCCCTTATTTTCACAGGGCAGCCCAGTAACAGGTAGCTGGCGTATTTTGGCTTTGCACCGCAGCAGAGGTGCACCTTTTGGCTCATGGCGAGGCTTGACTACACAGTGTTGACTATTGATTTTTCCGTCATTACTTTATATGTATATGATTCCACCTCAGGCGATGTAGACTGATGTTTCTTTATGTACGCTCTATGTATATGATTCCGCCTCAGGCGATGTAGACTGATCATGTATCTTTATGCACTAAGTAGTATCCTGCACTGTGCTCTCTGATGTTGTGATATGTATATGATTCCGCTGTCATATTTGTGTAAATTATTCTATTTCTTGATTATGCTATTTTCTGTACTCTGCTAATGATGATTAATGTGTTATATTCCAATGATTATCCTTAACACCGTCATACAGGGATTTGAGATCGTCACAGGTGGTATTAGAGCTCGAGTGACCCATAGGAGCCACAGGGCCGGTCCACCGATGTGGATTAAAATGCCTTGTATTCAGGTTTTAGCAGGCTCTTTCTGGATAGCTGGAGCTCCTTGTATTCAGGTTTTAGCAGGCTCTTTCTGGATAGCTGGAGCTGAAGATGGATTCTACCATTTATCGCTTTTTATGTTGTTCAGCTCCTATTGTACATATTATGTTTGTTTTCCGCTGTAGACATTAATGTATAGCTGAACTGTATTTTGTACTAAGTATGATCCTATATACTGTGTAACTCTGATGATTATGTTTATCCAGTGTATTCTATTGTACATTATCTGGTGTATTTAATTATTTATGTTCTACTGTTACCTGTTTATGTGTTATATTCCAAAGATTACCCTTCCCACCGTCTTATCGGGTTTGGGGTCGTCACATTTGATAAACAAAAGAACACTCAAAGAATATATGCACAATTGTTTTAGCTTCAGACTTACAAAGCACACACAGATTATCAGGAATTACATCAATAGAGAATAGTTTGTCTTTAGTATTAAGTGCATTTGCCATCACTTTCCAGGGAAGAAAGTTCTCTTTAGCTGAACTACCAATATTCCATATTCTAGATGACCATGCAAAATTTATTTATCATATTGCATCAGACTATAAACATGTTTGATGGAGTGTTCTTTTCCTTTCCAAATAATAGCATTATCACCACTATCCTTAATGTTCTCAACAATATCATTCTACAGCTGCCTTAAAATAGCAGAACTTGTATAAGGCAACACAAGCATACCATCATGAAAGTAGTCCTTAACTAATAAAGAATCAGGAATTCCAGAGTTCATTTTCAAATTGTAATCAACAATTTCACTTAGAATAAGACCTGGTCTTACCTAATGCCAAAATGATAACTTTTCCATAACTCTGTGGTTGAAATAAATATAAGACAAGAAAGTACTTATAAGTTTTAAAATACATCTCCGGCTCCACCTTGAATTTTGACGAATAGTCATTGATCATAAATGCTTCCTTCCAATTAAATTATGGTGTACCATTAAGACCATAAGCTTCTTTCAATAGAGATCTTGTTAAAATATACTGATATTACTGCGTTATTCCACACAGATAGGTTAGTTATACCTAAACCATCATATATTTTTTCATCATATAGCTTGTGAAATGCTATAGGTATCATTTTCTTTGAAAAAAGGATCACCGTGCCACATAAATTTGTTAATTTCTCTAGTTACCATGCTTATGAGTTTAGCAGGCAAGATATAGTGTCTAGACCAATATGTTGTCATGGCAACTGCAACTGATTGCACCACTGTTAGTCTACCAGCTTGAGAAATCTTGCAACTTGGCCATTATTGCAGCTTACTGATAATCTTTTCAAAAAAGGCATTCACTTTTCTTTGGTTATTTTTTAACAAATAAGAGGCAACCCTAAGTAAAATGTATTAGTAGGAAACTCCGACAACCCAGAACATCTAATAATTTCATTCTTTTTATCACTTGGCAGGCCAGAAATTATGATATGAGACTTGTTCGCATTTATTTGAAGCCCGGTAATTATGTAGAATTGATGAAGAGTTGTTAAAATGCATTGGATGTTACTGAGAGATGGCTTTGTAAAGATTATTAAATCATCTGCAAATAACAAATGTGCAATCATAGGAACCTTACACTTAGGATGCAAATCCAAATTTCCTTTCTCAACTTGCTCAATTGGCAGAGAATTTAAAAGCTCCATTACAATGATAAAAAGGTATGCTGAAATTGGATCCCTTTGCCTAATGCCTCGTGTAACTTTAAAATATCCATGAAGACTACCATTCCTTGAAATAGAGTAGATAGCTGAAGAGACACATGTATAAATCCATGTTAAAAAAGGTTTTGGAAAATTCATTCTCGACATTACTGCTAAAATTGAATTCCAAGATATAGAATCAAATGCCTTTCTAATATCCTAATTTACCATACATCTAGGAGATATGTTCTTCCTATAGTAACCGTATAACAACTCCTGAGTAATCAGAATATTATCACTTATTGATCTATAATTTATATAGGTTGATTGATTTGTAGTTATAATAGAGGGTTGAACAAGTTGCAATCTATTTGCCAAAATCTTAGAAATCACCTAATACACAATATTATAGCAAGATATTGGTCTAAATTCTGAGACTGAAGCAGGTTTTTCCACTTTTGGAATCTATGTAATAGTAATGGCTAACAGACTTAATGGTAACTAGTTATGTAAGAAGTAATACTAAATTGCATTGATGATATCATCACCTATTACTAACCAACACTGTTGCAAAAAGAATGCATTATACCCATTAAGACCCCCACAGCTAGTAGCATCTAAATTGAACACAACTGCTTTAATCTCATCATTTGTGATAGCACTAATGATATTTTGTGACTGCTCAGTTGTTAGTGAACGAAGACTTAAATGATAAAGTGGCCACACATCTACCTAATAAGCATTTGAGGAAGCCAAAATAGAAGTACAGTAATTAACAAAGCCAGGATTAATTCCATCTGTATTGGAATGAAGATCACCATTCAAATCCTTGATCATAAATATAGAGTCTCTGGCTTTCTTAACCTTTAGAAGATTATGAAAATATTTAGTATTTCTGTCAGCCTTCGCTTCTTTACTAAAATATGACTTCTTCCTTAATGCTTGTAATTCCATATCTAATGCATTCTTCAGTTTATTCTTCAATTCAAATCTAGACTACTGCAAATTGACATCATTTGGATTCTAATGAATTGCCTCTTGAATTTTAGCAAGCTCAACCCTTACTAATGTTGATTGCTTATAGCCTTTACCAAAATTATAAGTAGACCAAAATTTTAATAATATCATTTTATATAAAAGTTTAAGCATAGGATTACTCCTGCCTGATTAGACCACACCTGCAATAATTTTTTAGAGAAATTTACATGTTTAATCCAAATATTAATTTTTTTAAAAAGAGGTTTTACCCTTACCAACAACATCCTCAGTACCCGAATGAATAATTAAAGGACAGTGATCAGATAGAGTTGATGGTATAATTTGATGAAAAGATTTTGGCTAGAGATTTAAGAAGTTTGAATTAACAAAAATATGGTAAAGCTTGCAAAGAGTTGGATTACCTAATTTACTACAATTAGACCAAATATATAATAAACCAAAGCTACTCAGAGGAATCATGTCGGCTTTAATTATGGTTTGATTCAATGGAGCAATGTCATTAATTGATAGTGGACAATCACCAAATTTTTGGTCACAAGTGTACATATAGTTAAAATCAACACCAATAACCCATGGTTTATAAGAAGAACCGAGATGACTAAAATGCTCAAGAAAAGGATGTCTTAAAGAGATAAAATTATGCACATAAACAAAAGTCAAAAGAAATTTAGAATTTGAAGGAATATGAACACATGAGTAATAAATATATTGATCAGACACTGAAATTTTTTAAGTTTGAAATAACAAGGATTCCAAATAGTCAACAGTCTACCAAAGCTTTCTTCAACAAGATTGTGATCATAATGCCAACATGATGAAATAAAAGAAGCATCTCTCTTAGTCGAATTCATTTCAAGTTTAGTTTCATGTAAACACATTAACTGAATGTTGTTATCTCCAATGAAAGATTTAATTTCACCTTTCTTTGAGGGTAGATTAGCACCTCTTATATTCCAGAAAGCTATATTATTCATCATTTAAGAGGTAGGGGTCAAGAATGATTTTTCCTAGTATGTCTTGATGATGATTGAGGATTTCTTTTATCATTGACTGGCAAAACCTCATCAGGTTTGAACTCTTTACCCAAATTCAATCCTTCAAACTCACCAAATTTAGCTTTCCTTGATTTCTTCTTACTACTCTTAGATAATTTAGCATTTGAAATGGAAGGTGAGATAGTTACCGGTGGAGGAAGATCAATATGCGAGGGAGGTGATAAATGGGAATAAGGTGAAGATAAAATTGAGACAGAGGGAATGGTTGAAGAAGACGAAGGAATCTGAAAACTAAAAGATGAAGCACATGACATGGTGTTTAATGAAGAAAATGTGGAGGATTCAATGTTAAACGTGGCTAAAGATAAAGAAGAGTCACTATCTTTAAGCACTTGATCATGATTTTCCATGTTGCCGACATTACTATCCTCAGTAATGATTTTTTCCTTACTACCTTGTTTATCAACATCATTCACTTTATCTTTTATATCACTATCTTCTTTCCTTCTCCACACCTTCTTTTTTTAAACAACATCATTCTAACCTCTCTGATTCACATCCATTTTATCACTTCTCCAATTTTGCTTGAGATTTATCTTATCACTGGCATGTCTGTCCTCATAACTGTAATGATTCTTCACATCATCATTCATAGCTACCCTAGCTCTATGTTCACATTCACCTGTTTCATGCCTAAAAATCTTACAATGTGTACAAATTCTTGGTTGCCAGTCATAAAAGAGCTTAATTGAAGGGCCGTTTGTTAAATTTGTTGATACAAAATCACAAATTGATTAGTGCAAATTTGCAAAGAATGGAAAGTAAATATTTTTATAATGGGAATGCATTGATTGCATTTGATGAGGTGGTAGAGAAATAAATGAAGGGATTAATTTCTTCCATCTATGCTAAAGAAACAGATTGATTTACTTCCTATGTTTGCACATTTGTTGTTATGGTAATTTGCCTCCATTATATTATTACCATATGTTGGTAATTTAATTGATGACTCATATATATTTGCACTGGCTACATATTGATGGGTAGACTTTAGTGTAAACTCATCCTGGCTTGGAGCCAGTGATCCCCAATGGTGTCTCTTCTTGTTAAACCTGATTGAGGTTTGGATATGTAAACTCTTATTTTGTAATCTCTTGTAATTCTCTCATGTGATATAAAATCTCTCTCTCTTTTGGACTGGACGTACACTATGATGATAGTGGAACCAGTATAAATATTGTGTGTCTCTTTATTTCTATGTTATAGTTATTTACTATTTTGTTGATGTAATAGAATAATTGCAATCAGATTAGATTGGTGTTCAATTGGCAAATCTAGATCCTATTTATTGTGCTTCCGCATATGCACAAAATCATAACAGATTAGTACCGGAGCGAGGCGATTTGTTCTATATTATGCATCAATTATTTCTACAAAGGTCGGTAGATTCAGTGGTGATTATGCTATTACTGTTTTGGAGAAAAGGAGACTTTGGTGGAGGAGATTATGTTGAGAGTGAAGAGCGTTCCAATCTGGGAACTTTGACGTGATATGGAGTTATTGTGTTGAAGGGGCTATGGATTTGGGAAGTTTTGATCATGTTTCTGACAGGGGTCTTCATGTTGATGATGCTCGAGGGATCCACGATGATCAGGAAAGGAGCTCAGGTCAAGTGATAGATGGGTGTCGAGACAGAGATCATTGTGGCTTAGACAGGGGTCTTCACATTGATGATGCTTGAGGGATCCAGAGTAATCGAGGAAGGAGCTTAGATCAAGTGGTAGACAGGTGTCGATGTGTATTGCAAGCACTTTTAGACCATTGGTTTATGCATGGTGCAACTCATGGTGGTAGATGCATCTTTTGCAGGCGGTGGGTGAAGCTTGTAATGGTTTTAATTAAGTTGCAGGAGAGAGATTTTTTTTGGCAATTGAGAGAATTATTTTTTGGTCTTGGTGGTGTTGAGATTACTTTGGAATCTGTCTTTTTTTTATTTTGGATATTTGCAACATTTTGTTGGCGGGCGGGGACGTAGTCTGAGCTCGTTAACAATTGTGTGATGAGGGGTGGCTTTGCTGGAACCCATTTGGTAAATATTCTTTTTTTGGTGTATCTTGTTGTGAGAATTTGATTGAAGGTGGGGTTCTATTGAAGAGTTTTATGTTGTGAAGAGAATTTTATTGGAGATGGGGTGTTGCAGATATGTGACTTTGCATCAAGGTGAAGTGTTAAATTTGGTGATACAAAATCACAAATTGATTGGTGCAAATTTGCAAAGAATGGAAAGTAAATATTTTTATAATGGGAATGCATTGATTGCATTTGATGAGGTGATAGAGAAATAAATGAAGGGATTAACTTCTTCCATCTATGCTAAAGAAACAGATTGATTTACTTCCTATGTTTGCACATTTGTTGTTATGGTAATTTGCCTCCATTATATTATTATTGTATGTTGGTAATTTAATTGATGACTCACATAGATTTGCACTGGCTACATATTGAGGGGTAGACTTTAGTGTAAACCCATCCTGTCTTGGATCCAGTGATCCCCAATGGTGTCTCTTCTTGTTAAACCTGATTGAGGTTTGGATATGTAAACTCTAATTTTGTAATCTCTTGTAATTCTCTCATGTGATATAAAATCTCTCTCTTTTGAACTGGACGTACACTATGATGATAGTGGAACCAGTATAAATATTGTGTGTCTCTTTATATCTCTGTTATAGTTATTTACTATTTTGTTGATGTAATAGAATAATTGCTATCAGATTAGATTGATGTTCAATTGGGAAATCTAGATCCTATTTATTGCGCTTCCGCATATGCACAAAAATCATAACACCGTTATCACCTAAACTATCCACCTTTATGGACTCTGGCTATTAAAACTCAAGGTTACTACCAGTGACTTGACGTATTTAATTCTCTGCATCTTCTCAGTACTTTCATCAAAGCAAATTAGTTTTCCTACATGACATGCTAGCCAATTAATACCCACAAGTGTCCACAAAATTAATGGAATTCTACGAAAATGAATCCAAGCAGGAACCCTCATAATTTGTGCCTAAGAACTACCAATGGAAGGATCCCACCTTGTTATAATGAACATTCTACCCCTGATAAAATATCAGGTCAGATTGCAAGATTCTTTATCTATCATGTTCATTTGAAAAATTGAAGTAAAAATTTATCCCATCAGATTTAGTACTGACTTCACCATTCAAATTCAATTTTTATTCAAGAAATTAGCAACAGTGAGATATGACAACGTACCGTCCAAGTAAAAACCAACCAAATGATTATTCAAATACTTCATACCCTTATCTTTCACCAGATCTGGAAGCTCTTTAGGCACACCATCCTTAACTATATCAAACTGAATTGGCTTAAAAACGCCAGCATTGCGAGGAAGAGATTTGAATAGTGAAGTGAAATTGGTTTTAATAGTGGTTTGATTGACATTAGAAGGATTCACCAAGACATATGAGGTGTTTGAAAGAATGACATTAGAATGATTCAGAAGGACATTTGAATCTTTAGAGCAATTGGCATTAGATTGATTCACAAAGACATTTGAGTCAATAAAAGGATTGATATTAGCATAGTTTATATTAGAAGTGTAACACCCCATGTCCGTTAGTGTCACTCACAAAGGGAATGCACTAAGTTCTGTGGAGCATTTAGGGTAAAAGATGCAGATAAATTACAAGACAGACAGAAATTAAGCAGCGGAAAATAAAACTTTGCTTTATTGATAAAATAGTTTGTACAACGATTTCTTTTTACAATATCAGAGTATCATCTGTCTTACAAAATAAAGAAGCATAAAAATACATTTATATTCCCCAATTTAACAAGAACCAGCCATAGCATCTGGAAAGAGAATCCAAGCAGAACTTCGACAAATCTTCAAGCTGGGAAAGAGTGACAGTCCAACTTAACCTGAGCTATACTACTCCTTCCTTTACTACCTGGGGGGGGGGGGATGGAAGAAAAGAAGACGAAAGGAAAACAGAGTCAGACATAAAGCCTGAGTAAGTTCAATAACTTCTAGCATGTGAACATGGAAAAACAAAAAGACATGAATTAACAGAATACAAGATAGACCAAGATGACAGGGTCAGCAAGATTAAACAAGGTTAACACAAGATATACTCAGATAAGATAAACTGGATACGCTCTCTAATACTTTCGCCGCTTCGCTATTCCCTTGTTATACTGGTTTCTATATCTCTGCACCGCCTAACTAGTGTCCCAACTAGTAACGATAACGTGATCCCCATCCCTGTATTTTTCCATCGCCTTCAGGCATCTATTTATTTATTTGTTACCTAGACTTAATTTAGGGTTTTCCACCAAGTGCCTTTTAGATTCAACTAGAGTTTACGCTGTCTGCTAAACGCTTTTCGGATTCAGGATTTATGCCACCTAGTTCAACTAGGAATTATGCTACCTGTCAAACGATGCCCCTAAGTCTAGGACACGCTACCTAGAGTGGTATATGTTTCTATACTTCCCCACGCATGTATCGCGAATCGTTATCGCTTGTCTAGATGCACATGTCCTGTAATGTGCGGTCCGAGTCCTGTGACAGGGCAAATCAAGGAATACAGAACTCAATCGGGAGCTTTCAGATATCTGCCGATGCAGATGCTAAGGTCTGTTTTTATTTCAGTGGCTATGGTCCCACTTGACCCCTCCCTCAACTAATGAAAGGCACACCTTGAAAAATGAGAACTATACGTCGGCCCCGGTGCCCCACTATCCTATGGCCATCCTCACCCATAACTAGATAGCAAGTATACCCATAACTAGATAGCAAGTATATGGTCTTTTGGAGTTCTCCGCCTTTCCGCTTCATGTATCTCGATTGACTCAAGATGGATGGTAGACGACAAGTCACTATCACAGGGCTACCATTTGCTCGCCGGATCACGCCGGTCCATCCTAGTCTTTAGGTTTCCATGTATTGCAACCAAGGCATACCCCCGGTTCTTCTACGCAGACCTTAACCTCTGTGGGCCCAGGCGGATCATCTGCAGCCTCACAGAGGGATACCAAGAGTACCCTCACGTCCCCTCGAAGCCTCGGGCTTCGTAACCGAATTCGTTGGAGCCTCCTTTTTACTCAGACGGACGTTCGCTCCTCCTCGTGCTATACTAAGAATTACTACTTAGTTTTACTAACTAAGATTTACCACTTAGTTTCCAGAATCGTTGTTTTCTTAAATAAGTTTACTTAGTTCTCTTTCCCGTTAGTTTAGATTGGTTAAGTGTCATAGTCAATTCAAGCTAACTTAACCCTCCTTATTTATCCTGTTAAATTGGTTAAGTATTGTCAATAACTCATGTTGACTTAACCCTACCACAAACCAAGTTATATTGGTTAAGTATTTATTACTTAACCCTACCCATTCACCCTGTGTTGGTTAAGTGTTCCTTTTTAACTTAACCTTGCCCGTCTGTTTTAACTAACATGTTATTATTAATGGTTAAGTATTATCCCTTCATGTTTTAGACTTAACCTCATTCCTTTATCACAACCTGATGGTTAAGTGTTCAGGTTTACTTAACCTTACGGTCTAGCCCAGCTAACATATCAAATTGGCTAAGCGTATTAGATTTTTACCCAACCTCTAGTCTAGTTAACATGTTAATTTGGCTAAGTGTATCAACCTTACTTAACCCCACCTTCTAGTCTAGTTTACATGTTAGTTTGGCTAAGTGTTTTCTTAGTTACTTAACCCCTACAAATCTGGTCTTGTTATCATAAGTTTGGTTAAGTGTCCCTATGGACTTAGCCCTCCCATTCTAGCTCGACTGTGTTAAGTTGGTTAAGTGTTCCTATAGACTTAACCCTCCTATTCTAGCTTAACTACGTTATGTGCCAGTCTGAACCTAACCCCACCCATCAGTTTAGTTATCATGTTGAACTGGTTAAGTGTCTTAGTTGACTTAACCTTACCATTCTTGTTCTAGCTTTAACTAAATAAATTAAAGCCGTTACCACTCACATTAGACAGGTATCGTTGCGACTACTGGATGTGCTGGTTGGTTCCGGGCAGGTTTACATCACAACTCAGTCTAACCTCGGGTTAGGCATATTCGTGTTTTCTAAGTTCAAAGGGTTTCAATCTATTTTCAAATCAAGTTTTGAAAGTGACCATCCCGTTCGTCGGATCAGTTAGGGATAGCTAGGGAGAGCAGGAAACTTGTATTTTCCAAACTCAAGCCTAGACACTATCCTCTTTGTCACCCTAGAACTTTCTGGTGTGTCATTAAAAGAGATGTCGTTAATAAACCTTTAATTTGTCTAAATTTACATTTCCTCATTTAGGTCAAATTCTATAAGTAAATTATTCTTAATTTACTCATTTCCTAATTACTCTTTTAATGTAAGTTGTCAACATTTATTCTTATGGCCCATTTTCCCCTCTATATCATATTTATGCCTTTTGGTATGTAAACTATACCAAATTAAGTGTCACTAACCGTGATTTTGCTAAACCTGATGGTTATTCCCAATTATGGCCACTCTCAAATTTATACCAATATACTTATTACGCCAAATTAGCTAATCCAATCCTGGTTTAGCATTCTAATTAAAGTTCACGTCAAACTAGTCTTATTATTCTAGTTCATAACTCATGTAAATGCTAGATTTACAAGTCAATACTAGATTCAAATTACACATCCTATAATTCATGTTAAATTTATCAAATTTGTATTTCTATGAACATGCCATACATGTTCCCAATTTATGCCAAATTCCATGTTTTACAACTATGTTTTAGTACATTTCACATTATGCCCAAATCGTATTCCCACCGTTCGTATAATTGCGATTCAATCTAGATTATGGATAAATCTAGACTCGTAGAAATTTGGGAATGAACCAAAGATGCTATGAAAAAGGATGGACATAATAACTGGCATAAAAGGTTTGAATAACGACGTAGGTTCAAGAACATGGGTAGACCTAACTTAATAGGTAAATTCCCAAGGTCTAAAACCAAGGATAGACAGAATAGAGACGCAGGTTCAAGAACATGGGTAGACCTAATTTAATAGGTAAATTCCCATGGTCTAAAACCAAAGAAAACCAAGGACAGGCAGAATAAATAATCGGGTTTAATCTCATAATTACAGAACTTAGGCAACGCTTTCCTAGTCATAAATCATAGGTGTTTAATCACAGATGTCCTTGTTATGTCATAGGCAATAGTTTATGTTTTCTAATCAAAGGCATAGGTTTAGTCAAGGAAATAATCCTCACAGCCACAGTCACAGTCATAGGCGATGTCCATAGTCATAGGCAATGTCCATAGTCATAGGCAATGTTTATAGTCATAGGCAAATGTTCATAGTCATAGGCATGTGGTTTTAAGGTCCATAGTTTCATAGTCTTATCGGTCATCGAATCATAACAGTTCTTAATTAAGTCCAAAGACATAAGCACAGATTCGAATAGAAAGATTTGGCATATTCTTTTATTCCTTTAATTTCATGTCACGAAAGGAAAAACGTTCAAATCTAGAAATAACTGACTTACAGAGATTAGATTAGAACAGAAAGATGGCGTTGCTATGATTCGTAGAAAAACAGTCGTTGCAGTCATTCGAATCCTCACTTGAATTCTAGCTTGAATCTCCTCTTTGAAAGTCTTTGAGCAGCACCTCCTTGTCTTGATTTATTTTATATATTATTTTATTTATTATTTAATTAAGAGGAGGAGTTTGCCAAGCATCTTTGCAGCATAAGGGTAGAAAAGAATTGTGAATAGAGAAGAAGACTAGGGCTGTTTATATAGTGTTAGGTGGACGAACCTGGTCAGAAAACGTGACCAAATACATCAGAATGAACAAGGTGCAGAAAGCTGGAAAAACAGAGGGGGGGTCGACCCCCAGGTCGACTATGTAGTCGACCTGGGTGCCCTAGGTCGACTACCCAGTCGACCTGGGTGTCTTAGGCGGGAAAATTCCCACACTGGCCAATCCGGCCCGATTTTTGAAATTTGAATTTGTTTTCTGTCTGTTCGAATTTTAAACTGAATTCTGAAACTTCCGGAGGCCATATCTCCCTCATACGGACTACGATTTACGCAAACTCGGACTCGTTTTCATGCAGAATTCCAAGACGAACACAATGGCGCAGCCCGTTTCCCTTGATTTTGATTTTAACTTTTAATTCTGCCTTGATTTGTGAATCTTAGTGTTACAGAATCACGGGGTGTTTCATTCTCCCCCACTTAAAAGGATTTCGTCCCCGAAATCTTCAAGTTAGGAAGAATGTGTCCTACCATCCAATCACCCACCTACTCAACCATTCAATCACAGGCATCCATTGTCCTTAAAAGATCTCTAATGCTTTCATGTTTATATGCATAGTGTGTGTATATGTCCTTATCCACTATAAAATCAGGCGGTCTACTGATTCAGTCGACCACCTTAATGCGAGTCATGTCAGTGCCATGCGTCCAACCATGTATGCAAGCATCCCTAGTTATGTAAATACTATATGCGTGCACGGCCATTCATCCATATGCAACATCCATATGATAACATATCAAGTTCCATTTTACAAGTAAATACATATCTGTAAATGCAATATGAAAGCGTCTGAACTGATCTAGTGCCTAATACGTATGCATATGCATTCACAAGCAACCATTAGCAGCCACTTACAACCACCAGCCATAACATGTTTCAAACACATGTTTACATCCATTGGCTTCTACCTAAGGATCGAGGATACAACCTAGAGGATATACTTTGGAAAGAGAGAAACAATTATGCGTAAAGCTCCTACCAAAGAAATCAAGGATGCACCCTTAAGGAAAAGGGTATGATGCTAGTATCTAGTCTTCTTGAGCTTTACTCCACTGTATCTTAACCAATTTAACTTCACGATTGTGAAGTTCTGGATCTCCATTTCCAAAATAAACAGATGTCAATCACAGTACCAGGTATACGAACTAAGATGATTAGAGGTTTCCCTCTTATCCGCCATGCCATAACTATAAGAGTCGAAAGGTCACTACGTGCTCTTTGGAGTGCCTGCCATAACTATTCATCTCTCACGCAAACCATCCTAGTCGAACTCGACATTCCTCAAGTACAAGCCCCAGAGGCCTAAACCAATATCAGACAAGCACCCAAGGAATATCTCCTCCGAATTTAGATGACCTACGTGAGATGATATAAGCAAACTCGGTATCTATCCTCAAATCCCTACTAACCAAAAATAAGCTGGTCGGACCACCAATTGGATTTGAGACTCTAGTGGGATCTTTCTACTATACAAGTACTATGGTGCAGAGACTCAACTATGGAAGTGGATATGAACAAATGAGAAGCGCTAAAGCTAAAGGAAATAGTACGAATAGCAAAACTAGACTCTTCCATCGGAACTTTACTACCTTTCTCCTAGGTACGCTTGGTGGCGAAAGTATGTACTTGCCCTTTTGAAAATCTTGTTCCTCGTTCTTGTCCTCGTAATTAATTATATGCCCTATCATACCCTAGTAAAGATACTTCCTCTTGTCTTAGGTTTTATAATTTCTTCCTCCTTCGTGAGCTAAATCTACATCCATGAATTCCTCATCCTAGGGTTGTGCTCCTTAGCCAAACTCCTCGTCCCCTTCCGTGTGTAGTCATGTTGACAAATCTCTCGAAAACGGCCTCCATCCTCCGGAAAACCCTATAAGCTTCGAAAGAAAACTGCCCGTAGATGAAACTACTACGGCTATGGATGCAAGCCGGGCACTACTTTGCCCTTCGATGAGGTTACCTCCCAGAAAGCCAGGAGCCCCAGAGACTCAAGAAAGAAGGAGACAAGAATTTAAACAGAGGAAGAGAAGATAGTGCGTATGGCTTTGGGGAATATGTCTTTAAAACAAATTTTTTTTCTCTTGAAAATGCTTCTTTAAAAACCGTTTTGAAAATAATTTTTCAAATCCTTTATCTGATCTGGTAACCTTCAGCTCTGATACCACGTGTAACACCCCACGTCCGTTAGTGTCACTCAAAAAGGGAATGCACTAAGTTCTGTGGAGCATTTAGGGTAAAAGATGCAGATAAATTACAAGACAAACAGAAATTAAATAGCGGAAAATAAAACTTTGCTTTATTGATAAAATAGTTTGTACAATGATTTCTTTTTACAATATCAGAGTATCATCTGTCTTACAAAATAAAGAAGCATAAAAATACATTTATATTCCCCAATGTAACAAGAACCAGCCATAGCATCTGGAAAGAGAATCCAAGCAGAACTTCGACAAATCTTCAAGCTGGGAAAGAGTGACAGTCCAACTTAACTTGAGCTATACTACTCCTTCCTTTACTACCTGGGGGGGGGGGGGAACGGAAGAAAAGAAGACGAAAGGAAAACAGAGTCAGACATAAAGCCTGAGTAAGTTCAGTAACTTCTAGCATGTGAACATGGAAAAACAAAACGACATGAATTAACTGAATACAAGATAGACCAAGATGATAGGGTCAGCAAGATTAAACAAGGTTAACACAAGATATACTAAGATAAGATAAACTAGATACGCTCTCTAATACTTTCGCCGCTTCGCTATTCCCTTGTTATACTGGTTTCTATATCTCTGCACCGCCTAACTAGTGTCCCAACTAGTAACGATAACGTGATCCCCATCCCTGTATTTTTCCATCGCCTTCAGGCATCCATTTATTTATTTGTTACCTAGAATTAATCTAGGGTTTTCCACCAAGTGCCTTTTAGATTCAACTAGAGTTTACGCTGTCTGCTAAACGCTTTTCAGATTCAGGATTTATGCCACCTAGTTCAACTAGGAATTATGCTACCTGTTGAACGATGCCCCCAAGTCTAGGACACACTACCTAGAGTGGTATATGTTCCTATACTTCCCCACGCATGTATCGCGAATCGTTATCGCTTGTCTAGATGCACATGTCCTGTAATGTGCGGTCCGAGTCCTGTGACAGGGCAAATCAAGGAATACAGAACTCGGTCGGGAGCTTTCAGATATCTGCCGATGCAGATGCTAAGGTCTGTTTTTATTTCAGTGGCTATGGTTCCACTTGACCCCTCCCTCAACTAATGAAAGGCACACCTTGAAAAATGAGAACTATACGCCTGCCCCGGTGCCCCACTATCCTATGGCCATCCTCACCCATAACTAGATAGCAAGTATATGGTCTTTTGGAGTTCTCCGCCTTTCCGCTTCACGTATCTCGATTGACTCAAGATGGATGGTAGACGACGAGTCGCTATCACAGGGCTACCGTTTGCTCGCCGGATCACGCCGGTCCATCCTAGTCTTTAGGTTTCCATGTATTGCAACCAAGGCATACCCCCGGTTCTTCTACGCAGACCTTAACCTCTGTGGGCCCAGGCGGATCATCTGCAGCCTCACAGAGGGATACCAAGAGTACCCTCACGTCCCCTCGAAGCCTCGGGCTTCATAACCGAATTCGTTGGAGCCTCCTTTTTACTCAGACGGACGTTCGCTCCTCCTCGTGCTATACTAAGAATTACTACTTAGTTTTACTAACTAAGATTTACCACATAGTTTCCAGAATCGTTGTTTTCTTAACTTAGTTTACTTAGTTCTCTTTCCCGTTAGTTTAGATTGGTTAAGTGTCATAGTCAATTCAAGCTAACTTAACCCTCCTTATTTATCCTGTTAAACTGGTTAAGTATTGTCAATAACTCATGTTGACTTAACCCTACCACAAACCAAGTTATATTGGTTAAGTATTTATTACTTAACCCTACCCATTCACCCTTTGTTGGTTAAGTGTTCCTTTTTAACTTAACCTTGCCCATCTGTTTTAACTAACATGTTATTATTAATGGTTAAGTATTATCCCTTCATGTTTTAGACTTAACCTCATTCCTTTATCACAACCTGATGGTTAAGTGTTCAGGTTTACTTAACCTTACGGTCTAGCCCAGCTAACATATCAAATTGGCTAAGCGTATTAGATTTTTACCCAACCTCTAGTCTAGTTAACATGTTAATTTGGCTAAGTGTATCAACCTTACTTAACCCCACCTTCTAGTCTAGTTTACATGTTAGTTTGGCTAAGTGTTTTCTTAGTTACTTAACCCCTACAAATCTGGTCTTGTTATCATAAGTTTGGTTAAGTGTCCCTATGGACTTAGCCCTCCCATTCTAGCTTGACTGTGTTAAGTTGGTTAAGTGTTCCTATAGACTTAACCCTCCCATTCTAGCTTAACTACGTTATGTGTCAGTCTGAACCTAACCCCACCCATCAGTTTAGTTATCATGTTGAACTGGTTAAGTGTCTTAGTTGACTTAACCTTACCATTCTTGTTCTAGCTTTAACTAAATAAATTAAAGCCGTTACCACTCACATTAGACAGGTATCGTTGCAACTACTGGATGTGCCGGTTGGTTCCGGGCAGGTTTACATCGCAACTCAGTCTAACCTCGGGTTAGGCATATTCGTGTTTTCTAAGTTCAAAGGGTTTCAATCTATTTTCAAATCAAGTTTTGAAAGTGACCATCCCGTTCGTCGGATCAGTTAGGGATAGCCAGGGAGAGCAGGAAACTTGTATTTTCCAAACTCAAGCCTAGACACTACCCTCTTTGTCACCCTAAAACTTTCTGGTGTGTCATTAAAAGAGATTTCGTTAATAAACCTTTAATTTGTCTAAATTTACATTTCCTCATTTAGGCCAAATTCTATAAGTAAATTATTCTTAATTTACTCATTTCCTAATTACTATTTTAATGTAAGTTGTCAACATTTATTCTTATGGCCCATTTTCCCCTCTATATCATATTTATGCCTTTTGGTATGTAAACTATACCAAATTAAGTGTCACTAACCGTGATTTTGCTAAACCTGATGGTTATTCCCAATTATGGCCACTCTCAAATTTATACCAATATACTTATTACGCCAAATTAGCTAATCCAATCCTGATTTAGCATTCTAATTACAGTTCACGTCAAACTAGTCTTATTATTCTAGTTCATAACTCATGTAAATGCTAGATTTACAAGTCAATACTAGATTCAAATTACACATCCTATAATTCATGTTAAATTTATCAAATTTGTATTTCTATGAACATGCCATACATGTTCCCAATTTATGCCAAATTCCATGTTTTACAACTATGTTTTAGTACATTTCACATTATGCCCAAATCGTATTCCCACCGTTCGTATAATTGCGATTCAATCTAGATTATGGATAAATCTAGACTCGTAGAAATTTGGGAATGAACCAAAGACGCTATGAAAAAGGATGGACATAATAACTGGCATAAAAGGTTTGAATAACGACGTAGGTTCAAGAACATGGGTAGACCTAACTTAATAGGTAAATTCCCAAGGTCTAAAACCAAGGATAGACAGAATAGAGACGCAGGTTCAAGAACATGGGTAGACCTAACTTAATAGGTAAATTCCCATGGTCTAAAACCAAAGAAAACCAAGGACAGGCAGAATAAATAATCGGGTTTAATCTCATAATCATAGAACTTAAGCAACACTTTCCTAGTCATAAATCATAGGTGTTTAGTCACAGATGTCCTTGTTATGTCATAGGCAATAGTTTATGTTTTCTAATCAAAGGCATAGGTTTAGTCAAGGAAATAATCCTCACAGCCACAGTCACAGTCATAGGCGATGTCCATAGTCATAGGCAATGTCCACAGTCATAGGCAATGTTCATAGTCATAGGCAAATGTTCATAGTCATAGGCATGTGGTTTTAAGGTCCATAGTTTCATAGTCTTATCGGTCATCGAATCATAACAGTTCTTAATTAAGTCCAAAGACATAGGCACAGATTCGAATAGAAAGATTTGGCATATTCTTTTATTCCTTTAATTTCATGTCACGAAAGGAAAAACGTTCAAATCTAGAAATAACTGACTTACAGAGATTAGATTAGAATAGAAAGTTGGCGTTGCTATGATTCGTAGAAAAACAGTCGTTGCAGTCGTTCGAATCCTCACTTGAATTCTAGCTTGAATCTCCTCTTTGAAAGTCTTTGAGTAGCACCTCCTTGTCTTGATTTATTTTATATATTATTTTATTTATTATTTAATTAAGAGGAGGAGAAGAAGCCATGTTTGCCAAGCATCTTTGCAGCATAAGGGTAGAAAAGAATTGTGAATAGAGAAGAAGACTAGGGCTGTTTATATAGTGTTAGGTGGACGAACCTGGTCAGAAAACGCGACCAAATACATCAGAACGAACAAGGTGCAGAAACCTGAAAAAACAGAGGGGGGGTCGACCCCCAGGTCGACTACCCAGTCGACCTGGGTGTCTTGGGCGGGAAAATTCCCGCCCTGGCCAATCCGGCCCGATTTTTGAAATTTGAATTTGTTTTCTGTCTGTTCGAATTTTAAACTGAATTCTAAAACTTCCGGAGGCCATATCTCCCTCATACGGACTCCGATTTACGCAAACTCGGACTCGTTTTCATGCAGAATTCCGAGACGAACACAATGGCGCAACCCGTTTCCCTTGATTTTGATTTTAACTTTTAATTCTGCCTTGATTTGTGAATCTTAGTGTTACAGAATCACGGGGTGTTACAAGAAGGATTCGAATTGACATTAGAAGCTATAGATGTATTGACATTAGCAGAAAATGCATTAGGGGGATTGACATTAGGAGGCGAATCTATTGGATCTGGAGGAGTGGGCTTGAAGGAAGGAAAAGAAGAAGAAAAAAGTGGAGAAAAAGAAGTAGAGTCAAAAGCGAAGGAGGTTGAAGAAGAAGATGGGGATGAGGATGCCATAAGCGGACTCAACTATTGTATCAGTTGTTGATTTTAACTATCTTTGTAATAACTTGTATTTTGATGATTGGATATTTAATTATTTCATTTAAATGTTAATTGTTAATTAAAGTGAAGGGTGCAAAGACGACTTTTCACATGCATCGAATCACTACTTGAGACTACTTCTATTGAATTTGGACTATTCGTTACGTGAATAAAAAATATATTGATTGCTGTATTTTGAGTTCGGACCATTTGACCGCCAAAACGATTTAGAAACGCGAATATTGTCATTCCAAAATGTAGAATAGGAATACAATGAAAGTTATACCATCAGAACCGCATAATTGAGACGATTCACGACATTAAGTTTTGTAATGATATGATATGCTGTTAATAATTTAAAACACGTAGTTGTTTTTAATTGAGAATTTATATTGAACTAGATGATATTAAAATAACTAAACTCTTAAGCTACAATAACCAACTTGGCCTTCTTTCTCAATTTTCAGCAAATTTGCATTGCCAACTGATGGATGCATCATCTCTCTACTTTGAAAATCAAGATCAACCGATTCGCACGGTCTAAAATCACGAAACAAAGCTTGTTCATTTCGTCTTCGGAAGATCTACGTGCCTATGGTGGTGTGGTTCCCTCTAGCTAGAGATGGCTTTAAAGTCGAGAATTAGGGTTCAGGTTTTACTATGTTAGGGGAGACGATAAATTTGGCAGAGTTTGGGATCGGGACGGGGTTGACAGGGGCACCAGAGACATGATTTGTTGACAGTCTAGTCACTAGTTGGGGAGGCGAACTGGAGCGGTTTGAAGGGATGAGCGACTTTATCACTTTTCAGTATGGAAGTTCAGGGTCGACGATGGTGGTATCAGCGAGTGAACTCCAAGACGAGCAGCCTAACGGTTAAAATGACGCTCAAAATGGAGCAATTTAGCTTTGTATCACTGGAGGAGATGTACATGATGATATGATTGTACACAGACATGAATATTTGGAGTTTGGGGAAGATGAGTTTTCAAAGTGATCGAGTAAAAATAGTATTTTATTATGTTAATTAAACTATTGTTTAATCATTAAACATATATTTTGGTATGTTGTGTTTGTAGTTTCCTCGTATTGAAATGCAATTTTTTTAACCAAAATGCATTATTTGACTAATGAGATTCCATGTTCATAACGTCTTGTTGTTGTTTGTGAAACTGTGAATTTTTTGAGTTGTTATCTTTGTTAGTGGTTGAACAGTTTTGGTTTGTACTAGTTGTTTCCATCCAGAAATTTCCAAATTAACGTACCTCTACTGGATAACTTGTAATTAGGACATGCAAGAGATTTTCATTCATACTCCATGGGTTGGAAGAACACCTCGTTGTTCTCATTTACTATCATAGCTTTATTTGAGAATTTAAAATCGTTATATATTTCAAATAAAACCCTAGCATATGAGAATGTAATCATATCTTTAGTGTAGCGATCTTTTTTGATGGAATTTTCAAGGTTGAAACAAATTTTACTAGTCCCTTCTTCAGACCAAATAAAACTCCAATCTTGGGCCTTTAAGGGTGAATCCACATAGGAGTGGATTGCAGCATTTCCTTTGAAAGACTAAGATCTAGTTACCATCTTTTCATCATCATCTATTTTCTATCATAGAAATAGGGACCTACTACTGATATATTTTTCCACAATCTTCCCTACTTGCCAATTTGATAACATAAAATTCACATTCTTTTGTATAGATACAAAACTCTCTTTTAAATTTCTTGACCTTTTTAGTATGTGATCTAAAATAATGATAGTAAAGTCGAGAACTAACCACATAAACCACAATGGAGTTTTCTCAATATCTTTTAAGTAAACCTATCATTGAATTAGTCATTCAAGCATAAATCATTTGACTAAAATCTATCAGATTATATATTTTTAAAGGGGTGTACATCGGAATATCTTCCTCAATAATCGCTACTTTCCACATTCTAATTGTTTATTTATTGGAACTTGTATTACCTGGGATCGAGGTTCATCTGTTGTTCGTAATCCTTGTCGTAGCATTGTTATTGCATCAAATTTAGTGTAATACTTGATTGAAATCTCCTTGAATTTTTTCTTTTCAGTTGTAGGGAATTATTGTTAGATACTTGTTTGGTTTTCTTTAGAGAAACCTAAGTGACTCCAGGTTGTTGATGTTTTTTTTTCCGATGTTGTTTAGGTAAAATTTTCAAATTTCACATGAAAATAATTGTTGTAAATTATCATTATCTACATATTGGGTGTATTTTGTTGTAATGTCCATACATCGTCTAGTATGGGATAGATGATAGTTTCACATCATCTAGTATGGGATAGACGATGTATATATAACCAATTACTAAGCACCTTACAAGCTAGCTTTTAGGGGTGAATTCTATTATGTTGGACCGTAACATTTGGCGAGGCCGGTGGAATAAACAACGGACTAAAAAATTAGATGGGTTTTGGGTTTTTGGAGGCTGTCTTGAAGGCTGAAGTCTTCGGTGTTGGAACACCCTAAAAAATTCAGTTAATCGTTTACATTTACATTTACATTTTCCTGTTTCCAACGTTAGCGTCGGTTTGGCATCAGCATAACTTGTACTAACGTCGTCCCTAGCATTCATAGCAAGATGATGACTGTCGCAGTGATATAGGATTGCTCAAAACGCAGAGTTCAAAAATAACGTGATCTATAAGATAGCGTTTGATTTTTAAACTGCCCAATTAATGTTCGCGTCCGCGTCGATGTGGAGTCCACACCATTTGCCTCTTCCAGCCGAACAGTTCAAAAGTTAACTTTCGCGTCTGACGCAAGCCAACAGCTAATTTTTTACCCTTTTTATATATACCCATACAAATAAAATACATACAGATAATTAATAAAATAATAACTTTACATCTTTCGTAAAAATAGCACATTTCCTTTCTCTTTCGTAACAATTCCCCTTTAAATAATCGTTTGAAATACCCTTTTCATTTTCCCCTTTCCGTTTAAAATCAAACGGACCCTAGTTCTGATCTCGTTCGTTAAAAAAAAGGGTATTTGTTGAACTGCATTATTCAACTAATGTCCACCTAGGTTTTCAAATTGACTCGATGGACTGAATAAAATCCCCCTCTAAAAGTCTGTTGATCATCGCTAGCCTGATTACCTTCAACGGAGGGCGGAGCCATGCAATATCTATCTTTTGTCCGTATAATTTTTTTACAGTAGAAGGACACAATAATTTGAAGGTAAAGTCTCTAATGTACTAACACCATGTGCATGTTTGTTGCATTGCAGAGTAAGAGACAAAAATACATCTATCTATTGTGCAATCAATCTTACGTCTGTTTGTTATATGTGACAACATAGCAGCTATCTCTGGTCCTTAAAGCTATATAACTCCAAAACAGCTCTTCCAACTTTGAAACAATATATTCATGATAGGGGTTCATATAACTACAGTTAGCAACATTTTCTGAATCTCTAATTTTGTCACATAGACACCTATCAAACGTAAATATTTTTCACCAAGATACAGTAACACAACATTTTTCCAGGAAGGAGCGTTGCTATCGTCCTTGAATATTGTTTTGGGCTCTTCTTATGCTTTGTTTTGATATTGTGAACTATCAGGTGTGTACTACAAATGGTAATTATACATTAAAGGTGTGCCTTTGCATTTTAAACAGTCTAGCTTTCTTAAATGCCTTCTCAATTTCACAAATTTTTTTTTTTTTTTTTTTTCGCGCTTCATATATAAAAGAGTAGAGTACTGTTGTGTACAGTGGCACAAGCAACCGCACATAGCAGTTGCGGGGTCCCCAAGGAAAAATTCAAGAGACAAAAAAAATTAAAATTTTGTGCAGCGGACCCCACGTTTCTTTTTTATGTGGCCTGCCATTGTTAGCCACAGTCGCGCAAAAGCGAATGTGGCTAGCATTTTCCATAAGTGTATTATATAACATACTACATGACAAGTGTACTCAACCGAATATAAATGACCTCTTTCATTATGTTAAAGTGTTCTAATTCATTTGGAACGATACTTCCTAATTCATTTGGAATGATACTTCCACCTAACAAATGCTTGAATAAAAATGGGACTTTGTATTTCTACTGCACATTTAAATTTAATTAAGTTAGTTGGTGAAAAGATAGTATACCTCCACACATTCACGAGTTGTTTTGCCAAACAAAGGTGTTCAGATCTCATCATTGTTCTTTTACAATCATATTTCAAATATAAGCCAAAGAAAGCACCCAGAAAGCTTTTGTTGAAGCTTTTGTTTTAAGGTCACTATATTTTATGATGAATTCTCCTTTTAACGCTCCAGTGTACTGGACATTATCTGTTAATGTAGACATATTTATGCATCCACTAAAAAACGTATACCAAGTATTTGTTAGGCCGCTTTGAAGAATGATTTGTGTTTTTTGTTTTTCATTGCAGTGTTTTGACAACACAAGCGATCGTGAGTTGTTGTATTATGCAAAATGATTTGAAAAAAAAAGGGAATATCAATTACATGCACAAATAATCCAGGAAAATGATTAACATATGATAACATACAAAAAAGAGGAAGGTTCAAGGAAAGTGTGCTATATTTTGGACATTATCTCCAAACCATATATTCCTTTTTGTGAGAGCTGATCAGCTGAAACCATTTATACATTACTCCTTTTCCATGCACTAGCTAGGTTAACTACAACTCAGATAATCACAACTTCACTGTCATGTCCTCCGCGACCACCTCAACAAAAGAGGAAGAAGATGATGAAAAGGATAGAGTGGCATCAGCATCAGCAGGTAGCAGCAGTGGTGGTGCACGCAGCAAGTCGAGGTGGGGAGAAGAATGGAAGAGAGCATACTTAGTAACGTGTGCAGCAGGCCTCATAGTCGACCCCCTCTTCCTCTACACCCTCTCCATCAGCAACACCATGATGTGCCTCTTCATCGACGGCTGGTTTTCTCTCACTGTCACTCTCATCAAGTCCATGATCGACCTCCTCCACCTTTGCAACCTCTGGCTCAACCTCACCTCCACCTTCTTCTTCGTCCAGAAAGAAGACAAAAAAGAAGGTTTCTTTCACTTCTTTAAAGTTAACAAGGGCCTTATTCTGGATCTTTACGTTGTTCTACCGCTGCTGCAAGTTGTGCTTTGGGTATCTGCTCCTCATCTGATAAGGAAGGGATCTATAACAACCGTGATGACGGTGTTTCTTGTAGTTTTTCTGGTGCAGTATCTTCCAAAAATATATCATTCAGTTAGCTGCTTGCGTAGCATGCACAGCTTCTCTGGG
The DNA here is from genome assembly GCA_030737875.1 of Allium sativum. Lineage (NCBI taxonomy): Eukaryota > Viridiplantae > Streptophyta > Magnoliopsida > Asparagales > Amaryllidaceae > Allium > Allium sativum. Next base: position 422,789,928 of record CM060922.1, read on the forward strand.
TACATCTTCGGTACCATTTGGTGGGGCATTGCCCTCAATTTGATCGCTTACTTTGTTGCTTCCCATGTGAGTCCCCCTTTAAATTAGTTTAAAGGATCCTCATTTTAAGAATAAATATGCAGAAAAAAAACATACACACAAACATTTCAAGACTGCCTCACTTATTACAGGTTTTCAGGTCAATTTATGTGCACTTAACAAAGAAATATGTACAGTTTCTGAATTTGTGCAAGTACATTTTGAAAAACCCAAACACAAATATAAAACTTGGTTTATTTGAGGAAGTTATGAAAGAGCTATTTGGCTGCTTAATGCAGGCTGTAGGGGCATGCTGGTACTTGCTAGGAATACAAAGAGCCTCCAAATGCTTAAAAGCGCAGTGCGTAGTGTTACAAGGTCCTAGTTACACTACTGCATGTGTAAAGCCCATCTACTATGGCACGTCAATGACGATTACGGATGCTTCTAGAATATCATGGGCTCATTACCAATCAGGAAGAGACATATGCTTAGCCACAAGCGATAAGTTCCAGTACGGAGCTTACAAATGGACGGTTCAGCTTGTTACCAATAATAACAGGCTTGAGAAAATATTGCTGCCGATTTTTTGGGGGCTGATGACTTTAAGCACGTTTGGCAACCTGGAAAGCACAACGGAATGGCTGGAGATAGTGTTCAACATCATAATTATAACGGGTGGTTTGATTCTGGTGACTATGTTGATAGGGAATATTAAAGTGTTTTTGAATGCAACGACTTCGAAGAAGCAGTCAATGCACTTGAGGATGAGAAGCATGGACTGGTGGATGAAGAAGAAGAAGGTGCCTCAGGGGTTCAGACAGAGGGTTAGGCAATATGAAAGGCAAAGGTGGGCAGCCATGAGAGGTGTGGATGAGGTTGAGATGGTTAGGAATTTGCCTGAGGGGCTGAGAAGGGACATTAAGTATCATTTGTGCCTTGATCTTGTAAGGCAGGTGCCCTTGTTTCAGCATATGGATGAACTTGTCCTGGAGAACATATGCGACAGGTGACAGAATTATACAACTTTATGGCAATGAAAAACAATCATATCTCTGCGGTTTTAGAATTTAAATTGCCTGCTCTAGAGATTTACACAGGAGCAGTGATATTCTTATGTTGGTGTGCCGTTCACCATATTTCATACATATCAACAGACACATTTTAATTTTTACTTATAAATATATATAATGGTTAACCTACATGAGAATATTTTTGAATTACGATCTTATGGTATAAAAACTATGCAAATTCTACTTCATGACATAAAAAACGCAAATTATAAGATCTTATGGTATAAAAACTAGCATAAAGTTGAATCCACCCTTTATTTTTGAGTTTGCATAGCAGGCGAAAGTGTTCTCGAAAACAAGCTTTGAATCATACTTCAATCTTTAAATTTCTAACATTTTCTTGAAATTAAATCCAAACAGTAACCGCATCCATCTATAATCAAAGTTTCTTTTAAAAAATAAATGCAAATACTTGTAGAATTTTTTGTAAATATTTGTAGCTATTTTCAAATCATACTTCCATGTCGTGTCAAAGGCAACCACCATTTCATCAACAGTCACCAATAAAGTATTAGTAGCCATTTTTGACTTACTAATAGTACCAATTAAACAACCATTTCAATATTGGTAGAAGTTACCATTATCGTAATAATCCTAAAACTATGGTAAAACTACTAGAAACACAGTAAACATCACTAAAGTCAACAGAACTATTTGGCTTGAATTGGGTTAAACTGCGATGATTTTTAGTGTCGGTTTTTTGCCTTCGCTATCAGTAGCCTTCTCCTTCTAATGCAAGAACATCTTTGAATGACTAGTGCATGTGAATATACTAAATTTTGAGCTTCATGATATAAAGATATAGTATCTTAAGTTGGGTTCTAGGATTTAGACTCGGGACATCAGCAATTTGCTAAATCAATAATGCTTCCATGTAGGTGTGTTAGCACATTTGAGACATGTTTGCAGGAAGACATTTAACAGAATGCGACGATCTATTTACATAAAAGTATCAGTAGTCTAGAAATTACCATAGCAGGTGATCCTAATAATTAGATCCATACTTCTTGAACCATGTTTTAGAAAGTCATACCAGTTTTCTCTTTATGTTATTAATCCACAAGTAATGTATATCTACACTGAAGTGATTTTCCTGTTTACAACAGGGTGAAATCTCTAATTTTCCCCAAGGGTGAAATAATAACTAGGGAAGGGGATCCAGTGCAAAGGATGATCTTCGTAGTGCGGGGCCACCTTCAGAGTAGCCAACAACTGCGTGATGGAGTCAAAAGCTACTGCATGTTAGGCCCAGGCAACTTCAGTGGGGATGAGCTTCTGTCATGGTGCATGCGTCGCCCTTTCATTGAACGTCTTCCTCCATCATCCTCTTCTCTCGTTACCTTAGAGACAACGGAAGCTTTCGGTCTGGAAGCAAGCGATGTGAAGTACGTTACCCAACATTTTAGGTACACCTTTGTTAATGAAAAGGTTAGGAGGAGTGCGAGGTATTATTCACCGGGATGGAGGACTTGGGCTGCAGTAGCGATCCAGCTTGCATGGAGACGTTATACTCATAGAAAGACTTTGACTTCCTTGAGCTTTATTAGGCCGAGGAGACCTCTTTCGAGATGTTCGTCCCTTGGGGAGGAGAAGCTTAGGCTGTACACTGCTTTGCTCACTTCACCCAAGCCTCATGCTGATGACTTTTTTATGTGATTCCTTTAGTTATTGTTCAAAAATTGCATGTACTACATGCATGCCAACATTTGTATATGGATAAACTAGTTAAAAGTACTTTATGTGATATCTTAGTTGTATCTTCATAGATGAACTCACAAGAGTATGCACTGCATTGATTAGGTCCAAATCAGGTTTCTTGGTTAAACATGAGGCATGACCCTAATAAGCATAATTATTTTTGTGCTGTATTGAGTTTGGTTAAATCTTTGTTTAGTCTTAATATTCATGTTCTTAGTCTCACCGGTAGTATATTACCATCAATTGAATGGGTGTGATGATTCTTTGGATCCATTTAAGAACTCACAACGCCAAGTTCAGCTTTGTTAAAAAGGCCCAAAATTAGGTTAGAAGTCTTTGGCACACTACTATTTTCCAGCTCTAAGCTTATCCAAAGCACACAAATTTTGGATTGAAGCAATTAGAAGTAACGAATAATTCTGAAGGCTTGGGCCCAATCCTTTTTTCTTTTCTTTTTTCCTGGAGCCTGTTAAGGCTAAAATACTTGTATATATATCCTGCCGTGTACATTGTTTTGTATCAAGCTTTTTTCATCAATTGAACAAAGCTAACTTCACTGTTTTTACTGCATCAAGAATCAAATCTATCACAGATTATTCATTCAGTCTTTAACTTGGTATTAAAGCGTAGCAAGCCTAACGGCATTTGATTCTGCCTAACTGAATAATCTCAGCATTGACCATCAAGGAATTCTCACTATCTGATTCAATTCTCTCATCAAGGTAACTTCATCATTTGAGAGAACCAATTCAGCAGTTCATGCCATGTCTGATTCTTTGCATCAGGTTGCATCATACCACTGACTGGTTTGTGGGGACAGCAATCCTCAAAAGAAAAAGTGCAGTTCAGAAATCAAGAAACCTTCACCAAAATCAAATAAGTTCCATCCAGAAAAAAATCCAGAAAGAAAACCATCATCATTAAAGTTCTCAGGTTGCATCATACCTGATTTTTTCGGAGATTTCTGAAGTCTGGATGCTCTTTTTCTTGCAAGAACTACCTATCTCTCTTATTCTTTTCTTGTTTTTTCACTTCTTGCATCTGCTGTTTCTTCTCAAGAATCATGGGAGACGAAACTGCTTCACTTGCATTTGACAACAGTGTTGACAATAACATCCTAAAAGCCTCTTGTGTTCAACAGCTTGGCAAAACTGGTGTTAGCCCCCAGAGTGAGTTCATAATTGTGCATTTAGAAAAAAGATAGTTATCTTCTCTAGAAGCTTCAAATTGAAACTGCAACTCAAGGATATTTGTTAGAAGGATTCATACATGGTGCACTTCCTATCCCTTGAAGATTTGTAACAGACAAAGATAACAAAACTATTGCAAATGAGGAGTATATTAAATACAACAGGCAAGGCAGAATTATTAGCTTATGGTTGCTTCATCAATTAGTGCCAACCTACTACCACAAGTAATCAGTTGTAAAACATATTGGTCGTAAAACATCCAATGAAACCTGGATTGTCATTGAGAAAACTTCAATAATCAATCTGTTGTTGCAGAAGCCCTAAATTATAAGAGACAATTGCAAAATGTAAGGATGGACCATTATGCAAAAATTGTTCCGATACCAATCTATTGTGCGAAAGTTGCGCGAATGCGAAAGCGCAATAAGAAGGATCTAGATTCGCCAATTGAACATCAATTTAATCCGATAGCAATTATTCTATTACATCAAGCAAATAGTAAATAACTAGAACAGAGAAACAAAGAGACACAATATTTATACTGGTTCCACTAACCTCCATAAGATAGTGTACGTCCAGTTCAAAAGAGAGATTTTATTCCACATGAGAGAATTACAAGAGATTACAAAATAAGAGTTTACATATCCAAACATCAAATAGGCTAAAAGAGACACCATTGGGGATCACTGGCTTCATGCCAGGATGGATTTACATTAAAGTCTACCTCTCAATATATAGCCAGTGCAAATCCATGTGAGTCATCATTACATTACCAACCAACATATGGTAATAATATAATGGAGGAAAATTACTATAGCAACAAATGTGCAAAGATAAAAAGTAAATTAGTCCGTTTCTTTTGCATAGATGGAAGAAATTAAACTCTCCATTTATTTCTCTGCCATCTCATCAAATGCAATCAATGCATTTCTATTATAAAAATATTTACTTTCCATTTTTTTTGCAAAATTGTTCCAATCAATTTGTGATTTTGTATCACCAAATTTAACATGGACAACATGTGTACAAGAGATTATCTTGCCAATGCTTAGAATATATGTGACAGATTGGCTGCCACAGGCAACCCTATTCAAGAATTTGAGAAAGCGGTAACTTTGTTAAATGGTCTAAATGATAAATACGAGCGCGTAGCAAGCGGTAACTCTGTTAGATGAAGTTCATGCCATTTTATTATCTCATCAAGCCTAAATGAGTGACAAGAGGATGCAAGAATCGGATTATTCTGCAACCTTATCAACTGGCTTCAATAACAGAAATCAAAATTGCAATAAAAGAGAGCAGTCATTCCAGAGAAGTGGTAACCCTAATATAACAAGAGGAAGAGGCAGACGTGCTAATAACATCGGGCCCAAATGCCAAATATACGAGAAAACTGACCACACAACTCTTAAGTGTTATTCCAAATACAATACTAACTACAGTGCAAATAAGAACACAAGAAATGGTAATCCTAAAGCTAATGTAGCACAAATGCAAATGATGGTAGCAACACAACAGACATCAACAAGAATAACAACCATGGTGAAATAACAAGGTTTGAACACATGCAAGATAATGATTAGTATCTTGACTCTGGAGCAACAAATCACATTACCAACAATCTGGAAAATCTAAATCTTGAAAACAAAGAATACAAAGATAATCACTCCATTTGTATGGGATATGTTAAGTGCATTAATATCTTTTACATTGGTAATGGCTATCTAAAAGGCAAAAGACATCTTTACTTACACAACTTGTTAAGGTACAAAAAATTAGGAAGAATTTAATCAGCATATCTCAATTTGCTACAAAAGACTGCTTGGTTAGAGATATTGTAACTAAAGTCATTATCTTACACGGTGATTCTACTAATGGGCTATGCACGTTTAACTCTGTTAGGAGTCACAAGTCTATTAGAAAGGAGAAAAATTGCAATTTAATTATTGTAGATAAGGCTGACAAAATGAAAAATGTATTTGATTTGTGACATTGTAAGATTGGACACCCAAATGTAAAACTGTTGGATAAGTTTTAAATGATAATCAGATTGACTTTTATTCATTTACTGTATCCTATGTCTATGAATATTATCAAATAGGAAAAAGTCATAAATTTCCATTCAATGATTCAAATATAGTGTACATTGAACCACTGCATCTAATTGCCACTCACTTATGGGGATCCTCACATATTTATTCTGATTTTATATTTAAGTACTACATATCATTTGTTGATGCCTACATAAGATTCACTTGTATTTATTTCCAAAAAGCCAAATCAGAAACACATAACGTTTATAAACTTTATAAATATGATAGAAAAACAGACTAATTCCCATGTGAAAATATTACCAACTGATGGAGGTGAGTTTAAAACTCTAAACTCATTCTTCCAAAGAAAGGGAATAATGCATATGCCAATCTATCCATATACTTATGTTCAAAATGGCTTGGTAGAAAGAAAATACAGACATATTGTTGAGTCTGGTTTAAATCTTCTTGCCAATGCTTCTCTGCCACTAAAATTTTGGTCGGAGGCATTCAGTACAGCAGTTTATTTAATAAATAGGCTTGCCTACAAAAACTCAAAAATATTCTACATACCTTGAAACCCCTATGGTATTAAACCAGATTATCACAACTTAATGGTTTTTGGATATTTGTGTTTTCCCTATTTCAGACCATATAACTCTAATAAACTAAAGTTCAGATCTAAGCCATGTACATATTTGGGTTATGCTACTAACTAGAAAGAATATAAGTGTCTTGACGATACAGTAAGGATATACACAAGTAGACATATTGTATTCAATAAATAGGTGTCTCCATTCAACAGAAATAATATAAAAATTATATGATCTAAATTAACCCTAGAGGGGGGGGGGGGGTTGAATAGGGCTATTGTAGTTTCTCACTGAGTAATAAATAATAGCAACACAGATAATAATCAAAGTAAATGTGAAAAATAAATAACACACTGATATACCCAGCTTCGGTAAAACCCTGCCTACTGCTGCATTCCCCAAGGTTTCTACTAGGAATGAAAACAATCTCTTTGCTTACAATCCACTGTAAACTTGCGACACCTGCTCCCAACTGTTCTAATCCTACGCTCAAAACCCTGCACTGATCTTTATCCCCGAGATCAGATCTCCCCGAATTACAATCTTGTAATTCATCTCCCTAGTTTTACAGACAAACTAGAAAACCCTAGTTTTACAGACAAACTGGAAAACCAAACACGTTTCACAGAATAAAATAAAAGCACTAAAATAAAAAACAATAAATAATAATAATTAAAACCCTAGTTTAAACTAAAATCCTCTAATCCCCCTTTATTGTATTATCGGCCTTTTTGTTGTCTTCCTTAACAAAATTAATTAGCCCTCTTTTATCTTTCAACCCGATATCTCCTTTCTTTATCTAGAGATAAAAAATGGCAGTGACATTTTAGCTAGGGCTTTGAATCTCTTCAGGTTCCTGAAGTAATAATCTTCCACTCCTCTTCAGATTCGCTTAGATTTCCAGTTGCTATCTCCACTGCTTTGATTGAGTTGAAATTCTTCGATTTGATCCAAGTAATTTGTTGATGCTTTGGTATGAATTTTTAAATTGAATATTTATTTTGATTTTTGCTCGAACTTGGATGATTAATTGTTGATGATGATGGATGTTTAAATAGGATTTAAAATCCGAAATTTTCTCTGATTTCTTAGACTTGGTTGTGGTTTGTGAATCCGATTTTGTTGTGTTTGAAATATTCATACTCTCTAGAATAACTTGCGTATTGAATTCTAGGCTTTGAATTGGTCCCTATAGATTAAAAATAAATGTCGTATATATTTTTCTAGATAAATACTTGGATAGATTTTCTAGAACTTCGATTACACTCTTACTTTGACCATTTCTGAAGTGATTTTTAATTGATATTTTTTCAATACTCCGCTGCCTTAAAATTGATAGTTGCTATAAAAATTTGAACTGGTACTGCACTTTTCTTTGTCTTGAGTAGTTGAGCAGATACTATTCTTGATCATACTTGAGCTTCTTGCATGCCTTTTGCATTTTCCATGATTCGATTCATTGCATTTTTGCTTGTTGTATATTAATGTAAGCTTGCCAAAACTTGAAATGTGACTTCTGCCCAAGCTGTCATGTGATCATATATTTGAAATTATGGTTGCACCCTTACATGTTTGCATATAAATCTGGAAAGAGCTTAATGTCTTTGTTCACATATGTTTTTGGCTTGACTGGTGCTTGCATGTGCACTTCCATGCTATCAACACTTGTGCATGTTTCTGCTCTATCCATATATGTTTAGCCATTTCTACCTAAGTTTGAACTTATGGCCACATTCTAGTATATGTTGTTACTTGAGTCTTGTTGTCTAGCTGATACAATAATTGACATGTTTTATTTTTCTGAGTGATGCTGATAAGAATACATACTGCACTTTGGTATATTGAGGTCTTTACATTCAGCATGTTTGATGTTGAGCTTCATTGTTTGAACTTGCTTGGCCTGACTTCTCGGCTGTGCACGTGATTTACTACTGACCTGTGTGTGTGTGTGTGTGTGTGTGTGTATATATATATATATATATATATATATATATATATATATATATATATATGAACGTGAACTTGAAATATTTATACATGCCATGTTGTGTCTTTTTTATTCTCGCTGCACCATAATATTTGGAAATTCTTGTTTATGCTGAAACTTGTATGTTGCTTCTCCATTGTGTACATTACTTGGAAATTGTTACATGGAATTTGCTGGTTCCATATGTTTTGACTTTTGGCAGTACATTCTTGTACACTCATGCATGTTCCTGCACATTACACCCACACCCCATATATATATATATATATATGTGTGTGTGTGTGTGTGTGTGTGTATACATATACACACAACTGTATGTATATACATGTATCATATATGTGAAAATTTTATATTTGTGTGCTATTCGAATGCCAAACATGAATTTTCTATCAGCAGACCTATTATATCTGTGTTGGGGCTATTCAGAATCGGTTAATTATAATGTTGGTTCTGATCAGTAAACCAGTGTAGTTGAGTTGGGGCTTATCTGTGGGCACTAGAGTATATAGTTTGCCTTGTAAAAGAGAAACACACCATAAATTCTAAGGCAAATAAATTTATATTTGCTTGTATTTAAATCTATTTTTGTTTTAGTTTAATGTGTGTGCTTCTATGGCAGGTATGGAGATGACTGGGCTGGATTGGAGCACAAAAAGACTGTGTGTCGGTATCAATGAATGTATGTAATTGTGTATATATAACTAAGTGACACTGAATGTTGACACCAAAAATTGGCACAATACCCAAAGAAAGGGTTTTGTAAAGAATAAGCGAAGATGACTGAATATTAAACTAAAAATAGAGGAAATCACATACACGTTTATAGTGGTTTGGCATTAAAGAGCCTACGTCCACCTTATAATATCTTATATACTTTATCAACTATTACAATTAGAATATTTACAATGGCACCGTAACAAGAGATTAGCTGATATTAAAGAACAGAAAAAATGCTATCAATTCTCAAAAAGTCCTTTCTTCTAAGTCCAAAAAGGGTATTTATAGATGATACAATGCATACGTTGGATGTAATACGTGTATCGCGATCCAAGGTAGTAAGAGTGCCTAAAGAGGTGTTGTTCTCCTATGGAATCGATATAATTTGAATTTATGATAACAGGTGGTAGCATGTCTGATCTATATGGAAGGCGTGGAGTAGATAAAATCGGGCACGATCTACACCTTATGCAAATATTCGGTTTGCGTTAGTCCGATAGCTGCGGATCCCAATCGGGTTGCAAGCTAACTTTCTGTATCAAGCTTAAAGGAGTTCGAACTGGACCTTCCACCAGCCGGCCCATCTCTAAATAATAGCCATTCCATTCTAGTTCCCTTGGCATAGATCTTTAATGCCAATGAGCCTTGATGGGATCGCCGAAAGGCCCATCAACACTTTGCCCTCCCCCCCCCCCCCAAAGTATGCTGCGTTGAGAATGGGGTATGCTTTGAACCGATTGAATCTGAATTATTTTCTTTGCACAGATTTGGAAGTCACATAAAGGTTGGCTTAGACTGTCTCTTCATGAACGTTTCTCATCGTCCGAAACTGACCTGTCAAATGCCTCGAAACTTCGTGCCGGCTCAGGTAATAATGAAGCCTTTCTGCCAAATGTCTTTTTAGTAAATACTGGTTCAATGGTTTGACACGTCAACCGAATCTGACTTGGCGGTCATATCATTCACATACAAAGAGTTACCCCGCGTTATTATAAAAGGATGACCCACCTCAATTCTTTTTACTTCTTCTTTTTATCACTTTTTACTCCGAAATTTTACTGCTTAGGGGAAGAAACAGTGAGATTATCTTTGTCTTCAACCAAGATCATCTCTTCCACTAACTTTTCAGGTACGAGCCGATTCATTCTTCTCATTTCTTTTTAATGCATTTCAACCTAATTTCCGTTCATAATTTCTGTTCTTTCTACCTTGTCATAACTTGGATTTCACGTCGTTCATGGTTGGAGTCACTGATGTCGGATCGCTGAAGTCTGAAGCGATGCAACCATCGGTGGTGGTTCCGATACTATTGTGGCAATAATCCGAAGGTAAAGAGGCTGCCATGATATGAAGGTGGAGAGGTTTCCCACCTTTTCAAATCGTCATATGGACTTGTCAAACCCTCGGACACGTGACCATGTTTGAAAGAGTGGATATAATGATAGCGATCTTTACACAGTCTGGCATATAAGGAAAAAAGTGATCTTCGTTTACCAAAATATCACTATAAGGCAGTTAACCGCCTCTAAAACCATCTCTATTTTTCTCTCTTTTTTAGGTCGATCACCATGGTCAGGATAGTGGATTTCCGCAAATATGGTCCTGGCAAAGGCAAAGAATTATCTCACCCAGTTACAATAGATAATTCCCCCGATTGTTCGACCAATTCTGAATCTAATTCGGGCGCAGGAACTCGGGATGGGTGGACACAGTCATCCACTCTTCCCGGAACAATAGCCAAGCCGAGCGGAACAATAGCCACCTTAGCAGCGCACAACACACTTCCTAATGCGTTGGTCTAAGAAAATCCTCTGGACATTCATCAGAGCAAGATGACTCTTAAGCGTTTACAAAATATTTCCGCTAAGCACAACATCCCCTAAAAGAGTGTCTCTCTTCCTGAAGAATGGGACAACCCTCATAATCCACCGAAAGGTTTTATGGCACTGTCATGTCCACGTGTACTATTGGGGTTGTTCCCCTCTTCCATCCATTTATTGTCGACTTCCTATGTCGAATGAAATACAGTTTCATTCGATCGCTTATGGCAATATGCTATCACTATATTATCTGTTCATAAGGCATTTGGGATACCCCCGACCTTCGATGACATAGGTTTCTTTTTTGTTTTTAAGCACAATGAAAAGAACTCCCCTCCCATCATTATTTCGAGGCTTCCCGTAAAGTCGTCGAAGAAATTCTGAGCAAGGTGGGGGATACAAACATGATTGGTTCTATGTCAAACAGCAGCCGGGATGCGCTCGTCGTTGGCTCCAATGTAGTAAGTTCCCCATTATATTTTTTACATCTGTGACGAAATTTCTTATATTAATTGCTACTTTTGTAGGAAAAAACCGAAAATACCCAATAATGGAGTGTTCGAAGAGCGCTCCAATAAACTGTCTAAGCTGACACTCAAGCAATGAAAATTTTGGAACTGTCTGACCGATGTTCATCTACATCCATATGGTCTTCTAAACAAGAATAGGACATTGGGACCTCAAAAAAAGAGATCTTCTTTGACCGCTCCCAGCCAGAAGGGATCATCAGATGATGCGCGGATGACGTGTTAGGTCGGGGAATCTTTCGTCCTCCCCTTACTTAAGGGAAAAAAGAAGTTCCGTAAGTTGAAGAAGATGTCTGCTCCCAAAAGGAGATTGTCTCGAGAGGCCGAGCTTTCAAAGAGGCAAAAAGGCTCCGTCAAGGAAGCTTTAGGAGAGGTTCAAGAGAGGTTGATTGAGGAAGATCCTATCGAGCAACACTTGAAAACTCATTCTCCCATTCACGACTCACAGGAGGAAGAGACGGCTTCCCCCTTTGAGGTCTAAAGAACTTTAAGATGCCCGATGACAACATCTATTCACAAAACTTGGATCCTGATAACTTCTTCACCCAATCTGGGGAAGTTTCTTCCCTGGCCGAACCTGAAGATATGGAAGGTATGGTACCTGAGTTACTTAGTCACACATCATCGATACCGCACGTCATAATACCACTTTCTCTTCTGTTAATCATATATTGGTCGTATTCACCGCTTGGTTGTTGTTATTTTTCATAAGGGAAACAAACATCGAACATTATCGTGATCTCTTTGCTTCCCTTTCTTCAGATGGAGGACCAATCGAGATGACCTTGCAACAAGTCAGGAAAGATGAATGGGGATAATAACAATAATGAGAACGAAGAAAAAGAAAAGGACTGGAAAAATCGAGAGAAAGACGAATAGAGAAAACAGGATTTGACAACGCACAAGCGTGTACATGAAGAGGAAGAGGGAGATGGGAGTAAGTCCAAGAAAAGAAAAGTTCATAAGTCCTCCGAGCATCGAACTCCTCCTCATACCTAGGGTAAGACACCCAAGAAAGGAGACATGGACGAACACTCTCGGGCTGCTCTAAGTCGTCCCAGGCCCCCGGTCGCCCTTCTTCTGATGCGTTTTCCGCCAACCGCATTAAGAGCTAGAGGAGGCCTTTCCTTACCTCGTTATCTTCGAAATCGAGCTTGCCCCCGAACTACATCTAATCCTACCAAAATTTTTCCATCGACTCTGAAAGAACCTTGACCATGCTTTATCCCAATATGATGTAATGTATGACTATGCTATGCAAGTTTGCGGGGTACTAAAGAGCAAGCTTACCGAGAATGCTGGTTTGAAGAGGGAAATTGAATGCAATAAGAAAACCTTTGGTCGGCTTGAAAGGAAGATAGGGGAGTTTGAGTTGCATGCGGAGACTACTAAGGAGGAATACAAGAAAGCTTATGAAGACCTAAAAGCCCATCTTCAGTCGAAGAACCGACAATGCGATGCTTTGAGGGCAGAGGTTGAAAAACTGAAGGGCGAGGGAGGTCGACTAGATTTAGAGGTGCAAAATCTTAAATCCCTTCTTAGCTCGTCTGAGTCAAATCGAAAGTGGGTCAAGGAGAATGCTGCTGCTGCAATAGATTATTTCAGTAACCTTCGGCTTCAACATGAAATAGACGTCCATACAATAAAATCCAAACATTCTATGGAGATATCCAATATAAAGAAGAGAAATGGAGGCCAAGCCCTTACATTTTTAGCGAGGGGCCTTTGTCATAGGAACCAGTCTTGGAAAATGGGCTACCAAAAGGTGCTGACAAACACATGGAAATTTTTCATGAAAGAGGGAAGTGACGTAGCAAGAGGACAACCGGTGGACGAGGAAGCTCTAATGAACTGGATTTTGAATGCTGATGAATGAGCAGTACTAGCCGAAGGAAAAAGAAAGGAGAAAGAGGTAGCAGAGGTCGAACATCGCAAAGCGAAAGAGACGTGTAACACCCCACCTCCGCCAATGCCACTCTTGCAAGTGCACTGGCTTTGGAGGGGCGTTAAACGAGGTAAACATGCATGCAGATATCACAAGACAGAACATATAAGTAAAACAGGGTAGTACAGCAGCAGATAAAACTAACATTTCAAAACCATAGTCAAGTTACATCAAAGTACTTGGTCATTATTTTCCCACAAAACAAAGTCTAGAACATAAACTGAAAACTGGAAAAAAACATAAAGTAACTATCCCCAAAGTAGAATAAAGCCATAGCATTCTCAAGTCCAAACCGTACATGAGCTATCCAGGAAAGCAGCTAAAGATCCAGCTAGGTACCAGTGTTCCCACCCTGTAAACCTCGGGGGGAAACGGAAGAAAAGAGGCGAAAGAAAACGGGTCAGTCAAAAAGACTGGTAAGTCCTATCTACTATTAGTATAAAAACTAATAAAGTTAACTGGTCATGTAAAGCAGAGACGAAACATCGGGTGATAACTGGCATGGTGAAAAGATAGATCAAGTGTGGCATCGCATATACAAGGTTAAGTTGCACCAAGTGTGTACTAGTAATCCATGTCAAGTATAAACAAGGAGTGATCCCTTGGCCCAATCTTGGCCCAATATCCCGAGATGACCTAGATCAAGGTCCAACAGCACGGTCTAGTCGATCGGCTCCCTAAAAGCCTAACTCATCAAGTGTCGGTGTCATACGGCCCAATCACGAAGTGTAGTCAAACTGTGCTAGGTCCACCCTAGGGTGTATCAAGCCCTAGGGTGCCAACCACGGACACAAATCAAGCACGCACAGTCTAAACCTACTGGTGCCCGTGTCTGCTTTTTCAACTCCGGACTATGTGCATGACCATAGTCCGCCTGAACCTACACCGGCGCACCTACTCAGCCGTCGTTTTGGTCGCTTACATGTCAGCCCAGTAATCGTGCTCCACCCTAGCCTAGTCCCTAGGGTATCATGATACAACCAAGAGGGTTACTGGTGCAAAGGACCTCGTAACTAGGGTTTTCCTAACGGGTTAAATGTGGTTAACCCGGTCCAATCAAGCATCAAGTTGGTTAAGTGTACCCAAGGTTCATGACTTAACCCTATCAACCCATCGTGTTCATGTTGGTTAAGTGTTACGTGGTCCATGACTTAACCCTATCATGTGGCATTAATTAATTTAATGCACCTTAACCTCTCACATTAGACCTTGTTGTGGTTACTAGTTAAGCCGGGCGGGTCCGGGTAGCTTTACACCACAACCTAGTCTAACCCCGGGTTTAAGCACAACATGACCAACTACTCACATTGGGTCCTATTGTTTGTAGCCACTAGTTAAGCCGGTCGGTTCCGGGTAGATTTATGCTACAAACTCAACCCAACCTCGAGTTGGCCACACTCATATTTTCTAAGTGTCATGTCCATCATTATGTTTACAAACATAATCACAAGTCAATGTTCATGTCATATTTTAAAACCATGTTTTCATGTCATTAATATTACCCAAACCCAACGCATTCCCATCGCATGTACGTTTCACATAGCATAACATAGATCAAAAGAGGGAACTTGGCAAAAGCATGACAAAAAGGGCATAAGGTAATAAGGTTGGCCACAAGTTAAACATGGTGGCATATGGGGCATAAATATGTTCATTTAACTTGCATGATACATTATAAGCCTCAAAACATGCATAACATTCAAACTTAGCGAATAGGAGATACATGGTCCTAGATGACATTGAATGATGACTAGAAGTTCGCATATAACATTATATGCAAGTTATCATAAAGGTTATGAGAGTTCTCATGTTGCATAATGCAACATTTCAACATAAAGCTTATAGCTTTTAGCCCACAAGGTCAAGGTGATAGCTTTACAAACATGCATAGAATAAATCTATGCATAACATGTTAGAATCAAAGCACATATCATACTTAGGCCCAAACTCAAACTTGCAACATGTCATATTTAACTTCATAGTTAGAATCTAAGAGTAGTATAGGGCTTACAATGCTATAAAGACTTATAAAATAAAATAAGATTGAGACGAAGCCACTAGCAACTCTAAAAACCCCAAAAGAATACAAGCTCCAAGAAGCTCCTTTGATTATATGAAGAAAGATCCTTGTTTTAATGAAGAAAGATTGAACTTTGGCCTTGAATCAAGCTTTGAAACTCTCAAACAAGCTTAGGAACTCTCATATGAATGAAGATGGAGGCTATGACAAGAGGGTGGAGGCCATGATTAAACATTTTGGCATAGTTTAGTTGTAGGATTGATTTATGATGATTTAGGCTAGGTATTAGGGTCCTTTTATAGAAGATTAGGTTAGTTTAGACCATAGGATTAACCCTAATTCAGATCTGGGCCATCAACTCACGTCACTAGCCTCCAATCATGTCTTGAGAAACAAGTCAGGTGCACCCAGGCCAGACTGGCCGACCACCCAAGTCGACAGGGGTGTCGACTGGGCAGTCGACACAGCCTGGGCAGTCGACACAGCCTGGGGTGTGTCGACTCCCCAGTCGACTTGGGGTGGCGGGAATTTTTCCCTCCTGCCCTGCCCAGCTGAATTTGAATTTCTGAATTCAAATTTGAATTTGAAAACTTCGACGGGCCATAACTTGGTCATACGGACTCTGATTTTCGAAAACTCGGACTCTATTTCGCGTATTTTTCCGAGACGAACGCAATGGCACAGCCCGTTTCCCTTGATTCAGATTTTATCATTGAATTCTGCCTTGATTTATGTTATAACTTGTTATTCAAAATATGGGTTGTTACATCCTCCCCACCTTAAAGGATTTCGTCCCCGAAATCTCTAAGTTAGGAAGAACGTATCCTACCATCCATCATCCATCTACCCAAAACATCATCCACGTGCAGTCAATGTCCTTAACAAATTCTAAATGTTGTATGATTATATGCAAAGGTGTGTGTATATGTACTTATCTAATGCGAAAATCAGGCGGTTACTGATTCAGTAAACCCCCTTAATGCAAAGTATGTTAGTGAAATGAGTCCATATGTATGCAAAATCCTAACATAATTTATAATCTCTACATGAGTGCACATAACATTCATCCATATGCAACATCCATGTGATAGCATAACAAGTTTCATCCATGAATAAGTATAAGCACTCATGCATATGCAATATGAAAGTGTGTGAGCCGATCTTAGTGCCTAATGTGTATCATGCATCCACGAGTATCCACTTGCAAACACTTGCAACCACTTGCAAACATCAAGCATAACATGTTTCAAATGCATGTTTCATCCAAAGGGTTTCTACCTAAGGTTCTCATGACAAGGTTAACGAGATAACAAGATAAACATGGATAGCAAAAGAAAGATATGCTAAAAAGGAAAAGAGATCGAGAATGTACCCTCAAAAAGAAATTGATAAAGCCCACGCATCTTCTCCTCGGTTTCCCAAGTTGCATCCTCTTCGGCTTCACTCCATTAAACTTTCACCAATTTGACTTCTCGATTTCTTAGCTTCCCGATCTCTGTTCCCAAGATACGAATCGGAGCTCTCCTCAAGGTTGCCTCTTTCTCTACCTCCACGTCTTCAAGAATGCTTGGTTCAACCACCTCAGCGGACTCATGTAGGCACTTTCGGAGATGCGAGACATGAAAGACATTATGCACTCCGGCTAGCTTCTCGGGCAATTCCACCTTATAAGCCATATTTCCAATTCTCTCTATGATAGGGAAGGGTCCTACGAACCTTGGTGCCAGCTTCCCAACTGCTCCAAAACGTACCACATTACGCAAAGGAGAAACCTTCACGAAAACCATATCTCCAACTTCGAATTCTAAATCTGTCCTTCGCTTGTCAGCATAGGATTTCTGTCGGTCTTGGGCCGCTTTCATCCGTCTTCTCACTAATTCAACTTTCTCGGATGTGTCCTGTATCATATCGGGCCCAAGTATAAGTCTATCCGTTGTCTCCCACCAACAAGATGGTGACCTACACGGCCTCCCATACAGGGATTCAAATGGTGCCATCCCTATGCTAGCTTGATAGCTATTATTATAACCAAACTCTACAAGAGGGAGGTGGTCTTCCCAAGTACCACCGAAGTCAAGAACACAAAGCCTCAAAAGATCTTCTAGCACTCTATTCACCCTTTCGGTTTGGCCATCCGTCTGGGGGTGATAGGTTGTACTTAGATTCAATCGCGTACCCATCGCTTCTTGCAAACTACTCCAGAACTGGCTAGTGAAAATTGGGTCACGATCGCTAATTATGCTAGAAGGAACTCCATGCAACCGCACTATCTCTCGAAGATAAATAGATGCTAGCCATGATGCGGTCCTCTTGCTCTTTACTGGAATGAAATGAGCACTCTTCGTAAGTCTGTCAACTATGACCCATATACTCGTATTCCCTTTCCTTGACCTAGGCAATCCATCCACAAAATCCATAGAAATACTTTCCCACTTCCATTGCGGGACCTCCAACGGATGTAATAGCCCACCAGGTTTCTTCGACTCGGCTTTCACTTGTTGGCACACCATGCACCTTGAAACATACTCTGCCACATCTTTCTTCATTCCAGCCCAAAAGAAAATGCGCTTCATATCTCTATACATCTTATCTCCTCCAGGATGTATAGTCATCTTCGAGTGATGCGCTTCTTCGAGAACTTTATGCACCAATTCTCCTACTTGTGGAACGCATAGCCTTCCATCACGCCTTAGCCAACCCTTGTCATCAATAGTATATCTAGCAAGGTGACTAGACGTCTCACCACGAATCAACTTGTCCATGACCTCGACTATCTGCGGGTCTCCTTTCTGGGAAGCCCCAACTTGATCAAGAAGTATAGGTCTAAGCTCAAGGGATGCTAACGAACCCGTCATCGACTCAACAGCTGTTGTGAAATCAAAGGTTGCCAAGAACTCTAGGATCCTCATCTCAACAAACAAGGGACTCAAAGTCAACCTACTTCTGCTTAATGCATCTACCACAACATTACCCTTGCCAGGGGTATAAGCTATCTCGAAGTCATAAGATGCCAAGAATTCCATCCACCTTTGCTGCCTTAGATTTAGATCTTTCTGTGAGAAGAGGTACTTGAGCGACTTGTGATCAGTATATAACTCAAAACTTTCGCCTAGAAGGTAGTGGCGCCAGGATTTGAGTGCAAAGACAATCGCTGCCAACTCCAAATCATGAGTGGGATAGTTCTTCTCATGAACTTTAAGTTGCCTAGCCCCATAACATATCACTCTTCCCTCTTGCATCAGAACGACACCTAACCCCGTGCCACATGCATCAGTGTACACGGTAAACATCTTACCGCCATCAGGTAATGCCAAAACTGGAGCCGTAGTAAGGGCCCTCTTGAGCCTTTGAAAAGCAAGCTCACACTCTAAGTCCCATGCAATGACTAAGTTCTTCTTCGTCAACTTAGTAAGAGGGGCTGAAATCTTAGCGAAGTCCCTGATGAACTTCCTATAGTAGCCCGCCAGACTGAGAAAGCTTCTTACTTCGGTTGCATTCCTAGGAGTCTTCCAGTCTTGAACTGCAACCACTTTCGCGGGATCCACCGCTATGCCTTGCTTAGAAACTATATGTCCAAGAAACCTAACTTCCCTTCTCCAAAAATGACATTTGGAGAACTTGGCTTTCAACTGATGAGCTCTAAGCGCATCCATCACTTCCTTAAGGTGTCTAGCATGTTCTTCCTCATCCTTTGAGAAGATCAGAATGTCATCCACGAAGACAACCACGAACTTGTTAAGGAACTCCCTGAACACCCTACTCATCAAATCTACGAAGTAGGCGGGTGCATTAGTCAAACCGAATGGCATGACAAGCCATTAAAAGAATCCATCTGGAGTCCTAAACGCAGTCTTATCAATACTATCCTCAGCCACTCTAAGCTGATGGAATCCGGTGGCTAGATCGAGTTGAGAGAAAACAGAAGCACCAACAAGCTGGTCGAAGAGGTCATCAATCCTCGGTAACGGGTGCCTATTCTTCTTTGTCAGCTTGTTCAACTCTCGATAATCAACACATAGACGAAGCGATCCATCCGCCTTAGTAGCGAATACCACAGGAGCACCCCATTCAGAAATGCTTCGCCTAATAAAATACTTCTCAAGCAACTCCTTGATTTGCTTACTGAGCTCTCTTCTTTCTCGTGGGGCCATGTGCCTAATGGGCAATGAAACTGGCTTGGCATTATCAACAGGATAAATGCGGAAATCTATCTCTCGTTTAGGGCGTAACCCCTTAACCTCTTCAAAGACATCAGGATAGTCTCGGACCACCCTTACAGATTGCAGATCATTGATGGACGAGTCAAGAGATTGAAGATAACATAACATGATGGGATCTCTAGGGTTACAAGAAATTTCTAGGGTATTACCGAGGCGAGTCATGAGCCTCACCACCCTATGCTCACAATCGAGAATGGCTCCATAACTGGACAACCAATCCATGCCCAAGATCAACCCGTATCCCGTGAATCCGAGAACATAAGCATCACACATGAATTCTACGGTCAAGATAGAAATCTTCAAATCCACACAAATCATAGATAGATGGGCGGAACCCCCAATTGGATTTGAAACACTAACGGGATCCTCAACTAGACTAGTACTTAGGTGCAAACTTTCAACAAGATTAGAAGAAATAAAACTATGCGATGCGCCAGAATCAAATAAGGTGCAAACAGGATATTCGGAAATATAAACAAGGCTTTCTACAGAAATACTACCTCGGTCCTGAACTGGAGCAGTGTTGAGAGCATGCACTTGCCCTCTAGAAGGTCCTGCACGCTGAGTCTGTCCTTGCCCTTGTCCTTGCTTCTTGGGGCAATCCTTGCTAAGGTGTCCAGGCTCTCCACAGTGAAAGCATTCGCCCAACTTCCTCTTCTTCTTTCTGCAATCTTTGGCTATGTGCCCAACAATCCCACAGAAGTTGCATTTTCTTGGGTCCTTTGCCTTGTTGTTGTTGGCCTTATTGCCCTTGTTGTTCTTGTTGTTCTGATTGCTCTGATTTCGTCCCCACTTGGAGTCCGTCTTCTTGGTTTGAGTCTCATTAGGCTTGACTTCTTTCTTTCCATTCTTATCATCTCCTTGAAGCAATGCCATGTCCACTAGGCCTTCAAAAGTGACCCCCATGGGTATATGAGATAGGGCTAAACCTTGTAATGGCTCAATCAACCCTCGTGCAAAGCGTAAAGCCTTCTTCTGGGGGGTATTAACCATGTCCAAACCGAATCGAGCAAGCTGGTTAAACTTATTCACATACTCCCTCACTGTCATGTCCCCTTGCTTCAAAGATATAAACTTCTCCAATTGCAGATTCGCCTCAGCTGATGATAGAAAATTAAGCCCAAACCTCATCCTAAAGTCAGCCCAAGTCTCTATAGGCCTAGTAGCATTAGTGACCTCCCACCAATAAGCTTCTTCTTCTTTCAATAGCCATGCTGCCAATAAAACCTTTCTATGGTCTTCCACATCAAAGATAGCGAAGAGATCTTCGGTTTCTTTCAACCAATTTCTTGCCTCCACAAAAGTCTCCGTCCCAATAAAATTCTTGCCACCCATCGCCTTAAAGTCTTTGCAAACCTTTGCGAAATCTGCTTGTGGATGCTGAGGAGGAGGAGGAGGAACCTCAGTTACGGTGGGGGTATTTGCTGGGCCCGCATCGTTGGCCCTAGCTTCCAAGTACCTCCGAAACCATCCGGGAATGGTTACTCCCTCGGGAAGGTTAAGATCGGTCATGCTGAAAAAGGAAAAGATAGATTAAGAACGAGGAAACAAAGGATAGTGCTAATGGCTTTTGGGGAATAGGCTTTTAAAATAAACTAGACTTTTCTTGGAAAATATTTAATTGGTTTTGAAAATAGTTTTCCAAAAGGTAAGTTTTAAAAACAGTTTTGCTCAAATCTTGTAAACCTGGCTCTGATACCAAATGTAACACCCCACCTCCGCCAATGCCACTCTTGCAAATGCACTGGCTTTGGAGGGGCGTTAAACGAGGTAAACATGCATGCAGATATCACAAGACAAAACATATAAGTAAAACAGGGTAGAACAGCAGTGGATAAAACAAACATTTCAAAACCATAGTCAAGTTACATCAAAGTACTTGGTCATTATTTTCCCACAAAACAAAGTCTGGAACATAAACTGAAAACTGGAAAAAAACATAAAGTAACTATCCCCAAAGTAGAATAAAGCCATAGCATGCTCAAGTCCAAACCGTACATGAGCTATCTAGGAAAGCAGCTAAAGATCCAGCTAGGTACCAGTGTTCCCACCCTGTAAACCTTGGGGGGGGGGGGGGTGAAACGGAAGAAAAGAGGCGAAAGAAAACGGGTCAGTCAAAAAGACTGGTAAGTCCTATCTACTATTAGTATAAAAACTAATAAAGTTATCTGGTCATGTAAAGCAGAGACGAAACATAGGGTGATAACTGACATGGTGAAAAGATAGATCAAGTGTGGCATCGCATATACAAGGTTAAGTTGCACCAAGTGTGTACTAGTAATCCATGTCAAGTATAAACAAGGAGTGATCCCTTGGCCCAATCTTAGCCCAATATCCCGAGATGACCTAGATCAAGGTCCAACAACACGGTCTAGTCGATCGGCTCCCTAAAAGCCTAACTCGTCAAGTGTCGGTTTCATACGGCCCAATCACGAAGTGTAGTCAAATTGTGCTAGGTCCACCCTAGGGTGTATCAAGCCCTAGGGTGCCAACCACGGACACAAATCAAGCACGCACAGTCTAAACCTACTGGTGCCCGTGGCTGCTTTTTCAACTCCGGATTATGTGCATGACCATAGTCCGCCTGAACCTACACCAGCGCACCTACTCAGCCGTCGTTTTGGTCGCTTACATGTCAGCCCAGTAATCGTGCCCCACCCTAGCCTAGTCCCTAGGGTATCATGATACAACCAAGAGGGTTACTGGTGCAAAGGACCTCGTAACTAGGGTTTTCCTAACGGGTTAAATGTGGTTAACCCGATCCAATCAAGCATCAAGTTGGTTAAGTGTACCCAAGGTTCATGACTTAACCCTATCAACCCATCGTGTTCATGTTGGTTAAGTGTTACGTGGTCCATGACTTAACCCTATCATGTGGCATTAATTAATTTAATGCACCTTAACCTCTCACATTAGACCTTGTTGTGGTTACTAGTTAAGCCGGGCGGGTCCGGGTAGCTTTACACCACAACCTAGTCTAACCTCGGGTTTAAGCACAACATGACCAACTACTCACATTGGGTCCTATTGTTTGTAGCCATTAGTTAAGTCGGTTGGTTCCGGGTAGATTTATGCTACAAACTCAACCCAACCTCGAGTTGGCCACACTCATATTTTCTAAGTGTCATGTCCATCATTATGTTTACAAACATAATCACAAGTCAATGTTCATGTCATATTTTAAAACCATGTTTTCATGTCATTAATATTACCCAAACCCAACGCATTCCCATCGCATGTACGTTTCACATAATATAACATAGATCAAAAGAGGGAACTTGGCAAAAGCATGACAAAAAGGGCATAAGGTAATAAGGTTGGCCACATGTTAAACATGGTGGCATATGGGGCATAAATATGTTCATTTAACTTGCATGTTACATTATAAGCCTCAAAACATGCATAACATTCAAACTTAGCGAATATGAGATACATGGTCCTAGATGACATAGAATGATGACTAGAAGTTCGCATATAACATTATATGCAAGTTATCATAAAGGTTATGAGAGTTCTCATGTTGCATAATGCAACATTTCAACATAAAGCTTATAGCTTTTAGCCCACAAGGTCAAGGTGATAGCTTTACAAACATGCATAGAATAAATCTATGCATAACATGTTAGAATCAAAGCACATATCATACTTAGGCCCAAACTCAAACTTGCAACATGTCATATTTAACTTCATAGTTAGAATCTAAGAGTAGTATAGGGCTTACAATGCTATGAAGACTTATAAAATAAAATAAGATTGAGACGAAGCCACTAGCAACTCTAAAAACCCCAAATGAATACAAGCTCCAAGAAGCTCCTTTGATTATATGAAGAAAGATCCTTGTTTTAATGAAGAAAGATTGAACTTTGGCCTTGAATCAAGCTTTGAAACTCTCAAACAAGCTTAGGAACTCTCATATGAATGAAGATGGAGGCTATGACAAGAGGGTGGAGGCCATGATTAAACATTTTGACATTGTTTAGTTGTAGGATTGATTTATGATGATTTAGGCTAGGTATTAGGGTCCTTTTATAGAAGATTAGGTTAGTTTAGACCATAGGATTAACCCTAATTCAGATTTGGGCCATCAATTCACGTCACTAGCCTCCAATCATGTCTTGAGAAACAAGTCAGGTGCACCCAGGCCAGACTGGCCGACCACCCAAGTCGACAGGGGTGTCGACTGGGCAGTCGACACAGCCTGGGGTGTGTCGACTCCCAAGTCGACTCCCCAGTTGACTTGGGGTGGCGGGAATTTTCCCCCCTGCCCTGCCCAGCTGAATTTGAATTTCTGAATTCAAATTTGAATTTGAAATTTTCTGAAAACTTCGACGGGCCATAACTTGTTCATACGGACTCCGATTTTCGAAAACTCAGACTCTATTTCGCGTATTTTTCCGAGACGAACGCAATGGCACAGTCCGTTTCCCTTGATTCATATTTTATCATTGAATTCTGCCTTGATTTATGTTATAACTTGTTATTCAAAATATGGGTTGTTACAAGACGTCGGTAGTAGCCGGACTAAGACACCCTTTCCGTTTCCTTCTATGAACATCAAGACAGGTTCAACTTCCGTTAACCCATTTAAGACTGTGGAGGAGCAGCCGATTAGGCCCAATCTTGAAGGTAAACTTGTCCATTTCTCTTCAAATTCATTTATTCAGTCACCGTTAACATTTTTTGCTATAGACTCTTCATTGGCAAAGAAGAACGTTGAGGCAGAAGCTGTGGCAGTGGAGAAGGATAACATTAGGGAGACAGTCAGAGTTTAGGAGGAGAAAAGAGAGGGAGAGAGCCATCAATAGATGATGATGTCAAGATAGTAGGAGAAGGCGGGAGAGGGGATCATCCTTCCATGGTCGAGATTAAAGCTAAAAGCGAGAAAGATGTTTTGTCCATGAAGTCTGAACCGTCTGAAGAAACTTTGAATGTTCAACCCATCCGAGATATTACCCCGACCATCCTTTCTTTGGTCAACGTCCCTCCTTTTACAGATACAACCGGCCCAAAAGAACGTGGTGCAGCACCAGTGTAACGACCCAGAAAATCTGAACCAATTTAAATTTTTTAAATTGGCTAAAATAATGGATTTTAAATATTTAAAATAAATATTTTAAATAATGGCAACGAAAAGTAAGTTTGAATCGACAATTGAAAACGAATATAATTAATTCTAATTATAAACAAGGCTTGAAAAGGCGCTGCAGTTTCAAAAATTGAATTCAAACTTTGTCGGACTGTACCGGGTGCAAAACAAAAAGGATTTTAGTGAAACCAAAAATATATAAATCTGTTAGTGAATACCTTTCTAACGAATCTGAAAATTCGAATTTTCATAGCGGAAAGCAAAAGTTATGGCCGAATGAATTTTCAGAAAGGTCGCTATGGAATTTAAATAGCCCATGAAATTGGTCATTTTGCATACGACCTCGGAATTCGACGAAACCACTTTTGTTGGATCCGGGATGTGAAGTTATTGCTAGGTTTCAAATTTCATAATTTTTGAACCTAGTATGTGAGCGTGGCAAAGTAAAACGTGTTTTGATCAATTATAGTTAAATTGGATCGACCAGAAATGGGCCTTTTTGCAAACGGTCTCAGAATTCGACGAAACTGGTTTTGTTGGGACCGTATCGTCAAAACATAGCAAGATTTATTTTTCTGGAATTTTTCGAATCAGTTTGTGGCCCTGGCAAATTAAAATGTACGTTCAAATTAAATATTGAATGTTTTATATTTTAATTTGAATGGAAACTGACTGAAACAGTCGAATGGGCCTTCGAAACATATCCCATTGTGTTCGGAATGGGGAAAAAACGCTAGGGACGACAGTCGTTGGGTTTGGATTGGAGTTCGTGGGCGAAAGGGGTATTTTGGAGATTTTAAAAAATATAAAATAAAATAAAAAAATATCATTGGACAGATACTTTTCTCTCTCCCCGATAATTAAAATCGCGAACGACGGAAGTTGCTCCAGGCTTCCCCTCATTTTTCGATCAATCCACGCACCATTAGACCTCGACCCAGTTGAGGATTTTGTAGCCCTCGTCGAGCACTTCAAATCCATACCTGGAGCATCCCCTATCGCTGCGCCATCGTCGAGTTTCGAGCCGAGGAAGTGGGCCACTTTCGAGCGCCGCCGTGACTTGCGGGGACCACCGAGCTGGACGAGACAACCAGGCGCGGGGAGCTGCTTCCAAGCCCTTTCGAGTGGCGAAGGCCGATCGACGTATCGTTGCACGGATTTCGCGAAAAATCCAAACCTAGTTTTGAAGAATTCAGAAAGGTATACGGCTTGTTTTATTTTCAGTTGTTTTAACACCTTTAAACCGTTGCAAACTTTGAAAAATCATATCTTTTTGTTGTGTTGACGAAATTCAGTGAAACAAGAGACAGTGGACTCATGTGGACGTCTTCTACCTTCTAGAAGGGACCGCGTATTTTTCTGAGCCTTCTGCTATTTTTGGTGGAGTGGAACCCAATGTGAGATTTCTAATTTATAAACAATATGGAAAACAACGACGTATAAATTATATAGTCGATGTATGAGTTATATAAGCGTTGTACATCTCTTGTATAAGCGTTGTATAAGTTGTATGTTCGATGTATAAGTTATATATGCGTTGTAAAAATTATATATGTGTTGAAATAGAAGTGAATTGCTATATATAAATAAATATTTATATATATATATACGCCCCTCGTCCACAAACCATGGACGATATTTATTGATTGTGATTGGTGTGAAAATTGATTGATAGCGAATGGTTGTTTGGGATTGTTTGTGGTTGATATTGATTGATTGTGGTTGAAAAATACCCATTTGTGGTTGAGAAATATTTGGTTGAAACCACATAGGATTAGTTTGTGGAAATGAAATATATATATACATGCCGCCTGCGTGCGAACTAGATGCATGATCTCCTTTGTCAAAAACCGCGAGGTTTTAAGGTAGAGCGAGGAGTCGTACTAGGGACGGTCCCGGTTTTAACTACCCTGCCGTTATGCTATCGAAATTTTGAATAATATTCATGTGTTTAAATTATTTTCATTTGCTGAAACTATATTTATTCGTTGAATAGAAAACCTTCATGTGTTGAATCGATATTCATTCGTTGATTAGAAATTCATATGTTGAATGGTATTCGTGTTTTAAATATAAAAATCACATTTTTATCTATATATAGAAACTATAGAAAACCTTCTTGTGTTGAATCGATATTCATTCGTTGATTAGAAATTCATGTGTTGAATGGTATTCGTGTTTTAAATATAAAAATCACATTTTTATCTATATATGGAAACTATAGAAAACCTTCATGTGTTGAATCGATATTCATTCGTTGAATTGAAACTCATGTGTTGAATGGTATTCATTTTTTTGAAATAAATTGTTTCATAATGAAAATCACCTTTTATCAACTATATGGACTATGTAAAATAATCTTGTTTTAAAGGAAATTGTTTTATAAGAAAAATCCTATTTTTATCACCTATATAAACTATATAAAATAATAGTGTTTTGAAATGAATTGTTTTACAATAAAAATCACATTTTTATTATATACATGAAGCATTGAAATGTGAAGTGTTAAAAATAGCCACTCGTTCAAATAAATATGCATGAGTTGAAATATTCATTAATTAGCTAAAGATATGATTTTTGCCTATGCATGCAACATTAGAATGAATGGTGTTTTTAAACCAAATGGAATCAAACATGAAGTTGAATGGAAAATGATAAGTGGTAAGAACTGTATATATGTACATGCATATTTATTGAACAGGTTATAGCAAATGGGCTAGAGAAGAGGAATAAAATTGTTGTGCCAGACAAATAGGTACACATTTACTGTTTTGTTTGGGTGATGATTTTATGAGCCTGTTGGCTAGCCGCTTGGCTTTTTTTCTTTTTCTTTTTGACATGAGACGCCCGTGTGGCTATTTGGGAATTTTCCCAGCCCCTCCCATACAAAGGAGGTTAAGGCGAAATTATCCAAAATTTAAAGGCGTTAGTGAAATATTTGAAGTGAAAACGATATTGAAATTGTTGAATGAACTATATTTATATAAATATATAAATATAAATAAAATTAAAACGAAACATGGCCGTGCAGTTCGTGTTTTGAAACCGTGATTTCAAACAACCAGTGCGGGAAATCCGACCATTGGATTTTCCCGAAACCTCAACCGTTGGGTCCGCTTTGGAAAAATCTTTCCAACGACACCAACTTTGTAAAAATCCAACGGTTAGATTTTCAGATATGTGTAAATCAAATCTGAAGAAAAACAGCGCCACGGCCGCGTTATGGCCCGAAGAGTCGTTTTGAATAAATTGGCTATTTTAAAATAAATAAAAATAGCGATAAATCGTTATAAAATATCATAAACAATATGGAATGGAAATAAACTGAATTTGCTCGATTTATGTGGTATTTGATGGTTGAATGTGTTTGGTGTGAAAATTACATTAAAGAACAAAATTGGTGTTGTCGAATGATTTAACCATTGAAACAAATTGATTTGAAATTCTAAATATACGTGAATTATTTGAAAAGGCCGAGTAAATTCTCATTTCAAATAATTGACCGACGATTGAAAGTCGAAGATGAAGACGGTGGTCGAAGACCGGAGATCTTCACCTCGTTTGGATGGTAACCGAGGTCCTGATTGGGAGGCATCCCGAAATATGGATAATGAGTGGTGATCGTCCAGACGTACGTGGTGATCGATGGGTTTGCGAGGTATTTAGTGCCTCTGGTTTCGTTCAGACCCAGGACGGACTTGTAAATGGACTGCGTGTCTGACATTGGATTTTATTCTGTGTTGATTGATCTCTATTAAATATACATTTGTTTTGGCGGCGGAGAATTTATTCTTTTGCTTAACGCCCTTCTCTGAAACGCACGAGCTCAGAGGTTGTATATCGATGGACATCAGTCGCATGGCATGAATTTCTAGTGTGACATGCCTAAGTGGCAAATGATCAGGGCTTCTGTTGAAAAGCAAAGTCTTGTGGTGATGATCAAAGCACCGCCTGTGTGGCGTAACTTTGTGTATAACGTGAAATCGCGAGCCTCACACCCCGGTATGAACCAAAAACGGGAGCATGACCTCAGGGGGGACGTGCGTTTTCTTTCTAGCTAGGGTGGTGTCAGTGACCTACCAGCCCTAACATTTATATACTTTTCACCTGTGTGGTTGTTGTTGTTGCGAGGCGCCTCGGTTTGATCGGACGATCCGGGTCCGATGGAGTCATTCGTTGGCTCACTTACGCCCCAAAGGGCAGAGAAACGCATTGTTCAGGCATTATAATCCACTTCGTGTGGACCGGCTCTGACGATCCAAGGTACGGTTGCGGCTGTACCTGAGACTCGGGCTAGACAGTCTCGAATTCGGTAAGGACTATCTTTTGCCTTGGTTCATGATGGAAATCCAATTTCCAAATACGACATCGTGCGGTTTTGATTGTATATATATATATATATATATGGCGATATGATATATGGTACCCATGTCGTCTATGATTGATAGTTATGATTTGAAATTGCTTTCAAAACATATAAACACTAGCAATAATATTAAATGCCTTTGTTTTATTCGTATTAAGCATATTTTGGCCGTTATAAGGTAAAAACTCTATCCTCCGGTTTGCGTTGCATTGTGTGATGGGAACTGAGTCTTATAATGGCTTCATTTTTATAAAAAGCATAGCGATGTTTAAAAGAAAGATTTGTTTTAAAGCACTGGCTATCCAATGGAGTAAACCCGTTCCACGAAAGTGGCGTGGTCCTGTGATTAGCCATATTATAAATGTGTTGAGTGGATTTCTCATACCAGTCCTATGACTGACTCGTAGTTTGTTTCACTTTCAAACTCGGGTACCCCTCTTTCTACACGGGCAGCCTTGTATTCAGGTTTAGCAGGCTTTATCTGGATAGCTGGAGCTGAAGATGGATTCTATCATTTATCTCTTTTTATGCTGTTCAGCTCCTATTGTACATATTTTGTTTGTTTTCCGCTATAGACATTTATGTATAGCTGAACTGTATTTGTACTAAGTAAGATCCTGTATACTGTGTAGCTCTGATGATTACTTTTATCCAGTATATTCTATTGTTCATTATCTGGTGTATTTGTTTAATTTTGTTCTGCTATTATCTGTTTCTGTGTTATATTCCAAAGATTACCCTTGTCTCCGTCAGAACGGGATTTGGGGTCGTCTCAACGTGGTATCAGAGCTTTGGTTAAGCTTAGTTCTGGAATATAACATATTAACGAACTCGTCAGAAATAGAACCAGTAGTGTTCTAGGACGGGTAACTCTATACAGATAGGATCAGCAATATCCTAGTATGAGTAAAGCAGAATGAAATTTCACCTCGATAGACACATTTACATTTGATGTATATGTTTCTATATTCTAAATTATCTTTTCTGTGACCTGACACTTGATCTGCCATTTGCAGAAGTACTAGAAAAATGAGTGTCAGAAACAGGAGAAATGCAGAACCCGATCTTGAGGCTCTATTCAAGAGATATCGAAATCTGGGTGGAGCACAATTCTCGGGCAATGAATCTATTATTCAAAGTCAAGCTTGGGTGAGCTCTGCAGAAAGAATATTTGAGCGTTTCCAGCTAAGAGACGACCAGAAAAGATTAGTACCATCTTGGGCGCTCAATGGAGAAGCTTTAATATGGTGGGAAACAATCATAAAAGATAATCCAGAAGGTGATATCACCTGGGATAGATTCAAAGAGATTTTCCTAGGAAGATTTACTCCTCCCGAAGCAACCGAGCGATTATGTGATGAATTTTCTTATTTGATACAAGGTGATATGACTATTCCAGAATATCATAAGAAATTCAACGAACTTGCTCACTTTGCTCCTCATCTGATTCAAGATCCAAAGAGGAAAAATCTGAGATTTATTCATGGCCTGCAAAGGAGATATCAGAATAGTGTGCTGAGGAATGTGAAGCTTCCTTTTTCAGAAATGATTTATATGGCTTATCAGTATGAAGATCTCCATAATAAAGGCATGTTGCGCGACGAAGAGGAAGTCTGTTCTAGCGACAAAGAAGAGTCGGAAACTGATATTCCTGAAGTCAGTACGAGGTCTGAGGTCAATAAGAAGCCCAATGCCAAGAGGAAAAGGACTAAATCAAAGAAGGAACCCGTAACGACTGCCACATGATCTAACTGCAATAAACAGGGGCATCTGACCAGGAAGTGTAAATCCTCGAAGAAACGAAAGGAGGATGGGTTTAAATCCGGCAAGAAGCTCCGGGAAGGTAAAAGATGCAATCAATGCCATCGGTTTGGTCATGTAAAGCAAGATTGCCAGCTGTTAAAAACGACCAAAGAAGCTCAGATAAATGAAGTAGCAGAAACTTCTATGCCCTCAGCTAGTCAAGAAAGGGCCAATGTTTTAGAAGGCACGCTTACTGTCAAAAACATTCCAGTCAAAGTACTGTTTGACACAGGCGCGTCACGAAGTTTCATCGCCAAAGATGCAGCTAAGAAACTGGATTTGAATTTGAAAAGGCTCAAAGAACCAATGATTGTCCAGAATCCGGTTGGGGGTTCCGTTGATCTCAGTTGGGTTTGTGGAGTGCCGGTTTCTTTCTCTCGTTATCGGTTTCCCACCATCGCGGTCGTCATGAATTTTAAAGAGTTTGATCTTATCTTGGGGTTAGACTGGTTGACCAAATATGAAGCTGAAGTTAAATGCGCCGACAGAGTCGTAAAGGCGAGGATTAAATCAGGTGATTATATAACCATTCCCTGTGAAGGTCAGAATGCTAATAGAAAGACTTCTGGGCAGCTTTGAATGTTTCTCCAGCCCAAATAGGAAGTATCCCTGAAATCACAGAGAATATTCCTGACCTAGTGAAAGATATTCCTGTCGTCAAGAACTATGCGGATGTGTTCGAAGAAGTTGTTCGCTTACCTACGCAAAGAGAAATAGATTTCAAGATTGCTTTGATTCCCAATGCAAGGCCGGTAGTTCACGCTATTCGAAGAATGTCCTTGAAAGAGAAGGAGGAATTAGACAATCAAACACGACAGCTAGTATGGAAGGGTCTGATCAGGCCCAGTTTCTCTGATTGGGGTGCAGCAGTGGTGTTTGTCCCAAAATCTGACGGTACTCTATGGCTATGTGTGGATTATCGTGATTTGAACAAGCAGACAATAAAGAACAAGTATCCATTGCCGCGAATAGATGATTTGTTGGATCGATTAAATGGCGCACAAGTATTTTCACGAATGGACCTAGCTATGGGCTTCCATCAACTTCGTATCGCCGAAGAGTGTGTTCCAATGACAGCATTCAGAGGTCCCGACTTATTCTACGAGTGGTTAGTAATGTCGTTCGACTTATGTAACGCTCCTGCTTACTTCGTCGATCTGATGAATAGAGTGTTCAGAGGGGTTTTGAATAAATTTGTTCTGGTTTTTATTGACGATATTCTAATCTTCTCTAAGTCAAAGGCCGAACATGAAAAACATTTGGAACAAGTGTTAGAAATCCTCAGAAGGAATGTATTGAAAGCAAAGTTTTCCAAATGTATATTCTGGCAAGATGAAGTAAAATTTCTAGGCCATGTCATATCGAAAGAAGGAATCGCTGTGGATCCAAGTAAAATCACAGCTATTCAGAACTGGAAGCAGCCCAGTACCCCTACTGAAGTCCGCAGTTTTCTCGGATTGGCTAGCTATTACCGGAAGTTCGTTAAAAACTTTTCGAAGATATCTGGTCATTTAACAAAGCTTACAAAGAAGCACTCTAAATTCAAATGGACTCCAGAAAGTGAGGAGGCCTTTGAAGAGCTAAAGTTGAGATTAACAACTGCTCCAGTGTTAACCATCATCGATGGCAACCAGGATTTGAAAGTCTGGACTGATGCTTCTAGAGAAGGCCTTGGCGCAGTGTTAATGCAAAGAGGCCGAGTGATTGCTTATGCTAGCCGTCAACTGAAGCCGCACGAGAAAAACTATGTCACTCATGATCTTGAGTTATTGGCTATAGTATTCGGTTTGAAAATCTGGAGACACTATCTTCTGGGTGAGAGATTTGAACTGTTTACAGATCACCAGTCGCTAAAGTATTTGTTCACCCAGAAAGACCTGAATCTAAGGCAGCAACTTTGGCTGGAGTTTCTTGCAGCATATGACTTTGAAATTATATACACTTCAGGGAAAGCCAATGTCGTGGCCGATGCGTTAAGCCGAAAGAAAGAAATGATTGCTAGTTTTATTATCACGACTTCATTGCTAGATAAAATATCTTCTCTTCAGGAGAATGATCACTTCATTCAGAAGATCAGAGAGATAATTCAACAAGGCGAACCCTCGAGTTTTCAAGTGGATAATGATGGAATTCTAAGGCTCAAAGGTCGAATCTGTGTCCCTAACATTCCTGAGCTTCGAAAGGAAGTACTGGATGAATGCCACAAGTCGAAACTTAGTATCCATCCGGGAGTAAGCAAAATGTATAATGACATCAAACACACTTTCTGGTGGAAGTCGATGAAGAGGGACATTTCTTTATATGTTAGCCGATGCCCTACTTGCCAACTAGTCAAGAGCGACCAATAGAAACTAGCTGGATTGTTACAACCACTAGAAGTTCCTGGTTGGAAGTGGGAACATATTTCCATGGATTTCATTGATGGTCTGCCCAGAACCAGAAAAGGAAATGACAGTATTTGGGTGATCGTAGATCGCTTCACGAAGACCGCCCATTTCATACCTGTCAGATCAAACAGAACTGCTCAGAGTCTGGCGCAGATATACTTCAGGGAAATAGTTAGACTACATGGAGTGCCACTCAGTATAGTCAGTGATAGAGATACAATATCCACTAGCAAATTCTGGGAAGCATTTCAAGTCGAATTGGGAACGAAGTTGAACTTGAGCACCGCTTATCATCCTCAGACAGACGGTCAGACTGAGAGGGTGAATCGTATTTTAGAAGATCTATTGTGGGCTTGTGTTATAGATTTCGGTGGATCATGGGAAGACCATTTGCATTTGGCTGAATTCTCTTATAACAACAGCTACCAGGCGAGTCTGACAATGTCGCCATTCGAAGCATTGTACGGTAGACTGTGCCGATCTCCTGCTTGTTGGGTCGAACCCGGAAATAGACTTGTATTGGGGCCAGATATGATCCGAGAAGCTGCCGACAATGTCGATTTTATTAAGAAGCGATTACTGGCCGCTCAAAGCCGACAAAAGAGTTATGCCGATAGGAGAAGAAGAGATATATCATTCGCTGTTGGCGACTACATATATTTGAAAGTATCGCCGATGAGAGGAGTTATCCGGTTCGGTAAAACTGGATAGTTGGCGCCCAAATTCATTGGTCCGTTTCCTATTCTGGAACAAATCGGAACTCTCGCTTATAGGGTCAAATTGCCTGACTGGTTGCCTGGAGTTCATGATGTATTTCACATATCTCAACTTCGAAAGCACTTCCATGATCCAGACTTGATCGTGGAAGAAGCAACTCAGCAGGATATTGAAATTACTCCAGGACTAGCTGTAAGAAGAGAGCCGCTAAAGATTATCGGCAAAGAAACCAAAGATCTGAGGAACAAGAAGGTTCACTTAGTCAAAGTGCAATGGAGTGGAGATCCGCGAGATTGTACTTGGAAAACTGAGGAGAGCATTTAGAAAGCTTATCCTAGATGCCGAGTGGATATCTCTGATTGACTCTGGTGCAAGGTACATTTACCCTACTTTGCATTACCATTTAATTCTCTACTCTGTTGTTATTTTCTTTCCATGGATGTGCACTTTTAAATTCTATAGTCTGAATGATTTTAAAAAGAGTATAGAAATTGATTAGTATATTTTTGAAAGGTTGAAAACAATTTGATTGGATGTTGTGTTGTGTGATTATAGATTTATCAAACCACTTTCGACTTTGTTCCTTTTCAGGGACGAAAAGTTTTAAGTGGGGGAGATTGCAACGACCCAGAAAATATGAACCAATTTAAATTTTTTAAATTGGCTAAAATAATGGATTTTAAATATTTAAAATAAATATTTTAAATAATGGCAATGAAAAGTGAGTTTGAATCGACAATTGAAAACGAATATAATTAATTCTAATTATAAACAAGGCTTGAAAAGGCGCTGTAGTTTCAAAAATTGAATTCAAACTTTGTCGGACTGTACCGGGTGCAAAACAAAACGGATTTTAGTGAAACCAAAAATATTTAAATCTGTTAGTGAATACCTTTCTAACGAATCTGAAAATTCGAATTTTCATAGCAGAAAGCAAAAGTTATGGCCGAATGAATTTTCAGAAAGGTCGTTATGGAATTTAAATAGCCCGTGAAATTGGCCATTTTGCATACGACCTCGGAATTCGACGAAACCACTTTTGTTGGATCTGGGATGTGAAGTTATTGCTAGGTTTCAAGTTTCATAATTTTTGAAGCTAGTATGTGAGCGTGGCAAAGGAAAACGTGTTTTGATCAATTATAGTTAAATTGGATCGACTAGAAATGGGCCTTTTTGCAAACGGTCTCAGAATTCGACGAAACTGGTTTTGTTGGGACCGTATCGTCAAAACATAGCTAGATTTATTTTTCTGGAATTTTTCGAATCAGTTTGTGGCCCTGGCAAATTAAAATGTACGTTCAAATTAAATATTGAATGTTTTATATTTTAATTTGAATGGAAACTGACATTTACAGTTGAATGGGCCTTCGAAACATATCCCATTGTGTTCGGAATGGGGGTAAAATGCTAGGGATGACAGCCGTTGGGTTTGGATTGGGGTTCGTGGGCGAAAGGGGTATTTTGGAGATTTTAAAAATTATAAAATAAAACAAAAAAATATCGTTGGAAAGATACTTTTCTCTCTCCCCGATAATTAATATCGCGAACGACGGAAGTTGCTCCAGGCTTCCCCTCATTTTTCGATCAATCCACGCACCATTAGACCTCGACCCAGTTAAGGATTTTGTAGCCCTCGTCGAGCTCTTCAAATCCATACCTGGAGCATCCCCTATCGCTGCCCCATCGTCGAGTTTCGAGCCGAGGAAGTGGCCCACTTTCGAGCGTCGCCGTGACTGGTGGGGACCACTGAACTGGATGAGACAAGCAGGCGCGGGGAGCTGCTTCCAAGCCCTTTCGAGTGGCGAAGGCCAATCGACGTATCGTTGCACGGATTTCGCGAAAAATCCAAACCTAGTTTTGAAGAATTCAGAAAGGTATACGACTTGTTTTATTTTCAGCTGTTTTAACACCTTTAAACCGTTGCAAACTTTGAAAAATCATATCTTTTTGCTGTGTTGACGAAATTCAGTGAAACAAGAGACAGTGGACTCGTGTGGACGTCTTCTACCTTCTAGAAGGGACCGCGTATTTTTCTGAGCCTTCTGCTATTTTTGGTGGAGGGGAACCCAATGTGAGATTTCTAATTTATAAACAATATGGAAAACGACGATGTATAAATTATATAGTCGATGTATGATTTATATAAGCGTTGTACATCTCTTGTATAAGCGTTGTATAAGTTGTATATTCGATGTATAATTTATATATGCGTTGTAAAAATTATATATGTGTTGAAATAGAAGTGAATTGCTGTATATATATATATATATATATATATATATATATACACACACACCCCTTATCCACAAACCATGGACGATATTTATTGATTGTGATTGGTGTGAAAATTGATTGATAGCGAATAGTTGTTTGGGATTGTTTATGGTTGATATTGATTGATTGTGGTTGAAAAATACCCATTTGTGGTTGAGAAATATTTGGTTGAAACCACATAGGATTAGTTTGTGGAAATGAAATAAATATATACATGCCGCCTGCGTGCGAACTAGATGCATGATCTCCATTGTCAAAAACCGCGAGGTTTTAAGGTAGAGCGAGGAGCCGTACTAGGGACGGTCCCGGTTTTAACTACCCTGCCGTTATGCTGCCGAAATTTTGAATAATAATCATGTGTTTGAATTATTTTCATTTGCTGAAACTATATTTATTCGTTGAATAGAAAACCTTCATGTGTTGAATCGATATTCATTCGTTGATTAGAAATTCATGTGTTGAATGGTATTCGTGTTTTAAATATAAAAATCACATTTTTATCTATATATAGAAACTATAGAAAACCTTCATGTGTTGAATCGAAATTCATTCGTTGATTACAAATTCATGTGTTGAATGGTATTCGTGTTTTAAATATAAAAATCACATTTTTATCTATATATGGAAACTATAGAAAACCTTCATGTGTTGAATCGATATTCATTCGTTGAATTGAAATTCATGTGTTGAATGGTATTCATTTTTCTGAAATAAATTGTTTCATAATGAAAATCACCTTTTATCAACTATATGGACTATGTAAAATAATCTCGTTTTAAAGGAAATTGTTTTATAAGAAAAATCCTATTTTTATCATCTATATAAACTATATAAAATAATAGTGTTTTGAAATGAATTGTTTTACAACAAAAATCACATTTTTATTATATACATGAATCGTTGAAATGTGAAGTGTTAAAAATAGCCACTCGTTCAAATAAATATGCATGAGTTGAAATATTCATTAATTAGCTAATGATATGATTTTTGCCTATGCATGCAACATTATAATGAATGGTGTTTTTAAACCAAATGGAATCAAACATGAAGTTGAATGGAAAATGATAAGTGGTAAGAACTGTATATATGTACATGCATATTTATTGAACAGGTTATAGCAAATGGGCTAGAGAAGAGGAATAAAATTGTTGTGCCAGACAAATAGGTACACATTTACTGTTTTGTTTGGGTGATGATTTTATGAGCCTGTTGGCTTTTTTTCTTTTTCTTTTTGACATGAGACGCCCGTGTGGCTATTTGGGAATTTTCCCAGCCCCTCCCGTACAAAGGATGTTATGGCGAAATTTTCCAAAATTTAAAGGCGTTAGTGAAATATTTGAAGTGAAAACGATATTGAAATTGTTGAATGAACTATATTTATATAAATATATAAATATAAATAAAATTAAAACGAAACGTGGCCGTGCAGTTCGTGTTTTGAAACCGTGATTTCAAACAACCAGTGCGGGAAATCCGACCATTGGATTTTCCCGAAACCGCAACCATTGGGTCCGCTTTGGAAAAATCTTTCCAACGGCACCAACTTTGTAAAAATCCAACGGTTAGATTTCAGATATGTGTAAATCAAATCTGAAGAAAAACAGCGCCACGGCCGCGTTATGGCCCGAAGAGTCGTTTTGAATAAATTGGCTATTTTAAAATAAATAAAAATAGCGATAAATCGTTATAAAATATCATAAACAATATGGAATGGAAATAAACTGAATTTGCTCGATTTATGTGGTATTTGATGGTTGAATGTGTTTGGTGTGAAAATTACATTAAAGAACAAAATTGGTGTTGTCGAATGATTTAACCATTGAAACAAATTGATTTGAAATTCTAAATATACGTGAATTATTTGAAAAGGCCGAGTAAATTCTCATTTCAAATAATTGACCGACGATTGAAAGTCGAAGATGAAGACGGTGGTCGAAGACCGGAGATCTTTACATCGTTTGGATGGTAACCGAGGTCCTGATTGGGAGGCATCCCGAAATATGGATAACGAGCGGTGATCGTCCAGACGTACGTGGTGATCGATGGGTTTACGAGGTATTTAGTGCCTCCGGTTTCGTTCAGACCCAGGACGGACTTGTAAAAGGACTGCGTGTCTAACATTGGATTTTATTCAGTGTTGATTGATCTCTATTAAATATACATTTGTTTTGGCGGCGGAGATTTTATTCTTTTGCTTAACGCCCTTCTCTGAAACGCACGAGCTCAGAGGTTGTATATCGATGGACATCAGTCGCATGGCATGAATTGCTAGTGTGACATGCCTAAGTGGCAAATGATCAGGGCTTCTGTTGAAAAGAAAAGTCTTATGGTGATGATCAAAGCACCGCCTGTGTGGCGTAGCTTTGTGTATAAAGTGAAATCGCGAGCCTCACACCCCGGTATGAACCAGAAACGGGAGCAGGACCTCAGGGGGGACGTGCGTTTTCTTTCTAGCTAGGGTGGTATCAGTGACCTACCAGCCCTGACATTTATATACTTTTCACCTGTGTGGTTGTTGCTGTTGCGAGGCGCCTCGGTTTGATCGGACGATCCGGGTCCGATGGAGTCATTCGTTGGCTCACTTACGCCCCAAAGGGCGGAGAAACGCATTGTTCAGGCATTATAATCCACTTCGTGTGGACCGGCTCTGACGATCCAAGGTACGGTTGCGGCTGTACCTGAGACTCGGGCTAGACAGTCTCGAATTCGGTAAGGACTATCTTTTGCCTTGGTTCATGACGGAAATCCAATTTCCAAATACGACATCGTGCGGTTTTGATTGTATATATATATGGCGACATGATATATGGTACCCATGCCGTCTATGATTGATGGTTATGATTTGAAATTGCTTTCAAAACATATAAACACTAGCAATAATATTAAATGCCTTTGTTTTATTCGTATCAAGCATATTTTGGCCGTTATAAGGTAAAAACTCTATCCTCCGGTTTGCGTTGCATTGTGTGATGGGAACTGAGTCTTATAATGGCTTCATTTTTATAAAAAGCATAGCGATGTTTAAAAGAAAGATTTGTTTTAAAGCACTGGCAATCCAATGGAGTAAACCCGTTCCACGAAAGTGGCGTGGTCCTGTGATTAGCCATATTATAAATGTGTTGAGTGGATTTCTCATACCAGTCCCATGACTGACTCGTAGTTTGTTTCACTTTCAAACTCGGGTGCCCCTCTTTCTACACGGGCAACCTTGTATTCAGGTTTAGCAGGCTTTATCTGGATAGCTGGAGCTGAAGATGGATTCTATCATTTATCTCTTTTTATGCTGTTCAGCTCCTATTGTACATATTTTGTTTGTTTTCCGCTATAGACATTTATGTATAGCTGAACTGTATTTGTACTAAGTAAGATCTTGTATACTGTGTAACTCTGATGATTACTTTTATCCAGTATATTCTATTGTTCATTATCTGGTGTATTTGTTTAATTTTGTTCTGCTATTATCTGTTTCTGTGTTATATTCCAAAGATTACCCTTGTCTCCGTCAGAACAGGATCTGGGGTCGTCTCAACCAGTCCCCACTTCTTTTGGTTCCGTGCATAAGGGGTCAAAGTCTAGGTCGCCCACAACTAAGGAGAAGTTGGAGATGATCAGGCAGAAGGAGTTGGAAGACATGACTGAGCATGGGTAGAAATCAGCTCAATCTTAAAATCTTTTTATGTGAACTTTGTTTTTAGGCCCTTTGGAAGTCTTATATGAGTGTGGCCCTTGCGTCAGTTGTTGAAACTTGTAATGTAGTTTGTGGATGGTAGTTGGTTGTACCTACATGTAACAACATTTTCTAAGAACGTTATGTTAATATTAACTAAAGTCTATGCATTTTCGTTTAAGTATTCATTACTAATATGTTGAGATAGGAGTAATGTCAGCATTCTCAACTTGTCTCAACATTTAGAGGGCTATTCATCGACCTTCTTTCCCCCAGCATATTGGGGGAGTTGGCATAATAGTAAGATTCCCCGGTTTTACTTTAGATTTGATTCCTCTCGGTCTGGGAGACAAGTGTCCTTAAGTAGGAGTGTCTTTAGACTTTTATACTCATCCTCTGGTCACTGAGGGTTAGATTCTAAGGATTGAGCGGTATTTTGTCGGGCTGCATCTTTCTCACTTATTCGTCATTTGTACTCTTTCCCAAGTCAAGGGAATTAGAGTTTCTTCCAAACAATCAGTCATTGTGTTTGGGTTGGTGTCATCCTTACTTTCAGTCAATAAAGTAGGAGCCGAAAGGTGGTTGATCAGTCTAAGTTTAGTATAGTTTTTCTTAATTTTTCATTATTTTCGTTATGAAGCCGGCCCACTTCGTCTTGATTCGGCATATCAGGGCGTCAATATTTAGATTAAAGTTGGTTGAATCACAACATTTAGCTATTATAACAATGAGTCAGAGTAGGAAAGGAGCCTTTTATTCTTAAACTATTACATGCGATAAATCACTGCTTATTACAATACTAAAAAAATTAACAATTAACGTCCTAAATGATCAACATTTCATGCTCTTTGGATTGGCTCATCATCAATAGTCGATAATCTACATGCTCTGTTATCAAGATGATGTCGGATAACGTAGGGCCCTTCTCATTTGGGGCCCATATGGATAGAGGTCAGGAAGATTCGTTTCAAAGCAAGGTCACCAACATCGAAGGCCTTAGGTCGGACCTTCTTATTATAGTATCGAGCGACCCTTTGTCTATGAGCTTCAGCGCATAGGTTGTCCTTTTCTCTTTTCTCGTCAGTCATATCTAATGATGTGAAGAGAAGGGCATTATTAGACAGTAGATCATAATAGGTCGCTCGATGGGAAGGGACCTCGAGTTTTATCAGAAGAACAACTTCTAAACCATAAGACAACACAAAAAGAGTATGGCCCATGGCGGTCTTGTGGGTGGTACGATATGCCTAAAGGGCCAAGGGTAATTCATCGACCCATTTGCCCTTAGGTCGCTCCAATCGGTTCTTCAATATTATCTTAATAATTTTGTCGATAGCTTCAACCTGTCCATTAGATTGGGGATGCACGACCGCTGTATATTTCGTTTTGATGCGATACTTCTCGCAAAAGTTCTTGAACTCTGAGCTATCAAATTGGGTCCCCTTTCCAGTGATAATTATCTGAGGCACACCATAGCAACATATAATATTTCTCATGATGAAATTAATGACACGATTTGTAGTGATAGTGGTTAATTGTTCGGTCTCTCTCCACTTTGTGAAGTAGTCCACAACCACGATTGCATATCTGGTGCCTCCTTTTGTGATCGGTAAGGTTCCAATTATGTCTATCCCCCACACGGCGAATGGCCAAGGGCTAGCCATTTGTGTAAGCTCCGTGGACGGAGCTCGGGGTATTTGTGCGAACCCGTGGCATTTACCACAATGTTTAGAATAGTTTGTTGTGTCTTTGCTGATATCTTAGTATCTTTCTTGCTAACGTCCGTTCTCTAGTAAGAGCGCCATATACCCCCTCGCTAAACTTTTCAAGTATCCTTTTAATGTCATTATTAGCCACACATCGAAACATTGGGATTGAGAAGCCTTTTTTGATAAAGTTGATCTTATTGGATAAAATATCTGGAGGCTTGACGTACAAAGGCTCGCTTCTCATTTTTTTTCTCAGGAAAAATCCTGCGCAGTAGGTAATTTTTTATGGGGGGATTCTCTTTCAGGCTCTGTTTCTAGCCAATCAACTTCCATTTGGTCTATACTCAGGATGTTCAAAGTTTCAATAGGGACTAACTCAGATTCACCCGGGTCATCCGAGCTAGCTAATTCAGCCAAATGATCAGCTTTCTGATTCTCTTCCCTAAGGATATGGGAAATGCTATATTGACTGAAGCCATTCAACAACTCTTTAACTTTTTAAGACACAGGGAAAGTCGAACCCCCTAGTATGATATTCCTCCTTAACCTGAAACACAATCAACTATTAATCACAGAAAATGTTAAGTGAAGTTAATTTTAAATCCTTCGCAAGTTTGAGCCCGAATATCAGGGCCTCATACTCGGAATCATTATTGGTAGCTATGAAGTTTAATCTCAAGGCGTGATAGATCGACCGCCCCTCGGGGATAACAACACTACCCCAGCGTCATAACATCGATCGTTGTGGGATCCATCCGTGTACAATTTCCAGGTGTCGGATCTCAACTCCACTTCCGGAAGCTCAGTACCTTCTTCCAAATTGTCGTCTTCTGAGATGGAAAATTCGGCTATAAAATCGGCTAATGCTTGTCCTCGGATGGAATTTCATGGAACGAAGGTCAGGTCGAATTAGCTCAGTTCGATGTTCCATTTAAGCAATCTTCCACGGGTTTCGGGTCCTTTTAAGACCTGTCGTAAGGGTTGATCTGTAAAGACTTTAATAGGGTGAGCCTAGAAGTAATGACGAAGCTTTCGAGATGCAATCAGCAAACTGTATGCGAGTTTCTCAATTTCGGATAATTATGCTCAGTTCCAGTTAGTTTCTTTCTCATGTAGTAAACCAGGTGTTGTATTTGATCCTCTTCCCGAATTAGAACCGAGCTGATTGCATGTGTAAATACAGCCAAATACATAAATAGATCTACACGGCCAATGGGTTTGGACAGAATGAGGGGATTTTCTAAATGATCAAGTAGATTTTGGAAGGCTTCGACATAGTTGGGTGTCCAAGCGAAGTTCCTCTTTCCCCTCTTGATCAATTCAAAGAAAGGCAAAAACTTGTCGGCTGCTTTGGATATAAATCGACCAATGGCTGAACCTTTCCTGCCAAACTTTGTACATCCTTAATTCTTCTTGGTTCTTAGATACTTCTGATAGCCAAAATTTGGTCGGGATTAATTTCAATACACCGGGAACTAACTATAAACCCTAGGAATTTTTCCGATGCCACCCCGAAAGAACATTTTAAGGGGTTAAGCTTCATACCATACTTCCGTAAGGTGTTGAACTTTTCTGCTAAGAATTTGACATGGGCGGATGATTGCTTTGACTTCACCAACATGTCATCGACATAAAGCTCCATAGTTTTTCCAATTTGATCATAAAATAAGCGATTGACCAAGTCTTGATATGTTGCCCCCGCATTTTTCAATTCGAAGGGCATAACTACATAAC
This sequence comes from Allium sativum, assembly GCA_030737875.1. NCBI lineage: Eukaryota > Viridiplantae > Streptophyta > Magnoliopsida > Asparagales > Amaryllidaceae > Allium > Allium sativum. Next base: position 422,833,512 of record CM060922.1, read on the forward strand.
AATAAAATCCAAGGTCGGTGATGAAGCTGGTATGTTCCTGGTCGAGGACTTTCATAGCAATCTGATTATACCCCGAGTATGCAATCATGAAGGACAGGAGCTCGTGTCCAATGGTCGAGTCGACCAGCTGATCGATCCTAGGCAATGGGAAGCTGTCTTTAAGGCAAGCGTTATTCAAGTTAGAAAAATCAATACATATTCTACACTTACCATTAGCCTTCTTTACCAGCACAGGATTTGCTATCCACTTGAGATAAGTTGTGTCTCAGATGAAACCATTGGATTGGAGTTTTTCAATCTCTTCCTTTAAAGCATCGGACCTCTCTGGGCTTAACATCCGCCTCTTTTGTTTTATGGGAGTATATTTAGGGTCGATGCTAAGTGCATGAATCATGATGGATGGCTAGATCCCACACATGTTAGCATGGGTCCATGCGAATACATCTAGATTAGCACAGAGAAACTCAGCCAACTCCCTCGTCTAGAGGGAGTTAGGATGGGATCCAATCTTTAAGACCCTTGTGGGATCGTCGTCGTCGATTGGTATCTCGACCGTGGTTTCGTTTGGTGTTGCCTTCCTGCATCCCGGCTCTTCGTACTCCCTTGTGTCGATGTCCTAGAACCGACAATGGGGCGGCTCCGACCAGGATGCTTTCTGTAATTGCTATGCTTCCTTCTCCCCCATAAGGGGAGGGGTGTCTTTCGATTGTTTGTTATTCTTGTTTTGCAATTCTTTCCATTCTACCAAGTAGCAAGCTCGTCCTATTACTTGATCCCCACGTACTGTTCTAATTCCTCCATCAGTTGGGAAATTCAACAGCAGGCACCAGGGAGCGATATAAGCTCTAAACTCCATTAAAGTCAGCCGCCCTAGAAATGCATTGTACTAGGAATTTATGTTCATCACAACAAATGACAGGAGTCGTACCCTTCTACGATCTTCGTCTCCCGGTTCTATAGATAGCTTGATCAACCCGATAGGCTCGGTGGAGGATCCATTGAAGCCGCGTATCTGGCCGGTGCACGGCTCCAAGTCTTTCAGTTCCAACTTCATCTGACCATAAGCCTGATTAAACAATATGTTGACCGAACTCCCATTGTCGATCAGAACATTTCGCACTGTTGTTGGGCCTATGATTGATGTTATCACTAGTGGGTCGACTGTTGGAGCTTCTATCCCTATTGCTTCCCATTCTCGGAAGATAACATCTTCTGCCTTTATTTTCGTTTGCTTCATGGGGCTTATAGCTTCAGGGATACTGGTCACTGCAACATCAAAGTATTTTGCAGAGTACACATATTTCTCCATAGTCCAGATGTTGTGCCCAGCAGGGTGTGGTCCTCCAACGATGGCATTGATGACTATTCCTTTCTCTTTCTCTTGGACAATGGATTGGGTCTCCTCTTGGCTTTTAGTAGGCGCCGAGCTTCCTTGCCCCCTGTCTCTCGGGGCCATCTTGTATTTATCAAGCTTTCCTTCCCGGATTAACTTTTCCACTGGGCCTCGCAAGTGTCGACACTCGTTCGTTGAATGTTCATAAACCTCATGAAATAGACAAAATTTCCCTATCGCCTTCTCCTTCTCCATTGCCTCACGCAAGGGTGGATTTTTATAATGGACAGTACTACATGTGTCCAAATAAATGTTCTCGAGCGTGTCGTTCAATGCAGTATAGCTTTCAAAGACTTGGAGTCGTGGTCGCTTTCTGGAATTCCCTCTTTGTCCAGGGTTCCCATTAGCTCCCCTTGGTCCATCACCATTTCGCTTGCTATGGTTTCCGTCATTCACATCTACCTTTCCCGAATTATCCCCAGACTTCTTGACCGTGACGTTGCTCTGAATCAGTTTGGAAGATACATCTTTGGCCCATCCTCTTCATCCAGCTGCGCATCCTCCTGGTGCAGCCAGATGTCGGCCTTTTCATAGAATGTTTTAATCGTTGTGAGCAACTTCCCGATTAAATATTTTCCAAACTCCATCCACTTATCAATGCCATCGACCATGGCCATTAGGACGGTCTCATGATTAGGGTTGCTTACTTTGGTGGCTGCCCCGCTGAATCGGTTGAGGTAGTTTCTCAAGGATTCACCTCTTTCCTATTTGACTATTGAGAGAGCCATGACATGCTTTGGTTTGGAGGCACGGAGACGAAACTGATTCAAGAATTTTTCACTCAAGTCTTTAAAGCTTGGGACTGATCTTGCAGGTAGACAGACGAACCACATGAGCGCTACCCCACTCAGAAAAATTTGAAAGGTTTTAAATTTGATACTATCTCGAGGTGGTCCATATGCCACGAGCATCTCATCAAATGTTGTTGCGGGTCAGTAGTCCCATCGTAATGGTTCATTTTGGGCATATTGAACCTTCGAGGGAATGCAACCCGCCGGATATCATCGGTGTGGCTTCGGTCAGCTCTCCAGTCTTCATTCTTGTGCCCCTGCTGTCATTCATGATCTGCTGCACCACGACCGTCAGGCTTGGAGGAATGACTGTGTCTTGATCGACAACCTCAACTGACCGACCTCTCCTGGCCCTTTCCCCATGCAAAGTCGTCGGACTTGCCATACGGGGAGTCCTTCCTCCTCCCCGAGTATCTCGGTCGATCACAGGATTCCAGGGGGATAAACAGGAGCTTGATCTGCTTGAACAGTATTTAGGTGAGTAGGCGGAGAGGCACCTCAATTCCGTTGAGCTGCGAGGTCGATGGCTTCTGTCTTGGCTAGATCGGCCTGAGTCTGAACTTCCGTCCTTGGTTGTCTGATCATCCTTCCAAATGAAACTGATGGACATTTTCGGCTCTTTCTAACGGCCGCCGAGGTGGAGGCCAGTCCCTTCTTACCTTGGATGATGATAAGCTTTCCGAGTTTTGGTCTAGCCGACGAGGAGAGATTTGGTGATCCCTAAGCTCCTGAGTTTGGTGATTCCTAAGCTCCTCAAATTGCCTCAACATGCGGTTCATATCCTGCCACATCATAACATTCACCCGAGCATGAACTTTTAAGGCATTCGTAGTTTCCCGGAGCTGATTTAACTTAGTCATAAATTCATCTCGGGTGGAAAAGGCTGAGGACTGAGCCGGATCTACCACGGGGGGTAATGCAGGCTAATTTGAAGTAGTTTCAGGTGCAATCGATCCACCGGCTTCATCTGTAGATGTCCCAACTTGCGGTTGTTTCCCGGTACTGCGAGTTGTCTTTCCAGCCATAACTCAACAATATAGGAAAAACGTAGGATTTCTTCTTGGACTTGGTAATCCAAAAGTAGAGCAAAAATCCATCTTAGGCTGGGAATATTAGTTCTTAGTGAAAGCACCAAAGTGTTGACAGCAAAAATTGGCACAACACCGAAAGAAAGGGTTTTGTAAAGAATAAGTGAAGAAGAACGAATATAAAAGTGAAAATAGAGGAAATCACGCACACTTTTATAGTGGTTCGGCGTTAAGTAGCCTACGTCCACTTTATAATCTCTTATATATTTTATCAACTATTACAGTCAGAATAGTTACCATGGCACTATAACAAGAGATTAGCAGATATTAGAGAATAGAAAAAATGCTATCAATTCTCAAAAGGTCCTTTCTTCTGAGTCCAAAAAAGGTATTTATAGATGATACAATGCATACGTTGGCTGGAATACATGTATCACGATCCAAGGTAATATGAGAGCCTGAAGAGGTGTTCTTCTCCTATGGAGTCGATATAATTTGAGTTTATGATAACAGGTGGTAGGTGATCCGATCTATGTGGAAGGAGTGGAATAGATAAAACCGGGCACAAGCTACCCCTTATGCAGATATTCGAATTGGGTTAGTCCGATAACTGCGGATCCCAATCGGGTTGCATGCTAACTTTCTGTATCAAGCTTAAAGGAGTTCGAACTGGACCGTCCATCAGCCGGCCCATCTCTAAACAATAGCCATTTCGTTCAGGTTCCTTTGGTACGGATCCGTAATGCCAATGAGCCTTGGTAGGCTAGCCGGAAGGCCCATCAACACTGAGTGAACTGTAGTGAGGAAAATCTGTATATATAATTTATTGTAGACATGAATGGATAAAATTGTACTATTATTTGTGATAAAAAATTGATTGAAATAAAAATATATTTTTGTTGTTCAATTCAATCTGTCTATTTTATTTGAATTCTTCCAATAGTTCAATTTCATGCGATATATATATATATGTATATATATATATATATATATATATTCAAGTGTGTCATGTCAAATTGAAATATCCTAACATATTTAAGTGAATTGTAAATACTGGAGTTAGTGATATGTTCTATTTCAACTATAGAAATAAAGTATTCATTTAAATAAAAATACTATTTACAAACACATTTATAAATTAATATATATGTTTGTTATCATCAAACAAAAATCATATTGTTACACTCAACAATCCCCCTTTTGATGATGACAAACATACATAAAAATTTTGAGCTTGATAAATGTGTTTGAATGTGAAATATAATACTCCCCCTATATATATGCATATATGAGCGATTTGAAAATATTGAATTTCCGATATTAAAATATTCTTGAATTATCAATCAAAATTTTAACCATTCTCCCCATTATCATCAGAAGAATAATAGAAATCAAAATAGTGATGAACATAGACTAGAAATGTAAATTCAAATCAAGAGGGAAAATATATATCGTAAATCTCATTTAATCAAACAAAAATCATAATATTATTCAAATTAGAAGTAAATTTCACTTTTCAGCATGATGGATTTACGATTAATTTTATAAAAATGAGGAGAGTTTTAAATTTTCAAATATGAGATTTATAAATTTATAATTTTCAAATGAATTTCAAATTCAAGCACAAAATAATTTAAGCACTTTCTAACCATGCATAACCACCAAGACTTTTTAATGGGGCTAGTGGTAACTTAAATTTGTTAAGTATTTTCTAACCATGCATAACCGCGATGACTTTTGAATGAGATTAGAAGAATACTTAACTTTATCCTCTCTTATGAGTTTCATCCATGCACAACCGCATGGACTTTTAAATGAGAATGGAAGCACATAGAGATTAAGGTGATTCACCCATGCATAACCACGAGAACTTTTAAATGAGAGTGAATATAAAGGATAAGTATAATTTTTATTTTAAAATAATTCCAAAAATATTTCCTTATTTCCAAAACAATTTAAACTCCCCACATTATATAAAACCATGATGAGTGACAAAAATATGATAGAAATAGAAGATGATCATGAGATAAGCACTAATTCAAAAATATTATAAAATCTATCCAATCATCATAAGAAATTAAATAATATTTTCACTTGTTATTAAATATACCATAGTCACAACTCATCACAATTTCATAAATCTATTAATAAATTTGATGAGTTCCAAAATGGTTCAAATCGATCAAGAATTTCAATTTTTGAATAAATAATCAAAAATAATTTTAAAATTGAAAATATCAATTTCAAGTGGGTTTTTTGAGATAACAATGCAAGTTGAAAATTAGTTTTTTTTTTAAATTAATCAATAGAATATGTAATTTTCTAATACTTCTAAGACTTATTGCTCTTAGACAATTTTAAAAACCAATTGTATATGTAATTCAAATTGCCTATTCAATAAAATCTAGTCACTGATTTTTTAACCCATCGTCCAATCATTAAAAACTCAAAAGAATCATAAAATATCAATTTCCTTTATCAGAGCAGCACAAAATCAGTTTGGAAGCAAGGGTCACAAGTGATTTTTTCAATGTATCTTAACAAGCACATGAAACAGTCAATGATTCAAAACAAAGGCAAATTATTTGAAATCACTTGATAAAAATTTATTTCAGAATTCAAATCCAAAAATTATAATCCATGGTATACAACAATCATTCACAAATGATTTCAAAATCAAAATAATTAAGCTATGTCAAAAATTATGAATTTTTTACAACTCATCAATCATAACTTTCAAGCAGTGTATTGTATTGAGTGCAGTTTTTCAATATTTTCCAAGATGAATTAAACGAAACTCAAAACTGCAAGAATTTGTGAAACTTCATTAGCTTTTCATCATAAATTTTAAATTTTCGATTAACAATGTTCAAGATATGCTCAAAATACTATGAAAGTGTCAATGTAAACCAACATTAACAAGAAAATAAAAGTACGAGTTTAGAGATCATCCCTCACTTACCATGATCGATGTGAACCAATGAATCTCCAACTAAGAAATCTATGGCTAAGGAACTCTGAATAATTAAATAATATGAAATAACTTGAATTTTATCTCTTTTAAGCACAGTCGTTCCTTAGCCTCCTTCGCTACCCAAATGTTTATAAGATCGAGTGGTGTAACAAAAGTTATTTTACCACTCTTAACTTCATTTACACGTTTTGGTACCCAAACCCGTTTATATAACAATCCATTATTATCCACTAAAGTGCCCTTAGGAACCTAAATTTGTTTAAACTTATTCGAATTCATCTTGGTTTCTTTTGGAATCCAAATTCGTTTAGTTGGGTTGTTTCTAAACAAGTTCTTATCTCGTTTATGATTCAAAAATCCTTCGTAATTATTAGAGTTCAAAATTTCAATTCGATCTTTTTCAAAGCCATTTAAAGGATTTTTGAAATCGTTAGAATTTCTCTTTTCAACTTGATCAAAACCAAAACCAAGTCCTTTCTTATTCCAAAAATAGTGGTTTTTTAGCAACATATTCATCTATTTTTCTCCATTAGAGAATTTAGTCAAAGTTGATTCAAGTCGTTGAATTTTAGATTTAGGATCACTATTTTCTTTCATTAGATTTGAACAACGGTTTATAGTGATCTTTCTCTTTTCTGCATCATTTTGTTTCAAAACCATATTTTCATTTTCAAGTATTTTAATTTTGGCATTGGACTCAGAAATTTCAATTTCAAATTGTTTTCGCTTTTCAAAATCAAGTTTATCAAATTCTCTAAGCTTTCCAATCTCCTTTTCAAAATTATGATTATCGTTTTTCAAATTTACGTTTTCACTTTCAAGTAACTCAAAATCGGTTTTGAAATTCAAAAGATTGTCACTCAAAATCTTACATTTTTCGCAGTCTGAAAACTGTGAATTCTTAACTTTTCAAGTTTTTTTTCTAATCTATTATTTTCTTGAACTAGTTTTGACCTATTAAATTTCAATTTTTTAACTTTTAGCTCAAGAGAATCAAAAGTTTTTGTGAGATAATGGAACATTAAGATCAAATCTTTGTAAGTGAAATTCGGTACCTCACTAGAGTCTTCTTCATTATTTCCAAATCAGTTTGTGCCATGCGACACAAATTAGCTTCCTCTTCACTGTCAGAAACTACTTCTTCTTCCTCGTCATCCCATATAGCAGCAAAAGCCTTCTTCTTCTTCCTGATCTTTTTCTTATTTTCGCTCTTAAGCTGTGGGGAATCTGGTTTGATATGTCTGGGTTTCTTGCAATTGCAGCAAATAACTTCATCGTATGAGCTATCTGAACGCGGCTTGTAATTTCTTTTAGTCCAATTTCTAAAAACCATAGCTAGCTCTTCAACAAGATCTCCGTCATCACTTTCAACGGTATTATTTAGATCAATCTCTTTTCTTTACTTCAAAATTCTTTCGTTCTTCTGTTGCTTTTAACTTTATCTCGTAAGTAATCAGATTTCCAGTCAACTCCTCTATGCTTAATTTATTTAGGTCTTTTGATTCTTGAATAGCTGCCACTTTAGCTTCAAAATTCATCGATAGCACTCTTAATATTTTTCTTATTAATTCCACTTCGGTGTAAGCTTTGCCAAGAGCTTTTGCGTTACAAAAAAGTGATGAGAAGCGACCAAACATCTCTTTTATATCTTCGTCTTTTTGCATAGAAAAATTATCCTATTCATTGCTGAGTAATGCAAGACAAGATTCCTTAACTTGAGATGTTCCTTCATGTCTGACCTCCAATGTAAGCCATATTTCATGCACAGTTTCACAATGAAATATTTGGTTAAATTGAGTTTTATCAAGAGCACAAAATAAAGCATTCATTGCCTTAACATTAGCTAAAAATAATTTTTTATCATTAGTATCCCACTTGTCTTTTGATTCAGGAACTTCAACACCATTAACAATCATAGTGGGAGATATATAACCCGTTTCAATAATATCCCACACATCATAATCAATTGAACACAAATAAATTTTCATCCTAGCTTTCCAATAGGCATAATCTATTCCATTAAATATAGATAGCATAGCTATGGACCGATCCTCAGAAAAAGCGTTATTAGACAAATTCATGACTCTAAAGTTAGAGATTACCTGCTCTGATACCACATGTAGGATCTAAATTAACTGTAAAGGGGGGTAAATAGGGTTTATTATAGATTTTCGTTGAGTAATAAATAATAGCAATAAAAACAATAATCAGAGTAAATGCGGAAAAATAAATAACACACAAGCTTCGGCAAAACCCTGCCTACTGCTGCATTCCCCAAAGTTTCTACTAGAAATTAAAACAATCTCTACTCTTACAGTCCCTTGTAAACTCGCGACACCCGCTCCTAACTGTTCTAATCTTACACTCAAAACCCTGCACTGATCTCTATCCCTGAGATCAGATTTCCCCGAATTACAATCTTGTAATTCATCTCCCTAGTTTTACAAACAAACTAGAAAACCAAACACGTTTTTACAGAATAAAATAAAAAACATACTAAAATAAAAAACATACTAAAATAAAAAAACAGTTAAAAATAATAATTAAAACCCTAGTTTAAACTAAAATCCTCTAAGCCCCATGTATTATATGGTCGGCCACTTTGTGGTCTTCCTTAACAAAATTAATCAGCCTTCTTTTATCTTTTAGCTCGATATCTCTTTTCTTTCACTAGATATAAAAAAGAAGGTGACGTTTCAGCAAGGGTTTCGAATCTCTTTAAGTTCATGAAGTAGTAATTTGTCGCTCCTCTTCAGATTCGCTTAGATTTCCAGTTGTTATCTCCACTACTTTGATTGAGTTGGAATACTTTGATTTGATCCAAGTAATTTGTTGATGCTCTGGTATGAATTTAAAAACCAAATATTTGTTTTAATTTCTACTCGAACTTGGAGTATTAATTACAATGATGATGGGTGTTTATATGGGATTTAAAATTCAAAATTTACTCTGATTACAACTTAGACTTAGTTGTGATTTGCGGATCTGATTTTGTTGTGTTTGAAATATTCAAACTCGCTGGAATAACTTGCGTATTGAACTATGGACTTTGAATTGGTCCCTATAGATTAAAAATAAATGTCGTACATATTTTTCTGGATAAATACTTGGACATATATTTTGGAACTTCGATTACACTCTTACTTTGACCATTTCTAAAGTAATTTTAAACTGATATATTTTTTCAATACTCTGCTGCCTTAAAATTGAATAGTTGCTATAAAAATTTGAACTAGTACTACACTTTGCTTTGTCTTGAATAGCTGAGCAGATGCTATTCTTGATCATACTTGAGCTTCTTGCGTGCCTTTTGCATTTTCCATGATCTGATTCATTGTATTTTTATTTGTTGCATACTGAATGTAAGCTTGCTAAAACCTGAAATTTGACTTCTGCCCAAGCTGTCGTGTGATCATACACTTGAAATTGTGCTTGCACCCTTACATGTTTGCATATAACTCTGGAAAGACCTTAGTGTCTTTGTGCACATATGTCTTTGGCTTGACTGGTACTTGCATGCGAACTTCCATGCTATCAACACTTGTGCATGTTTCTGCTCTATTAATATGTGTTTAGCCATTTTTACTTGAGTTTGAACTTGTGGCCACATTCTTCTATATGCTATTACTTGAGTCTTGTTGTCTAGCTGATACTATACTTGACTTGTTTTTTTTCTTCTAGATGATGCTGATAAGAACACATATTGCACTTTGGTATATTAAGGTCTTTGCATTTGGCATGTTTGATGTTGAGCTTCGTTGTTTGAACTTGCTTGGCCTGGCTTCTCGGCTATGCACATGATTTACCACTGACTAGTACACACACACACACACACACACACACACACACACACACATATATATATATATATATGTGTGTGTGTGTGTGTGTGTGTGAAATATTTATACATGCCATGTTGTGTCTTTTTTGTTCTCGTTGCACCATAATATTTGGCAATTCTTGTTTATGCTGAAACTTGTATGCTGCTTCTCCATTGTGTACATTACTTCGAAATTGTTACATGGCATTTGCTAGTTCCGTATGCTTTGACATTTGGTTCTACATTCTTGTACACTCATGCAAGTTCCTGCCTACTACAACTATATATATATATATATATATATATATATATATTTGTGTTTGTGTATACACACAACTGTATGCGTATACATGTATCATATATGCATAACTTATATATTTGTGGGCTCTTTGAATGACAAACATGAATTTTCTATCAACAGACCTACTATATCTACGTTGGGGCTGTTCAGAATCAGTTAATTATAATGCTGGTTTTGATCAGTAAACCAGTATAGTTTAGTTGGGGCTGATCTTTGGGCACTGGAGTATACAGTGTGCCGTGTAGTTGTTACAGTGTATCATTGTGAATATTTCAAGTAGTCTAAACTCAGATATATATATATATATATATATATATATATATATATATATATATTTAAGACCAAATCTACTAAAATGATGAGAAACACATCAAAAATTCTGAGGCAAATAAAATTTAGAATAAATTCATATTTGCTTGTATTTAAGTCTATTTTTGTTTTAGTTTACTGTGTGTGTTCCCGTGATAGGTATGGAGATGACTGGCCAGGATTGAAGCACAAAAAGACTGTTTGTCAGTGTCAGTGAATGTATGTAATTGTGTATATATAACTAAGTTGTAACAACCCAAGGATTTTCGGCCCTGGAAATCGACATAAATACCTTTACTGTAACTCATGCCGACCTTCCAATCACCGAAAACACTGGAACGTTATTAGAAAGAAATTAGAGGGTGAGATAAGAAAGAAAGAAATATTAGAATAGAAGAAGAAGATGATGAACCAACACAACACAGAATCAGAGTCTCACATAGCAGCGTCACAAAATATAATACAGAAATAAAACTTTACTGAGAGCTTTGAAAATACTTACAATTATCAGAGTACATCACACACCTGGACAGTTAAAATAAACTGTCCTCAAATACAACACACAGCGGAATTGTAGCTATATAATATCATACGTCTGGACTCTTCCAGCTCGTTCCCCTCACAGCATTCGATAACCTGAACCTGTAAACCCCGGGCTAATCCGAGCATTTACAAAATACTGGGTCAGTCTGGTGAACTAGAGTAAGTAAAACTCGCACAGTATTAAGGTATCACACTACTTGATTTTAAAGTTTAAAATCATTTCAAAGAAAAGGATAATCATAAGACCAAATCCACACATTAATACGGACGGTTTTTACCTTACGATAACCCAAAACGTTTTCGAAATCAATATCTTTTCTGATATTATAATAATGTCTAAGTACAACTAAATAACAATCTAGTAGAACGCTTGCATCTCACGCTCCACATATATAGTATACAAATAAAACCGCGGGCGCTTATTGGAGATTGGATTTCAACTATGACAAGGTATGGGACCACCTGCCGATAGTGTATCTCTAGAGGCGAATACACCGGGTTCAACAAGAACGTCTTGCAACCCGACCCGCACATGACCAGCCACTCATTTCGCTTGAGTGTATGGAATCTATATCACCAACGGTTGGGCTCAAACCAGCGTTTCCCGAAAAGGGACAGCATCGAAATAGATTAAAGAAGCAAAAGGAATTTCTCTAGATAGGTGATTATACACCCTAATGGGAGCGACCCACATAGCCATGCTGCCTGCCCAATTTCTGTCATTTCCCGGGAGATGAGGCCTAAGGTTTAGATTAACTTTTGAATATCTGGTCATCATTCACTTTGAATGCTACATCATCAGATCCGCCAGATATCACTAATTGACGTCCACAAAAATACTCTTAGTTGATAAGCTAAGAGAAAGGCCTTTTCTCCGCCACCAACTATGGTACGTTTGAAGAAATCAACGTACGTAATCCCTTTGGAAATACTCTATCAGACATCCGTCCATACAAGTCATCCAGGAACAGGATGGACCGAAGGTACTCTCCTACTGCATCCTAGGAATCACCCTATAGATCAGTAGCGAGAAGTCCTTGCAACCCATAGATTCCAACCACGACAAAACCACAGTTTATCTCTGGGAGCTAACCAGAGATTATTAGAAGTTCTTCCGTTTAATGAAGATCCACGGTCTTCAATGCTCCATCTCGATCATTTTCTAATATCTTCACGTATTTGTTTGTCGGAATGGTTTTCAAATATAAATTCGATCTCGGTCTTTCCATACCAACAATTGTGTTGGACAGATTTGATAGTCGGTGATTTAACTATCAAAATAATCATTGTTTCAATCATGACAATCGAATGAGTTTACTGGTTCAGTATTCAGCACCACTTGGCCTTTTAGTTAAAACAAAATGTATATTCAAACTCTTAATTATTTCGATATTACGAATATATCTTTTTGCTTCTTATTTAACATAAGATTTTTCATTAAACCATGTTCATTTTATTACTTAGGACAATCCTATATCATATTTAGTTTCCAAATTTCACTTTCAAAACATTAGCCACGTTATTATCTACTAGTGGGAAAATTTTCAAATTATTACTCGTAAAACGATGTTACGAAATATCGTCTATTCATTTACTTGAAACAATACAAATGTTATTCTGATAGGATAAAACTCATCCTTATGTTTTCCTTCTAATTCGAAAATATTTTTATATTTTCGACAAATCCTTTTATTTCCCTTTTTACCTTGAAATCCTCATTTTATATTTTCCAAATCTTCATCCCAAATGTTGCGTTATTATTTCTCTAATGAAATAATAACTTTACTAATCTCTTTTACCATTACAACTTATATTATCCTCAGATAATTCTGAAGTCGTTCAAGTTGGGGTATTTTAGTTACCTCTCAGACCTTGATCAACAATGTTCATACCTTAAGATAAATATAAGTTGAAATCAAAAAACCAATATTTTATTTTAATACCAATTCAAATAGCATTTAACCATTTTATTCAAAATACGGTTTCATAAAACCTGCTTATCTCTTTTGAAGCTTCTTTCTCGGCTATACCCATTTTCTTCTTAATTCAATAATCAAGTATTTCATAAAACCCAACTTTTAACCTAATCACATTCTTAAATAACGTTAATTTAGGATTAACGATGTAACGTCTCAACCCTCTTTTATATAACTTTGGTTTATATAAAAATCCTTATATCTAAATTTCCTTTTACAAAATTCAAATAATTAAGCAACAATTATTTTAAGCTATAATATTCGCTTAAAAATTCCTTTTAATAAAGTTGTATTCAAAACATATATTTCAAAATCTATCTTTAGTCATAAAATAAATTTTATAGCTTCAGTTCTATCAATTCACCTGACGGTAAATCAATATAACAAAACGATTTACTTTTAGGCCATTTACTGCCGATTACTCAACCACACTGCCCATTGGTTTAAACCAACATAGGATGAATTTTCAATCAACGATCAATAATCAAATCAATCACCCAAACATGACAGTTCATATGATAATATGAAAATAAATAATATATTTGAGGAATCCGGTTGGATTCCTCCAACCTGTTCTTCCCTATATCCACAATGGTTTTCTTAACCAGATCACACAATTTCATTTAACTGATAACAAATAAATATGACCATTTAACATCAACCAAATCACAAGCAATTCAAACAATTTAACCACTTAAACACGTTTATTTTATAAACGTGACCAACAAGGTAAGTTACCTTTATTGGAACCAATCGTTAGAATAACGATTCAGTATTTCACTGAAATTAAACGATGGTTTAATTTTCATTGGTTATATCAAAAAATAATAATAATATTAGAAACTACTCAACCATCAGCAAAAAAAGCACACAAAATGAAAACCCAATTTATATAAAATATAAATGGAAAAAACTGAGTGAGTTTAACTCACCTTGATTTGATACCGTTGTTAAAGCAGCTGGTTTCAGTTAAATTAGACATGTTTAATTTAACTGAAATCTCAGTTGATTCCACACTCGTCCATTTCTGTTCCTGGATGTTGAGCTTGTCGCCTTGATCACGACGTAGCTTGTATCGTTCCATTCTGTAAACAGACGAATGAGTTGTTAACGTTTAAGTTAATATAATTATAATTTAACTTGTTTATCCCTAAATAGTAGTTTATTATTAACTAGTTGTATTGTTTATCTTTACCAGGGGCCGAACTAATTTCTAATAACACATCCTAATATGAATAATTTAAGCTAATAAGATTTTAATTTAATTAACTAATATTAATTAAATTTTTTTATTAACACTAATTTATAACTTTTAAAAACATCAGACCGATCCTTTCTTCACGTTATAAGCCACATCTTCATACTAATCCCTACAGGCCACGTTGCCCAATTTGAAAGAAGTGTCTAGTCGCTTTTTATATACTCCGGCCCTATTTCTCTACAAGCAGCTAACATTTTAATGTATAAATAAGTCAATAGACTCTTAACTCTTAATTAAGCATTTATAAAGTAAATTACGTTGATAATGAATCACTGTCCCGATCTTAATTTTTGTTTGTTCTCTTCACATTTCCTTTCTGTCTTCACGTTCCCTTCCTTCTAGATTGTTGCCATCGATTCAGTTGAGCACCTGACAAAGGATCATAATTAAATTCTTAATTATTCACTAATATTAATAACCAATCAAGTTTTAATTACTCTAATTTGAATACTGGACGATTTAAACCTTTTGTTTTCTTCCTGATAGACCGTTCCATGCTGAAAAGAAGAACTGCATGCTGCCCCTTTTAACTATCATCCTCGTACAATATCATCTCCGTCTCCACTATTTTGTATACTTGACCAACTTTTGGTTTGTTTCATTTCGCCCATGCCTGCTATTCATTATCACACTCCTACTTCCAATTCAAACACCACATCCACTCTCGTTCATCCTTCCTTCTCCTTACTCAGACCTTCGTTCACACTCCATACACTACTAATAACGCACGAAATAACCTTCCACCTAAAGTCTGACTGCCGCTGCCAAGTTAATCCACCGCAGGCCGATCAGGAAATGTCACCTCTAGCGCCGTACCTCTACCATCTTTCGCCAGCAATCCGCTTATACTCGACATAGCCATTCGCTGTAAGACTCGATTCGAAAACCGTAACATCTCGGGGTCGCTGAGGCCACTACGACGAGCCGAAGACCATCTCCGTCGTTCATAACGTAGTGCTCGAAGAGCTGAAGCCTTTTCCAGTTAAAAGTCTTCGAGTATGGTGAAAGAATTGTAAGGTTTTGGGAGAAGAGGTCAACGTGTTTCAGACCGTTCATATTTTTAGTGGTGGCGGCATTGTTTTTGACCAGATAAAAATAAGGTTTTAGGGTTAGACTATCCTAAAGGGTTTATATTGGAAGGGTATGGAATAATTTAATATTATACGAAACTTCACCGTGAAGTAACACATAGAAACCACCACAAACGACTTTCGTTTACTGATAAAAAGGCTAATCTTAGTGTAAAAAGGTATTCCGGACCCAATGGGACAGGTTTCGTCGAAATCCGACATCGTTTGAAAAAAATTCCTTTATAAAACCACAAATAAACACGTGTTTAATTTTTTCATGATCACTAGATAAATCAAATCAACTCGAAACTTTAAAATCCTAAAATAAATCTCCAATACGAACCCAACGGCACTAGTTTCGTCGCATTCTGTGACTGTTTTCCCGGTAGGCTATTTTTACGCGCACCGCAATGCCATTTTGGACACCAAATTAGCCGGACTCCAAAAATAACAAACTATATACCTCTCCCAACTCTAATCGACGAAACGAACTCAACGAAATTGGTTTCATGGTCTAATTCGATCATCTGCTCAAGTTATGCCCAAATATCCCTTTATTAAATTAAATAAGCGCTATAGAAAATAACATGGCGTTTACGACTGCCGTGGCCACATACGACATCGGTTTGCCATGCCATTCAACACCGTACAATAATTTAACGTTATAGTCCTAATGAAACTGATTTCGTCGAAAACGGCCTCTGTTTGCAAAATGGCTATTTTAAAGGCCTATAATTTTAATAAGATTTCCACAGCGATTATTTTAAAATTTGATTTAGCCATAACTAACAATATATAACACGAACTCTGGATTTTTCTCTTTCATATGAAAATTATCATCAACACGGTTCCAACATTTCTCATTTCACAGAAATCTGACTTATATCGGATCTCGTATATCAAACTGAAGTTCAAAACTCCAATATACGAACTTCCACGCGATTTCGAGCTCAATTTATAATTGTATAAATATATATCGTTCAAACTTCGTTTTATATAAACGAATTCAATATTAAAATTCATTAATATTCCAAATATAATATTTAAAATAATAAATTAAATAAAATATTTGACTGCCAAAAACACGGGTCGTTACATTCTTCCCCCCTTAAAATAATTTCGTCCTCAAAATTGCTAATGTAAGAAAGAATGCTACGGCCCATTATCTTTATAAAAATATTTAATTTAAAGCATGATTTTATTTACAACTAATCTAATTGGTTTTAAAACCAATTTAATTCAAATAAAAGAATTTTCCAAAAATCTTCAAAAAAATTCTAACACCTTAAATTTTGGAAAATTTTTGGCAGAGTCTCCCCTGCACGGAGGGACAACTGTAATATTGCAGGTTCAAGAAATATATATACCTCGACCAACAGGGTCGGAAAAATTCAAAAACCTAACTCAAAACCCAAATAAAACCAATTTTTTTTTTATTTTCGCATAGGCGTACCTTTACGAGCGTTGTTGAGCATATTGGCTCACGTATACGCGATTTACTCAACCAATATCAATTTGCCTAGCCATCTGGCACCTATACTTAACTCAATCCACATATCAGCGATAAATATTTGAAATCCTAAGATAATGTTTCTTTAATCAACAAGTATACCCCACCAATTCCAATAATCAAACATAAGCCATAAATTCATAGGTGATTCCATTTAAATTTATAATACTGGGATCTGTTTTCTTGGTTTATAATCCATTCATCTTCATATTAAACCATTTATGAATTATTCAACTAATCTATCAAACAATTGACAATCAACAATCAACAATCATATCAACAACCAATGCACGATCAACTCAATCAAATCAATTGAATTTTCGTTCAATATTAATATTTACTTTATTTTCACATGTTTGAACACCAATGGATTAATATTCGATTGGTTTCTATTTGATTATTATTTATTCATTAAATCACCTATTTATTTAATTTAATTTCAATATCATTCTTAATTTAATTCCACTTAAACAAGTTAAGTTCCAATTCAAATTCTTAATCAAATTTGAATTTATCCAAATCGACAAACACATCAAATATACCAATATCTCAATAAATTGAGAAAATTATTCCTTTTTTATACAAAAATATAATTCGGGTAAAATTATTTCATTTACCCTCTTTTCAAAACAATACTGTATCCATTGACAGTTCAACGCTTCTCAACGCTTGAACCGGTCAACAAACATAATATAGAACATTTGTATATGAAATTTACAAATACGCTCTCATATATATACACTCAATCTCGATCTAGGGTCGTACTAACCCAATCTCTATCGAGTTACACCACAGAGCCAAGGTTATTACTAAACCAATAGCTCTGATACCACTGTAACGACCCAAGGATTTTCGGCCCCGGAAATCGACATAAATACCTTTACCGTAACTCATGTCGACCTTCCAATCACCGAAAACACTGAAACGTTATTTGAAAGAAATTAGAGGGTGGGATAAGAAAGAAAGAAACATTAGAATAGAAGAAGAAGATGAACCAACACAACACAGAATCAGAGTCTCACATCGCAGCGACACAAAATATAATACATAAATGAAACTTTACAGAGAGCTTTGAAAATACTTACAATTATCAGAGTACATCACATACCTGGACAGTTAAAATAATCTGCCCTCATATACAACACACGGCAGAATTGTAGCTATATAATATCATATGTTTGGACTCTTCCAGCTCATCCCCTCACAGCATTCGATAACCTGAACCTGTACACCTCGGGCTAACCCGAGCATTTACAAAACACCGGGTCAGTCTGGTGAACTAGAGTGAGTAAAACTCGCACAATATTAAGGTATCACACTACTTGATTTTAAAGTTTAAAATCATTTCAAAGAAAAGGATAATCGTAAGACCAAATCCATACATAAATACAGACGGTTTATACCTTACGATAACCCAAAACGTTTTCGAAATCAATATCTTTTCTGATATTATTATAATGTCTACGTACAAGTAAATAGCAATCTAGTAGAATGCTTGCATCTCATGCTCCACGTATACAGTATACAAACAAAACCGCGGGGCTTATTAGAGATTGGATTCCAACTATGACAAGGTATGGGGCCACCTGCCGATAGTGTATCTCTAGAAGCGAATACACTGGGTTCCACAAGAACGTCTTGCAACCCGGCCCTCACATGACCGACCACTCATTTCGCTTGAGTGTATGGAATCTATATCACCAACGGTTGGGCTCAAACCACCGTTTCCCCAAAAGGGACAACATCGTAATAGATTAAAGAAGCAAAAGGAATTTCTCTAGATAGGTGATTATACACCCTAATGGGAGCGACCCACACAGCCATGCTGCCTGCCCAATTTCTGTCATTTCCCGGGTGATGAGGCCTGTGGTTTAGATTAACTTTTGAACATCTGGTCATCATTCACTTTGAATGCCACATCATCAGATCCGCCAGATATCACTAAATGATGTCCACAAAAATACTCTTAGTTGATAAGCTAAGAGAAAGGCCTTTTCTCTGCCACCAACTATGGTAGTTTGAAGAAATCAACGTACGTAATCCCTTTGGAAATACTCTGTCAGACATCCGTCCATACAAGTCATCCAAGAACAGGATGGACCGAAGGTACTCTCCTACTGCATCCTAGGAATCACCCTATAGATCAGTAGGAAGAAGTCCTTGCAACCCGTAGATTCCAACCACGATAGAACCACAGTTTATCTCTGGGAGCTAACTAGAGATTATTAGTAATTTTTCCGTTTAATGAAGATCCACGGTCTTCAATGCTTCATCTCGATCATTTTCTAATATCTTCACGTATGTGTCGGTCGGAATGGTTTTCGAATATAAATTTGATCCCGGTCTTTCCATACCAACAATCGTATTGGACAGATTTGATAGTCGGTGATTTAACTATCAAAATAATCATTGTTTCAATCATGACAATCCAATGAGTTTACTGGTTCAGTATTCAGCACCACTTGGCCTTTTAATTAAAACAAAATGTATATTCAAACTCTTAAATATTTCGATATTGCGAATATAGCTTTTCGGTTCTTATTTAACATAAGATTTTTCTTTAAACCATGTTCATTTTATTACTTAGGAAAATCCTGTATCATATTTAGTTTCCAAATTTCACTTTCAAAACATTAGCCACGTTATTATCTACTAGTGGAAAATTTATC
Organism: Allium sativum; assembly: GCA_030737875.1. Classification (NCBI taxonomy): domain Eukaryota; kingdom Viridiplantae; phylum Streptophyta; class Magnoliopsida; order Asparagales; family Amaryllidaceae; genus Allium; species Allium sativum. The sequence continues at coordinate 422,853,157 of CM060922.1, forward strand.
AAATTATTACTCGTAAAACATTGTTACGAAATATCATCTATTCATTTACTTGAAACAATACAAATGTTACTCTGATAGGATAAAACTCATCCTTACGTTTTCCTACTAATTCGAAAATATTTTTATATTTTTGACAACTCCTTTTATTTCCCTTTTTACCTTGAAATCCTCATTTTATATCTTCCAAATCTTCATCCAAAATGTTGCTTATTATTTCTCTAATGAAATAATCATTTTACTAATCTCTTTTATCATTACAACTTATATTATCCTCAGATAATTCTGAAGTCATTCAAGTTGGGGTATTTTAGTTACCTCTCAGACCTTGATCAACAACGTTCATACCTTAAAATAAATATAAGTTGAAATCCAAAAACCAATATTTCATTTTAATACCAATTCAAATACCATTTAACCATTTTATTCAAAATACGGTTTCATAAAACCTGCTTATCTCTTTTGAACCTTCTTTCTTGGCTATACCCATTTTCTTCTTAATTCAATAATCAAGTATTTCATAAAACCCCACTTTTAACCTAATCACATTCTTAAATAACGTTAATTTAGGATTAACGATGTAACGTCTCAACCCTCTTCTATATAACTTTGGTTTATATAAAAATCCTTATATTTAAATTTCCTTTTACTTAATTCAAATAATTAAGTAACAATTATTTTAAGCTACAGTACTCGCTTAAAAATTCCTTTTAATAAAGTTGTATTCAAAACATATATTTCAAAATCTATCTGTAGTCATAAACTAAATTTTATAACTTCAGTTCTATCGATTCACCTGACGGTAAATCATTATAACAAAACGATTTACTTTTAGGCCATTTACTGCCGATTACTCAACCACACTGCCCATTGGTTTAAACCAACACAGGATAAATTTTCAGTCAATGATCAATAATCAAATCAATCACCAAAACATGATAGTTCATATGATAATATGAAAATAAATAATATATTTGAGGAATCCGGCTGGATTCCTCCAACCTGATCTTTCCTGTATCCACAATGATTATCTTAACCTGATCACACAATTTCATTTAACTGATAACTAATAAATATGACCATTTAACATCAACCAATTCACAAGCAATTCAAACAATTTAACCAATTAAACACGTTTATTTTATAAACGTGACCAACAAGGTAAGTTACCTTTATTGGAACCAATCGTTAGAATAACGATTCGGTATTTCACTGAAATTAAACAACGGTTTAATTTTCATTGGTTATATCAACAAATAATAATAATATTAGCAACTAGTCAACCATCAGCAAACAAAGCACACAAAATGAAAATCCAATTTATATAAAATATAAATGGGAAAAACTGAGTGAGTTTAACTCACCTTGATTTGATATCGTTGTTAAAGCAGCTGGTTTCAGTTAAATTAGACACGTTTAATTTAACTGAAATCTCAGTTGATTCCACACTCATCCATTTCTGTTCCAGGATGTTGAGTGTAACGAACCGGAAATTTTACATCTTAGAATATAATAATTCAATGTTCAAGTGCATTATTATAACCTTAATTTGAGTTGGAACTTGAAATTTTATTTTTCGTTGTAAGTTCTAATTTATATATATTGGAACTTGTGTATTGCTTTGAAAACATTATGTAAGTGAGAAACTACATTTATAATTGTTATTGAAGTAATTGTGAAATCAGTAAAAAAATATAAAAAAAATGTTAAGTCTTTGAATTTGGACTGCTTTACATAGAAGTAATCTAGTTAATTGATTTTGTCTCGAGAAAAATCCGTTAAGTATAATTTGGTATTCGTACGACTTGGCATAACAAAGAAATGAATTTCGTAATAAAATACGAAAGCTTATTCTGTTGCGTTAAGTAAATTTAAATGTTTAATAGATCATCGAAAATTTAACGTTATTAGGATTTGAGCGAACTTGAATTAAAAATACTAGACGGAATTCTAAGAAGAACGGTATTTTCTATTCTGTGAAATTCGAACATCTGATGTCTGAAATCTTTAATTATGAGACAAGAGTGCAAGAAACAAACAACGCTGTTAAATCATGTTCCGTATCTCATCTTTATTTTTATTGAGTCAAATTCGCATAGCATGACAGGAAAATAAATTTTGTATTTGTAAACTTTGTTCTGGCTTTAAGGACACTTGTTAAACATCAGATAACACGTTGGACATGTGTTCAATCCCTCTGAACCCACGCGTACACCGCCTCCCTCTTTACCTTCTTCCTTTATCTCAAGAATGGAAGATATATATATATATATATATATATATATATAAAACAAAGCATATAACACTAGTACACCAGAAAATAAAGCAAGCAACACGTATTCAACAGTATAACACGCGTCCTTACCTTTTTCTAACCTCTCCTCTCTTCCTTCCCTTTATTCTTCTTTTCCTTTCCTAATTCATTCGTTCACTAAAAGAAAGAATACTTCAAAACTCCTAAAAATCAAAACCCACTTCATCCTTCTCCAAATTGCTGACGGCCACCGTACTTCTCCCCTTCATTCAATCGAGCTCCGACCACGATAATTCGCCGCCCCTTTCAGATCCGCTCACCCTTAGCAAACTCGAGCCTCCATGAAGCCGACCCTGAATCTCCTCACAAACCGAGGTTAGCCTTCCTATAACTCGCAAATCTTCACATGAACGACTAGCACCTACAGGATTGATGACCGTCCCTTGCTCCAGTACCGTGCGAGATCCGCTCCACCTCTGGATGGTTCACTCGCGATTGTCAGACTCGGTCGATGCATTCCAACGGCTCCAACACTCTCTAGATGGTCGAGCTAACGTTCAGAGTATTGTGCACCTTAGGTGCTTGATGATATGCCTGTGATAGGCTGCTGAGTTGGTTTAGGCATATCGATGGGTCGAGTTTTGGGTGAATTCCTGGTCGCTTTGCTTGCTTATAGATAACTAGGCTGAAACACTAGGTATACTTCTTACCCTTTATTTGTTTTAACAAATATATTATAAAAAAAATTGTACACAAATATAATACAGTTGGATTTAGTCAGTATTTATTGAAATGTTGGTTAGGATTTGTAGTCAAGATTGAGCCTCGTCGTGCTTGGGAATATCTAAATTTTATTTATGTACACATATACATGCGTGTATGTGTATATAAATTGAGTGAAGTCGTTATATCGGATGTGGCGTTCGATTCAGCTTTGTTGTTGGTTTTATATTTGTCTTCTTTGCCTCGAAAGGTGAGTTTCTACTCACTCACAGACTAATATTTTTTTAAGTGAATTAAAGATATGAAATGTTGAATGAAATGTTAGTTGCTCTAGAACTGTTTGCTTCGTGACTGTGCACATGCGACACACACAATTATATCATATGACACAATATGGATGTATGTTTGACATGTTATGGTTATTTTTCTCATCATGCAAGTTTCCCCTTATATTAGAAACATTACGAGTTGAAATGATACATACCCGAACCTTTGTGTATTCGAATCAATTTGGGATGCGGGTTGAAATGATACATACCCGGAATTCGAATATTTAAGAACGGATTGAAATGATAAATATCCGTACCACTTGACCATAGGATAAAAGATAATATACGGACACTGTGGTCAATAAGGTTATTTTAAGATATTATGGCGATTTTTGTAAATGAATTTTTAATGTAATTCTCTGATAGCGTAAGAGTGTTTAAAGAAAATTGTTTTAAATTTAATTTGAGTTTTATAGAAATTTAAACTTGCACGAAAACAAGTTGAGAATGATCATATGAGTTAACATTCAAGGGTAAAGGTAAATTTTGCACAGACTTGATGCTTTCTACGTCTAAATTTAATCTAAAATTTGTACGATTTCAATACAAGGATTTGCAAAGATTGTTAAATGTCTGAAACTTATTTTGATCTAGAATTTGTCAAATGATGTTCACCATTTATTTATAAGAATGAGTGAGGTTGAAAATGAAATTTGTTAAGTTTTCAAGTACAAGAGGAGCATGCTTGCTTAAGTCATGATGAAATGAGTTTTATTAACGAGTTGGGATTTAACAAATAGCCATTTTTATTAACAACTAACGATGAATTCGTTCCGAAATTTATCATGTAGAAAGGATATGCTAATGCAAGTTAAATGTTGGCGAATCATTTTATCCATGAGAATATTGAAATTGAATCAAATAAAGGAATTTGATTTAAATATGGGAAGAATGACCAGACATGGATTGAGGTTGGATTTGGACTAATATTATTGAATAAAACTTGAATTTCATAAAACTATTTTCCGCCTTACTTGATTTTTTGTTAATCTTTCCCTTTAAGTAATTTGATTTCTTTAACTATACGGATTTATAATAGTTTTGTTTATATCTATATATATACATTGTTTTTCCACTTAATATATCTATATACTAATTTTCAAACTTAATTATTTAAACATATATTTATGATTCTTAAACAAAAGCTTTGTCCAATCCAGTCTCGTGAATTCGAAGGTTCAAATTTAAGATTTCAAGTATTAGTGACTTTTGGGAAGAGAGAACTTTAAACCCAAATGGTTGATAAAGAATAGTGGTGAATTTGGATTCTGAAATCTAAATCAAACCATTGGTAATTGACTTGAGTAAACGATTTCAGGGAAATACTTGAATAAATGGTTTTGCGATACTTGAAATATGATTTCAAACCAATAGCCACGGTGTGAAAAAAATGTAAGCGTTGGTTGTTAAAGAGACCGGAGTCGGTAAGTGGCATACTCTCTGTCAGTGCCAATGCCACTTTAACAACTGTGTACGTGAGGACGGATCCGGAATGTAGCATGATGACTTGGAGGTGATTACTGGATTGAAGAAGGCGAACGATAACGAAATGGCCTTGACCTTCGGGTCATAATTGAAATGACTAAAACAGGAGCTATACCGTGACTAATTGAGGTAGCACCTTTGATCGGAAGCACTTCTTCGATACCATTTCTATGACTATGTTGATGATTTGGGCGTCCTTTTTGATTATGGGAGTGTGTTCCGAGGTGGGCGGTAGTGGCTGCTATGCATTACCACTGGTCCGGGAGTGCAATTGGTAGAATCTTACCCTGGTATTGCCTCGAGTGCCTTGTCATTTACCCTAGCGAGCCCCATACGATTTTGATTTGTATCGTACCTATGGAGTTCCCTCTGATGCCATCCGTGTTAGGTTGGGTTTACGGTACTGTATAGAATACGGTATTATAAACGGTGTAAGGGTAAAAATGTAATCCCGCTTACGCTATTTTCATTACATTTACTTTACTGAATAGACATTACAATAATAGCGTACTATTATATAGATATTAGTTTCGCGGATCCTTAGAGGATGGAAATCCCAAACATCCTTTAAGTTATTGTACATTTCAGTGGACACATCATTTGAGTTAATTCACTTATATGAGACTATTAGTCCTGACTCGAGTATTTTGTTTGTTTTATTTCTTGCAAAATGCCCGGGTCAGACCGAGTATTTCAGCCTGGAGATATATCTGTTAGAGCCTGAGAATTGTTGGAGATCCAGTCATCCATCTATTGTTATGCAGTTACCCGCACTCCTGTCAGTGTATTCATATATCAGTATGATTCTGCATTCAGTCTTCCGCTATATCTGTATTCACTTCTGTATTCTGATATGTAAATTTTTAAATCTTGTTGTATAAATTTTACTTCCGCTGTGATATACTCTGTGTTCTGTGTCTGTGATTCTGTGGTGATTATATTTTAACTTCATAAGCAATAACAATCTATTGTTTTGAACGATTCGAGTTGGTTTAATTATTGACTTGAAGCGGTCAAAATGCTAGGTTGTTACATCGAGCTTGTCGCCACGATCACAGCGTAGCTTGTATCGTTCCATTCTGTAAATAGACGAATGAGTTGTTAATGTTTAAGTTAATATAATTATAATTTAACTAGTTTATCCCTAAATAGTAGTTTATTATTAACTAGTTGTATTGTTTATCTTTACCAGGGGCCGAACTAATTTCTAATAACACACCCTAATATGAATAATTTAAGCTAATAAGACATTAATTTAATTAACTAATCTTTTTTAATTTTTTTTATTAACACTAATTTATTACTTTTAAAAACATCAGACCGATCCTTTCTTCACGTTATAAACCACATCTTCATACTAATCCCTACAGGCCGCGTTGCCCAATTTGAAAGAAGTATCAAGTCCCTTTTTATATACTCCGGCCCTATTTCTCTACAAGTGGCTTACGTTTTAATGTATAAATAAGTCAATAGACTCTTAACACTTAATTAAGCATTTATAAATTATATTACGTTGATAATGAATCACTGTCCCGATCTTAATTTTTGTTTGTTCTCTTCACATTTCCTTTCTGTCTTCACGTTCCCTTCCTTCTAGATTGTTGCCATCGATTCAGTTGAGCACCTGGCAATGGATCATAATTAAATTCTTAATTATTCACTAATATTAATAACCAATCAAGTTTTAATTACTTTAATTTGAATACTAGCCGATTTAAACCTTTTGTTTTCTTCCTGATAGACCGTTCCATGCTGAAAAGACGAACCGCATGCTGCCCCTTTTAACTATCATCCTAGTACAATATCATCCCCATCTCCACTGTTTTGTATATTTGACCAACTTTTGGTTTGTTTCATTTCGCCCATGCCTGCTATTCATTACCACGCTCCTGCTTCCAATTCAAACACCATATCCACTCTCGTTCATCCTTCCTTCTCCTTACTCAGTCCTTCGTTTACACTCCATACACTACTAATAACGCATGAAATAACCTTCCCCCTAAAGTCTGGCTTCCGCTGCCAAGTTAATCCACCGGAGGCCGATCAGGAGATGTCACCTCTAGCGCCATACCTCTACCATATTTCGCCAGCAATCCACTTGTACTTGACATAGCCATTCGCCGTAAGACTAGGTTCGAAAACCGTAACATCTCGAGGCCGCTGAGGCCATTACGACGAGCCGAAGACCATCTCCGTCGTTCATAACGTAGTGCTCGAAGAGCTGAAGCCTTTTCCAGTTAAAAGTCTTCGAGTATGGTGAAAGAATTGTAAGGTTTAGGGAGAAGAGGTCAACATGTTTAAGGCCGTTTAGATTTTTGGTGGCGGCGGCATTGTTTTTGACCAGACAAAAATAAGGTTTTAGGGTTAGACTATCCTAAAGGGTTTATACAGGAAGGGTATGAAATAATTTAATATTAAACGAAACTTCAACGCGAAGTAACACACAGAAACCACCACAAACGACTTTCATTTACTAATAAAAAGGCTAATCTTAGTGTAAAAAGGTATTCCGGACCCAATGGGACAGGTTTCATCGAAATCCGACATCATTTGAAAAAAATTCCTTATAAAACCAGAAATAAACACGTGTTTAATTTTTTCATGATCATTAGATAAATCAAATCAACTCGAAACTTTGAAATCCTAAAATAATTCTCCAATATGAACCCAATGGCACTAGTTTCGTCACATTCTGAGACTGTTTTCCCAGTAGGCTATTTTTACGCGCACCGCAATGCCATTTTGGACACCAAATTAGCCGGTCTCCAAAAATAACAAGATATATACCTATCCTAACTCTAATCGACGATACGAACTCAACGAAATTGGTTTCGCGGTCTAATTCGAACATCTACTCAAGTTATGCCCAAATATCCCTTTATTAAATTAAATAAGCACTACCGAAAATAACTGGGCGTTTACGGCTGCCGTGGCCATATACGACATCGGTTTGCCATGCCATTCAACATCGTACAATAATTTAACGTTACGGTCCCAATGAAACTGATTTTATCGAAAAGGGCCTCTGTTTGCAAAATGGCTATCTTAAAGGCCTATAATTTTAATAACGATTTCCACAGCGATTATTTTAAAATTTGATTTAGCCTTAACTAACAATATATAACACGAACTATGGATTTTTCTCTTTTATATGAAAATTATCATCATCACGGTTCCAATGTTTCTCGTTTCACAGAAATCCGACTTATATCGGATTTTATATATCAAATTGATTTTCAAGACTCCAATATACGAACTGTCGCGCGATTTCGAGCTCGATTTATAATTATACAAATATATATCGTTCAAACTTCGTTTTATATAAACGGGTTCAATATTAAAATTCATTAATATTCCAAATATAATATTTAAAATAATAAATTAAATAAAATATTTGACTGCTAGAAACACGGGTCGTTACATAAGTGATACTGAGTGAACTGCTATGAGGAATATCTACATATGAAATTGATTGTAGACATGAATGGATAAAATTGTAATGTTATTTGTAATAAACAAATTGATTGAAATAAAAATATATTTTTTGTTCAATTCAATCTGTCTATTTTATTTGATTTCTTCCAATAGTACAATTTCATATGATATATATATATATATATATATATATATTCAAGTGTGACATGTCAAATAGAAATATCATAACATATTTAAGTGAATTGTAAATAGTGGAGTCAGTGAAATGTACAATTTCAACAGTAGAAATAAAGTATTTATTTAAAAAAAATATTGTTTACAAACACATTTATAGAATAATATATATGTTTGTTATCATCATCCAAAAATCATATTGTTACACTCAACAAAAACTACCAACAAGGTTCATAATACAAAGGATTTATACCTATTATTCCTTGGTATTTTGAAGATTGAGATCAACTAAGGACCAATGAGGCTACTAATACTACCAATCTGCTACCTCCAAATGATGGAGGTCATGGATCATCTTAGCCACTCAGCTATGCCAACCAGTATCCTACACATTCAAAAAATCAAAGTCAAAGGAGTCATGAAAGTGTGGTCGACTCTCAGTATGACAATTCAAAAAACAACATAAATGATAGAAATACACAAGCAACAACCTCAACTGATCAACCGACTAAACTAGTCATCCTATGATCACAAGATCCAAAAGTGGCATATTCAAACTACAGACTGTTTCTACCATATCAACACATGAACCAGATAGTTTCGGTCAGGCCATATATTATGACAACCGGAAAGCAGCTATGAATGAGGAGTACAAAACTTTACTCAAAAACAAAACATGGAATCTAGTAAAGCCACCAGACAACAAAAATGTTGTTGAATGTAGAAAAACTTACATATTGAAGAGAAATCCAAATGGGTCTATATGCAATACAAAGAAAGGCTGTTGCAATGGGTTTCACACAAGAATACAACTTTGATGTCAACAAAACCTTTTCAACAATTGTCAAACCGACAACTATCAGAATAATTTTGAAAGTTGTTGTTAACAACAAGTGGGAAATAAAGCTTCTGGATGTTAACAATGCCTTCTTGATTGACACAAAGAAAGAAGAAATTTACATGCAACAACCACCAGGATTGTTGACCCTCCTTTTTACAAAGCAGTTACACTTTGGAATTCTGGTTGTCGGAGTGCTCAGGACATGAGTATAGACTTAGAAGAGTTTAATAGATTTGGACTTAGTCGTGGAATTTTCAAAAGCATGGAATTTTTATTAAGTGTTTCTGGATGTACAACTCCAAAAACACGTCTAGATCGGTACTACGCACAATTGCTTAGTAATTGGAAAAAAATGCACTGAGTACCTCGAGATCGGGGTTGATCTTTTATATCATGAGATCAATATTTCATATGGCAATGGGATTTCGTATCCCGCTTGTGGCATTAGGATTTTGTGTCCCCGATGTTGGCCTTTGGGATCGGTATTTCCAACTTCAATTTCCAAGATCAGTGAAAATGCAAGCAAGTCTTTGACGATTAGTGCTTCCTCTTCTTCCATCTGGATTAGTTTAAACTCATTGTTTCAGAATCACCATCGCTTTATTTATATCACATGATACGAAGTATATATGGCAATTGGATCAGAGCTTCGATACGTTAATGGTTTTGGGCTAAGTATCCAGGATTTGGCATCGATCCCTGGATCGGTATCGATCCCGAGATATGAAAATTTGGGGATAGAAATCCTGTATCCCCATGCTTATAAATAATAAACGTACTAAATCGAAAGTTAAATGCTTGAAATGTTGTTATTGATTGATTATTGTGTCCTATGTTTGTGAATATTATCATATGGGAAAACGTCATATATTGCCATTTGGTGATTCTAATATAGTGTACACTAAACCATTGCATTTAATTGCCACTCACTTATGGGGATCCTCACATATTTATTCTAATTTTAGCTTAAGGTACTACGTATCATTTGTTGATGCCTGAACAAGATTCACGTGGATTCATTTCCAAAAAGCCAAATCAGAAACACGGAACATTTATAAACTTTATAATTATGATAGAAAAACATACTAATTCCTATGTGAAAATATTACAAACTGATGGAGGTACTGAGTTTAAAACTCTAAACTCATTCTTCCAAAGAAAGGGAATAGTGCATATGACAATCTATCCATATACTTCTGTTGAAAATGGCTTGGAAGAAAGAAAACACAGACATATTGTTGATTCTGGTTTAAATCTTCTTGCTAATGCCTCTCTGCCACTAAAATTTTGGTCAAAGGCATTTTGTACAGCAGTTTATTTAATAAATAGGCTGCCTACAAAAACTCGAAAATATTCTACACCCCGAGAAAACCTACATGGTATTAAACCATATTATCACAACTTAAAGGTTATTTAAAACCATACAACTCTAATAAACTAAAGTTCAGTTCTAAGACATGTACATTTTTGGGTTATGTTACTAACTAGAAAGACTATAAGTGTCTTGATGATATAGTAAGGGCATACACAAGTAGACATGCTGTATTCAATGAACAGGTGTTTCCATTCAATAGAAATAATATAAAAACTACCATCAAGGTTCATAATACAAAGGATCTATACCTGTTATTCCATAGTATTTTGAAGATTGAGATCAACTAAGGACCAATGGGGCTGTTGATACTACGAGTCCACTACCTCCAAATGATGGAGGTCATGGATCATCTGAGCCACTCAGCCATGCCAGTATTCTATACATTCACAAAATTAAAGTCAAAGAGTCATGAAAGTGTGGTTGACTCTCATGATGACAATTAAAAAAAAATCACAAAAGATAGAAATACCGAAGCAATAACCTCACTTGATAAACCAACTAAAACTAGTCATCTTGTGATCACAAGATCCAAAAGTGGCATATTCAAACTATAGATTGTTTCCACCATATCAACACCTGAACCAGATAGTTTTGATCAGGCGATAAAGATTAACAACTGAAAAGCAACCATGAATGAGTAGTACAAAGCTTTACTCAAAAAGTAAACATGGAATCTAGTAAATCCACCAAACAACAAAAAAATTGTTGAATGTTGATGGACTTGGATATTGAAGAGAAATCGAGATGTGTCTATAAGTAATACAAAGCAAGGCTAGTTGCAAAGGGTTTCACACAAGAATACAACTTTGATTTTAACAAAACCTTTTCACCAATTGTCAAACTAACAACTATCAGAATAATTTTGAAAGTTGTTGTTAACACAAGTGGGAAATAAAGCATCTGGATGTTAACAATGCCTTCTTGGATAACACAATGAAATAAGAAATTTGTATGCAACATCCACCAGGATTGTTGACCCTCCTTTTTACAAAGCAGTCACACTTCAGAATTCTGGCTACCGGAGTGCTCAGGACATGAGTACAGTCTTAGAAGAGCTTGAGAGATTTGGACTTAGTCGTAGAACTCTCAAAAGCTTGGTTTTTTTGTTAAGTGTTTCAAAATCGGTACCACTCCAGGAAACACGTCTTGATCGGTACTATATAGAGTTTCTCAAGAATTGGAAAAATTGCACTGAGTACCGCGGGATTGGTGTTGATCCTTTATATCCTGGGATCAATATTTCATATGGCAATGGGATTTCGTATCCTGCTTGTGGCATTGGGATTTTTTGTCCCCGAGGTTGGCTTTTGGGATCAGTATTTCCAACTTCAATTTCCAAGATCGGTGAAAATGCAAGCAAATCTTTGATGATTGGTGCTTCCCCTTCTTCCATCTGGATCAATGTAAACTCATTGTTTCGGAATCAGCATCATATTATTTGTATCCTAGGATACGAAATAAATATGGCAATTGGATCAGAGATTCGATACGTGGCTGGGTTTGGGCTAAGTATCCAGGATTTGGCATCGATCCCTGGATCGGTACCAATCCCGGGATATGAAAATTTGGGGATAGAAATCCCGTATCCCCGTTCCTATAAATAATATACGTATTAAATCGAAAGTTAAACGCTTGAAATGTTGTTATTGATTGATTACTGAATATTATTTCTATTTATTTCAATTGAATGATATTATTTGAGGTAACCTATTTGGATGCAGGAAAAATAGGTTGGAGGGATCCAACTAGATTTCTCAAATTTATTGTTTATTTTCATATTACAATTTTATGAACTGTTTAACCAATATGATTAGAAGATTGATTTTTTTATTGATTGTTGAATCATATTTCAACGTTTATTATGATATTAACCAATGGGCAGTGTTGGTTGGATAACTGGCGGCCGATAGCTAAAAAATCAATTACTTTATAAATGTTGATTTACCATCAGGTGAATCAGCAGAAATAAAGTTATAAATATATTTTATAATTGAAGATAGATTTTTAAATCTATAAATTTGTATGATATATAGAAAAATAAAATTAATATTTTTTGTTTATTATTTAAGTTTATTAATAATTATAGAATGATTTTATAATGCAAATTCTTATGTTTTATAAGCAAGTCAGTATAATTTAAGCTAAGGGTTAAGAGTTGGATTAATTGTTTCCAAAAGACAACTAAATATAATTATTTAAATTGATTATATTATTAATTAATTTAAAGGAAGGACTAATTGAAATTGGTTAACGAGATTACCCTGTTTTGAGTTGACTAAGTCAATCGTTTTAACTGGGATTGATTATTAAATTAGCTTACTGTCAATTAATCTAATAGAATAGCTTAACGAATATTTGTTTGAATTTTAATAAGTTTTTAAAAATAAATTTACCATTTATTTATTTGATAAAGAAGTTAACTACTTCCACGGTAGTCAATGATAAAGTAAATTATTATTTTAATGAATAATAATTCAAGTAATCACTTTGTAAATGAAATTCATTTATGTAAACTAATCAAAGTTGGAATGGAATTTAGTTGAATTTTGTAAAGAGATTATGAACGGGTTTTATATTAACTTGAATTTTTAAAACTAAGTTATAAAGAGATTTTAAGTGAATACGATGGTTTAAAATAAATGTTTACTTAACATTTGAATTAAGTAAAAAGTAATCGAGATAAAAGGGGTTTATATTAAACCTGAGTTTATAAATTAGGTTTATAGAAGTGATGTGAAGTTAAAACGTTGATTTTAAATTAGCATTACTTAATAATGGAATTATGTAAAATGAATGGAATTGAAACGAAGTTTTATAAGGGGAAAATGGTTGAATGGATAGAAGTGGAATAATATGGGTTGATAAGAAGTTAAGATTATAAATTAAAGAATTGGAACCTAACTGGAGATTGGTTTAGCTGAGTGATTTTGTGAGTGTTAATCTGATGTTGATTTCAGTCTTCGGGGTTGATACTTAGGGAATTATTCTCTTACTAGTTTACGGTCAAGGACTAATGAATGTTGAAGTATAGAAATGTATGAATAGGAAACAAGAATGTTTCAACTATAAAAAAAGGCTTGAGAAAATATAAATGATATTCCCAAAGTAAAGGAAAAAGGGGATTATGTGGAAATATGACAATATTTTCGAAGTAAAAGGAAGTAAAGAGATGAGTTTTGAAATGGGTTTATTCTAAAATGATAAGTGCAAATTATTATTTTCAAGTAATAAAACAAAAGAGATTTCGTAATGCTATTTTACGAATGATAGGTTGAACTAATTTCCTAATTTTAGTTAATGAATAACGTTATTGCAAATGTTTTGAAATAATAGTTAAGTGGAAAATTGGATATGGTTATAAGTTTCTTTTCCTGGTATTAAAATGAAATGATTTTGAGAATATATGTATACTAAAATAAGAAGCGATAATCTATGTTTGAATTATTGGAAGATTTTGAAGTTTATATAACGAATGTTTTTAATCAAAAGGACCAAGTGATGCTAAGTACTGAACTAGTGAATTCATTTTATTTTCGTGGTCGTATGGCTGTTTATTTGATAGTTAAACAATCGATTATCAAATCTGGCCTATACGACTATTGGTACATAAAGACTGGGATCAAATGTATATTCAAAAACCATTCTGAACCAACAAATAAAAATTGTAGAAGATGCAGATTGAAGATAGAGCAGTTGAAGACCATGATTCATAAATGGAAGGGCTACTTGATTAATTTCTTTGGATTGCAACCAAAGTATTTAGATGGTAATTCAGTCGTAACTAGAATCTGTGGAATTGCAATGACTACTCACAACTGATCTATAGAGTGATTCCTAGGATGTGGCAGGTGGGTACCTTCGGTTTGTCTAGTCCTAGGACAACTTATATGGATGAATGTCTGACAGAGTATTTCCAAAGGGGTCACGTACATTGATTTCCTCAAATGTATTTCTGTTGGTGGCGGAGAAGACACCTTCTCTTAGCTTAACACTCAAATTATTTTTGCGGATGTAAATTAGTGATTTTTAACGGATTTTATAATATGGCATTCAAAGTGAATGAAGACGTGATATGTTCTAAAAGGTAACTGTAACCTCAAGCCTCATCAATCAGGAAATGAAAAAAAATTGGGCAAGCATCATAACTATGTGGGTTGCTCCCAGTAGGTTGTATTATCATCTATTTAAAGAAAATTCATTTCCTTCTGTATTCTATCGATGTTGCCCCTTTTGGGAAACGGTGGGTAGCTCCCAACCGCTGGTGATATACATTTCATACACTCAAGTGAAATTAGTGGTCGGTCATGTGTGGTCGGGTTGCAAGATGTTCTTATTGAACCCAGTGTATTCCTCTGTAGAGATACACTATCGGAAGGTGGTTCCATACCTTGTCATAGTCGAAATCCAATCTCGAATAAGCGCTCGCGGTTTTTGATTATATACTATGTATATAGAGAATGAGATGCAAGCGTTCTACTAGATGGTTATTTATTTGATTTAGACACTATTATAATATCAAAATAGATACAATTTCAAAATGTATTGGCTTATCATTAGTTAAAAGCCATCCGTTTTTATGTGTAAACTGGTCTTATGATTGTCCTTTTCTTTCAAAAAGAATTGTTTTGAGTATAAAAATCAAGTTGGATAATACCTATAAACTTAGTGAGTTTTCTCACTCTGGTTCACCAGACTGATCCTGGCGTTTGAAATGCTTCGGTTAGACTGAGTTTTACAGGTTCAGGTTATCAGATGTTGTGAAGTTCGGCAATAAGTCGGAGGAGTTCACAAGTATGATATGTATTAGTATTTACTCTATTGTGTGTGATACATAAGGTCATGTTGTTATAACTGTTCAGATCGTATTGTATGTTATACTCTGATGTAATGTAAGTATTGTTTCAAGCTCTCAATAAAGTTTTATTCCTATATTATATTTTATTTTACTACAATGTGAGACTCTGTGTTTTATTGGCTAGTTTGGTTCTTCTTCCATTCTAATAATTCTTTCTTTCTTTTTCTCACCCTCTAATTTCTTTCTAATAACTATATGGTGTTTCGATACTTGGGTTTTGGTAAGTAATACGACATTTAGGTATTATTTTCGAAATTCAAATGTCGAATTTCCCCCAGCCATTACAACAATGTTTTAGAGTTGATTAATGTTGTTAATGCATCCTCGATAAGATTCATCGTTAACTTCGAGCTAGGCTCAAAGATCAGACTATGCACCATAACTCCCTTTTAAGCTGTCGCAACGTTAATGATTTAGTTTGCGACGATGCTTTGTGATGGAATACCTGTGAAGTATACATCTTTTTGATGATAACAAATATATTTTAATATATTCAATTTTCATGGTGAATTACTATTTAAAAATTGCAAAATCACAATTTGTTTTTCTAATTAAACCATCATCCACTACATCTCATATGTATGTCAATCATCTATTTTTATCTATGAGAATAATATGTATTTACTATTATCATAATATGAATAAAAACAATATCATATATTGTAGTTAGCTTCCTTTTTTATATATATTAATAATTTTCTATTTAACGTGTTTGTTAAGTGTTGTTTTACAGGTTTGCCAAAATATATTTGATATTGGAAAGTAAAAGATCTCAAAACGAATGAAATATATCCATACACAATTTGAAGGTGTACATATATAAAGTGTAGCAAACAAAAACTTGAAATAGGGATTTTCAATCCAAGGGATTGTTTGTTCAGAATAATATGTTATTAGGACAACACATCTAAAAAATTGTTTAAGGACAATTTACAGAAAAAAGATAAATGAGTTTATCATTTTCAGTTATATAAAAATAAAGATAAATGAATATATCATTTTCATGTGTAACTTTAAAAAGATAAATTAATTTATCTTTTTCCTGTAAAGTTGTTCTTAAAAACTTATTATTTAGAAAGAAAGTCCTTAAGACTAATTATCCTGAAAAAAGAAGCACTTCAACCGAATTTCCACTTAGAAATAGATAGGTTTGTTTATAATCAAGTAATATTTTGCGGAAACTACATTGGATTTTGTTTCCAATAACACTGACTGATATGTTCCAGCTTAGGAAACAATTACTACACAAATACTACACTTCTCGTTATATCATATCTCTCATAATTTTCCCCACAAATAAGAAACATTTTCACCTAAGCTTACATAGTGTTTGGTTCATTTTGTGTTTTCAGTTTTGAATTTTCAACGTTAATTTCAAAAAGTATGAAGATGTGAAGGATAATGGATGTGACGGATCAAAGACAGAGGGGATATGGAGGGGACGAAAGGACGGTGTATAGATAAATGCTATCGTTTTTTCGTTGTTTCTCAAAATACGAAAAATAATAAGAAGTTGTTTTATTGTTTTGTGCGTTAACTTTGTTTTGTTATGTGTGCGTCGTTCTTATTTTGTATGTACAACAACCGAAAATTGAAAATTATAAACCAAACGCACACTAAGCTTTTCAATGCATATCAATACTCAATATTTGATGGACCAATTAGTTATCATGTCCAATTCACAAATAATGCTTCATCAACAATTAAGGCAAGAAATAGGAAATTTGTGAAGTAAGCATCACATGTCTCAACATAAAAAAATTGGATATATATCATTAGTGAGAAAACCAGAGTGCATTTCCATATCAACAACATCGTCTTCAACCAAGGCTTTCTAAAATCGATTCATACACGACAACAAGTTCTAACCTAATGTGTCACGTGTGAACATGAACAACTCAGCATAACCTCATCAATCTATCACTAATAACATTCCAACTTGATACCAGATCTCAACTTCAATGTGAGTAACTCAGCAGATGTAGGAAGTAACAATCAAATTCTCCATTATAGCATCAAAAAGAGGTTGATCATTCTTGGTTCATCAACGTTGTATTATACAATCTACATCATCAGTAGTAGTTTCTACATCATACCCATAATCTAATTTATCAACTGGCTTCTAGAACAGAAATCAAAATTTTAACAAAAGAGAATAGTCATTCCAAAGAGGTGGTAACTCTAATAGAATAAGAGGAAGAGGAAGACGTGCTAATAACATCAGGCCCAAATGCCAAAATTGTGAGAAAAATGACCACACAACTCTTAAGTGTTATTTCAAATACAATACTAACTACAATGCAAATAAGAACACAAGAAATGGTAATCCTACAGCTAATGTAGCATAAATGAAAATGATGGCAGCAACACAACAGACATCAACAAGAATAACAACCATGGTGAAATAATAAGGATTGAACACATGCAAGACGATGAATGGTATCTTGGCCTGGAGCAACAAATCACATTGCCAACAATATGGAAAATTTAAATCTTGGAAACAAAGAATACAAAGATAATCGCTCCATTTGTATGGGATATGGTAAGTGCATTAATATCTCTTATATTGGTAATGGGTATCTAAAAGGAAAAAGACATCTTTACTTACACAACTTGTTAAGGGTAGGAAGAATTTAATCAGCATGTCTCAATTTTCTAAAGAAAATAACGTGTATTTTGATTTTTTTTCCTAAATACTACTTAGTTGGAGATATTTTAACTAAAGTCATTATCTTACATGGTGATTTTACCAATGGGCTATACATGTTTAACTCTATTAGGAGTCACAATTCTATTAGAAAAGAGAAAAATTGCAATTTAACTGTTGTAGATAAGGCTGACAAAATGAAAATGTATTTGATTTGTGACAATGTAAGCTTGGACGCCTAAGTGTAAAAACTGTTGAAGTTTTAAATGATAATCAAATTGACTTCTATTCATTTAATTGCAATTTAACTGTTGTAGATAAGGCTGACAAAATGAAAATGTATTTGATTTGTGACATTGTAAGCTTGGACGCCTAAGTGTAAAAACTATTGAAGTTTTAAATGATAATCAAATTGACTTCTACTCATTTATTGTATCTTATGTCTGTGAATATTATCAGATGGGAAAACGTCATAAATTGCCATTTGGTGATTCTAATATAGTGTACACTAAACCACTACATCTAATTGCCATTTATGGGGATCCTCACATATTTATTCTAATTTTAGCTTAAAGTACTATGTATCGTTTGTTGATGCCTGCGCAAGATTCACTTGGATTTATTTCCTAAAAGCCAAATCAGAAATACGGAACATTTATAAACTTTATAATTATGATAGAAAAACAGACTAATTCCCATGTGAAAATATTACAAACTGATGGAGGTACTGAGTTTAAAACTCTAAACTCATTCTTCCAAAGAAAGGGAATAGTGCATATGACAAACTATCCATATAATTCTATTCAAAATGGCTTGGAAGACAGAAAATACAGACATATTGATGAGTCTGGTTTAAATCTTCTTGCTAATGCCTCTCTACCACTAAAATTTTGGTCGGAGGCATTTTGTACAGTAGTTTATTTAATAAATAGGTTGTCTACAAAAACTCAAAAATATTCTACACCCCTGGTAAATCTGCGTGGTATTAAACTAGATTATCACAACTTAAAGGTTATTTAAAACCATACAACTCTAATAAACTAAAGTTCAGTTCTAAGTCATGTACATTTTTGGGTTATGTTACTAACCAGAAAGACTATAAGTGTCTTGAGGATATAGTAAGGACATACACAAGTAGACATGTTGTATTCAATGAACAGGTGTTTCCACTCAATAGAAATAATATAAAAACTACCATCAAGTTTCATAATACAAAGGATCTATACCTGTTATTCCATAATATTCTAAAGATTGAGATGAAATAAGGACCAATGGGGCTGCTGATACTACGAGTCCGCTGCCTCCAAATGATCGAGGTCATGAATCATCTGACCCACTCAGCCATGCCAGTATTCTGTACATTCACAAAATCAAAGTCAAAGGAGTTACGAAAGTGTGGTTGACTCTCAAGATGAAAATTTAGAAAATAACAAAAAAGATAGAAATACCGAAGAAACAAACTCAGTTGATCAACCAACTAAAAATAGTCATCTTATGATCATAAGATCCAAAAGTGGCATATTCAAACTATAGATTGTTTCCACAATATCAACACC
Source organism: Allium sativum (assembly GCA_030737875.1). Taxonomy (NCBI): domain Eukaryota; kingdom Viridiplantae; phylum Streptophyta; class Magnoliopsida; order Asparagales; family Amaryllidaceae; genus Allium; species Allium sativum. The sequence continues at coordinate 422,872,828 of CM060922.1, forward strand.
TGAACCAGATAGTTTTGACCAGGCGATAAAGAATGACAACTGAAAAGCAACCATGAATGAGGAGTACGAAGCTTTACCCATGTGACGGCCCACCCGCACCAACCGACATTTTCTCCAAAGGTGCGCTGTACACATGTCCAGTTAGCATGGAACGGGTCGTCAGAAGGAAAAGGAAGAAGGAAACGAACTAACAAGGAACCTGTAGAATGTCTCACAGCGCATAGAACAAAATATAATAATAACATATTTGACATAAAACAGGAGAGACAGTGCATAAGCTGAAAACCAAAACTAAACATCATAGCAGCGGAAATCCAAAATACAGCTTATTACAACTTTCAAACTGTCTCAAAGCAAAAGCAAGATAAAGGAGGTACACTACTAATGCCCAAGTAGCGACCACCAACGACACAGGGAGAATGTGTATATATATATCATATGTGGAAGCCTCCTACCCGCCTCCGAATCAGCTACTCATGCATCACCAGCTAACATGTCTCTAGTCTGCTCGTGTGAGCACCCAGAGTAATAAGAGGAGACATAAAACTTTGGGTCAGACATAAAGCCTGGTATGAGCGATAAGCATCTAAAGTGAACAATAACAGGTAGACTAAAACATACCTGAACCTGGACCTGCAACCAAAGAGTTAGCACTACATACTGTACAACACTCAAAGGTGCCATATCAAACAGTATAAAGATACAGAGGTGGGGGTGTGCATGTCATAGTGATGGCAAACAATCAAACATAACATCCATCCTCACATCTCTCACTCAGTGCGTAAAGCATACGATATTCACCACTTCGATCACCCACCCTTGCTACGATCACTTTACCCCATGAAGTCATAAATGGCTTCACTGCACTGATAACGTAGCCACTAATCCTTCGTTATGTCCACTTGCCCCATGGAGTTATTCACCCCATCTGCGCTGGCTCATAGCCTTACCAATCCTTACTATGTCCACTTGCCCCATGGAGTTATTCACCCCATCTGCGCTGGCTCATAGTCTTACCAATCCTTTACTATGTCCACTTGCCCCATGGAGTTATTCACCCAATCTGCGCTAGCTCATAGTCTTACTACGCATCACCTTGCCCCTCAAGTCATAATGACTCTACTGCTCTGATAACGTAGTCTTGCTACCATCACCTTGCCCCTCGAGTCGCAATGACTCTACTGCACTGATAAGTAGCCCATCATTCATTTTCAGTGGTGAATCGAAGTTATGAACGTCGACAACTCCTTAGCACACGTCCCGCAGCAAAGTCCAAACATGAAGTGGACTCATCGGTTCTCAACTAGATCCTGAGCTCTAACTTCCCATATTGGACTACCTTTGCATCTCGGGTTATTGGCCAATACTGGGTCGGGTCGGGTTCCTCCTCAAGCCGTCGGTTCGGGTCGGGTGTCCTCCATCGGGTCGGGTCGGGTCTTCTTCTGGTACGATTCGGGTCGAGTCCACTCCATCGCGTCGGTTCGGGTCGGGTGTCCCACTTCGGTTCGGGTCAGATGCCATCTCCTATCCAATTCGTGCTTCCGCTCCGATCCGCTCCCTCATTCTTCACGTGCTCCGATCCGATCCCTCCTTCTTTATCCAATCCGATCCCTTCTCCTTTATCCGATCCCAGTTCAGTTAGCGTGGCCTTCCTTTTTGCCAATTTTCTCAAGTGTCAGGTTCCGATCCGATTGAATCTGTAATATCCCGAAAATCTGAGCCAGTTTAAAATTTTTATTTTGGCAATTTTAGCGAAGTTTGAAGATTTAAAATGAATTTCTTTAAATAATATCGACGAGAAATTTATTTTGAATATAATTAGAACGTATATATTTATACGCGTCGTCGTTAGAATATAAATAATTATATATAATTATAAATAGAATTGAAAATGGCGCGGTAGTTCGATAATTCGATTTCAAACTTCAATTGAATGTACCGGGTGCAAAACAATCCGGATTTTAGCGAAACCAAAAATAATAGGATCTAATTGATAATATCTTTCGAACGAATCCGAAAAATCGAAATTTCATAGCGGGAATCAAAAGTTATGCCCAGTTGAAAATTCAGAATAGTCGCTATGTAAATTATACATGGCCCAAAAAGTCAAATATTGCATACGGATGAATTTGGACTCGAAACCAATTTCATTGAGTTCAAAATGCCGTTCAGAACTCCGAAAAGTATAAGCTTCGATATATTCCGATATCCGGAATAGTGGCAATTGACAGGAGCTTTTCGGTTAACAAAACATAGCCCTTAAAAAGTGAAATTTTGCATACGAGCTCAGAATTCGACGAGATAAATTTTTATGGATTCACAATGACAAATCATTATTGAGTTCCAAATGGCGCGTCGAACGGAGTTAATATGTGGCCGTGCGAGCTGAAACAGTTCCGGGTAAAGCGAGTAGTCATTTTACAAAGTAGCATTATTGATACGACCTCAGAATTCGATTTCGTTCTTTTTTATGGATTCGTATCGTCTAATAATGGTTAAATCCAAGTGGGCTTGATTTTTTGAGTTAGCATGTGAGCGTGCGAGAAGAAAAGGTGCGCCAGAATAGCATTTTTAGAGCATATCTGAGCATTTTTGTGATTTTTTTGAATGGTCAAACGAACTCGGAATTCGACGAAACTTGTTTCATTGGACTCGTCTTCACGTCCACTATCTCGTGTCCGAAATCCGCGGCCGTCGGAGATCGCTAGCGTTCAGGCGATACGCGAGAAACTAGCATATAATCACTTTTACTCCATTTTTCTCTTCATAATTTCATTTCTCTCTTCCTCTTCAAACACTCAAAAATGGCGTCCACCCTCCCACCGCCGCTGCCCTCCTCCACCAGCGCCACCACCGGCCTCCGGCGAGCCGCCGCACCCCCTCCTCCTCCTCTTCCTCCTCCTCTCTCCATTTGCAAACCCTAAGCCCCAAATCACCAACCACCACCACCGCGGCCACCACGAGCCCCACCGCCACCACCAGCACCCTCCCCCACGTCCATCAGGCCGGCGCCCACCCTCAGTCCACCCAACTCCGGCCGTGGGCCCCCCGGTCACCAAAAACCCATTTTACACTAATCGCCCGTTTTGCAAATAAGTCCCTGACCGTATTTCGCAAATAACTCCCAAACGGTGCGCTTTTGGCCAAAGTCCCATGCCGCCTATGATTTATATTTATGATTGAAACTGTTTTGACACTATACACTTATTATAGTATCAAATGATTTGTTTTAAACGTACCAAGCATGCTTTGGCTGTTATAAGGGAAAACCCTATCCTCCGGCTTGCGTTGCATTGTGTGATGGGACCTGGGTCTTATAACAGCTTCATTTTGCTTTATTTAGCATTGCACTGTTTGTTCTATGCACTGGTATTCTTGGGAGGAAACCCGTTCCGTGTTATACGGCGTGGTCCCTTGATTTTCCTAACTTTAAAATCAATATTAATAACTGTTTTAGTTCTCACACCAGTCACATGACTGACCTGGAGTTTATTGTTTTAACCTAAACTCTGGGTGCCCCTATTTTCCGCACGGGCAGCTAGTAGTTTTGGTTTTGCAGATTTATATTCACAGGGTCCTGATTTACAGCTGGAACGATGCTCGGAAAGCTCTGTATCCGTGTATCACTTCTAGTTGTGCTTTTGTATTATTTTCCGCTGATATGTAATTTATTGTAATCTCTGATATTTGTCAAATGTAATCTATTCATTTATACTCCGTATATTCTTGTATCTGATGGTATTGTTGTAATAACAATGAAATGTTCTACCGTCTGCGTTCTAATTTGTCCTGTTCTCAAACGATCAGGGGTTTCGAACGGTCTAGATCGGTTTAACGACTGATTCGGAACGAGCGAAATTCCAGGCCGTCACATTTGGTATCAGAGCTTTGGTTTACAGAGCTCGAGAACAAGACACATTAGAACCATACGAAAGAATTCATCAGATATTGGATTAGTAATATCCAATTAGAATGACTCATTAGAGATAGGATCAGTAGTATCCTAGAACGAGTGTGAAGAGTATATTTTTCAAATGAAAACAATTTTTGTTTTGAAAATTTAAATCGTTTTATACGTATTTGATTATTTATTTATTTTGAATTTGGACAATCTAGTATATAAAGGTTTTGCATATACGCGTCATGAACGTATATTCGAAGTTTTAATATATTAGATAGATATAGAATCACACTCTAGTCGCACGAACCTGATTCTGATGATTGACGCGTCATCATTAGTAATTATTTTCGTGTTTCGAAGGTGTGCTTTCTATATGTTTCCATCGACTGGTGTGAGAACCAAAACTTATATAGTTAGATTTATTTGTTGTGATTTGGCATCAAAAACATGATTTTCTGTATATATATATCAAAATTATGAATTTGAAACGTTAATCCACTAATTCATTGATGTTTGTGTTGTTTGTTTATTTGTTTGATAATTTTGAACCATTATGACTAATTGAACCAATATTGAATTGTATTGAAAATTGGTCGCATTTGCTTGCATATACATATACTTACATTGAACAGGTCATAGCAAGGAGGCTAGAGCAAAGAATAAAATTTGTTTGCCCGACAAATAGGTACATGTTTACTATAATTTACTGTTTTGTTTGGGTGATGATGATTTTATGAGCCTATTGGCTAGCCGCTTGGCTTTTTCTTTTTCTTTTTGAGATCAGAAGGCCTGTATGGCAATTTCTGGATTTTCCCGTGCTCCCCGTACAAAGGAGGTTATGGCGAATTTTTTCAAAAATTTAGGGTGTTAGCCAAATTTTTGAAAATTTGAAAATTCTCAGAAACTGAAAAGTTAGAGAATGGAAGCCAGATCGAACGTAGAGTTGATTAATCAAACCACTTTCGACTTTGTTCCTTTTCGGGGACGAAAAGTTTTAAGTGGGGGAGATTGTAATAACCCGGAAATCTGAGCCAGTTTAAAATTTTTATTTTGGCAATTTTAGCGATGTTTGAAGATTTAAAATGAATTATTTTAAATAATATCGACGAGAAATTTATTTTGAATATAATTAGAACGTATATATTTATACGCGTCGTCGTTAGAATATAAATAATTATATATAATTATAAATAGAATTGAAAATGGCGCGGTAGTTCGATAATTCAATTTCAAACTTCAATTGAATGTACCGGGTGCAAAACAATCCGGATTTTAGCAAAACAAAAAATAATAGGATCTAATTGATAATATCTTTCCAACGAATCCGAAAAATCGAAATTTCATAGCGGGAATCAAAAGTTATGCCCAGTTGAAAATTCAGAATAGTCGCTATGTAAATTATACATGGCCCAAAAAGTCAAATTTTGCATACGGATGAATTTGGACTCGAAACCACTTCCATTGAGTTCAAAATGCCGTTCAGAACTCCGAAAAGTATAAGCTTCGATATATTCTGATATCCGGAATAGTGGCAATTGACAGGAGCTTTTCGGTTAACAAAACATAGCCCTTAAAAAGTGAAATTTTGCATACGAGCTCAGAATTCGACGAGATAAATTTTTATGGATTCACAATGACAAATCATTGTTGAGTTCCAAATGGCGCGTCGAACGGAGTTAATATGTGGCCGTGCGAGCTGAAACAGTTCCGGGTAAAGCGAGCAGTCATTTTACAAAGGAACATTATTGATACGACCTCAGAATTCGATTTCATTCTTTTTTATGGATCCGTATCGTCTAATAATGGTTAAATCCAAGAAGGCTTGATTTTTTGAGTTAGCATGTGAGCGTGCGAGAAGAAAAGGTGCGTCAGAATAGCATTTTTAGAACTTATCTGAGCATTTTTGTGATTTTTTTTGAATGGTCAAACGAACTCGGAATTCGACGAAACTTGTTTCGTTGGACTCGTCTTCATGTCTACTATCTCGTGTCCGAAATCCGCGGCCATCGGAGATCGCTAGCGTTCAGGCGATACGCGAGAAACTAGCATATAATTACTTTTACTCCATTTTTCTCTTCATAATTTCATTTCTCTCTTCCTCTTCAAAAACTCAAAAATAGCGTCCACCCTCCCACCGCCGCTGCCCTCCTCCACCAGCGCCACCACCGGCCTCCGGCGAGCCGCCGCACCCCCTCCTCCTCCTCCCCTCCTCCTCCTCTTCCTCCTCCTCTCTCCATTTGCAAACCCTAAGCCCCAAATCACCAACCACCACCACCACGGGCCCCACCGCCGCCACCAGCACCCTCCCCCACGTCCATCAGGCTGGCGCCCCCCCTCAGTCCACCCAACTCCGGCCGTGGCCCCCACGGTCACCAAAAAACCATTTTACACTAATCGCCCGTTTTGCAAATAAGTCCCTGACCGTATTTCGCAAATAACTCCCAAACGGTGCGCTTTTGGCCAAAGTCCCTCTAGACCAAAGTTGTAGAGCACGAAATTCTCTTCGATTTGGCTATATGGAAGTCATGTTTTGGAGTTCAGAGCTGCTCGGAAAACGCGTTCGAATTCTGCTGTTCAAAAGCGGTAAAATTCGTGTACTTTCGCGAATTCTGGCGAATTGGAGCATTTTCGGCAAAAAGACCCTTAGGCGAAAGTTGTCCGGAATGGCGCGTTTAAGCTAGAAATAAAATGGTGTGAAGATTGAAACTCGTTTGCAAAGTCTAGGACCCGAACAACGAATCCGGGCGTTAGAAAAAAAGTGAGTTTTCTCCATTTTAAAGCTTCTACAGTTTTTGACATATGAAGTAAATAAAAATATGATCTTTATATTATAGAGAGGATAAAAATCCGATTTTTAACTTATAGAAGATATAAAGATAAGATTTTTATATAATTTAGATAATAAAAATGTGATTTTTATACATGTAGTGACAAAAGGCGAGAACGACAAGATTTTCTACATAAGAAGAGTCGAGATGATTGGATTAGCTATCGGTGAGAACTTCTCACTCAAAATTTCTTTTTCTAGTTATATATATATATATATATATATATACACTAGGATGCAGACGGTGTTTAGTAGCACCCGACACCACTGTCCACAGACCATGGACTTGTTTGTTTGGTTGTGTAGTTGGATAGATTGTTTGATTTGAATTTGATTGTTTGGTGAAATGGAAATTGATTTGATTGATGTGTGAATGGCGTGGGCCGTCACTAGACCGGGGATAAGGCTAGGCCTTGTCCCGTTTCTAGTATCGTGCCGTTATGCCGCCGAAATTTTCTAAAATAAGTTAGAAAAATAAAAATATCATTTTTATTTTGTAAATGAACTGAATAAAAATTCATGTGTTAAAATAAAATATTTTATCGTTAAAAATATAATTTTTAACGTGAATGTGAATAAATAAATATTCATTTACAAACCGGACGGTTTGTTTATGTACACCTATTTGAAGGACATTGATTGGGACGATAAATTTTACACATCGCCCAACTGCACAAATAAAATCTGTGTTTGATTGTTTGAAACCCCACACGGGTATTGGGATAAAATACGGCATACACTAATCCCAATAATTAGTTGTATGTCGATCGATTGATTGACAGGCTGTTATAAGCGTTAGATATCTATATTTGATGCTTACACAGTGTAGTGCACTTTGGATGATGGTTGATTATTTATCGTTGCTATTATATACATGTGTTGTATGGAATCCATATAATTAACTTTATATGGTAATTGATTGGGCCTCATTCCAATCGGGAAAATAAAGAATATTATAAAATAAAGGTTCATGTGTTGACCGTACTCATCCGTTGAGATTAGTCATGTGTTGAACGAAATATTTTAACAATAAAATTTACATCTTTATCATATTTGAAATTAGAAACTAACTGGAAAATAGATAAGATGAGTGGTCTCCTGGATATGGATCTGATGTTGGTTTCGGCCTTCGGGGTTAATATTCAGGGAATCGTTCTCTTACTAGTTTACGGTTGGAGTCTGATTTAAATCAAACGATAGATACCATAATTTTTATAAAATATATTAAATAACAAAAATAGTCACACGTGGACAGTACTCATTCGTTGAGATTAGTCATGTGTTGACAAAAATATAGATTCACGTATTGAATAGAATAAATATTCATTTGTTGAATAGAATAACGGAATTTTTGAAATATATAAAGCCGTGTTGATTAGAGATGCGTTATTTTGACGCGAACGATATTTATATCGATTATATTCGAATTTGAATTGAATTGAATAGAAAACGAATTTGAATTGAATTGAATAGAAAACGAATTTGAAATGAATTGAATAGAAAACGAATTTTAATTGAATTGAATAGAAAACGAATTTGAATTGAATTGAATTGAAAACGAATTTGAATTGAATTGAATTGAAAACGAATTTGAATTGAATTGAATAAAAAACGAATTCGAATTGAATTGAAAACGAATTCGAATTGAATGGAAAACGAATTGAAATGAATTCAAATTGAATTGAAATTTGAATTGAATAGAAATGAATTTTAAAATGAATTTATAAGGAAAAATTCAATTTTGATTTGAATTGAAATGGAAGTTGAAATTGTTTTTGAAACGAATTCAAAACTATTTATAAAATTCGTTTTAAATAGAAATCGACGAAATATATATTATATATATAATATAGTGGCCTGAATAGAACGCGCCACGCCGCGGCAGTTCGCGAATTTCGACCATTTATTTCAAACGGACATTACGGAAGATCCGACCGTCGGATTCTCCTAAAACCGGAACCGTTGGGTTCGTACCGAAAAGAGCTTTCAAACAAATATTAGAAATTTGAAATCTAACGGTTGGATTTGGAGATACATCCAAATCAAATTTGAAAAAGGTCGTTGTAAGTACAGTTCAATGGCCGTTGATGGAAATCGACTGTACGGGACTTGATAAAATTATTAAAAATATCAATAATTTGTGTAAAATCATAAGAAATGATTTGGGAAAAATTGGGATGAAAAACTCCATATTTGAAAAAGATAAAAATTGATTTTTATCGAAATGAACTAGTTTTGAACTAAAATTAAAATCCATTTACTTTTAAATAAATAAATTTGATTTGAGATGTGTGTTTTACATGACACTTGTTCTTTAACCCGATAAATAAATAGAATGTGATTTGGGTTTGTCGTGAACTGTGTTTTAAATGACACTAGTTCTTTAACCTTGTAAGAGGAGTTTTAATGAATCTGCAATTAGATTGAAATGTGCATTGATAATCTAAATTATCAAATTTGGAAAATGAACGAGAATGGAGTATTACCAGTTTTGCTCCAAAGCGATAGTTAAATCTTTAATTAGATTTGAACGTGAAATGGTAATTAATTTTACCGATAACACCGTGGTGTTAGATATGGAGTATTACCAGTTTTGCTTCATGGGATGAATAGGTTGGGATTGGGAAATAAAATAAATAATTACTTTGGTGTGGTTCGCTAATCTCGACTAGTTTAGAAAACCATAATTTGGTTTGAAACGACATCCAAAGGAAGGTTAAAGAATAAATTTTAAAGAATTTATCTTGGATAAAATTAATGGGAACCTTTCCCTGAGAATATGAATTGGAATGAGGCGTATGTTGTGTTTGTGTAATATTTTTAATATACGCGGGTTGTTCGGAAAGGCCGGGTTTATACCCATTCTGAATAACCGATTCGACGATATGTCGAAGATGAAGACGGTGGTTGAAGACTGGAAGTCTTCACATAGTTTGGGTGATTACTGATGATCTTGATTGGGCTGTACACCCAAGATGAGGGAATCAGTTGGTGATCGTCCAGACGTACCTGGAGATCGATGGATATGCGAGGAAAGTGCCTCCGGTTTCGTTCAGACCCAGAACGAACTTGTAAATGGATTGTGTGTCTGACATTGGATTTTATTCTGTGTTGATTGATTTCTATTAAATATACATCTGTTTGGCGGCGGAGAATTTATTCTTTTGCTTAATGCCATTCTCTGAGACGTACGAGCTCAGAGGTTGTATATCGATGGACATCAGTCGCATGGCATGAATTGCCTGTGTGTCACGCTAAGATGCAATGATCAAGGCTTCTGTTGAAAAGCAAAGTCTTGTGGTTGATGATCAAAGCACAGCCTACGTGGCAGCTTTGTGTATAGCGTGGATTCGCGAGCCTCACACCTCGGTATGAGTCAAAAACGGATAAGGACCCAAGGAGTGCTTGATGTTTCTTTCTAGCTATGGTGGTGTCAGTGACTTACCAGCCCTGATATTTATATACTTTTCACCTATATGGTTGTTGGAATGCGAGGCGCCTCGATTATAGGTCTGTAAGGACCGGTAAACGTGTGTTCAGGAATAACTAATCCTCTAACGTAAGTGAGGACCGGCCTTGGAGGATCCAGGATTGCACAGAGTGTGTAGTCCTGAGGCATTTGCTAGAGTGTCTCGAACGCGGAGAGGAGCTTGCCCCTTGCCTCGACTCATGACGGAAATCCAATTTCCAATACGTGTATTGCGGTTTTAATTGTAGAACCAGTATGGCGACATGATATATGGTACCCATGCCGCCTATGATTTATATTTATGATTGAAACTGTTTTGACACTATACACTTATTATAGTATCAAATGATTTGTTTTAAACGTACCAAGCATGCTTTGGATGTTATAAGGGAAAACCCTATCCTCCGGCTTGCGTTGCATTGTGTGATGGGACCTGGGTCTTATAACAGCTTCATTTTGCTTTATTTAGCATTGCGCTGTTTGTTCTGTGCACTGGTATTCTTGGGAGGAAACCCGTTCCATGTTATACGACGTGGTCCCTTGATTTACCTAACTTTAAAACCAATATTAATAACTGTTTTAGTTCTCACACCGGTCACATGACTGACCTGGAGTTTATTGTTTTAACCTAAACTCTGGGTGCCCCTATTTTCCGCACGGGCAGCTAGTAGTTTTGGTTTTGCAGATTTATATTCACAGGGTCCTGATTTACAGCTGGAACGATGCTCGGAAAGCTCTGTATCCGTGTATCACTTCTAGTTGTGCTTTTGTATTATTTTCCGCTGATATGTAATTTATTGTAATCTCTGATATTTGTCGAATGTAATCTATTCATTTATACTCTGTATATTCTTGTATCTGATGGTATTGTTGTAATAACAATGAAATGTTCTACCGTCTGCGTTCTGATTTGCCCTGTTCTCGAACGATCAGGGGTTTCGAACGGTCTAGATCGGTTTAACGACTGATTCGGAACGAGCGAAATTCCAGGCCGTCACAGAATCCCTTGCCCAGTTCAACATATCCGATCCGAGCCCTCATATCCGATCCGATCCGATCCTGCACTGTTTCCTGAAGCTTTTCCAGCAAGTGTTTACGCCATTCGACGACGTTTTCGACCATTCTAACTATTGAAATCAATCACAAAGCATATCACAGTCATAGCAACATGCATAATCAACCACAAACATCAAAACATCAATATGATAGGTTAAAATGGATTAAACATACCCAAAATCCCATATTTCCCCTTAAGCATGTTTAGGTGAAACTAATGATAGGATTAGCAAAACTTAACCAAATTAACCCAAATTCATATCAGAGGTCTAACACATCATTTAGGAATTTATGAACATTTTTCCAGAATTTTATCATGCTTAAATTCGCTAATTAACACTAATTACCCTTAACTAGCCATAATTAGCGTAAAACTATGCGAATCACTCACCTTAGCCACAAATAAACTAAGATCTGAAATAAATCTCTGATTTGATGTGAATCCCAATGCTAAACAGCAGCTCCAATGTTGCTTTGATGTAGATCTTCCTTGATTAGAGGTTGCTAAGCCAAATCCTTGACCAAAATGTGATTTGGGGGTGATTTAGAGGTTAGAGGCCATTTTTAGGGTTCCTTAGTGATAAGTGGAGGCTAGAAAACTGAAATGAATGATTCTCTATCTCATTTCAGCCTTCCCATAACCCTAATCCCGAAATGGGTTATGGGCCTACTCACTAATCACCTGATTTGGCCCGGTTAAGCAGTTTTTCACCCTCCAAACCTTATTTCAGCCATATCTCCCAAACGGTAAGTCCGTTTGACTATTATGACCACTCTACGGAAAGGTAAACCATCAAACGAATCTATTGGAAGTGGTTTAAGGTCAAAATTCCTTTCCAATCAAAAGTTATGGCCAAAACAAAATCAACCAAGGGCAAAATGGTCATTTAAAAATCGACAAAAATCATAAGCATGGGAAATGACTCTAATGGATGTTTCCCAAAGTTACATGACCATACGACTTCATACGGGAAAGAAATAAATATTCTACGATCCCCCGATGCGTAGAATGCGGGTTGTTACATTCTCCCCCCTTAAGAAATTTCGCCCCCGAAATTCCCTAACCCAAAACACACACAAAGGTCCCGCATGCCTATCAAATAAAACAACAATCAAACATGCAAACAAGCAAAACAAGTCTAACCTAGCGTGCGGAAAACTAAATTGCAAAGTAAATCTTACCAGGCAAAGAGTTCTGGATATGTCTTCCTAATGCTCTACTCTGTCTCCCAAGTACAATCATTCTCGTCCTCGCCCCACTGAACCTTGACTAGCTTCACCGCCTTCCTTCGAAGTTGCTTCGTATCGTTCCCCACAATTCGAATCGGCTTGCAGTTCCCAACTGCCTCGGGTTCTACTTCGAAGTCCTCTAACTGATCAGGTGAAATAGTCATATCTGAGTCGTGAACGAACTTCCTTAGTTGGGAAACATGAAATACATTGTGAACTCCCGCCATTTTCTCTGGTAAGCCAACTCTATATGCCAAATTCCCGACTAGTTCAAGAACAGGGAATGGACCAACAAATCTTGGTGCCAACTTGCCTCTCCTGCCAAATCGAATCACGCTCTTTAATGGAGAGATCTTGACAAACACCAAGTCACCAACGGAGAATTTCAAGTCTTTTCTCCTCTTATCAGCATAACTCTTCTGCCTATCTTGGGCAGCCTTCATTCGTTGCTGAATGATCTTAATCTTATCCGAAGTTTCTCTTACCACATCTGGTCCAAGCACAAACTTCTCGCCAGTCTCTATCCAACATGATGGTGAGTTGCACGGTCTTCCGTACAAAGCTTCATATGGAACCATACCGATACTGGATTGGTAGCTATTATTATATGCAAACTCTACTAGATGCAAATGGTCATCCCATGATCCACCAAAATCCAATATACAAGCTCTCAAGAGATCTACCAATATACGATTCACCCTCTCCGTTTGACCGTCGGTCTGAGGATGATATGCGGTACTGAGATGTAATCCTGACCCTAAAGCCTCTTGTAAGCTCTTCCAAAACCCACTAGTGAACAACGGGTCTCGGTCACTCACAATGCTTTTAGGTACTCCATGAAATCTCACTACCCACTTCATATACAATTCTGCCAACTTGGCTGCCGTTCTGGTCGATTTGACTGGTATAAATCTTGCACTCTTAGTCAATCGATCCACAATTACCCAAATGCTATCATATCCCGATCTAGTCCATGGTAAACCATCGATGAAATCCATCGAGACTTGCTCCCATTTCCATTCGGGAATTTCTAATGGTTGCAACAAACCACTAGGCTTCTTTTGCTGGGCTTTAATTAGCTGGCAATTCATGCATTTGGATATAAACTTCCCAACGTCTCTTTTCATCCCTTCCCAGTAGTAAGTCTGTCTCATGTCTCGATACATCTTATTACCACCGGGATGTATAGTTAGTTTTGAGTGATGACATTCTCTAAGCACTTCATCTCTCAAACCATTCACGCTGGGCACAACTAGACTTCCATTCTTCTGAAGCCATCCATCTCGATCAAGCCCATACACATTCATCTCCTCACTATCGATGTTCATCTCTAACTTGGAGATGATTTCCAATAGATTAGGATCGTCCCTCTGGCTGGAACCAATCAGCTCTATCAAAGTGGGTCTGATCGCCAAACTAGCTAGCATAACTGGATCCAATTCGCACTTTGGTCTGAAATCAAACCCCGCGATATACTCCAGTTGCTTCCACTCAAGAAACATTGCCCCTAAACTGGCATGTCTCCTACTCAAGGCATCGGCTACCGCATTATCTTTCCCAGGTGTATATGCGATATCAAAATCATACGAAGCCAAGAACTCTAACCATCTTTGCTGACGGAGATCCAGATCTTTCTGAGAGAAGAGATATTTTAACGATTTATGATCGGTAAACAACTCAAATCTTTCTCCCAAGAGATAGTGTCTCCACATCTTCAGCGCAAACACAATCGCTGCTAATTCCAAATCATGGGTAGGATACTTCTTCTCATGAGGCTTTAGCTGTCGACTAGCATAAGCTACAACCCTACCTCCTTGCATCAATACAGCACCCAGTCCGGTACCACAAGCATCCGTGTATACCGTCATCTCTTCATTCCCTTTAGGGATGACTAACACTGGCGCACGCATCAACTTCTCCTTTAGACTCTTGAAGGCATCCTCACACACTCCGTCCCAGACGAAGGACTGATTCTTCTTAGTCAATTGAGTCAACGGTGCTGCTATCTTGGAGAAGTCCTGGATAAACTTACGATAATATCCAGCTAATCCCAAGAAACTTCTTACATCCGTTACATTCTTGGGTGTAGGCCAATCCTGTACCATAGCCACCTTCGTAGGGTCCACGACAATACCACTCTCTGAAACAACATGAGCCAAGAATCTCACTTCCCTTCTCCAAAAATGACACTTAGAGAATTTCGCTTTCAATTGGTGTTTCCTCAACACCTCCATCACTATCCTCAAGTGTCCCTTGTGTTCCTCCTCTGTCCTTGAGTAAACAAGGATATCATCCACGAACACAAGAACAAACTTATTCAACTGATCCCTGAATACTCGATTCATAAGATCCACAAAGTAGGCTGGTGCATTGGTCAACCCAAATGGCATGACCAACCACTCATAAAATCCAGACGGCGTCCTAAATGCCGTTTTCGGAACACTCTCATCCGCTACTCGTAGCTGATGAAATCCTGTCGCGAGGTCCAACTGGGAGAACACTCTTGCTCCTTCCAGTTGATCAAACAAATCATCTATCCGCGGTAGAGGATACTTATTCTTCCTCGTTACCTTATTCAACTCGCGATAGTCCACACACAAACGAAGGGAACCATATGCCTTAGTGGCAAACACAACTGGTGCTCCCCACTCGGAGACACTCCTTCTAATAAGTCCCTTCTTCAAAAGATTGCTGACTTGCACCCTGAGCTCTCGCTGCTCCCTTGGTGCCATACGACGAAGTGGCATCACTATAGGTCTGGCATCTTTCACTAAATCAATACGGAACTCAATCTCTCGGTGTGGTGGAAGCCCGGTCACCTCCTCGAAGACGTCCGGATACTGGCCAACCACGGGCACATCTGACAACTCATCCTGCGGGATGTCAAGGGAATTTACAAAACTAGCCATAACCCCATCACTAGGTAGACTACCAAACACTACCCTCTGCCCATCATCCGCCCTCACTGTCACCAAAAAGCCCTCACAGTCTACCACCGCCCCGTATCTTTGGAGCCAATCGACTCCCAATATAATGCCATACCCAGTAAAACCCAAAACAAAGCAATCACAAACAACATACATCCATGACTCGATAAGACCAAATTCCTGCAAATCATACTAAGGCTAGTCGAACCACCAATCGGGTTCGTCACAACCAATGGTCTATCGACTATCTCGGGTTCCAGTCCCAACCTATCTACCAGGTCACTTGATATGAAGGAACGGGAAGACCCAGTATCAAACAAAACTCGAACTGGTACATCATAAATAGAAAGCATACCTTGAATAACAACATTCTTTCCTTTCTCCGCCGCAGTTGGGGCATTCGACGAAGAAGGAACATCATCAATAGCATATGCTTTCACAATCTGCTTCTCCTTAAGAGGTTGCAGACACTTATCCTTGAAATGTCCCACTTGACCACAGTTGAAGCACTTTTTATCCGCTGGCTTGGCCCGACAATCTTTAGCATAATGGCCCTTCTTACCACAGCTGAAGCACTCAGCATCCTTCTTGCTCTTTTTCTGACCGCCCTTAGATTGGTCCTGCTTCCTCTTATTCTGAGAGTTATTCTTGCCTCCACCGCCTGCTTGCGGCTTTGGCCCTTCTGCAGATGCAGCCTCAGTCTTTGACTTAGGGTAAAGACTCTCTGATCTCAAAGCCTTCCCCACAATCGATTCAAAAGTGTCATCGATGTGGTTGATAAGCCTTTCCCCCAAGTATCCATCCAAGCCAGTAATGAACTTCTCATTCTTCTTCTCAGGATTATCGATAAGAGACAGTCCATACTTTGACAAGGTGTCGAACTCAGCAATATAGTCAGAAACTGCCCTTCCGTTCTGCTTGAGTTCCAAGAACCTCTTGAACAACACTGACTTCTGGGCAGCTGGAATAAACTTCTCGCTAATGCGAGCCTTGAACTGAACCCAAGTAACCTGATCCTCTGGAGTAGCTGTTCTAATGGCATTCCACCAATTCATCGCTCGCCCTTGCAGCTGACGAGACGCTAGCCTTCTCTTCATCGCATCCTCAAGACCCAAGTCATCGAAGATACGATCACAACTATCCATCCAATCTTGAACATCTGTGGCCGACTCCATCCCGTGGAACGGCTTCCCACCAAGGTTAGTGTAATCCTTGCACAACTTGGCGAAATCGACCCTAGGCGCCTGCACTACTGGGCCAACACCAACTCCGGGATTGGGAATTGCCCCTTGCACTTCTCTAAGCATGTCTCTCATGAGGTTCGTAAACATTGCCCTCGTGTCAGCGGCATTCCCATGGTTGGTCCCTCTACCAGCACCCCTCATGTCTCGGCTCATCATCAATCTGAAAAAGGGAAACGATTAACGACCCCATAGTGGTGCTAGTGCAGTGCGACTTCATTCTTATACTACAAATAGTATATATATACATAGCTTTTGAAAACCAAAGTAATCACAAATACGCGCTCTCATATACGTACTATCTCTCCCTAGTGTCTTTCCCTAGGTTAACTACGCAACCTAGAGCTCTGATACCAAGTGTGACGGCCCGCCCGCACCAACCGACATTTTCTCTAAAGGTGCGCTGTACACATGTCCAGTTAGCATGGAACGGGTCGTCAGAAGGAAAAGGAAGAAGGAAATGAACTAACAAGGAACCTGTAGAATGTCTCACAGCACATAGAACAAAATATAATAATAACATATTTGACATAAAACAGGAGAGACAGTGCATAAGCTGAAAACCAAAACTAAACATCATAGCAGCGGAAATCCAAAATACAACTTATTACAACTTTCAAACTGTCTCAAAGCAAAAGCAAGATAAAGGAGGTACACTACTAATGCCCAAGTAGCGACCACCAACGACACAGGGAGAATGTGTATATATATATATATCATATGTGGAAGCCTCCTGCCCGCCTCCGAATCAGCTACTCGCGCATCACCAGCTAACCTGTCTCTAGTCTGCTCGTGTAAGCACCCAAAGTAATAAGAGGAGACATAAAACTCTGGGTCAGACATAAAGCCTGGTATGAGCGATAAGCATCTAAAGTGAAAAATAACAGGTAAACTAAAACATACCTGAACCTGGACCTGCAACCAAAGAGTTAGCACTACATACTGTACAACACTCTAAGGTGCCATATCAAACAGTATAAAGATACGGAGGTGGGGGTGTGCATGTCATAGTGATGGCAAACAATCAAACAAAACATCCATCCTCGCATCTCTCACTCAGTGCGTAAAGCATACGATATTCACCACTTCGATCACCCACCCTTGCTATGATCACTTTGCCCCATGAAGTCATAAATGGCTTCACTGCACTGATAACGTAGCCACTAATCCTTCGCTATGTCCACTTGCCCCATGGAGTTATTCACCCCATCTGCGCTGGCTCATAGCCTTACCAATCCTTACTATGTCCACTTGCCTCATGGAGTTATTCACCCCATCTGCGCTGGCTCATAGTCTTACCAATCCTTTACTATGTCCACTTGCCCCATGGAGTTATTCACCCCATCTGCGCTGGCTCATAGTCTTACTACGCATCACCTTGCCCCTCAAGTCATAATGACTCTACTGCTCTGATAACGTAGTCTTGCTACCATCACATTGCCACTCGAGTCGCAATGACTCTACTGCACTGATAAGTAGCCCATCATTCATTTTCAGTGGTGAATCAAAGTTATGAACGTCGACAACTCCTTAGCACACGTCCCGCAGCAAAGTCCAAACATGAAGTGAACTCATCGGTTCCCAGTTGGATCCTGAGCTCTAACTTCCCATATTGGACTACCTTTGCATCTCGGGTTATTGGTCAATACTGGGTCGGGTCGGGTTCCTCCTCAAGCCGTCGGTTCGGGTCGGGTGTCCTCCATCGGGTCGGGTCGGGTCTTCTTCTGGTACGGTTCGGGTCGAGTCCACTCCATCGTGTCGGTTCGGGTCGGGTGTCCCACTTCGGTTTGGGTTGGGTGCCATCTCCTATCCAATTCGTGCTTCCGTTCCGATCCGCTCCCTCATTCTTCACGTGCTCCAATCCGATCTCTCCTTCTTTATCCGATCCGATCCCTTCTCCTTTATCCGATCCGATCTCAGTTCAGTTAGCGTGACCTTCCTTTCTGCCAATTTTCTCAAGTGTCAGGTTCCGATCCGATCGAATCCCTTGCCCAGTTCAACATATCCGATCCGAGCCCTCATATCCGATCCGATCCGATCCTGCACTGTTTCCTGAAGCTTTTCCAGCAAGTGTTTACGCCATTCGACGACGTTTTCGACCATTCTAACTATTGAAATCAATCCCAAAGCATATCACAGTCATAGCAACATGCATAATCAACCACAAACATCAAAACATCAATATGATAGGTTAAAATGGATCAAACATACCCAAAATCCCATATTTCCCCTTAAGCATGTTTAGGTGAAACTAATGATAGGATTAGCAAAACTTAACCAAATTAACCCAAATTCATATCAGAGGTCTAAAACATCATTTAGGAATTTATGAACATTTTTCCAGAATTTTATCATGCTTAAATTCGCTAATTAACACTAATTACCCTTAACTAGCCATAATTAGCGTAAAACTATGCGAATCACTCACCTTAGCCACAAATAAACTAAGATCTGAAATAAATCTCTGAATTGATGTGAATCCCAATGCTAAACAGTAGCTCCAATGTTGCTTTGTTGTAGATCTTCCTTGATTAGAGGTTGCTAAGCCAAATCCTTGACCAAAAGGTGATTTGGAGGTGATTTAGAGGTTAGAGGCCATTTTTAGGGTTCCTTGGTGATAAGTGGAGGCTAGAAAACTGAAATGGAATGATTCTCTATCTCATTTCATGATTCTCTATGTCATTTCGGCCTTCCCATAACCCTAATCCCGAAATGGGTTATGGGCCTACTCACTAATCACCCGATTTGGCCCGGTTAAGCAGTTTTTCACCCTCCAAACCTTATTTCAGCCATATCTCCCAAACGGTAAGTCCGTTTGGCTATTATGACCACTCTACGGAAAGGTAAACCATCAAACGAATCTAATGGAAGTGGTTTTAGGTCAAAATTCCTTTCCAATCAAAAGTTATGGCCAAAACAAAATCAACCAGGGGCAAAATGGTCATTTAAAAATCGACAAAAATCATAAGCATGGGAAATGACTTTAATGGATGTTTCCCAAAGTTACATGACCATACGACTTCATACGGGAAAGAAATAAATATTCTACGATCCCCCGATGCGTAGAATTCGGGTTGTTACAACCCAAAAATAAAACTTGGAATCTAGTAAAGCTACCAAACAACAAAAACATTATTGAATGTAGATGGACTTACATATTGAAGAGAAATCTAGATGGGTCTATAAGTAATAAGCAAGGCTGGTTGCAAAGGGTTTCACACAAGAATATGACTTTGATTTTAACAAAACCTTTTCACCAGTTGTCAAACCAACAACTATCAGAATAATTCTAAAAGTTGTTGTTAACACAAGTGGGAAATAAAGCATCTGGATGTTAACAATGCCTTCTTGAATGACATAATGAAAGGAGAAATTTGTATGCAACATCCACTAGGATTGTTGACCCTCCTTTTTGCAAAGCAGTCATACTTTGGAATTCTGGCTACCGAGTGCTCAGGACATGAGTACAGACTTAGAAGAGTTTGAGAGATTTGGACTTAGTCACATAATTCTCAAAAGCATGGATTTTTTGTTAAGTGTTTCGAAATCGTTACAACTCCAGGAAACACGTCTCGATCGGTACTACACGCAGTTTCTCAGGAATTGGAAAAATTGCACTGAGTACCGTGGGATTAGTGTTGATCCTTTATATCCCAGGATCAATATTTCATATGGCACTGGGATTTCGTATCCCGCTTGTGGCATTGGGATTTTGTGTCCCCGTTGTTGGCTTTTGGGATCGGTGTTTCCAACTTCAATTTCTAGGATCGGTGAAAATACAAGCAAGACTTTGGTGATTGGTGCTTCCCCTTCTTCCATCTGGATGTGTATAAAATCATGGTTTTGGGATCAGCATCGTTTTATTTATATCCCACGGTACAAAATAAATATGGCAATTGGATCAGAGCCTCAAAACGCAACTAGGTTTGGGCTAAGTATCTAGGATTTGGCATCGATCCATGCATCGGTACCGATCCCGAGATATGAAAATTTAGGGATACAAATCCCGTATTCCCGTGCCTATAAATAGCTCTGCGCTTGGCTATTTCTAGGATATTTTGCTTATTTCTGCTGCATACAGGATTCTTGGATTTCGAGCTTTATAATGGCTATGTTTATGGCTTTTGGACTTTGGAGACTTCCTTGGACTTGGGAACTTCCTCTTGGCATTTGGATTTGATTTTTGAACTCTTTTAGACATATTGCTTTGCTATTTGCACACTTTTTGACATAGCTTCTTCTTCTTGGATATTTGGACTATAGGATGGCAAATGTGCTTGCTTTGGGTAAGACTTCACCATTTCTAATTACATAACTTTGTAAAAAAAAGATTGGACTTATTGTACTTGTAACTATATGGCATAATAAAAAAGTTACTTTAGAGTGGACGTATGCATAACTTGCTGAACCACTATAAATCTTAGGTGTAATTTACTTTTCTTGCACTTCTGTGACTGGGATGTTTGATTAATTATAATCGAGCATTGGCTTCTGAAGCGACCAATTTCCCACGTTAACATTTTAGCGTGCCAGGAAGTGGTAATACTACAAAACTTTGAATTGTTAAGGAAATAGATTATTCTTGGTTTGGACGATGGTGCAAGGATGCAGATTACTTTAGGTCACTGTATAGGAGCTGGAATTCAGGAAACTCAGGAGGTTTCCTCTACTGTATCTCCCGGACTATTTGATATAGAAGAGATGGACGGAATGGTCAAGGATTTGACTTCATGATTGGAAAGGAAAGAAGAGTTTTTTAGAAGCCAAGAAGCGGCTGTGAATGCATTTACAGCTAGGATGGAAGGACTTGGAAGGTCATCCGGCCCAGGAAATATTGAGGGAATAAGTGCTAGTTTTCCTTAAGGTTTGGCTCGGGACTTGGGGCCAATTCCCGAAAGTCAACCTCGGGACGATACCAATCCCAGGATCTGTACCAGCTTGATTAGACACGAGGTAAACACCCCCATTTTCGATGGGAGTACGGATCAAGAGGTTTTAGTTGGTCAGGTTTTGGGTTCTGGAGTTGCACTACTACAAAAACTACCTACAACATCGTTTTTGGCTGATGTCTGAAAGAATTGGGACCGATGTCTTCGTATGTATAGGGAAAGTTCAGGGTCTTTCACATTGCTTTTTGGTCGATGTATAAGATGACTTTATATAACGTTTTTATTAGGATATCCGATGATTTATGACCAATGTCTTCATGCTAATTCTACATCGGTTATTTGTAAAGAACCGCCGTTAAAAAAATGATTGCGTGAGTCACTTTAAAAGAACCGATGTTACTTGTTGTTATATACATCGGTTTTCTATAGCCACCGATGTAAAAGATGGCTTATTACATCACTTTTTTGAGTGTCTGATGCTATTGGCTCCTTATTACATCAGTTTGTTTAAGCATAACTGGTATTGAATAATAATGCTATTGTAAAGAATTTAAATATTCAAACAGTATTTTTTATTCAATTAAATATTTTATACACCACTGTACATTACACCATTATTCATACATTATATTTCAAGCATATTGCATCTCTCACTACAATTCACTCAATATCACTCAATTTATACACAAATTCATATACACTTCCAGTTCAGTCCAGTCACCTGTATATCTGTCACAAAAAAGACCAAACAATACAGGTTTTTAGGTCATAGAAAAAGAAATAAATGAAGCATGCACACAAGACCAAAATTTTGCACACAGCAAAACAATTATTGTTGTATATGTATTCCTTGTGCACATAGAAAAACTAAAAGGCCCAGATCACAAAAATGGATAAGGCAGTCATACATAAAGCACAACAAAAGCAATGGGGTAGATGCACGGATGGTATAAGATAGGGTGGGTTTGTTGTATATACGCTTGTTGTCGATACGTATATATGCAAAAAAATATTTACATATATACGTATGTGCGACAACCACCACATATACACAATCCTGTTCAAAATTGGACAAGAAAAGTAAACTAGACATGATTATAACCTGACAAATAGAAATGCACCAGTATGAATAAAGCATAGGCAAAATGAATGCAACAACGAAGGGCCTGATTCAATTCCAGTTTAAAATGAAACAAGTGAAAATATGCACACAAGAACAAAATTGTGCACACAACAAAATTATTGTTGTTGTATCTGTATTCCTTGTGCACACAACAAAACTAAATGGCCTAGATAACAGAAATGGATAAGGCAGTCATACATAAAGCACATCAAAAGCAATGAGGGAGATGAACAGATGGTGTAAGACATGGTGGGTTTGTTGTATATACGCATGCTCCTGATACATATGTACGCCAACAAAATGTTTACATATACACGTATGTGTGACAACCACCACATATACACAATCCTGTTCAAAACTAGGTGAGGGAAGCAAACTAGACATTATTATAACCCGTTAAATAGAAATGCATCAGTATGACAAAAGCATGGGCCAAATGCATGCAACAACTAAGGGTCGGGTTCAATTCTAGTTTAAAATGAAATAAGTACAAATATGCCAGCATGCATACTAGACCAAAATTGTGCACACAGCAAAACTATTATTTTTGTATCTGTATTCCTTGTGCATATAGCAAAACTAAATGGCCTAGATCACAAAACTGGAAAGGAAAGTATTTGCGTAATGGATGACCCTCGAAACCATGATCTGTTGATATATGACATAAATCCGGATGATTGATGGAATAAACACCAAACATATCCCATACTTCTCGCTCCTACCGATCGGTTGATGGGAATAGACCGACTACCGAAGATATTCGTGTTACTTCGTCTGCACTTGTTTGTACATGAATGCGTGAGTTATCCCGAGTACTCAGTAAATTATGGACAACTTCAAATCTTCATTTTCAAGAGGGATGATCAACTCCGCAACCCATCTTCCTAACAATACAATAAAAAACTGGCTTGTTCCTTCGAAGCTTTATCCTATCAAAGTGTTCTACAAAAGAATCCGATCGTTGAACTCCTCATATAAGTTTGCATTTTCTACTTTATAGGATGCTAACGCACCTCTAGTACGTAAGCAGTTAAAGGAAAGCGCAGCAGCGGAAGCATCAAGGGGAGACGAAGTCTCAAATACTAGAGCAAGTGAATAGCGGGCAAAAGGAAGAGAAGCGGAGCGCAAGCATTCGTTCCTAAGTAAATGAATCAGTAGGTGGCGACTCCAGTCTGAGCTAAGGGAGGCGACCAGTATATTAATTGGGGACCGGACCAGTATATTAATAGGCATCCATCCTATTCATGTATATTGCTTCGTTGTTCGTTTTCTTGTTGTTAGCTACTACACACCTCTGCCCCGAGCGGGGAGGGGGGATGTGTCTTATAGGGATCTTTTTCTGTTGGGGGAGGTGCTAGTATATTAATTGGATGGATTTTCCCGTTTCTTATTATTCTTGTTAGCACGTGAGTTTGGTCCTTAATAACATTACGACGGATAACCTAGAATGCATAGCAAACTACCAATAGCATGCGGTAAGGCAACCAACGGGAGGTTTTTTTGGTTCTACTTCCATTAGGATAGAGGATAAGACGCTACACACTTGTCTTGCCACCAAATAATATATTGGGCACTCATGCTCTCTTAGACCCACGCACCTACCCTTCTTCGATTGGTAGTCATACACAAAACACAACAAAAGCAATGGGGCAGATGCACATATGGTATAAGATAGGGTGAGTTTGTTGTATATACGCATGTTGGCGATACATACATGCATACATATATATATATATGCAAACAAAATGTTTACATATACACGTATGTGCGACAACCACCAATATTCACAATCCTATTCAAAACTAGGCAATGGAACAAAATTAGACATGATCACAACTCGGTAAATAGAAATGCACCAGTATGAATAAAGCATGGGCTAAATGCATGCAACAACTAAGGGTCAGATTCAATTCCAATTTAAAATGAAAAGGTGCAAATATGCTAGCATGCACACAAGACCAAAATTGTGACGACCTGCCATTTCGACGGTTTCAAGTCGGTAATTAAACCAACTCGAACCGCTCGAAACGATAGATTTTTATTTAGCTTACGGGTTTAAATAGAATATCATACAGAAATCACAGAATAAAATAAATTACAAAATCTCACAATGGAAGCATTTTACATAAAATGTCAAAGTTTACAAAATTATATTTTACACAGTGAAAGAAAATTATACATTAATTTATTTACCAAAAATATGAGAATTTTAAGAGGACCAAAAGCGAGCGTCTTCGCATGTCTCTAACTTCGATAGCTGAAATCTATAGATCTGCAACACTCGTGTCTAATCTGAGCATTCCATGCAAAACATAAAACACTCGAGCCAGGATTAGTCTTTGCTCAAGCAAATTAACTTCAATTAAAACAATAAAATATAATAATAAATCCTAATATCAAATATATGTTCAACTGCCA
This sequence comes from Allium sativum, assembly GCA_030737875.1. Classification (NCBI taxonomy): domain Eukaryota; kingdom Viridiplantae; phylum Streptophyta; class Magnoliopsida; order Asparagales; family Amaryllidaceae; genus Allium; species Allium sativum. Next base: position 422,897,909 of record CM060922.1, read on the forward strand.
AATAGTTCTGGTGTGCAAAATTTTGATGCGCTAAAGGGAACAAGCGAACTAAACCATATATACAAGTGACATTTAGGACATCACATATTCGTTCAACAAGCAAGCAAGGTGCACGAGCTTAATTATGTTTCTGGGACACAACTCGCAAGCAATACCGCACGCATATACATAACACTCACGCATGCCTCTTCCATGCAACAAGAACAAAATGGAAAAACGAAACAAATGAAAGAAGGGACATGTGTTGTGTGCATTCATTTGCAGTGAGCCAAAAATGTTTCAGGTTTTAGAATGCAATATAGTACAATGCAAGCCAAGAGCAAATATTTATGCCTAGATTGTAAAAGAAAAAAAATTCAGGTCGTAGGCAAATGTTCAAGTCGTGAGCAACTAGGTCGAACATGAGGCGATCGTTAACTTAAATACATGCATAACATTTTAGTGTTACTACACATATATATTTACACAAGTTATCACTATATACAAATATCATGTACAAATTTAAATTTTTTTTTAAAAAAAAAAATAAGAAAGGGTAAAATATGATGAGGCGCAAATGGAAAAAATAAATCAGAATACATATTATGGTTCCTAACAAGGCAATTAAGTAAAGATAATTGTTTAAATCAATTACTGTATTTTTCCTTTAAAAATACACTTAGCGCTAACTTCAAATGAGTGATAAAAGATATATCTATATATTCCTAATTAAGCCTAGCACTGAAATTTTAAAAGAACCGATGGATGCATGTTACAAATGTTTAACATGATTAGCAGTCTAATCTAAAGAAATATCAAGTTGATTTGCCTATACATTATTATAATTTGTTATAACTTGCATCTTGTTACAACATTGCTTCATGTTATAATTTGTAAGCTTGGGGACAAATGTTCCATTTTGATTGAAGACAACATTGCTTAAATATCAATATGAGAAATTTTTCAGCTGCAAAATATAAAAGATTCACCCTTTTAGTTCTTGAAATCTCTGACTACGTCTTACCAATGTTAGAATAGAGATCCAAAGAAAAAAAAGAGATAAAATGATGAACAATTAAAGACTACATTTTTATTGATTTATTTGATTGCTATTACAATAGAGATGCTTGATTAATTGCTATTACAAAAACAAGATACAGAAGAGATTGAGACTAACAATTGAAGAGAAAGCCATTATATATAGGCAAAACTAAAATAAAAAAAAGTATTGTACTGTGACTGTACTAAAAGGTAGTAGAGAAAAGTACTGTACTACCACTGTACTACCCTTTTAGCATATCAAGTATGTTAACATCCCCCCCCTCAAACTCACGATGCGGAAAATCGTGAGTTTGCCAAATAGAAGATGCCGAGTGAAGAGTAGCAAGATCGAGCGACCATTTCACTATTGTTAGAGAGTAACACCAAGCACCAAATACTAAATACTCAACAACAATCTTTAATCAACTCAACAATCTTCTACATCTGCCAACAAACACCAATGCAACCAAATCCACCTTCAGAACTTCACAAAACATGCCCTTCTATTACCATACACTGAACATCCATCATATTGCAGTATTCATATCAAAAAAATTCAGATTCAACAAAACCAGTAGGAGTGAGACAACGAGAAGTGAGATAAGAACCAACAGATTCAGATTCAACAAAACCAATAGGAGTGAGACAACGAGAAGTGAGATAAGAACCAACAAATTCAGATTCAACAAAACCAATGGGAGTGAGACAATGAGAAGTGAGATAAGAACCAACAGATTCAGATTCAACAGAACCAATAGGAGTGAGACAGTGAGAAGTGTGATAAGAACCAACAGATTCAGATTCAACAAAACCAATAGGAGTGAGACAATGAGTAGTGAGATAAGAACCAACAGATTCAGATTCAACAAAACCAATAGGAGTGAGACAATGAGAAGTGAGATAAGAATCAACAGATTCAGATTTAACAAAACTGCCACTGAACCATAGAAAACTGTCATACTATCCTCTGCTTCATTCCCCATTCAACATATAAACCAAGTCTTGTTTTTCTTCTCTTTTTTCTTTTTTTCCTTTTCTTCTCACTTTTTTTCTTTTTTCTTTTCTTTCTATTATTTTTTTTCTTTTTTTTTTTAACTAACAACAAATAATAGATCTCAAATTCACCAATAACACTTATCTACTACAATCAACACCAATAAATAACTTGATTAAGGAGGCAATAGAAAATCGAACAAAATCTTTTTTTCTTGATACCATGTTAACAGCAACCCTCTCTCTATCTCTCTGTGTAACCAAGCTCTGATACCATGTTAGAATACAGATCCAAAGAGAAGAGAGATAAAATGATGAACAATTAAAAGACTACATTTTTATTGATTTATTTGATTGCTATTACAATAGAGATGCTTAATTAATTGCTATTACAAAAACAAGATACAGAAGAGATTGAGACTAACAATAGAAGAGAAAACCTTTATATATAGGCAAAACTAGAATAACAAAAAGTACTGTACTACGACCGTACTAAAGGGTAGTACAGAAAAGTATTGTACTATGACTGTACTACCACTGTACTACCCTTTTAGCATATTAAGTATTTTAACAACCAGAACCCAAAGAAAGCAACAATAAGAATTCACACAAGAAAATCACAGCTAACATGACACTATTATACCTATTTCGTATAGAAACCAAATTACTTGAACACAAAAATTAATCATGAGAAAAATACTCACTTTGAAGGCAACAACAAGAAGGCGCAAATTCTGTCGAAGCAAGGCACTGAGTAGTAGCGATGACTTCAATGACTTGGTGAAGGATAAGCGGAGTTGGCGGCTTAAGTCACGATGGCACTGGCCGTTGCGAGCTTCGGTGGTTGCTTGTTGGTGGCATGCACCAAGAATCTTGCATGCGGTGGTGGCAGATGAGAAAATGCGGTTTCCAAGTATTGGGTTTTGAAACCTTCAGGCTTGCCGTTGTTTTTTCTTTTTAATGCATGCGCGCATGGCTGTAGAATGGCAAAATGCAAAGGTCGGCTTCCACTTTCTATCAGAAAGCTATTTTTTTATGTAGGAATGGCATCCGAAGGTTTTAGAAAAACTGGGGGAGTAGAGTACATGCAACAAGAAAGAGGAAGAAACGGATTTAAAAAGGAGGGGAGGCATTCAAAAGGTGTACGTGGGTTTGAGGAAATAGTATATCTTGAGATTTTACCAATTCCATCGTTCTATGCAAAACATGAATGAATGAGTATATTTAAACATTCAAACCAATGGCGTAGCTAATGTACTTGTCTAAAAATATATCTATTGCATTAAAGTTTTCTAGTGCACTACATGCAGTGCATTTCATGCAATACAAGCAGGATATGGAGCTTACGTTTTTTATAGATACCTATAGTTCTTTACAACATTACATGCAAGATAAAATAAATAAATTAAAAATGAACAAACAATCTTTCCCAATGGAACGATGGAAGCTAACATCAGGAATTGAAATGTGCATGGCAAGTAGCAAGTGAAAGTGAGTGGCACCTTAATTATATATTATAAATTTTGTTAATTACGGTGCTCCAAACAGTGGTTCGAATGTCCGAATTTCACCAAATGAAAAATGACTTTCTCTTCAGAATACAGTCTACTATTTTTTGTTCAAATTCACTCAAATTCCGACAACGTCTATTCATAGCGATTTATTAATTGTTTAATTTAAGTGAATATTAGACTCACGTCCCTATTTTGAAACTTAATTAGGCTCACATCCCTCCCAAGTTTTAAATACAAACCCACCCCCTATTTCCAAGTTGCGCGTCCTGCTTTCAAATGTTCCGTCTTCTTCATTTTGTGCCAAAAAAAAATGCGGCACTGAGTAAAAAAAGTTTGTAAAATCTAGAAATAATCCCAGAATACTGCACAAAGAAAAAAAGTTGCATATATGTATGCAATTATTGCCAATACTTGCACACACATATGCAATTATTGCATAAAGGAAATTCAGCTAACGTTTTGCGTGCAGATATGTTGCACACATGTGTGCATGTTTTCGGTTTTACTTGCACACTTGAATGCAAATAAAAATAAACTGAGTTGCACTGTTATGAATTATTGCATAATTTTATGCAATACCTACATAGAAATATGCAAGAAAACCAACGTGGATGCAACACTAAAATACTAGCGCATATATATGCAAAAAAATTGAAATATGTTCATAACATTAGGCATTTATCTGCTTTTTCGTTGTTCTTTTTGTTGTTTTTGGCTGGTTTTCTGATTTTTTTTTTACTGAATTTTTTGTCGAATTCTTAATTTATTTTAATATTAATTTTCGTATTTTTAATTCATTTTTGATATACTTTTGAAAAATAGGGACCTAATTTATAATAAGTTTATGACCGGATGTGAACTAATTTTGAAACTTAATCGGGACCAGTGCCAAACGGACCCTTAATTAAATTAGCGTGAATGGAGAAAACTTGCGTATTTTTCTACGAAATTAATTCCTACACTATGTTTAATTAGACGTATCACAAATATGTATTTTTCGGATTTTTATTTTAATTTTACATTTTTATTTTTATTTGAGCTATATCGATTGTCGCTACCACAAATAATCATCAAAACCAGATTCAAACGGAGCAACTGAACTTTGAAATTTTCAATATAAAATTAAATCCCTTCTGTATGAAAATAACAAATTTCAAACATCAATATTTCATTATAAATCGATTTCATGATTTAAACCAATACATTCTAAGTTATGTTGTTTATCGTTTAATGCATATGTTAAAACCATTTTAAATCTACAATTAAATTTAATTCAATAACTTAAATGGTCAAAATTAATCGGATGATACAATCTCTCTCACTTAGAACTTTTTGTCCTTGAAAAGGAGAGTTTATAAAAAAAAAATCTTATGTATATAACAAAATATTCTTACTTACTTATACAAATTTTACTAAGTTTGGAACAAACAATTTATAGGATTTCAAATTCGAAAGTTCGTCCTTACAGTATTGATTAATATTTTCTATTATAAATCCATTTATTAAATTTACAATCTTCACTTCAAACATTTTTATTAAAGTTCGGGTTTTCATATAGTCAAAACTTAAATTATTTATAACAGAACTTGAATTTTAAAAATATGATTCTCCTATTTGAAAATAGTTTTTAAAATCAGAAATAAGTATTTTATCAAAAATCCAAAGTTATTGTATTTCTCAAGATATTTAAAACTTCCATTTCTTAGTTTATTATGTTGAAGATATATAAGTTTAGTTGCAGATTATTGATTTGTTATTTAACATTTGAAAATACATGGTAACTCGAAGTTTAACAAGTTTACACTCGTTCTTATAGACGTTAGATGTAACAACCCGGAAAATCTGAACCAATCTAAATTTTTTATTTTGGCAATTTTATCGAATTTTGAATACTTAAAATGAACTATTTTAAATAATAACGACGAGAAATTTATTTTGAATAGAATTAGAATGTATATATTTATATAGATCGACGCTAGAATATAAATATTTATTTTTAATTATAAAAGGAATTGGAAATAGCGTGGTAGTTTGAAAATTCGATTTCAAAATTCAAATGACTATACAGGATTCAAAATAAACCGGATTTTAGCGAAACCAAAAATATTAGAATCTATTTGAGGATATCTTTCCAACGAATCCAAAAAATCAAAATTTCATAGCGGGAATAAAAAGTTATGTCCAGTTGAAAATTCAGAATAGTCGCTATGGAATTTTGGCCCTTAAAAATGGAAATTTTGCAAATAACCTCCGTTTTCGACGAAACCACTTTTGTTGGATTCGGGATGTCAAGTTATGGCTAGATTCCAAGATTCATAATTTTTGGGTTAATATGAAAGCGTGGCAAAGTAAAACGTGTTTTGACAGTTTTAGTCAATTTCGATCGACCAGAAAATGACCATTTTTCAAACGATCTCAGAATTTGACGAAATTTATTTTGTTAGAACCGTTTCTACAATACGAAGCTATAAAATATTTTTCGGAAATTTTTAGAGTCCGTATGTGGCTCCGGAAAATGGAAATGTGTGTTCAAATTCAATATATAGATTTATATTTTGATTTTGACGGAAACTGATCGAAACGATCGAATCAGCCTATGATACATATTCCATTGTGTTCGGAATGGGAGTAATTAGCTAGGGACGACAGTCGCTGGGTTCGTTTTAGACTTCGAATTAAAAAGTTACCTTTTTGTAATTAAATTTAATATTAAAATATATTTAAATCTTTTGGTCACCCCTTTTCTTTTTCACCTAAACCCCCTTCTTATTCTCCAAATCGATTAAACCAAAAAAAAAGAATGAGAAAACCAAATCACGCGCCTCCACCAGCGAAGGACCACCGCTGCCATCGCCTCCAGGCCCAGCGCCGCCTCCAGCCTCCGCCGTGGCCTCCCCAGTGCGACGCGCCTCCACCCTCCCCCTCCTCGAACTCATGAAACCCCTCAGCCCCCAATCCCGCATTCTCCGACCACCCATCACCCCAAATGCCATCTGCCGCGACCGCCATTCACCCACCCCCCCATCTGCCGCGACCGCCATTCACCCACCCCCCCATCTGCTCGACCTCCCCTCCGACGAAACCCCCCCTGCAGCACCCGACGATGAAGCCCTTCCCCTTTAAAAAAAACATATATATATATATATATATATATATATATATATACACTGTAAGTCCTTTCTCCTTCAATCTTTAATTTATAAAATCTATGTCTTCGTTTTATACATAAACTCTATGAGTTTTCTTTTCAATTTTAATTCCTTAAAGCTATGGTTTTTAGGATAGTAAAGTTTGATTTTTAAGAGATTTTGATCATATAAAAATGTGATTTTTTTCATAGAAGTAGCGGTTTAAAAATATGATCTTTATTAAGGTTGAGAAATAAAAATATGATTTTTATATAATAGAAGATATAAAAATATAATTTTTATATGAGTAGAGTATTAAAAATATGATTTTTATTTGTATATGATAATAAAAATATGATTTTAATGTTGAAAGAGAGATTATAAAAATGAGATCTTTTATATAAGAAGTTAACGATATAAAAATATAATTTTTATATTAGTAGAGGATTAAAAATAGAATTTTTATATAATAGAAAATATAAATATATGATTTTGATATATGTAGCGAAATAAAAATCTGATTTTTATTATACATTTGTTGAAATAAAAATGTGATTTTTATAGCATCAAAATAAAAATTCGATCTTTATATAAGAAATAGGAATATAAAAATATAATTTTTATATAGAAAGAAGCGTTGTAAAATATATGAAGTAGAAATCAAAATATGATTTTTATTCATTGGAATGAAACGATAAAAATATATGATTTTGTCTTTATATGAAATGCCATTGTAAAAATGTGATTTTTAAAGTGAACAGCAGGAAAAGATAGCGACAGTATCGACGGAAATCAAAATGGAATCCATACCGTTCAGAAAGAAAGAATGGAGTAGTGAAACCCTCGGTGAGAACTCCTCACTTTTATTTAATTTTCTAGTTGAAATACATACTAGGATGCAGATGGTGCTTAGCAGCACCCGACACCCGTCGTCCACAGACCATGGACGACTTGTTTGTGTGTCTGATTTTGATGTGATATTTGATTGTGTGATGTAGAAAGGAATAAAATATTTTATAGTTAAAAATATTTTATAGTTAAAAATATAATTTTTAACGTGTATATGAATGAAATAAATATTTATAAACAAATCGGACGATTTGTTTATGTACACACATTTGACTAATATTGATTGGGACGATAAATTTTACACATCGCCCAACTGCACAAATAAAACTTGTGTTTGGTTGTTTGAAAATCCCACACGGGTATTGGGATGATATTGGACATACACTAATCCCAATAATTAGCTGTATGTTGATTGATTGATTGACAGGCTGTTATAAGCGTTAAATATTTATATTCAATGTTTATATAGTGTAGAATGCACTTTGGATGATGGTTGATTGTTTGTCGTTGTTGTTGTGTACATGTGTGTATGAAATCCATATAAATCAAATTATATGGTAATTGATTGTGTCTGATTCCAATTCAGAACGAATAAATATTTTAAAATAATGATTATTTTAAAATAATGATTATTTTAAAAAATATTCAGTTAAGGACCAAAATATGATTTAGATGTTCGATTTGGGATGGACACGAATATATTTAAATATATAATGCCGTGTTGATTAGATTGACGCCATTTTGACGTGAACGATATTTATATCGATTTTATTCATTTTTATTATGAATATCGAAAAGGAATTGATTTCAAAATGTAATGTTTTGAAAATATTATCATTTATATATCGATGATATGGAATATTCAATTTTGATTTGAAATTGAATATGAAGTTGAAATCGTTTTGAAAACGAATTTAAAACGATTTATAAAATACATTTTAAAAGGAAATCGATGAAATATATATAATATATTATATATAATGGCCTGAATAGAACGCGCCGCGGTAGTTCGTGAATTTCGACCATTGACTTCGAACGGACATTACGGGAGATCCGACCATCGGATTCTCCTAAAACTAGAACAGTTGGGTTTGTATCGAAAAGAGCTTTCTAATGAATATGAGAAATTAGAAATCTAACGGTTGGATTTGGAATTATGTCCAAATCAAATTTGGAAAAGGTTGCTATAAGTGCAGTTCGATGGCCATTTATGGAAATCGACTGTACGGGCCTTGATAAAATTATTAAAAATATCCATAATTTGTGTTAAATCATAATAAATGATTTGGAAAGAATTGGGCTGAAAAATACCATATTAGAAAAGATAAAAAAATATTTTTACTGAAATTAACTAGTTTTGAACTAGAATTATAATGCAATTATTTTTAAAAATAAATAAATTGGATTTGAAATGGTTTTAAAAATAACCTGAATTTCCAATATATGAATTGGAATGGATTTGAATCAAAATTATCTTTCGAATATTTCGATATTGGATTTCGTGATTATACGAATATTGTGGAGTAATTTGGAATATATATATATATATATATATATATATATTGTTATTCCAATACGATATTTGTTGATTTCAGAATTTGATATTAAATATAAGCCGATATATTTTCTATTCAAAGCCTTGTATTTAATATCAAATGGGATTTGGGTTTTTCGTGAATGGTGTCTTCATTAACACTATTCTTAAACCCAGTTGAGGAAAAGATTAAATCTTTTTATTTAGATTTAGTGAAGTATACCAATTAATTAATATATTTAATTGGAATTGAACTAAAAATTGTTTTTGTGTTTATTGTGAACGGTGTTTTAAATAACACTCATTCTTTAACCCGATTATGAATAGAATGTGAATTGGGTTTATTGTGAACTATGTTTTTAATGACATTCCTTCTTTAACCCGATTTACAGTGAAATATGTTTTGGAATTTATAAATCTTTTTATAAAGATTTAAAGGAATTTTCCAAAGTAACATTTTCCAGTTTAATATATTGAATTGGAATTGAATGGAATTCGATTTTATAATAATCGAAATGAAATTCTATGGAGGAAGACTATTATTAATACATATGGAATTTAAAAGGCTTTGCCGTTATTCCATTTATATTATTAGTCGGATACGGAAATTGATATTGATTACATATTGATTTGTTTTTCCGTGAAGATTCCATGAATAATGGAATGTGATGTGGGTTTGTCTTGAACTGTGTTTTAAATGATATTAGTTCTTTAACCCAGTAAAAGACAGGATTACATGTCTGTCGTTGTATTTCAAACTTTTTGGTTGATTTCTGCTTAATATATATATGTTTGGCGGTAGAGAATTTATTCTCTTGCTTAATGCCCTTCTCTGAGACGTACGAGCTCAGAGGTTATATATCGATAGAAATCAATATTGCGGTGTAGATTGTCGATGCGACATGTTTGATTTACCAAAGTTAAATAATCATTAATATTGATTTTTGGAAAGATTAAAACTAATTGGATTTTTGATGAATCTTTAATTAGATTGAAATGAGAACCGATGATTTAAATTATCAAATTTGGGAAATGATCGAGAATGGAGTATCACCAGTTTTGCTCCTAGCAATAGTTAAATCTTTAATTAGATTTGAATGTGAAATGGTAATTAAATTTACCAATAGCACCATGGTGTTAGTTATAGAGTGATAACAGTTTTGCTCCATGGGATGAATAGGCTGGGATTGGGAAATTAAATAAATGGTTACTTCGGTATGGTTCGTTAATCCCGACTAGTTTGGAAAACCGTAATATGGTTTGAAATGATATCCAAAGGAAGATTAAAGAATAAATTTAAAAGAATTTATCTTTGATAAAATTAATGGGAACAAATCCCTAAAGATGTGTATATTTAAATAAAAGAATATTCAGAATTGGAATGAGGCATATGTTGTGTTTTTATAGCACTTGTTTATTATATACGCGAGTTATTCGGAAAGACCGGGTCTATCCCATTCTGAATAACTGATTCGACAATAAGTCAAAGATGAAGAAGGTGGTTGAAGACTGGAGGTCTTCACATCGTTTGAATGATTATTGGTGATCTTGATTGGGCTGTACACCCAAGAGAAGGGAAATAGTGGGTGATCGTGCAGACGTATTTGGAGATCAATGGATATGCGAGGTATAAGGTGCCTCCGGTTTCGTTCAGACCCAGAACGAACCTGTAAATGGATTGTGTGTCTGACATTGGATTTTATTCTGTGTTGATTGATTTTTGTTAAATATATATATATATATATATATCTGTTTGGCGGCGGATAATTTATTCTCTTGCTTAACGCCCTTCTCTGAGACGTACGATCTCAGAGGTTATATATCGATAGATATCAGTCGCATGACATGAATTGCCTGTGTGGCATGCTGAGATGCAGTGATCAGGGCTTTTGTTGAAAGCAGAGTCTTGTGGCTGATGATTAAAGCACGACTTTAATACAGCGTAGCTTTGTGTATGGCATTAATTCGCGAGCCTCACACCTCGGTATGAGTCAAAAACAGGATCGTGACTGCAGGGAGTGCACGATGTTTCTTTCTAGCTATGGGTGGTGTCAGCGTTTTACTCGCCCTGACATCGTTATTATTTTACCTATGTGGTTGTTGGATTGCGAGGCGCCTTAGATATATCGGTCTCTTCGGAGCCGATGGATAAACCGGGAAACTTGTGTTCAGGAATAACCAATTCTCAAACGTAAGAGAGGACCGGCCCTGAAGATCCAGGGGTCTTCTGCGGGAGATCCTGAGGCATTTGCTAGAGTGTCTCGAATCGGTGAGGAGCCATCCCTGGCCTCAACTCATGATGGAAATCCAATTTCCAATACATGATATTTCGGTTTTATTTGTAGAGCCTAGTATGCCGACATAGTGGGATGGGGCACTATGCCGTCTATGATTGATACATTTATATTTGAAGTTGTTTTCATACACTTTACACTATAATAGTATCAAAATGATTTGTTTTAAACGTACCAAGCATGTTTGGCTATTATATGGTAAAACTCTATCCTCCAGCTTGTGTTGCATTGTGTGATGGTACCTGAGTCTTATAATAGCTTCATTTTTACAAAAATCATTGCGCTGTTTATTCTATGCCCTAGTATTCTTGGAAGGAAACCCGTTCCATGTTATACGGCGTGGTCCCTTGAATTACTCTCTTTTAAAGTAAAGTTTTAAATAACTTTTTTAGTTCTCACACTAGTCACATGAATGACCTGGAGTTTGTTGTTTTAACCTAAACTCTGGGTGCCCCTATTTTCCACACGGGCAGCTAGTAGTTTTGGTTTTGCAGATTTATATCTACAGGATCCTGATTCACAGCTGGAACGATATTCAGAAAGCTCTGTATCCGTATATCTATTTCAGTCGTGTATTGTATTATTTTTCCCTGCTATGTAATGTATTTTAATCTCTGATATTTTTCTGATGTATAATATTTATTCATACTCTGTATATTCTTGTACTTTGACTGAATTGTTGTAATAAACAATGAAATATTCTTCTGTTTGTGTTTTGATTTGTCGTGTTCTCAAGGCAATCCATTCTTTCCTTCATGGGGAAGTTCGGGTCGTTTCCGGTGGTATTAGAGCTCTGCTTTACAGAGCTCGAGAACAAGACACATTAGTACCATACGAAAGAATTTATCAGAGATTGGATTAGCAATATCGAACAAGGATGACTCATTAGAGATAGGATTAGTAGTATCCGAGAACGAGTGTAAAGAGTATATTTTTAAAAATGAAAACAAATATTGTTTTTAAAATTTAAACCTTATTCAACGTATTTGAATATTTATTTGTATTGAATTTGGACCATCCAATATATAAAGATTTTGCATATACTCCTTGCAAACGTATATTCGAAGTTTTAATATACTGGATAGATATAGAATCACACTCTAGTCGCCCGGACATGATTCTGATGATGGAGCGCCATCATCAGTATTTGTGTTCGAGTTTCGAAAGTGAGATTTCTATATGATTCCAATTGACTGGTGTGAGAACCAAAACTAGATCGGGCTTATTGTTGTGATTTGGAATCAAAAATGTTATTTTTGAATATATGTATTAAATTTATTTGTTTGAAAAACTAATCAACTAATTGATTGATGATTGTGTTGTTTGATTATTGGTTTGATATTTTTAACCATTTAGGCCAAATTGAACCGAATATTGAACTGTATTGAAAATTTCTTGGAATTGCATGCATGTACATATATATATGTGTGAACAGGTCATTGCAAGGAGGCTAGAGCAGAGGAATAAAATTGTTTGCCCGACAAATAGGTACATGTTTATTGTATTACTTGGGTTTTGGATGATTTTCTGAGCCGATTGGCTAGCCGCTTGGCCGTTTCTTCTTCTTTTTGGATTGGAGAGGCCTGTATGCCAATTTCGGGATTTTCCCGGTGCTCCCGTGTAGGGGAGGTTATGGCAAAAAAATTCGAAAATTTAGGGTGTTAGCCAAATTTTTGAAAAATTTGAAAGTTCTTAGAAACTGAAAAGTTGAAGAATTTAAGCCATAATTAAATAATGAAAGTTGAGTTGGTTTGTAAAACAACTTTCAGCTCCGTTCCTTTTCGAGCACGAAAATATTTTAAGTGGGGGAGATTGTAACAACCCAAAAATCCGAACTAATTTAAAAATTTTATTTTGGCAATTTTAGCGAATTTTGAATACTTAATAAAATTATTTTAAATAATAACAATGAAAAATTTATTTTGAATAGAATTAGAATGTATATATTTATATAGATCGACTTAGAATATAAATATTTATTTTTAATTATAAAAGGAATTGGAAATGGCACAGTAGTTTGAAAATTCGATTTCAAATTTCAAATGACTATACAGGATTCAAAATAAACCAGATTTTAGCGAAACCAAAAATATTAGAATCTATTTGAGGATATCTTTCCAACAAATCCGAAAAATCAAAATTTCATAGCGGGAATAAAAAGTTATGTCCAGTTGAAAATTCAGAATAGTCGCTATAAAATTTTGGCCCTTAAAAATGAAAATTTTGCAAATGACCTCCGTTTTTGGTGAAACCACTCTTGTTGGATCTGAGATGTCAAGATATGGCTAGATTCCAAAATTCATAATTTTTGGGGTTAATATGTGAGTGTGGCGTAGTAAAACATGTTTTGACAGTTTCAGTCAATTTCGATCGACCAGAAAATGACCATTTTTCAAATGGTCTCAGAATTTGACGAAATTAGTTTTGTTAGAACCGTATCGTCAATACGAAGCTAGAAAATATTTTTCAGGAATTTTTAGAGTTCGTACGTGGCCTCGAAAAATGGAAATGTGCGTTCAAATTCAATATATAGATTTATATTTTGATTTTGATAGAAACTGATCGAAACGATTGAATCAGCCAACGATACGTATCCCATTGTGTTCGGAATGGGGTAATTAGCTAGGGGCGATAGTTGTTGGGTTCGACTTAGACTTCGAATTAAAAAGTTACCTTTTTGTAATTAAATTTAATATTAAAATATATTTTAATCTTTTGGTCAACCCTTTTCCTTTTCACCTAAACCCCTTCTTATTCTCCAAATCGATTAAACCCAAAAAAGAACGAGAAAACCAAATCGTGCGCCTCCACCAGCGAAGGACCGCCGCCGCCATCGCCTCCGGGCCCAGCGCCGCCTCCAGCCTCCATCGTGGAATCCCCAGCGCGACGCGCCTCCACCCTCCCCCTTCTCGAACTCACGAAATCCCTCAGCCCCCAATCCTCAAATCGCGCGCTCCGACCACCCACCACCCCAAACTCCATCTGCTGCGACCGTCATTCACCCTCCTCCATCTGCTCGACCTCCCCTCCGACGAAACCCCCCTACAGCGCCCGACGATGAAGCCCTTCCCCTTTTAAAAAAAATATACTGTAAGTCCTTTCTCCTTCGATCTTTAATTTATAAAATCTATGTCTTCGATTCATAAATAAAATCTATGAGTTTTCTTTTCAATTTTAATTCCTTAAAGCTATGGTTTTTAGGATAGTAAAGGTGTGATTTTTAAGAGATTTTCATCATATAAAAATGTGATTTTTTTCATAGAAGTAGTGGTTTAAAAATATGATCTTTATTAAGGTAGAGAAATAAAAATATGGTTTTTATATAATAGAAGATATAAAAATATTATTTTAATATAAGTAGAGTATTAAAAATATGATTTTTATTTGTATATGATAACAAAAATATGATTTTAATGTTGAAAGAGAGATTATAAAAATGAGATCTTTTATATAGGAAGTTAACGATATAAAAATATAGTTTTTATATGAGTAGAGGATTAAAAATAGAATTTTTATATAATAGAAAGTATAAAAATATGACTTTGATATATGTAGCGAAATAAAAATCTGATTTTTATTATATATATGTTGAAATAAAAATGTGATTTTTATAGCGTCAAAATAAAAATTCGATCTTTATATAAGAAGTAGGAATATAAAAATATAATTTTTATATAGAAAGAAGCGTTGTAAAATATATGAAGTAGAAATAAAAATATGATTTTTATTCATTGGAATGAAGCGATAAAAATATATGATTTTTTTTATATGAAATGCCGTTGTAAAAATGTGATTTTTAATGTGAACAGCGGGAAAAGATAGCGATGGTATCGACGGAAATCAAAACGGAATCCATACCGTTCAGAAGGAAAGAATGGAGTAGTGGAACACTCGGTGAGAACTCCTCACTTTTATTTAATTTTCTAGTTGAAATACATACTAGGATGCAGACGGTGCTTAGCAGCACCCGACACCCGTCGTCCGGACCATGGACGACTTGTTTGTGTGTTTGATTGTGATGTGATATTTGATTGTGTGATGTAGAATGAAATAAAATATTTTATAGTTAAAAATATAATTTTTAATGTGTATATGAATGAAATAAATATTTATAAACAAATCGGACGATTTGTTTATGTACACACATTTGACTGATATTGATTGAAACGATAAATTTTACACATCACCCAACTACACAAATAAAACCTGTGTTTGATTGTTTGAAAACCCCACACGGGTATTGGGATGATATTGGACATACACTAATCCCAATAATTAGTTGTATGTCGATCGATTGATTGACAGGCTGTTATAAGCGTTAAATATTTATATTTAATGCTTATACAGTGTAGAATGCACTTTGGATGATGGTTGATTGTTTATCGTTGTTGTTGTGCACATGTGTGTATGAAATCCATATAAATCAAATTATATGGTAATTGGCTGTGTCTGATTCCAGTTCAGAACTAATAAATATTTTAAAATAATATTCAGTAAAGGATCAAAATATGATTTTGATGTCCGATTTGAGATGACACGAATATATTTAAATATATAAAGCCGTGTTGATTAGATTGACTCCATTTTTACATGAACGATATTTATATCAATTTTATTCATTTTTATAATGAATATCGAAAAGGAATTGATTCCAAAATGTATTGTTTTGAAAATATTATCATTTATATATTGATGATTTGGAATATTCAATTTCGATTTGAAATTGAATACGAAGTTGAAATCGTTTTGAAAACGAATTTAAAACGATTTATAAAATACGTTTTAAAAGGAAATAGACGAAATATATATAACATATTATATATATATATAATGGCCTGAATAGAACACGTCGCGCAGTGGTAGTTCGTGAATTTCGACCATTGACTTTGAACGGACATTACATGAGTTCCGACCATCGGATTCTCCTAAAACCGGAACCGTTGGGTTCGTATCGAAAAGAGCTTTCAAACGAATATGAGAAATTAGAAATCTAACTGTTGGATTTGAAATTATGTCCAAATCAAATTTGGAAAAGGTCGTTGTAAGTGCAGTTCGATGGCCGTTCATGGAAATCGACTGTATGGGCCTTGATAAAATTATTAAAAATATCCATAATTTATGTAAAATCATAATAAATGATTTGGAAAGAATTGGACTGAAAAATCCCAGATTAGAAAAGATAAAAATATATTTTTATTGAAATGAACTAGTTTTGAACTAGAATTATAATGCGATTATTTTTAAAAATGAATAAATTGGATTTGAAATGGTTTTAAAAATAACCAAAATTTCCAATATATGAATTGAAATGGATTTGAATCGAAATTATCTTCAGAATATTTCGATATTGGATTTCGTGATTATACGAATACTGTGGAGGAATTTTGTAATAACCCGGAAATCTGAGCCAATTTAAAATTTTTATTTTGGCAATTTTGAGGAATTTTGAACATTTAAAATGATTTATTTTAAATTAAAATGATGAGAAATTCATTTTGAATAGAATTAGAACGTATATATTTATATAGATTGTCGTTAGAATATATTATATATTTATAATTATAAAAGGAATTGAAAATGGCGCGGTAGTTCGAAAATTCGATTTCAAAGTTCAAATGAATGTACAGGATTCAAAATAAACCGGATTTTAGCGAAACCAAAAATATTTGAATCTATTTGAGAATATCTTTCCAACGAATCTGAAAAATTGAAATTACATAGCGGGAATAAAAAGTTATGCCCAGTTGAAAATTCAGAATAGTTGTTATGGAATTTTGGGCCATTAAAATGGAAATTTTGCAAATTACCTCGGTTTTCGGCGAGACCACTTTTGTTGGATCCGGGATGTCAAGTTATTGCTAGGTCTCAAAATTCATAATTTTCTGAAGCAATATGTGAGCGTGGCGAAAGAAAACGTGTTTTGACCATTTCTGTCAAAATTGGATCGACCAGAAAATCGCCATTTTCAAACAGTCTCAGAATTCAACGAAGTTTGTTTTTTTAGAACTGTATCGTCAATACGAAGCTAGAAAATATTTTTTGGGGATTTATAGAGTCCGTATGTGGCCCCGGTGAATTGAAATGTGCGTTCCAATTCAATATGTAGATTTATATTTTGATTTTGACGGAATCTGATCAAAATGATCGAACCAGCCCACGATATATATCCCATTGCGTTCGGAGTGGGGGTAATTAGCTATGGACAATAGGCGGAGGGTCTCGTTTTGAGGTCGAAATAAAAAGTTACTTTTTGGGATTAAAAATAATTATATATATATATACACACACTTTACACATTAGCCACCCCTCTTAAACTATTTTCTTTGATCGAAACCAAATCCCCTTTTCACAAAAGAAAAAAAACTAACTAAACCCAGTCGCTCCCTCAGCCGCCGCCATCCACCACCGATATCGAGCGCCGCCGCCCCAGCAAAGCGCCGCCCCACATCCGGCGATCACCCTCTCCTCTGTATCGCGTGAAACCCCTTCAGGTCCCCTGAAACAACCGCAGCCGCCGCCAGTGAAGGCCCCACCGCCGTTCAGCCTCGCCCAGCGTCGATGCCCCCCCAGCACAGCCACGAACCCTCCTTCCCCTTTGAATGTGAGTTTTTTGATTTTGTTTAATTTTATTTTATAAAATTCTAATTTTGTTTTAAATTATATAAAGTTAGGATTTTACATATATAAGACTATGATGTTTATACGTATAAAGAGTAGACTTTAATCGTATGAAGATATGATTGTAAATTGTGTAAAAATTTGATTTTTATATATTTGAATAGAGAATAAAGATTAGATTTATATTTATAAAAACGTAGAGTAATAAAAATATAATTTTTATAAAATGTAGAGTAATAAAAATATAATTTTTATAAAACGTGGAGTAATAAAAATATAATTTTAATAAAACGTAGAGAATAAAAATATAATTTTTATATAATGTAGAGAATAAAAATATAATTTTTATATGATGTAGAGAATAAAAATATAATTTTTATATGATGTAGAGAATAAAAATATAATTTTTATATAACAAATGAAATAAAAATATGATTTTTAACTATGTGAGAATATGATTTTTATATATAGTAGCATTATAAAAATATGATTTTTATATTATAGAGATGATAAAAATTCGATTTTTATATACATGAAGTGGAAATAAAAATAGGATTTTTATGTATATGTAATGATAATAAAAAAGTGATTATTATTTATGAACAGCGTGGAAAGGTGAAGTAGGAATGTCGGGTAAAATCCAAACCATCGTCCGCTTAAGAATGGCGGAATGGATCCCTAAGGTAAGAACTCCTCACTTTTATTTTAAATTTCTAGTTTGAAATATATACTAGGATGCAGACGGTGCTTAGCAGCACCCAACACCCGTCGTCCACAGACCATGGATGACTTGTTTGTTTGATTGATTTGTTGTAAAAAAAATTGATTGTGTGATGTGAATTGAATAAATATTTTATAGTTAAAAATATAATTTTTACTGTACATATAAAATAAATATTAATAAACAAATCGGACGATTTGTTTATGTACACCCATTAGACTGATATTGATTGGGACGATAAATTTTACACATCGCCCAACTGCACAAATAAAAATCTATGTTTGTTGATTTGAAACCCCACATGTGTATTGGGATGATATTTGATGTACACTAATCCCGATTGTTTAGTTGTATGTCAATCGATGGGTTGACAGACCGTGTAAGCGTTAATTATTTATATTTAATGCTTATGCAGTTGTGTGTTGCACTATGGATGATAGTTGACTATTTGTCGTTGCTATTATATACATGTGTTGTATGGAATCCATATAATTAACATTATATGGTATATTATTGGGCCCCATTCCAATTTGGAAGATAAAGAATATTTTAAAACAATATTCATGTGTTGAATAAAAGAAGATTCATGTGTTGAATAAAATAAATATTCATGTGTTGAATAAAATATATATTCATGTGTTGAATAAAAGAAAATTTATGTGTTGAAGAAAACATCCATTTGTTGAATAGGTTAACGAAGTTATTGAAATATATAAAGCCGTGTTGGTTAAATATGCGTCATTTTGACGCGAACGATATTTATATCGATTATAGTCGTTTTTATATTGAATATCGAAAAGGAAGTGATTTCAAAATATAACGTTTTGAAAATATAAACATTTATATATCGATGATATGGAATATTCAATTTTGATTTGAAATTGAATATGAAGTTGAAATCGTTTTGATAATGAATTTTAAACGATTTATAAAATACATTTTGAAAGGAAATCGACGAAATATATTATATATATAATATAATGGCCTGAATAGAACGCGCCGCGTTGCTGTAGTTCGCGAATTTCGACCATTGACTTCGAATGGATATTATGGGAGATCCGACCGTCAGATTCTCCTAAAATC
Organism: Allium sativum; assembly: GCA_030737875.1. Taxonomy (NCBI): domain Eukaryota; kingdom Viridiplantae; phylum Streptophyta; class Magnoliopsida; order Asparagales; family Amaryllidaceae; genus Allium; species Allium sativum. The sequence goes on from CM060922.1 coordinate 422,917,663, forward strand.
GGAACCGTTGGGTTCGTATCGAAAAGAGCTTTCTAACGAATATTAGTGATTTGAAATCTAACGGTTGGATTTGGAATTATGTCCAAATCAAAATTGGAAAAGGTCGTTGTAAGTGCAGTTCGATGGCCGTTGATGGAAATCGACTGTATGAGCCTTGATAAAATTATTAAAAATAGTAATAATTTTTGTAAAATCATAAGAAATGATTTGTGAAGAATTGGGATGAAAAATTCCAAATTTGAAAAGATAAAAATAGATTTTTATCGAAATGAACTAGTTTGAACTAGAATTATAATCCCATTTATTTTTAAAATAAATAAAGTGGATTTGAAATGGTTTTGAAAATAACCAGAATTTCCAATATATAAAGTGGAAATGAATTTGAATCAAAATTGTCTTTGGAATATTTCGATGTTGGATTTCGTGATTATACAGATATTGTTATGGAAATTTGAAAGTTATATTTATATCGTTATTTCCAATACGATATTTGTTGGTCATAGAATTTGATATTGAATATAAGCCAATATATTTTCTATTCAGAGCCTTGTATTTAATATCAAATGGGATTTGGGTTTGTCGTGAATGGTGTCTTCATTAACACTGTTCTTAAACCCAACGGAGTTAAGAAAATCAGAAACTAACTGAAGATTATTTAAGTTGAATGGTTTCCTGGGTATTGATCTGATGTTGGTTTCGGCCTTCGGGGTTATTACTTAGGGAATTGTTCACTTGCTAATTTATGGTTAAAGGCTGATGGAATAGAATGTGATTTTGGGTTTATCGTGAACCGTGTTTTAAATGACATTGGTTCCTTAACCCAGTTAAAGACGGGCTATGATTCCCAAGTTAAATATTTATTGATAGTGATTATTGGGAAGATTAAAACCAAGTTGAATTTTAATGAATCTTTAATTAGATTGAAATGATCGAGAATGGAGTATCACCAGTTTTGCTCTAGGCGATAGTTAAATCTTTAATTAGATTTGAACGTGAAATGGTAACTGAGTTTACCGATAACACTGTGGTGTTAGATATGAAGTATTACGTAAGAACCCGTAACTTCCCCGGTAAGGAAAGCACGAATTGCTTTGAGGACAAGACCAATCAGAACGCAAACAGAAGAACATTTCATTGTTTACTACAATAATTCCATCAGAACACAAGAATATACAGAGTATGAATAAATATTATACATTTGACAAATATCAGAGATTTAAATACATTACTGCAGCTGAAAAATAATACAAAACATAATTGAAAGAAATACACGGATACAGAGCTTTTCGAATATCACTTCAGCTATAAACCAGGATCCTGTGAAAATAAATCTGCAAAACCCAACTACTAGCAGCCCGTGCGGAAAATAAGGGCACCCAGAGTTTAGGTTAAAACAATAAACTCTAGGTCAGTCATGTCACTGGTGTGAGAACTAAAACAATTACTAATCTTTATTTATAAAGTTATGTAAATCAAGGGACCACGCCGTATAACACGGAACGGGTTTCCTCCCAAGAATACCAGTGCATAAAACAACAGCGCAATGCTAAATAAAGAAAAATGAAGCTAGTATAAGACCCAGGTCCCATCACACAATGCAACGCAAGCCTGAGGATAGGGTTTTTACCTTATAATAGCCAAAGAATGCTTGGTACGTGAAATTTCATATTTTATTATTACTTTAAGTGAAGAAAACAATTTCAATCATAATGTATAAATCATAGACGGCATAAGTGACCCATACCACTATGTCGCCTTACTAGGCTCTACAAATAAAACCGAAAGTCACGTATCGGAAATTGGATTCCATAATGAGTCGAGGCAAGGGGCAAGCTCCTTTCCGATTCGAGACACTCTAGCAAATGTCTCAGGACCACATACAGCGATCCTTGGATATTCAGGGCCGGTCCTCTCTTACTTTTGAGGATTGGCAGTTCCTGAACACACGTTTACCGGTCCTATAGGACCTATATAGTGGTTTGTACGTTGGCTCATATAGTGCCAATTATCAACCATATATTCGAGGCGCCTCGCATTCCAGCAACCACACAAGTGAAAAGTATATAAATGTCAGCCAGTTTAAGCACTGACACCACCATTAGCTAGAAAGAAACGTCGTGCTCTCCCTGGAGTCACTATCCCGTTTTTGACTCATACCGAAGTGTGAGGCTCGCGAATTAACGCTATACACAAAGCTGCGCCACACAGGCCGTGCTTTGATCATCAACCACAAGACTTTGCTTTTCAACAGAAGCCTTGAGCATCTGCCACTTAGGCGTGCCACACAGGCAATTCACTCCATACGACTAATGTCCATCGATATACAACCTCTGAGCTCGTACGTCTCAGAGAAGGGCGTTAAGCAAGAGAATAAATTCTCCGCTGCCAAACAGATGTATATTTAATAGAGATGAATCACACAGAATAAAATCCAATGTCAGACACACAGTCCATTTACAAGTTCATTCTGGGTCTGAACAAAACCGGATGCACTTTCCTCGCATATCTATCGATCTCCAAGTACGTCTGGACGATCACCAACTGATTCCCTCCTCTTGGGTGTACCGCCCAATCAAGATCATCAATAATCATCCAAACGATGTGAAGACTTCCGGTCTTCTACCACCGTCTTCATCTTCGACTTATCGTCGAATCGGTTATTCAGAATGGGTATAAACCCGGCCTATCCGAATAACCCGCGTATATAATAAACAAGTGTTACACAAACACAACATACGCCTCATTCCAATTCAGAATATTATTTTATTCCAATTTTCACATTCTTAGGGAAAGGTTCCCATTAATTTTATCAAAGATAAATTCTTCTAAATTTATTCTTTAATCTTCCTTTGGATATCACTTCAAACCATATTATGGTTTTCCAAACTACTCGGGATTAGCGAACCATACCGAAGTAATTATTTATTTTATTTCCCAATCCCAACATATTCATCCCATGGAGAAAAACTGGTAATACTCTATATCTAACACCACAGTGTTATCGGTAAAATTAATTACCATTTCACGTTCAAATCTAATTAAAGATTTAACTATCGCTCTGGAGCAAAACTGGTGATACTCCATGTTCGATCATTTCAAAATAATTAAAGATTAATTAAAACTCCACTTAGTTTTAATCTTCTCAAAAATCAATATCCTATCTTTAACTGGGTTAAAGAACCAATGTCATCTAAAACACGATTCACAATAAACCAAAAATCACTTCCCATTGTTAATCGGGTTAAAGAACAGGTGTTATTCAAAACATCGCTCACAATAAACGCAAAAACCAATTCAAATTCAATTCCAATTAAATACTAATTAACTAGATGATTTCACTAAATCTTAATTAAAAGATTTATTCTTTTCTAAACCGGGTTCAAGAACAGTGTTATTTAAGACACCATTCACGACGAACCCAAAATCCCATTTGATATTAAATACAAGGCTCTGAATAGAAAATATACCGGCTTATATTCAATATCAAATTCTGAAACCAACAAATATCGTATTGGAAATAACGATATAAAATATATCTTTCAAATTTCCATAACCACATCTGTATAATAACGAAATCCAACATCGAAATATTCCGAAAATAATTTCGATTCAAATCCATTCCAATTCACGTATTGGAAATTCTGATTATTTTCAAAACCATTTCAAATCTAGTTATAAACTAGTTCACTTTAATAAAAATATATTTTTATCCTTTCAAATGTGGAATTTTTCATCCCAGTTCCTTCCAATTCATATATTATGATTTTACACAAATTATTAATATTTTTAATAATTTTATCCAGCCCCTACAGTCGGTTTTCAATAACGGCCACCGAACTGCACTTACAATGACCTTTTCCAAATTTGATTTGGACGTAATTCCAAATCCAACCGTTAGATTTCAAGTTTATAATATTCATTGGAAAGCTCTTCTCGATACAAACCCAAGGTTCCGGTTTCAGGAGAATCCGACGGTCGGATCTCCCGCAACATCAATTCGAAGTCAATGGTCGGAATTCGCGAACTGCCGCGGCGCGACGCGTTCTATTCAGGCCATTTAATTTATATAATATATATATTATATATATATTTCGTCGATTTCAATTCAAAACGTATTTTATATTTTGTTTTATATTCGTCTTCAAAACAGTTTCAACTTCATATTCAATTTCAAATCAAAAACGAATATTTCACATCATTACTATATAAATGATAATATTTTCAAAACGTTATATTTTGAAATCATTTTCTTTTCTATAATCATTATGAAAATGTATATAATCGATATAAATATCGTTCACGTCAAAATGGCGCATCTCTAATCAACACGGCATTATATATTTCAATAACTTCGTTATTCTATTCAACACATGAATATTTATTCTATTCAACACATGAATCTATATTTCTTTCAACACATGAATATTCTCAACACATGAGCATCGTCAACACATGACTATTTTTGTTATTTAATATATTTTATAAAATTATGATTTCTATCATTTAATTCTTAATCAGACTCCAACCGTAAATAAGTAAGAGAACGATTCCCTAAATATTAACCCCGAAGGCCGAAACCAACATCAGATCAATACCCAGGAGACCACTCATCTTATCTATTTTACAGTTAGTTTCTAATTTTACATATGATAAAGATGTAAATTTTATTGTTAAAATATTTCGTTCAACACATGATAAGTTTCAACACATGAATATTCTCAACACATGAGTACTGTCAACACATGACTATTTATTCTATTCAACACATGAATCTTTATTTTAAAATATTCTTTATTTTCCCAATTGGAATGAGGCCCAATTAATTACCATATAATGTTGATTATATGGATTCCATACAACACATGTATATTATAGCAATGATAAATAATCAACCATCATCCAAAGTGTACCACACAACTGCATAAGCATTAAATATAAATAATTAACGCTTACACAGTCTGTCAACCAATCGATTGACATACAATTAAATAATTGGGATTAGTGTATGCCAAATATCATCCCAACACCTGTGTGGGGTTTAAATTCACAAACACTGAATATTATTTGTGCAGTTGGGCGATGTGTAAAATTTATCGTCCCAATCAATATCAGTCAAATCAGTGTACATAAACAAATCGTCCGATTTGTAAATGAATATTTATTTACATTCACGTTAAAAATTATATTTTTAACGACCAAAATATTCTATTCGACTTATGAATATTCTATTCAGTTCATTTATTTAATAAAACGATATTTTTATTTTTCTAACATATTTTAGAAAATTTCGGCGGCATAACGGCACGATACTAGAAATGGGACAAGGCCTAACCTTTTCTCCGGTCTAATAATGGCCTGCGCCATACACATACCAATCTAATCAATTCCATTTCACCCAAACAACCAAATTCAAACCAATAATCCAATCAACTACATAACCAAACAAACAAGTCGTCCATGGTCTATGGACGACGGGTGTCGGGTGCTACTAAACACCGTCTGCATCCTAGTACATATTTTAACTAGAAAAGAAAATTTAAAGTGAGAATTTCTCACCCATAAGCTAAACCAATTCGTCGTGATTCTTCTAATGTAGAAAATCTTTGTCGCCGCGCTCGCTTTTGTCGTTCTCCGCACTCGAATTCCCCTCTTTGGCTCTAGAACTTGGATACGGCCTCCAAACTTCACCAAAACCGGTCACTAGCCTAAACGCGCCATTCCAGACAACTTTGGTCTAGGGGACTTTCTTCCAAAACTGCACCAATTCGCCGGAAATCGCCAAAAACAGCAGCAGGTTTGTCGACTTCGGACCCGTTTTCTGGACAGCTCTGCAATCCAAAATGTGACTTCCATATAGCCAAATTGAAGAGGAGAAAGTGCTCTTCGAATTTGGTCTAGAGGAGTTTTGGCTAAAAATGCACGGTTTGGGAGTTATTGGATAAATAGTGACAGTGTGTTATTTGCAAAATCGCATTTTTGGTGAAAATGGGTTTTTGGGTGTAGCGGGGCCCACAACCGGAGCTGGGCTGGGTGGTGGGCGGCGCTGAGCCTGATTGGGCGTGAGGGTGGTGCTGGTGGGTGGCGGCGGCGGTGGAGGGGCCCATGGTGGCGGTGGTTGGTGATTGGGGCCTAGGGTTGCTAATTGAAAGAGGGGAAGAGGAGGAAGAAGAAGAGGAGGAGGAGAGGAAGAGGATGAGGAGGTGGCGCCAGAGGGAGGTGGTGGCAGTGGAGGAGGGGCGACAGCGATTTGGGGGAAGGAGGAGCCCATTTTTGATATTTTTTGAAGGAGGAAGGAGATGAAGAATTATGAAGAGAAAAAGGAAGCTAAGTGTTTATATGCCAGTTCCTCCCGAATCGTCCGACTGCAAACGATCTCCTTTGCCGTGGATTTTGGATATGACATAGTAGACGGGAAGACGAGTCCAAAGAAACAAGCTTCGTCGAATTGCGAGTTCGTTTGACCGTCCGTTAAAATTCTCAAAAATGCTCAGATAAGCTCTAAAAATGCGATTTTGGCGCACCATTTCTTTTTGCACGCTCACATGCCAACTCCAAACATCATGCCCTTTTAGATTTAACCATTATTATACGATACAAATCCAAAAAAAAAGAAATCGAATTCTGAGGTCGTATCAATAACTTTTTTTTTGTAAAATGACTACCTGTTTTACCCTGAACTGTTTCAGCTCGCACGGCCACAAACTAAATCCGTTCGACGCGCCCTTTGGAACTCAATAATGATTTGTCATTATGAATCCAGAAAAATTTATCTCGTCGAATTCAGAGCTCATATGCAAAATTTCACTTTTTAAGGGCTATGTATTGCTAACCGAAAACCCCATCCAATTACTACTACTCTGGATCTCGGAATATATCGAAGCTTATACTTTTTGGAGTTGTAAACGACATTTTGAACTCAATGGAAATGGTTTCAAGTCCAAATTCATTCGTATGCAAAATGTGACTTTTTTGTGTTATATTTCTATAATGACTATTCTGAATTTTCAACTGGGCATAACTTTTTATTCCCGCTATGAAATTTCAATTTTTCAGATTTGTTGGAAATATAGTTTCAAATAGATTCTTATATTTTTGGTTTCACTAAAATCCAGTTTATTTTGAATCCTGTGCATTTATTTGAAATTTGAAATCGAATTTTCAAACTACCGTGTCATTTTCAATTCCTTTTGTAATTAAAATAAATATTTATATTCTAACGACGATTCAAATAAATATATACGTTCTAATTCTATTCAAAATAAATTTCTTGATGATATTATTTAAAATAATTCATTTTAAATATTCAAAATTCACTAAAATTGCCAAAATAAAATTTGTAACTTGGCTCAAATTTTCCGGGTTGTTATAATCTCCCCCACTTAAAAATTTTCGTCCCCGAAAAGGAACAATGCTGAAAGTTGTTTAACAAACCAACTCAACTTTCACTATTTTCTTTATGGCTAAAGTTATTCAATTTTTAAGTTTCTAAGAACTTTTCAAAAATTTGGCTAACACTCTAAATTTTCGAAAAATTTCGCCATAACCTCCCATGCACCTGGGACTTCGGGATATTTCAAATAGCCTCCCATGGCCCTCATCAATCCAAAAAGAAAAAGAAACAGCCAAGCGGCTAGCCAATCGGCTCATAAAATCATCAAATCCCAATAAATTTGTAAACATGTACCTATTTGTCGGGCAAACAATTTTATTCTTCTGCTCTAGCCTCCTTGCTATGACCTGTTCAATGTAAGTACATGTATATGCATGCATTTTCAAACAATTTTTTTATACAGTTCACTTTTTGGTAGAATTTGGCTAAATGGTTCAAAATATCAAACAAATAAACAAACAACACAACCATCAATCAATTAGTGAATTAACGTTTCAAATTCATAACTTTGATATATATATATATATATATATATATATATATATATATATATATATATATAGAAAATCATGTTTTTGATGCCAAATCACAACAATAAACCTATCTAGTTTTGGTTCTCACACCAGTCTAATGGAAATATATAGATATCATACCTTCGAAACACGAACATAAATACTGATGATGTCCGGACATCACCAAAATTATCCCCAAGCGACTAGAGTGTGATTCTATATCTATCCAGTATATTAAAACTTCGAATATACGTTCATGATGCGTATATGCAAAACCTTTATATACTCGATTGTCCAAATTCAATACAAATAAAACATTCAAATACGTATAATTGAATTTAACTTTCAAAACAAAATTTGTCTTCATTTTAAAAATATACTCTTCACACTCATTCTAGGGTACTACTGACGCCATCTCTAACGAGTATTCTTATTGGGTATTACTAATCCAATTTCTGATGAATTCTTTCGTATGGTTCTAATGTGTCTTGTTCTCGAGCTCTATAAACCAAAGCTCTGATACCACTGTAAGAACCCGTAACTTCCCCGGTAAGGAAAGCACAAATTGCTTTGAGGACAAGACCAATCGGAATGCAAACAGAAGAACATTTCATTGTTTACTACAATAATTCCATCAGAATACAAGAATATACAGAGTATGAATAAATATTACACATTTGACAAATATCAGAGATTTAAATACATTACTGCAGCGGAAAAATAATACAAAACATAACTGAAAGAAATGCACGGATACAGAGCTTTCCAAATATCACTTCAACTATAAACCAGGATCCTGTGAAAATAAATCTGCAAAACCCAATTACTAGCTGCCCATGTGGAAAATAAGGGCACCCGGAGTTTAGGTTAAAACAATAAACTCCAGGTCAGTCATGTGACTGGTGTGAGAACTAAAACAATTATTAATCTTTATTTTTAAAGTTAGGTAAATCAAGGGACCACGCCGTATAACACGGAACGGGTTTCTTCTCAAGAATACCAGTTCATAAAACAACAGCGCAATGCGAAATAAATAAAAATGAAGCTATTATAAGACCCAGGTCCCATCACACAATGCAACGCAAGCCTGAGGATAGGGTTTTTACCTTATAATAGCCAAAGAATGCTTGGTACGTGAAATTTCATATTTTATTATTACCATAAGTGAAGAAATCAACTTCAATCATAATGTATAAATCATAGACGGCATAAGTGACCCATACCACTATGTCGCCGTACTAGGATCTACAAATAAAACCGAAAGTCACATATTGGAAATTGGATTCCATCATGAGTCGAGGCAAGGGCCAAGCTCCTCTCCGATTCGAGACACTCTAGCAAATGTCTCAAGACCACACACAGCGATCCTTGGATCTTCAGGGTCGGTCCTCTCTTACTTTTGAGGATTGACAATTCCTGAACACACGTTTCCCGGTCCTATAGGACCTATATAATGGTTTGTACGTCGTCTCACATAGTGCCAATTATCGACCATATATTCGAGGCGCCTCGCATTCCAACAACCACACAGGTGAAAAGTATATAAATGTCAGCCAGTTTAAGCACTGACACCACCATTAGCTAGAAAGAAACGTCTTGCTCTCCCTGCAGTCACTATCCCGTTTTTGACTCATACCGAGATGTGAGGCTCGCGAATTAACGCTATACACAGAGCTGCGTCACATAGGCCGTGCTTTGATCATCAACCACAAGACTTTGCTTTTCAACAGAAGTCTTGATCATCTGCCACTTAGGCGTGCCACACAGGCAATTCATTCCATGCGACTGATGTCCATCGATATACAACCTCTGAGCTCGTACGTCTCAGAGAAGGGCGTTAAGCAAGAGAATAAATTCTCCGCTGCCAAACAGATGTATATTTAATAGAGATCAATCACACAGAATAAAATCCAATGTCAGACACACATTCAATTTACAAGTTCATTCTGGGTCTGAACGAAACCGGAGGCACTTTCCTCGCATATCCATCGATCTCCAAGTACGTCTGGATGATCACCAACTGATTCCCTCCTCTTGGGTGTACAGCCCAATAAAGATCATCAATAATCATCCAAACGATGTGAAGACTTCCGGTCTTCTACCACCGTCTTCATCTTCGACTTGTCGTCGAATCGGTTATTCAGAATGGGTATAAACCTGGCCTTTCCGAATAACCCGCGTATATAATAAACAAGTGTTACACAAACACAACATACGCCTCATTCCAATTCAGAATATTCTGTTATTCCAATTTTCACATTCTTAGGGAAAAGTTCCCATTAATTTTTTCAAAGATAAATTCTTCTAAATTTATTCTTTAATCTTCCTTTGGATATCACTTCAAATCATATTACGGTTTTCCAAACTACTCGGGATTAGCGAACCACACCAAAGTAATTATTTATTTTATTTCCCAATCCCAACCTATTCATCGCATAGAGCAAAACTGGTAATACTCCATATCTAACACCACGGTGTTATCGATAAAATTAATTACCATTTCACGTTTAAATCTAATTAAAGATTTAACTATCGCTCTGGAGCAAAACTGGTGATACTCCATGTTCGATCATTTCAATGTAATTAAAGATTCATTTAAACTCCACTTAGTTTTAATCTTCTCAAAAATCAATATCCTATCTTTAACTGGATTAAAGAACCAATGTCATCTAAAACACGATTCACAATAAACCAAAAATCACTTCCCATTGTTTATCGGGTTAAAGAACAGGTGTTATTCAAAACATCGCTCACGATAAACGCAAAAACCAATTCAAATTCAATTCCAATTAAATACTAATTAACTAGACGATTTCACTAAATTTTGATTAAAAGATTTATTCTTTTCTAAACTGGGTTCAAGAACGGTGTTATTTAAGACACCAATCACGACGAACCCCAAAATCCCATTTGATATCAAATACAAGGCTCTGAATAGAAAATATACCGGCTTATATTCAATATCAAATTCTGAAACCAACAAATATCTTATTGGAAATAACGATATAAAATATATCTTTCAAATTTCCACAACCACATCTATATAATCACGAAATCCAACATCGAAGTATTCTGAAAATAATTTCGATTCAAATCCATTCCAATTCACGTATTGGAAATTCTGATTATTTTCAAAACCATTTCAAATCTAGTTCAAAAATAGTTCACTTCGATAAAAATATTTTTTTTATCATTTCAAATGTGGAATTTTTCATCCCAGTTCCTTCCAATTCATATATTATGATTTTACACAAATTATTAATATTTTTAATAATTTTATCCAGGCCCATACAATCGGTTTTCAATAACGGCCACCGAACTGCACTTACAGTGATCTTTTCCAAATTTGATTTGGACATAATTCCAAATCCAACCGTTAGATTTCAAATTTCTAATATTCATTGGAAAGATCTTTTCGATACGAACCCAACGGTTCCAGTTTCAGGAGAATCCGATGGTCTGATCACCCGCAACATCAATTTGAAGTCAATGGTCGAAATTCGCGAATTACCGCGGTGCGGCGCGGCGCGTTCTATTCAGGCCATTTAATATATATAATATACATATTGTATATATTTCGTCGATTTCAATTCAAAACATATTTTATAATTCGTTTTAAATTCGTCTTCAAAACAATTTCAACTTCATATTCAGTTTCAAATCAAAATTGAATATTTCAGATCATTACTATATAAATGATAATATTTTCCAAACGTTATATTTCGAAATCACTTTCTTTTCTATAATCATTATGAAAACGAATATAATCGATATAAATATCGTTCGCGTCAAAATGGCGCATCTCTAATCAACACGGCTTTATATTTCAATAACTTCGTTATTTTATTCAACACCTGAATATTTATTCTATTCAACACATGAATCTATATTTCTTTCAACACATGATTATTCTCAACACATGAGCATCGTCAACACATGACTATTTTTGTTATTTAATATATTTTATAAAATTATGATTTCTATCGTTTAATTCTTAATCAGACTCCAACCGTAAATTAGTAAGAGAACGATTCCCTAAATATTAACCTCGAAGGCCGAAACCAACATCAGATCAATACCCAGGAGACCACTCATCTTATCTATTTTCCAGTTAGTTTCTAATTTTATATATGATAAAGATGTAAATTTTATTGTTAAAATATTTCGTTCAACATATGATAAGTTTCAACACATGAATATTCTCAACACATGAGTATTGTCAACACATGACTATTTATTCTATTCAACACATGAATCTTTATTTTATAATATTCTTTATTTTCCCTATTGGAATGAGGCCCAATCAATTACCATATAATGTTGATTATATGGATTCCATACAACACATGTATATAATAGCAATGATAAATAATCAACCATCATCCAAAGTGCACCACACAACTGCATAAGCATTAAATATAAATAATTAACGCTTACACAGTCTGTCAACCAATCGGTTGATATACAATTAAATAATTGGGATTAGTGTACGCCAAATATCATCCCAACACCCGTGTGGGGTTTAAATCCACAAACACTGAATATTATTTGTGCAGTTGGGCGATGTGTAAAATTTATCGTCCCAATCAATATCAGTCAAATCAGTGTAAATAAACAAATCGTACGATTTGTAAATGAATATTTATTTACATTCACGTTAAAAATTATATTTTTAACGACCATAATATTCTATTCGACCTATGAATATTCTATTCAGTTCATTTATTCAATAAAATGATATTTTTATTTTTCTAACATATTTTAGAAAATTTCGACGGCATAACGGCATGATACTAGAAACGGGACAAGGCCTAGCCTTATCCCCGGCCTAATAACGGCCTGCGCCATACACATACCAATTTAATCAATTCCATTTCACCCAAACAACCAAATTCAAACCAATAATCGAATCAACTACATAACCAAACAAACAAGTCGTCCATGGTCTGTGGACGACGGGTGTCGGGTGCTACTAAACACTGTCTACATCCTAGTATATATTTTAACTAGAAAATAAAATTTAAAGTGAGAAGTTCTCGCCCATAAGCTAAACCAATTCTTCGTTATTCGTCTAATGTAGAAAATTTTTGTCACCGCGCTCGCCTTTGTCGTTCTCCGCACTCGAATTCGCCTTTTTAGCTCTAGAACTTGCATACGGCCTCCAAACTTCACCAAACTTGGTTACTAGACTAAACGCGCCATTCCGGACAACTTTGGTCTAGGGGACTTTCTTCCAAAACTGTAACAATTCGCCGGAAATCACCAAAAACAGCAGCAGGTCTATCAACTTCGGACGCGTTTTCCGGACAGCTCCGCAATCCATAATGTGACTTCCATATAGCCAAATCGAAGAGGAGAGAGTGCTCTTCGACTTTGGTCTAGAGGAGTTTTGGCTAAAAATGCACAGTTTGGGAGTTATTGGCAAAATAGTGAAAGGGTGTTATTTGCAAAATTGGATTTTTGGTGAAAATGGGTTTTTGGGTGTAGCGGGGCCCACGGCTGGAGCTGGTCTGGGGGGTTGGCGGCGCTAGGCCTGATTGGGCGTGAGGGTGGTGCTGGTGGGGTGGCGGCGGCGGTGAAGGGGCCCACGGTGGTGGTGGTTGGTGATTGGGGCCTAGGGTTGCTAATTGAAAGAGGGAAGGAGGAGGAAGAAGAAGAGGAGGAGGAGAGGAAGAGGAGGTGGCGTGGAGGGAGGTGGTAGCAGTGGAGGAGGGGCGGCAGCGATTTGGGGGAAGGAGGAGCCCATTTTTGTTTTTTTTTTGGAGGAAGAATAATGAAGAGAAAAACGAAGCTAAGTGTTTATATGTCAGTTCCTCCCGAACTGTCTGACTGCAAACAATCTCTGTTTGCCGCGGATTTTGGATATGACATAGTAGACATGAGGATGAGTCCAACGAAACAAGTTTCGTCGAATTCCGAATTCGTTTGACCGTCCGTTAAAATTCTCAAAAATGCTCAGATAAGCTCTAAAAATGCGATTTTGGCGCACCATTTCTTCTTGCACGTCACATGCCAACTCCAAACATCATGCCCTTTTGGATTTAACCATTATTAGACGATACGAATCTAGAAAAAAAATGAAATTGAATTCTGATGTCGTATTAATAACGTTTCTTTGTAAAATGACTACCTGTTTTACCCTGAACTGTTTCAGCTCGCAAGGCCACATACTAACTCCGTTCGACGCACTCTTTGGAACTCAATAATGATTTGTCATTATGAATCCAAAAATTTTTATCTCGTCGAATTCTGAGCTCATATGCAAAATTTCACTTTTTAAGGGCTATGTATTGCTAACCGAAAACCCCATCCAATTACTACTACTCCGGATCTCGGAATATATCGAATCTTATACATTTTGGAGTTGTAAACGACATTTTTAACTCAATGGAAGTGGTTTCGAGTCCAAATTCATTCATATGCAAAATGTGATTTTTTTTTTGGGTTATATTTCAATAGCGACTATTCTGAATTTTCAACTGGGCATAACTTTTTATTCCCGCTATGAAATTTCAATTTTTCAGATTCGTTGGAAAGATATTTTCAAATAGATTCTAATATTTTTAATTTCACTAAAATCCGGTCTATTTTGAATCCTGTGCATTTATTTGAAATTTGAAATCGAATTTTCAAACTATCGCGTCATTTTCAATTCCTTTTATAATCAAAATAAATATTTATATTCTAACGACGATTCAAATAAATATATACGTTCTAATTCTATTCAAAATAAATTTCTCGACAATATTATTTAAAAAAATTCATTTTGATTATTCAAAATTCACTAAAATTGCCAAAATAAAAATTTTAAATTGGCTCAGATTTTCCAGTTGTTACATATTACCAGTTTTACTTCATGAGATGGGTAGGTTGGTATTGAGAAATTAAAACAAATGATTACTTCGGTAAGGTTCGTTGATCCCGACAAGTTTGGATAAACCATAATTTGGTTTGAATGGATATTCAAAAGAAGATTAAAGAATAAATTTAAAGAATTTATCTTTGATAAAATTAATGGGAACTTTTCCCAAAGTATAAGAATATTTGAATAAAAGAATATTCTGAATTGGAATGAGGCGTATGTTGTGTAACACTTGTTTATTATACACGCGAGTTATTCGGAAAGGTCGGGTTTATCCCATTCTGAATAACTGAATCGACGATGTGCCGAAGATGAAGACGGTGGTCGAAGACCAGAGGTCTTCGCATCATTTGGATAATTACTGATGATCTTGATTTGGCTATACACCCAAGAGGAGGGCATCATTTGGTGATCATCCAGACGTACTTGGAGATCGATGGATATGCGAGGTACAAGGTGCCTCGGTTTCGTTTAGACCCAGAACAAACATGTAAATGGACTGTGTGTCTAACATTGGATTTTATTATGTGTGATTGATTTCTATTAAATATATATCTGTTTGGCGGCGGAGAATTTATTCTCTTGCTTAACGCCCTTCTCTGAGACGTATGAGCTCAGAGGTTATATATTGATGGATATCAATCGCATGGAGTGAATTGCCTGTGTGACATGCCTAAGTGGAAAATGATCAAGGCTTCTGTTGAAAAGCAAAGTCTTGTGGTTGATGATCAAAGCACCACCTGTGTGGCATAGCTTTGTGTAACGTTGATTCTCGAGCCTCACACCCCGGTTGTGAACCAGAAACGGGAGAGGACATCAGGGATGGCATGCGTTTCCTTCAAGCTAGGGTGGTGTCAGTGACCTACCAATCCTGACATTTATATTATTTTCACCTGTGTGGTAGTTGGATTGCGAGGCGCCTCAGATATATCGGTGACTATGTGGAGCCGATGGAGTCGTTTGGCTCATTGACGCTCCAAAAGGCGGGGAAACGCAGTGTTCAGGCATTTTAATCCACATCGGTGGACTAGCCCTGACGATCCAAAGGTCACTCGAGCTCTGACCCGAGACACGGGTTAGAGCGTCTCGAATCGGTAGAGGACTATCTTTTGCCTCAGTTCGCAGATGGAAACCCAACTTCCAATACGTCACATTTGCGGTTTTGATCGTAGAGCCTAGTACGGCGACATGATATATGGTACCCTTGCCGTCTATGATTGATATTTATGATTGAAATTGTTTTGACACTATACACTTATAATAGTATCAAATGATTTGTTTTTAACGTACCAAGCATTTTGGGCGATTATAAGGGAAAACCCTATCCTCTGGCTTGTGTTGCATTGTGTGATGGGACATGGGTCTTATAATAGCTTCATTTTTCCAAAAAGCATTGTGCTGTTTTGTTGAATGCACCAGTATTCTTGGGAGGAAACCCATTCCGTGTTATACGGCGTGGTCCCTTGATATATCTGATTTAAAGTAAAGTTTTAAATAACTGTTTTAGTTCTCACACCAGTCACATGACTGACCTGGAGTTTATTGTTTTAACCTAAGCTCTGGGTGCCCTTATTTTGACATGGGCAGCTAGTAGTTTTGGTTTTGCAGATTTATATTCACAGGATCCTGATTTACAGCTGGAATTATACTCAGAAAGCTCTGTATCTGCGTGTTCCTTTCAGTTGTGTTTTTGTATTATATTTCTGCTATAGTAATGTATTAGAATCTCTGATAATTTAGGATGTGTAACATTTATTCATACTCTATATATTCTTATATTCTGATGAAATTGTTGTAATAAGCAATGAAATGTTCTTCTGTCTGCGTCCTGATGTGTGTTGTTCTCAAAGCAATCCAGGCTTTCCTTACCGGGGAAGTTCGGGTCGTTTCATCGTGGTATCAGAGCTTTGGTTTACAGAGCTTAGAGAACAAGACACTTCAGAACTGAATGAAAGAATTCATCAGAGATTGGATTAGTAATATCCACTGAGAATGACTCGTTGGAGATGGGATCAGTAGTATCCTAGAACAAGTGTGAAGAGTATATTTTTAAAATGAAAACGAATTTTGTTTTGAATATTTAAACCTTATTCAACGTATTTGAATATTTATATTTATTGAATTTGGGCAATCCAGTGTATAAAGATTTTGCATATACGTCTGATCTACAGGTATTCGAAGTTTTAATATATTCGGTAGATATAGAATCACACTCTAGTCGCCCGGAGATGACACTGATGATAACAGCTGCATCATTAGTGGATTTATGTTCGAGTTTCGAAATTGGGATCTCTATATATTTCCATTACACTGGCATGAGAACCAAAATATTGTTAGATTATATTGTTGTGACTTGGCATCAAAAACGTGATTTTTGACTGTATATCAAGTTATGAATTTGAAAAGATAATCAACTAATTGATTGCTGGTTGTGTTGTTTGATTATTGGTTGATTAATTAAAATTTGAACCTTTAGCCAAATTGAAACAAATAGTGGATTATATTGAAAATTATTCGCATTTGCATGCATATACATGTACTTACATTGAACATGTCATAGCAAGAAGGCTAGAGCAGAAGAATAAAAATGTTTGCCCGATAAATAGGTACATGTTTATTGTATTTCTTGGGTTTTTGATGATTTTATAAGCCGATTGGCTAGCCGCTTGGCTGCTTCTTTTTCTTTTTGGATTGGTGAGGGCCATGGGAGGCTATTTGAAACATCCCGAAGCTCCCGGTGCAGGGGAGGTTATGGCGTAATTTTTCGAAAATTCAGGGTGTTAGCCAAATTTTTGAAAAATTTGAATAGTTCTTAGAAACAGAAAAGTTGAAGAACTTAAGCCGTAATGAAAATAATGAAAGTTGAGTTGATTAGTAAACAACTTTTGGCTTCGTTCCTTTTCGGGGACGAAAAGTTTTAAGTGGGGGAGATTGTAATAACCGGAAATCTGAGCCAATTTAAAATTTTTATTTTGGCAAATTTGAGGAATTTTGAATATATAAAATGATTTATTTTAAATAAAAACGAAGAGAAGTTCATTTTGAATAGAATTAGAACGTACATATTTATATAGATCGTCGTTAGAATATAATTATTTATTTATAATTATAAAAGGAATTGAAAATGGCGCGGTAGTTCGAAAATTCGATTTCAAAGTTCAAATGAATGTACATGATTCAAAATAAACCAGATTTTAGCGAAACCAAAAATACTTGAATCTATTTGAGAATATCTTCCCAACGAATCCGAAAAATTGAAATTTCATAGCGGGAACAAAAAGTTATGCCCAGTTGAAAATTCAGAATAGTCGCTATGGAATTTTGGGCCCTTAAAAATGAAATTTTGCGAATGACCTCGGTTTACGACGAGACCACTTTTGTTGGATCCGGGATGTCAAGTCATTGCTAGGCTTCAAAATTCATAATTTTCTGAAGCAATATGTGAGCGTGGCAAAAGAAAGCGTGTTTTGACCATTTCTGTCAAAATTGGATCGACTAGAAAATGACCATTTTCCAAACAGTCTCAGAATTCAACGAAGTTAGTTTTGTTAGAACCGTATCGTCCATACGAAGCTAGAAAATATTTTCTGGGGATTTATAGAGTCCGTATGTGGCCCCGGTAAATTGAAATATGCGTTCAAATTCAATACATAGATTTATATTTTGATTTTGACGGAAACTGGTCAAAATGATCGAACTAACCCACGATACATATCCCATTGTGTTCGGAATGGGGGTGTGAAGACCCGTAACTTCCCCGTAAAGGAAAGCGTCGGATAGTTCGAGAACAAACCACAACAGAACGCATATAGAAGAACATTTCATTGTATATAACAACAATGCATCAGATTACAAGAATATACAGAGTATAAAAGAATATTACACAGAAATATCAGAGATTTAAATTACATTTAAATACATAGCAGCGGAAAATAATACAATACACAACTAGAATGAGATATACGGATACAAAGCTTCCCGGATATCGTTCCAGTCGTAAACCAGGATCCTGTGAATATAAATCTGCAAAACCAAAACTACTAGCTGCCCGTGTCAAAATAAGGGCACCCAGAGTTTAGGTCAAAACAATAAACTCCAGGTCAGTCATGTGACTGGTGTGAGAACTAAAGCAGTTATAAATCTTTATTTTCAAAGCTAGGTAAAACAAGGGACCACGCCGTATAACACGGAACGGGTTTCCTCCCAAGAATACCAGTGCATAAGACAAACAACGCAATGCTAAATAAAGAAAAATGAAGCTGTTATAAGACCCAGGTCCCATCACACAATGCAACGCAGTCGAGGATAGGGTTTTCCCTTATAACAGCCAAAGAATGCTTGATACGTTTAAAACAAATCATTTGATACTATTATAAGTGCATAGAGTATAAAACAACTTCAAATCATAAGTATCAATCATAGGCGGCATGAATGCCCCATACCACTATGTCGCCATATATAGGTTTACAAATAAAACCGCAAATGTCACGTATTTGGAAATTGGGTTTCCATCTATGAACCGAGGCTAGGGGCAAGATCCTCAACCGATTCGAGACGCTCTAGCCCGCCCCTCAGGAACAGCCGCAACTGCCCCTTGGATCGTCAGGGCCGGTCCACACGGAGTGGATTATTATGCCTGAACAATACGTCTCCCCACCCTATGGGGTGTAAGTCTGGTCCGTCAGCCGACCAGAATGCATTCGGCCGAAACCGATATAACCGAGGCGCCTCGCAACAGCAACAACAACATAAGTCAAACTCGTCAGGGCGTGTAAAACCACTGACGCCACTTCTAACTAGAAAGAAACGCATGCCCTCCCTGAGGTCCGTCTCCCGTTTTTGATTCATACCGGGTGTGAAACTCGCGAATCAAACGTTACACAAAGCTACGCCACAAAGGTCGTGCTTTGATCATCACCACAAGACTTTGCTTTTCAACAGAAGCCTTGATCATTTGCATCTTAGCATGCCACACAGGCAAACCACTCTATGCAACCGATATCAGTCACACAGAATGAAATCCAATGTCAGACACACAGTCCATTTACAAGTCCGTTCTGGGGCTGAACGAAACCGGAGGCACCTAGTACCCCGCATATCCATCGATCTCCAAGTACGTCTGGACGATCACCAACTGTTTCCATCTTCTTGGGTGTACAGCCCAATCAAGATCATCAGTTATCACCCAAACGACGTGAAGACCTCCGGTCTTCGACCATCGTCTTCATCTTCGACTTATCGTCGTATCAGTTATTCAGAATGGGATAAACCCGGTCTTCCCGAATAACTCGCGTATATTTTATAAAAGTGTTACACAAACACAACATACGCCTCATTCCAATTCATCAGTCACTAACCGTAAATTAATCAAGAGAATAATTCCCCAAATATTAACCCCGAAGGCCGAAACCAACATCAGATCAATATCCAGAAAACCATTCTGCTTGGCTAACCGACAGTTAGTTTCTAAATTTCACGTTCAAATCTAATTAAAGATTTAACTATCGCCTGGAGCAAAACTGGTGATACTCCATTCTCGATCTTTTCAATCTAATTAAAGATTCATTAAAACTCCACTTAGTTTTAATCATTATCTGGGTTAAAGAATCAGTGTCATTTAAAACACGATTCACGATAAACCCAAAATCACATTCCATTAATTATCGGGTTAAAGAACAAGTGTTATTTAAAACACTGTTCACGATAAACCCAAAAATCAATACCAATTCAATTCCAATTAAATATCATTTAATTGGTACACTTCATTAAATCTAAATAAAAAGATTTAATCTTTTCTCAACTGGGTTCAAGAACAGTGTTAGTGAAGACACCATTCACGACAAACCCAAATCACATTCGATATTCAATACAAGGCTCTGAATAGAAAATATATCGGCTTATATTCAATATCGAATTCTACGACTAACAAATGTCGTATTGGAAATAACGATACAAATATATATCTTTCAAATTTCCATAACAACACCTGTAATGTCACGAATTCCAACATCGAAATATTCCGAAGACAATTTCGATTCAAATCCACTCCAATGCAATCATTGGAAATTTTGGTTATTTTCAAAACCATTTCAAATTCAATTTATTTATTTAAAAATAAATAGAATTATAATTCTAGTTCAAAACTAGTTCATTTCGATAAAAATCCATTTTTTTATCTTTTCAAATATGGAGATTTTCACCCCAAACTTTCACAAATCATTTCTTATGATTTTACACAAATTATTACTATTTTTAATAATTTTATCAAGGCCCGTACAGTCGATTTCCAACAATGGCCATCGAACTGCACTTACAACGACCTTTTTCGAATTTGATTTGGACGTATCTCCAAATCCAACCGTTAGATTTCAAATTTCTAACATTAATTAGAAAGCTCTTTTCGATACGAACCCAACGGTTCCGGTTTTAGGAGAATCCGACGGTCGGATCTCCTGTAATGTCCGTTTGAAATAAATGGTCGAAATTCGCGAACTGCCGCGGCGCGGCGCGTTCTATTCAGGCCATTATATTATATATAATATATATAATATATATTTCGTCGATTTCTATTTAAAACGAATTATATAAATAGTTTTGAATTCGTTTCAAAAACATTTTCAACTTCCATTTCAATTCAAATCAAAATTGAATTCTTCTCTATAAATTCGTTTTAAAATTCATTTCTATTCAATTCGAATTTCAATTCAATTTGAATTCATTTCAATTCGCTTTCTATTCCATTTGAATTCGTTTTCAATTCAATTCATTTCGAAATCGTTTTCAATTCATTTCATTTCGAAATCGTTTTCAATTCAATTCATTTCGAAATCGTTTTCAATTCATTTCATTTCGAAATCGTTTTCAATTTATTTTGAATTCGTTTTCAATTCAATTCATTTCGAAATCGTTTTCAATTCAATTCATTTCGAAATCGTTTTCAATTCATTTCATTTCGAAATCGTTTTCAATTCAATTCATTTCGAAATCGTTTTCAATTCATTTCATTTCGAAATCGTTTTCAATTCGATATAAATATCGTTCACGTCAAAATGGCGTCCATACACGGCTTCATAAATTTCTATTTTCAAATATTCTATTTCAAATATTTCTTTTTCAAAATAGTTGTTATTATCAAAATATTTCGTTCAACACATGACCAATCTCAATGAATGAGTACTGTCAACACATGAACTTTTATTTTATAATATTCTTTATTTTTCAAATTGGAATGAGGCCCAATCAATTACCATATAAAGTTAATTATATGGATTTTCATACAACACATGTATATCATAGCATTGAAAAATAATCAACCATCAACCAAAGTGCACTACACTGCATAAGCATCAAATACAGATATTCAACGCTTATAACAGCCTGTCAATCAATCGATCGACATATTTAATCAATCAGGATGAGTGAACTGCATATTTCATCCTAACACCCGTGTGGGGTTTCAAACAATCAAACACAGATTTTATTTGTGCAGTTGGGCGATGTGTGAAATTTATCGACCCAATCAATATCATTCAAATAAGTGTACATAAACAAACCATCTGGTTTGTAAATGAATATTTATTTATTCACTTCACTATTTTCATATTCACGTTAAAAATTATATTTTTAACGATAAAACATTTTATTTCAACCTATGAATTTCTATTCAATTCATTTATTCAATAAAATGATATTTTTATTTTTCTAACATGTTTTAGAAAATTTCGGCGGCATAACGGCACGATACTAGAAACGGGACAAGGCCTAGCCTTATCCCCGGTCTAGTGAAGGCCCACGCCATTCACACATCAATCAAATCAATTCGTTATGCAAACCGCAAACTTTGGAGTAAGGATCTAACCTAGCCTTACTCCTTCGCCTTATAACGGCGCACGTCTAATCCTAACCAATTTATCGATTCGATTTTTCACACCACAAACCACATTCAAACAATATCGCAATCAATCACCAAACTGTCAAACAAACAAGTCCATGGTCTGTGGACGATTGTGTCGGGTGCTACTAAGCACCGTCTGCATCCTAGTATATATATATAACTAGAAAATAAATAGAAAGGTGAGAAATTCTCACCGATTAGCTATCCTAGCTCCACGGCACTTCATTGATAGAAATCTTCATCGCTATCGCATCATCGCCATCTTCGTTGCCCGTAGTCACTATATATATAAAAATCGAATTTTTATTTCAAAGTTCAATATATAAAAATCGAATTTTTAGTTCAAAGTTCAATATATAAAAATCGAATTTTTATTTCAAAGTTCAATATATAAAAATCGAATTTTTAGTTCAAAGTTCAATATATAAAAATCGAATTTTTACTTCAAAGTTCAATATATAAAAATCGAATTTTTACTTCAAAGTTCAATATATAAAAATCGAATTTTTATTTCAAAGTTCAATATATAAAAATCGAATTTTTATTTCAAAGTTCAATATATAAAAATCGAATTTTTATTTCTAAGTTCAATATATAAAAATCGAATTTTTATTTCAAAGTTCAATATATAAAAATCGAATTTTTATTTCAAAGTTCAATATATAAAAATCGAATTTTTATTTCAAAGTTCAATATATAAAAATCGAATTTTTAGTTCGAAGTTCAATATATAAAAATCGAATTTTTAGTTCAAAGTTCAATATATAAAAATCCTATTTTTTTTCGAAGTTCAAAACATAAAAACTATATTTTTCTTTCGACTTTCGATATATAGAAATCTGATTTTTCCTTTTAAATTTCTAATCTCTTCCTAGTTTAGAAATCATTTTAAATTCAGTTTAAAAATCATTTTCCCTTTCAAAATAAAATCAGTTTTACTTCCTATAAAAATCAGTTTTCAAAACAAAAATAAAATAATCAGTTTTCAAATTTTAAAATAATCAGTTTTTCAAATTTAAATAAAATAATCAGTTTTCATTTTTAAAATAATCAGGTTTACATTTTCTGTTTTTAAATAAAATAAAAATAAAATAAATAAAAAAAAAAAAAAAAAAAAAAAAAAAAAACTTACAGGGGTGGTGCATCGACTTCATCGGCGGCAGCTTCTAGGGGGGCATCGACTTCATCGGCGGCAGGTGGTTGGGGCCCCACCGATGGCGTCGCGACCTCGATTTGGCTGCGGAGGGGGGGTTCGATAACTGGAAGGACGAGGGGTGGGGGAGGAAGCTTCGTCGAGGGGGGGGGGGGCTGAGCGGCGCGCGATTGGGGGAGGGAGCGGAAATCGCCTGGCGGCGGTGGTTAGGGTAGGGGGCGGGATCGACGAGGCGGGGTTCTTTTTTTTTTTTTTTTTTTCCTTTTTTTGTTTCTGAAATGAGAAAGTAACGGGGGGGGGGGGGGGTGTTTATAAAAGAAAATATATTTAATTATTTATTCAATTAATTCTCCGTAAAGTTGCTTTTTCGTTTGGGCTTTGAATTGGATCCAACGACTGTCGTCCCTAGCGTAATACCCCCATTCCGGATACAATGGGATATGTATCGCAAGCTGATTTGATCGTTACAATCAGTTTCCTTTTGAATTTTCATTTAAATCACTATATTGAATTTTAAACATACATTTCAAATTACCGGGGTCACATACTAACTAGAAAAATTCCAGAAAAATATTTTCTAGCTTCGTATTGACGATACGGTCCTAACAAAACTAGTTTCGTCAAATTCTGAGACCGTTTGAAAAATGGCCAATTTCCAGTCGATTAAAATCAACTGAAACTGGTCAAACGCGTTTTCCTTTGCCACGCTCACATATTGATTCGAAAAATTATGAAATTTGAAATCTAGCAATAACTTTACATCACGGACCCAACAAAACTGGTTTCGTCGAAATCCGAGGTCGTTTGCAAAATGTCCATTTTTAAGGGCCTGAATTCCATAGCGACTATTCAGAATTTTCAACTGGACATATCTTTTGATTCCCGCTAAGAAATTTTGATCATTCGGGTTCGTTGGAAAGATATTCACTATTAGATTCCATTATTTTTGGTTTCACTAAAATCCGGATTGTTTTGCACCCGGTACATTCAATTGAAGTTTGAAATCGAATTATCGAACTACCGCGCCATTTTCAATTCTATTTATAATTATATATAATTATTTATATTCTAACGACGACGCGTATAATATATACGTTCGAATATATTCAAAATAAATTTCTCGTCGATATTATTTAAAATAATTCATTTTAAATAATCTAAATTCGCTAAAATGGCCAAAATAAAAATTTTAAACTGGCCCAGATTTTACGGGTTGTTACAATCTCCCCCACTTAAAACTTTTCGTCCCCGAAAAGGAACAAAGTCGAAAGTGGTTTGATTATTCAGCTCCACATTTGATCTGGCTTCCATTCTCCAACTCTTTAGTTTCTGAGAATTTTTAAAATTTCAAAAATTTGGCTAACACCCTAAATTTTTGAAAAATTTCGCCATAACCTCCCCTGCACCGGGAGCATCGGGAAATTGCAAATAGCGTTCCCGGTCCTTCAGATCTCAAAAAGAAAAAGAAAAAGCCAAGCGGCTAGCCAATAGGCTCATAAAATCATCATCACCCAAACAAAACAGTAAATTATGTAATAAACATGTACCTATTTGTCGGGCAAACAAATTTTATTCTCTGCTCTAGCCTCCTTGCTATGACCTGTTCAATGATATATATGTATATGCAAACAAATGCGACCAATTTTCAATAGAGTTCAATATTTGATTCAATTAGGCATAATTGTTCAAAATTAGCAAACAATTAAACAAACAACACAAACTTCAATCAATTAGTGGATTAACGTTTCAAATTCATAATTTCGATATATATACAAAAATCAGATTTTTGATGCCAAATCACAACAATTAGCCCTATCTAATTTTGGTTCTCACACCAGTCAATAGGAAATATATAGATATCAAACCTTCGAAACACGAACATAAATGTTGATGATGCGATCGCTATCATCAATATCATCTCCGGGCGACTAGGGTGTGGTGCTATATCTATCCAATATATTAAAACTTCGAATACACGCTAGCTAGGCGCATACGCAAAAATCTTTATATTTTGGATTGTCCTAATCAATATAAAATAAATAATCAAATACGAATAATTGATTTAAATTTTCAAATCAAAAATCGTTTTCATTTTAAAAATATACTCTTCACACTCGTTCTAGGATACTACTGATCCCATCTCTAACGAGTCATTCCATTGGATATTACTAATCCAATATCTGATGAATTCCTTCGTACGGTTCTAATGTGTCTTGTTCTCTGCTTTGTAAACCAAAGCTCTGATACCAACTGTGAAGACCCGTAACTTCCCCGTAAAGGAAAGCGTCGGATAGTTCGAGAACAAACCACAACAGAACGCATATAGAAGAACATTTCATTGTATATAACAACAATGCATCAGATTACAAGAATATACAGAGTATAAAAGAATATTACACAGAAATATCAGAGATTTAAATTACATTTAAATACATAGCAGCGGAAAATAATACAATACACAACTAGAATGAGATATACGGATACAAAGCTTCCCGGATATCGTTCCAGTCGTAAACCAGGATCCTGTGAATATAAATCTGCAAAACCAAAACTACTAGCTGCCCGTGTCAAAATAAGGGCACCCAGAGTTTAGGTCAAAACAATAAACTCCAGGTCAGTCATGTGACTGGTGTGAGAACTAAAGCAGTTATAAATCTTTATTTTCAAAGCTAGGTAAAACAAGGGACCACGCCGTATAACACGGAACGGGTTTCCTCCCAAGAATACCAGTGCATAAGACAAACAACGCAATGCTAAATAAAGAAAAATGAAGCTGTTATAAGACCCAGGTCCCATCACACAATGCAACGCAGTCGAGGATAGGGTTTTCCCTTATAACAGCCAAAGAATGCTTGATACGTTTAAAACAAATCATTTGATACTATTATAAGTGCATAGAGTATAAAACAACTTCAAATCATAAGTATCAATCATAGGCGGCATGAATGCCCCATACCACTATGTCGCCATATATAGGTTTACAAATAAAACCGCAAATGTCACGTATTTGGAAATTGGGTTTCCATCTATGAACCGAGGCTAGGGGCAAGATCCTCAACCGATTCGAGACGCTCTAGCCCGCCCCTCAGGAACAGCCGCAACTGCCCCTTGGATCGTCAGGGCCGGTCCACACGGAGTGGATTATTATGCCTGAACAATACGTCTCCCCACCCTATGGGGTGTAAGTCTGGTCCGTCAGCCGACCAGAATGCATTCGGCCGAAACCGATATAACCGAGGCGCCTCGCAACAGCAACAACAACATAAGTCAAACTCGTCAGGGCGTGTAAAACCACTGACGCCACTTCTAACTAGAAAGAAACGCATGCCCTCCCTGAGGTCCGTCTCCCGTTTTTGATTCATACCGGGTGTGAAACTCGCGAATCAAACGTTACACAAAGCTACGCCACAAAGGTCGTGCTTTGATCATCACCACAAGACTTTGCTTTTCAACAGAAGCCTTGATCATTTGCATCTTAGCATGCCACACAGGCAAACCACTCTATGCAACCGATATCAGTCACACAGAATGAAATCCAATGTCAGACACACAGTCCATTTACAAGTCCGTTCTGGGGCTGAACGAAACCGGAGGCACCTAGTACCCCGCATATCCATCGATCTCCAAGTACGTCTGGACGATCACCAACTGTTTCCATCTTCTTGGGTGTACAGCCCAATCAAGATCATCAGTTATCACCCAAACGACGTGAAGACCTCCGGTCTTCGACCATCGTCTTCATCTTCGACTTATCGTCGTATCAGTTATTCAGAATGGGATAAACCCGGTCTTCCCGAATAACTCGCGTATATTTTATAAAAGTGTTACACAAACACAACATACGCCTCATTCCAATTCATCAGTCACTAACCGTAAATTAATCAAGAGAATAATTCCCCAAATATTAACCCCGAAGGCCGAAACCAACATCAGATCAATATCCAGAAAACCATTCTGCTTGGCTAACCGACAGTTAGTTTCTAAATTTCACGTTCAAATCTAATTAAAGATTTAACTATCGCCTGGAGCAAAACTGGTGATACTCCATTCTCGATCTTTTCAATCTAATTAAAGATTCATTAAAACTCCACTTAGTTTTAATCATTATCTGGGTTAAAGAATCAGTGTCATTTAAAACACGATTCACGATAAACCCAAAATCACATTCCATTAATTATCGGGTTAAAGAACAAGTGTTATTTAAAACACTGTTCACGATAAACCCAAAAATCAATACCAATTCAATTCCAATTAAATATCATTTAATTGGTACACTTCATTAAATCTAAATAAAAAGATTTAATCTTTTCTCAACTGGGTTCAAGAACAGTGTTAGTGAAGACACCATTCACGACAAACCCAAATCACATTCGATATTCAATACAAGGCTCTGAATAGAAAATATATCGGCTTATATTCAATATCGAATTCTACGACTAACAAATGTCGTATTGGAAATAACGATACAAATATATATCTTTCAAATTTCCATAACAACACCTGTAATGTCACGAATTCCAACATCGAAATATTCCGAAGACAATTTCGATTCAAATCCACTCCAATGCAATCATTGGAAATTTTGGTTATTTTCAAAACCATTTCAAATTCAATTTATTTATTTAAAAATAAATAGAATTATAATTCTAGTTCAAAACTAGTTCATTTCGATAAAAATCCATTTTTTTATCTTTTCAAATATGGAGATTTTCACCCCAAACTTTCACAAATCATTTCTTATGATTTTACACAAATTATTACTATTTTTAATAATTTTATCAAGGCCCGTACAGTCGATTTCCAACAATGGCCATCGAACTGCACTTACAACGACCTTTTTCGAATTTGATTTGGACGTATCTCCAAATCCAACCGTTAGATTTCAAATTTCTAACATTAATTAGAAAGCTCTTTTCGATACGAACCCAACGGTTCCGGTTTTAGGAGAATCCGACGGTCGGATCTCCTGTAATGTCCGTTTGAAATAAATGGTCGAAATTCGCGAACTGCCGCGGCGCGGCGCGTTCTATTCAGGCCATTATATTATATATAATATATATAATATATATTTCGTCGATTTCTATTTAAAACGAATTATATAAATAGTTTTGAATTCGTTTCAAAAACATTTTCAACTTCCATTTCAATTCAAATCAAAATTGAATTCTTCTCTATAAATTCGTTTTAAAATTCATTTCTATTCAATTCGAATTTCAATTCAATTTGAATTCATTTCAATTCGCTTTCTATTCCATTTGAATTCGTTTTCAATTCAATTCATTTCGAAATCGTTTTCAATTCATTTCATTTCGAAATCGTTTTCAATTCAATTCATTTCGAAATCGTTTTCAATTCATTTCATTTCGAAATCGTTTTCAATTTATTTTGAATTCCGTCTGGACGATCACCAACTGTTTCCATCTTCTTGGGTGTACAGCCCAATCAAGATCATCAGTTATCACCCAAACGACGTGAAGACCTCCGGTCTTCGACCATCGTCTTCATCTTCGACTTATCGTCGTATCAGTTATTCAGAATGGGATAAACCCGGTCTTCCCGAATAACTCGCGTATATTTTATAAAAGTGTTACACAAACACAACATACGCCTCATTCCAATTCATCAGTCACTAACCGTAAATTAATCAAGAGAATAATTCCCCAAATATTAACCCCGAAGGCCGAAACCAACATCAGATCAATATCCAGAAAACCATTCTGCTTGGCTAACCGACAGTTAGTTTCTAAATTTCACGTTCAAATCTAATTAAAGATTTAACTATCGCCTGGAGCAAAACTGGTGATACTCCATTCTCGATCTTTTCAATCTAATTAAAGATTCATTAAAACTCCACTTAGTTTTAATCATTATCTGGGTTAAAGAATCAGTGTCATTTAAAACACGATTCACGATAAACCCAAAATCACATTCCATTAATTATCGGGTTAAAGAACAAGTGTTATTTAAAACACTGTTCACGATAAACCCAAAAATCAATACCAATTCAATTCCAATTAAATATCATTTAATTGGTACACTTCATTAAATCTAAATAAAAAGATTTAATCTTTTCTCAACTGGGTTCAAGAACAGTGTTAGTGAAGACACCATTCACGACAAACCCAAATCACATTCGATATTCAATACAAGGCTCTGAATAGAAAATATATCGGCTTATATTCAATATCGAATTCTACGACTAACAAATGTCGTATTGGAAATAACGATACAAATATATATCTTTCAAATTTCCATAACAACACCTGTAATGTCACGAATTCCAACATCGAAATATTCCGAAGACAATTTCGATTCAAATCCACTCCAATGCAATCATTGGAAATTTTGGTTATTTTCAAAACCATTTCAAATTCAATTTATTTATTTAAAAATAAATAGAATTATAATTCTAGTTCAAAACTAGTTCATTTCGATAAAAATCCATTTTTTTATCTTTTCAAATATGGAGATTTTCACCCCAAACTTTCACAAATCATTTCTTATGATTTTACACAAATTATTACTATTTTTAATAATTTTATCAAGGCCCGTACAGTCGATTTCCAACAATGGCCATCGAACTGCACTTACAACGACCTTTTTCGAATTTGATTTGGACGTATCTCCAAATCCAACCGTTAGATTTCAAATTTCTAACATTAATTAGAAAGCTCTTTTCGATACGAACCCAACGGTTCCGGTTTTAGGAGAATCCGACGGTCGGATCTCCTGTAATGTCCGTTTGAAATAAATGGTCGAAATTCGCGAACTGCCGCGGCGCGGCGCGTTCTATTCAGGCCATTATATTATATATAATATATATAATATATATTTCGTCGATTTCTATTTAAAACGAATTATATAAATAGTTTTGAATTCGTTTCAAAAACATTTTCAACTTCCATTTCAATTCAAATCAAAATTGAATTCTTCTCTATAAATTCGTTTTAAAATTCATTTCTATTCAATTCGAATTTCAATTCAATTTGAATTCATTTCAATTCGCTTTCTATTCCATTTGAATTCGTTTTCAATTCAATTCATTTCGAAATCGTTTTCAATTCATTTCATTTCGAAATCGTTTTCAATTCAATTCATTTCGAAATCGTTTTCAATTCATTTCATTTCGAAATCGTTTTCAATTTATTTTGAATTCGTTTTCAATTCAATTCATTTCGAAATCGTTTTCAATTCAATTCATTTCGAAATCGTTTTCAATTCATTTCATTTCGAAATCGTTTTCAATTCAATTCATTTCGAAATCGTTTTCAATTCATTTCATTTCGAAATCGTTTTCAATTCGATATAAATATCGTTCACGTCAAAATGGCGTCCATACACGGCTTCATAAATTTCTATTTTCAAATATTCTATTTCAAATATTTCTTTTTCAAAATAGTTGTTATTATCAAAATATTTCGTTCAACACATGACCAATCTCAATGAATGAGTACTGTCAACACATGAACTTTTATTTTATAATATTCTTTATTTTTCAAATTGGAATGAGGCCCAATCAATTACCATATAAAGTTAATTATATGGATTTTCATACAACACATGTATATCATAGCATTGAAAAATAATCAACCATCAACCAAAGTGCACTACACTGCATAAGCATCAAATACAGATATTCAACGCTTATAACAGCCTGTCAATCAATCGATCGACATATTTAATCAATCAGGATGAGTGAACTGCATATTTCATCCTAACACCCGTGTGGGGTTTCAAACAATCAAACACAGATTTTATTTGTGCAGTTGGGCGATGTGTGAAATTTATCGACCCAATCAATATCATTCAAATAAGTGTACATAAACAAACCATCTGGTTTGTAAATGAATATTTATTTATTCACTTCACTATTTTCATATTCACGTTAAAAATTATATTTTTAACGATAAAACATTTTATTTCAACCTATGAATTTCTATTCAATTCATTTATTCAATAAAATGATATTTTTATTTTTCTAACATGTTTTAGAAAATTTCGGCGGCATAACGGCACGATACTAGAAACGGGACAAGGCCTAGCCTTATCCCCGGTCTAGTGAAGGCCCACGCCATTCACACATCAATCAAATCAATTCGTTATGCAAACCGCAAACTTTGGAGTAAGGATCTAACCTAGCCTTACTCCTTCGCCTTATAACGGCGCACGTCTAATCCTAACCAATTTATCGATTCGATTTTTCACACCACAAACCACATTCAAACAATATCGCAATCAATCACCAAACTGTCAAACAAACAAGTCCATGGTCTGTGGACGATTGTGTCGGGTGCTACTAAGCACCGTCTGCATCCTAGTATATATATATAACTAGAAAATAAATAGAAAGGTGAGAAATTCTCACCGATTAGCTATCCTAGCTCCACGGCACTTCATTGATAGAAATCTTCATCGCTATCGCATCATCGCCATCTTCGTTGCCCGTAGTCACTATATATATAAAAATCGAATTTTTATTTCAAAGTTCAATATATAAAAATCGAATTTTTAGTTCAAAGTTCAATATATAAAAATCGAATTTTTATTTCAAAGTTCAATATATAAAAATCGAATTTTTAGTTCAAAGTTCAATATATAAAAATCGAATTTTTACTTCAAAGTTCAATATATAAAAATCGAATTTTTACTTCAAAGTTCAATATATAAAAATCGAATTTTTATTTCAAAGTTCAATATATAAAAATCGAATTTTTATTTCAAAGTTCAATATATAAAAATCGAATTTTTATTTCTAAGTTCAATATATAAAAATCGAATTTTTATTTCAAAGTTCAATATATAAAAATCGAATTTTTATTTCAAAGTTCAATATATAAAAATCGAATTTTTATTTCAAAGTTCAATATATAAAAATCGAATTTTTAGTTCGAAGTTCAATATATAAAAATCGAATTTTTAGTTCAAAGTTCAATATATAAAAATCCTATTTTTTTTCGAAGTTCAAAACATAAAAACTATATTTTTCTTTCGACTTTCGATATATAGAAATCTGATTTTTCCTTTTAAATTTCTAATCTCTTCCTAGTTTAGAAATCATTTTAAATTCAGTTTAAAAATCATTTTCCCTTTCAAAATAAAATCAGTTTTACTTCCTATAAAAATCAGTTTTCAAAACAAAAATAAAATAATCAGTTTTCAAATTTTAAAATAATCAGTTTTTCAAATTTAAATAAAATAATCAGTTTTCATTTTTAAAATAATCAGGTTTACATTTTCTGTTTTTAAATAAAATAAAAATAAAATAAATAAAAAAAAAAAAAAAAAAAAAAAAAAAAAACTTACAGGGGTGGTGCATCGACTTCATCGGCGGCAGCTTCTAGGGGGGCATCGACTTCATCGGCGGCAGGTGGTTGGGGCCCCACCGATGGCGTCGCGACCTCGATTTGGCTGCGGAGGGGGGGTTCGATAACTGGAAGGACGAGGGGTGGGGGAGGAAGCTTCGTCGAGGGGGGGGGGGGGCTGAGCGGCGCGCGATTGGGGGAGGGAGCGGAAATCGCCTGGCGGCGGTGGTTAGGGTAGGGGGCGGGATCGACGAGGCGGGGTTCTTTTTTTTTTTTTTTTTTTCCTTTTTTTGTTTCTGAAATGAGAAAGTAACGGGGGGGGGGGGGGGTGTTTATAAAAGAAAATATATTTAATTATTTATTCAATTAATTCTCCGTAAAGTTGCTTTTTCGTTTGGGCTTTGAATTGGATCCAACGACTGTCGTCCCTAGCGTAATACCCCCATTCCGGATACAATGGGATATGTATCGCAAGCTGATTTGATCGTTACAATCAGTTTCCTTTTGAATTTTCATTTAAATCACTATATTGAATTTTAAACATACATTTCAAATTACCGGGGTCACATACTAACTAGAAAAATTCCAGAAAAATATTTTCTAGCTTCGTATTGACGATACGGTCCTAACAAAACTAGTTTCGTCAAATTCTGAGACCGTTTGAAAAATGGCCAATTTCCAGTCGATTAAAATCAACTGAAACTGGTCAAACGCGTTTTCCTTTGCCACGCTCACATATTGATTCGAAAAATTATGAAATTTGAAATCTAGCAATAACTTTACATCACGGACCCAACAAAACTGGTTTCGTCGAAATCCGAGGTCGTTTGCAAAATGTCCATTTTTAAGGGCCTGAATTCCATAGCGACTATTCAGAATTTTCAACTGGACATATCTTTTGATTCCCGCTAAGAAATTTTGATCATTCGGGTTCGTTGGAAAGATATTCACTATTAGATTCCATTATTTTTGGTTTCACTAAAATCCGGATTGTTTTGCACCCGGTACATTCAATTGAAGTTTGAAATCGAATTATCGAACTACCGCGCCATTTTCAATTCTATTTATAATTATATATAATTATTTATATTCTAACGACGACGCGTATAATATATACGTTCGAATATATTCAAAATAAATTTCTCGTCGATATTATTTAAAATAATTCATTTTAAATAATCTAAATTCGCTAAAATGGCCAAAATAAAAATTTTAAACTGGCCCAGATTTTACGGGTTGTTACAGGGGGTAATTAGCTATGGACGACAGGCGAAGGGTCTCGTTTTGAGGTCAAAATAAAAGTTACTTTTTGGGATTAAAAATAATTAAATATATATATACTTTACACATCAGTCCCCCCTCTTAAACTATTTTCTTCGATCGAAACCAAATCCCCTTTCCAGAAAAAAAACCTAACTAAACCCCATCGCTCCCTCAGCCGCCGCCACCCACAGCCGATCTCGAGCGCCGCCGCCCCAGCAAAGCGCTGCCCCACATCCGGCGATCACCCTCCTCCGTTGTATCTCATGAACCCCCTCCAGGTCCCCTGAAGCAACCGCAGCCGCCGCCAGTGAAGGCCCCACCGTCGGTCAGCCTCGCCCAGCGCCGATGCCCCCCCTCAGCACAGCCACGAACCCTTCTTCCCTTTGAATGTGAGTTTTCTGATTTTGTTTAATTTTATTTTATAAAAATATGATTTTTTTTAAATTACATAAAGTTAGGATTTTACGTATATAAGACTATGATGTTTATATGTATAAAGAGTAGATTTTAATCGTATGAAGATATGATTGTAAATTGTGTAAAAATTTGAATAGAGAATAAAGATTAGATTTATATATATAAAAACGTAGAGTAATAAAAATATAATTTTTATAAAACGTAGAGTAATAAAAATATAATTTTATAAAATGTAGAGTAATAAAAATATAATTTTTACAAAACGTAGAGAATAAAAATTTAATTTTTATATGATGTAGAGA
Organism: Allium sativum; assembly: GCA_030737875.1. NCBI lineage: Eukaryota > Viridiplantae > Streptophyta > Magnoliopsida > Asparagales > Amaryllidaceae > Allium > Allium sativum. Next base: position 422,952,758 of record CM060922.1, read on the forward strand.
ATAAAAATATAATTCTTATATGAAGTAGAGAATACAAATATAATTTTTATATAACTAATGAAATAAAAATACGATTTTTAACTATGTGAGAATATGATTTTTATATATAGTAGCGTTATAAAAATATGATTTTTATATTATAGAGATGATAAAAATTCGATTTTTATATATATGAAGTGGAAATAAAAATAGGATTTTTATGTATATGTAATGATAATAAAAATGTGATTTTAATTTATGAACAGCGTGGAAAGGTGAAGTAGGAATGTCGGGTAAAATCCAAACCATCGTCCACTGAATAATGGTGGAGTGGATCCCTAAGGTGAGAACTCCTCACTTTTATTTTAAATTTCTAGTTTGAAACATATACTAGGATGCAGACGGTGCTTAGCAGCTCCCGACACCCGTCGTCCATAGACCATGGATGACTTGTTTGTTTGATTGATGTGTTGTAAAAAAAAATTTGATTGTGTGATGTGAATTGAATAAATATTTTATAGTTAAAAATATGATTTTTACCGTGTATATAAAATAAATATGTATAAACAAATCAGACGATTTGTTTATGTACACCTATTTGACTGATATTGATTGGGCCGATAAATTTTACACATCGCCCAACTGCACAAATAAAAATTTGTGTTTGTTGATTTGAAACCCCACACGGGTATTGGGATGATATTTGACGTACACTAATCCCGATTGTTTAGTTGTATGTCAATCGATGGGTTGACAGACTGTGTAAGCGTTAATTATTTATAATTAATGCTTATGTTGTTGTGTGGTGCACTCTCGATGATGGTAGACTATTTATCGTTGCTATTATATACATGTGTTGTATAGAATCCATATAATTAACATTATATGGTATTTGATTGGGCCCCATTCCAATTTGGAAGATAAAGAATATTTTAAAATAATATTCATGTGTTGAATAAAATATATATTCATGTGTTGAATAAAAGAAAATTCATGTGTTGAATAAAATAAATATTCATGTGCTGAATAAAATATATATATTCATGTGCTGAATAAAAGAAAATTTATGTGTTGAAGAAAATATCCATTTGTTGAATTGGTTAACGAAGTTATTGAAATATATAAAGCCGTGTTGGTTAGATATGCGCCATTTTGACGCAAACGATATTTATATCGATTATATTCGTTTTTATAATGAATATCGAAAAGGAAGTGATTTCAAAATATAACGTTTTGAAAATATTATCAGTTATATATCGATGATATGGAATATTCAATTTTGATTTGAAATTGAATATGAAGTCGAAATCATTTTGAAAACGAATTTTAAACTATTTATAAAAAACGTTTTGAAAGGAAATCGATGAAATATATATTATATATATATAATATAATGGCCTGAATAGAATACGTCGCGTTGCTGCAGTTCGCGAATTTCGACCATTGACTTCGAATGGATATTACGGGAGATCCGACCGTCGGATTGTCCTAAAACCGGAACCTTGGGTTCGTATCGAAAAGAGCTTTCTAACGAATATTAGAGATTTGAAATCTAACGGTTGGATTTTGAATTATGTCCAAATCAAATTTGGAAAAGGTCGATGTAAGTGCAGTTCGATGGCCGTTGATGGAAATCGACTGTATGAGCCTTGATAAAATTATTAAAAATAGTAATAATTTGTGTAAAATCATAGGAAATGATTTGTGAAGAATTGGAATGAAAAATTCCAAATTTGTAAAGATAAAAATAGATTTTTATCGAAATCAACTAGTTTGAACTAGAATTATAATCCCATTTATTTTTAAAATAAATAAAGTGGATTTGAAATGGTTTTGAAAATAACCAGAATTTCCAACATATAAAGTGGAAAAGGATTTGAATTGAAATTGTCTTTGGAATATTTCGATGTTGGATTTCGTGATTATACAGATATTGTTATGGAAATTTGAAAGATATATTTATATCATTATTTCCAATACGATATTTGTTGGTCGTAGAATTTGATATTGAATATAAACCGATATATTTTCTATTCGGAGCCTTGTATTTAATATCAAATGGGATTTGGGTTTGTCGTGAATGGTGTCTTCATCAACACTGTTCTTAGACCAAACGGAGTTAAGAAAATCAGAAACTAACTGAAGATTAGTTAAGTTGAATGGTTTTCTGGGTATTGATCTGATATTGGTTTCGGCCTTCGGGGTTATTACTTAGGGAATTGTTCACTTGGTAATTTACGGTTAAAGGCTAATGGAATAGAATGTGATTTTGGGTTTATCGTGAACCGTGTTTTAAATAACATTGGTTCTTTAACCCAGTTAAAGACAGGATATGATTTCCCAAGTTAAATAATTATTGATAGTGATTATTGGGAAGATTAAAACCAAGTGGAGTTTTAATGAATCTTTAATTAGATTGAAATGATCGAGAATGGAGTGTCACCAGTTTTGCTTCATGCGATAGTTAAATCTTTAATTAGATTTGAACGTGAAATGGTAATTGAGTTTACCGATAACACCGTGGTGTTAGATATGAAGTATTACCTGTTTTACTTCATGGGATGGATAGGTTAGGATTGGAAATTAAAACAAATGATTACTTCGGTAAGGTTCGTTAATCCCGACTAGTTGGATAAACCATAATTTGGTTTGAATGGATATTCAAAAGAAGATTAAAGAATAAATTTAAAGAATTTATCTTTGATAAAATTAATGGGAACCTTTCCCAAAGTATAAGAATATTTGAATAAAAGAATATTCTGAATTGGAATGAGGCATATGTTGTGTTTGTGTAACACTTGTTTATTATATAAGCGACTTATTCGGAAAGGACGGGTTTATCCCATTCTGAATAACTGAATCGACGATGTGTCGAAGATGAAGACGGTGGTCGAAGACCGGAGGTCTTCACATCGTTTAGATAATTGCTGATGATCTTGATTGAGCTGTGCACCCAAGAGGAGGGAATCAGTTGGTGATCGTCCAGACGTACTTTGAGTTCGATGGATATGCGAGGTACAAGGTGCCTCCGGCTTCGTTCAGACCCAGAACGAACTTGTAAATGGACTGTGTGTCTAACATTGGATTTTATTCTGTGTGATTGATTTCTATTAAATATATATCTGTTTAGCGGCGGAGAATTTATTCTTTGCTTAACGCCCTTCTTTGAGACGTACGAGCTCAGAGGTTATATATTGATGGATATCAATCGCATGGAGTGAATTGCCTGTGTGGCATGCCTAAGTGGCAAATGATCAAGACTTCTGTTTAAAAGCCAAGTCTTGTGGCTGATGATCAAAGCACCGCCTGCGTGGCATAGCTTTGTGTAACGTTGATTCGCGAGCCTCACACCCCGGTTGTGAACCAGAAACGGGAGAGGACATCAGGGAGGGCAAGCGTTTCCTTCTATGTAGGGTGGTGTCAGTGACCTACCAGCCCTGGCATTTATATTATTTTCACTTGTTTGGTTGTTGGATTAGGAGGCACCTCGGATATATCGGTGACTATGTGGAGTCGATGGAGTCATTTGGCTCATTGACTCCCCAAAGGGCGGGGAAACGCAGTGTTCATGCAGTTTAATCCACATCGCTGGACCGACCCTGACGATCCAAAGGTCACTCGAGCTCTGACCTGAGACACGGGCTAGTGCGTCTCGAATCGATAGAGGTCTATCTTTTGCCTCGGTTCACAGATGGAAACCCAACTTCCAATACGTGACATTTGCGGTTTTGATTGTAGAGCCTAGTATGGCGACATGATATATGGTACCCATGCCGTCTACGATTGATATTTATGATTATAATTGTTTTGACACTATACACTTATAATGGTATCAAATGATTTGTTTTTAACATACCAAGCATGTTTGGCTATTATTAGGGAAAACCCTATCCTCTGGCTTGTGTCGCATTGTGTGATGGGACCTGGGTCTTATAATAGCTTCATTTTTCCAAAAAGCATTGCGCTGTTTTGTTATATGCTCCAGTATTCTTGGGAGGAAATCTGTTCCGTGTTATACGGCGTTGTCCCTTGATATATTTGATTTAAAGTAAAGTTTTAAATAACTATTTTAGTTCTCACACCAGTCACATGACTGACCTGGAGTTTATTGTTTTAACCTAAACTCTGGGTGCCCTTATTTTGACACGGCTGCTAGTAGTTTTGGTTTTACAGATTTATATTCACAGGATCCTGATTTACAGCTGGAATTATACTCGGAAAGCTCTGTATCCGCGTTTTCCTTTCAGTTGTGTTTTTGTATTATTTTTCCGCTGCAGTAACGTATTTAAATCTCTGATAATTTAGGATGTGTAATATTTATACATACTCTGTATATTCTTATATTCTGGTGAAATTGTTGCTATAATCAATGAAATGTTCTTCTGTCTGCGTCCCGTGTGTTGTTCTCAAAGCAATCCGGGCTTTCCTTACCGGGAAGTTCGGGTCGTTTCATCGTGGTATCAGAGCTTTGGTTTACTGAGCTCAAAGAACAAGACACTTTAGAACCGAACGAAAGAATTCATCAGAGATTGGATTGGTAATATCCAATGAGAATGACTCGTTAGAGATGGGATCGGTAGTATCCTAGAACGAGTGTGAAGAGTATATTTTTAAAATGAAAACGAATTTTGTTTTGAATATTTAAACCTTATTCAACGTATTTGAATATTTATATGTATTGAATTTGGGCAATCCAATATATAATGATTTTGCATATACATCTCCACGGGTATTCGAAGTTTTAATATATTGGGTAGATATAGAATCACACTCTAGTCGCCCGGAGATGACACTGATGATAGAAGCTGCATCATCAGTGGATTTATGTTCGAGTTTCGAATGTGGGATCTCTATATATTTCCATTAGACTGGTGTGAGAACCAAAATATAGTTAGAATATATTGTTGTGACTTGGCGTCAAAAACGTGATTTTTGACTGTATATCAGGTTATGAATTTGAAAAGATAATCAACTAATTGATTGCTGGTTGTGTTGTTTGATTATTGGTTGATTAATTAAAATTTGAACCTTTAGCCAAATTGAACCAAATAGTGGATTATATTGAAAATTAGTCGCATTTGCATGCATATATATACATATATATATATACATATATATATATATACTTACATTGAACAGGTCATAGCAAGGAGGCTAGAGCAGAAGAATAAAATTGTTTGCCCGACAAATAGGTACATGTTTATTGTGTTTCTTGGGTTTTTGATGGCTAGCCGCTTGGTTGTTTCTTTTTCTTTTTGGATTGGTGAGGGCTATGGGAGGCTATTTGAAATATCCCGAAGCTCCCGGTGCAGGGGAGGTTATGGCGAAATTTTTCGAAAATTCAGGGTGTTGGCCAAATTTTTGAAAAATTTGAAAAGTTCTTAGAAACAGAAATGTTGAAGAACTTAAGACGTAATGAAAATAATGAAAGTTGAGTTGATTAGTAAACAACTTTCGGCTTCGTTCCTTTTCGGGGACGAAAAGTTTTAAGTGGGGGAGATTGCAATAACTCGGAAATCTGAGCCAATTTAAAATATTTATTTTGGCAATTTTGAGGAATTTTGAATATTTAAAATGATTTATTTTAAATAAAAACGACGAGAAATTCATTTTGAATAGAATTAGAACGTATATATTTATATAGATCGTCGTTAGAATATAATTATTTATTTATAATTATAAAAGGAATTGAAAATGGCGCGGTAGTTCGAAAATTCGATTTAAAAGTTCAAATGAATGTACAGGATTCAAAATAAACCGGATTTTAGTGAAACAAAAAATATTTGATTCTATTTGAGAATATCTTTACAACGAATCCGAAAAATTGAAATTTCATAGCGGGAATAAAAAGTTAAGCCTAGTTGAAAATTCAGAATAGTCGCTATGGAATTTTAGGCCCTTAAAAATGGAAATTTTGCAAACGACCTCGGTTTTCGATGAGACCACTTTTGTTGGATCCGGGATGTCAAGTTATTGCTAGGTTTCAAACTTCATAATTTTCTGAAGCAATATGTGAGCGTGGCGAAAGAAAACGTGTTTCGACCATTTCTGTCAAAATTGGATCGACCAGAAAATGGCCATTTTTCAAACGGCCTCAGAATTCGACGAAGTTTGTTTTGTTAGAACCGTATCGTCAATACGAAGCTATAAAATATTTTTTGTGGGATTTATAGAGTCCGTATGTGGCCCCGGTAAATTGAAATGTGCGTTCAAATTCAATATATTTTGATTTTTATGGAAACTGATCAAAATGATCGAACCAGCCCACGATACATATCCCATTGTGTTCGGAATGGGGGTAATTAGCTATGGACGACAGGCGGAGTGTCTTATTTTGAGGTCGAAATAAAAAGTTTCTTTTTGGGATTAAAAATAATTAAATATATATATACTTTGCACATCAGTCCCCCCTCTTAAACTATTTTCTTCGATTGAAACCAAATCCCCTTTTCAGAAAAGAAAAAAAACCTAACTAAACCCCGGCGCTCCCTCAGCCGCCGCCACCCACCGCCGATCTCGAGCGCCGCTGCCCCAGCAAAGCGCCGCCCCCATCCGGTGATCACCCCCTCCTCTGTATCGCGTGAACCCCTCCAGGTCCCCTGAAACAACCGCAACCGCCGCCAGTGAAGGCCCCACCGCCGGTCAGCCTCGCCCAGCGCCGATGCCCCCCCTCAGCACAGCCACAACACTCCTTCTCCTTTGAATGTGAGTTTTCTGATTTTGTTTAATTTTCTTTTATAAAAATATGATTTGTTTTTAAATATATAAAGTTAGGATTTTACGTATATAAGACTATGATGTTTATATGTATAAAGAGTAGATTTTAATCGTATGAATATATGATTGTAAATTGTGTAAAAATTTGATTTTTATATATTTGAATAGAGAATAAAGATTAGATTTATATATATAAAAAAATGTAGAGTAATAAAAATATATTTTTTATAAAACGTAGAGTAATAAAAATATAATTTTTACAAAACGAAGAGTAATAAAAAATAATTTTTATAAAACGTAGAGAATAAAATATAATTTTTATATGATGTAGATAATAAAAATATAATTTTTACATGATGTAGAGAATAAAAATATAATTTTTATACGATGTAGAGAATAAAAATATAATTTTTATATAACTAATGAAATAAAAATACGATTTTTAACAATGTGAGAATATGATTTTTATATATAGTAGCTTTATAAAAATATGATTTTTATATTATAAAGATGATAAAAATTCAATTTTTATATATATGAAGTGGAAATAAAAATAGGATTTTTATGTATATGTAATGATAATAAAAATGTCATTTTTATTTATGGACAGCGTGGAAAGGTGAAGTAGGAATGTCAGGTAAAATCCAAACCATCATTTGCTGAAGAATGACTGAGTGGATCCCTAAGGTGAGAACTCCTCACTTTTATTTTAAATTTTTAGTTTGAAATATATACTAGGATGCAGATGGTGCTTAGCAGCACCTAACACCCGTCGTCCACAGACCATGGACGACTTGTTTATTTGATTGATGTGTTGTAAAAAATATTGATTGTGTGATATGAATTGAATAAATATTTTATACTTAAAATTACAATTTTTGCCATGTATATAAAATAAATATGTATAAACAAATCATACGATTTGTTTATGTACACCAATTTGACTGATATTGATTGGGACGATAAATTTTACACTTCGCCCAACTGCACAAATAAAAATCTGTGTTTGTTGATTTGAAACCCCACACAGGTATTGGGATGATATTTGACGTACACTAATCCCGATTGTTTAGTTGTATGTCAATCGATGGGTTGATAGACAATAAGCGTTAATTATTTATATTTAGCAATTGTGTAGTGCACTCTGGATGATGGTTGACTATTTATCGTTGCTATTATATACATGCGTTGTATGGAATCCATATAATTTACATTATATGGTATTTGATTGGGCCTCATTCCAATTTAGAAGATAAAGAATATTTTAAAATAATATTCATATGTTAAATAAAACATATATTCATGTATTGAATAAAAGAAAATTCATGTGTTGAATAAAATAAATATTCATGTGTTGAATAAAATATATATTCATGTGCTGAATAAAAGAAAATTTATGTGTTGAAGAAAATATCCATTTGTTGAATAGGTTAATAAAGTTATTGAAATATATAAAGACGTGTTGGTCAGATATGCGCCATTTTGACGCAAACGATATTTATATCGATTATATTCGTTTTTATAATGAATATCGAAAAGGAAGTGATTTCAAAATATAACGTTTTGAAAATATTATCATTTATATATCGATGATATGGAATATTCAATTTTGATTTGAAATTGAATATGAAGTTGAAATCGTTTTGAAAATGAATTTTAAACGATTTATAAAATACATTTTGAAAGGAAATCGACGAAATATATTATATATATAATATAATGGCCTGAATAGAATGCGTCGCGTTGCTGTAGTTCGCGAATTTCGACCATTGACTTCGAATGGATATTATGGGAGATCCGACCGTCAGATTCTCCTAAAATCGGAACCGTTGGGTTCGTATCGAAAAGAGCTTTCTAACGAATATTAGTGATTTGAAATCTAATGGTTGGATTTGGAATTATGTCCAAATCAAATTTGGAAAAGGTCGTTGTAAGTGCAGTTCGATGGCCGTTGATGGAAATCGACTGTATGAGCCTTGATAAAATTATTAAAAATAGTAATAATTTGTGTAAAATCATAAGAAATGATTTGTGAAGAATTGAGATGAAAAATTCCAAATTTGAAAAGATAAAAATAGATTTTTATCGAAATTAACTAGTTTGAACTAGAATTATAATCCCATTTATTTTTAAAATAAATAAAGTGGATTTGAAATGGTTTTGAAAATAACCAGAATTTCAAATATATAAAGTGGAAATGGATTTGAATCGAAATTGTCTTTGGAATATTTCGATGTTGGATTTCATGATTATATAGATATTGTTATGGAAATTTGAAAGATATATTTATATCGTTATTTCCAATACGATATTTGTTGGTCGTAGAATTTGATATTGAATATAAGCCGATATATTTTCTATTCAGAGCCTTGTATTTAATATTAAATGGGATTTGGGTTTGTCGTGAATGGTGTCTTCATTAAAACTGTTCTTAGACCCAACGGAGTTAAGAAAATCAGAAACTAACTAAAGATTAGTTAAGTTGAATGGTTTCCTGGGTATTGATCTGATGTTGGTTTCAGCCTTCGGGGTTATTACTTAGGGAACTGTTCACTTGCTAATTTATGGTTAAAGGCTGATGGAATAGAATGTGATTTATCGTTTATCATGAACCGTCTTTTAAATGACATTGGTTCTTTAACCCAGTGAAAGACGGGATATGATTCCCAAGTTAAATAATTATTGATAGTGATTATTGGGAAGATTAAAACCAAGTGGAATTTTAATGAATCTTTAATTAGATTGAAATGATCGAGAATGTAGTATCACCAGTTTTGCTCCAGGCGATAGTTAAATCTTTAATTAGATTTGAACATGAAATGGTAATTGAGTTTACCGATAACACCGTGGTGTTAGATATGAAGTATTACCAGTTTTACTTTATGGGATGGATAGGTTGGGATTGGGAAATTAAAACAAATGATTACTTCGGTAAGGTTCTTTGAACCCGACTAGTTTGGATAAACCATAATTTGGTTTGAATGGGCATTCAAAAGAAGAATAAATTTAAAGAATTTATCTTTGATAAAATTGTTGGGAACCTTTCCCAAAGTATAAGAATATTTGAATAAAAGAATATTCTGAATTGGAATGAGGTGTATGTTGTGATTGTGTAACACTTGTTTATTATATACGCGAGTTATTCAGAAAAGCCGGGTTTATCCCATTCTGAATAACTGAATCGACGATGTGTCGAAGATGATGACGGTGGTCGAAGACCAGAGGTCTTCACATCGTTTGGATAATTACTGATGATCTTGATTGGGCTGTACATCCAAGAGGAGGGAATCAGTTGGTGATCGTCCAGACGTACTTGGAGATCGATGGATATGCGAGGTACAAGGTGCCTCCGGTTTCGTTCAGACCCAGAACGAACTTGTAAATGGACTGTGTGTCTGACTTTGGATTTTATTCTTTGTGATTGATTTCTATTAAATATATATTTGTTTGGCGGCGGAGAATTTATTCTCTTGCTTATCGCCCTTCTCTGAGACGTACGAGCTCAGAGGTTATATATTGATGGATATCAATCGCATGGAGTGAATTGCCTGTGTGGCATGCCTAAGTGGCAAATGATCAAGGCTTCCGTTGAAAAGCAAAGTCTTATGGTTGATGATCAAAGCACCGCCTGTGTGGCATAGCTTTGTGTAACGTTGATTCGCGAGCCTTACACCCCGGTTGTGAACCAGAAATGGGAGAGGACATCAGGGAGGGCATGCGTTTCCTTCTAGCTAGGGCGGTGTCAGTGACCTACCAGCCCTGACATTTATATTATTTTCACCTATGTGGTTGTTGGATTGCGAGGCGCCTCGGTTATATCGGTGACTATGTGGAGCCGATGGAGTCATTTGGCTCACTGACGCCCCCAAAGGGCGGGGAAATGCAGTGTTCAGGCATTTTAATCCACATCGGTGGACCGGCCCTGATGATCCAAAGGTCACTCGAGCTCTGACCTGAGATACGGGCTAGAGCGTCTCGAACCGGTAGAGGGCTATCTTTTGCCTCGGTTCACAGATGGAAACCCAACTTCCAATACATGACATTTACGTTTTTGATTGTAGAGCCTAGTATGGCGACATGATATATGGTACCCATGCCGTCTATGATTGATATTTATGATTGAAATTGTTTTGACACTATACACTTATAATAATATCAAATGATTTATTTTTAACGTACCAAGCATGTTTGGCTATTATAAGGGAAAACCCTATCCTCTTGCTTGTGTTGCATTGTGTGATGGGACAGGGTCTTATAATAGCTTCATTTTTCCAAAAAGCATTGCGCTGTTTTGTTATATGCACCGGTATTCTTGAGAGGAAACCCGTTCTGTGTTATACGGCATGGTCCCTTGATATATCTGATTTAAAGTAAAGTTTTAAATAACTGTTTTAGTTCTTACACCAGTCACATGACTGACCTGGAGTTTATTGTTTTAACCTAAACTCTGGGTGCCCTTATTTTGACACGGGCAGCTAGTAGTTTTGGTTTTGCAGATTTATATTCACAGGATCCTGATTTACAGCTGGAATTTTACTCGGAAAGCTCTGTATCTGCATGTTCCTTTAAGTTGTGTTTTTGTATTATTTTTCCGTTGCATTAATGTATTTAAATCTCTGATAATTTAGGATGTGTAATATTTATTCTTACTCTATATATTCTTATATTCTGATGAAATTGTTGTAATAAGCAATGAAATGTTCTTCTGTCTGCGTCCTGATGTGTGTTGTTCTCAAAGCAATCCGGGCTTTCCTTACAGGGGAAGTTCAGGTCGTTTCAAATTTGGAAGATATATATATCGTTATTCCAATACGATATTTGTTGACTTCAGAATTTTATATTGAATATAAGTCGATATATTTTCTATTCAGAGCCTTGTATTTAATATCAAATGGGATTTGGGTTTGTCGTGAATGGTGTCTTCATTAACACTGTTCTTAAACCCAGTTGAGGAAAAGATTAAACCTTTTTATTTAATTTAATGAAGTATACCAATTAATTAATATATTTAATTGGAATTGAATTAAAAATTGTTTTTGGGTTTATTGTGAACGGTGTTTTAAATAACATTCGTTCTTTAACCCAATTATGAATATAATGTGAATTGGGTTTATTGTAAACTGTGTTTTTAATGTCATTCGTTCTTTAACCCGATTTACAGTGAAATATGATTCGGAATTTATAAATCGTTTTATAAAGATTTAAAGGAATTTTCCAAAGTAACATTATCCAGTTTAATATATTGAATTGGAATTGAATGGAATTCGATTTGATAATAATCGAAATGAAATTCTATGGAGGAAGACTGTTAATACATATGGAATTTAAAAGGCTTTGCCGTTATTCCGTTTATATTATTAATCGGATACGGAAATTGATATCGATTATATATTGATTTGTTTTTCCGTGAAGATTCCATAAACAATGGAATGTGATTTGGGTTTGTCGTGAACTATGTTTTAAATGACATTAGTTCTTTAACCCAGTAAAAGACAGAATTACATGTCTGTCATTGTATTTCGAACTGTATAGTTGATCTCCGCTTAATATATATCTGTTTGGCGGTTGAGAATTTATTCTCTTGCTTAACGCCCTTCTCTGAGACGTACGAGTTTAGAGGTTATATATCGACAGATTTCAATAGTGCGGTGTAGATTGTCGATGCGACATGTTTGATTTACCAAAATTAAATAATCATTAATATTGATTTTAGGAAAGATTAAACTAAGTGGAGTTTTAATGAATCTTTAATTAGATTGAAATGAGAATTGATGATTTAAATTATCAAATTTGGGAAATGATTAAGAATGGAGTATCACCAGTTTTGCTCCTAGCGATAGTTAAATCTTTAATTAGATTTGAACGTGAAATGGTAATTAAATTTACCGATAACACCGTGGTGTTAGTTATGGAGTGACAACAGTTTTGCTCCATGGGAGGAATAGGTTGGGATTAGGAAATTAAATAAATGGTTACTTCGGTATGGTTCGTTAATCCCGACTAGTTTGGAAAACCGTAATATGGTTTGAAATGATATCCAAAGGAAGATTAAAGAATAAATTTAAAAGAATTTATCTTTGATAAAATTAATGGGAACAAATCACTAAAGATGTGTATATTTAAATAAAAGAATATTCAGAATTGGAATGAGGCGTATGTTGTGTTTTTATAACACTTGTTTATTATATAGCGAGTTATTCGGAAAGACAGGGTCTATCCCATTCTAAATAACTGATTCAACGATAAGTCGAAGATGAAGAAGGTGGTTGAAGACCGGAGGTCTTCACATCATTTGAACGATTACTATTGATCATGATTGGGCTGTACACCTAAGAGGAGGGAAATAGTTGGTGATCGTCCAGACGTATTTGGAGATCAATGGATATGTGAGGTATAAGGTGCCTCCGGCTTCGTTCAGACCCAGAACGGACTTGTAAATGGATTGGGTGTCAAACATTGGATTTTATTCTGTGTTGATTGATTTCTATTAAATATATATCTGTTTGGCGGCGGAGAATTTATTCTCTTGCTTAATGCCCTTCTCTGAGACGTACGAGCTCAGAGGTTATATATCGATAAATATCAGTCGCATGGCATGAATTTCTTATGTGGCATGCTGAGATGGAGTGATCAGGGCTTTTGTTGAAAAGCAGAGTCTTGTGGTTGCTGATCAAAGCATGACTTTAATACAGCGTATCTTTGTGTATGGCGTTAATTCGCTAGCCTAACACCTTGGTATGAGTGAAAAACGGGATCATGACTGCAGGGAGTGCACGACATTTCTTTCTAGCTATGGGTGGTGTCAGCGTTTTACTCGCCCTGACATCGTTGTTATTTTACCTATGTGGTTGTTGGATTGCGAGGCGCCTCGGATATATCGGTCTCTACGGAGCTGATGAATATAGGTCCGATAGGACCGGGAAACATGTGTTCAGGAATAACCAATCCTCAAACGTAAGAGAGGACCGGCCCTGAAGATCCAGGGGTCTTCTGCGGGAGATTGTTAAGCATTTGCTAGAGTGTCTCAAATCAGTGAGGATCCATCCCTGGCCTCGACTCATGACGGAAATCCAATTTCCAATACATGATATTTCGGTTTTATTTGTAGAGCCTAGTATGGCGACATAGTGGGATGGGGCACTATGCCGTCTATGATTGATACATTCATATTTGAAGTTGTTTTCATACACTTTACACTATAATAGTATAAAAATGATTTGTTTTAAACGTACCAAGCATGTTTGGCTATTACAAGGTAAAACTCTATCCTCCGGCTTGCGTTGCATTGTGTGATGGGACCTGAGTCATATAATAGCTTCATTTTTACAAAAAGCATTGCGCTATTTATTCTATGCACTAGTGTTTTTGGGAGGAAACCCGTTCTATGTTATACGGCGTGGTCCCTTGAATTACTCTCTTTTAAAGTAAAGTTTTAAATAACTTGTTTTAGTTCTCACACCAGTCACAAGACTGACCTGGAGTTTATTGTTTTAACCTAAACTCTGGGTGCCCCTATTTTCCACACGGGCAGCTGTGACGAGAAAGAATTTCGCTCGGTCCGAACCAGTCGCTAAACCGATCCAGGCCGTTCGAAACCCCTATCGTTTGAGAATAAGACAAAGTAGAACGCATATAGAAGAACATTTCATTGTATATTACACCAATGCATCAGATTACAAGAATATACAGAGTATAAATGAATATTACACAGAACTATCAGAGATTTAAATTACATTTAAATACATAGCAGCGGAAAATAATACAATACACAACTAGAAGTAGATATGCGGATACAAAGCTTTCCGGATATCATTCCAGCTGTAAACCAGGATCCTGTGAATATAAATCTGCAAAACCAAAACTACTAGCTGCCCGTGTCAAAATAGGGGCACCCAGAGTTTAGGTTAAAACAATAAACTCCAGGTCAGTCATGTGACTGGTGTGAGAACTAAAAACAGTTATTAATCTTTATTTTAAAGTTAGGTAAATCAAGGGACCACGCCGTATAACACGGAACGGGTTTCCTCTCAAGAATACCAGTGCATAAAACAAACAGCGCAATGCTAAATAAAGAAAAATGAAGCTGTTATAAGACCCAGGTCCCATCACACAATGCAACGCAGCCGAGGATAGGGTTCTCCCTTATAACAGCCAAAGAATGCTTGATACGTTTAAAACAAATCATTTGATACTGCTATAAGTGCATAGTGTATAAAACAACTTCAAATCATAAGTATCAATCATAGGCAGCATGAATGCCCCATCCCACTATGTCGCCATACTAGGCTCTACAAATAAAACCGCAAATGTCACGTATTTGGAAATTGGATTTCCATCTATGAACCGAGGCAAAAGATAGTCCTCAACCGATTCGAGACTGCCTAGCCCGAGTCTCAGGATCAGAGCTCGAGTGACCCCAGGAGCGACAGGGCCGGTCCACCGATGTGGATTAAAATGCCTGAACACTACGTTTCCCCGCCCTTTGGGGCGTAAATGAGCCAACTAAATCACTCCATCGGTTCAAGATCATCAGTAATCACCCAAACGACGTGAAGACTTCCGGTCTTCGACCACCGTCTTCATCTTCGACTTATCGTCGTATCAGTTATTCAGAATGGGATAAACCCGGTCTTTCCGAATAACTCGCGTATATTTTAAATAAGTGTTACACAAACACAACATATGCCTCATTCCAATTCATTAGTCACTAACCGTAAATGAATCAAGAGAATAATTCCCCAAATATTAACCCCGAAGGCCGAAACCAACATCAGATCAATATTCAGAAAACCATTCTGCTTGGCTAACCGACAGTTAGTTTCTAAATTTCACATTTATAGGGAAAGGTTCCCATTAATTTTATCCAAGATAAATTCCTTGAATTTATTCTTTATTCCATTTTTGAATCTCAATTCAAACTAGTCGGGATTAGCGAACCTTACCGAAGTAATTATTTATTTTAATTTCCCCATCCCAACCTATTCATCCCATGAAGTAAAACTGGTAATACTTCATATCTAACACCACAGTGTTATCGGTAAATTCAATTACCATTTCACGTTCAAATCTAATTAAAGATTTAACTATCGCCTGGAGCAAAACTGGTGATACCCCATTTTCGATCATTTCAATCTAATTAAAGATTCATTAAAACTCCACTTAGTTTTAATCGTTAACTGGGTTAAAGAATCCGTGTCATTTAAAACACGGTTCACGATAAACCCAAAGTCACATTCCATTGATTATCGGGTTAAAGAACGAGTGTTATTTAAAACACTGTTCACGATAAACCCAAAAATCAATATCAATTCAATTCCAATTAAATATTATTTAATTGGTACACTTCATTCAATCTAAATAAAAAGATTCAACCTTTTCTCAACTGGGTTCAAGAACAGTGTTAGTGAAGACACCATTCACGACAAACCCAAATCACATTTGATATTCAATACAAGGCTCTGAATAGAAAATATACCGGCTTATATTCAATATCAAATTCTACGACTAACAAATATCGCATTGGAAATAACGATATATATATATCTTTCAAATTTCCATAACAACATTTGTATAATCACGAAATCCAACATCGAAATATTCCGAAGACAATTTCGATTCAAATCTATTCCAATGCAATCATTGGAAATTTTGGTTATTTTCAAAACCATTTCAAATTCAATTTATTTATTTAAAAATAAATAGAATTATAATTCTAGTTCAAAACTAGTTCATTTCGATAAAAATCTATTTTTATCTTTTCAAATATGGAGTTTTTCATCTCAATTCTTTCTAAATCATTTCTTATGATTTTACACAAATTATTACTATTTTTAATAATTTTATCAAGGCCCGTACAGTCGATTTCCAACAACGGCCATCGAACTGCACTTACAGCGACCCTTTTCGAATTTGATTTGGACATAATTCCAAATCCAACCGTTAGATTTCTAATTTCTAATCTTCGTTAGAAAGCTCTTTTCGATACGAACCCAACGGTTCCGGTTTTAGGAGAATCCGACGGTCGGATCTCCCGTAATGTCCGTTTGAAATAAATGGTCGAAATTCGCGAACTACCGCGGCGAGGCGCGTTCTATTCAGGCCATTATATTATATATATAATATATACTTCGTCGATTTCTATTTAAAACGAATTATATAAATAGTTTTAAATTCGTTTCAAAAGTAATTTCAACTTCCTTTTCAATTCAAATCAAAATTTAATTCTTCTTTATAAATTCGTTTTAAAATTCATTTCTATTCAATTCAAATTTCAATTCAATTTGAATTCATTTCAATTCGCTTTCAATTCAATTTGAAATAGTTTTCAATTCAATTCATTTCGAAATTGTTTTCAATTTAATTCATTTCGTAATCGTTTTCAATTCAATTCATTTCGAAATCGTTTTCAATTCAGTTCATTTCGAAATCGTTATATATCGATATAGATATCGTTCACGTCAAAAATGGCATCAATCTAATCAACACGGCTTCATAAATTTCTATTTTCAAATATTCTATTTCAAATATTTCTTTTTCAAAATAGTTGTTATTATCAAAATATTTCGTTCAACACATGACCAATCTCAATGGATGAGTACTGTCAACACATGAACCTTTATTTTATAATATTCTTTATTTTCTAAATTGGAATGAGGCCCAATCAATCACCATATAATGTTAATTATATGGATTTTCATACATTACACACATATAATAGCATTGAAAAATAATCAACCATCAACCAAAGTGCACTACACTGTATAAGCATCAAATATAGATATCTAACGCTTATAACAGCCTGTCAATCAATCGATCGACATATTTAACCAATCAGGATGAGTGAACTTCAAATTTCATCCCAACACCCGTGTGGGGTTTCAAACAATCAAACACAGATTTTTATTCGTGCAGTTGGGCGATGTGTAAAATTTATCGACCCAATCAATGTCCTTCAACTATGTGTACATAAACAAACCGTCGGGTTTGTAAATGAATATTTTATTTACTTCACGTTAAAAATTATATTTTTAACGATAAAATATTTTATTTCAACATATGAATTTTTATCCAGTTCATTTCCACAATAAAAATGATAATTTTATTTTTCTAACATATTTTAGAAAATTTCGGCGGCATAACGGCACGATACTAGAAACGGGACGAGGCCTAGCCTTATCCCGGTCTAGTGAAGGCCCACGCCATTCACACATCAATCAAATCCATTCATTTCACCAAACCATTCAATTTCAATCAAATAATCTAACTAATCTATGCAACCAAACAAACAAGTCCATGGTCTGTGGACGATTGTGTCGGGTGCTACTAAGCACCATCTGCATCCTAGTATATATATATAACTAGAAAATTTAAATTGAAAGGTGAGAAGTTCTCACCGATAGCTATCCAATACCACAACTCTTCATTATGAGGAATCTTCGTCGTTCTCGCCTTTTTGTCACCTTCGTTGTCCGCTTTCACTACCTATGTAAAAATCGAATTTTTACTTCGCTATTCCATATATAAAAATCATATTTTTATTCCGCAGTTCAACATATAAAAATCATATTTTTATTCCGAAGTTCAACATATAAAAATCCTATTTTTATTTCGAAGTTCAACATATAAAAATCCTATTTTTATTTCGAAGTTCAACATATAAAAATCCTATTTTTATTTCGAAGTTCAACATATAAAAATCCTATTTTTATTTCGAAGTTCAACATATAAAAATCCTATTTTTATTTCGAAGTTCAACATATAAAAATCCTATTTTTCCTTAACCATTCTAATGATCAAAATTGTATTTTTACTTTGCTATATATATGTTAAAAATTCTATTTTTACATCGATAAAAATCGTATCTTTTCATGTATTTAAAAATAATTAATAAAACATGACTTTTCAAATTAAAAATAAAAACTTTCATGAATAAAAACTGAATTAAAACAATGTTATTTACAAAATAGAAAGGAAAGGAAGAACTCACGGTATATTTTGGTGGAGGGAGTGGGCTGCGTTGAACCAGAGGAGGCTCGGTTTTCCACGAAGAAGGAGGAGGGGAGTGTCGAAGTTCGTCGGAGGTTTGCAGTTGGTGAGGGCGGCTCCTGCAGGTGCGGTTGTGGCACAGGGTTCGGGCGCGGGTTGGGTTCGTAGCCAGGTCGAGATGCAGGAGGGAGAAGAGGAGCGGTGAGAGGAAGAAAGAGAGATAGAGGGGAGGAAGGAGAAGCAGGTCGGAGGTTGGGGGAACCCGGCGGTGGGCGGCGCCGCCAAGGGGGGGGGGGGGCTGACGAGGTCAACGCGGGTTTGATTTGGGTTTTTTTTTTCTTTTTAATTTCAGAACGTGGAGAGAGAGAGAGAGAAGTGAGGGAGAGGGGTGCTTATTAATATATATAATATTTATTATTTAATCCATTTAGATTTTAAAAGGGTGCATTTCACATTCGAACCCTAAATGAGGCCCACCGACTGTCGACCATAGCTAATTACCTCCATCCCGAACACAATAGGATATGTCACGTAGGCCAATTCGGTCGTTACGATTAGTTTCCGTTGAATTTAAAATATAACTCTATATATTGAATTTGAACGCACATTTCAATTTACCGGGATCACATAACAACTCTATAAATTCCATAAAAATATTTTCTAGCTTCGTATGGACGATACGGTCCTAACAAAACTAGTTTCATCGAATTCTGAGACCGTTGGAAAATTGGCCAATTTCCAGTCGATTAAAATCAACTGAAACTGGTCAAACGCGTTTTCCTTTGCCACACTCACATATTGATTCAGAAAATTATGAAATTTGGAATCTAGCAATAACTTTACATCACGGACCCAACAAAACTGGTTTCGTCGAAATCCGAGGTCATTTGCAAAATGTCCATTTTTAAGGGCCTGAATTCCATAGCGACTATTCAGAATTTTCAACTGGACATATCTTTTGAATCCCGCTATGAAATTTCGATCTTTCAGATTCGTTGGAAAGATATTATCAAATAGATCTTATGATTTTTGGTTTCACTAAAATCCGGATTGTTTTGCACCCGGTACATTCATTTGAAGTTTGAAATCGAATTATCGAACTACCGCGCCATTTTCAATTCTATTTATAATTATATATAAATATTTATATTCTAACGACGACGCGTATAAAATATACGTTCGAATTATATTCAAAATAAATTTCTCGTCGATTTTATTTAAAATAATTCATTTTAAATATTCAAAATTCGCTATAATTGCCAAAATAAAAATTTTAAACTGGCCCAGATTTTCCGGGTTATTACAATCTCCCCCACTTAAAACTTTTCGTCCCCGAAAAGGAACAAAGTCGAAAGTGGTTTGATGAATCAGTTCTACGTTCGATTTGGCTTCCATTCTCCAACTTTTCAGTTTCTGAGAATTTTCAAAAATTTCAAAAATTTGGCTAACACCCTAAATTTTCGAAAAATTTCGCCATAACCTCCCCTGCACTGGGAGCATCGGGGAATTTCAAATAGCTTCCCCGGTCCTTCAGATCTCAAAAAAAAAAGAAAAAGCCAAGCGGCTAGCCAATAGGCTCATAAAATCATCATCACCCAAACAAAACAGTAAATTATATAGTAAACATGTACCTATTTGTCGGGCAAACAAATTTTATTCTCTGCTCTAGCCTCCTTGCTATGACCTGTTCAATGTAAGTACAAGTATATGCAAGCAAATGCGACCAATTTTCAATACAGTTCAATATTTGATACCATTAGGCATTATGATTCAAAATTATCAATCAAATAAACAAACAACACAAACATCAATCAATTAGTGAATTAGAGTTTCAAATTCATAATTTTGATACATAGTCAAAAAATCAGATTTTTGATGCCAAATCACAACAATAGGCCCTATCTAATTTTGGTTCTCACACCAGTCAATAGGAAATATATAGAAATCTCACTTTCGTCGCTCAAAAATAAATACTGGCGATGGTGCCCCGTCACCAGAATTATTCCCGGGCACTAGAGGGATTCTGTATCTACCCAATATATTAAAACTTCGAATACACGTTTGCAAGACATATATGCAAAATCTTTATATATCGGATTGTCCCGATCAATATAGAATAAATAATCAAATACGAATAATTGATTTAAATTTTAAAACAAGATTTTGTTTTCATTTTAAAAATATACTCTTCACACTCGTTCTAGGATACTACTGATCCCATCTCTAACGAGTCATTCCCATTGGATATTACTAACCCAATATCTGATGAATTCTTTCGTATTGTTCTAATGTGTCTTGTTCTCTGAGCTCTGTAAACCAAAGCTCTGATACCAACTGTGACGAGAAAGAATTTCGCTCGGTCCGAACCAGTCGCTAAACCGATCCAAGCCGTTCGAAACGCCCTATCGTTTGAGAACAAGACAAAGTAGAACGCATATAGAAGAACATTTCATTGTATATTACACCAATGCATCAGATTACAAGAATATACAGAGTATAAATGAATATTACACAGAACTATCAGAGATTTAAATTACATTTATATACATAGCAGCGGAAAATAATACAATACACAACTAGAAGTAGATATGCGGATACAAAGCTTTCCGGATATCATTCCAGCTGTAAACCAGGATCCTGTGAATATAAATCTGCAAAACCAAAACTACTAGCTGCCCGTGTCAAAATAGGGGCACCCAGAGTTTAGGTTAAAACAATAAACTCCAGGTCAGTCATGTGACTGGTGTGAGAACTAAAAACAGTTATTAATCTTTATTTTAAAGTTAGGTAAATCAAGGGACCACGCCGTATAACACGGAACGGGTTTCCTCCCAAGAATACCAGTGCATAAAACAAACAGCGCAATGCTAAATAAAGAAAAATGAAGCTGTTATAAGACCCAGGTCCCATCACACAATGCAACGCAGCCGAGGATAGGGTTTTCCCTTATAACAGCCAAAGAATGCTTGATACGTTTAAAACAAATCATTTGATACTACTATAAGTGCATAGTGTATAAAACAACTTCAAATCATAAGTATCAATCATAGGCGGCATGAATGCCCCATCCCACTATGTCGCCATACTAGGCTCTACAAATAAAACCGCAAATGTCACGTATTTGGAAATTGGATTTCCATCTATGAACCGAGGCAAAAGATAGTCCTCAACCGATTCGAGACTGCCTAGCCCGAGTCTCAGGATCAGAGCTCGAGTGACCCTAGGAGCGACAGGGCCGGTCCACCGATGTGGATTAAAATGCCTGAACACTACGTTTCCCCGCCCTTTGGGGCGTAAATGAGCCAACTAAATGACTCCATCGGTTCGAGAACGACCGATCAATCCGAGGCGCCTCGCAACAGCAACAACCACATAAGTCAAACTCGTCAGGGCGTGTAAAACCACTGACGCCACTTCTAGCTAGGAGGAAACGCAGGCCCTCCCTGAGGTCCTTTCTCCCGTTTTTGGTTCATACCGGGTGTGATACTCGCGAAGTAAAACGTTACACAAAGCTACGCCACAAAGGCTGTGCTTCGATCATCAACCACAAGACTTTTCTTTTCAACAGAAGCCTTGATCAATTGCCACTTAGGCGTGCCACACAGGCAATTCACTCCATGCGTTTGATATCCATCAATATATAACCCCTGAGCTCGTACGTCTCAGAGAAGGGCGTTAAGCAAGAGAATAAATTCTCCGCCGCCAAACAGATATATATTTAATAGAGATCAATCACACGGACTAAAATCCAATGTCAGACACACAGTCCATTTACAAGTCCGTTCTGGGTCTGAACGAAACCGGAGGCACCTAGTACCCCGCATATCCATCGATCTCCAAGTACGTCTGGACGATCACCAACTGTTTCCATCTTCTTGGGTGTACAGCCCAATCAAGATCATCAGTAATCACCCAAACGACGTGAAGACTTCCGGTCTTCGACCACCGTCTTCATCTTCGACTTATCGTCGTATCAGTTATTCAGAATGGGATAAACCCGGTCTTTCCGAATAACTCGCGTATATTTTAAATAAGTGTTACACAAACACAACATACGCCTCATTCCAATTCATTAGTCACTAACCGTAAATGAATCAAGAGAATAATTCCCCAAATATTAACCCCGAAGGCCGAAACCAACATCAGATCAATATTCAGAAAACCATTCTGCTTGGCTAACCGACAGTTAGTTTCTAAATTTCACATTTATAGGGAAAGGTTCCCATTAATTTTATCCAAGATAAATTCCTTGAATTTATTCTTTATTCCATTTTTGAATCTCAATTCAAACTAGTCGGGATTAGCGAACCTTACCGAAGTAATTATTTATTTTAATTTCCCCATCCCAACCTATTCATCCCATGAAGTAAAACTGGTAATACTTCATATCTAACACCACAGTGTTATCGGTAAATTCAATTACCATTTCACGTTCAAATCTAATTAAAGATTTAACTATCGCCTGGAGCAAAACTGGTGATACCCCATTTTCGATCATTTCAATCTAATTAAAGATTCATTAAAACTCCACTTAGTTTTAATCGTTAACTGGGTTAAAGAATCCGTGTCATTTAAAACACGGTTCACGATAAACCCAAAGTCACATTCCATTGATTATCGGGTTAAAGAACGAGTGTTATTTAAAACACTGTTCACGATAAACCCAAAAATCAATATCAATTCAATTCCAATTAAATATTATTTAATTGGTACACTTCATTCAATCTAAATAAAAAGATTCAACCTTTTCTCAACTGGGTTCAAGAACAGTGTTAGTGAAGACACCATTCACGACAAACCCAAATCACATTTGATATTCAATACAAGGCTCTGAATAGAAAATATACCGGCTTATATTCAATATCAAATTCTACGACTAACAAATATCGCATTGGAAATAACGATATATATATATCTTTCAAATTTCCATAACAACATTTGTATAATCACGAAATCCAACATCGAAATATTCCGAAGACAATTTCGATTCAAATCCATTCCAATGCAATCATTGGAAATTTTGGTTATTTTCAAAACCATTTCAAATTCAATTTATTTATTTAAAAATAAATAGAATTATAATTCTAGTTCAAAACTAGTTCATTTCGATAAAAATCTATTTTTATCTTTTCAAATATGGAGTTTTTCATCTCAATTCTTTCTAAATCATTTCTTATGATTTTACACAAATTATTACTATTTTTAATAGTTTTATCAAGGCCCGTACAGTCGATTTCCAACAACGGCCATCGAACTGCACTTACAGCGACCCTTTTCGAATTTGATTTGGACATAATTCCAAATCCAACCGTTAGATTTCTAATTTCTAATCTTCGTTAGAAAGCTCTTTTCGATACGAACCCAACGGTTCCGGTTTTAGGAGAATCCGACGGTCGGATCTCCCGTAATGTCCGTTTGAAATAAATGGTCGAAATTCGCGAACTACCGCGGCGCGGCGCGTTCTATTCAGGCCATTATATTATATATATAATATATATAATATATACTTCGTCGATTTCTATTTAAAACGAATTATATAAATAGTTTTAAATTCGTTTCAAAAGTAATTTCAACTTCCTTTTCAATTCAAATCAAAATTTAATTCTTCTTTATAAATTCGTTTTAAAATTCATTTCTATTTAATTCAAATTTCAATTCAATTTGAATTCATTTCAATTCGCTTTCAATTCAATTTGAAATCGTTTTCAATTCAATTCATTTCGAAATCGTTTTCAATTCAATTCATTTCGAAATCGTTTTCAATTCAATTCATTTCGAAATCGTTTTCAATTCAATTCATTTCGAAATCGTTATATATCGATATAGATATCGTTCACGTCAAAAATGGCGTCAATCTAATCAACACGGCTTCATAAATTTCTATTTTCAAATATTCTATTTCAAATATTTCTTTTTCAAAATAGTTGTTATTATCAAAATATTTCGTTCAACACATGACCAATCTCAATGGATGAGTACTGTCAACACATGAACCTTTGTTTTATAATATTCTTTATTTTCTAAATTGGAATGAGGCCCAATCAATCACCATATAATGTTAATTATATGGATTTTCATACATTACACACATATAATAGCATTGAAAAATAATCAACCATCAACCAAAGTGCACTACACTGTATAAGCATCAAATATAGATATCTAACGCTTATAACAGCCTGTCAATCAATCGATCGACATATTTAACCAATCAGGATGAGTGAACTTCAAATTTCATCCCAACACCCATGTGGGGTTTCAAACAATCAAACACAGATTTTTATTCGTGCAGTTGGGCGATGTGTAAAATTTATCGACCCAATCAATGTCCTTCAACTAGGTGTACATAAACAAACCGTTGGGTTTGTAAATGAATATTTTATTCACTTCACGTTAAAAATTATATTTTTAACGATAAAATATTTTATTTCAACATATGAATTTTTATCCAGTTCATTTCCACAATAAAAATGATAATTTTATTTTTCTAACATATTTTAGAAAATTTCGGCGGCATAACGGCACGATACTAGAAACGGGACGAGGCCTAGCCTTATCCCCGGTCTAGTGAAGGCCCACGCCATTCACACATCAATCAAATCCATTCATTTCACCAAACCATTCAATTTCAATCAAATAATCTAACTAATCTATGCAACCAAACAAACAAGTCCATGGTCTGTGGACGATTGTGTCGGGTGCTACTAAGCACCGTCTGCATCCTATTATTTATATATAACTAGAAAATTTAAATTGAAAGGTGAGAAGTTCTCACCGATAGCTATCCAATACCACAACTCTTCATTATGAGAAATCTTCGTCGTTCTCGCCTTTTTGTCACCTTCGTTGTCCGCTTTCACTACCTATGTAAAAATCGAATTTTTACTTCGCTATTCCATATATAAAAATCATATTTTTATTCCGCAGTTCAACATATAAAAATCATATTTTTATTCCGAAGTTCAACATATAAAAATCCTATTTTTATTTCGAAGTTCAACATATAAAAATCCTATTTTTATTTCGAAGTTCAACATATAAAAATCCTATTTTTATTTCGAAGTTCAACATATAAAAATCCTATTTTTATTTCGAAGTTCAACATATAAAAATCCTATTTTTCCTTAACCATTCTAATGATCAAAATCGTATTTTTACTTTGCTATATATATGTTAAAAATTTTATTTTTACATCGATAAAAATCGTATCTTTTCATGTATTTAAAAATAATTAATAAAACATGACTTTTCAAATTAAAAATAAAAACTTTCATGAATAAAAACTGAATTAAAACAATGTTATTTACAAAATAGAAAGGAAAGGAAGAACTCACGGTATATTTTGGCGGAGGGAGTGGGCTGCGTTGAACCAGAGGGGGCTCGGTTTTCCACGAAGAAGGAGGAGGGGAGTGTCGAAGTTCGTCGGAGGTTTGCAGTTGGTGAGGGCGGCTCCTGCAGGTGCGGTTGTGGCACAGGGTTCGGGCGCGGGTTGGGTTCGTAGCCAGGTCGAGATGCAGGAGGGAGAAGAGGAGCGGTGAGAGGAAGAAAGAGAGATAGAGGGGAGGAAGGAGAAGCAGGTCGGAGGTTGGGGGAACCCGGCGGTGGGCGGCGCCGCCAAGGGGGGGGCTGACGAGGTCAACGCGGGTTTGATTTGGTTTTTTTTTTCTTTTTAATTTCAGAACGTGGAGAGAGAGAGAGAAGTGAGGGAGAGGGGTGCTTATTAATATATATAATATTTATTATTTAATCCATTTAGATTTTAAAAGGGTGCATTTCACATTCGAACCCTAAATGAGGCCCATCGACTGTCGACCATAGCTAATTATCTCCATCCCGAACACAATAGGATATGTCACGTAGGCCAATTCGGTCGTTACGATTAGTTTCCGTTGAATTTAAAATATAACTCTATATATTGAATTTGAACGCACATTTCAATTTAACGGGATCACATAACAACTCTATAAATTCCATAAAAATATTTTCTAGCTTCGTATGGACGATACGGTCCTAACAAAACTAGTTTCATCGAATTCTGAGACCGTTGGAAAATTGGCCAATTTCCAGTCGATTAAAATCAACTGAAACTGGTCAAACGCGTTTTCCTTTGCCACACTCACATATTGATTCAGAAAATTATGAAATTTGGAATCTAGCAATAACTTTACATCACGGACCCAACAAAACTGGTTTCGTCGAAATCCGAGGTCATTTGCAAAATGTCCATTTTTAAGGGCCTGAATTTCATAGCGACTATTCAGAATTTTCAGCTGGACATATCTTTTGAATCCCGCTATGAAATTTCGATCTTTCAGATTCGTTGGAAAGATATTATCAAATAGATCTTATGATTTTTGGTTTCACTAAAATCCGGATTGTTTTGCACGTGGTACATTCGTTTGAAGTTTGAAATCGAATTATTGAACTACCGCGCCATTTTCAATTCTATTTATAATTATATATAAATATTTATATTCTAAAAACGACGCGTATAAAATATACGTTCGAATTATATTCAAAATAAATTTCTCGTCGATTTTATTTAAAATAATTCATTTTAAATATTCAAAATTCGCTATAATTGCCAAAATAAAAATTTTAAACTGGCCCAGATTTTCCGGGTTATTACAGCAGCTAGTAGTTTTGGTTTTGCAGATTTATATCCACAGGATCCTGATTCACAGCTGGAACGATATTCAGAAAGCTCTGTATCGATATATCTCTTTCAATCTTGTATTGTACTAATTTTCCACTGCTATGTAATGTATTTTAATCTCTGATATTTTTCTGATGTATAATATTTATTCATACTCTGTATATTCTTGTACTCTGATGGAATTGTTGTAATAAACAATGAAATATTCTTCTGTTTGTGTTCTGATTTGTCGTGTTCTGAAGGCAATCCGTTCTTTCCTTCACGGGGAAGTTCGGGTCGTTTCATTAGGCATACGCTGGGCAGGCGCACGACTAAAATCTGTATGGAAAACTCGCCCCCATGGATCGCGGTTACTCAGCGGTTACACTACTATCCCAGTAGAATCACTTATAACCATAGGTATCACACCCTCGAATTTCGCCATGGTCGTTGCCATTGATCACAGTTACATAATGGTTACGCCACTATCACAGTGGAATCGCTTGTAACCGTAGGCAACTAGGCATCGTGCCCCATCGAATTTCGCTATGGCGTCTAAATCGCAGTTACGCGACGGTTGCGCCACTATTCCAGTGGAATCACTTGTAACTGTAGGCATTGCGCCCTACGAATTACGCTAGAACAGATAATTAATAATAATCAATGTGATCTTACCAAGTGAGATTCCAATATCAATGGATACTCTAATCACGGAGCGCCAACGTA
Organism: Allium sativum; assembly: GCA_030737875.1. Classification (NCBI taxonomy): domain Eukaryota; kingdom Viridiplantae; phylum Streptophyta; class Magnoliopsida; order Asparagales; family Amaryllidaceae; genus Allium; species Allium sativum. The sequence goes on from CM060922.1 coordinate 422,980,800, forward strand.
GCTACGATTTTTATTTTTCAATGGACACTCTCAATGAGCGCCAACACAGCCGCTCTCGTTATGAATTTGCGATTTTCAATGGAAGGTACTTCCCATATCTTCATTTCGAAAACATACATACTATATATATACAGTACTTCATTTCATGTTTCACATATATCGCACTTACATAAGCATCAATTTGCATAAGATTTCCTTTTCAACGTCATATTTTCAAATATATCTTTCTTATATAAATTACATTATATAAGGTTTCATTTTAAATTAATTACCTTCCAAAAAAGTGGTATCGAATTAATCTCATACTTATACAAGTCATATAAGTTTCAATCATTTCATATCACAATATTCATAAGTCGACAACCTTCCAAATTTTCATTTCAATATCAACTTAAACAAATTTCAAATTGATTCGAGCACTTAATGTCATTTCAAAATTTTAGATTCATATTTACAAATCTGTTCTTTATCAAATATTCAAAACAAAAAAATTCTCGAAATTCCATTTCAATACCAATTCAGTTCTGATTTTACAATCAATTTGAATATTCAGTATCACTCAAAATATGGTTCGTATACACAATCAATTCATTATTAAACTTCACATTCAATTTAGGTTACACATCCCTAAGTATCTTTATTCAGTTGAATCTTTATTTCAAATCATTTTGGACTAAACTGCTAGGATCGAAAATAAATATTTTACCTCAAAATGGTTAAATAAAACATAGTTTAGGTAAAATAGTAAGCTTAAAATAAAATAGGTTATAGTAAAATAGGTTTAAGTAAATTAGAAAGGTTTTGGTGAAAATAGTTCAAATAAATTAGATAGGTTTATAAAATAGGTATGATTAAATTAAATATATTTTAATACAAAATAGTTTGCAGAATAGTTCAAAAATAAAAAATTGATTTGGTATAGAATAATTAAATAAGATTGATATTTTATACTTTAGTTCACATTAAACTATAGTAAAACATATAATAAACAATACTAATTTCAAGAATTATTCCAATTCGATCCAATTTTCTAAACCTTTCAAATTTTTAGCTAACATCAATTCCAATATCGAAGTCAAATTTAAAATCTAACTTATGATTCAATTGAAAACTTTTCAGTTTGAACCAAGGTTTCAATTTAGATCACAACTCAAATTTCTCATTTCAATTTTCATTTGAAGTTTGAATTCTTCATTCATTCTATATTATTAGTTTTAACCAATTTCCGAATTTCTAAATATCAAGTTCATTACTTAAATCAATCCTTCACAAATTAAATTTTATCTTTTAATCCACTAACCCATTCACTTAATAGAACCTTAAAGTTTAACCAATTCAAATGTTAAATTTAAACACATTTAACTTTGCATTTGTCTTCAATTATGAACATACTAACTAAATTTCAATAAATCAAAGTCATTCATCGAATTAGTTAAGTCAAATTCATACCTTCAATTTAAACATTTTAACACTTTAATTTAAGTTTGCAATTTAACATCAAAACCCTTTGATTTTAAAAGTCAAGCAATAACAAATTTTCACAATTACTACTTTTGTTAAAATATCACTTAAACAAAATTTTATTCAAGATATTTCAAAGTTTCAAACTTATAAAATATCCCTTTTCCATTTCCAATATTTAATTAGCTATTTAGATTATAATCAACTTAAAATTTAATTCTTGTTCACAAAGGCTTAAATCATTCAAATAGTCGAAAAATATAATTTTCAATTCAATAATTGGAAATCATGTGAGTTCAATCATTTCTTATCAACACATCTCAAGATGTACAATTGCACACTATCCTAATACACATGATTATCATTCAACCAAACTCGAGGATCAATTCCAGATTTTCTTTCAATTATTCAAATATACATATATGTATATATCAAATCATGCTTTAGAAATAAACTTAATTGGATAAACAAGTAGCAAAGCTACCAAAGTGGTCCCCCCACTTCGAGACTCAAGAATAAACTCTAATGAAGTGAAATTATCATTGAAATCATTTTTTAATGACAAAAATTGGTTCTCCATTCATAAATTATCCTTTTTGAAAACATTTCATAAAATTACTTCCAAAATTTTATTCGAAAATACTTGCATATACTACTACTACTTTTTCCAAAACCTTAGAAATCAATTTCAAAGTATTCCGAAATCAAAATCTTAAGGTTTAGTCAAATGACCTCCTTAGTTATAAATAAATCATTTTATTACACAACTTATCTTTATTTGCAATATATACTTTTTATTTTCATCTCAATGGTTTAACATTCTTCACTTTATTCATCCATGCAACACACATACTTTAGTAGTTAACGTTTCCTAAATTTCAACAACTATATGTTTTTACTACAAGTATTATCCAAATATTTGATTCAAATCCAATTAGTGAATAACTAATTTTATTAATTCACTTATATTACATTCATATTTCTTTACAAACCACTACAACTCAATGATGGATTTCGAATGGATTCAAGATACAAGTCTAGGAAGGCCTTAAAAAGAAAGCTATTGAAGAGAATGGTTTCAAAGAATGGGGATTTTGACAGGATTTTAAATTTCATATACCTTACGTTTCAAAATATTTTATATTTTTAAAATATTTTATTTTTCAAAATACGCTCTCTCTCGAGCAATTCAGGTGATAATTCTACTCATTCTAAGATATTGCTACCCTATCTCTAATGAGTTTTTTAACCTAATAAGCTAAGCTTTGTATAAACCAAAACTCGAGGACCTGCCATTTCGACCGTTTCAAGTCCGTAATTAAACCAACTCGAACCGCTCGAAACGATAGATTGTTATTTAGCTTACGGGTTTAAACAGAATATCACATAGAAATCACAGAATAAAATAAATTACAAAATCTAACAGCAGAAGCATTTTACATAAAACATCAGAGTTTACAAAATTATATTTTACACAGTGAAAGAAAACTATACATTAATTTATTTACCAAAAAATTGTGAATTTTAAGAGGACCAAAAGCGAGCACCTTCGCATGTCTCTAACTCGATAGTTGAAATCTATAGATCTGCAACACTCATATCTGACCTGAGCATTCCATGCAAAACATAAAACACTCGAGTCAGGACTATTCTTTGCTCAAGTAAATTAACTTCAATTAAAACAATAAAATGTAATAATAAATCCTAATATCAAATATACTTTCAACTGCCAAATAGTTCTGGTGTACAAAATTTTGATGCGCTAAAGGGTACAAGCGAACTAAACCATATATACATGTTACATTTAGGACATCACATATTCAGGTTTCAACGAGCAAGCAAGGTGCAAGACCTTAATTATGTTACTGGGATACAACTCGCAAGCAAATACCGCACGCTTATACACAACACTCACGCAAGCCTCTTCCATGCAACAAGAACAAAATGGAAAATTGAAACCAATGAAAGAAGGGAAATGTGCTGCGTGCATTCATTTTCAGTGAGCCGAAAATGTTTCAGGTTTTAGAATGCAACATAGTAAAATGCAGGCCAAAAGCAAATATTTATGCCTAAATTGTAAAAAAAAGAAAAAAAATCAGGTCATAGGCAAGTGTTCAAGTCGTGAGCAACTAGGTCCAACATGAGGCCATCATTAACTTAAATACATGCACACCATTTTACTATTACTATACACACACATACACACACATAGCTACCCAAGTTATCACTATATATGAATATCATGTACAAGTTCATATTTTTTTTTAAAAAAAAAGAACAAGCAAGGGTGAAAAATAATGAGGTGCAAATGGAAAAAAAACCAAAATACATACTACGGTTCCCAACAAGGCAATTGAGCAAAGATAATCTGTTAAATCAATTATTGGGTTTTTCCTTTAAAAATACACTTAGTGCTAACTTCAATTGAGTGATAAAAGATATATCTATATATTCCTAACTAAGCCTAGCACTGAAATTAAAAAAAAAAACTGATGGATGCATGTTACAAATGTATAAAATGATTAGCAGTCATATCTAAAGAAATATCAAGTTGATTTGCCTATATATTGTTATAATTTGTTATAACTTGCATCCTGTTATAACATTGCTTCCTGTTATAATTTATAAGCCTGGGGACATATGTTCCAGTTTGATTAAAGACAACATAGCTTAAATATCAATATGAGAAACTTTGAGCTGCAAAAATATAATAGATTCCCCTTTTTAGTTCTAAAAATCTCTAACAATGGCTTACCAAAACTCAAAGAAAGCAACAACAAGAATTCACACAAGAAAATCGCAACTAACACCACACTATTATACCTAATTCGTATTGAAACCAAATTACTTGAATACAAAAATTAATCATGAGCAAAATACTCACTTTGAACGCAACAACAAGAAGGCGCAGATTCAGTCGAAGCAAGGCACTGAGTAGCAGCATCGACTTTAATGACTTGGAGAAGGCTATGCGGAGTTGGCGACTTAAGTCGTGGTGGCGCTGATCGTTGCGAGCTTCGGTGGTTGCTTGTTGGAGGCATGTGCAGAGAAAATTGCATGTGCTGGTGACAGATGAGCAAATGCGATTTCCAAGTATTGGGTTTTGAATCATTTAGGCTTGCCATTGTTTTTTCTTTTTCATGCATGCGCGCATCGCTGTAGAACGACAAAATGCAAAGGTCGGCTTCCACTTTCTAACAGAAAGTTGTTTTTTTTTAATATAGGAATGGCATCTGAAGGTTTCAGAAAAACTGGGGGAGTAGCGTACAGGCATCAAGAAAGAGGAAAAAACGAATTTAAAAAGGAGGGGAGAGATTCGAAAGGTGTACGTGGGTTCGAGGAAATAACGGATCTTGAGATTTTACCAATTCCATCGTTCCATAAAAAACGTGAATGAATGAGTATATTTAAACATTTAAACCAATAGCATAGCTAATGTACTTGCTTAAAAATATATCTATTGCGTTAAAGTTTTCTAGTGCACTACAAGTAGTGGATTTCGTGCAATACAAGCAGGATATGAAGCTTAAGTTTTGTATAGATACCTACAGTTCTTTACAACATTACATGCAAGATAAAAAAAAATTAAAATAAACAAACAACCTTTCCCAATGGAACGATGGAAGCTAACATCAAGAATTGAAACACATGTATGGCAAATGAAAGAGAGTGGCACATTAAATAAATATTAAAATTTTTGTTATTCACGGTGGTCTATATGGTGGTCCGAATGTCTGAATTTCACGAAATGAAAAATGGCATTCTCTTCATAATACAGTCTACTATTTTTAGTTCAAATTTGCTCTAATTCCGACAATGTCCCATTCGTAGCGATTTATTAATTGTTTAATTTAATTAGCGCTAACGGAGCAAACTTGTGTATTTTTCTACGAAATTAATTGTTATGCTATGTTTAATTAGACATATCGCAAATATAATTTTTTCGAATTTTGTTTTTTATTTTACATTTTTATTTTTATTTGAGCTATATCGGTTGCCGCTGTCATAAATAATCGTTAAAACGCAATTCAAATGGAGCGACTGAACTTTGACGTTTTCAGTATCAAATTAAATCACTTCTATATGAAAATAACAAATTCCAAACATCAATATTTCATTTTAAATCGATTTCATGATTTAAACCAATACATTCTAAGTTACTTCGTTTATCGTTTAATGCATATGTTAAAACCATTTTAAATGTACAATTAAATTTAATTCAATAACTTAAATCGTCAAAATTAACGAGATGTTACAAAAATTGTGCACACAGCAAAACCGTTTTGGAATTATGATGTAAGCTTGTGGTTCCTATAAAGCTATCTGAAAGCAATAGGAACATCGTGAAAAGTTGATGAGATTAGAATAATCAAAAGCATCCACTTTTGACTAACCTTATCCCACCAACTTGGACAATGTTTTTATTGCTGCGAACAACTCCACCGAAACCATGAGCTCATGTAGTAACTCCAAAAGATCAAAATTTCCAAAGGTGATGTTGGTTGCATAAGTAATAATTTGTATGCTACCTTAGAGGCCTTATAGTCCTTCAAGTAAGAACCACTCTAGGGTAGCATACAAATTATTGCTTGTGCAAAAACTACTAAGTAGATTAACTTATAATCACAAGTAAGAGACACACATCAGAAACCACTAAATATAGCTCGAACAAAAAACTCATGTATATAGTGTCAACATACCTGCAGTAGCTGTGCCCCCTTTCCGAGTTAGGGGTGAGGCTCAATCTTGTGGTTTCGGTGGAACTGTCTGACAACTACATAAACGTTATCAAAAGTTGCTGCATTAAACTAATCAAAAGCATCCCTTTTGACTAGTCTTATCCCACCAACTCGGACAACATTCCTATTGTTGTGAACAACTTGACGGAAACTTTAAGATCAAGGCTCGCCCCTAACTGGTGCAAAAACCACTAAGTAGATCAACTATAATCATAAGAGACACTCAACAGAAACCATTAAATATAACTCAAATAAAAAAATTATATTGTTGCCTTAGGTATGTGGGGTTGTCCGCCATCATCTTTTGATTCTATATTATCTATTCTTATCAGTTTTGACCAAGTGTAATATCTGATCTTATCAATTTTAAGCAAGTTTACATATGCTAATGATCTGTATATACACGTAAATACTAAGTCATGTTTCCAAGCATGCAACATCAAGTAAGGCATAAAATCAACAAGAAGCAGTTGAGTGCCCAATGTGCATGGAAGCTAGACATGCAAGAATCAACACATCACGACAATAGAAGTGTATAAGTTATCACATATATAAAACTCATACATATATAAATCAAAAGCAAAGCAAGTATACAAAATATCATGAATAGAATACATGTGCTGCAAGAAACAAATTCTTATCAGTATAGCAACAACCATTATATTATATAAACTCCCATTTAAGCTAAGAATTATATAAACATTTATACAAAGATTACATTTTTCTAAGTGAATGTATGAAGTGAGCAACATACAACAAATCAAAATAATTTGAATCGGTCAATCAAAACCAGACTAGAAAATAGGAGTTTCAGCTCCTATTTAAGACCCAATCATCATTGGCATATGAGTCTATTCAAGTTCAAGCCTAAATATAAAATTGCTCGAGATAAGAGGACAGATCGAGTAAAGCAATAAACAGATTCACTTACAATTTTCAAATCGCTACCGTACTCGACATAAGAGGATGGATCTAAAAGCGAAGTACCAGTTCTTATAAAAAAAACCTAATTTGAAGGAGGAAAATGCTTCCACTTCCATTCCAACTCGAGTGCTAGTGGTGGTTCGCTATTTGCACGTGGTAGTGAGGTGATTTGGAGGTGGCCAGGCATGGCGATTGAGGAAACGACGGAGAGTTTTGTCTACCATTTTTTTTTTAGTTTTTTAAAGAATAAAAGGCACGAGAAACGATTTTGGGAGATGTGTTTTTCACGAAGGTAATAGGTTTTTTTTTTTCAAAAGATAGACATCAGTTATTTTAACAACTGATGTTCAAAGAACCATTTAACATCACTTTAAAATTTACTGATGTTAAAAGAACTTTTAACATTGGTGGTATTACAAACCGATGTTAAAAGTGTGATGTCTATTCTACTTTATCTAGTAGTGTTGGTAATGTGGCTCAAGCGCTGGTGCGCGAAGTTTTGGATACAAGAACTCCCATGGTTCCAAGAGATAGTGTAACACCCCGTATTTCTGTTAACACTAAAGTTGCTAATACAAGAATAATAATAAATGTGTAAAGGGGAGATGTATATAATGTGCACACAAAAATAATAATAAATGTGTAAAGGGGAGATGCATCTAATGCGTACGTATTTATATGGATTGACAAATAATAGTAAATGTACATTAAGAAAGAAATGGTGAACATAATTGGCTTCTCTTTACAACGGACGGCTCTGATTAACCCTAGCTTCATCGACGGCTCAAATTAACTTGCAATTCTATAAAAAGACCCTAGGTCTCAAAATAAAAATTCACAAAAAAAAGAATAAGAATTGGAGCCACCATGCTGTCTGCTGAGAACTAGAGGGAGCCTCCACTTGAAAGAGACGAACAACATAGAGAATACAAACTAAAAGATTAAAAAGCAACAACAAATTAGAATCAAAGCAACGTCTTCCCAAAGGAAAGCTTTGCAAATTCAGAATTTCAGAACTCAGAAAACAAGACCGTCTACGATTGTAAGTTTAGCTACATTTTTAGAATGCGAATTAATATGAATATCATGTGTTGCGATGAAATGATAATAGTACGATACTCGTTATGTTATTAATATACGTTTGTGATTTGATTCTATTATCATGTTGAATTGAGAATTATTAAGTATGATGTTTATTATGTTTTATAATATTAATCTATGCTAGTGACTTGATTCTATTATCATGTTAAATTTGGGATTATTGGATTAGATTAATTGTATGAGCATGGACTTGGATTGTAACATCTTATGAGAATTGTGTAGTTTATTATGCAAGTTTATGTAGTGAAGTTATGCGACCAATTGTCAAATCTATATGTTCATGTTTATGCAAAACTTATGCCATGTTCACACTTATCATATGTTGGGATTAATTTGCATGTATGTTTAAATCTATGTTACTAATTAACACATGTGTATGTTGATTAGCCTATGTTGCTAACTCACATATACGTATGTTGATTTGCCTATGTTGCAAATTAACATATGTATATGGATTAGTTCATATTGCTAGTTCTCATGTATGTTGTTAATATGGCCTATGTTAAAAACACATATATGTTGAGTTAGCCTATAAGTGCAAGTTCATACCTATGACATTATAATGTTTATGTTAGTCTTTTTGCAAGTTTGTACCTATGACATTATAATGTTCATGTTAGTTATTTTGCAAGTTCACCCCTAAAATGTTCATATTAGTTATTTTGCAAGTACACCCTATTATGTTCATATTGATTATGCCATCAATACCAAAGTTATACCCTTGTCATGTTTATGCTAATTTGTGCCAATTTGCCTATATTAAATTAGGCTAAGTTTTTAGCCTAATACTTTACACCAAAAAATCATGCGAACGTAAATTAGGCTGAGATGGTTAGCCTAATATTGGACGGGGTAACGTTGGGTTAAAATGATAATTTTAGGAAAACTTGCCATAAATTGGTCATTAATCACATAAGTGATTTATGGCATAAAAAGGCATTAATTACCTTAATTAATGAGATTAATTGGAAATGAATGTGACAGTAATTTGAATATTTTCTAATTTACATATTGGCCATTAATCACATAAGTGATTTATGGCATAAAAAGTCGTTAATTACCTTAATTAATGATATTAATTGGAAATGAATGTGACAGTAATTTGAATTTGAATAATTTACATAATTAAAATGTAAATTAGAAAATACGAACGCGCTTAACCCGAGGTTGGATTGAGTTGTGACGTAAACCTGCCCGGACCCGCCCGGCTGTCCAGTTGTCACAACAATAGCTATCCAATGTGAGAGGTTAAGGCATGGGGCCCAATAAAGACCCGAGGTTAAACTGAGTTGTGGCGTAAGACTGCCCGGACCCAACCGGCATACATGAAGCCACAACAATATCTGTCTAATTTGAGAGGTTGGTGCTCTAATAAGACAATTAGAGCTGAGTTAGGACTGATAGAGTTAAGTCAATTTAATAAATACTTAACCAAATTAAACATGTTAAATAATTTGGATGGGTGGGGGTTAGGTTCATTCAGACACTTAACCACTTAACATGTTTGACTAGAAAACCTAGTAACATGGACCCGTTTCAGCAGTAACCCAATTAGTTATCATGGTACCCTGAACTAGGCAGGGTGGGGCACAATTACTGGGCTGATTGTATGCGGTCAAAAGCGACGGCGGTTGGTGCACAGTGTGGTTCTAACAGAGTGCGGGCGTGCACACACTCTGGAGAAGACAAGTCAGGGCACTGGAGCATCAATAGTATACCCTATGCATGCTAGAATTGTGTCGGGGCCGCCACCATGGGACTTGATACACCCCATGGTGGGACCAGCATAGGTATCTACTATATAGGGCCATAGGACACATGTGAATATACGAGTATGAGCCGATCTTTTAAAGAAAGAGAAAGGGATCACTTCACCCCAATCACGGGGTGCCTGTTGGTATAAGAATTAGTAGGTGCAGAGATAGAGATTTAAAACAGGGTGCGAAGGGATGTTCGTTTTAGGACACCTTATCTAGTTCTAGGATAGTCTATTATCCTGATATCGTCCTGTTCTCACTTTATGCAAGTCATGATCTCTTTATTATTAACATTCTAGGAATATAGCTAGACTTACCAGACTTATGTCTGGCCCATTTTCCTTTCATCTTCTTTTCTTCCGTCCCCCCCCCCCCAAGGTCCACAGGGAGGAAACACCGCATCTTAGTCAGTTTTTCATCCAGCTTGAAGAGAGAGAATGTATTGCTTGGATTTCTTTCATTTGGACCATGGCTTTGGATATCATTTATGGGGATTATGCAGCTTTATTTATGTTTCATGCTTCTTTAACTTTTAAAATCAAGACAGTATTATGGTTGTAATAATTGGAAGTTTGTTTTGAGACAATGTTGGAAATGTTCTGTATGAACACGTATTTATGATAATAAAAGTCTGTTGGTTTTTCTGCTGCTTATTTATATGTGTTCATATCTGTCTTGTGTTTTATCTGTGTCTTTTACTTATAAACCTCCACCAAAATTAAGGCATTCCCTTTGTGAGTGACCTTAACGGAGGTGGGGTGTTTCAGATAGGTTTGTGCCTATGGCAATACCTCAAGTTAGGATTGAACTAGATATTCTTGTTGGGGCACAACAAATTGCTAGTTTAGAACTTGACACCAAGGGCACCGGTTTGGGATAGAATGACTAGAGTCGCTTGCTTGGAAATGGAAGTCAAATCGCTGATGTGATTTGGCTATATACTCGAGGCGGAGTGTCGCCCTTGGATTTGAACTGTGTTACTCGTAGTTCATTTACTCTGGATATAAGGAATTCTCATAACCCACCAGATTTCAAACTGCCAATGTTGGAGGCTTTTGATGGTAAGAAGGATCCTACTATCCATCTAATGCGTTATATGTGCCACATGGAAGTGCTTTCAATGTAGGATAACGTTATGGTGAAGTTCTTCCCACTTTACCTTACGAATATTGCTGCCGTGTGGTTCAAGCAGTTGGAAAATGAACAGGTTAATAGCTGGAATGTATTGATTGGAAAATTCATCGAAAGATTCACGTTTACATTTTTTGACTTAAGAATGTGATGATTCTTATGGCAATTAATAGAAGGTCTAGCATGACTTCACAGAAATTCTTGGAAAGTTTAATGCGATGGTGGCAACAGTCGATCGACCAGATCCATCCATGGTTCTTGTGTTTGCTATTTCTGGTATTTTGGGTAAGACGAATTTCAAGGTCTCATTGCAACGAGATCCACCAAGGGACCTTATAGAGTTCTACTTTGAAGCATATAGGTTTATGTGGGAAGAGGATGCTAGGACTGATAAGGAAGTTATTAAAGTTAACATTGTTAAGGGCCAAAGATCGTCCGACTATGGCAAGGATAAAGCGAAAGGAAAGGTCCCACTTTGGAACGATTGAAATATGTATCAATGGATGGAGCCCAAATTCCCTCATACGAGCGAACTTACTCTTTCTCTAGAAGAAATTTACTTGGAGGTTCACCCAATTGCTCTATTCAGAAAGCCTTCCATAAGGGAGCCATTTTAGAGGAAAAGGGATTCGAGCATGCACTGTTTGTTTCATGAGCTTGACAACCATGATATAAATGATTGCAAGCACCTTCGGGATGTGATTGAGGAACGTGTCAGATGTGGCATTCTAGCACATTATGTTAGGAATTGCTACAGTTCCGGAACAAGCATAGCTGCTTGCTCAAACTTGGAATAGGAATTAGCCAAGACGTGGCTCGTGTGGATTGATCATCGAACGATGTGGATTTCTCTGGATTCGTGGCTTTAGGATTTTGGTTTTTGGTTATTTACCTTATGGCTTTCTATCTCTTAGGTTCTTCGGCTTTCGCACTTTGGATTTTGGTTTTTTTGATCTTTTAGCTTTTGCGTATAGTTATCTGATTTTCTGGCTTTTAGGATTACAGTTACTCGGATTTTGGCTTTTCACATCTGGGCTTTGGTTGTATGAGCTTCAAACTTCTGGATGTATCTCCGATTTTCTTGTTTTTGGATGGTAAGTCAGTCTACCCATGTACAAGATTACGACTTAATCCTTAGACATGCTTTGTACCCGACTACAAACCATCCACCTTCTGGTTAGTAAAATTTCTTGTTTTTTGATTTTCTGGCTTAGGATGACCAAATCCGTCCACCCTCATATGAGGTTAGGACTTAACTCCTAGGCGTTCTCCATACTCGACGGTAAACCATCCCCTTTATACCTTATAAGACTCAATAAACTTGAAATAAAAAACGGCTAAGACGGTCCATCCACGTAAGGGGTTTAAGACTTATCCCCTAGGTGTGTTGTGTACCCGACGATAAACCACAAAGTTTTTTTTGGCTTGATTAAAAACTCCAAACCTTTAAAACAATAATAATATTACATCACCGTAAGGACTTTGCTTATGCAATACAAAATCGAAAATGGAATTTCAAACTTTATAAACTTGACAAGTAAGGACTTTGCTCATTAAGTACAATAATAAACAAGTCCCCAAGTAAGGACTTGGTTTCGGAAGGGAACGGGCCATCTTGTTATGACTTGGCAAGTCCACCCAGTCTAATGCAAGGCAAGGACTTTGCCCGTCTGGTTTACGGCTGTTCTGTCTGGACTTAACAGGGAACTAATCTGGTTTTCCGGTTGGATTCTGAAGGGCTTGTTAGGACTTGGCAAGATTGTTCAGTCTTGACTCGGGTATGGACTATTCCCCTTTTGATTATGGATTGCATTATCAGGACTTGGCAGGACAATTCATCTAGTTTTTTGCAGGTATGGATGATACTGGCTCTGATTATTCTAGAATTCAGATACTGGTTCCGGTATTCTCTCGTAATATGATCTAGAGAGATTATGGTTGTAACGACCCAAATTTTTGGTATACTAATTTTAAATATTTAATATTGTTTTAAATATTTAGTTGATAATATAAATGAATTTTTATATTAATTTATCAATTTAATAGTCGATTTCGATTTAATATTGAATATATTAAATTATCGTAATATGATAAATAATTCAGTTCGAGATTTAAACTGAGTCAAAATAATTCAGATAATATATATAAATTATATATGAATATAATCGATAATAATAACAAATTATTATCGAGAAATTGATTAGTTTCTGAATTTAAATTATAGTATATACCGATTTAATATGATTATTTTATATATGCGTTCAAATTAAATTTAGATATCTATTCCATTGAGTGTAGAATAACGGATAACGTTGGGAACGTCGGCTGTTATGTTTCGATTGGTGTTCGTTACCACAAATTATATTATTACAAAATAATACGGATAAGATCAAGATCAGATCCTATTAAGTAGTGGTCAAATCAAATTAAATGAAACTGTACTTAACCTACTCACCTATTCCTTAACGATGAAGTCTTCATCTTTACATATATGGCGACTATGTTTCCCATTTGGTTCCTCTCAGCTAATCAAAAGAAAATGTCTTCCTTCATTTTCATTTGAAAATCAATGTCTGTAATTGGAAAACCAGTATTCTCATCATTTAAAAATCAAAGCCGCCCTTATTAAAATCCATTTCCTTCATTCAGATTTCAATTAGATGTCGCGACCATTTCTTTCCCTTTTATTTCCTCAGATCGAAATCAACCATCTATATAAGAGAAAAAAGACAGAGAGGTGGGCATCGCGAATCGTGACAGGCGACGAGAGGCTGATTGATAGCAGAAGCGGGCCGTTACAATGGTATCAGAGCTTATGTTGAGCGAATACCTAGGCTTTGTGGGGTTGTGCTCATTTGAGATAGGGTCAGTGGTACCCTAGAATGAGTTGAGTGTACATATATGAGAGAGCGTATATGTTAATTGATATAAAGTTGTTTTATATTGTGTTGGCTAGACTGTTGAGTGGTTTATGAATTCTGATCGAATTATGGGACACCACGAAGTCAATAAGAATTTCTAAACACTTGAATAAAGAAATTTGACATAGTATTGTTTTACGTGGGTAAATGAAATAATTTTACCTAAAATTCTATTTTGATATAGAAGGAATAATTTTCTAAAATTATTGTAGTATATGGATGTATTAGTTGTTATTATAATCAAATAAGATTATAAAAAATGAAATATACAACTAAGATGAGCTAAAATTAAATTCAAACCATAATTTGGAACATAAATCTGGGATGTTTAGAAAAATATTTTCTCGAGTATTTTAAAATAATATAGCTTTGTTTTGGAAGGATATTTAATTAAAAATTGTTTTAGATGGATTTTGAAAGTGGTAAAGCACTGAACTCACTTTAGTGGTTGGAAAATAATTATGATGATGATTGCAGCATCATCAGTGTTCATTTTCGAGTTTCTAGGTTATGGATTGCTACCTTAAAAAAATTTCTGAGTTTCTAGGTTATGGATTGCTACCTTAAAAAAATTTCTGATGGAAATTTGTTTGAGAGAAAACAAGTTGGTTTGAAGGATTCAAATGTTTTGAATTTGAAATGGTTATATATATATATGTATATATTTATGGGATTTCAGAAGATTTGAAATAAAAACCTGGGAATTCGAATTCTGAAATTTAAATTTAAGTTAAGCAATTTAAATGGATTGAAGTGAATAAATTGATTAAAATCAATTTGAATGAAATTAAATGTGTGTGAATGGAATATGAATTGGTGATAAATCATTCAGATTAAATGAATACAAACATATATGGTATTCAATATAAACGAAAACCAAAAGTTTGATTGGAATTAACGTTGTAGAAATATGGAATGTTGATTTTCAATATAGTGATTCTTGAAAAGTTAATGGGTTTATAGCATTTTTCTGACCTTAGTAATTACGGGGATGAAATTCTTTTAAGAGGAGAAGAATGTAACGACCCAGATTTTTGGTATATTAATTTTAAATATTTAATATTGTTTTAAATATTTAGTTAATAATATAAATGAATTTTTATATTATGTTATCAATTTAATAGTCGATTTCGATTTAATATCGAATACACTAAATTATCGTAATATGAAAAATAATTCAGTTCGAGATTTAAACTAAGTTAAAACATTTCAGGTAATAAGTATAAATTATATGTGAATATGATCGATAATAATAATAATTTATTATCGAAAAATTGATTAGTTTATGAATTTAAATTATATTATTTACCGATTTAATCTGATTATTTTATACATACATTTAAATTAAATTTAGAAATCTGTTGCGTTGAGTGTAGAATAACGGATAACGTTGGGAATGTCGGTTGTTGTGTTTCGATTGGTGTTCGTTACCATAAATTATATTATTACAAAATAATACGGATAAGATCAAGTTCAAATCGTATTAAGTAGTGGCCAAATCAAAATAATAAAATTATACTTAAACTACTCACTTATTCCTTAACGATGAAGTCTTCATCTTTATATATATGGCGACTATGTTTTCCATTTGGTTCCTCTCAGCTAAAATAAAAAGAAAACGTCTTCCTTCATTTTCATTTGAAAATCGATGTCTGTAATTGGAAAACCAGTATTCTCATCCTTTAAAAATCAAAGCCGCCCTTGTTAAAATCCATTTCCTCCATTCAGATTTCTATTAGATGTTGCGACCATTTCTTTTCCTTTCATTTCCTCAGATCGAAGTCAATCATCTGTATAAGAGAAAAAAAGACAGAGAAGGGGGCATCACGAATCGTGATAGGCGACGAGAGGCTAATCGACAGCAGAAGCGGGCCGTTACAGTGGTATCAGAGCTTATGTTGAGCGAATACCTAGGCTTTGTGGGTTGTGCTCATTAGAGATAGGGTCAGTAGTACCCTAGAATGAGTTGAGTGCATATTTACGAGAGAGCGTATATGTTAATTGATATAAAAATTGTTTTATATTGTGTTGGCCAATCTGTTGAGTGGTTTATGAATTCTGATCGAATCTTGGGACGCCATAAAGTCGATAAGAATTTCTAAACACTTGAATAGAGAAATTCGATATAGTATTGTTTTAAGTGGGTAAATGAAATAATTTTACCTAAAATTCTATTTTGATATAGAAGGAATAATTTTCTAAAATTATTGTAGTATATGGATGTATTGGTTGTTATTATAATCAAATAAGATTATAAAAATCGGAATGGTTATATATAACCAAATAAAATTTGTATATACATGAAATATACAACTAAGATGAGCAAAAATTAAATTCTAACCATATATTGGAACTTAAATCCTGGATGTTTGGAAAAATACTTTCTCAAGTATACTAAAATAATATAGCTTCGTTTTGGAAGGGTATTTAATTAAAAATTGTTTTAGATGGATTTTGAAAGTGGTAAAGCACTGAACTCACTTTAGTGGCTGGAAAATAATTATGATGATTGCAGCATCATCAGTATTCATTTTCGAGTTTCTAGGTGATGGATTGCTACCTTAGAAAAAATTCTGATGGTAATTTGTTTGAAAGAAAATAAGTTGGTTTGAAGGATTCAAATGTTTTGAATTTGAAATGGTTATAAATATATGTATATATTTATGGGATTTCAGAATATTTGAAATAAAAACCCAGGAATTCGAATTATGAAATTTAAATTTAACTTAAGTAAGTTAAATGAATTGAAGTGAATAAATTGATTAAAATCAATTTGAATGAAATTAAATGTGTGTGAATGGAATATGAATTGGTGATAAATCATTCAAATTAAATGAATATAAATATATACGGTATGTAATATAAACGGAAACCAAAAGTCTAATTGGAATTAAAGTTGTAGAAATATGGAATTTTGAGTTTCAGTATAGTGAGTTTTGAAAAGTTATTGGGTTTATAGCATTTTTCTGACCTTAGTAATTTTCGGGGATGAAATTCTTTTAAGAGGGGAAGAATGTAACGACCCAGATTTTTGGTATACTAATTTTAAATATTTAATATTGTTTTAAATATTTAGTTGATAATATAAATGAATTTTTATATTAAGTTACCAATTTAATAGTCGATTTCGATTTAATATCGAATATATTAAATTATCGTAATATAAAATATAATTCAGTTCGAGATTTAAACTGAGTCTAAACAATTCAGATAATAATTATAAATTCTGTGCGAATATGATCGATAATAATAATAATAATTTATTATCGAGAAATTGATTAGTTTCTGAATTTAAATTATATTATATGCTGATTTAATATGATTATTTTATATATACGTTCAAACTAAATTTAGAAATATGTTCCGTTGAGTGTAGAATAATGGATAACGTTGGGAACGTCGGCTGTTGTGTTTCGATTGGTGTTCGTTACCACAAATTATATTATTACAAAATAATACGGATAAGATCAAGATCAAATCATATTAAGTAGTGGTCAAATCAAATTAAATAAAACTGGACTTAACCTACTCACCTATTCCTTAATAATGAAGTCTTCATCTTTATATATATGGTGACTATGTTTTCCATTTGGTTCCTCTCAGCTAAAATCAAAAGAAAATATCTTCCTTCGTTCTCATTTGAAAATCAATGTCTGTAATTGGAAAACCAGTATTCTCATCCTTCAAAAATCAAAGCCGCCCTTGTTAAAATCCATTTCCTCCATTCAAATTTCAATTAGATGTCACGACCTTTATTTCCTCATATCGAAATCAACCATCCATATAAGAGGAAAAAAAGACAGAGAAGGGGCATAACGAATCGTGATAGGCGATGAGAGGCTGATCGACAGCGGAAGCGGGTCATTACAGTGGTATTTCTTAGGTCTTTGTATTGGATTGCTTTATTTAATTTTCTAGTTTTCCATTCAATGTGATCCGGTGTGATCGCGGCCACTTAGATTTCTGGTTTACTATTAATATGATCTGGCGCGATTGCGGTTTTTTGGTTTACTAGTTATTAGAATTCAGACTTCTCTCGGATTTCGACATCTGGATTTATGGACTTCTGGATCAAACAAAACATATCTTCCATAGAAAGACACGTTTCAAAGGGCAAGTGTTTACAAGGCAGACATGCTTTAGAATTCTGGCTATCAGAGTGCTCAGGACGTGAGTATGGACTTAGAAGAGTTTGGAGCAATTTAGATGAAGTCGTGGAATTCTAAAAAAACATGGATTTTTGGTTCGGTGTTTCGGGATTGGTATAACCCCGAGTAACACATCTGTATCGATACGACTCCTAATTGTTCAGGAATTGGAAAAATCACACCAAGTATCCCGATATCGATCCTTCGTATCCGAGGATCGGTATTTCATGTGGCGATGGAATTTAATATCCTGCCCGTGGCATTGAGATTTCGTATCCCTGATGTTGGCTTTGAGGGATCAATATTTCCAGATTCAATTTCCAGGATCATTGTAAATGCAAACAAGGATTCAAGGATCGGTACTTCCCCTTCTTTCTTCTGGATCAATATAAATCATGGTCTCAGGATCGACATTGGTTTATTCTTATCCCAAGAAGCGAAATGAAGACAGCAATTGGATTAGATATTCGAAACAATGCTGAATTTTGGCTAAGTGCCCAGGGTTTCGTACCGATCCCACAATATGAAAATTGGTGGATACAAATCTTATATCCTTATGCCTATAAATAGGCTTATCCTTGGCTGTTTCCGGAATCTTTGGCTCATTTTGGTTGCACACGGTATTCTTAGTTTTGGATCTTTTTAATGGCTTCCTTCATGGCTTTTTGGACTTCGGAGACTTCTTTAGACATGTGAACTTCTCATTGGCATTTGAATTGCATTTTTGGACACTTGACTTGCTATTTGTGCACTTTTCGACATAGCTTCTTCTTGTTTTGGATATTTGGACTATATGATGGAGACTGTTCTTGAAACGACCCAAACTCGCCCTTACGGGAAAGCCCAAATTGCTTTGAGAACACGACGCATCAGAACACAAACAATAGAACATTTCATTGCTTATTACAACATTTACATCAGAGTACAAGAATATATCAGAGTACGAATAAATATTACACATTGGTAATACAATATCAGAGATTTAAATTACAAAGCAGCGGAAAAATAAAACATAACACAACCGAAAGAAATAGATGGATACAGAGCTTTCCGAATAAAGCTTCAGCTATAAATCCAGGATCCTGGAAAAGAAATATCTGCAAAACCAAAACTACTAGCTGCCCGTGTGGAAAATATGGGCACCCAGAGTTTAGGTTAAAACAATATACTCCATGTCAGTAATGGGACTGGTGTAAGAACTAAAAACATTTATTAATCTTTAATTTTAAAGTGGGGAAATCATGGGACCACGCCGTATAACACGGAACGGGTTGAGCAGCGGGGGCGACGAAGGAGAGAGGGGCGCGGCGGTGGAGGCGCACCCCCGGCGGTGGCGCAGTCGACGAAGAAGGGGGCGCGATTTGTGGATCTGCGGTTTTTTTTTTTCCAGAAATCAACGGTAGAAGGGGGGGGGGGTAGTTAAGGAGATATATATATATTTATTTTATTTATTTTCCATTCAAAAGTATCTTTTAAAATCGAACTCGAAAAGAGGCCCAACGACTGTCGTCCATAGCTAATTACCCCCATTCCGAGCACAATGGGATATGTATCGTAAGCTGATTCAATCGTTTCAATCAGTTTCCGTTAAATTTACATTTAAATCACTATATTGAATTTTAAACGTACATTTCAAATTACCGGGGTCACATACTAACTAGAAAAATTCCAGAAAAATATTTTCTAGCTTCGTATTGACGATACGGTCCTAACAAAACTAATTTCGTCAAATTCTGAGATCGTTTGAAAAATGGCCATTTTCTGGTCGACCCGAATTAATTGAAACTGTTCAAAACACGTTTAACTTCGCCACGCTCACATACTAATTCAGAAAATTATGAATTTTGAAACCTAGCAATAATATGACATCCCGGATCCAACAAAAGTGGTTTCGTCAAAAACCGAGGTCGTTTGCAAAATTCCCATTTTTAAGGGCCTGAATTCCATAGCGACTATTCAGAATTTTCAACTGGACATATCTTTTGATCCCTGCTATGAAATTTCGATTCATCGGATTCGTTGGAAAGATCTTATCAATTAGATCCTAATGTTTTTGGTTTCACTAAAATCCGGATTGTTTTGCACCTGGTACATTCAATTGAAGTTTGAAATCGAATTATCGAACTACCGCGCCATTTTCAATTCTAATTATAATTATATATAATTATATATATATTCTAACGACGACGTATATAATATATACGTTCTAATTCTATTCAAAATAAATTTCTCGTCGATATTATTTAAAATAATTCATTTTAAATAATCAAAATTCGCTAAAATTGCCAAAATAAAATTTTCAAACTGGCTCGCATTTTACGGGTTGTTACAATCTCCCCCACTTAAAACTTTTCGTCCCCGAAAAGGAACAAAGTCGAAAGTGGTTTGATTATTCAACTCTACGCTCGATCTGGCTTCCATTCTCCAACTTTTCAGTTTCTGAGAATTTTCTAAAATTTCAAAAATTTGGCTAACACCCTAAATTTTCGAAAAATTTCGCCATAACCTCCCCTGCACCGGGAGCATCGGGGAATTTCAAATAGCTTCCCCGGTCCTTCAGATCTCAAAAAGAAAAAGAAAAAGCCAATAGGCTCATAAAATCATCATCACCCAAACAAAACAGTAAATTATGTAGTAAACATGTACCTATTTGTCGGGCAAACAAATTTTATTCTCTGGCTCTAGCCTCCTTGCTATGACCTGTTCAATGATATATATGTATATGCAAGACAATGCAACCAATTTTCAATACAATCCAATATTTGGTTCAGTTAGGCATAAATGGTTCAAAATTATCAAACAAATAAACAAACAACACAAACATCAATCAATTAGTGGATTAGAGTTTTCAAATTGATAACTTTGATACATAGTCAAAAATCAGATTTTTGATGCCAAATCACAACAATAGGCCCTATCTAATTTTGGTTCTCGCACCAGTCAATAGGAAATATATAGATATTACACGTTCGTCACTCGAATATAAATTCTAATGATGGAGCTCCATCATCAAAATCATCTCCGGGCGATTAGAGGGTAATTCTATATCTATCCAGTATATTAAAACTTCAAATACACGTTTGCAAGGCGTATATGCAAAATCTTTGTATACTGGACTGTCCTAATCAATATAAAATAAATATTCAAATACGTATATAATGATTTAAATTTTCAAAACAAAATTTGTTTTCATTTTAAAAATATACTCTTCACACTCGTTCTAGGATACTACTGATCCCATCTCTAACGAGTCATTCTCATTGGATATTACTAAGCCAATATCTGATGAATTCTTTCGTATGGTTCTAATGTGTCTTGTTCTCTGAGCTTTGTAAACCAAAGCTCTGATACCAACTGTGACGGCAAAGAATTTCGCTCGGTCCGAACCAGTCGCTAAACCGACCCAGACCGTTCGAAACGCCCTATCGTTGAGAACGCGACAAAATAGAACGCATATAAAAAGAACATTTCAATGTATATTACAACAATGCATCAGATTACAAGAGTATACTGAGTGCAAATGAATATTACACAGAAATAAATATCAGAGGTTTTAAATTACATTTAAATACATAGCAGCGGAAAATAATACAATACACAACTAGAAGTAGATATACGGATACAAAGCTTTCCGGATATCGTTCCAGCTGTAAACCAGGATCCTGTGAATATAAATCTGCAAAACCAAAACTACTAGCTGCCCGTGCGGAAAATAGGGGCACCCCGAGTTTAGGTTAAAACAATAAACTCCAGGTCAGTCATGTGACTGGTGTGAGAACTAAAACAGTTATAATTCTTTATTTTAAAGTTCGGTAAATCAAGGGACCACGCCGTATAACACGGAACGGGTTTCCTCCCAAGAATACCAGTGCATAAAACAAACAGCGCAATTCTAAATAAAGAAAAATGAAGCTGTTATAAGACCCAGGTCCCATCACACAATGCAACGCAAGCCGGAGGATAGGGTTTTTACCTTATAACAGCCAAAGCATGCTTGATACGTTTAAAACACATTATTTGATACTATTATAAGTGCATAGCGTATAAAACAACTTCAAATCATAAGTATCAATCATAGGCGGCATGAGCGCCCCATCCCACTATGTCGCCATACTAGGCTCTACAAATAAAACCGCAAATGTCACGTATTTGGAAATTGGATTTCCATCTATGAACCGAGGCAAAAGATAGTCCTCAACCGATTCGAGACAATCTAGCCCATGTCTCAGGATCAGAACGCATCAACCCTTTAGATCGTCAGGGCCGGTCCACCGATGTGGATTATTATGCCTGAACACTACGTTTCCCCACCCTATGGGGTGTAAGTGAGCCAACTAAATGACTCCATCGGTTCGAGAACGACCGATCAATCCGAGGCGCCTCGCAACAGCAACAACCACATAAGTCAAACTCGTCAGGGCGTGTAAAACCACTGACGCCACTTCTAGCTAGAAAGAAACGCAAGTCCTCCCTGAGGTCCGTCTCCCGTTTTTGGTTCATACCGGGTGTGAAACACGCGAGGTAAACGTTACACAAAGCTACGCCACAAAGGCCGTGCTTTGATCATCACCACAAGACTTTGCTTTTCAACAGAAGCCTCGATCAATTGCCACTTAGGCATGCCACACAGGCAATTCACTCCATGCGTTTGATATCCATCAATATATAACCCCTGAGCTCGTACGTCTCAGAGAAGGGCGTTAAGCAAGAGAATAAATTCTCCGCCGCCAAACAGATATATATTTAATAGAAATCAATCACACAGACTAAAATCCAATGTCAGACACACAGTCCATTTACAAGTCCGTTCTGGGGCTGAACGAAACCGGAGGCACCTAGTACCCCGCATATCCATCGATCTCCAAGCACGTCTGGACGATCACCAACTGTTTCCATCTTCTTGGGTGTACAGCCCAATCAAGATCATCAGTAAGCACCCAAACGACGTGAAGACTTCCGGTCTTCGACCACCGTCTTCATCTTCGACACCACGTCGAATCAGTTATTCAGAATGGGATAAACCCGGTCTTTCTGAATAACTCGCGTATATATTATAAAAGTGTTACACAAACACAACATACGCCTCATTCCAATTCAGAATATTCTTTTATTCAAATATTCCTATACTTTGGGAAAAGTTCCCATTAATTTTATCCAAGATAAATTCTTTAAATTTATTCT
Organism: Allium sativum; assembly: GCA_030737875.1. Classification (NCBI taxonomy): domain Eukaryota; kingdom Viridiplantae; phylum Streptophyta; class Magnoliopsida; order Asparagales; family Amaryllidaceae; genus Allium; species Allium sativum. The sequence continues at coordinate 423,004,163 of CM060922.1, forward strand.
TTAATCTCCTTTGAATATCAATTCAAACTAGTCGGGATTAGCGAACCATACCGAAGTAATCATTTATTTTATTTCCCAATCCCAACCTATTCATCCCATGAAGTAAAGCTGGTAATACTTCATATCTAACACCACAGTGTTATCGGTAAATTCAATTACCATTTCACGTTCAAATCTAATTAAAGATTTAACCATCGCCTGGAGCAAAACTGGTGATACTCCATTTTCGATCATTTCAATCTAATTAAAGATTCATTAAAACTCCACTTAGTTTTAATCTTTAACTGGGTTAAAGAATCGGTGTCTTGTAAAACACGGTTCACGATAAACCCAAAATCACATTCCATTAATTATCGGGTTAAAGAACAAGTGTTATTTAAAACACTGTTCACGATAAACCCAAAAATCAATACCAATTCAATTCCAATTAAATATCGTTTAATTGGTACACTTCATTAAATCTAAATAAAAAGATTTAATTTTTTTTCTCAACTGGGTTCAAGAACAGTGTTAGTGAAGACACCATTCACGACAAACCCAAATCACATTTGATATTCAATACAAGGCTCTGAATAGAAAATATATCGGCTTATATTTAATATCAAATTCTACGACTAACAAATGTCGTATTGGAAATAACGATATAAATATATATCTTTCAAATTTCCATAACAACATCTGTATAATCACGAATTCCAACATCGAAATATTCCGAAGACAATTTCGATTCAAATCCACTCCAATGCAATCATTGGAAATTTTGGTTATTTTCAAAACCCTTTTCAAATTCAATTTATTTATTTAAAAATAAATAGAATTATAATTCTAGTTCAAAACTAGTTCATTTCGATAAAAATCTATTTTTATCCTTTCAAATATGGAGTTTTTCATCCCAATCCTTTCTAAATCATTTCTTATGATTTTGCACAAATTATTACTATTTTTAATAATTTTATCAAGGCCCGTACAGTCGATTTCCATCAATGGCCATCGAACTGCACTTACAGCGACCTTTTTCAAATTTGATTGGGACGTAACTCCAAATCCAACCGTTAGATTTCAAATTTCTAATATTCGTTAGAAAGCTCTTTTCGATACGAACCCAACGCTTTCGGTTTTAGGAGAATCCGACGGTCGGATCTCCCGTAATGTCCGTTTGAAATGAATGGTCGAAATTCACGAACTGCCGCGGCGCGGCGCGTTCTATTCAGGCCATTATATTATATATATAATATATATAATATATATTTCGTCGATTTCTATTTAAAACGAATTATATAAATAGTTTTAAATTCGTTTCAAAAGCAATTTCAACTTCCTTTTCAATTCAAATCAAAATTGAATTCTTCTTTATAAATTCGTTTTAAAAATTCATTTCTATTCAATTCAAATTTCAATTCAATTTGAATTCATTTCAATTCGCTTTCAATTCAATTTGAATTCGTTTTCAATTCAATTCATTTCGAAATCGTTTTCAATTCAATTCATTTCGAAATCGTTTTCAATTCAATTCATTTCGAAATCGTTTTCAATTCAATTCATTTCGAAATCGATATAAATATCGTTCATGTCAAAATGGCGTCAATCTAATCAACACGGCTTCATAAATTTCTATTTTCAAATATTCTATTTCAAATATTTCTTTTTCAAAATAGTTGTTATTATCAAAATATTTCGTTCAACACATGACCAATCTCAATGTATGAGTACTGTCAACACATGAACCTTTATTTTATAATATTCTTTATTTTTCAAATTGGAATGAGGCCCAATCAATTACCATATAAAATTAATTATATGGATTTTCATACAACTCATGTATATAATAGCATTGAAAAATAATCAACCATCAACAAAAGTGCACTACACTGTATAAGCATCAAATATAGATATCTAACGCTTATAACAGCCATTCAATCAATCGATCGACATATTTAATCAATCAGGATGAGTGAACTTCAAATTTCATCCCAACACCCATGTGGGGTTTCAAACAATCAAACACAGATTTTATTTGTGCAGTTGGGCGATGTGTAAAATTTATCGTCCCAATCAGTGTCCTTCAAATAGGTGTACATAAACAAACCGTCCGGTTTGTAAATGAATATTTATTTATTCCCCTTCACGTAAAAAATTATATTTTTAACGATAAAACATTTTATTCAATCTATGAATATTCTATTCGGTTCATTTATTCAATAAAATGATATTTTTATTTTTCTAACATATTTTAGAAAATTTCGGCGGCATAACGGCACGATACTAGAAACGGGACAAGGCCTAGCCTTATCCCCAGTCTAGTGAAGGCCCACGCCATTCACACATCAATCAAATCACCAAACAACCAAATTCAAATCAAATCAAATCATATAACTAATCTATGCAACCAAACAAACAAGTCCATGGTCTGTGGACGATTGTGTCGGGTGCTACTAAGCACCGTCTGCATCCTAGTATATATATATAAATAGAAATGAAATTGAAAGGTGAGAAATTCTCACCGAAAGCTATCCAAGCTCCACGGCACTTCATTTGCAGAAGTCTTCGTCGTTTCGCCTTTTTGTCACCTTCGTTGTCCTCTTTCACTACATATGTAAAAATCGAATTTTTACTGGTATTCCATATATAAAAATCATATTTTTATTTCGAAGTTCTATATATAAAAATCATATTTTAATTTCGAAGTTCAATATATAAAAATCATATTTTTATTTCGAAGTTCAATATATAAAAATCATATCTTTATTTCGAAGTTCAATATATAAAAATCATATCTTTATTTCGAAGTTCAATATATAAAAATCATATCTTTATTTTGAAGTTCAATATATAAAAATCATATTTTTATTTCGAAGTTCAATATATAAAAATCATATTTTTATTTCGAAGTTCAATATATAAAAATCATATTTTTATTTCGAAGTTCAATATATAAAAATCATATTTTTATATGATTAACATACAAATAAAGAACAAATCCTTTTGAATTAAAACCCTAAACTTTTCTATGTAAAAATCCAAACTTTTTATAAATTAAAATTTTAATCTTTCCTCGCTTTACTTCACATTAACACTGAAATCAAAGAACGTTTTTTTTATAGATAAAAACTGAAATTAAATGTACATCAACGTAAAACTTACTGTCGATCGAACGAGGAGGAGTAAGGCTTGCACGCTGCATCGGAGGGTGTTTTTATTTGCTCGGCAGGCGGTGTCGGCGCGACTGGAGGTGGGAACTGCGTTGGTTGCGCGCTCCTAGGGTTGGCGAGTTCGGATCTGGCGAGGGAGGCTGCTCGGGATCTCGGCGTGCGGCGATCGGAGGCGGAGATGAGCTGGTGGTGGTGGCGGGTTCCTATGAGGGAGGGTGCGATGGCTTCCAAACGGGTAGGGGGGGTAGGGCTTCTCGTTTCAGCGTGTGGGAGGGAGAGAGGGGTGCCGAGGAGTTAGGAGGCGGGGGCGACGAAGGAGAGAGGGGCGCGGCGGTGGAGGCGCACCCCCGGCGGTGGCGCAGTCGACGAAGAAGGGGGCGCGATTTGTGGATCTGCGGTTTTTCTTTTTTTCTTTTTTTTATTTTATTTTCAGAAATCAACGGTAGAAGGGGGGGTAGTTAAGGAGATATATATATATATATATTTTATTTTATTTTATTATTTTCCATTCAAAAGTATCTTTTAAAATCGAACTCGAAACGAGGCCCAACGACTGTCGTCCATAGCTAATTACCCCCATTCCGAGCACAATGGGATATGTATCGTAAGCTGATTCAATCGTTTCAATCAGTTTCCGTTAAATTTACATTTAAATCACTATATTGAATTTTAAACGTACATTTCAAATTACCGGGGTCACATACTAACTAGAAAAATTCCAGAAAAATATTTTCTAGCTTCGTATTGACGATACGGTCCTAACAAAACAAATTTCGTCAAATTCTGAGATCGTTTGAAAAATGGCCATTTTCTGGTCGACCCGAATTAATTGAAACTGTTCAAAACACGTTTAACTTCGCCACGCTCACATACTGATTCAGAAAATTACGAATTTTGAAACCTAGCAATAATATGACATCCCGGATCCAACAAAAGTGGTTTCGTCGAAAACCGAGGTCGTTTGCAAAATTCCCATTTTTAAGGGCCTGAATTCCTTAGCGACTATTCAGAATTTTCAACTGGACATATCTTTTGATCCCTGCTATGAAATTTCGATTCGTCGGATTCGTTGGAAAGATCTTATCAATTAGATCCTAATGTTTTTGGTTTCACTAAAATCCGGATTGTTTTGCACCCGGTACATTCAATTGAAGTTTGAAATCGAATTATCGAACTACCGTGCCATTTTCAATTCTAATTATAATTATATATAATTATATATATATTCTAACGACGACGTATATAATATATACGTTCTAATTCTATTCAAAATAAATTTCTCGTCGATATTATTTAAAATAATTCATTTTAAATAATCAAAATTCGCTAAAATTGCCAAAATAAAATTTTCAAACTGGCTCGCATTTTACGGGTTGTTACATTACTCCACATGAATCTTAGTTTAAAATAAAACAACGTAATGCTTTTTGGAAAAATGAAGCTATTATAAGACTCAGGTCCCATCACACAATGCAATGCAAGCCGGAGGATAGAGTTTTACCTTATAATAGCCAAACATGTTTGGTACGTTTAAAAAATATTATTTTGATATTACTATAAGTGTATAGTGTCAAAGCAACTTCAAATATAAATGTATCAATCATAGACGACATAGTACCCCATCCTACTATGTCGCCATACTAGTTCTACAACAAAAATCAAAAAGTCACGTGTTGGAAATTGGGTTTCCATCATGAGTCAAGGATAAGGATGGCCTCCTTACCGATTTGAGACACTCTAGCAAATGTCTCAGGGAACAGACACTGGCGAACCCTTGGATCCTGCAGGGCCGGTCCACAAATACTTTAGTGGATTAGTTATGACTGAACACACGTTTCCCAATCTTATATGACCTATAACTTGGCCAGTAGCGACCAATATCCGAGGCTCCTCATTCCATCATCCACATAAATAAAAAAATCTGGGCTCCATACCATGACACCACTTCTAGCTAGAAAGAAACTTCGTGCAGTCCATGTGTTCCCTTATCCCATTTTTGACTCATACCGGGTGTGAGGCTCGCGAATTTACGCTACAACACAAAGCTATGCTAATTAAAGCTGTGCTTTGATCATTAACCATAAGGCTCTGCTTTTCAACAAGAGTCTTGATCGTTTTCATCTTAGCATGCCACATTGTCAATTCAAACGCCATGCAACTGATGTTTATCAATATATAACCTCTAAACTCGAATGTCTCAGAGAAGGGTGTTAAGGAAGAGAATAAATTCTCCGCCACCAAACAGACATATATTTAATAGAAATCAATTAGCACAAAATGAAATCCAATGTCAGACACACACTCATTTACAAGTCCGTTTTGGGTCTGAACGAAACCGAAGGCACCTTATTCATCGTCCCATATGTCCAATACAGGAGAGAAGTCCTCGCATATCCATTTATCTCCAAGTACGTCTAGACGATCACCACTTATTACCTTGTCTTGGGTATACAGCCCAATCAAGACATCAATAGTCATCCAAACGATGTGAAGAACTCCGGTCTTCAACCACCGTCCTCATCTTCAACTTTTGGTCATCGTATTAATTATTCAGAATAGGTTAGACCTGGCCTTTCCGAAAAATTCACTATTTTATAATCAAGTGCTATAAAAACACTCATACGCCTCATTCCAATTCGGAATATTCATTTATTCCAATATTCATATTTTTACGGAAATGTTCCCATTAATTTTATCAAAGATAAATTCTCTTAAACTTATTCTTTAATCTTCTTTTGGATCTCAATTTCAAAAGATTTTATTTTATCTTTTCACAATTCTAAACCATGTACAGGTTTATCAACTAGTCGGGATTAACGAACCTTACCGAAATAATCATTTATTTATATTTTCACATCCTAACCTATTTATCCCATTCTCATTTTAATCTAACTAAAGATTCATTTAAAACTCTAATTCAGTTTTAATCTCAAAAATCATTACTTAATGATTATCCAAGTTTTTAGGAAATAAATCCTGTTTTTACTTGGGTTAAAGAACCAATGTCCTTTAAAACACAGTTCACGATAAACCAAAATCATTTCCATGAAAATGGAATCTACACGGAAAACAAGTCAATATATAATCAATATAAATTTCCATATCAGACTTATAATATAAATGGAATAGCAGCAAAACCCTTTAAATTCCATATATAGTAATGGTCCTTCATTCACAGAAGCTCATCTCAATTATTACCAAATCGAATTCCATTCAATCCCAATTTAGGATATTAAATTGGAAAACTTTACTTTAGAAATTTTCCATTTAAATCTTAATAAAAGCTTTATAAATTCCAAATTATATTTTCACTGTTAATTTGGTTAAAGAACAAATGTCGTTTAGAACACCATTCACAATAAACTCACAATCAACTTTCATTTCAATTCTAATTAAATATTAATTAATTAGTTAACTTCTCAAAATCTTAATTAAAAGATTTATTCTTTCTCATTGGGGTTTAAGAACAGTGTTATTTAAGACACTATTCACGACAACCCAAAATCTAATTTATTTTATTCAATTCCAATTAAATATTAATTAATTGAAAAACTTCATTAAATCTTAATTAAGGATTTATTTTTTTCTCATCGGGGTTTAAGAACAGTGTTATTTAAGACACTATTCACGACAAACCCAAAATCCAATTTAACATTAAATAAAAGGTTCTGAATAGAAATTATATCGATGTATATTCAATATCAAAATTCCGAAATCAACAAATATCATGTTGGGAATAACGATATTTATATCTTCCAAATTACCATAACAATATCTATATAATCATGGAATCCAATATCAAAATATTCTGAAGATTATTTCTTCTCAAATACATTCCAATTCACACATTGGAAAATTTGGTTATATCAAAACCATTGCAAATCCAATTTATTATTTATAAATAATTCGAATATTATTATAGTTAATAACCAGTTCATTTCGATAGAAATACATATTTATCTTTTGTAACTTATAGTTTTTCATCCAAAATCTTTCCAAATTATTAATTATGATTTTAAATAATTTTTCCATATTTTAAAAATTTAATCAATGCCCGTTCAGTCGGTTTCCAATAACGGCCACCGAACTGCATCCATAGCGACCTTTTCCAAATTTGATTTGGACATAATTCCAAATCCAACCGTTAGATTTCAAACTTCTTATATTCATTGGAAAGCTCTTTTCGATACGAACCCACCAGTTCCAGTTTTAGGAGAATCCGACGGTCAGATCTCCCATTACATCAATTTGAAGTTAATGGTTGAAATTCGCGAACGGTCGCTGCGATGACGCGTTCTTTTCAGGCCATTAGATATATAATATATATACATTTCATCGATTTCCAATTAAAACATATTTTATAAATCATATATATATTCATTTTAAAACGATTCCAACTTCATTTTCAGTTTTAAATCAAAATTGAATATTCTATATCTTTATCATATTAAAATGATAATTTTTCAAAATATTAAATTTTGGAATCACTTCTTTTCGATATTCATTATAAAACGAATAGTTCGATCGATAAAAAGGCGCTTAACTGCATAACTATTTTTATTGTTCAAAAATTTTATTTAACACATGAATATGTCATTTACTTCATTAACATGTTAAAAATAATATTTTTTATCTAACAAAAATATTTTAACACATGATTCTTTTTTCCTTCTTCATTTACACGTTAAAGATGACATTTTTTTATCTTTATCTAACAAAAATGTATTTTAACATATGCTTCCTTTTTTTCTTGATTAACATGTTAAAGATGACTTTTATTTATTTATTTAACAAAAATGTATTTTAACACATGATTTTTTTATTCTTTATACATACAATAAAAATGTGATTTTTATTGTTAAAACATTTTATTTCAAAAATATTCTTTATTTTAAAAGATTCTTTATTTTAAAAATATTCTTTATTTAAAAATGTTCCTTTATTTCTGAATCGGAATGCGACTCAATCAATTACCAAATAATTTCAGTTATATGGATTTCATAAATCGCATGTATGAAAAAATAATGATAAATAATCATCAAACAGTCCATTCGCACCCAGAGTGAAATTTACAACCGTGTGAGCATTAAAATAATTAAATAACGCTCATCACAGCCTGTCAATCCATCGATTGACATACAACTAAATATTGGGACTAGTGTATGTCAAATATCATCCTAATACCCATGTGGGGTTTTCAAACAACAACAGTTTATTTAAATAAATCATTGGTTAATAAGTTTAATCAATTATAATTTAGTTTGAATTATTTTCTATTTAACTAACTTTTACTGTTCAAATTAGAAATGAATATTTATAATTTAATTTCAACTACCATATTTATGTTACATTATTTTTAATATGTTAACATTTCAACATCACAAACAACACATAATACAGTTAACTTAAATCATCCATGGTTTGCGGACGAGGGAAGTGATCTAACATGCACCGTATACAATTTATAATAATTAAACTAATAAAAATCTACACTAGCAATTTTATATATTTTCCAGTTTCGAAAACAAATAAATAACTATGCAGAATTTTTAGTGAGGAGTTCTCGCCTTCATTTCCACTCCGTCAGTCTTTAACTGGCAGTTTTGGTGCCGTTTGGGTTTTAATTTGCCCCAAATTCCAACTTGCTCCAAATTGGACCCAGTTAGTGTTGTTGCGAAGCTCTTGACTCCAGATCGCAACGGATCAGAAGTCATTATATTTTGACATCGTATGTGAAAGATATTGCGTTACGAACATTGATTTATAATTAAGATAATTAATTAAATTATTAAAACCCTAAATTACCCTAAATTTTTTGGCCAACATTGTTCACCGTCCTCCTAGAGCTCGCGCCGCCGCCTGGGACCACTTGCGCTGCCGCCGACCAACGGAGTCCCTTCCCCCATCCTTCACGCCCCTACACCTGTCGCCGCCACCTCCTAGTGTCGTTGTTAACCTGAAATCGCTCGACGACCAGAATTGGGGAAAACCCCAAATTCCACCGCCTCCGACCATGACACGGTCGTGTACTGTGAAAACCCGTAACTTCCCCGTAAAGGAAAGCGTCGGATAGTTCGAGAACAAGCCACAACAGAACACATACAGAAGAACATTTCATTGTATATCACAACAATGCATCAGATTACAAGAATATACAGAGTATAAACAAATAAATATTACACAGAAATTTCGGAGATTTAAATTACATTTAAATACATAGCAGCGGAAAATAATACAATACAAATACACAACTAGGATGAGATATACGGATACAAAGCTTTCCGGATATCGTTCCAGCTGTAAACCAGGATCCTGTTAATATAAATCTGCAAAACCAAAACTACTAGCTGCCCGTGTCAAAATAAGGGCACCCAGAGTTTAGGTTAAAACAATAAACTCCAGGTCAGTCATGGGACTGGTGTGAGAACTAAAACAGTTAATCTTTATTTTTAAAGCTAGGTAAATCAAGGGACCACGCCGTATAACACGGAACGGGTTTCCTCCCAAGAACACCAGTGCATATAAGTAAACAACGCAATGCTTTTCTAAAAATGAAGCTATTATAAGACCCAGGTCCTATCACACAATGCAACGCAGCCGAGGATAGGGTTTTCCCTTATAATAGCCAAACATGCTTAGTACGTTTAAAACAAATCATTTGATACTACTATAAGTGCATAGTGTATAAAACAACTTCAAATCATAAGTATCAATCATAGGCGGCATGAATGCCCCATAACACTATGTCGCCATATACAAGTTTACAATCAAAACCACAAGACGTCGTATTGGAAGTTGGGTTATCATTTATGGTATGAACCGAGGCTAGGGGCAAGATCCTCACCGATTCGAGACGCTCTAGTCCGCCCCTCAGGAACAGCCGCAACTGCCCCTTGGATCGTCAGGGCCGGTCCACCGATGTGGATTATTATGCCTGAACACTACGTTTCCCCACCCTATGGGGTGTAAGCCTGGCCCGTCAGCCGACCAGAAGCATCGGCCGAAACCGATATCACGAGGCGCCTCGCTTTTCAGCAAGTAATAATAAGCAATATCCACATGAGTCAAACTCGTCAGCCAGTTCAAGCACTGACGCCACTCCTAACTAGAAAGAAATGCATGTCCTCCCTGATGTCCGTCTCCCGTTTTTAGTTCATACCGGGTGTGATACTCGCGAATCAACGTTACACAAAGCTACACCACAAAGGCCATGCTTCGATCATCAACCACAAGACTTTGCTTTTCAACAGAAGCCTTGATCATTTGCCACTTAAGCATGCCACACAGGCAATTCACTCCATGCGATTGATATCCATCAATATATAACCCCTGAGCTCGTACGTCTCAGAGAAGGGCGTTAAGCAAGAGAATAAATTCTCCGCCGCCAAACAGATATATATTTAATAGAGATCAATCACACGGACTAAAATCCAATGTCAGACACACAGTCCATTTACAAGTCCGTTCTGGGTCTGAACGAAACCGGAGGCACCTAGTACCCCACATATCCATCGATCTCCAAGTACGTCTGGACGATCACCAACTGTTTCCATCTTCTTGGGCGTACAGCCCAATCAAGATCATCAGTAATCACCCAAACGACGTGAAGACTTCCGGTCTTCGACCATCGTCTTCATCTTCGACTTATCGTCGTATCAGTTATTCAGAATGGGATAAACCCGGTCTTCCCGAATAACTCGCGTATATTTTAAATAAGTGTTACACAAACACAACATACGCCTCATTCCAATACATCAGTCACTAATCGTAAATTAATCAAGAGAATAAGTCCCCAAATATTAACCCTGAAGGTCGAAACCAACATCAGATCAATATCCAGGAAACCATTCTGCTTGGCTAACCGACAGTTAGTTTCTAATTTTCACATTCATAGGGAGAGGTTCCCATTAATTTTATCCAAGGTAAATTCCTTGAATTTATTCTTTAATCTATTTTTGAATATCAATTCAAACTAGTCGGGATTAGCGAACCTTACCGAAGTAATCATTTGTTTTAATTTCCCAACCCCAACCTATTCATCCCATGAAGTAAAACTGGTAATACTTCATATCTAACACCACAGTGTTATCGGTAAATTCAATTACCATTTCACGTTCAAATCTAATTAAAGATTTAACTATCGCCTGGAGCAAAACTGGTGATACTCCATTCTCGATCATTTCAATATAATTAAAGATTCATTAAAACTCCACTTAGTTTTAATCGTTAACTGGGTTAAAGAATCCGTGTCATTTAAAACACAGTTCACGATAAACCCAAAATCACATTCATTAATTATCGGGTTAAAGAACGAGTGTTGTTTAAAACACTGTTCACGATAAACCCAAAAATCAATATCAATTCAATTCCAATTAAATATTATTTAATTGGTACACTTCATTAAATCTAAATAAAAAGATTTAATCTTTTCTCAACTGGGTTCAAGAACAGTGTTAGTGAAGACACCATTCACGACAAACCCAAATCACATTTGATATTAAACACAAGGTTCTGAATAGAAAATATACCGGCTTATATTCAATATCAAATTCTGCGACTAACAAATATCGTATTGGAAATAACGATATATATATATCTTTCAAATTCCCATAACAATATCTGTATCATCACGAAATCCAACATCGAAATAATCCAAAGACAATTTCGATTCAATTCCATTCCAATATAATTATTGGAAATTCTGGTTATTTCTCAAACCCTTTTCAAATTCAATTTATTTTAAAAATAAATAGAATTATATTTCTAGTTCAAAACTAGTTCATTTCGATAAAAATCTATTTTTATCTTTTCAAATATGGAGTTTTTCATCCCAATCCTTTCTAAATCATTTCTTATGATTTTACACAAATTATTACTATTTTTAATAATTTTATCAAGGCCCGTACAGTCGATTTCCATCAATGGCCATCGAACTGCACTTACAGCGACCTTTTTCAAATTTGATTTGGACGTAACTCCAAATCCAACCGTTAGATTTCTAATTTCTAATATTCGTTAGAAAGCTCTTTTCGAAACGAACCTAACGGTTCCGGTTTTAGGAGGATCCGACGGTCGGATCTCCCGTAATGTCCGTTTGAAATAAATGGTCGAAATTCGCGAACTGCCGCGGCGCGTTCTATTCAGGCCATTATATTATATATATAATATATATAATATATATTTCGTCGATTTCTATTTAAAACGAATTATATAAATAGTTTTAAAATCGGTTCAAAAGCAATTTCAACTTCCTTTTCAATTCAAATCAAAATTGAATTCTTCTTTATAAATTCGTTTTAAAATTCATTTCTATTCAATTCAAATTTCAATTCAATTTGAATTCATTTCAATTCGTTTTCAATTCATTTTGAATTCGTTTTCAATTCAAGTCATTTCGAAATCGTTTTCAATTCAATTCATTTCGAAATCGTTTTCAATTCAATTCATTTCGAAATCGTTTTCAATTCAATTCATTTCGAAATCGTTTTCAATTCAATTCATTTCGAAATCGTTTTTCAATTCAATTCATTTCGAAATCGTTTTCAATTCAATTCATTTTGAAATGAATAAAATCGATATAAATATCGTTCACGTCAAAATGGCGTCAATCTAATCAACACGGCTTCATAAATTTCTATTTTCAAATATTCTATTTCAAATATTTCTTTTTCAAAATAGTTGTTATTATCAAAATATTTCGTTCAACACATGACCAATCTCAATGGATGAGTACTATCAACACATGAACCTTTATTTTATATTGATAAAGATGTAAATTTTATTACTAAAATATTTCGTTCAACACATGACCAATCTCAATGGATGAGTACTGTCAACACATGAACCTTTATTTTATATTGATAAAGATGTAAATTTTATTACTAAAATATTTCGTTCAACACATGACCAATCTCAATGGATGAAACTGTCAACACATGAACCTTTATTTTATATTATAAAGATGTAAATTTTAGTACTAAAATATTTCGTTCAACACATGACCAATCTCAATGGATGAGTACTGTCAACACATGAACCTTTATTTTATATTGATAAAGATGTAAATTTTATTACTAAAATATTTCGTTCAACACATGACCAATCTCAATGGATGAAAGTGTCAACACATGAACCTTTATTTTATATTATAAAGATGTAAATTTTAGTACTAAAATATTTCGTTCAACACATGACCAATCTCAATGGATGAAACTGTCAACACATGAACCTTTATTTTATATTATTCTTTATTTTTCAAATTGGATTGAGGCCCAATCAATTACCATATAAAGTTAATTATATGGATTCCATACAACACATGTATATAATAGCATTGAAAAATAATCAACCATCAACCAAAGTGCACTACACTGTATAAGCATTAAATATAGATATCTAACGCTTATAACAGCCTGTCAATCGATCGATCGACATATTTAATCAATCAGGATGAGTGAACTTTAAATTTCATCCTAACACTCGTTTGGGGTTTCAAACAATCAAACACATATTTTATTTGTGCAGTTGGGCGATGTGTAAAATTTATCGTCCCAATCAATGTCCTTCAAATAGGTGTACATAAACAAACCGTCCGGTTTGTAAATGAATATTTATTTATTCACATTCACGTTAAAAATTATATTTTTAACGATAAAACATTTTATTCAACCTATGAATATTCTATTCGGTTCATTTATTCAATAAAATGATATTTTTATTTTTCTAACATATTTTAGAAAATTTCGGCGGCATAACGGCACGATACTAGAAACGGGACGAGGCCTAGCCTTATCCCCGGTCTAGTGAAGGCCCACGCCATTCACACATCAATCAAATCCATTCATTTCACCACACAGTCAAATTCAAATCATCTAACTAATTTATGCAATCAAACAAACAAGTCCATGGTCTGTGGATGATTGTGTCGGGTGCTACTAAGCACCGTCTGCATCCTAGTATATATATATATATTACTAGAAAAAAGAAGTTGAAAGGTGAGAAATTCTCACCGAATTGCTATCCTAACTCCACGGCACTCCTTATGTAGGACACCTTCACCGTGCTTCCACTTGGTCCCATCGCACTCTCTTTCACACGGTATGCGTTAAAAATCACATTTTTATTTCAACGCTATATATATAAAAGATTATATTTTTAACACGCTTTTAAAATAGACAAAGATTATATTTTTACAATGCTATTAAATATATAGTTTCTGCCCTTTTAAATATAAAGTTCACTCCTTTTAAAATATAAAGGTTTCGCCTTTTAACTTCTAAAGTTCTCGCCTTTTAAATTCTAAAGTTTTCACCTTTTTAATTATAAAGTTTTCACCTTTTAAAATATAAAGTTCACGCCTTTTAAAATATAAAGGTTTCGCCTTTTAACTTCTAAAGTTCTCGCCTTTTAAATTCTAAAGTTTTCACCTTTTTAATTATAAAAATCGCATTTTTACTTTGCTTTTCAATATATAAAAATCGAATTTTTACTATGCTTTTCGATATATAAAAATCAAATCTTTTCTTCGATGTTCAATATACAAAAATCAAATCTTTTCTTCGATGTTCAATATACAAAAATCAAATCTTTTCTTCGATGTTCAATATACAAAAATCAAATCTTTTCTTCGATGTTCAATATACAAAAATCAAATCTTTTCTTCTTCAAACATTATATTTTTATACTTAAAAAAAATCAGGTTTTTTTCCTAATTAAAATCGGATAAAACAATATAAATAAAATAAAGAAATAAGAATAAAATAAACTTACAGTGTTCGTCGACTTGGGGGGGGGGGGGTTCACGCCAGTTGAGGAGGCCGGGGAGGTGGGGTCTTGGTGCTGGCGTCGGTCACAGGGTAGAGGGAGGAAACGGGATCGCGCTCAGCGCGAGGGAGGGGGTGCGGATACGAATTCGAGGGGGGGGGGGGTTTCGAACAGCAATCGCGAGCGAGGGGGGGACTTCGGTCGGCGGTGGGGTGAACGGAGGTGGAGCGCCTCCGGCGGCGTCATCGACGGCCCTCCGTCGCCCGTTTTTTCTCTTCCCTTTTTTTTTTATCCGATTGAATTTCTATCGGAGGGGGGGGGGGGCCTGGAGTATAAAGAGAGAAAGGGGCTTTTTTTTAATTATTTAATTAATTTAATTTTCCAACCAAAAAGCAACTTTTATTTTCGACCTCAAAACGGGGCCCACCGCCTGTCGTCCATAGCGTTTTACCCCCATTCCAAACACAATGGGATATGTTTCATAGGCTGATTCGGCTGTTACAATCAGTTTCCTTTGAATTTACATTTAAATCATTATATTGAATTTTAAACGTACATTTCAAATTACTGGGGCCGCATACGAACTTTAAAAATTCCAGAAAAATATTTTCTAGCTTCGTATTGACGATACGGTCCTAACAAAACTAGTTTCGTTGAATTCTGAGGCCGTTGGAAAAATGGCCAATTTCCAGTCGATTAAAATCAACTGAAACTGGTCAAACGCGTTTTTCTTTGCCACGCTCAGATATTGATTCGAAAAATTATGAAATTTGGAATCTAGCAATAATTTGACACTGCGGATCCAACAAAACTGGTTTCGTCGAATTCCGAGGTCGTTTGCAAAATGTCTATTTTTAAGGGCCTGAATTCCATAGCGACTATTCAGAATTTTCAACTGGACATATCTTTTGATTCTCGCTATGAAAATTTGATTTTTCGGATTCGTTGGAAAGATATCATCAATTAGATCCTAATGTTTTTGGTTTCACTAAAATCCGGATTGTTTTGCACCCGGTACATTCAATTGAAGTTTGAAATCGAATTATCGAACTACCGCGCCATTTTCAATTCTATTTATAATTATATATAAATATTTATATTCTAACGGCGACGTATATAATATATACGTTCGAATTCTATTCAAAATAAATTTATCGTCGATTTTATTTGAAATAATCTATTTTAAATATTCAAAATTCGTTAAAATAGCCAAAATAAAAATTTTAAACTGGCCCAGATTTTCGGGTTGTTACAATCTCCCCCACTTAAAACTTTTCGTCCCCAAAAAGGAACAAAGTCGAAAGTGGTTTGATTAATCAACTCTACGTTCGATCTGGCTTCCATTCTCCAACTCTTTAGTTTCTGAGAATTTTCAAAATTTCAAAAATTTGGCTAACACCCTAAATTTTCGAAAAATTTCGCCATAACCTCCCCTGCAATGGGAGCATCGGGAAATCTCAAATAGCTTCCCCGGTCCTTCAGATCTCAAAAAGAAAAAGAAAAAGCCAAGCGGCTAGCCAATAGGCTCATAAAATCATCATCACCCAAACAAAACAGTAAATTATGTAGTAAACATGTACCTATTTGTCGGGCAACAAATTTTATTCTCTGCTCTAGCCTCCTTGCTATGACCTGTTCAATATAAGTATATGTATATGCAAGCAAATGCGACCAATTTTCAATACAATTCAATATTTGTTTCAATTAGGCGTAATGGTTCAAAATTATCAAACAAATAAACAAACAACACAAACATCAATCAGTTAGTGGATTAGAGTTTCAAATTGATAATTTTGATACATATACAAAAATCATGTTTTTGATGCCAATTCACAATAATATATTCTAGCTATATTAGTTTTGGTTCTCACACCAGTCTAATGGAAATATATAGAAAATCACACCTTCGAAACTCGAACATAAATGTTGATGATGCGATCGCTATCATCAATATCATCTTCGGGCGACTAGAGTGTGATGCTATATCTATCCAATATATTAAAACTTTGAATACACGCGGATCAGACGTATACGCAAAATCTATATATACTGGATTGTCCACATCAATATAAATAAATAACCAAATACGAATAATTGATTTATATTTCAAAACAAGTTTTGTTTTCATTTTCAAAAATATACTCTTCACACTCGTTCTAGGATACTACTGATCCCATCTCTAACGAGTCATTCTCGTTGGATACTACTAATCCAATATCTGATGAATTCTTTCGTATGGTTCTAATGTGTCTTGTTCTCGAGCTCTGTAAACCAAAGCTCTGTGAAAACCCGTAACTTCCCCGTAAAGGAAAGCGTCGGATAGTTCGAGAACAAGCCACAACAGAACACATACAGAAGAACATTTCATTGTATATCACAACAATGCATCAGATTACAAGAATATACAGAGTATAAACAAATAAATATTACACAGAAATATCGGAGATTTAAATTACATTTAAATACATAGCAGCGAAAAATAATACAATACAAATACACAACTAGGATGAGATATACGGATACAAAGCTTTCCGGATATCGTTCCAGCTGTAAACCAGGATCCTGTGAATATAAATCTGCAAAACCAAAACTATTAGCTGCCCGTGTCAAAATAAGGGCACCCAGAGTTTAGGTTAAAACAATAAACTCCAGGTCAGTCATGGGACTGGTGTGAGAACTAAAACAGTTAATCTTTATTTTTAAAGCTAGGTAAATCAAGGGACCACGCCGTATAACACGGAACGGGTTTCCTCCCAAGAACACCAGTGCATATAAGTAAACAGCGCAATGCTTTTCTAAAAATGAAGCTATTTTAAGACCCAGGTCCTATCACACAATGCAACGCAGGCGAGGATAGGGTTTTCCCTTATAATAGCCAAACATGCTTAGTACGTTTAAAACAAATCATTTGATACTACTATAAGTGCATAGTGTATAAAACAACTTCAAATCATAAGTATCAATCATAGGCGGCATGAATGCCCCATAACACTATGTCGCCATATACAAGTTTACAATCAAAACCGCAAGACGTCATATTGGAAGGTGGGTTATCATTTATGGTATGAACCGAGGCTAGGGGCAAGATCCTCACCGATTCGAGACGCTCTAGTCCGCCCCTCAGGAACAGCCGCAACTGCCCCTTGGATCATCAGGGCCGGTCCACCGATGTGGATTATTATGCCTGAACACTACGTTTCCCCACCCTATGGGGTGTAAGCCTGGCCCGTCAGCCGACCAGAAGCATCGGCCGAAACCGATATCACGAGGCGCCTCGCTTTTCAGCAAGTAATAATAAGCAATATCCACATGAGTCAAACTCGTCAGCCAGTTCAAGCACTAACGCCACTCCTAACTAGAAAGAAACGCATGTCCTCCCTGATGTCCGTCTCCCGTTTTTAGTTCATACCGGGTGTGATACTCGCGAATCAACGTTACACAAAGCTACGCCATAAAGGCCGTGCTTCGATCATCAACCACAAGACTTTTCTTTTCAACAGAAGCCTTGATCATTTGCCACTTAAGCATGCCACACAGGCAATTCACTCCATGCGATTGATATCCATCAATATATAACCCCTGAGCTCGTACGTCTCAGAGAAGGGCGTTAAGCAAGAGAATAAATTCTCCGCCGCCAAACAGATATATATTTAATAGAGATCAATCACACGGACTAAAATCCAATGTCAGACACACAGTCCATTTACAAGTCCGTTCTGGGTCTGAACGAAACCGGAGGCACCTAGTACCCCGCATATCCATCGATCTCCAAGTACGTCTGGACGATCACCAACTGTTTCCATCTTCTTGGGTGCACAGCCCAATCAAGATCATCAGTAATCACCCAAACGACGTGAAGACTTCCGGTCTTCGACCATCGTCTTCATCTTCGACTTATCGTCGTATCAGTTATTCAGAATGGGATAAACCCGGTCTTCCCGAATAACTCGCGTATATTTTAAATAAGTGTTACACAAACACAACATACGCCTCATTCCAATACATCAGTCACTAATCGTAAATTAATCAAGAGAATAATTCCCCAAATATTAACCCCGAAGGCCGAAACCAACATCAGATCAATATCCGGGAAACCATTCTGCTTGGCTAACCGACAGTTAGTTTCTAATTTTCACATTCATAGGGAGAGGTTCCCATTAATTTTATCCAAGGTAAATTCCTTGAATTTATTCTTTAATCTATTTTTGAATATCAATTCAAACTAGTCGGGATTAGCGAACCTTACCGAAGTAATCATTTGTTTTAATTTCCCAACCCCAACCTTTTCATCCCATGAAGTAAAACTGGTAATACTTCATATCTAACACCACAGTGTTATCGGTAAATTCAATTACCATTTCACGTTCAAATCTAATTAAAGATTTAACTATCGCCTGGAGCAAAACTGGTGATACTCCATTCTCGATCATTTCAATCTAATTAAAGATTCATTAAAACTCCACTTAGTTTTAATCGTTAACTGGGTTAAAGAATCCGTGTCATTTAAAACACAGTTCACGATAAACCCAAAATCACATTCATTAATTATCGGGTTAAAGAACGAGTGTTGTTTAAAACACTGTTCACGATAAACCCAAAAATCAATATCAATTCAATTCCAATTAAATATTATTTAATTGGTACACTTCATTAAATCTAAATAAAAAGATTTAATCTTTTCTCAACTGGGTTCAAGAACAGTGTTAGTGAAGACACCATTCACGACAAACCCAAATCACATTTGATATTAAACACAAGGTTCTGAATAGAAAATATACCGGCTTATATTCAATATCAAATTCTGCGACTAACAAATATCGTATTGGAAATAACGATATATATATATCTTTCAAATTCCCATAACAATATCTGTATCATCACGAAATCCAACATCGAAATAATCCAAAGACAATTTCGATTCAATTCCATTCCAATATAATTATTGGAAATTCTGGTTATTTTTCAAACCCTTTTCAAATTCAATTTATTTATTTAAAAATAAATAGAATTATATTTCTAGTTCAAAACTAGTTCATTTCGATAAAAATCTATTTTTATCTTTTCAAATATGGAGTTTTTCATCCCAATCCTTTCTAAATCATTTCTTATGATTTTACACAAATTATTACTATTTTTAATAATTTTATCAAGGCCCGTACAGTCGATTTCCATCAATGGCCATCGAACTGCACTTACAACGACCTTTTTCAAATTTGATTTGGACGTAAATCCAAATCCAACCGTTAGATTTCTAATTTCTAATATTCGTTAGAAAGCTCTTTTCGATACGAACCCAACGGTTCCGGTTTTAGGAGGATCCGACGGTCGGATCTCCCGTAATATCCGTTTGAAATAAATGGTCGAAATTCGCGAACTGCCGCGGCGCGGCGCGTTCTATTCAGGCCATTATATTATATATATAATATATATAATATATATTTCGTCGATTTCTATTTAAAACGAATTATATAAATAGTTTTAAAATCGTTTCAAAAGCAATTTCAACTTCCTTTTCAATTCAAATCAAAATTGAATTCTTCTTTATAAATTCATTTTAAAATTCATTTCTATTCAATTCAAATTTCAATTCAATTTGAATTCATTTCAATTCGTTTTCAATTCAATTTGAATTCGTTTTCAATTCAATTCATTTCGAAATCTTTTTCAATTCAATTCATTTCGAAATCGTTTTCAATTCAATTCATTTCGAAATCATTTTCAATTCAATTCATTTCGAAATCGTTTCCAATTCAATTCATTTCGAAATCATTTTCAATTCAATTCATTTCGAAATCGTTTTTCAATTCAATTCATTTCGAAATCGTTTTCAATTCAATTCATTTCGAAATGAATAAAATCGATATAAATATCATTCACGTCAAAATGGCGTCAATCTAATCAACACGGCTTCATAAATTTCTATTTTCAAATATTCTATTTCAAATATTTCTTTTTCAAAATAGTTGTTATTATCAAAATATTTCGTTCAGCACATGACCAATCTCAATGGATGAGTACTGTCAACACATGAACCTTTATTTTATATTGATAAAGATGTAAATTTTATTACTAAAATATTTCGTTCAACACATGACCAATCTCAATGGATGAGTACTGTCAACACATGAACCTTTATTTTATATTGATAAAGATGTAAATTTTATGACTAAAATATTTCGTTCAACACATGACCAATCTCAATGGATGAAACTGTCAACACATGAACCTTTATTTTATATTATAAAGATGTAAATTTTAGTACTAAAATATTTCGTTCAACACATGACCAATCTCAATGGATGAGTACTGTAAACACATGAACCTTTATTTTATATTGATAAAGATGAAAATTTTATTACTAAAATATTTCGTTCAACACATGACCAATCTCAATGGATGAAACTGTCAACACATGAACCTTTATTTTATATTATAAAGATGTAAATTTTAGTACTAAAATATTTCGTTCAACACATGACCAATCTCAATGGATGAAACTGTCAACACATGAATCTTTATTTTATATTATTCTTTATTTTTCAAATTGGAATGAGGCCCAATCAATTACCATATAAAGTTAATTATATGGATTCCATACAACACATGTATATAATAGCATTGAAAAATAATCAACCATCAACCAAAGTGCACTACACTGTATAAGCATTAAATATAGATATCTAACGCTTATAACAGCCTGTCAATCGATCGATCGACATATTTAATCAATCAGGATGAGTGAACTTCAAATTTCATCCTAACACCCGTGTGGGGTTTCAAACAATCAAACACATATTTTATTTGTGCAGTTGGGCGATGTGTAAAATTTATCGTCCCAATCAATGTCCTTCAAATAGGTGTACATAAACAAACCGTCCGGTTTGTAAATGAATATTTATTTATTCACATTCGCGTTAAAAATTATATTTTTAACGATAAAACATTTTATTCAACCTATGAATATTCTATTCGGTTCATTTATTCAATAAAATGATATTTTTATTTTTCTAACATATTTTAGAAAATTTCGGCGGCATAACGGCACGATACTAGAAACGGGACGAGGCCTAGCCTTATCCCCGGTCTAGTGAAGGCCCACGCCATTCACACATCAATCAAATCCATTCATTTCACCACACAGTCAAATTCAAATCTAATCATCTAACTAATTTATGCAATCAAACAAACAAGTCTATGGTCTGTGGACGATTGTGTCGGGTGCTACTAAGCACCGTCTGCATCCTAGTATATATACATATATACTACTAGAAAAAAGAAGTTGAAAGGTGAGAAATTCTCACCGAATTGCTATCCTAACTCCACGGCACTCCTTATGTAGGACACCTTCACCGTGCTTCCACTTGGTCCCATCGCACTCTCTTTCACACGGTATGCGTTAAAAATCACATTTTTAGTTCAACGCTATATATATAAAAGATTATATTTTTAACACGCTTTTAAAATAGACAAAGATTATATTTTTACAACTCTATAAAATATATAGTTTCTGCCCTTTTAAATATAAAGTTCACTCCTTTTAAAATATAAAGGTTTCGCCTTTTAACTTCTAAAGTTCTCGCCTTTTAAATTCTAAAGTTTTCACCTTTTTAATTATAAAGTTTTCACCTTTTAAAATATAAAGTTCACGCCTTTTAAAATATAAAGGTTTCGCCTTTTAACTTCTAAAGTTCTCGCCTTTTAAATTCTAAAGTTTTCACCTTTTTAATTATAAAAATCGCATTTTTACTTTGCTTTTCAATATATAAAAATCGAATTTTTACTATGCTTTTCGATATATAAAAATCAAATCTTTTCTTCGATGTTCAATATACAAAAATCAAATCTTTTCTTCGATGTTCAATATACAAAAATCAAATCTTTTCTTCTTCAAACATTATATTTTTAT
This sequence comes from Allium sativum, assembly GCA_030737875.1. NCBI lineage: Eukaryota > Viridiplantae > Streptophyta > Magnoliopsida > Asparagales > Amaryllidaceae > Allium > Allium sativum. Next base: position 423,026,981 of record CM060922.1, read on the forward strand.
ACTTAAAAAAAATCAGGTTTTTTTTCCTAATTAAAATCGGATAAAAAAATATAAATAAAATAAAGAAATAAGAATAAAATAAACTTACAGTGTTCGTCGACTTGGGGGGGGGGGTTTCACGCCAGTTGAGGAGGCCAGGGAGGTGGGGTCTTGGTGCTGGCGTCGATCACAGGGTAGAGGGAGGAAGCGGGATCGCGCTCAGCGCGAGGGAGGGGGTGCAGATACGAATTCGAGGGGGGGGGGGGATTTCGAACAGCAATCGCGAGCGAGGGGGGGGGGACTTCGGTCGGCGGTGGGGTGAACGGAGGTGGAGCGCCTCCGGCGGCGTCATCGACAGCCCTCCGTCGCCCGTTTTCTCTCTTCCCTTTTTTTTTATTCGATTGAATTTCTATCGGGGGGGGCTCGAGTATAAAGAGAGAAAGGGGCTTTTTTTTAATTATTTAATTAATTTAATTTTCCACCCAAAATGCAACTTTTAATTTCGACCTCAAAACAGGGCCCACCGCCCGTCGTCCATAGCGTTTTACCCCCATTCCGAAAACAATGGGATATGTATCGTAGGCTGATTCGGCTGTTACAATCAGTTTCCTTTGAATTTACATTTAAATCATTATATTGAATTTTAAACATATGCCTCATCATCAGAATCATCTCCGGGCAACTAGAGTGTGATTCTATATCTATCTAGTATCTGAGGCTTCGAATACATGTTAATTATGCGTATATTCGTAACCTTCATATACTCGATTGTCCAAATTAAAATAAAATTATATACTCAATTACGTATAATTAGATTAAATTTTCAAAACTAAATTTGTTTCCATTTTTATTTATAAATAACACTTTTTACACTTGTTCTAGGATACTACTGATCCTATCTCTAACGAGTCATTCTTATTGGATATTACTAATATAATCTCTAATGAATTCTTTTGTTCGGTTCTAATGTGTCTTGTTCTCGAGCTCTGTAAACCAAAGCTCTGATACCGAATGAAACGATCCAAACTTGCCCTTATAGGAAAGCCCGGATTACTTTGAGAACACGACGGATCGGAACACAAACAATAAAACATTTCATTGCTTATTACAACAATTACATCAGAGTACAAGAATTTATCAGAGTACGAATAAATATTACACATTGGAAATACAATATCAGAGATTTAAATTACAAAGCAGCGGAAAAATAATACATAACACAACTGAAGGAAATAGATGGATACAGAGCTTTCTGAATATAGCTTCAGCTGTAAATCCAGGATCCTGAAAAAGAAATATCTGCACAAACAAAACTACTAGCTGCCCATGTGGAAAATATGGGCACCCAGAGTTTAGGTTAAAGCAATAAACTCCAGGTCAGTCATGGGACTGGTGTGAGAACTAAAAACAATGATTAATCTTTAATTTTAAAGTGGGGAAATCATGGGACCATGCCGTATAACACGGAACAGGTTTACTCCACATGAATCTTAGTTTAAAATAAAACAACGTAATGCTTTTTGGAAAAATGAAGCTATTATAAGACACTGGTTCCATCACCCAATGCAACGCAAGCCGGAGGATAGAGTTTTACCTTATAATAGCCAAACATGCTTGGTACGTTTAATACAAATTATTTTGATATTACTATAAGTGTATAGTGTCAAAGCAACTTTAAATATAAATATATCAATTATAGATGGCATAGTACCTCATCCTACTATGTTGCCATACTAGTTCTACGATATAAATCGAAAAGACGCGTATTGGAAATTGGGTTTTTATCATGAGTCAAGGTTGGGGATGGTCTCCTCACCGATTCGAGACACTCTAGCAAATGTCTCAGGGATCGGGCGCTGGCGAACCCTTGGATCCCGCAGGGCCAATCCGCAAATACTTTAGTGGATTAGTTATGCCTGAACACACGTTTCCCGGTCCTATAGGACCTATCACTTAGCCAGTAGCGACCAATGTCCGAGGAGCCTCATCTGGGCTCCATACTGTGAGACCACTTCTAGCACAAAAAGAAACATCGTGCACTCCCTATGTTCCCTTATCCCGTTTTTGACTCATACCGGGTGTGAGGCTCGTGAATTTACGCTACAACACAAAGCTATGCTAATTTTAGTTGTGCATTGATCATCAACCATAAGGCTCTGCTTTTCAATAAAAGTCTTGATCATTTGCATCTTGGCATGCCACACTAACAATTCACGCCATGCAACTGATGTCTATCAATATATAACCTCTAAGCTCCTACGTCTCAGAGAAGGGTGTTAAGCAAGAGAATAAATTCTCGGCCACCAAACAGATATATATTTAATAAAAATCAATTAGCACAGAATGAAATCCAATGTCAGACACACGTCCTTTTACAATTCCGTTCTGGGTCTGAACGAAACCGGAGGCACCTTATTCCTCGTCTCATATGTCCAATATAGGAGAGAGGTCCTTGCATATCCATCGATCTCCAAGTATGTCTACACGATCACCAATTATTACCTTGTCTTAGGTGTACAGCCCAAACAAGGCATCAGTAATCATCCAAACGATGTGAAGAACTCCGGTCTTCAACCACCGTCTTCATCTTCAACTTTTGGTCATCGTATTAATTATTCAGAATGAGTTAAACTCGGTATTTCCGAATAATTCACGTATTTTATAATCAAGTGTTATAAAAACACATCATGCACCTAATTCCAATTCAAAATATTCTTTTATTCCAATATTCATATTTTTAAGGAAAGGTTCCCATTAATTTTATCAAAGATAAATTCTTTTAAATTTATTCTTTAATCTTCTTTTGGATCTCAATTTCAAAAAAATTTATTTTATCTTTTCATAATTCTAAACCATGTTAAGGTTTATCAACTAGTCGAGATTAACGAACCTTACCGAAATAATCATTCATTTATATTTTCACATCCTAACCTGTTTATTCCATTCTCATTTTAACCTAATTAAAAATTCATTTATAACTCTAATTCAGTTTTAATCTCAAAAATCATTACTTAATGATTATCCAAATTTTTAGGAAATAAATCATGTTTTTACTTGGGATAAAGAGCCTATGTTTTTTAAAACACAGTTCACGATAAACCCAAATCATTTTCCCTGAAAATGGAATCTACACGGAAAACAGATCAATATATAATCAATATAAATTTTCGTATCAAACTAATAATATAAATGGAATAGCGGCAAAGCCCTTTAAATTCCATATATAGTAACAGTCTTCATTCACAGAAGCTCATCTCGATTATTACCAAATTGAATTCCATTCAATCCCAATTTAGGATATTAAATTGGAAAACTTTACTTTAGAAAATTTCTATTTAAATCTTAATAAAAGATTTATAAATTCCAAATTATATTTTCACTGTTAATTAGGTTAAAGAACAAATGTCGTTTAAAACACCGTTCACGATAAACCCACAATCAACTTTCATTTCAGTTCTAATTAATTATTAATTAATTAGTATACTTCTCTAAATCTTAAATAAAAGATTTATTCTTTCTCATTGGGGTTTAAGAATAGTGTTATTTAAGACACTATTCACGACAACCCAAAATCCAATTTATTTTATTCAATTCGAATTAAGTATTAATTAATTGAAAACTTCATTAAATCTTAATTAAAGATTTATTCCTTTCTCATCGGGGTTTAAGAACTGTGTTATTTAAGACACTATTCACGACAAACCCAAAATCCAATTTAACATTAAATAAACAGTTCTAAATAGAAATTATATTGCCTTACATTCAATATCAAATTCTGAAATCAACAAATATCGTGTTGGGAATAACGATATTTATGTCTTCCAAATTACCATAATAATATCTATATAATCACGGAATCCAATATCAAAATATTCCGAATATTATTTCATCTCAAATCCAGTCCAATTCATACATTGGAAAATTTGGTTATATAAAAACCATTGCAGATCCAATTTATTATTTCTGAAATAATTGGATTATTATTATAGTTAGTAACTAGTATATTTCGATTAAAATACATTTTTATCTTTTGTAACTTAGAGTTTTTCATCCAAAATCTTTCCAAATTATTAATTATGATTTTACATAATTTTTCCATATTTTTAAAAATATAATCAAGGCCCGTTCTGTCGGTTTCCAGTAACGGCCACCGAACTGCATCCATAGCGACCTTTTCCAAATTTGATTTGGACATAATTCCAAATCCAACCATTAGATTTCAAACTTCTTATATTCATTGGAAAGATCCTTTTGATACAAACCCAACGGTTCCGGGTTTAGGAGAGTTCGACGGTCGGATCTCCCGTTACATCAATTTGAAGTTAATGGTCGAAATTCGCGAATGATCGCTGCATGGCGCGTTTTATTCAGGCCATTAAATATATAATATATATATTATATATTTCATTGATTTCCAATTAAAACGTAATTTATAAATCGTATATATATTCATTTTAAAACGATTCCAACTTCATTTTCAATTTTAAATCAAAATTGAATATTTTATATCTTTACCATATTAAAATGATAATTTTTCAAAATATTAAATTTTGGAATCACTTCTTTTTGATATTCATTATAAAATGAATAATTTGATCGATAAAAAGGCGTTTAACTACATAACTATTTTTATTGTTCAAAAATTTTATTCAACACATGAATATTTCATTTACTTCATTAACATGTTAAAAATAATATTTTTATCTAACAAAAATATTTTAACACATGATTCTATTTTCCTTCTTCATTTACATGTTAAAGATGACATTTTTTTATCTTTATCTAACAAAAATGTATTTTAACATATGCTTCTTTTTTTCTTAGTTAACATGTTAAAGATGACTTTTTATTTATTTAAGAAAAATGTGTTTTAACACATGATTCTTTTATTCTTTATACATACAATAGAAATGTGATTTTTATTGTTAAAACATTTTATTTCAAAAATATTCTTTATTTTAAAAGATTCTTTATAAAAATATTCTTTATTTAAAAATGTTCCTTTATTTCTGAATCGGAATGCGACTCAATCAATTACCATATAATTTCAGTTATATGGATTTCATAAATCGCATGTATACAAAAATAATGATAAATAATCATCAAACAGTCCATTCACATCCAGAGTGAAATTTACAACCGTGTGAGCATTAAAATAAATAAATAACGCTCATCACAGTCTGTCAATCCATCGATTGACATACAACAAAATATTGGGACTAGTGTATGTCAAATATCATCCCAATACCCGTGTGGGGTTTTCAAACAATGACAGTTTATTTAAATAAATCATCGGTTAATAAATTTAATCAATTCTAATTCATTTTGAATTATTTTCTATTTAACCAACTTTCACTGTTCAAATTATAAATTTATAATTTAATTTCAACTGCCATATTATGTTAACATTATTTTTAATATGTTAAACATTTCAACATCACAAACAACACGCAATATAGTCAACTTAAATCGTCCATGGTTTGTGGACGAGGAAAGTGATCTAACATGCACCGTATACAATTTATAATAATTAAATTGATAAAAATCTACACTGGCAATTCTATATATTTTTTATTTATGAAAATAAATAAATAACTATGCAGAATTTTTAGTAAGGAGTTCTCACCTTCATTTCCACTCCGTCAGTCTTTAACTAGCGGTTTTGGTACCGTTTGGGTTTGAATTTGCCCCAGATTCCAACTTGCTCCAAATTGGACCCAGTTAGTGTTGTTGCGAAGCTCTTAACTCCACGATCGCAACGGATCTGAAATCGTCAGATTTTGACTCGTATGTGAAAGATATCGCATTACGAACATTGATTATATAACTAAAATAATTAATTAAATTATTAAAAACCTAAATTACCCTAAATTTTCTGGTCAACGTTGTTCATTGTCCTCCTGGAGCTTGCGCCGCCACCTGGGACCATCTGCGCTGCCGTCGACCATCAGAGTCCCTTCCCCCATCCTCCACGCCCTTGCACCTGGCGCCGCCACCCCCTAGTGCCGCTATTGACCTGAAATCGCTCCACGACCGAAATTGGGGAAAACCCCAAATTCCACCGCCTTTGACCATGACACAGTCACGGACCGCCCCCAATCGAACCACCGCGCCACCCCCTTTAGACGACCTTTGAACACCTCTGGCCAACTCAGCCTCCATCGACGGCGGCGAGCAAAAATAGGGTTCTAGCTTCTGAAATTTCAACGCTAGCATTCATCTCGATTTTACCGCTACCATAAGCACTTTTAGATCGAATAACCAAAGACAGAGTTGTTCATCTATCTCTCCTCTACAATTTCTTCAACTGGACCATCACCTAATTCTTCACGGATTGGCCAGAAAATGAACAAAACCGAAACTGATTTTCTGCCTTTAGATTGAGATTCCAGCGAATTCGTGCAACGATAAGTTATGGAATTTTTGTGGTAGGTAGAGATCAACATGGTGTACAATACCCAGAAGCCATTTAGGTTGATTGTGTACGGATTGAGAGACATAGATTATTTTATTTCCAAGGGCTTATTTGCAAAATTTAGAGAGAGAGAGAGCTCCTGCCAATTTTTTAGGAAGAAGAATAATGAGGGTTTGGGAACGGGGAAAAGATATTATATAGCAGTGGGTTAGGATTTATTATTTATTATTAATTCTTTAGTTTTATTATTAATTCTCTAGTTCACGCTCTTTTCGTTTGACGGTTATTGATGCCACGGTCCCATACGAACTCCGTTGACGATGAAAATTGACATGCTGCTATGCCATGATGATATGGTCCCAATAAAACTGGTTTCGTCGAATTCCGTATCCGTTTGCTCAAAAAGCCCAATTTTTGGCCTTATATGGCTGATCGATTCACATTTAATTTCTCATGGCCACATACTTGCTCCAAAACTCCAAAAAAATTATTTCTAGTTTTGTTTTGATGATACGGTCCTAAAAAAATTAATTTCGTCGAATTTGGAGACCGTTTTGAAAACGGTCATTTTCAAACGATTAAATTCAAACTGAAATTACCAAGCGCATTCATGTTTACTGCGCTCACATATTAATTCCAAAAATTATGAAAATTGGAATACAACAATAATTTGACATTCTAGATCCAACAAAAGTGGTCTCATCGAAAATAGAGGTTGGTTGCAAAATGGCTATTTTTAAGGGCTATATATTATATTAAAAAATATATAAATTCCATAGCGACTATTCTGAATTTTAAACTGGACATAACTTAATTCCCGCTATGAAATCTGGATTTTTCACATTCATTAGAAAGATATAATTAAACAGATTCAAATATTTCTTGTTTTACTGAAATCCGATTTATTTTGAATTCTATACATTTATTTGAAATTTGAAATCGAATTTTCAAACTGCCGTGTCATTTCAGGCTCGTTTTATAATTAAAATAAATTTATTCATTCTAACTTCGATTTAAATAAATTTTTCGCTGTTATTATTTAAAATAAATTATTTTAAATATACTAAATCCATTAAAATCGTTAAAATAAATTTTTTAAATTGGTCCAGAAATTCCGGATTGTAACAGTTCTAGCTTTGGGCAAAGGACTTTGCCATTGCTACTTACGTAACTTTGTAAACAAAAGGACTGCACACAGATTGTACTTATAACTATATAGCATAATATACAAGTTACACTGGAGTGGACGTAGGCATAACTTGCTGAACCGCTATAAATTTTTGGTGTTATTTATTTTTCCTACACTTCTGTAATTTGACTATTTGGATTATTTACACTTGGTGTTCGCATGTGAAGCGGCAAATTTCCCATGTTAGCAAGGAATATTCAAAATCCGGAGCTTGTATATAGCATAATAAAGTTGTTTATGGACTTAAGCAAACACCAATGGTTTGGTTTGAATATTTGAAAAACATTGTAGTTAACAAGAGTTATCAACGAACCAAGTCTAATAACTCATTAGTCATTAAAGTGAATAACACTTCAACAATTCACATACTAATATATGTAGATGATTTGATTATTACAAGTAATAACAAAACAGAAATCAAATAGCTATTAAATATTTAAACAACCAATTCTCAATAAAAAGTCTTGGTGATTTATCATATTTTCTAGGAATCGAAGTCAAGAGAAAATCAGACTTAGAGATATTCTTGTGTCAGAAAAAATATACCATGGAACTATCGGTAAGGACCAAGATGGACAAAGCCAAACTGTAATGACCCGCATTGGCAGAGGTATTATAATTAATTTATTTTATTATATCAATGGTGGTATAGTGAATTAAATGGTCGTGGGATTAAATAATGGTAAATATTTAATTTAAAATAATAAATTAAATAATATATTTAATTCTGGAATAATCAGAATTGGCTGGAATGGCGATATGGTGTGAACTGGATCATCTGTGATATTTAATTCAGTTCAGAATTGAATTAGAATAACGAATATATTATTTGAACGACAGTTTGAACGTACAATTATATTATAATTAAAATCGAGCTCGAAATGGCGATGCAGTTCGTAATTTGGCGATTTGAACTTCAACTGAATGTACAGGGTTCGTTTTAAATCGGATTTCTGTGAAACAAGAAACGTTAGGAGCTGGTGAAGTATATCTTTCTAATGGAAGAGAAAAATCGGGATTTCATCGTCTAGATTTTGATTTATGGATAAATCAAATTTTAAAATAGTCGTTATAGAATCGTTTATCAACCGTAATGGTTTATTCAATATAACTAGATACCGGTTTCGAATTTAAACAAGGTTCTTTTGAGACATAACGATAATTTAATTTTTAGAATTTTACTGTAATTTTTAATTAATTAAATATGTAACTTTTTATTTGGAGTATTTCGCACACTGTATTCAATATTTTGAGGTTTCAAAATATGAGTCAACCTATCGATATTATTATATTTCTAGAGTCAGGACACCTCGCTCATCACGATGGTGTTTTTATTTCTGTCCGTAGCGACGCGGAAATGAACGGAATTCTACGCAGTACTCTACAACTATAACTATTCCAAACAAGTATAAACAATTGAACATGAGTTAACAGAAGGGACTATAAATGTCTAAGGTAGCAAAGTGAACACGCAGGAAGTATGTTTCGTGGATCACAAAGGGAAAACGTGGTTGTACTGTTATCCTCAGAAATCAAAGTAAAAAGAAACACAAGGGGATCGTCCTCTACTCCATTTGCTGGAACCACAACAAGAAAATGATCGCCATTTATATTTTGTTTACAGAAACCAATATCCGAGCTCTTATGGCCTTATAACAATGAAACCAAACTCTCTCTCCTCTAATGTCTTGACACCAAAACCGCTTGTTTCATTGGGTTAATATTGGGTTTTTGAGTGCGACAACTTCCTGAAGCTCGTGGGGGCGTTTGTAGAGCTGGTAGGAGAAGGTGAAATGGAGAAACGTGAGGTCACTTTTTGAGATAATGTACTGGGAGCGTTGGTTTTAAGTTAGGGTTCGGGTCTGATGGATGACGCGGGGTGTATGGCGACAGCAAATGAGTTTCGAACTTCAGAGAACGGTGATGGTGAGGGAGCTTAAAGGGTAACGGTTCTGAGTTGTTAAAGGAGGAGAAGCAGTGGACGTTTTACTGTGTTGATGTAGGGTTCTGTGAGGGGCTTTTCACGACATCAGGTTAACAGATTTTGAGAAGGGTGGAAGATCGGAGAAACGGAACTGGATCGAAGAAATGGAGTGGAGTTGAGGAGCAGTACGCGTCATTTGGATGAGGGAGAACGCAATGAAATTGGTGAGGTCATTCTGTCTGGAGCTGCAACAATTGATTTGGGGGAAGAATCAGCTTTAACGGGTTCGGTTTTTAATGAGTAAAGATGGGCCAACAGGATGAAGTAAGCCCAATAGAAATATTCAAGTTTATTTAATTTAAAGTGTATAAACTTATATAATCAATATCTTGGCCATACTGTATCAAAATTGAGAACTGTAAGTTGCGTTGGGATCGTATGGACGGGAGCAACACAATGAGACTGACCGGGAGTGAATCCGAGCTCGTTACAATTTATGACGAAATAAATTGTTCGACTAAATCAAATAACGCAAACTGTTATTTAACGGCTAACGCGCAAATGTGAGTAAAACTCACTAACTCTTAACAGTTTATAATTTCATGTTGTATTTTTAGAACTGTTAAATATTGACTGATTGACTATGTGTTGACTGTTTGATTGAACTGCTAGTCATTTAGTTGAATTTTCTATATCGATCCTGGTTAACAGAATATATCATATGGAACTGAAAGTGATGTTATCTATATTGTTTAACATCTGTGATGCAGGGAAACAGATTGGCTGGATTCCTCAACATTTATTTTACAATTTTCATATATTGTGATATATGATGTGTTATATAATCTGTTATGGAATATGGGTGTTGGAATGATGTTGATCATTTTTATTCGATATTTTAAATATCATAAAAGACCCTGGGATGTAAAAAGGATTTTTTTCAATGTATATTGAAATAAAGGGAGTTTATAAAATCAACAGATTTTATAAAAGGAAACATTCGAAAGTAAATAAAAAGGGAAAAATGTTTTTAAAACGAATAGAGTTTTATAAAAGGGAAATCATTTGTAAAGTGAAGAACTGTTACTAAAAGTAAATCTTTATAAATGAATAGTTTATTCGAATAGAATAAAGGAGTTAATCGATGTTAGTTAATCGATTAGAGAATAAAGTATAAAGGAGTTAATCGATGTTAGTTAATCGATTAGAGAATAAAGTAAAAGGAGTTAATCGATGTTCGTTAATCGATTAGAGAATAAAGTAAAAGGAGTTAATCGATGTTAGTTAATCGATTAGAGATAAAGTAAAAGGAGTTAATCGATGTTAGTTAATCGATTAGAGAATAAAGTATAAAGGAGTTAATCGATGTTAGTTAATCGATTAGGAATAAAGTATAAAGGAGTTAATCGATGTTAGTTAATCGATTAGAGATAAAGTAAAAGGAGTTAATCGATTAGAGAATAAAGTATAAAGGAGTTAATCGATGTTAGTTAATCGATTAGAGAATAAAGTAAAAGGAGTTAATCGATGTTAGTTAATCGATTAGAGAATAAAGTAAAAGGAGTTAATCGATGTTAGTTAATCGATTAGAGATAAAGTTAAAGGAGTTAATCGATGTTAGTTAATCGATTAGAGATAAAGTAAAAAGAGTTAATCGATGTTAGTTAATCGAATAGAGTTAAGTGAAAAGAGTCAATCGAATATAGCTATTCGAAGGAGGGTTAAGTAAGGAAGTTAGTAAAGGAATATAAAGTGAACTTTGCCTATTTCAAAGTTAGAAATGTTGTTCAGTTAAGGTCTGAGAGGTAGTTCTACCCCAACTTGATTGACTTCATTTTTAACTAAGGAATGGTTAAGGTTCGATAGTAAAGGATGGTTAAGTGAATTTAGTAATCAAAGGAAATGGTTTGAGTTGGCATCGCGATGGTTTGTTTAAACATCTGTCTAAGTCCAATAAAGAAGCTTTGGAAATGTTTTCCAAATAAGAAACCAGAAATGTTTTCTAATAAAGAAAACAAGAAATGGAAATGTTTTCCATTGTTAATAACGTATATTTTCCAAATTTAGAAAATAAGAAATATTGAATATAGGGAAACAGGAGATAAGTAAATTAATGAAATAAAGAGATAAAAGTTGAATGATGTTTGATCGATATAAATTTCCATTTGGAAATAATATCGTTGTTTGCACATCTGTTTTTATTCGATAGTTAAATCACAGACTATCGAAGTTTTGACCATTTTAACGTTGTTAATATGGAGAGACTGGTTGGATTATTATCCAAAGAACCACTCTGTATTGGCATAAGCGTTGCGAATCACATATGCCAAAGGAAATTGAAGACGGAGTTATGCAAGGGCTATCCTGTTTACAGAATAGTGCCTTCGGTTCATCCTGTTCCTGGATGACTTGTATGGACGGATGTCTGACAGAGCATTTCCAGACGATCACATATATATTGATTTCTCCAACCGTACCAAGAGTGGAAGCGGAGAAGGATACTTCTTTTAGCTAACACATAATGTATGGTTGAGGATGTCAATCGATGATTTGATGGATTTGACGATGTGGCATTCAAATTGAATCTGGTGTGATGAAAAAGCGTAGCTTCTAGCCTCATCAACCGGTAAATGGCAGAAATCGGGCAGGCAGCATGGCTAAGTCGGTCGCACCGAAGTAGGGTGTATAATCACCTGATCTAGAGTTTCATTTACTTCTAAAAATCTATTGTTGATGCTGTCCCATTCGGGAAACGGTTGCTGATTCCAACCGTTGGTGATATACATTCGATACGCTCAAGCGAAATGAGTGGTCGGTCATGTGTGGCCGGGTTGCAAGATGTTCTTGTTGAACCCAGTGTATTCCTCTTTAGAGGTACACTAGCAAAAGGTGGTTCCATACCTTGTCATAGTTGGAAAATCCATTACCCAATACGTGCTTGCGGTTTTGATTGTATACGATATATGTAGAACGTGAGATGAAAATGTTTCTGCTAGATGATTATTATATTGTGGTTGATAGACATTATTATAATATCAAAAGGTTTTTGATATAAAGATAATTTGGATTCTCATAAGGGAAAAACTTGTTCCGTTATACGGCGTGGTCTTATGAGATATCGTTTACCTGCTTGAACTGGTTTAAACTGTTTTACTCATACCAGTCCCATGACTGACCCGGAGTTTATTTTGTTGTTTTCCCTAAACTCTTGGGTGCCTAAATTTGTACGGGCAGTCAAGTAGTCGGGATTTTACAGATATAGTTGAAGAGCTGGAGCAGGAGGCTTCAGGATCATATAGCTATAGTTATTTCCGCTGTGTTGTAAGTGTTGTACTTTGATAAATGATGCATATTCAAGTACAGATGTATATTTCAAGTTATGTTATATATATTATATGTTATTCGTTCCGTTGTGAGATTCGTGTTACTCTGATGTTGTGTTCTTCTTCTTCTATTCTAATTTTCTATCTTATCTTTCCTCACCCTCTAATTTCTTTCACTAATTACCAGGATTTTTCTATGTTTTGGTTATCGACATCGTGTTTATGTCGATAACCAAAGTCGCTCAAAATCCGGGTCGTTACAGTTGGTATCAGAGCTTAAGTTAAGAATTACTTGGCTCTGTGGCGTGACTCGGTAGAGATAGGGTTAGAAATACCCTAGATTGAGTTGAGTGTACATATACGAGTGAACATATTTGTATATGATATAAAAATTTGTTTTATATTGTGGGGATTCATTGGTTGAGTTGTTTATGAGTTCTGGTTGATCAGTTTGAACCACTGTATCGGTAGGAGTTACTAAACACTCGAATACGATGGGTCGACACGATATGTTTGAAAAGAGGGTAAATTAAAATAAGTTTACCCAATGTATATCTTGATATAGAGAAGATATATATATCCAAAATTATAATATAGTGGATATATTGATTGTTATTATAATCGAGTAAGATTATAAATTAAATGGTTATGTAAATAACCAATCAAAATTCATATAAGTGAAATACGTGAAATCAGATGAGTTAAATCTGAAATTTAAACTAGAAATATGAATTAAAATTCTGGAAAATTGGATAAGTGTTTGTAAATGGATTGGGATTAAAAATAAGGAAAATTTAAGATCCTGGAGATTTTAAATTGTTTTACAAGCAGTGTGAATTATATTTTGAAATGAATTTCAAAGTGGAAATGTTTAGAAATGGTTTTATAGTATTGAACTCACTTCGATCGCTGGAAAATAGATTCTGATAATGACAGCTGCATCATCAGTATTCATTTTCGAGTTGTAAGTGACGAATTACTACCAGAGATACTGTTTTGAATTTGTTTTGGGAAAGACAAGTTGTGTTGAATTTCAAAATGGGATTTCAAATATAGAATTTGAACTTTTAAATAGATTTGAAATATTAACTTGTTTTAAAGGAAATAAAATGAGAAGTTCCTTTATAAACGAAGTTTATAAATGAAGTGAAAAGAATTTTCATTGGATAATTCAGAAATAAAAATACAAGTGTGAAATTGAAAGGGAAACCTATTTTCCAAAGGTAGAAATATCGATTTCAAAAGGAAATGAAATCGAAACTTATCTAAAGAAATTTGAATAAAGGAAGTTCAAACATAGAATTTAAATATAGGAAATTCAAAGGGGATTTAAATATAGAAAATTCAAAGGGAACTTGAATACAGAAAGTTCAAAGGGAATTTGAATATAGAAAATTCAAAGGGGATTTGAATATAGAAATTCAAATGAGATTTGAATAAAGTAGATTTAAATAATGGAAAATTGAATATAGAATTCATATAGAGTAATATTAGGATTTGAATATAGAAATTCAAAGGGAGTTTGAATATATAAAATTCAATGGAATTGAAGTAGAATTGAATATATAAATTCAAAGGGAATTTGAATATATGAAATTCAATGAAATTGAAATAGAGTTTGAATATAGAAATTCAAATGGAATTCAAATATAGAATTTGAATATAGAAAATATAAAGGAATTCAAATATAGGATTTGAATATCGAAAGTGAAAATGAAATTTGAATAAAGCAGATTCAAATAGAAGTGAAAATGAAATTTGAATAAAGAAGATTCGAGTAGAATTGAATTTGAAATTTGAATATATAAGATTCAAATAGAATTGAAATGAAATTCAAATATAGAATTTGAATAAGGAAATTGAAACGAAATTCAAATATAAAATTTGAATAGTAATTGAATAGAATTAACTAAGTCGAAGAGGAATTAGTTAATCGAGTTTTGAATTTGAAGTTTAACTTTGAAAGGTGGATTGGATTTGTAAATAGATATTTGAAATCGAATATAGAACTAAAATTTGAAATTGGATTCAAATTAGTTAACAAGCAAGTTAAAATATATTTGAACATGTCATGTTCAAATATAAAAGTGGAATAGACTAAAGAGTTAATTAACAAATTAATTAACGAATTGAGTTAAAACGATTAGGTATAGTTAAAATAGATTGGGCAGGTATAAATATACATGAGATAGGTATGGATAAGATGTGAAGGTATATAAATAGAATGCTCGACGAAAAGGTATGTATTTAATTCATATATGAGATTTTATGCGCCGTATCGGCTAGCCGCTTGGCTTTTTCTTTTTCTTTTGGATTGGTGAGGGCCATGGGAGGCTATTTTAAATATCTCGATGCTCCTAGTACAAAGGAGGTTATGGCGAATTTTTCCGGGAATTTAAGGAGTTAGAATATTTTTAAGATAATTTGATAGTTAGAAATCAACGTATCGATATATATATAGAAGTCGATAAGGAAACGAACTTAGAAATAGAATAGTATAATCAAAAAGGGAGTATAAGAATAAAATCTAGTAAGAATAGAAAGAGGAAGCGTATACGTGTTTAAAAGTGAATAAGTAGTCGTATGGTATTGATTATTCGAGTAAGTAGTCATATCTGTTTTGACGTTATAAATGTTATTCAGTCAAGGTCTGAGAGGTAGTTATACCCCAACTTGATTGATTTCATTATTAATAAATAAATAGTAAGATTTTAGGCTCGAAGATCAATGTGGAATAAGAGTTAGTTGAATATAGTATTTGGGTTGTCGTAACGATGTTTTACACAACATCCATTTTTACCCAATTAAGTGTAAACTTGGAAATAGAATAATAAATATTTCCTAAGTATAGAAATAAACGAGATCGGAAAAAGAGATAAATAATTGGAGTATTTTCCAATTATAAATAGCATATATTTTCTAAAGTTTAGAAAATAAAGGAAGGCGATATTCGGAAATGTTTTCCAAATAACATAAAAGGCCAATATGGTTATTGAAAATATTTGGGTGATTTAACTAATGGAATATTGATTATGGGCTCAGTTGAATTTCAAAAAGGAAAATATGATTTTTGAAAAGAGTAAGCTGTTTAAAAACTCCCAGGGAAAGGCTGTTTGAATTAAAAGCAAATTTCACAAAACTTTGTGAAAGCAGATTTGAATTAAAGTAAAGTCAGTTAAGTGGTAACTGAAGTTGAATTGAAATCGAATAAGATTGGATTTGTGAAATTAGAATCTGAAATGGTATTGGATTGGGAAGTTAAGAGTTTGAAAATCAAGAATTGAACTTGAGTTGAAATGGGATTTGGCTTGGATATAAGCGAATGGTTGTGTTGGAGATAAAAGCTGATTTGGAGTTTGACTGGCATGACATTGGTATATGCTGAATTGATAGCAGATGTGAGGGATATAATGATATGCCAACAAAAAGGTACAAGTTTATATTTCTATTGGATATAAGATTTATGAGCCGAATTGGCAAGCCGCTTGGCTGTTTGATTTTCTTTTGGGTTGGAGATGGCCCAGAGAGGCGAGTTGGAGATATTGACCAGTACAAAGGAGGTGCTGGCGAAATTTTTCGAAAAGTTAGGGAGTTAGAAAATTTTCAGCATTTTCCAAATTTTTTGTTGTTAAGAATTAATTAATAATTTAATTGAAATTTAAATTGGTTCAGTTGAAACTGAAGTTAAGAAGTGAACAAATATGTTCTAACCAGTCGATAGGGTCGTCCTCTACCTTTAAGCAATTTCGAGGACGAAAATATTTTAAGTGGGAAAGATTGTAATGACCCGCATTGGCAGAGGTATTATAATTAATTTATTTTATTATATCAATGGTGGTATAGTGAATTAAATGGTCGTGGGATTAAATAATGGTAAATATTTAATTTAAAATAACAAATTAAATAATATATTTAATTCTGAAATAATCAGAATTGGCTGGAATGGCGATATGGTGTGAACTGGATCATCTGTTATATTTAATTCAGTTCAGAATTGAATTAGAATAACAAATATATTATTTGAACGACAGTTTGAACGTACAATTATATTATAATTAAAATCGAGCTCGAAATGGCGATGTAGTTCGTAATTTGGCGATTTGAACTTCAACTGAATGTACAGGGTTCGTTTTAAATCGGATTTCTGTGAAACAAGAAACGTTAGGAGCTGGTGAAGTATATCTTTCTAATGGAAGAGAAAAATCAGGATTTCGTCGTCTAGATTTTGATTTATGGCTAAATCAAATTTTAAAATAGTCGCTATAGAATCGTTTATCAACCGTAACGGTTTATTCAATATAACTAGATACCGGTTTCGAATTTAAACAAGGTTCTTTTGAGACATAACGATAATTTAATTTTTCGAATTTTAATGTAATTTTTAATTAATTAAATATGCAACTTTTTATTTGGAGTATTTCGCACACTGTATTCAATATTTTGAGGTTTCAAAATATGAGTCAACCTACCGATATTATTATATTTCTGGAGTCGGGACACCTCGCTCATCACGATGGTGTTTTTATTTCTGTCCGTAGCAACGCGGACATGAACGGAATTCTACGCAGTACTCTACAACTATAACTATTCCAAACAAGTATAAACAATCGAACATGAGTTAACAGAAGGGACTATAAACGTCTAAGGTAGCAAAGTGAACACGCAGGAAGTATGTTTCGTGGATCACAAAGGGAAAACGTGGCTGTATTGTTATCCTCAGAAATCAAAGTAAAAAAGAAACACAAGGGGATCGTCCTCTACTCCATTTGCTGGAACCACAACAAGAAAATGATCGCCATTTATATTTTGTTTACAGAAACCAATATCTGAGCTCTTATGGCCTTATAACAATGAAACCAAACTCTCTCTCCTCTAAAGTCTTGACACCAAAACCGCTTGTTTCATTGTGTTAATATTGGGTTTTTGAGTGCGACAACTTCCTGAAGCTCGTGGGGGCGTTTGTAGAACTGGTAGGAGAAGGTGAAATGGAGAAACGTGAGGTCACTGTTTGAGATAATGTACTGGGAGCGTTGGTTTTAAGTTAGGGTTCGGGTCTAATGGATGACGCGGGGTGTATGGCGACAGCAAATGAGTTTCGAACTTCAGAGAACGGTGATGGTGAGGGAGCTTAAAGGGTAACGGTTCTGAGTTGTTAATGGAGGAGAAGCAGTGGACGTTTTACTGTGGTGATGTAGGGTTCCATGAGGGGCTTTTCACGACATCAGGTTAACAGATTTTTAGAAGGGTGGAAGATCGGAGAAACGGAACTGGATCGAAGAAATGGAGTGGAGTTGAGGAGCAGTACGCGTCGTTTGGATGAGGGAGAACGCAATGAAATTGGTGAGGTCATTCTGTCTGGAGCTGCAACAATTGATTTGGGGGAAGAAACAACTTTAACGGGTTCGGTTTTTATTAATAAAGTTGGGCCAAAAGGATGAAGTAAGCCCAATAGAAATATTCAAGTTTATTTAATTTAAAGTGTATAAATTTATATAATCAATATCTTGGCCATACTGTATCAGAATCGAGAACTGTAAGTTGCGTTGGGATCGTATGGATGGGAGCAACACAATGAGACCGACCGGGAGTGAATCCGAGCTCGTTACAATTTATGATGAAATAAATTGTTCGACTGAATCAAATAACGCAAACCGTTATTTAACGGCTAACGCGCAAATGTGAGTAAAACTCACTAACTCTTAACAGTTTATAATTTCATGTTGTATTTTTAGAACTGTTAAATATTGACAGATTGACTGTGTGTTGACTGTTTGATTGAACTGCTAGTCAATTAGTTGAATTTTCTATATCGATTCTGGTTAACAGAATATATCATATGGAACTGAAAGTGATGTTATCTATATTGTTTAACATCTGTGATGCATGGAAACAGGTTGGAGGAATCCAACTGGATACCTCAACATTTATTTTACTGTTTTCATATATTGTGATATATGATGTGTTATATAATCTGTTATGGATTATGGGTGTTGGAATGATGTTGATCATTTTTATTCGATATTTTAAATATCATAAAAGACCCTGGGATGTAAAAAGGATTTTTTCAATGTATATTGAAATAAAGGGAGTTTATAAAATCAACAGATTTTATAAAAGGAAATATATCGAAAGTAAATAAAAAGGGGAAAATGTTTTTAAAACGAATAGAGTTTTATAAAAGGGAAATCATTTGTAAAGTGAAGAACTGTTACTAAAAGTAAATCTTTATAAATGAATAGTTTATTCGAATAGAATAAAGGAGTTAATCGATGTTATTTAATCGATTAGAGAATAAAGTATAAAGGAGTTAATCGATGTTAGTTAATCGATTAGAGAATAAAGTAAAAGGAGTTAATCAACGTTAGTTAATCGATTAGAGAATAAAGTAAAAGGAGTTAATCGATGTTAGTTAATCGATTAGAGATAAAGTAAAAGGAGTTAATCGATGTTAGTTAATCGATTAGAGAATAAAGTATAAAGGAGTTAATCGATGTTAGTTAATCGATTAGAGAATAAAGTATAAAGGAGTTAATCGATGCTAGTTAATCGATTAGAGATAAAGTAAAAGGAGTTAATCGATGTTAGTTAATCGATTAGAGAATAAAGTATAAAGGAGTTAATCGATGTTAGTTAATCGATTAGAGAATAAAGTAAAAGGAGTTAATCAATGTTAGTTAATCGATTAGAGAATAAAGTAAAAGGAGTTAATCGATGTTAGTTAATCGATTAGAGATAAAGTTAAAGGAGTTAATCGATGTTAGTTAATCGATTAGAGATAAAGTAAAAAGAGTTAATCGATGTTAGTTAATCGAATAAAGTTAAGTGAAAAGAGTCAATCGAATATAGCTATTCGAAGGAGGGTTAAGTAAGGAAGTTAGTAAAGGAATATAAAGTGAATTTTGCCTATTTCAAAGTTAGAAATGTTGTTCAGTTAAAGTCTGAGAGGTAGTTCTACCCCAACTTGATTGACTTCATTTTTAACTAAGGAATGGTTAAGGTTCGATAGTAAAGGATGGTTAAGTGAATTTAGTAATTAAAGGAAATGGTTTGAGTTGGCATCGCGATGGTTTGTTTAAACATCTGTCTAAGTCCAATAAAGAAGCTTTGGAAATGTTTTCCAAATAAGAAACCAGAAATGTTTTCTAATAAAGAAAACAAGAAATGGAAATGTTTTCCATTGTTAATAACGTATATTTTCCAAATTTAGAAAATAAGAAATATTGAATATAGGGAAACAGGAGATAAGTAAATTAATGAAATAAAGAGATAAAAGTTGAATGATGTTTGATCGATATAAATTTCCATTTGGAAATAATATCGTTGTTTGCACATCTGTTTTTATTCGATAGTTAAATCACAGACTATCGAAGTTTTGACCATTTTAACGTTATTAATATGGAGAGACTGGTTGGATTATTATCCAAAGAACCACTCTGTATTGGCATAAGCGTTGCGAATCATATATGCCAAAGGAAATTGAATACGGAGTTATGCAAGGGCTATCATGTTTACAGAATAGTGCCTTCGGTTCATCCTGTTCCTGGATGACTTGTATGGACGGATGTCTGACAGAGCATTTCCAGACGATCACATATATATTGATTTCTCCAACCGTACCAAGAGTGGAAGCGGAGAAGGATACTTCTTTTAGCTAACACATAATGTATGGTTGAGGATGTCAATCGATGATTTGATGGATTTGACGATGTGGCATTCAAAGTGAATCTGGTGTGATGAAAAAGCGTAGCTTCTAGTCTCATCAACCGGTAAATGACAGAAATCGGGCAGGCAGCATGGCTAAGTCGGTCGCACCGAAGTGGGGTGTATAATCACCTGATCTAGAGTTTCATTTACTTCTAAAAATCTATTGTTGATGTTGTCCCATTCGGGAAACGGTTGCTGATCCCAACCGTTGGTGATATACATTCGATACGCTCAAGCGAAATGAGTGGTCGGTCATGTGTGGCCGGGTTGCAAGATGTTCTTGTTGAACCCAGTGTATTCCTCTCTAGAGGTACACTAGCAAAAGGTGGTTCCATACCTTGTCATAGTTGGAAAATCCATTACCCAATACGTGCTTGCGGTTTTGATAGTATACGATATATGTAGAACGTGAGATGAAAGTGTTTCTGCTAGATGATTATTATATTTTGGTTGATAGACATTATTATAATATCAAAAGGTTTTTGATATAAAGATAATTTGGATTCTCATAAGGGAAAATCCCGTTCCGTTATACGGCGTGGTCTTATGAGATATCGTTTACCTGCTTGAACTGTTTTAAACTGTTTTACTCATACCAGTCCCATGACTGACCCGGAGTTTATTTTGTTGTTTTCCCTAAACTCTTGGGTGCCTAAATTTGTACGGGCAGTCAAGTAGTCGGGATTTTACAGATATAGTTGAAGAGCTGGAGCAGGAGGCTTCAGGATCATATAGCTATAGTTATTTCCGCTGTGTTGTAAGTGTTGTACTTTGATAAATGATGTATATTTAAGTACAGATGTATATTTCAAGTTATGTTATATATATTATATGTTATTCGTTCCGCTGTGAGATACGTGTTACTCTGGTGTTGTGTTCTTCTTCTTCTATTCTAATTTTCTATCTTATCTTTCCTCACCCTCTAATTTCTTTCACTAATTACCAGGATTTTTCGATGTTTTGGTTATCGACATCGTGTTTATGTCGATAACCGAAGTCGCTCAAAATCCAGGTCGTTACACAAACCTTGGCTTACTCCAATGATAAGCAACCATAATCTATCTAAAAACATGGGAGAAGCCACAACTAATATTAAACAATATCGAACTATTATAGATGCACTGCAGTATGCTACTATAACATGAGAAGATATTAATTATAGTGTTAACAAAGTTTCACAATTTATGCAGAATCCTTTGGATGAACATTGGAAGGTTGTAACAGTCTTATATCTTGGTGCTCTAAAAAGAAAACAACGATTTCAAGGTCTAATACAGAGGTTGAGTACAAAATTGTTGCCAATGCAACTGCTGAAATACTATAGATTCAATCTCTACTAAAGGAATTAAAGATAACACAAAGCTACAAACCAATACTATGTTGTGACAGCTTGAGTATAGTTTACATGTCAGCAAATCCTATTTTACATGCAAGAATTAAGCATATTGAAATTAATTTGTACTTTTTACATGAATAAGTCAAAATGGAGATTTGCAGTTGAACCACATACCTGATACTTATCAAAGAGCGGATGCTTTAACTAAAGCCTTATCTACTAAGAACTTTGGTAGATTTAGAGAAAAATTTAATGTTGGACAGGGTACCAATGGAGATCTAATTTAAGCAACGCTGTTGAGATGAAGAACAAGAACGAAGCTCATCAAATTCTCGTGAGATTTTAGAAAATTTGAATCTATCCAATCGAAATGACTTGTACTCTTCACTCAAGTGCTTGTAGTCTCACGCTGTTGTACAAAGGAGAAGATTTCAATAGATATTTAGTTTGATTCTAGCAAATCCGATCAAGAGGAAAATATATGGTTTTGGCACCCTAGATTCATGAAGGGGAATTAAAAGTAATGAATAATTTTGGAGGCGGCTACTCACCTATATATATCTCCTCATTGATGCATTCTTTTACCTTAGTGGGCTTTGACCCAATTCTTTTTTTTCTTTTCTGGAGCCTGCTAAGGCTAAAATACTTGTGTGTGTGTGTGTGTGTGTGTGTTTGTGTCTATATATACTCCCCCTGGTTCATAATATAAGTCGTTTTGTGAAGTTTTTTGTTTTTCAAAATATAAGATGTTTTCACCCATAATAAATTGTGCCTACTTTATTGATTTGTTATGAAGTACTTCTTTGGCTCATGTGAATAGGCGGCTCCTCAGGAAATCCCAATAACCACTTTTTTGTACTTGAAAATAGAGAAAGTAACTTAATTTTACATGAAAAAAGGAGGCAACCCACCAAAAAGAAGCATTTGAATTTTTTCTTAATTCTCGTGCATATCTCTAAAATGACTTATATTATGAACCGGAGGGAGTATGTGTGTGTGTATATATATATATCCAGCCTTGTACATTGTTTTGTATCTTGCTTTTTTCGTCAATTCAACAAAGCTAACTTCTCTGTTTTTATTGCATCAAGAATTAAATCTGTTGCAAGTTATTCTTTTAGTCTTTAACTAAAGCAGATTGAGCAAGTTTCATCTCACTATTACCACTTTCGACTACGGATGATAATCTGATGAGCAACATTTTGTATGCAGTTCACTGATTAGGAAAGAAATTCTAACCAATAGCTAATTTACGAGAGTTCTCGAGCATCAATGTTGTTATAAGAAATTTTTTCCATTACGGTGAATATATAAAGTAGGTTTCTATTTTTCAAAACCAAAAAATTGCAAGTATCTTTTAATTTTCTTAGAGAAAGTGGAAGTTAACTTACATTATCCAAATGGTTTTTGCAAAAATTGAAAAATAAAAATTCTTTATCCATAGATAGTACTAATTATTATTAAAGTATAATGTACATTAAAAAATATACTTTTATATAAACTTTTCATATTTTTCCTTAAAAATGCAACTCAGCATGCATTTTCTGTTTGAGGATTCTAGTTATAATGCGTTTTCTGTTTCTTAAAAAATAAGAACGGGATTTGCAAAGTCATTTCTATATGTATTTTTTATAATAATGTCAAAAAAGGACCGATTGCATTTTCTCTATCATTCAAAATCAGTGGCGGAGCCAGAAAGTCCGGATTGGGGGGGTGGGGGGGGGGGGGGAGGCAAGAGAGTAAGGGCGGGGGTTCGGGGGCGGCAGACCCTGAATTTTTTTTTCCGCCATTGTTGAGCATAGTAATTAGGTTAAGTTTAAAACATAACAAGTTAGGTAAATATATGAGAGGACAACTAAAATGATGCTAGCTAGGATCAAATTTCTATTAAGGTGCAAAATTAAGATTGCTAAACCACTGCTTCTTCAATTAGTTAACTACAAGCTTTTTCCATACATTAGATTTAGATTGAAAAGGTTGCTCATTCCGGGGCTGCAGCAGTCGACTACCTTATTCGCCTTCAAGGTCCTTTTTGTTATTAATGATGCTGTTTTATGTTTTGTGGTGGAATTTAATAATCATTATTCAATGATGCTTGAACAAGGTGTTTATTCAAAATCAAGGTATCAACAGAATCAATGTTGAGATATTACTTTAAACATGACTTCACATTTTTTTTCGACTGCCAAACTCGATTGGATCAAAATTTAGCTGAAAGTGATCAATACGCCAAGCCTGAGAAGTCATCATTTATTAGCTAAACCGACCCTAGATCCTAGTACAGGCTGTGCAGTAGAAACCAAGTATAGAAAGCCGGGTTTACATGCAGAATGAATTGTGGTCGCATGCAGAACAGTTTAATGCAGTGGTAAGAATGAACATGTTTTGGTTGCAAAATAGAGAATATTTTCAACTAGCAATACATATATTATTATTATGTGCTTATCTAAGAAACCTTTATGGACGTGTACTAGAGATATCATCACCTACAGGCATCAACTGGAAACAAACCCTGGCCAGTACTGCACAGTGTAACTTTTTTTTTCCTTTGGGGGGGGGGGGGGAGGGGGGCACTTACCCAGGTCAGCCTAGGCATGGCTTCGTCCCTATATTGGGAATCATAATAGAAATTCGAGAAACACCACTGCATTGCAGCTCACTAGTGTTTACCACAGTTAATTCTTTTGCAAATACTGCACATACCTGGAGCTATGTATTAATTTAAGGGTCCGGGTTGTTTCTATGGAAGCCCATACCTTGAGCAAACATCAAATAATACATTTGAGATAGGTAAATGTAGAGGACGTAGAAGCAGTGTATATAAGTGTTAGCTATTTTAATTGTTTTGATACCACTTTGTTAGAATTTTGAGGAGGAAGAGGAATAGATTAATGAGAAAAAGGAATATTTGGAAAAGAGGAAAACTTTTTAATTGCTATATTACTCTTTTTCTTTTCTTAATTCTTCCTTCATACATCCTTCTTGATGCTTCCTTCATTCATACATACAAATGAGACAAACTCTTATTTATAACATACAATAGAACTTTCTAGATTTGCAACATTAAAACCTCTCATTAATGAATAATTATCTTTTCCTAATTAATGAATAATTATCCTTTCAACATTAAAACCTTTCTAGAAATCTTCAATGTTTAATGGCTTGCCAAAAAACCATTTCAAATTATATTCCAACACTCCCTCCTAATTTGAAATTTTCTTTCTTACTCCAAGCACCTTTGTATCTCACGTGTTTTGGGTGGAACAAATAAATTGTCAAATTTTTTTTTTTCCTTTTCTTCTTCTTCGTCATTATCACGGTCTCTGATGTGACTTCACGAATCTTTATTGCAGTGCTCCGTTCATCTTGCTTTCCTTCATTTGCACAAGATGTTACAAAAAGTGTGTGCTTTAGCTTACATTTAATTCCATTGTCATTAACCTTGAATGAGTCATATAAGTCATCTTTCCATTCTTTCATAACTTCCAAATTTTGCTTGTAATTAAAATCTCTAACAGTATATTGAATTTCTTTGACTTCTTCATTTCCATCTCTTTTGTTATCACCTTTCTTAAAAGGATCACCGACTACATGATTCAAGCCATGAGCTTTTGACTTTTCCATGAACTCATCGTATATTTTTTCATGCATAAGAGTACGAGAACCAGCACAATAACATTGTCTCTGGTTAAAGAACAATGCAAAATGAGCAAGCTCGTTAACATCCATGTGACTAGCAAAGGCTGCACTAGTTGTGGAGCCAAAACCAGAGATCACATTAAGAACACCATCAGGACCTCCTTTACATTCTTCTGCCTTCTTCGCATTTTCCCAAGCATCCTTTTTTATTGAATCATCATCGACCTCAGCATCGTCAGGGTCACTCATCTTGATATCCTTATTTTTATTATTTCCTTTGTCTTTTGTTTCTACAACTTCTTTTATTTCACTGTAACTTTCTTCAACGTCCTTTATCTCCATGCCATCCTTTATGTCCTCTTCTGCTTCGATTATCCATTCATCTATCATGTCTTTATTCTTTTCACCATTCTCAATTTTTAAATCCTCTTTGAGGTTTACATCAGCAACTTTATCACCATTTTCCTCCTTCGCATCAATAAATTTTTCATTCGCTTTATTCTGCTCACCGACTTCTTCTTTCTCTTCTTTTACGTCATCTTCTACTTCTACTTCATATTCTTTCACGACTTCCTCCTCGATTTCTTCTTTAGCGGCTTTCTCTCTCATCAGCTCCTCTTCAGCTTTTAACTTCTTCTCCGCCACTCGAACATCAACAATTTTTTCTCCATAGTCTCTTGACTGATTCATATTCGCATTCACCCTTGTAAAGTAATCCGAAGTCGATTCGGATTCACTCATCTTCATTGCTTCGAAATCACTCCTTAGCGATTGAAGCTTAACTTTCTTTACTTTGTCAACTCTTTGGAAAGATTTTTCCAAAATTTCCCAAGCTTCCTTTGAAGTGGCTGCATCGATTACTATTTCAAACATTGAATCATCCAAACATTGATGGATGAGGCTAAGTGCATATTGATCTTTTCCCTTCATGTTTGCTAATGCTTCCTTCTCTGCTCGAGATAACGCAGTTTCATTTTCTGGCTTGTCATAGCCTTTGTCTACGATCTCCCATACATCTTGTCCGCCAAGTATAGCTTTCATTCGAAGACACCATTTCTCATAATTTTCTTTTGTGAGACGAGGATATTGGAGGGAAAACTTTCCACTGTTTGACATTTTATCACACTTTCACAAACTTGGCTCCGATACCACTTTGTTAGCTATTTTAATTGCTTTGATACCACTTTGTTAGAATTTTGAGGAGGAAGAGGAATAGATTAATGAGAAAAAGGAATATTTGGAAAAGAGGAAAACTTTTTAATTGCTATATTACTCTTTTTCTTTTCTTAATTCTTCCTTCATACATCCTTCTTGATGCTTCATTCATTCATACATACAAATGAGACAAACTCTTACTTATAACATACAATAGAACTTTCTAGATTTGCAACATTAAAACCTCTCATTAATGAATAATTATCTTTTCCTAATTAATGAATAATTATCCTTTCAACATTAAAACCTTTCTAGAAATCTTCAATGTTTAATGGCTTGCCAAAAAACCATTTCAAATTATATTCCAACAATAAGCACACTTTAATGATCATACAACTTGATATTTGAAGAAGAATTTGCAGTCCATTATTTATATATTTTCATGCCGTGTGAAGTCTTCTTTGAAGTTAAGCCTTATCATATGGAACTTTGCCGTGAACTCCGATTGTCTAGACCTATTTTTTCTGGTCTTTGCAAATCCAGACGTTCATTTTACATTTAATAAAATAATAATCAATAGTTCGAATATCTGGATGTTGTTATTTCTTATTTTCTAGGTTCAGAGGAATATTTGATCTGCCCTTCCCCATTGGGTTTCGCCATGATCATTAAGCAGTGCACTATATTGACGAGATTTGATCAGACCATCACATGAAGTGTTGAATGTAACCATGTAACCCAACTAAAGAAGGCACAACCAAATTTCTCCCAAATATAAAAAACCAAGAACTCTCTAATCACCAAACAAGATACTTTACCACTCTATTGTGCCATCAACTGTCATCTATAACTTCAATCAGTGAAACAAATTCAAGTAATGGTCGAATTTCCCAATAAGCAATGTCTTAGTATAGACGTCTGCTACATTCTTCATTAATGTTAATTTTTTTCGAAGGTAAACCGTATTTGCCTGATTCATAACAAATAAGAAAGATTCTCATAGATTGATTAGTTTTTTCCTTTTTCCTTTTCTTATTTAAAAGTCTAAAATCTAGACCTTCGACAATGTGAATTGCACTTTGCTTATGATAGGCTCGCTTGCTTACTATCTTGAACGACACCTAGGTCACATAACGAAAGCTTCAAATGTCTACTTAGTTGCCTTAACGATTTGTGTTAACTTGACACTATGGGAAGAAAAGGCAGTTGTAGTAGATCGCTTTGCTCTCCAACTAATAGATGTATCACATGCTAGAATTGAATAATACTGTTTTTATTATTTCAACTATCCTAAAGCCGTACAAACTTATTTATGCAGTGAAAGATATTTTCAACAGCTAATACATCTCATCAAAATACATCCTTTAGAATAGATATTTTATTGCCTTTTGAATGGATAGCCTGACTAAGTATTGTTATCATTCCCCCGCAAGTCTAGAGTTCCAATGTTCCATAGCGAACACCAATCTTGTAACGTTGTCCAAGAAAAGATTGACATGAAAGTGGTTTAGTCAATAAGTTAACAAGTTGATCTACTGTATGGATATTAGAGACACGAAGATAACGTTTTTTGTAACTTGATCACGAACGAAATGGAAGTCAACAGCTATATATTTCATCCGAGAATGAAATACTGGATTTGCACATAAGCAAGTTGCACCCACATTATCATAGAAAATAGTAGGTTTACTGTTAGAAGCTGTAACATGAAGTCCAGATAGCAATTTTTGAATCCACTTCAACTCAGCAACAAAGGATGCCATATATCTATATTCAGCTTCAGTAGAGGAACGAGCAATAGTTTTTTGTTTTCTCATACTCCAACTAATTGGTGTAGCACCTAAGAATACAATGTAGGCTGAAATAAAAGCACAGTCATCAATATGCATCAGCAAATGCGAGCAAATTAAGAGGTGATGATTTGTCAATAAGAATGCCATAACTTGAAGTTCCTTTCAGATATCAAAGTACTCTTTTAACAAAAGCCTAATGTTTCATTGTATGGTGATGCATGAATTGTGATCATTTATTAATATAGAAGATGATATATCCGAGCGTGTCATGGTGAAATATTAAAGTACACTAATTGTTTTATGATATTCTGTTGCATTTGCAGATGCACTTCAAGGTGAAGACATTATGTGGTACTCATTGGGTTGGATACATCCTTCAAGTGCAACACCTGTGTGCGATGTAAGAGATCACGTATGTATTTTTGTTGTGATAAAAACAAGCCATCGACAATTGTTAATGTCACAACACCAAGGAAGTAGCTAACGGAACCAAGGTCCTTAAGAGAAAATTATTTAGCAGGGTCGACATAAACTTATCAATGAGAGATGATGGGTTTGCAGTAACTACGATATCATGTATAGACAAGTAGGTACATTATAAGGGATCATCGACATAAACAAAAAGGATGCATTACATTGAGAATTAGTGAATTCATTAGAAATGAGAAAACTTTGTAGTTCATTAAACCAAGATGGAGGGGCTATACTGAGGAAAGAAGTTCTGCAGCCATGGTTGCTCCCAAATCGTTTCAAAACCCAATCTTCGACAACAACCCCAACCGCAAGGGGCACTCCTCTCAATCTTCTCCAATCTCTTCTATTACACCTTCTAATTTCCCTCAATCTACACCTGATTTATTGGTAGATGAGGATGACTTCACTACTGTTGTGAATAAGAAGAGAGGAAAGAAACAAATTTCTAATCTAGATGCTTCTGTGCATATCAGAAACGGAACTGGCAAATACAATGAACTTCCTTTCAAACCGAAACAAAGGCCGTTTCCTTCCTCTAATGGTGCCCGAATTCAATTCAAGAACAGCATCAGAAATCCGCAAGAACCCATTCAAAATCCAAAGGTAAATATACCTAAAGATTTGAAAGTGTCTTCATGGGCGGATATGGTGAAAGATAGGGGTCAAGAAACAAGCTTTGATTTAGAGTTTATTCCACCAGTCGAGGCAACTGGGGAAAGAATAGTGGTCGTCTCTGAAGAAACAAGCATTCGTACAGAAAGTAAATGGGGACTTGCCGTAGTGGCGTATGTATTTGGCAAAAGACCATCATACTTCCATTTCAGGGCATATGTGGATCGGACATGGAGTCCAACAGGTTCGTTTGAAATTTTTACTAGAGAAAATGGATTTTTTGTGATCAGATTTACTAATGCTGAGGACTGCGAAAAACTGTTAAAAGGAGGTCCTTATTTCATAAATGGAAAACTTATAATCCTGAAAAAGTGGACCAAGAAAATTGTTTTAGATAAAGATCTTCCAAGTTCTATGCCAATATGGATAAGATTACCTAGTTAAATATTAGGTTATGGGATAAAGAAGTATTCAGTGGAATAGCTAGTCTTGTCGGAAATCCAATGAAAATGGATGAACAGACAGCTAAAGAAACAAAACTCAGTTATGCAAGAATCTTGGTAGAGATTAATGCTGATTCAGAACTACCTAATGAAGTATCTGTTTACACTCATGATGGGGAGATCATATCCCAGCGAATTACATATGAAACGATTCCAGATAGATGCAAAATGTGCAAAATCTTTGGGCATACACTAAAAGATTGTGCCCAAAATAAAGAGAATAGTGTTAACCCTAATGACTCTACGGACTCTGTTCTGAAAATGGTGGAAAATGGTTCAGTAATCAACGCAGAGCTACCTACTCAGATAATTCCAGATATTGAATACATATCGGGTAACAACGAAGATTCAATGAATCTAGATGTTCAGGAATTTAATGTTAACGAAGCAGGGAGCTTAGAAGTTGATTGTTATAAGGAAGCTGCTGTTCTTTCAAAGAATATGCAGTCCAGGAAAGTTCAAGAAAGAGACAATGGGTCAGGAACGCCATCAGTCTCAATCGAACAAACCGTCATTGGTGGTAAGCAAAACAAAAATTCTAAAGTGGGAATTACAGAGCAGGTCATTGAAAACTCCACCCACATGGAGGATTCAAGAAATATTACAAACACAATGAATATTAATGCTAACAATGAAGATTGGCAAGCTGTGCAGAGCTTCTTGCAGCTGATCCTATATACACTGACAGCTCTCTTGTTGCTGAAAGATTGGCACCGAAAAGAACATCATCTTTATCTGAATCAGACATACAGAGGGCTGTGAACCAAACAATAGCTGCAGCCAAGCCAACAGCAACCCCCAAACCTGCAACAGTTAGCAAAAGGAAGAAGTCCAGAACTAAAAGTCTTTCAGACATTACTTCAATGGAGGAATCTGAAGATCTAAAAGATCATGACTTCAGAAAACAATACGTTGGCAAAAATGCCAAATGGGGAAAGCAGCTAAAAGCCACAGATCAAACTAATTTTAAAAAAAGTGGCAAGCAAGTTGATAAGAAGGGAAGTGTTGGTAAGCACAGTGCTCCAACATAGAGGTCTGTATCCTTTTAGTATCCTTTATATAAAATTATTTTATATTTTTATATATGGATATTATAGTGTGGAACGTTAGGGGTCTAAACTCCCCTGAAAGGCAATTAGACCTTTCTGAGTTCATTATTAAATACAAACCTAGTATTATAGGGTTGATTGAGCACAAACTCCATGATCACAAAATTGAGGAGTTACACACCAGAAGATTTGCAAGTTGGAATTGCATCAATAACAATAGAATGGGAGGCAATGGAAGGATTATGGTCTTACATAATCCTTCTATTTGGACTCTCATTAAATACTTTATTGATATGCAATACATCCATAGTTATTTTGAAAATAAGGGTGGTTTATTTATTAAGGTTACCTTTATATATGCTTCTAATTATGAGGATGATAGAAATAAGCTTTGGAATTATATAGAGCAACTGAGCTTTAACAATAAAAGTCCCTGGATCTTGATAGGAGATTTTAACACAATTTTTCACAACACAGAAAAAAGAGGGGGAAATCCTGTTCCATTCATTAAATTGAATAGGGTTAATAATTTTTTAGTAAAATCAGGTTCAATAGAACCACCTTTCTATGGTAATAAATATACATGGAAGTCTGGTGAATATTGAAATATTCATTGCAAATTGGATAGGGTTCTATTAAACCAGATATTCATCAATCTATTTTCTTGTGTGAACTGTTGTACTCTCCCTCAAAATACAAGTGATCACACACCCATTCAAATATCATTTAAAGAACAAAAGGAGGCTACCCCTAAAGCTCCTTTCAGATTTAAAAATGGATGGGTGTATGATGATAGTTATAAAGAGATTGTTCAAAAGAGTCTCTCTAACAATTTGTATGGCACTGCTCAGTATAAGTTTAACAAAACATTGCTTATTGTCAAAAATAACCTCAAAAATTGGAATTGCAATAAGAATAAAGAGGATATTAATTCTATTAGAAAAGATTGTGCTGAGCTCCAGAATAAGTTTGATGATAACTGTTCAGACAAGGCGGTAGCTGACTCATTTTTTAATGCTCAGGCTAAACTTGCCAAAGCTTTACACATTAACTCGGTAAATATTAAGCAGAAGGCAAAAATTGACTGGTTAACTTAAGGAGATGAGGCCAGTAAATTTTTTTATACTAAAATGTCTAACAGGAGAGATAGAAATGATATTGGGAGAATTATAAATAATAATGGAAAAATAATTAATGAAGCTTCAGTTATCGAACAGGAGGCTATTAATTATTTTAGCTCATTATACAATTCTTCTAGCTACTACAATTCCTTTCCTAATATTGAGTACAAATATACTGTTAATTGCAACAGTGCAGATATATTAAATGCTCCTGTTAGAAAAGAGGAGATCAAAAATATAATATTCCAAGCTAATATTGATAAAAGTCCTGGGCCAGATGGATTTGGAGCTAAGTTCTACAAAACACATTGGTCTGATATTCAAGGCCCGACAAGTGATTCTATTACAGAATTTTTCAATTCTGGTAGGCTGTTAAAAAACACTAACCATACCTTTATAACTCTTATTCCTAAAATAGAAACACCTATGGGGCTAGAGGATTACAGACCAATAGCTTGCTGTAACTTCATCTATAAGATTATTTCTTCTATCCTTTGCAACAGAATGAAGTATTTTCTCAAATTTCTTATCTCTGAGAATCAAAGTGCTTTCATTCCAGGGAGATTAATTTCTGAAAACACTTTGTTAGCTCATGAGCTTATTAGAGATTTCAATAAGAAGAATAAAAATCTTATGTGTATTAAGATTGACTTACACAAAGCTTTTGATAAAATAAACAGGGATTTTATAATTTATAGTATGAATAGAATAGGTTTTAATGATAAATTCTGTGAGCTGATAAAAGAGTGCATTTCAAATGTGACTTATTCTATTATGATAAATGGGTCCCCAAAAGGGTTTATCCATAGCAATAGAGGAATTAGACAGGGAGATCCACTATCACCCTATCTATTTGCTATTGTAATGGAATATTTCACAATTCAAATGGAGATAGAGATGGCCAGGGGAAACATTAAGACTATTAACAGAAATACACCACATATCACCCATCTATTATATGCTGATGATATGCTCCTTTTTCTAAAAGCTGATAGGAATAATGCACTATCTATTTGCAAAATTTTGGATAACATGGAAAAATATGCTGGCCTCACTGTGAACATCAATAAAAGTAAAATTTATTTTAGCAAAGATGCCTGTCATAAAGAGGATATTTTAAATTTGCTAAAATATAGAGAGGGTAAGTTACCAGTCAAATATCTAGGCCTTCCCCTTAGTATTAATCAGGTTAAGGACAGGGATTGTAATAGTTTAATTGAAATTATTCAGGGGAAATTAGAAGGCTGGTCTAGTAAACTACTGTCCTTAGCAGGTAGGGTGGAACTCACCCACACAGTCATTATGGCAGTTATCATCTACTGGATTCAGACACACAATATCCCTTATAGTACTATTCAAAAAATTGAAAAATTATGCTCCAATTTTATTTGGAGAGGCAAATATCATAAGCTGGCTTGGGACAAAGTTTGCAAACCAAAGAAGTTTGGTGGCCTTGGCCTCAGAAATATTAGGGACATTGCTGATGTTTGCAAATATAAGTTATTTTGGAAATTTATAGAGGGCAGATCTTTATGGGCTAGGTGGATGAAAGCCAAATACCTTTAGAATAAGAATTTTTGGATTGCTAGAAAAGACAATCAGCATTCATATGTCTGGAAAAACATTCTTGACTGCAGGGATATGGGTAGAAAACTTATTTATAGGAATTTAAGAGATGGTACTAAGACCAGTTTGTGGTTTGATCCATGGATTCATGGCAACTCCCTCATTAATCTTCTTGGTTGGAATAATTTGTATCATTTTGGGGGCTTACATGATAATGTAGATAGTATTATTGATAATAATTGTTGGAGCTTTCATACTAGCAATGCTGCTTATATTTTTAAAGAAGCTATTAGTAGTATTAAAATTGACCAAAGGGGTTATAAAGATGATTGGGATTGGAAGCTTTGCACTAAAGATAACAGATTCTCATTTAAAAAAATGTGGGAATACATTAAGGGGGAGGAAGTTAAGGTAGATTGGCATAAAGTAATTTGGAGTAAATCAAACTGCCCAAAAATGGCACATTGTGCCTTTTTTTGCTATTCTTAACAAACTCCCTACTAAAGATAGATGCTGTAAATGGGGCCAAAATATTGACACAAACTGTTTGTTTTGTAAAAAAGTAGTAGAAAGCTCCAGGCATTTAATTTTTGATTGCGAATATTCCCAATACATTTGGAATAATGCCAAAAGTACTCTAGGGGTCAATCAGTACATTCCTACTTTAGATATTAGAGGTAGTGTTGATTATATCCTTAAGCATTTTATACCCAAGTCTAAAAACTTCATTAAGGCTTGTGTTTTCCTTACTGCTATGGTGTTTCACATATGGAAAGAGAGAAATGAAAGTCTGCACTCTAATAAAGCTATGAGTAGTTATCAGTTATGGAGAAATATCTATGCTGAAAGCCATATCATATTGAAAAAATCAGACAGGCAGAAAAATGACTGCAATACTTATCATGAGAATGCAAGCAAATTCAATGACTGTAATAAGTATGTGGAGGATTTCTTACTAAATGGCAAGCAAAGTTTGCACAAGCACTGCATCCACAATCAAGTTACTCATTCTGGAGAGCAGGATGATTATGGTAACAAGGGAAAACACATTTATTCTGACTTCCTAACTGGGATTAATCATCCCAACTCTGAATTCAGACAACATTCCTACAAGGGAAGGGCCCAAATTAATAATTGTGATCATAGAAATATATCTAAAATTATGAACAATAATGCTGGTTCATTACCTGATGCAGGATTCAGAGACAAGATTGATCCTAGTAGTGATTCAGAAGAAAATCATAACAGGATTTGCAACTCTGGCTTCCTTACTGAAGAGAAGCTCCATACTGTTCACAGAAATCATTTCTATAAGGGAAGTAAACGGGGTTATTATCATTGTCATCCTATTAATTCTCAAATTATAGGCACTAACCCTAATTATTTACCTGAAACAGTTAGAGAACCCATCAGCAGTGATCCAGAGTTCGACAAAATCCCGGAGGTAAACAATGAATACTTGTCAGCCCAGAAAGCCAAAATCAAATGCAAGGATATAGATAAAGGCAGAAGCTTTCTTAATAAAGTTGGGGACAATTACTATAAAAGCAAGATTAACAACAATATATACCACTTATCTTGCTGGGACAGAGGAGAGAGCAGCGGCGGATTCAGATCTCAAGCAGATCCAAGCTCCGAGAGGCACAAAGATGACCAAGACATGTTATTAAAGACAAGCAAGAGCAGATCTGAAGTCATGGTTAGTTTTAACACTAACGACATGGATGTTAGAGGCTCAAACAAGCTCAACGATCTTAAGAGAAAATTCAAAGACAGGGAGGATCACGTTTGGAAGCCTCCGTAATGCTTTCATCGACCATAGTATGAAGATGACGAATCGCTCTCAAGTCCGCCATCTTTGAGTTTGTGTGTGTTTGAGAGGAAGCTGTGATTAGGTGGCTAGGGTTAGAATGAGACGATAAGAGAGATGTCGGTACTTATGTTGAGTACTGGACTTTGTTTGTTTGGGCCTTGGGCCGGTTTTTTACCTATTTCAAAAAAAGAAAAAGATGGAGGGGCTTGTCTGAGACCATAAAAGGATTTGTGAAGTTTTCCGACATGTGTCAGTTATAAAGTATCAACAAACCCCTGGGATAGTTGGATAAAGACATCATCAATTCACCAGTACCCAAATCCTTTGTCCCCTATGTACCCAACCAATCAAGATTCATGATTTCTATCTTTTTGCAATTATTACAAAAAGGTGGAATTCTGGGGTCCTGATTAATTACGTACAGGGGGACAGGGAATATTGGGTACCGGGAATTTCATTCTCAATTAATGAGCCTTGAAGAAATGTATTATTCACATCTAAATGCCAAAAATGCCAGGTTTGAGTAACAAACATAGTGATAATGACATGGATGGTAGTTGATTTCACAATCAGACTAAATATTTCTGTAAAAATTAATATCTAGACCTTGATGAAATCCTTAAGCAAATAATTGTGATTTATACCAAGATATTTATCCATCAGGATTATGCTTAATATTGTATACTCACTTTCAACCAATAACGTTTTTTGATGGATGAGAGGGGACAAGAGATCAAGTATTATTATGAACAAGTGCATCTAATTCCTCACTCATAGCTTGTTCCTCACTCATAGCTTGATCAAGGTCAGACGTATTGCTTAAACAAAATTTATTATTTGGCTTGACGATATTATTTTTTAGCATGCTTGCGCAGAATGAGAAGGTTGAACGTTAGTCAATGATGGTGGTGAAACTAAAGTGGTAGCCTGACTTGATAGCTCATAGGTTTTGTTTGACTCAGGTGTAGCATGTGATAGGGGCGGTAATGGAGTGGCTAAAGTTGTAGCTGATGGAGAAGGGTCATAATAATGTGGTGGAGAATCAAACAGATTCCACTCAGCAGCTGGTTTTTTCTGAACATGCAATAAGGATTGAAAATGTTCTTGAAAAGGGAATGAGTCTTCCACAACGATAACATGGCATGAGATAAAAATTTGATTGGCTTTTGGATTAAGGCATCGATAGCTGTTATGTTCTACAAAATAACCGATAAGTATGCAAGGACGGGAACGGTACTGTAGTTTATTTGTGTTGATAAATTTATGAAATCAAAGGGGTACGTTTTTGAGGGGCGAGATCGCTTTTCTTAAAGAAATATCTTCCCTACTCAAATTTTTCTTTTTTTGGTAAGGCCGATTGGTTTTTTAGGTGACCGCAAACACCTTTATTATAGATTAAGGAATTGGTACTCCGTACATGCACAGAGTAACATTTCTGGTTTGAAGTGTCCAGTCACTATCAATACATATTTTGCACAGTAGAAAACATCATAACAAAGTACAAAAGTCAAGCAGAAAGAAACCTAAGGTACTTCGACGTCAGGATCATCGTCATAGAAAGAGCCCATGTAGGGTGTCATATTACGCTTATAAATCCAAAAGCGAAGAGCCAAATCAACCACTTTGAGAGGGGGCTATAATACGATTTTTATCCCAAGAAGGGTTCTTCAACAGAATTTCATTGTTTTCACCAACTTCATCGTCATACCTGATAACCAATTTTCCATCCTCTGGCATGTAGAATAGGCGACTGCGATCTTCCACAGCGTCATCAATAAAAATGAAAAAGACATCATTAGTATCACAATGCATCCCCGATGGGCATGCACCCACGCATTCTCCTGCTCATTCCAGGAGATATCTGGATCAGGAGGGGCATCAGGCAAGATAGGAGGAACAACAACTACATGAACTTGTTTGACCTTAGGCATCCTCCATACACGAACTGGTGGACGGGGAAGAGGTACTTTAGGAAGGGGTTCAGAGGTTTCGGTTTTGGTACACGAGGTTAAGGTATGACCAAACGCTTTGCACGTCGTGCATATTTCAGGTTTCCATCTATATTTGACATCAACTGTAAATTCCCGATTTTCAATTTTAACCTTAATCTGAGTAGGTAGCGACTTCTCCAACGTGATTTCAATTAGAGCTCTTGCATAAACTAAGTTCTTTCTAGCTACAGTATTGGCTTCAAAGCACTTCAATTTGCTAATATGGTAGGAAACCCAGTTAAGGCTGAAGAGTGGATGGAACGTGCGTGAATTGCGTCCAGACAGGTATGGATAAGATTTTCCCTTTTATGCAATCAATTTTGGGGGACCAAGTTGTTATAATGGAAGGTTTACCGTCTATAATAGCAAGAGGTTCGTCTAACATACGTAATTTTTCTTCGCGTACCGAGAACTTGAAATAATATAGATCGTCCACATAAGTGAAGCGCATACCGCCACGTAGCCGCCACGACGCAACCTTGAGAGTTTTAGAGTCCAAGAAGAAACCAACTAGATGGCCCTTCCAGAAAGACGTGGCCTCCTGAAGAATTTCAGGAAGGGAGACGAGCCTGTTACATCATGAAGTATGTCGAAATGAATAGGCGTGTACTCACCAGCTATATTAGGCAAGGAATCGAATAGGGAAGTCCATTGCAGTTTGTTTGAATATGCATTTCTGTTTCGAACAGTAGGAGAGGATGTTGCTGCATTTTAACGAACAGCTGGTGGGCATTCAAGATTATTTGCATTATTAGCAGACTGGAGCCCGACACCATTCAAACTATATTCTCCAATGTTTCCAGTTCTATTCATACCACAATTTCCAATCATCGATTCTTTAACAGCTTCGGGATTCTCAAACGTTTCAGCAGTATTAACAGTATCCACATTTATCTGCATTTTCGATCCAGGCAAAGGCCAAGCAGTAGCACACTAAGCTAGCAATGAAGAAAACTCACCTCTAATCGGAGTTTGAGCAGTATTTGCTAAAGGAGTCGTGACAGCAGCAAGGGAAGCTTCAATATCCGCAATTAGGGCATTTAGTGGATGATTAGCGAGTAAGGAATAAAAGGGTTTCGGAAGAGGAGAAGAGTGGTCCTCATCATCAGACTCAGTTTCAGGTTCCGTTGGTGCTCTAATTGAGCGGCTAGCAGATCTCGTTACAACTGAAGGGCGAATTGCTGATTTTTATTTTTGGCCATTTGGTAGATCGAAGAATGGCAGAGAGGTTCGAGGTGGGAGTTGAATGGATCAGAGAGAGGTGGAGAGATAAGAGGTGGAAAATGAGTGGTGGCGCACAGTTGAGCAGATCTAAGAAGGAGCCGCCATTAGTTACTGGAGCGTATTCTCTCCTTGTATGTTTGCCTTAAATTTGAAACTGCTAATGGGTTCGATGGCAGATTGCTTTCCAGAATACAACAATACCAGAACCCAAAGACATAGCAATGTCTGTGGGTTCAATGGGAGTTCTTATTGGGAAGAATAAGATAAAACAGATAGAGTTAAGAAAGATGTTTGGAGCGAGAAGGTACAATGGAGGAAAAGGCTTGATAGTTGGAAGAAGTTGTGTTGAAACAGACGCGTACTTAAATTAATATCTACCCCACTCGAATTGAGTTTGCTAACGGGTTTAGTGGCAGATTGCTTCTCAGAATACAACAGAACCAGAATCCAGAGACGTAGCAATGTATGTTTGTTCGTTGGGAGTTCTTATTGGGAAGAAGATAAAACAGATAAAGGGAAGGAAGATATTGGACTGAGAAGGAATAGGTCGTATATATAGCGGCGAAAAAGGCATGACCATTGGGAGTTGTTGCATTCAAACAAATGCGTCCATTTGTTTAAATAAAAATTTCAGAATAAATAATGATTGTTGCCAATAGTTTGCCAAAGTGCCCTTCTTTTGACCATAATAATATTTTATAGGCCCAAGTCCACATGCATACCAATTCAAGCAAGTCCCCATTCAAGTCCAAGTTATTTTAATTCATAATATCCTATACAAGGCATTCTTATATACCTTTGAATAATCCAAAAAACTTGGTGATGTGGGACTTTATTTATTTTTTCCCTCCATTAAAACAATCTTCCTTAACAATCCCTCACTAGATTGTTTTATTGATGATGTTCAGTTTTATCTTAGCTAGAAATTACGCATCATATGTTGTGTCTGTTCGATTGAACCACGTATTAGTGTGAATATCTCAAGGCTATAAAGAAGAGTTGCATGGTCTTAACTTAAACCAAGTCTACCTTGAGTTATAAAGTCGGAAATGCTACACATGCAATTTCAATTTACCAATAAGTTTCTCTACCTATAAGCACTGCTATGGCCATGTGCTTCATCCCAGTTTAATGAACTTTTACAAGAGAAAACCCTATAATATCTTGCTTAGAAGTGGCACCACATCCAAGTTCAGAAAGGTAAATTTTCTTTTTCCTTTTAATGTCTCTGTTACCAGACTATCTGAAAATTTATTAAGAGTTATTCAACTTAGCCTCTCCATACCTGTAATAGTTCACATTAATTCAATTTAATATTTTTCCAATCATATGATAGTTTGGTTTCCGCTATCACTGGTTAATTGCCAATACAGGGTTTAAGTCCCATTTCAACTAATGTTGACCTCACCATTTCTCTAGTCAAAGCTTTTGTGAATGGATCTTCCAGATTATCACTGGATCTTATATAAACAATAGTAATTATTCCATCACTTATTATTTGTCTAACATATTCATGTCTGAGGTTTATATGCCTTGATTTTCCATTGTATACATTATTATATGCTCGTGACATAGTAGCCTGACTATCACAACGTAGTGATATAGCCGACATTGGTTTCGACCGCAGCTTGATATCCGACAACATATTTCTTTGGCACTCTCTTCTTTTCCGGCAGCAACAAGTGCTATAAATTCCGATTCCATAATGGTGTGCGAAATGCAAGTTTGTTTCCTTGATGCCCAAGAAACAACACCTCCACCTAATGTGAAAATCCAACCAGAAGTAGACTTACTATCCTTAGAGCTAGTTATCCAACTTGCATCAGTGTATCCTTCTAATACACTTGGAAATCCATTATACACAAATTCCATATTTTTGCTTCTTCTGAGGTATCCAAGTAATCTTCCAATTGTTTTCCAATGATCTATGCTAGGATTGCTGGTATATCATGCAAGTTTACATATTGCATATGCTATGTCGGGTCTCATACAATGCATAACATACATTATACTTCCAATTGTGCTTACGTAATTGAGTTGAGCAATGCCTCTTCCCTTATTTTTATCTAGACTTACACTTAAGTCTATTGGGGTACTGGCATCCTTAATTTTTTGATGTCCAAATTTCTGAAGTTCCTTTTGAATATAATGTGCTTGACTTAGTGCATAGCCCCTACTAACTTTATTAACTTTTATACCCAGAATTGTATCAACTTCATTCAAATCTTTTATTTTGAATTTTGAAGTTAGATATTTCTTGGTATCTTGTATCCCATTCATATTAGTGACAAATATTAATAAATCATCTACATATAAACAAATTATTACTCTGTATTCCTTAGTAAACTTGGAGTAGATACATTTGTCTCCAGTCATTTTGAAGTATCACCGAGTCAATTTTTTCTTGCCATTGTTTAGGTGTTCGTTTTAGCCCGTACAATGATTTTGTCAGTTTGCAAACTTTTCTTTCATTTCCAGGAAGAACAAAACCCTAGGAATGTTCCATATAAACTTCTTCATTAAGTTCACCATTTAGGAAATCTGTTTTAACATCCATTTGATGGATACGCAATTGATAGATTGATGCTAATGCTATCAGTACTCGAATTGATGTGATTCTTGCAACCAGAGCATATGTATTAAAGAAATCAATTCCTTACTTTTGTCTAAATCCCTTGGCTACTAACCTAGCCTTAAAAGTTTGCACACTACCATGATTATTACATTTTCTTCGAAACACCTATTTGCAGCCAATAGACTTTGACCCTTGAGGCAAATCTACCAATGCCTAGGTATTGTTTGATAAAACTGAGTCCATTTCATCATTAACTACCCTCTTCAAAAAGGCGGAGTCTCTGGAAGTCATAGCTTCTTTATAAATTTTTTGGTCATCTTCTATATTCAGTATTATAGGGATTTTGTTAGTGACTTCATTTCTAGTTCCTTCTACAAGAAATTCTATAGCTTGGGAAGATATAAAATCTACACCAAATGATTTCTCTTTCCTAATCCTTTGTGTTCTTCTTATTTATGCTTGTTCTTCTATCACCTTCCTTTTATTCTTAGAGGTGGGTGTAGTCGTATCCCATAGGTATTTGAATAGTGTTGGGTTCTATTGACTAATATGCAGATGAGTCATCTTTGAATTTATTTTCCATATATTCAACGTCCCTTGATTCAATGATCGTGTTTGAGGATAAATCTAGTAGTTTGTGTGAGCATATCCTACAAACAAACTTTTTAAAGCTCTTGGACCAAGTTTGGTTCATTTTGGATCAATCACCCTATAATAGGCAATATGTCCCCACACCTTTAGATATCATAGATTAGGTTTTTGACCATTCCATAGTTCGTAAGGAGAAACCTTAGATTTTCTTGAGGTGATTCTATTATGCAAATGACATGCAGAAATTAATGCTTCACCCCACAAAATAAGTGGTAATTTAGCATTTAATAACATGGAATTTACCATATCAACCAGAGTTCTATTTTTCCTTTCAGCCAATCTATTTTGTTTTGGTGTGTATAGTGTCGTGTGCTGATGAATAATCTCATGTTCTTCACAAAAGTTAGAAAAATCAATGGAGAAGTATTCTCCTCCTCTATCACTATGTACGACCTTTATTTTCCTACCATTTGATTTTCAACTTCTATTTTATAGCATTTGAACATGTCAAAAGCTTCAACTTTATTCCTAAGCAAATACACACGTGTGTATTTAAAAAAAACATCAATAAAGGTAATGAAATACCATTTCTCACCTCTGGTTAAAACTCCATTTAATCCATATATATCAGAATGAATGAAATCCAAGAGTTCCAAATTTCTTTCGACAGTAGGGAATGGTTTCTTTATAATCTTGGCTTGTATGCATATTTCGCGTTCATCGTGTTTATCATTAGTAACAGAATTAGACTATATTTTTCCATATACTTCAGAAATTTATAATTTAAATGTCCTAAACATGCATGCCACAACGGTAACGAATCAACAGTATAAGCAGAACATTCCTTTATTTCATTAATACCGAGTTTGAAAATCCCATTACATGCATAACCTTTACCCACAAACATGCCATTTTTAGACAGAATTAAACTATCAGCCTCCAAGACTGATTTGATACCACTCTTGCACAAGATTGATGCAGAAACCAGGTTCTTTGTAATATCAGGAACATGGAGAACATTAGTGAGAGTTATCTTCTTGTTGGAAGTGAAGTGAATCTCCACATTTCCTTTTCTTAGAACTTTTGTACCATTTCCATTTCCATGAGCACTTCTTGGTGGTGAGCAACCTCTGTATAGGTTTTTAATAGACCTTTATTATTGCAAAAATGAACCATTGCACTAGATTCGAACCACTAATCCGAAGATTTCGTTTCAGTAGTAGTCATGTGCAAGTCAGTTATCATGCCAATTTGCATATCAGAAACCATAGCAACTATTTCCTGCATTTCATCGGTCTC
This sequence comes from Allium sativum, assembly GCA_030737875.1. Taxonomy (NCBI): domain Eukaryota; kingdom Viridiplantae; phylum Streptophyta; class Magnoliopsida; order Asparagales; family Amaryllidaceae; genus Allium; species Allium sativum. Next base: position 423,070,256 of record CM060922.1, read on the forward strand.
AACCATATTTGCATTTTCAGAGTTTCCCTTTTTCTATTATGGAGGGGCCCTGCATTCACGCTTATGGTACCCAAGTTGACCGTAGTTGTAGCATGCTTTATTCCTTTTCTCTTTAGGATTAAAGTTGCTTCCTTGCTTACTCTTCTTGTTTTGCTTGAAGATTTGGTTCTCGTTACCCTTTCTTTTCTTTCCAAAACCACGTTGTTAACATCAGTAGAAGGGAAAACACCATCACGAATTCTGTCTTCTTCCTCAATTCGTATGTGTTTTCCAATCTTTTCCAACGTGAGTTCCTCAGTCATATGCAAGAGCTTTTTGCGATAGTTGTTCCAAATTGGTGGAAGTTTAGCAATTATCGCCCCTACTTGAAATGATTCTGGAATATGCACTTTCAAGTCACTAAGTTTGCTGACTAGAACTTGTATGTCATGCATTTAATCCATGACAGAAACATTGCCTTTCATTTGAAATTCAAAATATTTAAGAGCGAAAAATTTATCTGTTCCAATCTTGTTGGTCTTGTACTTCGTTTCCAGTGCATCCCAGATTTCCTTAGGCAACTTCATTTGAGTGTAAAGATCATACAAACAGTCAGATAATTTATTGAGAATGTGGCCTCTATACAGCAGTTCATCCTCTTCACGTTTTAGCCTTTGCTTCTTCGAATCATCTATGTCTTTATCCATCAGTGAATGAAGTGCTAGAAGGTTTTCATCGACTAAGTAGGAGACCTTAAGAGTGGTAAGAAGGAACTTCATTTTATTTTTCCAACGGGTGAAATTGGTTCCATCAAGCCAGTCCAGTCTAACAAAGTCTTGGTTCATCAAGTTGAATGCAGAATCTGATTCGTTCTCCATTGCGGATATTGCTTTATATTTGTTGATAAATTTACAGAATCAGAGGGGTATGGTTTTGAGGCGCGAGATCGCTTTCCTTAAAGCAGTATCTGCCGCACTCGAAACGAATTTGCAAATGGATTTTCTGTAACAACGCAGAATTTCTGAACCAATTTAATTTTTTTATTTTAGCTATTTTAAGGGATTTGGAGATTTAAAATGATCTATTTTAAATAGTAACGATTTAAAATTTATTTAAATCGAAGTTAGAACATATAAATTTATTTTAATAATAAAACGAGCTTGAAATGGCGCGGTAGTTTGAAAATTCGATTTTTAATTTCAAATGAATGTACAAAATTCAATATAAATCAGATTTCAGGAAAACAAGAAACGTTGGAATATTTTGAATTGTGATCTTCTAATGAATGTGAAAAATATAAATTTCATTTTATGAATGGATTTCAAAATAAGATATTTTGAAAATAATATCATTTTAATATTATAATGATATGGAATATTCAATTTTGATTTAAAATTGAAAAGGAAGTTGGAATCATTTTTAAAACGAATTTATTAAAATACGTTTTGAATTGAAATCGACGAAATACATATTATATATTATATATATAATGGTTTGAATAGAACGCGCCGCACAACGACCATTCGCGAATTTCGACCATTAACTTCAAATTAATGTAAAGGGAGAACCGACCATCGGATTCTCCTAAAACTGGAAACATTGGGTTCGTATCGAAAAGATCTTTCCAATGAATATAAGAGATCTAAATTTGAATGGTTGTTTTTTAAATTATGTCCAAATCAATTTCAGAAAAGGTCATTATGGATGCAGTTCGGTGGCCGTTATTGGAAACCGACTATAAGGGCCTTAATAAAACAATTAAAAATATAGAAAAATTATGTAAAATCATAACAAATGATTTGGAAGGTTTTTGGATGAAAAATTTCAAGTTTGAAAAGATAAAAATATATTTTTATCGAAATGAACTAGTTATTAACCAAAATAATAGTCCAATATTTTTAAATAAATAAATTGGATTTGAAATGGTTTTAATATAACTAGAAATTTCCAACGTGTGAGTTGGTATGGAAATAATCTTTGAAATATTTTGATATTGGATTCCATGATTATATGGACATTGTTAAGGAATATAAATATCGTTATTCCCAATACGATATCCGTTGGTTTCAGAATGTGATATTGAATATAAGCCGATATTATTTTTATTCAGAGCCTTGTATTTAATATCAAATTGGATTTTGGGTTTGTCATGAATGGTGTCTTTATTAACACTATTCTTAAACCTAGTTGAGAAAAGAATAAATCTTCTAACTAAGATTTAATGGAAATTTTCCACAGTAAAGTTTTCCAATTTAAAGTATTTAATTGGAATTGAATGGAATTCAATTCGATAATAATCGCGATGAACTTCTGTAAAGGAAGACTGTTACTATATATGTAATTTAAAAGGATTTGTCGTTATTCTAATTTTATTATTAGTCTGATACGGAAATTTATATCGTTTATATATTGATCTGTTTTCCGTGAAGATTCAATAGTTAATGGAAGTTGATTTGGGTTTATTGTGAACTGTGTTTTAAATGAAAATGGTTCATTAATCCAGTTAAAGAGAAGATTAATTTCTTAAAGTTGAACAATCATAAAGTAATGGTTTATGATATTAAAACCAAGTTGGAGTTTTAATGAATTTTTAATTAGATTGGAATGAGAATGGGATAATTAAATTTATCGAATTCATGAAATGATCTAGAATGGAGTATCACCAGTTTTACTATAGGCGATAGTTAAATCAGTAACGTGAAATGGCAATTAATTTTACCGATAGCACAGTGGGTGTTAGATATGGAGCACTACAAGTTTTGCTCCATGGGATGAATATGTTGGGATTGGGTTAATAAAATAAAATGGTTACTTCGGTAAGGTTCGCTAATCCCGACTAGTTAATAAAATCTTTTGAAAACGATATCAAAAGGAAGATTAAAGAGAAAAATTTAAAAGAATTTTTATTTGATAAAATTAATGGGAACCTTTCCCTAAAGATATGAATATTTAAATAAAAAAATATTCTGAATTGGAATGAGGCATATGATGTGTTTGTATAGCACTTGATTATAAGATACACGAGTTATTCAGAAAGACCGGGTTTAATCCATTCCGAATAACTGATACGACGACTAAAAGTCGACGATGAAAATGGTGGTTGAAGACCGGAGATCTTCGCATCGTTTGGATGATTGATGATGTCTTGACTGGGATGTGCACCAAAGACAAGGTAATAAGTGGTAATCGTCCAGACGTACCTGGAGATCGACCGGATATGCGAGAGCCTCTCTCATGTATTGGACATATGGGATGAGGAATAAGGTGACTCCGGTTTCATTTAGACCCAGAATGCACTTGGAAATGGATGGTATGTCTGAAATTGTATTCCTTTATACAGTATTCGTTGATCTCTGCTAAATATATCTGTTTGGTGGCGGAGAATTTATTCTCTTGCTTAACATCCTTCTCTGAGATGTACGAGCTTAAAGGTTATATATTGGTCGAAATCAGTGGCATGGTATGGATTGACAGTGTGGCATGCTGAGAGCTTTTGTTGAAAAGCAAGGCTTTGTGGCTGATGATCAAAGCACGACTTTAAATAGAATAGCTTTGTGTAGCGTTAATTCGCGAGCTTCACACCTCAATATGAACCAAAAACAGGAGGAGGGACCGTAGGGAAATGGACGTATGTTAGTTCTAGCTACGAGTAACGTCATGGTAGGAGCCCAGACATTTTACTTATATGGATGTTGGAAACTTTATTGATGGAAAGCGAGGTACCTCGGAATTGATAGAACCGACTAAAAGGTTCTGGATGGTCGATGTGACTGACCATTTTAGAGGTTTGATAGAACCGGCTAACATATAGTTTATGGTATAATTAATCATCGACAGATGACTGGCCCTGCCGATTCCTAGGGTTGCCCGTAGGTGTGATCCTAAGGCATTTGCTAAAATGTCTCGAAACTGGTGAGGAAGATCCCTTGCCTGGGTTCATAGATGGAAACCCAATTTCAAATATGCGATTTTACGGTTTTAGTTGTAAACCTATATAGCGATGTAATATAATGATACCTACGCCGCCTATGATTGATACATTTATCGTTGAAGTTGATTTCTTCACTTATAGTAATAATCAAAGATGAAATTTCGTGTATTAAGCATATTTGGCTATTATAAGGTAAAACTCTATCCTGGACTACGTTCATTGTGTGATGGGGCCTGAGTCTTATAATAGCTTCTTTTTCTGTTTAGCATTGTGCTGTTTGTTTTATGCACTAGTATTCAATGGGGATAAACCCATTGCGTGTTATACGGCATGGTCCCATGATTTACCAACTTTAAAATAAAAAGCTAATAACTGTTTTAGTTCTCAAAATAGTCCCATGACTGACTTGGAGTTTATTGTTTTTACCTAAACTCTGGGTGCCTATATTTTCCACACGGGCAGCTAGTAGTTTTGGTTATGCAAATTTCTATTTAACAGGATCCTGATTTATAGCTGGAGCTATATTTAGAAAGCTTTGTATCCGTGTATTTCATTTAGTTGTGTTAGTTGATGTATTTCTGCTATTCTTTGTATTTATACATTTTTATTTCCGATGCTATGTAATTTAACCTCTGATATTATTTTTCCACTGTGTAATATTTATTCATACTCTGATATTCTTGTACTCTGATGTAAATTGTTGTAATAGCAATGAAATATTCTACTTTTTATGTTCTGATGCATCGTGTTCTCAAAGCAATCCGGTGTTTCCCGTCTCCTCGAAGACCGGGGGATTTTAGATCGTTAAATTTTCAGTGGTAGATTGCTTCCCAAGATACAACAAAACCAAAACCCGGAGATGTAGTAATGTTTGTAGGTTCATTGGGTGTTCTTAATAAGTAGAAGAAGATAAAACAGATAGAGGGAAGAAATATGTCTGGAGAAGAAGGAACAAGTTGTACATGATCGTTGGAAGCAGTTGCATTCAAACAGATGCGTCCGTCTATTTAAATAAAAATTTCAAAAAATACGATTGTTGCCAATAGTCAAGACTCCTCTATACGGTCACGCACGCGCCCACGTTCCCCAAGTACCAAAGTGCCCATCTTTTGACCATAATAATATTTTATAGGCCTAAGCCCACATGCATACTCATTCAAGCAAGTCCTCATTCAAGCCTGAGTCATTTTAAATCGCAATATGCTATACATGGCATTCTTATACACCTTGGAATAGTCCAAAAAACTTGGTGATGTGGGACTTTATTTAATTGTTCCCTCCATTAAAATAATATTCCTTAACAATTTGTACTAAATGGCCATAACAAAGTATAACAAAGACATTTAAATACACGCAATTTGAGATAGTTTGGAAGTTTATTGAATAATATTTGAAATGGAGTCAGGTTTCATAATATTTGGACAGGCAAGCGATTTATTTAGTGGTTATTTGAAATGCAACAGACCAGTATAATAAAGGTATAGAGGTGTCATGAAGTAGCGTTAGATCAGTTTCAACAAAATACAAGGATAACGCTAAGCAGTACCCACTAGCCGTCGTGTGTAAGGAGGTGACTTCAAGTATTAAATGCCATTATTTTCAAGAACGAAAGCTAGACTTTTATATTCCCCACCACCATAAGAGTAGACAGTAGTTATTTTGGAGTCAAAAGATTTTCATTTGCATTTTTTGAATTTTTCAAAAATTGTAGTAACATCAGGTTTGCTTTTCATAAGATAGAGCCAAGAACATTTTGCATAATAATCGACGAACACGACATAATAACGATAATGATCAAAATACTTAACTGGAGAAGGACCCTGTAATAATCCAAAATTTTATTGCCTTGATTTTACAATATTTAATGAATTTATAACTAAAATAATCCTTTTTAATTCATAAAAAATGATAATAAAATTGTTTTTAGATCCAATATAAATAGTTCAAAGGAAAATAGAAAATGTGACCAAAAGAATTTTTCAAAAAGGCTAATTTTTGATCATGTAAAACTTGTTTTAAATGTCGCTTGAATCCTTAAATAAATATAATGCGCACAAGTATTAATTATGAATCAAAATTAGCGTTAATAAAGGTTAATTTAGTTTAATAAATTAATAATATGATGTTATGTAAGATCAAAGAAAGAAAGGAAACAAAGTACCCTTAAAATAAGGAAATAAAGACACATAAGATACTTAGGTATCTAATTAAGTACACATGTTTCATCTTGATGTTGAAAGTATGTATAATGGGTGTAAAGTGTTAGGAAGGAGGTGATATGGCATGAAGTTAATAAGGGTAAATAACATATGGTTATTTTGGTAATTTCATGAATACATTTTATATAAAAGTGATTTTTCTTCTTCTCATTTTTATTGTTCTACCTCTTCCTTTTCCGTCAAAGCTAGTTCCATGGCTTCCTCAGATTTTAAAACTGAAAAAATATTTGTTATTATCCATTTTCAAAAATCTTAAACTCCATGATCCATTTTCAATTTCTATCTAGATTTTACCTCCACTTCCCATTGTCGTAACTACTAATTCTTTTTTCAAATTAAGTACAATCAAGTTTGCTACATTTTTTTAAACTATTTCTTCATATTATAAGATTTACTATGTCAAAATCGCAGTTCTTCCAGACCCATTCTTGGGTCTAGATTTTTAAGTCTGAAAATATCTTATGTTTATTTTACCATATCCCCCCTAAATCTAAACAAAATTAAGTGTTTCTTTAATTGAAATAGTAGATGACAGAAATTGAAATTCTTTCCTTCTGACCACATTTTCAAATTCCATGGTTACCATTTTCTAAATTCAGTTTGAAAAGGACCAATTTAGGTTTGAATTTTGTGAAATTAGTTGGTAATCCAAGCCCTCAACTCTCCCCTCATCACTTAGATCGAGTTATTTTTGGCTATAAATCCTTCAAAATCCGAACTTGCTTTAGGAAGTATCAAATAATAGTGTTGATTCGAGTTGTGCTGAAGTTAGATTTGGTTTGGATAATTGTAAGGTGAGTAAAGCTCACATTCTATATGCAAGCTTTGATTTTTAAAAGAATATTTATCATTATTATTAATTGATATATGATTGGGTCTTTAGCTTATTTGTGATTGTGATTTTGATTTGGTGGTACCTATTATGAACATTATGTATATGTTATATGTACCTATTATGAACATCATCGTCCTATTAGTATGCTCAATACCACCTTCAAAATCTTTTCTAAAGCCCTTGCTAATCGTATTCAATCTGTTATCTCTCCTCTTATTGGCTTTGAACAATCTGCTTTCATACACGGACACAACATTCTCGATTGTATTGCAGCTACATAAGAGATAATCTCTTTTTGTCATCATTCTTCTACACCAAATGTTCTTCTTAAATTAGATTCTTCTAAAGCCTTCGATTCTGTCAATTGGGAATTCATTCTGCAACTATTGAAACACAAAGGTTTTCTCAAAGATGGTGTAATTGGCTCAAATGTATCTTAAAGACCAGTTACTCATCCATTTCTATCAATGGTAGCACTGTAGGTTTAATTAAACCAACCAGAGGACTGCGACAAGGAGATCCACTATTTCCTCTTATTTTTGTGCTTGTTGCTGATGTGTTTGACAAAATGGTGAAAAGGGAAACTGCTAATAATCTCTTTGATTGGTTCATTACCCAAATACAATTCTATCAATTTCAAATCTTCAGTTTGCTGATGATACCATCATCTTTACGTCTCCAGACCTCAATCAAATTCATTGTCTCAAAGTTATTTTATATGTCCTTGAGCTCATTTCCAGTCTTTCTATTAATTTTTCTAAGAGTTCCATAATTATGTTAGGCAAATATGATCATTTGGGCCAATTATTTCTTCCTTTCTTAACTGTCATATTGATAGCCTCCCAATTGTTTATCTAGGTATTCCACTTAGACGCACTAAACTTCTCAAATCTGATTGGTTTCCACTCATTCATAAGATTGAAAAGAGATTAGCCTCATGGAAGGATAATTCTCTTTCTTCAACTGGTCGGTTAGTGTTGTTAAGTCTGTTTTATATGCTATTCCAGTATATTGGATGTCATTACATAAACTTCCTAAATGGATAATTTCAAAGATTGATTCAATTAGAAGTGCATTCTTATGGAATAGGAATAATGTTAAAAGGCTAGTTAACTGGAAAACTGTATGTTTACATCCAGATCAGGGGGACTTGGGTATAGTTAATCTCTGGAATCTCAATATTGCTTTATTATCAAAATGGCTATGGCGTATTGTCTCCCCAGGTGCTTTAATTTGGAAAGACTGGATTCTTTCCCTTTATTATTCCAATAACCCTTATTTTGTTATTCATTTTTAACCATCTGTTAAACCCTCTCCTTTCTGTTCTAGTGTAATTTCACCTATTCCACATATTAAGAAATTGTTGCATGTCAAGCTTGGTAATGATGAGTCCTGTTTATTTTGGCTAGATATTGGCATGATTTGCTTCCCCTTTCTCATGTTTTTCCTTCTGTTTTCCTTTGATTTCTCATGTGTGCATTCTGTTGCTAATTCATTTAAAATGGTCCCTTTAGTCTTTGCCCTTCTTCTTTATTTGATGTACATGTTTTCCTTAATCTACCGGATATCTTCGGTCTGCTTCTTCAAACACAATTTTCTGAAAATTCTAATAGTTATATCTGGTCATTATCACCCAGAGGTGGTTTTTCTGTAGCATCTTTATATCACTATCTCAATTATAAAGGAAGATCTTTCTCACTTGCTAGGTTGTGGAAAATTCATTTGCCACCAAGAGTTCTTTTCTTTCAGTGATGTCTTATTCATGGAAGGGTTAATACTCGAGCAAGATTACATAGGCTTAATTTGGTTGCAGACCCCTATTGTGCATTTTGTTGAAGGCATGAAGAATCAATTAACCACTTGCTCTTTGATTGTGATGTCTCTTATCCTATATTGGTTGCCTTTTGTATTCAATTACTTGGTTTTATCCCTGACATTTCATCTTTGTTTGATTACTAGCAATATAGTTCGACTAATGTTGCATTAGATTCCTTTTTATATATTTACTACTGGTGTATTTGGAAGGAGAGAAATGTCACAATTTTTAACAAACAATGAAACATTTTGAAGGCCTATGCAGACTCATTTTCTACCTCTTTCAATCATAGGCAGGTCAGTCCTCTTCGGCTAGATTCAGGCTTGCATTGCCTCTGAGTAATAGCCCTGCAGAATCGATGGGTTCAAATCAAGATGGTTCGAGCCCAGATCTACAATGAGTTTGGACATTCCTAAATGGGCAGTTGATGTTGTTGGTGCTTCATTTTGTTAAGTCTTGATATGTCTTTCAGTGACTTTGGTGCTTGTTTTATGATGCATTATATTATGATACTACCTGTACTGTTTTGATGGTTTTTGTGGGTTCTTAATGTTTTTATGTCAAACTATTAGCCACCAGTTGGGCTTCTCATCTGGATAATATATATATATATAATATTATTAATCAGTTGTGTAGTATCACGCTATACATCCGTTACACTCAAAAAAAATAAACTTTTAGTTATTTCAAATGTTAAGAGATTTGTCGAATCAAGGTCTAAGAGGTAATTAAAATACCCAACTTGATCAACTTTATTGTTATCCAAGAGATAGTATCGGTTTAAGACTGAGAGTTGATGATTAAAATTTGTTATTTATAAAGGAGGTTTGAAAATGATTGGATATTTGTAAAAGAAAATTTTAATTGATTTAAATATTTACAGATAAAGTTTATAAATAATTTTGAATATGTATAAAGGATGTTTATAAGGGTTTTTGATACTTATAAAGAGTCATAATAGTTGGATATTTATTTGAAGTGTTATATAACCGAACTTGGGAAATTATAAAGAAGTTGTATTAACAAAATTTGGAATATAAGTAAAGGAAATTTGCATATAAGAAAAAGGTTTAGTTAAAAAGGTTTTATAAGAGAAATTTATAAACCAACTTGAGACTAGGATTTCCCTTGACTGGCCTCCTCAATTATGGTGGTGTGTAACGTATGTTCCATGATTAACACTGAAGGGACCATGTTTGGGGTTATTCTTATCTCTAATTTTAAATAAGTTGTTTAGATACCTATTTATGATTTCATACCTAGTGATTTTCCAAAATGTTTTCTGAATATACTAATGCCAAAGAGGATAAGCATATGAATATTTTAAAGGAATATTCAATAAGAGATTTTTAATATATAAATGATTTATTTGGAAAAGGATTGGTAATTACCATGGGTACGTAAACCTCTATATTGATTCGTTTTCTATTTGTTTGATAGCTAAAGAATTGATTATCAAATCTGGCCATTTTGACTCTGGAGATTTAGATGACAAATGATAAGGAAACTCATTCTCGTAAATGGTTAGGAGGTAAATTCCATGCTTATGTTTTGTTGGTTTATTCCTAAAGAACCAGAGTTGATTTTTTTGGAAACCATCAATTGTCATTTCGAAAAAACCTAGATCAGACCTAGTTGTTTGAAAACTACTTCGACCTAGCTAAACGTTTCAAATTGGAAATATCCCAAACAGATTAAAGATGAATTTATTTGGTTTCTTTCAGGCCAAAAACAAACTCGTATGGATCTATGCTAGAATTGCATATCTCCTTGGAAGAAAATGTTAGCATTTCAAGATACAAGTGCGCACCCGTGCTTCGCACACGGACGTAGCAAAAATTGATGTATTCTTAGTTATAACTATGGCATATGTTTTTAATTTTTTTAACTATAAATTGTTTTAATATTCAAATTTCTCGAAAGAAAATCGATGACTTGTAAAAAAAATGCGATGTTCACTATTCATTTTTGTCAAACACGTACATACTGAATGTAAGTTTGTTGGTAAAAATTAATAATATGCATAAAATAAAAAATATTTCACATTTTGAACCAAAACAACAGGGAAAATGAACATATCGTTCTTTAACTTACCAAGAAACATTGAAGGAACCATGAAATCAAGGATCTTTTATTCTTGGCTAAGTTCGAAGACGGCAGAATTAAGATGTTGAATTGTAACATGGATGGTCAGTGCTACATTTTAAGAGCAGTGAGGGCGTCCGGCACATAATGGTAGCAATAGTTTACAAAATAGGATGTATTAGTAAATATAAGCAATGCCCATGTATCCCTCAAAAATCCAGTAAGAAGTATATGTAAAAAATCAATGGGTAAATAACAAATATTAACAGTCCGTAGCTCAGCCAGCAAGCACGCAGCAAGTTCAAACAGACAGAAAATTAAATGGTGTAAATGAATAGTTGCATACATGGTAGTTGAATAAAATAAAATAACAAAGAAGATAGTTGGAAAGAGGCCCCTTTAAATAGCTGGGCAAAAAGGAAAAGGACGTGAAGTAATGTATATAGCATAGTACTGTCATATAATAACATGACAATCAAAACAAATAAATACAAAATAAAACTGTCATGTACCAATACAACATAACACTGCCCTGTTTTGAAGAGTTCAGACAGTGCTCCTGTGGCAGGACATAAAGTAGGCAGATACAGCAAAACCGACGATTAATGAGTGGGCCTGAAAATTTGCAACATGGAGTAGAGGTGAGGAAAAATGCATATGCAGATAGCAAATAACAGGATACGGGGGAAAAAATTTAAAATTTACTGCGAAGCGAATTGAGTGCATATCTATAGTGAAAATAAGAGTGCATCTTTTTATAGTTTTACGATAACATGCTTTGATTGGGCTATGCAAAGAAAAACTATATAAAAGAGAGATCTGAAAAATGGCCAGCCTTGATACAATCATGGTAACAGAAACGAATACCAGGGGCAATCATTAGATAAGGGCACCGTTATTATGAACAGCTTTTGATGTGTTCAATACTTAAAAAAAAAAAAAAAAGGAAAGATAGAAAGAATATCCCCTTTCACAGTTCAAATAAAAGAGCATTCTACCATATTGGACCAGTGAAAAACTGTGTAGCAAACCCATTTTGGAGTATATATAGAGCACAATTTGTTGAAAATCTTTAGAAAATCACATAACTAAAGAGTTATAAATTATTATAGTGTAATAACAACATGAGATCAAGATGGAAAGAGCAAGATATAAACCCTAGAAAAATGGGCCAGACATTTTTATTCCATGAAATGTCAGTATAGTAAAAAGTAACCAAATATTTATATAATTACAACATGATGTTTTGTTATATTTATACTGAATAAAGTAAATGTAAAAAGTAAACCTGATTGAAACAAATATTCTAAATTGCAGCAAAACATATACCAGGGATATTTGCCAAGATTTTTTCATATGAAAAATATAAAGAATTCAATCACAATTTAATATTTAAATTCTTCAAAGTAAGACACCTTATAGATATCGTGAAATAGTTTATTTTAATAACACCTTGTGAATAGAAAAGGGTCAAATATGTAGACTATATTTGTTTATATAACAGTTATACTAAAAAAATGTTGGTTAAAATTAAAAAACTTAATGGAATGTAGCAGATATAGACCTTGTTATCTAGTAGCTGCATATTAAATCCAATGACATCATTGCTCTTCAGGTTCATCCCATAGTCCGCCAACACGAACTCAGATTGTTTCTCCTACACTGTCTGAGTAAGTAAATCAAGAGATGGATGTGAATCATCCATGAGCGCAAAAAGGTGAAGTGAAGAGAACGTTAGGAAATGAAATGTAGGTTATATAAGAATGTTGGAGTAATAATTGATGACCTTTTTAATCAACAGAAATAAATGAAATGCAAATTAAATGTAAACTACTCATATTCATATTCAACTGGTGTATATATAATGTTGTCTTTTTTAACAGCCAGGACTTAAACAGACAGTAATATTTAATATGCTGTCATTAGTTACCGTAAGCATAAGTTTGAAAGGCCAGAGCCAGGAGAGGAAGAAGGCTTAAATACAATAAGATGTTAAGAGTTATTTAGATATTTTGTAGATAGTTCATCGGTTTAAAATGGTTTAGCGATTTAACATCTATTTTATTAGTTCGAATTTTGTATATTTTTAGGATTTACCCTTTTCTGGAAAACTATGATTTATACGCTTTGTTTTAATATTAACTGGTGATAATGTTAGGTATGACACTTTATTTATTTATTCATTAAGAAAATTAACAGGTATATGTAAATCAACCTTAAACGGAAAAGCTAACAGTACAGGGGTAATTTAAAAACAAAGGGTTCCAGTACACAGTGTGTTGTTGGCAACAGAACTTGTGGAGAGATGAATTTCCAATATTTCAATAATGCATCTAAAATTTATGAAATAAAAGTATCAAAGGACTACTGTGTTGTGGTGGTAGCAAATCTATTGCTTGTGTTTTTGTGAAAATACAATTTTCAGTGTATCCAGGGTTAGGGTAAAACAATGAGAACGTTCTTAACTTGAATATCAATAAAGCATAAACATGATATTAATTTTGATCATTTTGATAAGTTATTGAGTGCATATGTTTATATGACTCAATCCCCTTTACTATCTAAAATGTTATGTGTCGATGTCATGCCTACTAGTTGGTATTCCCCCACACACTTTATAAGGTTGGATTGTTATTCAAACACTATATACAAATTTATTTATTCACTTTATTTGTTATTTTAAATTTGGAAAAATTACACCAACCACCATCTAACCTGTTTAAAAAGAAAGAAAAATTGTTTTTCAGTCAACTACTAATATTAGCAAGACTATTAGGATTGAATGACATAGGCATAACAAAATAAGATGCTTTTGCTATGAAAGATTGAGTCTATGTTTATTGACTGTAATTAGACCGAGTTTAGATGGTGCGCATATTATGGTATGTTTATTATATGCTTTTGAAAATGTATGCCTATGGATCAAAGATGTTTAAATTAATTTTGTTTTTGTTTTTCGAAGACCACTAATTAATGTTTTTTTTTAATAAAAAAGAGTTATCATATCTCAAAGTATATAAATTATTAATAATTTTCCGTTGAGATTATTTGGTACTATTGTTCGAAGAAACCGCTTAATTGATTTACTGGGGATAGTTGTAATGTAGTTCGACATATATGTGAAAGAAGCTACGGCTGGAAATTATAGGTGCAACATGTTTACCAGAAAGTCTTGGGTTTTAGACTTTGCATTTACTATATATAAGTTATACAAAATAACTGAAACTCCCAAATTTGAATACGCATGCATAATGAATTAATCATTCAGCTGAAGTTAGTGTTCGATTTCTTAAGAGACAGAAATATTAAATTCATAACATGTGATTTGCTAACTTCACCTATCACATGTAAGTTACACCAAATAAGCAAACCGAAAATAAGGCCCCCGTTGTCATTGACATCTATTTCTGTTCTAGATTACAATGCTATATGAGGAGAAAACTAATGAATGGGAAAAAATGCACATGTTATATAAGTATTAATTTGTACAATCATAATCATGTGATGGCAGGTATGAATAAAAACCAAACGGTTAACCAAAAATAGTGAAATATTGCAATTCTTGTTACTTATTATATAAATTGTGTTTTCCAGTAAGCTATTTTTCAACCAACACAAAAAATAACATCATATTACAAATATTTTTTAGTTATTAAGCTTGTAAAGAAGAATGACTATTCCTTTGGCGACGAAAAATGAAGGATAAATCGTTTAACCTCAAGGATGCTCTTCAATCGTCAGTACATAATCGTACGCTAATCATGGTTAAATTGTTATTGATTATAAAAGTAAACAGCTGAAATCAAGCTAAGAAATGATATAAAAACATTAAAATCCTAGTAGAATTCAGAGTAGACAACGAACCCATTTACCATGAAAATGTCAAACATAATTTTTGCATCTACCCTTATCTTGCAGCATGCCCTGAGTAAAGATGCAAGTGCAATATAAAGATACCCTCTTTTATTGGTAAATACTTGCGATAATAAAGCTCAATCACATTTAAATTTTTTCCCCGTTTCTTATAGAGCTTTAGGTGCAATATTAGAATAAAAAAACTAATACGCACATATGTATATGGGGGTGTGTGTGTGTCTATATATATATATATATATATATATATATATATATATATATGCACACACATGTGTGTGTTTGTGAAAATGAAAATACCTATGGTTAATTTTTAAGCCAATATATCAATGACAACTTGAGTTGATTCTTCTCTTGCATCAATGTCACTTTATCTTTCTTGCATTAACTTTTGACCTTGTAAAGATTAGTTGGATAGAGAAACTATAGGTTT
The DNA here is from genome assembly GCA_030737875.1 of Allium sativum. NCBI lineage: Eukaryota > Viridiplantae > Streptophyta > Magnoliopsida > Asparagales > Amaryllidaceae > Allium > Allium sativum. The sequence goes on from CM060922.1 coordinate 423,085,427, forward strand.
TTACTCCAAAGATTAGTAGTTGGGTAAATAATTAAATCAAAAAAAGGGTTATTGACATATATGTCAATATATTGAAATGTTTGTTTATAGTATGACATAACTACTAATAATGTAACACATATAAATCAAAGTACTTAAAATGTTTTTTGTCCTCATTATTATATTTATACTTCTTTGGCCCATTCAACAGACCGTGTTGAGTCTAACTTGTCACTTAGCACAAAATAGCAGTTTCTGATTATAAAAAAAACATCATCTAAGATTAATCAGCTTAGCATCACGAAGTTTGAAGTAAATACCATAAGATAGTAAATAAAGGAAACAATAGAATGGATAGTGCTAGATTATAAAATGGTTTGAGGTTTTGCAAGCGATCCATTACATGCTCAGTGTGTACCAAAATGAAAATAGAATAGCTAATGTAAAAATTATACTGTAACATAGTAAATGGAGCTGGGCAAGCTTTTTAATTGTACACCATTAAATTATGAATCATGATAGATGCATATTAGACTTACATCACCGTCGTAATACAAATATCCACATTTCCTTCCTATTAATCATGATATGTGTGTGTGCGTGTGCGCGCGCGCGTGTAAATATACTCATACACATGAGTGATGTTTTATTTGAAATGATTAAATAATAATTCAGGCCGCCCAAAATTTGCTGCCAAAAGTTCAATAGGCATTGCTATAATAGAGGCATGCATTTCTTATAGAATTCATAGTAGTTTACACATCTAGAATAAGACGATGATTCTATGGTTTAGCGTTTTTCAAAATGTAAACTTCAAAATAGCATACCTTACTATAATGAAGACTTCTAAGCTCTACAGTTTAGACAAAAAATGATTACCCCGACTATACCACAACAACACATTTAAAAAAGGTCAAAGGAGTAAGATGGCCTTTGATAACTAAGCATTATTTCAAACATGGAAAATGCACACGATCATTTGTTATTTAAAAGAATGCACATATAGATCACATTACATAAATTGGACACATATATAAAGTGCTTATGTTTATTTATACACAGCCAATTGTTCGATTTCTTATGTGAACAATATTTTATATTACTGCGCACAATATTTTCCTAGAAGTATGGACATTAATCAAGTGTATGCTTGGAGAGCAAGAGGTTTCTTTTGTTCCACATAGGATGCTAAAATTTGCATGCTACCAGACAAATCATGAAGCAAAGCAGAAGTTTCGAAATGTCATTTGATGATATTGCTTACATAGATGTACAAACAACAAAAATGGTAAAAAGCGCAAACAAATAGGTAGTTAACAATAGGGTAAAGTGGTTTCAAGCTTGAAGGTGGTGAGGGGAAGTACACCTTAATCCAAATCCTCACATTTCGAATAATTAGAGAAATGGAAATTATTTCAGAATGGTCAAAGTTTTGCAGACCAAAATAATATACTTAGAGAGGAAAAAGAAGATATATCAGCAACTCAACATACTTCTGGATGAAAATAATGCTTACCAATCCCCTATCACAATGTGATACCTTTGGAACATTATGCTCCTATTTTCAAATACAGTGAAGAATAACCTAAAATTAAACATAAAAAATTATAATATATACTATAATTTAAAATTAAGAGCATAAGAATAAATGTTTCAGATATAAATGCGTAAAGACGAAAATAAAGTACAAAATTGTATATGTGGCATCACATGTTAGTATATTATGGTATTACCTATCTTACTTGTCAAATTAAAAGTTTTTTTAATCATTTTCCTGAAATTTCCGAACATTGGTATGACAGAGCAACATTTCTACATCATTCCATCTTTGTATAAAGGGAAAAAAACCGATGGATTCAAAATTCATAGTAGAACTTTGATGATTTATAGCACAACTTTAACCTTGGAGCAGGTAACCAAAAACTTCTTGCATCGCATTTGAAATCTTCTATATGATAAAATGATGAAACGAAATGTTATCCTTCTAATTTAATTATAAATCTGGAAATATATGATTAAAATGATCTTTGATCTGTATTGTTTCAATATCGTTCAGTTATTTTGGTGCAATTTGAGAATAATATTATAGTTGCACCAATACGTGAATATTCAGCGAGTATGAATCCATAATTATATCATGAGACACCTCAACACTTGATTATATAAAGTTGACAAAATAAATAATAAGAAAAAAAATAGTAATTGTTTATATAATAAGATTATGGGCCATATATCAACTCCTAAAATTTTAATTCTTAGACTCAAACTAATGAAATACTCTTTTAGAATTTTGAAACCTCAAAATACCAACTACCTCCTATGTACGGACTGTAAACAATGTGGTAAGCATTAATTTATTTTATAACTCATTGTATATTGAAAATTTTAAAATTTAAATGCCAAGATCCTTGAGTACTTAAAATAGTGAAGATCGGAAAACAGAACATGATAATTTTGGTCTTGATGCACTCTTTTATTTTAGAAACATGCATGGTGGTGACGACCATACCTTATCTAAATAAAGCTTGACCTATTGGTTTCTAAAGATATACATATTGTACTACTATTTTACTTGATATAAACACTAAAATTATAAGTTGGAAGGAGAAACAAAAAAATCAATGAGGAAGAATATATGATGCGTTTTACAATAGAGGTTATGGCTCAAGCCATATTCGTCAAAAAAAGGTTAGAGTTTGGCAATCTGCTGCATTATTTTCAAACATTTTTATTATATAAATCATAATTGGTAATGATCCTTTTTTAACAAAAAAAGTTGGTTTCATAAAATGTTACAAATTAGATTAAAGTTAAAGATTACTTTTGGTGATGCAGACCCAAACATACTATATATTTGTATCTTAAATCAATGATAGTGTGGATAGTTCAATTACTTTTCCGTAGTGAAAACATTTTTTTGTGTACAATTAAATAGTAACCACGTAGCTACAGAAAGAAAAACCAAAAAAAAAAATCACAATCAATGCAGTGGCAATGAATTAATGATAATATCCACCATAATAAGTAACATCAGTCGGTACCTATAGTCGAGCCAAATTGCAGATTTTCTTTCTTTAAGTTTTTTTGTGATTAGTTGAAGGAAAGAAATAAATATAAAGCATGACTGATTCGTATAGTTCAGTCCCAAAACAAAAAATTGAGCATAATTCAATACTAATAGCAATGAAAACTTCAACGCTGATCATACAATGGTCATGGTAATCAAAAAGAATAACCCAACAAAATATACATTATATTTTGAGTAAAATATCATGACGTGTCCATTTTTCTTTTAACAAAAAAATGTTTTTAGAGAACGTTACAAAGGGATTGAAGTTATAGGTGATTTTTGATGATGTAGATCCAAACATACTACATTATATATTTGTATCTTAAAATACAGGTTAGAGATGCCAATTCAATCACTTTTCCACTGTCAAAACAAACTTTTGTGCACGGAATGAAGGCAGAAACCCCACTCCCCACCCATCCACCCAAACAAACGAACAAAAAATCCGATCAGTGCAGTGGAAAATAATAATCTTAATATCCACCATAATAACTATTGTCAATTGGCCACCTATAGTCGAACTACATAAATTGCTAAATAAATAAAATTTTAAAAGTGCTTATAATCTCAAGTGAGAATGATTTCATATTCCAACAGTGAATGGGTACAAATGTTTTTAATCCAAAAGGAAAATGAAACTTTTTATCATGCAACTGATAAAATAATTATAACTAAAACCATGACAATATCATTAAGGGCTAGGTATTAGATGAGATAAATTTTGTTAAGGTCGACTGTGTTTAATTAGTGATTCAAATCATTTTCTTCATTGAGCACCTTTACCATTCGCATAAATCAACCTAAAAATAAGACAACTAAAAATATATTTGGAGTCACCACTTGATTTATTAACAACTAAATCTTATCTTTGAAACAACCCATGAGGGTTTGTCTAGTATACTCAATTTAAATCAAAATAAACATGGTTTGTTAGAAATAAATAAAAGAAACTGAATAACATTGATTGAAGCATCCACTAAAACAATCTGGATTCATATTATGAGGGTTCTACTGCTTATGAAACTGCTCATCATATAAAAGCTCTACAGCTCCTGTAGTTTTTGATCACAGTACATTTTAACTCCATTTCAAATTTCTTATTTGTCAATGCACGAAATGACTTTAAAAAACCATTTATTTGTGGTGAATTTATTTTTTACCTTCATGCTCATCAACTCATAGATAAAGATCCAACTCTTACGTCATATGGTTAGCCTTACATGTTACAGTTAAGCTAAAAGCATTGTTTTAAAAAACCCGCGTCGATACTCATCTCAAGGCTCGTCTCGAAGAAATAAGAGATAAAACGCCTTGAAACTTATTCCAAAAGGCTTTCTACCTCTAAAGCTACGCCTCAAAAATTTGAGGCATACAAAGCGCATAAAGCTTAAGATTCGTACGCCTCAAGCAGTTGAGGCATATGACTTAAAAACATGTTTATCTTTAGTTGCAGATATTGACACAGATAAATGTCATTAAACTTTAATTATTTAATGGAAATAAAAAAGATCGTATAATATGCGTAGACAAACATTTTGAATTAATGTAGGCTTACCTGAAAAGCCCTTGTTTAGTTGGTTCCTAATTTCTATTGTTGGCTAAGTTAATTTAAAATGAACAAACGGAATGTTGCATGAAAGTGGTTAAAAATTAAGTATATGTATTGCGTTTTTTCTCTACCCGAAAGGCTTACGCCTCAACGCTTCGAGGCTTACGCCTCGCCTCACAGACCCGAAAACGCCTCTCGTACGCCTTTTGTGTTTTAAAACATTGGATAAAAGAGAGATTTTTCAAATTAGAAGTATTTAAAAATCCATTACAAATGATATTGATAAATTCTGAATCTAATAATTCATTTTGGATGTCTCCAAGTCCTTGTAAGTTTATTCGTATAAACTCACTAATGCATACGTATATTCATATACAGGTAAAAAAAACGTCAAATAATTCTATGAGATCTATAATTGGAATAGAATCATTAAAAAATTACTTAAATATTAACGAACGGTTTCAAATCATCGTCGCTCATCAACTCTTCCATTCCCTAAAATTCAAATCTGATGCAAGAAAAAATCAAAACCATGATTAGCAAGTGTTAATGAATAACTAAAAGAGAATAGAAAAATAAATTGTAGCGCTCATCTTATTTGCTAACTTGCTAGAGACTCAAAATTTTAAAAATTGGTGTAATTCAATTTGGCAAACGTACACCAAATTCCACACTATTTCTATCATAGATTCATCATGGTTCTTACGATACAAGTCTGTTAGTAACTGAAGGAAGAATGGAGCTGAAACACAAACAGATTACTCAGAATGTAAAATGGAAATTAGAAAATGTATAATCTGTAATTATATTAGGGAAAACTAAACATTTAAGATTCTATAATGCAGAATAAAACAAATCCACTAAGTTAGACAAATTGGAATAAAACAAATACCTAAGCCTATGAAGCCATGTTTTTTTGCACTTTTTTAGATTTTTTTTTCATATTGACAATCTGACAGATATAATTTCAAACTTTCACTTATGATTTAGGGATATTCGCATTAACACCATTAATGATGGGCTTGTCCGTAGTACGCAAATATAACAAAACAAAGTAACATGATAGTCTTAACTTGTAAAAACGGGATATTCGCATGGCCTACTTGACACATGTGTGTGTATGAGTGAGAAATGTAGAAGGAAAACATCTTTCAAATAGACAACAGTTGGAGATGTAACTTACTTTTTACAATATATGGAATTTTGAATTTCATCTCTACACATTAAATATAGCAATGAATGATGAACCGTGAGCATTTAATATGTATGAAACTGGAAATATGCTAAGTACGAATATTTTAAGTTCTAAAGCAGTAATATATTAACCATGTGTTAATCTCCAATTAATATTATATAATATAGCATAAAAATTGTCAAAATATTTAGGAATCTTTTCGATTGAAATTTGATGTAAAGTTGGGGTGATATGCTATTTTTTCCGAGTTTTTGTACTTAAAAACATAATATATCCTAATGCTTTTGGAACCATAAATTGTGTAAAGAGGAAACACTGTGCCACTAAATCAAAATAGTTTTTTTTCATTTTCCCCCCTCACCTTTCTGAAAGTTGGCTTTTTTTAATGTTATATTCGAGAACATTTCAATAATAAGAACTAAGGGAAAGAGGAAGAAAATCAATAGCTAAAAAATGAAGCTCTTTGCATGATGAAGTAAAAGAAATTCATGTTGCTTTGGAAACGTAAATAAATTAGAGCGCAAAACTATATAATGCACAATTTCTTTGTCATATAAAATGTGGATGAGATCGATCTTTCATTTTAAAAATTGCAACTGCCATTAGGCATTGGGAGCAGACATCAATTTTAGCCATCCATATGTTTATATTTCAACTTCAGAGTAACATTGCCTGAAATGTATTATACAATATGTTTGGTAAATTTTATGGATATAATAACATGAACAATACAGCAAAAGACAAACATTAATTATTGGTTATAAATTGCAATGACCAACGTAGCAACTATGTTATAATTTGCTTTATACGTAGGTACATAAACAACTGAGGAATTACAAACTACTATGTTATGGCTGCAACCATAAAGCAAGTTTGCGACACGGACCTGTAAGGATATCACTCTCAGCAGCAAGTTTTAAATATCCATATTTATATAGCATGTTAATTTATGAAATCCAAATAAATAATATGTTAATTTGTTTTGTTCTTATGATTTTGATATATACGCATTAACACAGAAACAAAGAGAGAAAAAATCCTACTTTTAATTTAGGGATGTTGCTTATAAGATAAGTTCCACTAACCATAAAGAATAACAGTCTCCTATAAGTATCATCTCCTTTTGTGTTAATTACACGCAAGTTACCCATCTTTCTCAAAGGAATACGTTATAAGTATATTACTATAGAAAATGCAACCTTACTTTATGTTATTACTTATTGTCAATATTACTGAATTTCTATTTCATATTTTAAACTGCATATGCTGTCGCCATGATTCATGTTAGATTGACATAATTATTAAGGGAAAGCGAAAGCGAAAGTAGTTCATCCAGTTGATGATACCATTTATATTTATTTTTTCCACAATGTCTGTAGCTATGATGATACCATTTATCTTGATTTCTTCCACGATGTCTCTAGCTAACTTGCCAACCTACAGCCAAATGCTAATACTAAAAATGATCATCTTTTCATTTCTATGAACATGATAGTAGTAAATGTAGCTGTCTTACAATATATATATATATATATATATATATATATATATATATATATATTTGTGTATTCATTTTAGTGCAAGTATTATAAATCCTTTTCAATTCAACATATTTAAACTGTCTATTTCCTTGTACAGATATAACAGACATCATATATTTTATTTCAGAACTAAATGCATTGAATGTGAAAATGGAAAGATCAATTGTTGTTTCATAATTAATGAAAAATCATTAATATGTGCAACCAAAATTAGTAAATCATTACCAAGGGATAGGCAAGGCTGGTATAACACATTTATCAGTATATTATTTATTACCTATGGTGAATATGAGATATATCATAATCTATGCATCTATAGAACAATCAGGCCAAGCGAAATATTGTTTTCCATTTAATCCTACTATTTATGGTCCCTTTTAGAAAAATTCAATGATTGTTTATTTATAATATAACTGTTATTTTATAAGTAGATACATGCTTGTGTTATTTTATAATTAGACACATGCTTGTGTTATTTTATAATTATTTACATTCTTATAGGATAAATAATATGTAATTGTTTTATTGTACTAATAATGGTGAAAATGTTTCTAAGAAGTAAAAATGGAAAAACCAGAAAACTAAGTTAATACTTTAAACATAAATCTTGATAATAACAAAGCCACTGTCAATTTGTAGTTTTTTCCCAGACTCCCACGTTCATCCACATCCGTATGAAATACATTTAGAGAAGGATTAACACATGAGAGGAAAGGGAGTAGTTAAATTCAGAAATTAACTTGTACTAAATTTAGTTAACTTCTCATAAGTTACAGGATTGCAATCAACAATGAGGTACCATTAATTTGGTAGAGCAATACCTACATTAAGAAAAGAGATTGTTGCCATCATTTCGATACAAATATAAACTGGGCGTTAAAACGAATCACCATATATTTCCAAAGCAAGTCAATTTTTCCTAGAAATTGCTGATAGTTTGGCACACAACACAAGAAATCATAATATACTTATTTACTAAACAAACAAAGCGAGGTAACAAACAATCGAAGTAAAAAACAACTATTCAGCTTCGGGAAAGGAATTTACCCAGATCGAAGGAAACGTTCTGCAACCTAAGCTGGCATGGATAAAGCAAATCTCGATTAGGGCTTGCGATTTTAGGCCATCTCGAATCCAGTGGAGAATAAAGATGGAAGGCAAGATGTAGGCAGACCTAGGTGTGAAGAAGACACGAAAGAAGAGAGAATAAAATCACGATGGAGTCGGCATTAAAGATGAATTCGGGAAGGGCAAAATGTGAAATGGAATAAGACAGTAATACAATTTTTGTTTCGGTATGGAACGGATGGATAGAAAACAGAGGGACGCGTTAACTTTTGGATCGGAGGCTTTTTGGTATTGCGACTCTTGATCTTTAAGATGTGAGAATCACTGAGAGCAAAGCATTCCATACTCGGTAATTATAGATTATGCTATTTATTAGATAAAACACAATCTTTAGCCTCACCACTCAGTAAATGACTAATGCAGGGACATGCGATAGGGCTATGTGGGCCTCTTCCATTTGGATATGATTATTCCATATCTAGAGTCGATATCTTGTATGCTTTGGGTCACATTATGGTTGTTTACCAGTCAAGATGATAATATTCTATGCAATCTAGTTTTTAAGGATCGTTCTAGTCCTAAGTAGCTGAGGTGCAAATTAATGTAGCCTCCAATTCATTTTATTTAAAAATGTATGGATTTGATGGGAAGACACTTACCCTGTCATAATTGGAATCCATTCTTCAACGTGAACTTTCGGTATTGATTGTATACCTATTATGTTGGATACAAATGCTCAACTATTTTAACATATTTACTTATGAATAGACATTATTATAATATCGCTGGATATTTATTATAAAGGTATTTTGGTTATCATAAACTAAAAACTCTTCTGTGCTTATGTGCAGCTAGGTCTTACGAGATACCTTTGTTTTCAAAAGGTTTCTAAGGTATAAAAAATTAAGTACTTTATGGTTTGAGTTTACTCACATTGGTATTCCAGACCAACCTGACGTTATTCTCAATAATGCTCGGGTTACATCGAGCATATTCTCAGGTTAGCTTTAGATTTTTTTGGAGCCTAAGAAAGGAGCCAGAGGCCAAGATGTGTTTCTGTATTTTAACTTTATTTTCCATTGTGTGTGTATTTTTGTTAAATTTATAGTACTTGTAAGGACCTGTTGTTATAATTGTTCCGAGCTTATATAGGTTAGTGTTGTACTCTGAGATGTATGTAGATATAAATTAAAGTTCTTTCTTTTTGTAAAGATAAGTTTTATATTATAAATTTTCCGTTGCATTGTAAGATTCAAGTCTATCTCTGTCATTCTTTCGCTCCTAAGGATCTATCTTTCGGATAATTAGATGATCGACGTAGGAATATTGAGGATGCAATATTGCGTCATCTTTAGTGATAAGAAAGGCAATATGTTACAACCCCAAACATCAATGTACAAATTTTGAGTGGTTTGTTATATGAAATAGATGAAACAATAAATGTAAGACTATGGATTTTATTACAACCACATGAATTACAATGACTAATAGTAGAATCAAAATTAGGTAAAAATTAATTGATATGAGTTTTCTTAGAAGATTAAATGATGGATGACCAAGACAGTGATACCACTGACTTAAAGAAGACATCATGGCATAGTGTGGGTAAACTAGTTGGTCAATGCTAAATAAAGAAGGACACTCATATACATGTCTGTTATTTGGCCCTCAAAGAAGTGATGCCTGCATGCTTAGATCCTTAACAACAAAGAAATGAGGAAAAAAAATCAATAGAAGTGTTATTATGATTGCAAAACTGAGAAACTCAAATAAGAATTTAGGTGATTTTCAGTGAATACAAAATATTATTTAATTTAAAAATAAAGTTAGAGAAAGGGAATTTAGCGGAACCTATATGAATGACAAGAACTTGATTACAGTCGCTAATGATAATATCATTATTTCCTTCATATTCAAAATGCACAGATAGATTTTGAAGAATATATGTAATATGATGCGAGCCCCCCGAATCAATGACCCTACTATTATCAGTTATGCTTGGAGTAGTGTCCATGAAATTAACTTAGGGTGTGGAGAAAGGAAAACACCGAGATCTGCAACTCCTTGCACTGAACCCAGCATTGTCAAAATGTTGGCAAATAATTCGAGGTTGGTTGTGATTGGGTTGAGATCTCCAGTGTTGATTATTAAACTGATTTTGGTTCTAAGAACTTCCACATCCTTGGAAATGATTGTTGGAGCCTTCTTAATGTGATGATCTGTTACTTTTTCGATTCATGTTGCTGAAATTGGAATATTGACCTCTGTAGCTATTTTTTGATGATAAAGAGCAGTGATAGAGGTCCTATTTGACTTGGTTTCATTTCTCTTTAGAATTTGACTCATAGTCTGAAAGTTTATCATATAATTCTTCAAGAAAAGTGAAGTATCATGAGCATAAATGGCAACATTAAGACTATTATATTAGAACGCAAACCTTTTAGCACATTAATTAATTCATCATAATTCATTGGGGAACCAACAAGTGAAAGTGTCTCAGATGTGGTTTTAATGGTCTACATATAATCAGGGAAAATTCACTATATTAGGCTTGTTTTGTAGGATTATTACATGATTAGCCATGTTTCAGAAATAATTACAAATATAGACCTATTTTGATAGGGAGAGATACCGGCGCCTTTTGAAAACTCGCCTTCGTGCGCCTTTTCAAAATTCGCCTGTGTATTTGGGGTAATTTTCAAACTATATAAGTACTCACTAGCCTTCTCATAATTCTGATTCATACTCAACCACATCTTCTCAACTCCATATATTTTCAAACATGGCTAATCAAACAATGGTTGAGCAAGAGGTTAACTCTTATCCAGTTTGCTGTCAATATGGATATATGGCTGAAGTTGTCGTATCTGATGATGGCGAAAACATTGGTTGTCGAAGTCTTCTTTGTCCCAATTATTCCCACGAACGCAATTTTGCGGAATGGATTGACGAACCGCTTTGTCGGAGGGCCATAACGTATGCGAATGAGCTAGAGCAAGAAAATAGATATCTCAAAAAACGCGTAGAGGAATTGCAAGTCCTAACCAGTAGTGTTTCTATTATCCGTCGTCGTTGTAGGTGTCTGAAGTTTCGTTTGAATTATTGTATTATCCGTTGTCATTGTATGTTTCTGAAGTTTAGTTTGAATTATTATTTGTGTGTTTGTAGGAGTTGGAAGATTAATACAAAGTATTGTATGTTTGTGTTATTCTAATGAAATATTTTATGTTTTTGAAGTCTGAATTAAAGTTTTGTATGTTTGTGGGTTCGTACACTATACATTATGACATAAAGATGAATTGACAACTAGCTGCCACAAACTAAAGTTGGGTCAGTCTGTTTATGTATAGTACGATCTGCCGCAAATCAGGTGATTTGACTAGACATGGGTAAAGTTGATCCAATATTTCGAAATAGTTGTGTTAAAAAACATCTGCCAAATCTGACCCAATATTTGTCCATTGTGATAAAGCCATTGTGAGGACAAATGCCAATGCTTTATTTCGAATTGAAGGCTTGTTTTTTGTGATCAGGACGAGCATATAACAATTGATTCTGCTTTTTTTAAATTGATGACATGATTAAAGCACTGCCAATTCTGACTTGACAACGACCATACTAAGTTGATTAAAGTTGATATGACAGTGGCATATCAAAGTTGTGACAGTGACATATCAAAGTTGGTTTCCCTATTTCATAGGTTTTCAGCACATTATGTCTCAAACACTTCAAGTCTATCTTCTAATAAACTCAAGAAAAATATACTCACTCAACAATGGCGCCTACTTTTATTACTGCACTATGCTACTTCAACGGTGAATTGGTTATGAATGAGCACCAAAATGGAAGTTATGTGGGAGGATTCTGCAAACCAAGGAGAGTTCGAAGGGGTTGCACGCTTGATGGTTTGAAAGAATCAGTCTTCTAAACAACCAAAATTAACCCTCTCGAATATGATATCGAGTTGTCGGTTAACTGGCCTATTGAATCGGGGACGAGAACCATAGCACTTTTAGAAGATGCAAATGTACAAGTACCGTTTTCTACTATTAAGAAATCAATTGAGTTATTTGTTGGAAAAATAGCAAAAGAAATCGTGGAAGATGTCGTGGAAGAAATAATCACACCACCTATAGTGAGTAGTGGTTTCGGTTATTTCACATCAATGTTGCAAACTCATGATCCATCAGTCATCTTTAGTTCTCCCTTGTACACAAATCCGTATTTTCCACCAAATGTGGACGAGCAGCAGCAACAACAACAAGAACAACAAACAGATCAGTCAGAACTGTTAGATATGAGCCAAAGGTATGTGTTATTGATCAATTTAGTTTTATAACTACTAACTGAAATGTAAGGTTTAACTAAAATACATTTATTAATAGATTGTCTGTAGAACCCGAAGAAGAATGGGGTGCTGTTCCTTCTCAATAGGCCGAACATATTGATAGCATGGCGGTTGCCACGACAACTGTTGATGATACATGTTGGACCGAAGTAAACAAAGAACTACTGGTCTATGAATTTCCAAACATATTAGATCCCAAAGAAGATGGTGATGAAGTTCAAATGGAAGTACCCATGGACAATGATCTCTGCACGGCGCAAATGATGGCCAGATCCATAGTGGCTAATCTAGAGTTTTCTGGAGAAAAATTCTTGGCTGCCTGCGTACAAAATGGTTTTGCTTTTGGGATGGTATTCCAAAGCAAGGAACAATTTCTCCACCAACTTATGGAATGGTCTATTCTGCACGGTGCGTCATACAAGCCAATCAAGTCAAATAAAATAATATACGCCGCTGCATGTAATGTTGATGCTAATTGTCCATGGCAGATACATGCTATTGTGTCGTAGAGATCACAAACTGGATGGTGGGAAATCAGAAAGTTGCCTCACGAACATAACCGTGTCAACCCGACGATTAATTCAAACCACAAGCAAGCCACTTCTGCGTTTCTTGTATCCAAAATCATGGCTTTTGTGAAGGCCAATTTGGATATCTCAGCTAGGATAGTGCAAGTGCTTGTCGACGAGCAACTCTTCATCAAAATCAGTTACATGAAAGCTTGGCGAACGTTGAATAAAGCTTTGGAAAAAAAATATACGGTGGCTGGACCGAATCATATTCGTATTTGCCTCAGTATTTTGCTGAAATAAAAAGACGCAATCCAGTTCAGTAGGACATATAGTACACGATGAGTATGGGGTATCTGATCGTGCTTTTTGGGCATTTGGTCTTTCCATTGTAGGTTTTGTACACTATCGTCCAGTGCTCTCTATTGATGGGACACATTTGTACGGTAAGTACAAAGGAATACTGCTAGTTCCTACCGCTATAGATGCAGACGACTGCCTTTTCCCATTAGCTTATGGGGTGGTCGAATCCGAATCGTATGACAGTTGGGCCTGGTTCTTTTCATGCATGCGTGAGTTTATTTATAGCGTACGAAATAAACACATTACATTCATATCTGACAGAATGAAAGGGATTCCAAGCGCTTTGTAGGATAGATGGCGACAACCTCACAAACATAGGTTCTGTGCAAGGCATCTGAAAGCAAATTTTCAAGCTGTAGGTCATCGAGGCAAATAACTTGTAGGCTTGTTTTACGTTGCTGCATGTGCTTCAGAAGTGTATGAATACACTAAACTTAGAGAAGAAATCAAGACAATTAAGCCGGAGGTGCATATTTTGATCGAAAGAAGCCTAAGGAATTGCAAAGAAAACTGGGCTCTTTGCAAAGATGACGGTGACCGCTTCCATATTATGACGACCAATGCATCTGGAAGTTTTAATAGTGTACTAAAAGGCGTCAGATCCTTGCCTATAAAGGCATTGGTTGCAAGAACGTTCTTTCAATCAGTTGAGTATTTCTATAAGAGACGAGAAAAAGGGGAGGGTATGAATTCGAAAATTACTCTAAAATGGGATGCTAAATTGAAGCTCTGGCTATTGACGCACGACGTTGTAGGCTTGTTCGATTTGGCTGATATAAATGGCAAGTGATTAACGGTTACAGCGATGAATACGATGTTGTGATGGACGGTTCTGATGTCATATGTACATGCAGAATCCCACTTCTGTAGAAAGTACCTTATGCTCATGAGATGGCGGCTTGTTCAGCACAGGATTTTGGTAGTAATAGAGCACATCACGGTTTCGCTTCTGAATGGTACTCCGTCCAAAGTTATAGAGCTACATACGACCCAGAGTTTAATCCTATAGCGATAAAAAATACTGGGACCCATACAATGGTCCTCTAATATTGGCTCCGCCTGTTAGAAGACTAGACGGACGACCCAAATCAACGAGGTTCAAAAATGTTATGGACGAGCATCAAACACCCAAAACAAACAGGTGCAGCAAATGTGGATCGCAGGGACATAACCGAAAGCGGTGCACTTCATTAGCCAAAAATGGAGACGTATGTCTGTTGATGCGATGTCAGTGTGTGTGCTATTTCGTGTATCTATATTTGTTATGTTTCGAACTTATCTGTCCCTAACCGGACTATGTATCTCTCTTGTATTTGAATATTAGAATTCGGTATTTGTTTTATGTTGTTAGGTTACACTATATATACTATTTAATTGTCGTGATAGTTCGCAGTTTAACGTTTATGACTTCATTCGAATATATAAGAATCGTGATAAGTCGGATTTCACTGAAATACAAAACGTTCAAATCTATAAACCTATATTCTAGTAATGAAACAAAAAAATTTGGAATTACATATTATGGATATTGAGTTATGTCCAAATCAAATTTCAAGAAAGTCGCGATGGAATTAAAAAAATATATAGGGGTGAGTTTGGGAAAGGCGCCTTTGTGCGAGTTTTTAAAACTCGCCTTTGTTAACTGCAAATAGGTCTATATTTGTAATTATTTCTGAAACATGGCTAATCATGTAATAATCCTACAAAACAGGTCTAATATAGTGAATTTCCCTATAATCAGCAATGCACTTATTTTCAGTTGTAGAAAACTAGAATTTCCCGAAGACCCATTACACGTGTGTGGGATTTACTCGCATAAGTTTTCTCCAAACAATCCATGCTTCATCTGCACCTCCAGCTAATGTTGTCGCTTACATCATGTGGTATTTTATGGCAATGTTTTGGTTGAGGGAGGATATGGAAATGCGCCATTAATATAGCCAATAAAATCATAGTAAAAAAGAGAAGACTGAAATTGCACGCACCATGAGGGGTAACTGATTTTGGTAAGTTTCGAGGGACGTTGGGTTACAACATTTATTGCCGTTAATTTGTATGGTGGATTTGAATTAATGGAGCGGTTGTTTTCAGTCAGGATAACAGCCAAAAAAGAGAAGAAAAAAAATGGTTTTAATGAAGCTTGCTTAAAAATAAATAGGGCTCTGATACCATTATAGAATTGAAGAATACTGTTTTTATTATCTCAACCATCATAAAGTAGGAAAAACTTATTTATACTATGAAAGTTATCTTCAACAACAAATATAACTCACCAAAATACATCATTTAGAATAGGTACTTAGTTTTCTTTTGAATAGGTAGCTTGACTTCATCTACATCAATAGCATGGTCGGAAGCTCCACCCGGCACGCCGTATTTTCAACCATCCCCATCCGGTTTCGGCGTTGATCGGGTTGGAATTCGAAAGAAAATTTGTTCCACTGGCAAAACAAAAAAAACAATTAAAGTCATGAATAGCTAAAAGGAAAGAGGTAGAGAGCCTCGACTATGAGATTGGAAAACAGAGTGAAAGATGAGATGGAGAAAGCGACGGCTAAGAAGAAAGAAGCTGTATTTACTAATTACGGTTTCCTTGAAGCAAGCTATAATTTTTCTTTCGATCTGCGCATGTTCCTTTTGGGCTTCATTTCTTCTATTTCATATGCAGTGAAGAATATTTAATCAGGTTATAATTTTTCTGTGGATTATTGCTTCGACGATACCTTAACATAATTTAGAGTATTTTATTTTTTAATAATCCAAATACTTTGTTATGAAAATTCCAACGCTCAAGGACGTGTATAAAAATATATTATTTTATTGTTAAAATTGTTATATGTTCTACATATTTGTATCAAAGCAAGTCTTCATACGTAACTAGAAGAGTTTACGAGAAACTTATAAAAAATAACTGAAATTCGCAAAATGGAATTGTAACATCAAGTAGTCAAGGTATGCTTCTAACAATGTCCCGAGTTATAGGTGTTCTACATCTGACTATAGCGAAAGTTAATCGCTTTTCGGAGTAAATCAATAGTATTCTATTGAACAATTAATTAGCCCTCACCTTTTCATAATATGATGACAACGTTTTTAAGCTCGAACAGATGCAACAATATTTTTTTCCATCATATAATAATCTTACGCAAGATGAAGACAACGACAATCAAAATTTATATGATGCTCAAAGAAATAACTTTTGGTATTAAATTTTTATATTATATATATTGTACCCTTTACGTAATTCGAATAATTTAGAATAATTGGTTATTAGTATTGCGCATATATATATATATATATATATATATATATATATATATTAGTATTTATATAAAAAAGTATCGGAATTAAACCGCAATTTTTGGAATTTTCGAAATGAAACCGGAATTTTAATTATTTTACATGATCGAATTGGAAACGAAAATTGGGATTCTGAACCTTGATCAATAGCTTCACAACCAGCTAAATTGCGATCCTTTCTTTTGTTATTAAAACAAACCTATAATGTAAAGTTCCTTTAAGATAACACCAAATAACTTTGGGTAGTCCCCATAGATATACTGCCAAACAACAATAAGGAAGATCTAATGTTAGAACTTATATAAACTATAGCATATATCAAAGTACCAACCACATTAACATGATATAACAATATCGGTAACGACCCGCAAATACTCATAACCTATGAGGTGAATGAAAACAACACACATCCCACCTAAATTGCACAAAAATATGAATCATTAATAGAAAGAAGTTAGAGGGTGAGAAAATAGAAAAGATAGAAAATTAGAATAGAAGAAATAAGATAGACGAAAGAACTGAACAACATAACAGAATCTCACAATCGTTGCGGAATATAATATATATATATATATGTATATATATATATATATATACATATAAGATTTTAGAAATACAAACTGCATTTGTATTTACATACATCATCATAGTACATCACATATACATCACAACGGAAATAAAGTCTATATATATCTAACATTGAAGCCTCCTGCTCCAAGCTCCTCCAAGAATATCTATAAAATCCTGAGCTACTTGACTGCCCGTACAAATTTGGGCACCTAAGAGTTTAGGGAAAACATAAAAAATAAACTCTAGGTCAGTCATGGGACTTGTGTGAGTAAAATATTTTAAAGTAGATTGAGAAATAAAAGGTATCTCATAAGACCACACCACATATAAACATGGAACAGGTTTTTCCCTTATGATAACGAAAACATTTTGTATATTGAAATTAGATAGTATGATAGTGTCTTGGGTTTTCAAAAGTAAATTAGAATCTAGCTAAATGCTTGCATCTCACATTCCACATACATAGTTTACAAAAAAAAACCGCTTGGCGCTTAGGGATAATGTATTTCCAATTATGAAAAGGCATAAATCCACCTTTCGATAGTGTATCTCTAGAGAGGAATACAATAGGTTCAATGAGAATATCTTGCAAGCTAACCACACATGACCAACCACTCATTTCGCTTGAGTGTACCGAATACATTGTCACCAATGGTTGGGCTCAAACCACCGTTTCCGAAGCATACAACAGTGATAAAATAAATAAGCAAGTGAAATATCTCTAGATAGGTAACAATACACCATAATTAGGAGTGACCCACTTAGCCATGTTGCCTGCCCGATTTTTGTCATTTCCCGGTTGTGAAGTTTGAGGCTATACTTTTGTAACATCCCGTATTTTTGGTAGTCAGATATTTAATTTAATTTATTATATTAAATATTGATTTGGAATTATAAATGGATTTATAATATATAACCCGTTTATATAACGAAGTTTGAACGTTAAATTTATATATAATTATAAATCGAGCTCGTAATGTCGTGGTAGTTCGTAAATTTCGTTTTTGAACTTCAATTGAATATACATAATCCATTATAAGTCAGAATTCTGTGAAACCAGAAATATTTTAAGCGATTTGATTATCGTTTTCTAGTGTAAGAGAAAATGGAGATTTCAACTTATAGATTGTTTGTTATGTCCAGTTCAAATTTTAAAATAGTCGCTATGGAATTTGTTAATAAACTGTAACGTTTATTTAATAAATATAAAGGATTTTTTATCGTTAACCCGAAGATTTTAAATATTGAGTTTAAACCCCATATTGGTTTATTTGGAAGCTCTATGATATTCCAATTGGAGATTTACAATAATAATAATTTATTACTATTTAAATTGAATTGTTTTAGATATAAATATATTTTATCGATATTAAATGGGTGTTAGAAATGGCTTTCTTTTCGAACGACCTCCGTTTTCGATGAAACAAATTTGATTGGAATACGTATAACTAGTTATTGCTAAATTTCCAATTTGGAGCCAATTAGAGTTATTTTATCGGTGCGGGAAATTTAATGGTAAACCGATAAATTAAATAGCGTCGTTGCACAAACGTAGTCCGTTTTCAGCGAAATTAATTTCATTGAAAGCAGAATGTTGAGACATAGCAGTGCGTTCATTTTCGTTATGTTTGGAGATTGTGTGAGACAGTACGAATTTAACGGTTACGGATGAACATTGGTTAGCGGTAAAATTTAAAACCCTACTAAAATAAATTAATAATTAACATCTTAACCCCTAAGTTTTTTTCCTCTGCCCAACGTGTCACGGCTGCTCTGTAATTGAAAAGAGAATACACTGAACCCTACGTAATCAACTATCCTCCATGTGAAAGGAATGCACACTATAAAACCCTTCATCCCTATGTAAAATAAGGTACCACACACATGAGAATTCTAAAACCTCCTTCGCTGGACAGACAATATCTCTGAAGCCATCTCACTTTCACATGTCTTAAAACCTTCTTTTCAGTAGCCTGCCGAACATTTTGTTTTCAGCGGAGACAACTTCAGTTTTCTTTTCAGTAGACACCTAGGAAATGAAATATACACAGTGCTACTACCCTAAACCTTGGATGCCAAGTTTCTTCAATCTATAAATACTCCACTGCGTCACCCTATCCCCCCAAACAATTCATCCACAAGCTTTTCCCTACCAAAATAAGATTCAAATGAAGGCTGACTGGAAGGATCCGTGAGAGGTAAATAAGCAGTGGAAGTTTGCATGTATAAACAGTAGTGGGTAGGGAAGATATGGATAGGTGGCAAGATTTTGTGTGAAAATGAGAAGCTGATTTGTAGAGTAGGTGACATTTTTGCATGTGAGGTTGAAATGGGATTCAAAGTCAAACTTTCGTGGGGAGCCGGGTAAATGAACATCGTGGTTTTCTATCGGTGGAATGTGGTTTTGTGGAAGGCATGAGGAGCACAGCGGATGACGTGATGTGGTGATGGAGCGTGTAGACGTGTGAAGGAGGGTGTAGAAGCAAGAGCGAAACAGTGGGGTGTATGTTTGTTTTGAAGTCATGTATTGGAGTTGAAAACATGCAGCATTAGTTGTTTTCATAGGTTTGAAGAAGTCTGGAAGAAGTTGGAGGAAGACGCAGTGGTTTCAAGTTTGATATTGGTGTAAGTTTGGTGCTTTGGAGCGTTGGAGTGCGTTGGAATGATGAGCGGTGCGTGGAGATCAAGGATGGCTCGTGGATGGTGCTTTCTCGCGCAGGTTGGCAGGGATAAAACAAAGCAGGTGAAGAATTTGCCTAATCCCCTAATTTATAATAATAAATTTATATTTACATAAGGACTTAAGTACGCCTGATAACATGTTAACGATATATTAACGTGCCCAAAATAATACACTAAGTATATAAGTATCACGTGGCCGGAATGTTTCCCATTTTGCCTAAACAGTTTTTATTGTCACCATTTAGTTTAACCAAAGACTTGATTTTAACCGTGCCTAATAATATTATGTGCCCAGTTGTATATATTATTGTCTAACCATTTTATACAAATATGCCAAACCTATTAAAAATGACGCCTAATCCTTTTTTACAAATAATCTGGCGTAACCTTGCAGATTTTGCTGAATCCTGTTTTTAAATGTGCTAATCAATTTATGTTTTATGCCTAGTTACTTATTCTAATATGCCCAAACTGTTTAGTATATACAAGACCTGAGGGGAATGTTTCGCATGTACCTAATCAGTTTAAAATGCCTAACCTAGTTGAAGCATACCAATATTCAAACGCAAGTAAGATTAGATGAATGCCTAACCAAATATGAAACATGCCTAACAAAGGTTATAATAACCTTAGTTAAAGATTAAATTATAATAATAATAATATAAGATATTTATAATATTTATTTAAATGGTAATTAACGTATAAAATTTATGACGTTGTCATACAACACCGGAATCAGACGAAACAAGTGACGTCATGGCCGTAGTGACGAGTGTAACATTCTGGATTTGGGTTGGGCGCAGCTGCAAGTTATCAAAATGAATTAATCAAAGGTGAGTGCAACTCACTTAGTTTTTTCCCACTTATATTTGATACGAGTTGGGTTTAAATATTTGTGTGCTAAGGTAATTAATTGTTTGATGGATGCTGAATATATTATTTAAATGTGTTGACTGAACTTACTAAGTTAAACATTTGTTTACTTTAATTTAAAACTAATCGTTATTTTTAACGATCATTTCCAATTGAGGTAACTTACCTTGTTGGTTACGTTTATAATAATATAGATGTAGTTAATTGAAATTGGATGTTTAAATTACTGTTATTGTTGGATTGGTGAGTATTATATTGATGATATTGTTGAGATAACATATTTGGATACAGGGAAAAACAGGTTGTAGGGATCCAAGGATTCCTCAAATATATTAATGATTATTTATTATCACAATATGAACTATTCTGATTGGAAGATTGTTTTGGTTTCTAATCGTTGACTAGAAATTCAAAGTTTGTTTAGTTTAACCAATGGGCAGTATTGGTTGACTAATTGGTAGCAGTTGGCCCAAAAGTAATTTGTTTTACAAATTTGATTTACCATCAAGTGAATCGACGATAATGAAGTTAAAAATATATTTTTCAATTGAAGATAGATTTTAGAAATCTATTATTTTGGATGAAGGTTTAATAAAGGAATTTAATGGAATTACTTAAATTATTATATTATAAATTAATTTAAAAGAACTAGTTTTAATTTGAGTAACGAGATAAATAATGATTTAAGTTAACGAAGTCAAATAATGTAATTGAAATTAGTTATTTATTCAATTTATTTTAATTAATCTGATAAGTAGTTTAACGAATAATTGTTTTAACTTCAATAAGATTAAAAAATGCACTATTTAATTGAGTTAAATAAGAAGTTAATTATTTCTACAATAGTTAATGATGATGTAAATCATTATATTAAATGAATAATGATTTAAGTGCTCAAGTCATAAAAGAGATTCAATAAAATAAGTAATCAAAGTTGGTATTGAAATATAATTGGATTTTTGAAAAGAGTTGATGAATGGTTTTATATTAAAATCGAGTTTTATAACTAAATTAAAGGATTTTAAGCCAACATGATAGCTTAAATAAAAAGTTTACTTAATATTTAAATTAAGTAAGAGGGAATCGAGATGAATAGAGTTTTTATAGTAAACTTAAGTTTTATTAACGATGTTTATAAAAGGAGTGTGAGGCTAAAACGTTAAGATTAAATTAATGTTACTTAACAGTGGAATTTGAAATGTGATTTCCAAAGTGGTAAATGATTGAATTTGAAGTGGAATATAATGAGTTGATAACAAGTTAAGATGTAACAACCCGCAAAATCGGAACCAATTTAAATTTTTTATTTTAGCAATTTTAATGAATTTTGAAAGTAAGGTCCCGCATTTTTATCGGTTTATATTTGAATATTTAAATCAGTTTAAATATTGAATTTGTGTTATAAGTGGATTTATATATTAATTAAAAGGAAGTTGAACGTATAATAATATATATTAAATATAATCGAGCTCATAACGACGCTGCAGTTCGTAATTTAACGTTCTGAACTTCAACTGAGTGTACAGGACTCGTTGTAAATCGGATTTCTTCGAAACAAGAAGCGTTGGAATCTGTTGAACTGTATCTAATGGAAGTGAAAAACCAAGATTTCACGTTATAGATTGCGAGTTATATCCAAATCAAATTTTTGAATAGTCGCTATAGAATCGTTCATCGACCGTAACAGTTCATTTGAAATAACTGCATACTGGATTCGAATTTAAACAAGGTTCTTTTGAGACGTAGTGTTAATTTAATTTTTAGAATTTTACTATAATTTTTAATTAATTAAACATGCAACTTTTTATTTGGAGTATTTTGCACCCTATATCAATATTTTGGGGTTTCAAAATATGAGTCAACCTACCGATATTTTTATATTTTTGGGATCATGGCACATTACTCAACACCACTGTATTTTTATTTTTGTCCATAACAGCTTGTACGGGATCAAAGTTTTACGTAATAGGATACGTGCGTTTTTTTCTAATTTAAAACAAAAGGACTTATTTTACTATACTTACATGTGCCTATCTTGAAATTCCAAATGCAACAGCATCATAATTCAAAGATGCCAGATGTAGCACAAACATATAATCAAATTTGATTTGGAAATGATGATGACATCAATGATAAACAATTTCCGATTAACACATCCACCACAAAGATACTAATAACATTAAACCAAACCAGTAGAAAGTCCAAATAAACCAACATAGAAACAAGGACATGAAGACGCACCAATGGCTCAAGCAATAACCTTATAAACAAGCCTGCATACTCTACAATACAAGCACCTACATGTATATATATAAGAAAAAAAGGGGTAAGCTAAATTCTTAAAGAAAGTGTCAATCCCTAACCTACCAGAGAACGTGCTACCCTATCTAAATTTGATGAAACCACCATGTCTAATCTAATCCAATTAAAAGCGGACAATCCCACTCCATAACCTATTCTAGACAACTAAAAATATATATACTGAATGTACTGTCCACTAGTTCAACACACACTGTAACCTATAAGATACAAAGGCCACATCAAAATATATCATGCCAACCTAAAAAGGATAAAACCTCGGCGCAGATCTAATCTTCGTACAAAATAAAGAAATGTCTCTTTCCATTTCGAGTTGTAAAGAAGAAGACAACTCAATACAGGCTGCTATATTTTCGAAAGCAATTAGCCGAGAAAAGAAAAGACATGCAAATTCAATCAAAAGCCGTACCTAGTCTAAAAACTATATGCCAACCTATGGGTACCATACGCTTTGGCACCCAAGGCAACACGACCTATATAAACCCAGTTAGATTACCTCTCTCGTACAGAACTGTAATGAAAAAAAAAATAACTAATACAAAGGGAGGTAGCGAAAATAAATCAAACGCTGAGTGTTTTTACTAGAGATGGACACCTTCTGTTCAAAGTAAAAGGCAAAGTTGATGTCTGGAAGGGACTGAGGTTTATCAGAAAAGCACTGACTTGGCGGGTTTTCGTTCGTTCTGGGTCAGGTAAGTTCTGTCAGAAGTGGAGAATGGAGTTGTGTGAGGAACAAAAGGGATGGAAACGTTGGGGAAGTTTCGGTTACTGTAGCATGTGGTATGTTTCGTAAAGTAGCAGCGGTCCATAGTCTAGAGGAGCCACGACATCAGGGAATGGTGCATCGGAGGGGGAAAGCAAGAGTGGCGTGGACTGTTCAGTGTGTTCAGGGAGGAGCGGATGAGCTAGTGTGGCGCAGCCATCAGGTGATGGCTGAAGTGAGGGAGTTTGGCGGTGCTTATGTTAATGGAAATGGATGTAGAGGTTCAAGCAAAGGATGTAAGGGTGGAATGGTTCAAGTATAACGAAAAAAATAAAAAAACGTAAGAGGAGGATTAAATGCATAGTTGGGGAGAAGTCACGCATTTAGTTTTACTGGAGTGTGCAAACTATTTTGAGAAGAAGGATACCATATTTGGTTTTCAGGAAGTATGGGTGTGGAAAACAAATACTGAGAAGAAGTGGTGCATGGGAGTGGGTACTCGGGCGTACAAGTGTATGGAAAGTACAGGGGTCCGGATCCTTCGAATATGTGCATGGAGTTTCTTTTTGACACGCTGGAAGGATTTAAGTTGGTTGAAATAATGGTTTACGGTGGCAAGTATGTGGAGTGACAGGAACAATGGAATTATGCGAAGGATAGGAGTAAATATAGTGGTAGCATGTGGATGTTTTCACAGCAGTAATGTTTAAAGGGAGCAAATGGAAAAGTACGTGAATGGACATTTCGTGGCATTAACGTCTGGAGCTGGGTACAAATGGTTTGAAAAGGAGCATTAGTGTTGGTTTCTTTGGAATGTACTGGGTACGTGAAGTAGATGATGCCATGATAGAGTTGCGGGTGTGGTACTAATGGGGCGCCCGGTACCAATGAAGGATGGTGTAAATGCATGTCAGTCTTGTTGGTGGGATATCGCAACTAGGTGAGTGGCGCAAGCTTATCTTGTTGGCGTTGGAGTTGTAGAGACCTCGGAAAAAGGAAATAAACATGACGGGAACACGGAAATGGTTGGTAAAAAAATTAAATTAACAGAGCAATATACCGAGATAGTTCGAACGTTATATGGAAGGAGAAGGCACTGTTCAAAATAGAGCAGATCTAAAGTATGTGACGGACCGAGCGTGGGTCTGAAACCGTGAAGGGATAAGGGCAACCGAGTATGTTGGAACTGGTTCGTGACCACTAGGAGCTCATTGGGAATTATACGTCTGATCCGGTGTACCGATGCAAATCGTTATTTAATGGTTAACGCACAAATGTGAGTAAATTCACTGACTTTGATCTATTTTAAAATATTATAATATTGGCATCAGAAGTCACGCGTTTAGTTTTACTGGAGTGTGCAAACTATTTAGAGAAGAAGGGTACCATGTTTGGTTTTCAGGAAGTATGGGTGTAATACTGAGAAGAAGTGGTGCATGGAAGGGGGTACTCGAGCGTACAAGTGTATGGAAAGTACAGGGGTCCGGATCCTTCGAATATGTGTATGGAGTTTCTTTTTGACACGCAGGAAGGATTTAAGTATGGTTGAAATAATGGTTTACGGTGGCAAGTATGTGGAGTGACAGGAATAGTGGAATCATGCGAAGGATAGGAGTAAATATAGTGGTAGCGTGTGGATGTTTTCACAGCAGTAATGTTTAAAGGGAGCAAATGGAAAAGTACGTGAATGGACATTTCGTGGCATTAACGTTGGAGCTGGGTACAAATGGTTTGAAAAGGAGCTTCAGTGTTGGTTTCTTTGGAATGTACTCGGTACGTGAAGTTGATGATGCCATGATAGAGTTGTGGGTGTGGTACTAATGGGGCGCCCGGTACCAATGAAGGATGGTGTAAATGCATGTCAGTCTTGTTGGTGGGATATCACAACTAGGTGGGTGGAGCAAGCTTATCTTGTTGGCGTTGGAGCTGTAGAGACCTCGGAAAAAGGAAATAAACATGATGGGAACACAGAAATGATTGGTAAAAAAATTAAATTAATGGAGCAATATACCGAGATAGTTCGAACGTTATATGGAAGGAGAAGGCACTGTTCAAAATAGAGCGAATCTAAAGTATGTGACGGACCGAGCGTGGGTCTGAAACCGTGAAGGGATAAGGGCAACCGAGTATGTTGGAACTGGTTTGTGACCACTAGGAGCTCATTGGGAATTATAACGTCTGATCCGGTGTACCGATGCAAATCGTTATTTAACGGTTAATGCACAAATGTGAGTAAATTCACTGACTTTGATCTATTTTAAAATATTATAATATTGGTTGAATGCTGCGTGATGGTCGCTTCGGTAGATTACAATTAAATTGGTTGAAATATATATATTATTGCATATGTACACATCATTTGGTTGGATACTGATTCCGTCGATTAAAATATTTCCCAGTATGGAATTAGTGATAATTGTTTGACTAACATCGGTGGAGGCAGGAAACCGGTTGGAGGTATCCAACCGGATTCCTCAATATTTATATGTACTGTTTGTTTTGTATATGCACTGTTGAACCCAAATAACGTTTAAACCCCATGTGGATATTGATGTTGAATGGAAATTTAACATTTGTTTTGATTTAATCAATAGACAATATCGATTAAAAAAGTGGCAGCAGACGACCGTAAATTCATCCTTTGTTAAGACGTTGAATTAGCGCCAGGCACATCAACGAAGTTAATTATAAAAATTATATTTTTATAATTAAAGCGAAGCTTTAACTATAATAGAAATTCTATTATAAACTGGTATTTTATAGTTCATTTTATAAAGTAAAATATTAGTTAATTATCTTTAATTAAATAATTGTTTCTTAAATGGACCTCATTTAAAATGTTATTGAATTAAAGATGTCAAGATTTTTGTAATGGAAAGAAATGTCAAGATTTTTGTAATGGAAAGAAGTGTCGAGATTAGTTATAAAGTAAAATAAAGCAGCGTGTTGCAAGTTTTGAACTATAGCGATAAAATAACGCTGTTGACTAGGCTTAAGCGTGACTGTTCTGTCGAGATTAGTTATGAAGGAGAATATTACAGTGTATGACAAGTTTTTGAACTATAACGATAAATTAGTGCTATTGACCAAACTTAAACATGATTTTTATATAGCACTACTCCCTAGGAAATGTAAATAGGTTTCTTTGAAATCCACTTATTCTAAAGTAAGTAACGATGATTGTCCAAAGAAATATAAGAACGAGTAGTGGAGAATCATTTCAGAAAACGATGACATCATTTCGATGTTTGAAATATGATTAGAGTTAAATAACACTATTAGAAATGGTAATTATAATTCGATGATGACAAATGGTTAAATAAAAAGGGGTAGTGATTGTGTGATGATTAGTTGTTCATGTGAATGAATGTTTGTTTTACTTCGATAGTTAAATAACCGACTATCGAAGTGTTCTGACCATCGTTGTCAATACGGAGAGACCGGTTGGATATATTATCCGAAACCACTCCGTATAGGCATAAGCGCTGCGAAATTGATTATGCTGAAGACAATTGTAGACGGAGTGAAATGCAAAGGTCATCCTGTTTAAAATGGTGTTTTCTGTTTGTCCAGTCCCAGGACAACTTGTATGGACGAATGTCTGACAAAGTATCCTTAACGGTCACATAAGACAATTTTATCAAGGTATTACATCTAGTGGTGGAGAAATTCGTTTCTCTTAGCTTTTATACCCGTAATATTTTTGGAAAGATCAACTAGTAATTTGATGGGTTTGACGATGTGGCATTCAAAGTGTATGGTGGCCAGATGTTCTAAAAGATAGACGTAGCCTCAAGCTTCACAACTGGGAAATGACAAAAATCAGGCAGGCAGCATAGCTATATGGGTCGTTCCCATTAGGGTATATAATCACCTATCTAGAGAAATTCCTTTTGTTTCTTAATCTATCGATTCTGCCCATTCGGGAAACGGTGGTTTGAGTCCAACCGTTGGTGATATACATTCGATACACTCAAGCGAAATGAGTGGTCGTTCATGTGTGGGCCGAGTTGTAAGACGTTCTTGTTGAACCCAGGTGTATTGCCTCTAGAGGTACACTATCGGTGGGTGGTCCCTATACCTTGTCATAGTTGTAATCCAATCTCCAATAAGCGCCTTGCGGTTTTTGATTTTATACTATGTATGTAGAGCGTGAGATGGAAGCGTTCTGCTATTTGGTTATTTATTTGATTAGGCATTATTATAATATCACTGGATTTTGATATCAAAATATTTTGGGTTATAGTAAGGTAGAAACCGTCCATGTTTATGTGTGGGTTGGTCTTACTATTACCCTTTTGTTTTAAAAAGGATTTTCAAAGTTAAACCGTATGGTTGGAATTTACTCACACAAGTCCCATGACTGACCCAGAGTTTATTTTGTTTGTTTTCCCTAAACTCTTGGGTGCCCAAATTTGTACGGGCAGTCAAGTGTTTCAGGCCTTACAGATACACTTGGAGGAACTTGAAGCAGGAGTCTTCACTGTTGGTTATTTATAGTTATTTCCGTTGTATCAAATGTTATGTTGTACTCTGATATGGTATGTATATACAAAACCGATTTGTATTTCAAAGTTATGTTATATAATATATTTTATTCATTCTGCTGTGAGATTCGTGTTTACTCTGATTTTGCTCAGTTGTGTTTTTCTTCTTCTTCTTCTTCTATTCTATTAGTTCTATCTTATCTTTCTCATCCTCTTATATCTTTCTATTAATGATCTGATTTTTCATGCACTTTGAGTTGAATGTGTAGGATATTTATCAGCTCAAATTGGTATGGATTTCCGGGTCGTTACAGTTGGTATCAGAGCTGAAGGTTAAGTGATTACCTTGGCTCTATGGCGTAACTCAATAGAGATGGGGTTAGTAATACCCTAGATTGAGTTTGAGTGTGTATATATGAGCGCGTACTTGTAAATTGATATAGAAACAATTTTATGTTATGTTGATTGGTTTGTCGAGTGGTTTATGAATTCCGGTCGATACGGTAGTGCAGACTGTATCGATATGTGTTTTTAAACTCTTGAACAGAGTAATTCAACGTAATATTGTTTTAACAGCTGGGTGAATAAAATAATTTTACCCAAAATATATTTTGATGTAAAAAGAAGTATATATTTTGAATTATTTTGATATATACTGGATGCGTTGATCGTTATTAAAATCAAATGAGATTGAAATTGATTTGGTTATAAATAATCAATATGAATTAGTATAAGAGTATTTATAAAATCAGATGCACTAAATCTGAATTTAAATCAAATTTGGAATTTAAAACTATGGAAAAGGTTTGTAAATGAAATTGGGTTTAATATAGGGAATTTTAAATCCTAGGAATTTAGAAATGTTTTTTTCAAGCATTTTTAAAGGATATTTTGATGTAATTTCAAAATAAAGTGTTTAAAATGAGTTTTTGAAAGTAATACAGTATTGAACTCACTTCGATGGTTGGAAAATAAATTCCGATGATGATCCGGACATCATCGGTGTTTATATTCGAGTCTCTAAGTGGCAGATTACTACTAAAGATTTTGTTTTGAAATAAGTTGTTCGAAAATTCAAATGTTTTGAATTGCTATGTTATGGATATATATGATTTCAAACTGATTTGAAATAAAAACCCCAGGAATTTGAATTCTGAAATTTAAAATTTACTTATGAAGTAAATAAATAGATAATTTAAATAAGTCAAATAAAATTTGAGTTGAATTGAAGCCAAGTAAGTGGAAATCGTACTAGAATAAGTATTTGACTTGGCAAAGTAGTTGAGTTGTGAATTAAGATTTGGAATATAACCGAACTTGGGGGTGAAATTTGATTATTGAGTAAGTGTTTGAAATTGAAATTAGAATTGAAAGGGAATTGGCTTAAGCATAAACGAAAATGATTGGATTAATGAGTAACTTGAGTGGAGATCAAATGGAAATGCATTTGTATATGCTGGTAGGGCAACGAATGGAATAGAAAAGAGTTGAATGCCCGATAAAAGGTATAAGTTTATGTAACGACCCAGAAAATCTGAACCAATTTAAAAATTTTAAATTGGCTAAAATAATGGATTTTAAATATTTAAAATAAATATTTTAAGTAATGGCGATGAAAACTGAGTTGAATCGACATTTGAAAACCAATATAATTAAATATAATTATATGTAGAATTGAAAATAGCGCGGTAGTTCGAAAATTCGATTTCTAATTTCAAATGAATATACAGAATTCAATATAAGTCAGAATTGAACGAAACAAGAAATATTTGAATCTGTATAACTATATCTTTATAACGAAGTTAACAAACTGGGATTTCATCTTAGAAATGATAAGATATGTCCAGTTTAAAATTAGAAATAGTCGCTGTGGAATTTATATATATTTTTATATATATAAGGCCCTTAAAAATAGCAATTTTGCAGATGACCTCGGATTTCGACGAAACCACTTTTGTTGGGTCCGCAGTGTCAAGTTATTGCTAGGTTTCAAATTTCATAATTTTTCGAATCAATATGTGAGCGTGGCAAAAGAAAACGCGTTTGACCAGTTTTTGTCGATTTTAATCGAATGGAAATTGGCCATTTTTCAAACGGCCTCAGAATTAGACGAAACTAGTTTTGTTAGGACCGTATCGTCAATACGAAGCTAGAAAATATTTTTCTGGAATTTTTCTAGTTAGTATGTGACCCCGGTAATTTGAAATGTGCGTTTAAAATTCAATATAGTGATTTAAATGTAAATTCAAAAAGAAACCGATTGTAATGATCAAACCAGCTTGCGATACATATCCCATTGTGTTCGGAATGGGGGTAAAACGCTATGGACGACAGGCGGTGGGCCTCGTTTCGAGGTCGTAAGTAAAAGTCAA
Organism: Allium sativum; assembly: GCA_030737875.1. Lineage (NCBI taxonomy): Eukaryota > Viridiplantae > Streptophyta > Magnoliopsida > Asparagales > Amaryllidaceae > Allium > Allium sativum. The sequence goes on from CM060922.1 coordinate 423,116,355, forward strand.
CTTTTTGAATAATTAAAAAAAAAAAATATATAATATTTTAAATTCCCTCCCTCCCCTTATCTTCTGCTTGGCCCCCCCCGTTCATTATAATCTCAGAAACGAAAAAAGAAAAAAAAAGCAAAAAAAAAACCTAAATCGCCAGCGCCGCCCCCCGATCCCTCGAGCGCCGTACCCATCATCGCCTCCCTCGGTCGACCTCCCGCCCCTCGTTCGAACCCCGAAGCCCTGCATCGACGAAGACCCGAGGCCCCTCCCTCCATCGCGAACGATTCGAGACCCCCCCCAGTTCGCGACGTTGATTCGCGAGCCCCCCTCGAAGCTGCCTCCGACCATCGGCGAAGACCTTCCCCCCCGCTCCTCTGTAAGTTTTTAATTTATTTTTATTTTTATTTATTTTATTTTTATTAAATATATAAACTGATTTAGTTTAAAAGTTAAAAACTGATTTATTTTATAAAGATTTTAAATTGATTTTTTTTAAGGAATAATAAACTGATTTTGTTAAAAATATAACTGTTTTGTTTTAAAAAGATTAAAACTGTTTTATTTTAAAAAGGTAGTTTAAAACTGAATATTTTTAAAAGATTAAAACTGAATTTTATAAAAAGATAAAAATTGATTTTGTAAAAGAATAAAACTGATTTCTTTTAGCAAAAGTAAAAATCATATTTTTATATGTTAAAAGCAAAAGTAAAAATCATATTTTTATATGTGAAAGCAAAAATAGAAAACATATTTTTATATGTGAAAGCGAAAGTAAAAATTATGTTTTTATATGTGAAAGCGAAAGTAAAAATCATGTTTTTATATGTGAAAGCAAAAGTAAAAATCATGTTTTTATATGTGAAAGCAAAAGTAAAAATCATATTTTTATATGTTGAAAGCAAAAGTCAAAATTCGATTTTTATATATTGAATAGCATAGTAAAAAATTCTATTTTTACATATGCAGAGAATACGGGTGAAAGCGACAAATAGGCGAAGATTTCTATTAAGAAGAGTCGTGAAGTTGGATAGCTATTGGTGAGATTTCTGATTTAAAAATTATTATATATGTGTTGAAATTGAATGTGAATAGCTATATCTAAATTGCTATATATAAATAAATATATATATATATATATATATATATATATATACGCCCCCTCGTCCACAAACCATGGACGATATTTATTGGTTGAAATTGTGGTGAAAATTGAATGATTGTTTGGGATTGTTGTGATTGATATTGGTTGATAGTGGTTGAAAAATACCCATTGGTGGTTGTGAAATATTTGGTTGAAACCACATAGGATTAGTTTGTGGAAATGAAATATATATACATGCCGCCTGCGTGCGAACTAGATGCATGATCCCCATTGTCAAAAACCGCGAGGTTTTAAGGTAGAGCGAGGAGCCGTACTAGGGACGGTGCCGGTGTAACTACCCTGCCGTTATGCTGCCGAAATTTTGAGAAATATTTGTGTGTTTGAATTATTTTCATATGCTTAAACTATATTTATTCATTGAATAGAAAACATTCATGTGTTGAATTGATATTCATTCGTTGTTTAGAAATTCATGTGTTGAATGGTATTCGCGTTTTAAAATATAAAAATCACATTTTTATCTATATATAGAAACTATTGAAAACATTCATGTGTTGAATTGATATTCATTCGTTGTTTAGAAATTCATGTGTTGGATGGTATTCATATTTTGAAATAAATTGTTCGATAATAAAAATCACATTTTTATCTATATATAGAAACTATTGAAAACATTCATGTGTTGAATTGATATTCATTCGTTGTTTAGAAATTCATGTGTTGAATGGTATTCATATTTTGAAATAAATTGTTCGACAATAAAAATCACATTTTTATCTATATATAAAAACTATTGAAAACATTCATGTGTTGAATTGATATTCATTCGTTGTTTAGAAATTCATGTGTTGAATGGTATTCATATTTTGAAATAAATTGTTTGATAATAAAAATCACCTTTTATCGACTATATGAACGATATAGAAAAATAGTGTCTTTGAAATGAATTGTTTTACAATAAAAATCACATTTTTATTGTATGCATAAATCGTTGAAATGTGAAGTGTTAAAAATAGCCACTTGTTCAAAATAAACATATACGAGTTGAAATATTCATTAATTAACTAATGAAATGATTTGCACCTATTTATGTAACATTAGAATGAATGGTGTTTTTAAACCAAATAGAAATCAAATATGAAGTTGAATAGAAAATGAAAAATGATATGAACTGTATATATATGTACATGCATATTCATTGAACAGGTTATAGCAAAGGGGCTAGAGAAGAGGAATAAAATTTGTGCCCGACAAATAGGTACACATTTACTGATTTGTTTGGGTGATGATTTTGAGCCTGTTGGCTAGCCGCTTGGCTTTTTCTTTTTCTTTTTGAGATTAGAAGGACCGGGACGCTATTTGCGATTTCCCGACGCTCCCGGTGCAGGGGAGGTTATGGCGAAATTTTTCCAAAATTTAAGGTGTTAGAAAAATTTTTGAAGTGAAAACGATATTGAAATTGTTGAATGAACTATATTTATATAAATATATAAATATAAATAAAATTAAAACGAAACGAAGCCGTGCAGTTCGTATTTTGAAACCGTGATTTCAAACGACTAGTACGGGAAATCCGACCATTGGATTTTCCCGAAACCTCAACCGTTGGGTTCGCCTTGGAATAATCTTTCCAACGGCACCAACCTTGTAGAAATCCAACGGTTGGATTGTCTGGAATGTTTAATTCAAATCTGAAGAAAAACAGCGCCAGAAACGATTATATTTATTTATATATATAAATATAATTATATTTAATCGAATAACGACGCTGCAGTTCGTATTTTGAAATCGAAATTTCAAACGATTGTACCGGGAGATCCGACCGTCGGATTTTCCCGAAACTGGAACCGTTGGATTCGTTTTGAAAAGACCTTTCTAATGATGTAAATTTTGTGAAGATCCAACGGTTAGATTTTCAGATATGTGTAAATCAAATCTGAAGAAAAACAGCGCCACGGCCACGTTATGGCCCGAAACGTCGTTTTGAATATATTAGCTATTTTAAAATAAATAAAAATAGCGATATATAGTTATAAAATATCGTAAGCGATATGGAATGGAAATAAACTGAATTTGCTTGATTTATGTGATGTTTGATGGTTGAATGTGTTTGGTGTGAAAATTACATTAAAGGACAAAATTGGTGTTGTCGAATAATTTAACCATTGAAATAAATCGATTTGAAATTCTAAATATACGTGAATTATTTGAAAAGGCCGAGTTAATTCTCATTTCGAATAATCGACCGACGATTGAAATTCGAAGATGAAGACGATGGTCGAAGACCGGAGGTCTTCACCTCGTTTGGATGGTAACCGAGGTCCTGATTGGGAGGCATCCCGAAATATGGATAATGAGTGGTGATCGTTCAGACGTACGTGTTGGTCGAAGGGTTTGCGAGGTATTTAGTGCCTCCGGTTTCGTTCAGACCCAGAACGGACTTGTAAATGGACTGTGTGTCTGACATAGGATTTATTCTGTGTGGCATGCTAAGATGCAGTGATCAGGACTTCTGTTGAAAAGCAAAGTCTTGTGGTGATGATCAAAGCATCGCCTGTGTGGCCTAGCTTTGTGTATAACGTGAATTCGCGAGTCTCACACCCCGGTATGAACCAGAAACGGGAGCAGGACCTCAGGGGGGACGTGCGTTTTCTTTCTAGCTAGGGTGGTGTCAGTGACCTACCAGCCCTGACATTTATATACTTTTCACCTATGTGGTTGTTGCTGTTGCGAGGCGCCTCGGTTTGATCGGACGATCCGGGTCCGATGGAGTCATTCGTTGGCTCATTTACACCCCAAAGGGTGGAGAAACGCATTGTTCAGGCATTATAATCCACTTCGTGTGGACCGGCCCTGACGATCCAAGGTACGGTTGCGGCTGTACCTGAGGGGCGGGCTAGAGCGTCTCGAATTCGGTAAGGACTATCTTTTGCCTTGGTTCATGACGGAAATCCAATTTCCAAATACGTGACGATGCGGTTTCGATTGTATATATATACATTTGGCGACATAGTGGCATGGGACGCTCATGTCGTCTATGATTGATAGTTATGATTTGAAAATGTTTTCAAAACATATAAACACTAGCAATAATATCAAATGCCTTTGTTTTATTCGTATCAAGCATATCTTGGCCGTTATAAGGTAAAAACTCTATCCTCCGGTTTGCGTTGCATTGTGTGATGGGAACTGAGTCTTATAACGGCTTCATTTTTATAAAAAGCATAGCGATGTTTAAAAGAATGATTTGTTTTAAAGCACTGGCAATCCAATGGAGTAAACCCGTTCCACGAAAGTGGCGTGGTCCTGTGATTAGCCAATTATATATGTGTTGAGTAGATTTCTCATACCAGTCCCATGACTGACTCGTAGTTTGTTTCACTCTCAAACTCGGGTGCCCCTTTTTCCACACGGGCAGCCTTGTATTCAGGTTTAGCTGGTTCTTTCTGGATAGCTGGAGCTGAAGATGGATTCTATCATTTATTTCTTTTTATGCTGTTCAGCTCCTATTGTACATATTTTGTTTATTTCCGCTGTAGACATTTATGTATAGCTGAACTGTATTTGTACTAAGTAAGATCCTGTATACTGTGTAACTCTGATGATTACTTTTATCCAGTATATTTTGTCGTTCATTCTGGTGTATTTATTTAATTCTGTTCTGCTATTATATGTTTCTGTGTTATATTCCAAAAGATAACCTTGTTTCCGTGAGAACGGGAAATCGGGTCGTCTCAGTTTACATTATATCTGGATATGAGGTTTCTGAGCTACTTTGAAAAGCTGTTTGGCTATTTGATTTTCTGTTGGATTAGAAAATGCCTCGAAAGACAAGTTGTGGTAGTACCAGATGAGCCATGGAGAAGCGATGCTGGCAAAATTTTCCAGGATTTAAGGTGTTAGAAGATTTTCAGAATTTCTAAAAATATTCGTCAGTAAGGAATTAATATTTTAAATTGAAAATAAAGTGACTTATTTGAAATTGAAGATAAGAAATAAAACAAATGATATTTAACCTCGTTAATAGGGGTGTAACATTTTCCTATCTTAGCAATTTCGAGGACAAAATTATTTTAAGGGGGAAGGAATGTAACGTCCCGCATTTTTATCGGTTTATATTTGAATATTTAAATCAGTTTAAATATTGAATTTGTGTTATAAGTGGACTTATATATTAATTAAAACGAAGTTAAACGTATAAAAATATATATTAAATATAATCGAGCTCATAACGACGCTGCAGTTCGTAATTTAACGTTCTGAACTTCAACTGAGTGTACAGGACTCGCTGTAAATCGGATTTCTTTGAAACAAGAAGCTTTGGAATCTATTGAACTGTATCTTTCTAATGGAAGTGAAAAACCAAGATTTCGCGTTATAGATTGCGAGTTATATCCAAATAAAATTTTCGAATAGTCGCTATAGAATTGTTCATCGACCGTAACAGTTTATTTGAAATAACTGCATACTGGATTCGAATTTAAACAAGGTTCTTTTGATACGTAGTGTTAATTTAATTTTTAGAATTTTACTGTAATTTTTATTTAATTAAACACACAATTTTTTATTTGGAGTATTTTGCAACCTATATCTATATTTCAGGGTTTCAAAATATGAGTCAACCTACCGATATTATTATATTTTTAGGATCATGGCACATTACTCAACACCATCGTATTTTTATTTTTGTCCATAACAGCTTGTACGGGAACAAAATTTTACGTAATAGGGTACGTGCGTTTTTTTTCTAATTTAAAACAAAAGGACTTATTTTACTATACTTACATGTGCCTATCTTGAAATTCCAAATGCAACACCATCATAATTCAAAGGTGCCAGATGTAGCATAAACATATAATCAAATTCGATTCAGAAATGATGATGACATCAATGATAAACAATTTCCGATTAACACATCTACCACAAAGAAACTAATAGCATTAAACCAAACCAGTAGAAAGTCCAAATAAACCAACATAGAAACAAGGACATGAAGACGCACCAATGGCTCAAGCAATGACCTTATAAACAAGCCTGCATACCCTACAATACGAGCACCTACATGTATATATATATATATAAGAAAAAAGGGGTAAGCTAAATTCTTAAACAAAGTGTCAACCCCTAACCTACCTGAAGCGACCCGAAACTTCCCCGGTCTCCGAAGAGATGAGAAAGAACGAATTACTGTGAGGACAAGACAAATCAGAACACAAACAGAAGAACATTTCACTGTTATTACAACAATGCATCAGATTACAAGAATATACAGAGTATAAATGAATATTACACAGAAATATCAGAGATTTAAATTACATTTAAATACCTAGCAGCGGAAAATAATACAATACACAACTAGAAGAGATATACGGATACAAAGCTTTCCGGATATCATTCCAGCTGTAAACCAGGATCCTGTGAATATAAATCTGCAAAACCAAAACTACTAGCTGCCCGTGTCGAAAATAAGGGCACCCAGAGTTTAGGTTAAAACAATAAACTCCAGGTCAGTCATGTGACTGGTGTGAGAACTAAAACAGTTATTTAAAACTTTACTTTAAAAGAGAGTAATTCAAGGGACCACGCCGTATAACACGGAACGGGTTTCCTCCCAAGAATACTAGTGCATAGAATAAACAGCGCAATGCTTTTTCGAAAAATGAAGCTATTATAAGACCCAGGTCCCATCACACAATGCAACGCAAGCCGGAGGATAGGGTTTTACCTTATAACAGCCAAACATGCTTGATACGTTTAAAACAAATCATTTGATACTATAATAAGTGTATAGGGTCAAAACAATTTCAATCATAAATATAAATCATAGGCGGCATGAGTGCCCCATCCCACTATGTCGCCATACTAGGCTCTACAAATAAAGCCGAAATACACGTATTGGAAATTGGATTTCCATCATGGTGGCTCCTGATTCGAAAGATCGATCGCGTAGTACAAATCACCGCGGCTTACGTCTCAGCGAGAGAAAACACCGCTATGCACATCCGCACTTTTGGGACTCAAGTATCACCGCGGCTTACGTCCCAGCAAGAGAAAACACCGCTTACTCTATCCCTCCGAGCCCGAAGCTCAATATCGGTCGACCGAATCCACTACACTAAAAATGTATACTGATCAAACCATCAGTTTACCACCATCCCGGGCTGTGAGGCTCGCGGATCAACGCTATACACAAAGCCATGCTATATCAGCTGCGCTTTGATCATCAACCACCAAACTTTGCTTTTCAACAAAAGTCTGGATCACTGCATCTCAGTATGCCACACTATCAATCCATATCGTACCACTGATTTCTGCCAATATATAACCTCTGAGCTCATATGTCTCAGAGAAGGGCGTTAAGCAAGAGAATAAATTCTCCGCCGCCAAACAGATATATATTTAGCAGAGATCAACAAATACAATATAAAGGAATACAATGTCAGACACACCATCCATTTACAAGTCCGTTCTAGGTCTGAACGAAACCGGAGGCACTTTCCTCGCATATCCATCCATCTCCAAGTACGTCTGGACGACCGCCAACTATTTCCATCCTCTTGGGTGTACAGCCCAATTAGGATCGTCAGTAATTATCCAAACGATGTGAAGACTTCCGGTCTTCAACCACCGTCTTCCTCTTCGACATCTCGTCGAATCGGTTATTCAGAATGGGTGTAAACCCGGCCTTTCTGAATAACCCACGTATATGATAAACAAATGTTACACAAACACATCAAACGCCTCATTCCAATTCAGAATATTCTTCTATTCACAAAATCACATTTTTAGGGAAAGGTTCCCATTAATTTTATCCAAGATAAATTCTTCTAAATTTATTCTTTAATCTTCCTTTGGATATCATTTCAAACCATATTATGGTTTTCCAAACTAGTCGGGATTAGCGAACCACACCGAAGTAATTATTATTTTATTTCTCAATCCCAACCTATATATCCCATGGAGAAAACTGGTAATACTCCACATCTAACACCACTGTGTTATCGGTAAAATTAATTACCATTTCACGTTCAAATCTAATTAAAGATTTAACTATCGCTTTGGAGCAAAGCTGGTGGTACTCCATTCTCGATCACCTTTCAGATTTGATAATTTAAATAATCAATTCATTTTTCAATCTAATTAAAGATTCATTAAAACTCCACTTAGTTTTAATCTTCTCAAAAATCGATATCTTGCCTTTAACTGGGTTAAAGAACCAATGTCTTCTAAAACACGATTCACGATAAACCCAAATCACATTTGATATTAAATACAAGGCTCTGAATAGAAAATATATCGGCTTACATTCAATATCAAATTCTGAAACCAACATATATCGTATTGGAAATAGCGATATAAAATATATCTTTCAAATCCCCATAACAATATTTGTATAGTCACGAAATCCAACATCGAAATATCCCGAAGATAATTTCGATTCAACTCCAGTCCAATCCACGTATTGGGAGTATTGATTATTTTTAAAATCACTTTCAAATTCAATTTATTTATTTCAAAAATAAATTGATTTTAATTCTAGTTCAAAACTAGTTTATTTCGATAAAAATCTATTTTTATCTTTTCAAATGTGGAATTTTCCAGCTCAACTCTTTCCAATCCATATATTATGATTTTACACAAATTATAGATATTTTTAATAATTTTACCAAGGCCCGTACAGTCGATTTCCAACAACGGCCATCGAACTGCACTTACAGCGACCTTTTTCGAATTTGATTTGGACATAACTCCAAATCCAACCGTTAGATTTCAAATTTCTAATATTCATTGGAAAGCTCTTTTCGATACGAACCCAACGGTTCCGGTTTTAGGAGAATCCGACGGTCGGATCTCCCGCAATGTCCGTTTGAAATAAATGGTCGAAATTCACGAACTGCCGCGGCGCGGCGCATTCTATTCAGGCCATTATATATATAATATATATATATTGTATATATTTCGTCGATTTCCTTTTAAAACGAATTTTATAAATAGTTCTACATTCGTTTCAAAACAATTTCAACTTCCATTTCAATTCAAATCAAAATTGAATTCTTCTTTATAAATTCGTTTTAAAATTCATTTCTATTCAATTCAATTTGAATTCATTTCGAAATCGTTTTCAATTCAATTCATTTCGAAATCGTTTTCAATTCAATTCATTTCGAAATCGTTTTCAATTCAATTCATTTCGAAATCGTTTTCAATTCAATTCATTTCGAAATCGTTTTCAATTCAATTCATTTCGAAATCGTTTTCAATTCAATTCATTTCGAAATCGTTTTCAATTCAATTCATTTCGAAATCGTTTTCAATTCAATTCATTTCGAAATCGTTTTCAATTCAATTCATTTCGAAATGAATAAAATCGATATAAATATCGTTTACGTCAAAATGGCGTCAATCTAATCAACACGGCTTTATATTTTCAAAACTTCTTTATTCTATCCAACAAATGAATATTATCCCATTCAACACATGAATCTATATTTATTTCAACACACGACTAATCTCAACACATGAGTACTGTCAACACATCACTATTTTTATATTCAACACATGAATTTTCTTTTATAATATTCATTACTTTCCCGATTGGAATGAGGCCCAATCAATCACCATATGACGTTAATTATATGGATTCCATACAACACATGTATATAATAGCAATAATAAACAATCAAACATCAACCAAAGTGCACTACACTGTATAAGCATCAAATATAGATATCTTACGCTTATAACAGCCTGTCAATCAATCGATCGACATATTTAATCAATCAGGATGAGTGAACTTCAAATTTCATCCCAAACCCGTGTGGGGTTTCAAACAATCAAACACAGATTTTTAGTTGTGCAGTTGGGCGATGTGTAAAATTTATCGACCCATTCAATATCAGTCAAATCAGTGTATATAAACAAATCGGCCGATTTGTTTATAAATATTTATTTATTCACTTTCACGTTAAAACTATATTTTTAATGATAATATATTTTATTTTAACACATGAATTTCTATTCATTTCATTTACACAATAAAAATGATATTTTTATTTTTCTAACATATTTTAGAAAATTTCGGCGGCATAACGGCACGATACTAGAAACGGGACGAGGCCTAGCCTTATCCCCGGTCTAGTGAAGGCCCACGCCATTCACACATCAATCAAATCAATTTTTATTTCACCAAACAATTCAGTTCAAACCAAATAATCTAACCAACTACACAACCAAACAAACAAGTCCATGGTATGTGGACGGGTGTCGGGTGCTTCTAATAAGCACCGTCTGCATCCTAGTATATATATAACTAGAAAAATAGAATTTGAGTGAGAAGTTCTCACCGAAAGCTATCCAATACCACGACACTCCTATTGTAGAGATCTTCTTCGTTCTCGCCTTTTCTTCCACCTTCGTTGCCCGTAGTCACTACATATATAAAAATCACACATTTTTATATTTTGATGTCTTTAAAATAAAAGTCACATTTTTATTTGTTTACTTTCAATTTAAAAATCATATTTTTATAATTGCTTCCTACATTTAAAAATCGAATTTTTATTCCGTTATTCAATATATAAAAAACGAATTTTCCTATGCTATTCAATATATAAAAATCGAATTTTTACTTAGCTATTCAATATATAAAAATCGAATTTTTATTTAGCTATTCAATATATAAAAATCGAATTTTTACTTAGCTATTCAATATATAAAAATCATATTTCAAAAATATAGATTCCGCCTTTTTCCATTTTAAAGATCAAATCTTTTCTTTTACTTTTCAAAATTCAAATCTTTTAAAACCTTTTAAAAAAATCAGTTTTTACATCTTTCAAAAATCTGTTTTAACTTTTAAACAAATCAGTTTTAAAATCATTTTCAATTCAGTTTTAAAATCATTTTCAATTCAGTTTTGAAATCTAAAAAAAAAACCAGTTTTAAAATCTAAAAAAAATCAGTTTTCAATTGCTAAAAAAAAAAATCAGTTCTGCAGATTAAAAATAATAAAAAAAGTAAAATAAAATAACTTACTTTTTAACCTGCGAAGGAGGGGGGGAAGATGGTTTGTTGCGTTCGTCAGTGGTGCGCGGCCTTCATTGTCGGACTGGGGCTACGGAGGCGTGCTGGAGGTCGTGGGGGAAGCGGCAGCAAGAGGAGGAAGGAAGAAGAGGGGGGCGGTGGTCCTAGGGTTCGCGGATGAAGGTGGGGGTCTGGGCAGGGGCGTCGGAGCCAAAGGGGGAGGGTCGCGACTTCGACGTGGGAGGAGGAGGAGGAGAGGGCGAGGCTGGGGTCTCGTCGGGGGTAGGTGGCGTCACGCCTGGGCGCGGTGGCCGCTGCGCCTCCTTCCTCCGTTCTCGTGTTTTTTTTTCTTTTTCTTTTCTTTTTAATTCGATCAGAAATGAATTGGGGGGGGGGGGCAAATCGTGTTAAAGGGGAGAGAAGGAAATTTAATTTTATTATTTTATTTAATTATTTTAATTAGCAAAAAGTTGACTTCTACATACGACCTCGAAACGAGGCCCACCGCCTGTCGTCTATAGCGTTTTACCCCCATTCCGAACCCAATGGGATATATATCGCAAGCTGATTTGATCGTTACAACCAGTTTCCGTTGAATTTACATTTAAATCATTTTATTGAATTTTAAACGTACATTTCAATTTACCGGGGTCACATACTAAGTAGAAAAATTCCTGAAAAATATTTTCTAGCTTCGTATTGACGATACGGTCCTAACAAAACTAGTTTCGTCGAATTCTGGGACCGTATGAAAAATGGCCAATTTCCAGTCGATTAAAATCAACCGAAACTGGTCAAATGCATCTTCCTTTGCCACACTCACATATTGAATCGAAAAATTATGAAATTTGAAACCTAGCAATAACTTGACATCACGGACCCAACAAAACTGGTTTCGTCGAAATCCGAGGTCTGCAAAATGTCCATTTTTAAGGGCCTGAATTCCATAGCGACTATTCAGAATTTTTAACTGGACACATCTTTTGATTCCTGATATGAAATCTTGATTTTTCGGATTCGTTGGAAAGATATTCACAAAGGGATCCTAATGTTTTTGGTTTCACTAAAATCCGGATTGTTTTGCTCTCGGTACATTCAATTGAAGTTTGAAATCGAATTATCGAACTACCGCGCCATTTTCAATTCTATTTATAATTATATATAAATATTTATATTCTAACGACGGCGTATATAATATATACGTCGAATTCTATTCAAAATAAATTTCTCGTCGATTTTATTTAAAATAATCTATTTTAAATAATCAGAATTCGCTAAAATTGCCAAAACAAAAATTTTAAACTGGCCCAGATTTTCGGGTTATTACAATCTCCCCCACTTAAAACTTTTCGTCCCTGAAAAGGAACAAAGTCGAAAGTGGTTTGATTAATCAACTCTACGTTCGATCTGGTTTTCATTCTCCAACTTTTCAGTTTTTGAGAATTTTCAAATTTTCAAAAATTTGGCTAACACCCTAAATTTTCGAAAAATTTCGCCATAACCTCCCCTGCACCGGGAGCATCGGGGAATTTCAAATAGCTTCCCCGGTCCTTCAGATCTCAAAAAGAAAAAGAAAAAGCCAAGCGGCTAGCCAATAGGCTCATAAAATCATCATCACCCAAACAATACAGTAAATTATGTAGTAAACATGTACCTATTTGTCGGGCAAACAAATTTTATTCTCTGCTCTAGCCTCCTTGCTATGACCTGTTCAATGATATATATGTATATGCAAGCAAATGCAACCAATTTTCAATACAATTCAACATTTGGTTCAATTAGGCTAAATGGTTCACAATTATCAAACAAATAAACAAACATCAATCAATTAGTGACTTTAACGTTTCAAATTGATAATTTTACTACATATAAAGAAAATCATGTTTTTGATGCCAATTCATGACAATGTATTCTAACTATATAAGTTTTGGTTCTCACACCAGTCTAATGGAAATATATAGATATCACACCTTCGAAACACGAAAATAATTACTAATGATGACGCGTCAATCATCAGAATCAGGTCCGTGCGACTAGAGTGTGCTTCTATATCTATCCAGTATATTAAAATTTCAAATATACGTTTGCAAGGCGCATATGCAAAATCTTTATATACTGGACTGTCCAAATCAATATAAAATAAATAATCAAATATGAATAATTGAATTTAAATTTTCAAAACAAAAATGTTTTCATTTTCAAAAATATACTCTTCACACTCGTTCTAGGATACTACTGATCCCATCTCTAACGAGTCATTCTAATTGGATATTACTAATCCAATATCTGATGAATTCTTTCGTATGGTTCTAATGTGTCTTGTTCTCTTCTTTGTAAACCAAAGCTCTGATACCAACTGAAGCGACCCGAAACTTCCCCGGTCTTCGAAGAGATGAGAAAGAACGAATTACTGTGAGGACAAGACAAATCAGAACACAAACAGAAGAACATTTCACTGTTATTACAACAATGCATCAGATTACAAGAATATACAGAGTATAAATGAATATTACACAGAAATATCAGAGATTTAAATTACATCTAAATACCTAGCAGCGGAAAATAATACAATACACAACTAGAAGAGATATACGGATACAAAGCTTTCCGGATATCATTCCAGCTGTAAACCAGGATCCTGTGAATATAAATCTGCAAAACCAAAACTACTAGCTGCCCGTGTCGAAAATAAGGGCACCTAGAGTTTAGGTTAAAACAATAAAATCCAGGTCAGTCATGTGACTGGTGTGAGAACTAAAACAGTTATTTAAAACTTTACTTTAAAAGAGAGTAATTCAAGGGACCACGCCGTATAACACGGAACGGGTTTCCTCCCAAGAATACTAGTGCATAGAATAAACAGCGCAATGCTTTTTCGAAAAATGAAGCTATTATAAGACCCAGGTCCCATCACACAATGCAACGCAAGCCGGAGGATAGGGTTTTACCTTATAACAGCCAAACATGCTTGATACGTTTAAAACAAATCATTTGATACTATAATAAGTGTATAGGGTCAAAACAATTTCAATCATAAATATAAATCATAGGCGGCATGAGTGCCCCATCCCACTATGTCGCCATACTAGGCTCTACAAATAAAGCCGAAATACATGTATTGGAAATTGGATTTCCATCATGGTGGCTCCTGATTCGAAAGATCGATTGCGTAGTACAAATCACCGCGGCTTACGTCTCAGCGAGAGAAAACACCGCTATGCACATCCGCACTTTTGGGACTCAAGTATCACCGTGGCTTACGTCCCAGCAAGAGAAAACACCGCTTACTCTATCCCTCCGAGCCCGAAGCTCAATATCGGTCGACCGAATCCACTACACTAAAAATGTATACTGATCAAACCATCAGTTTACCACCATCCCGGGCTGTGAGGCTCGCGGATCAACGCTATACACAAAGCCATGCTATATCAGCTGCGCTTTGATCATCAACCACCAAACTTTGCTTTTCAACAAAAGTCCGGATCACTGCATCTCAGTATGCCACACTATCAATCCATATCGTACCACTGATTTCTGCCAATATATAACCTCTGAGCTCATATGTCTCAGAGAAGGGCGTTAAGCAAGAGAATAAATTCTCCGCCGCCAAACAGATATATATTTAGCAGAGATCAACAAATACAATATAAAGGAATACAATGTCAGACACACCATCCATTTACAAGTCCGTTCTAGGTCTGAACGAAACCGGAGGCACTTTCCTCGCATATCCATCCATCTCCAAGTACGTCTGGACGACCGCCAACTATTTCCATCCTCTTGGGTGTACAGCCCAATCAGGATCGTCAGTAATTATCCAAATGATGTGAAGACTTCCGGTCTTCAACCACCGTCTTCCTCTTCGACATCTCGTCGAATCGGTTATTCAGAATGGGTGTAAACCCGGCCTTTCTGAATAACCCACGTATATGATAAACAAATGTTACACAAACACATCAAACGCCTCATTCCAATTCAGAATATTCTTCTATTCACAAAATCACATTTTTAGGGAAAGGTTCCCATTAATTTTATCCAAGATAAATTCTTCTAAATTTATTCTTTAATCTTCCTTTGGATATCATTTCAAACCATATTATGGTTTTCCAAACTAGTCGGGATTAGCGAACCACACCGAAGTAATTATTATTTTATTTCCCAATCCCAACCTATATATCCCATGGAGAAAACTGGTAATACTCCACATCTAACACCACTGTGTTATCGGTAAAATTAATTACCATTTCACGTTCAAATCTAATTAAAGATTTAACTATCGCTTTGGAGCAAAGCTGGTGGTACTCCATTCTCGATCACCTTTCAGATTTGATAATTTAAATAATCAATTCATTTTTCAATCTAATTAAAGATTCATTAAAACTCCACTTAGTTTTAATCTTCTCAAAAATCGATATCTTGCCTTTAACTGGGTTAAAGAACCAATGTCTTCTAAAACACGATTCACGATAAACCCAAATCACATTTGATATTAAATACAAGGCTCTGAATAGAAAATATATCGGCTTACATTCAATATCAAATTCTGAAACCAACATATATCGTATTGGAAATAGCGATATAAAATATATCTTTCAAATCCCCATAACAATATTTGTATAGTCACGAAATCCAACATCGAAATATCCCGAAGATAATTTCGATTCAACTCCAGTCCAATCCACGTATTGGGAGTATTGATTATTTTTAAAATCACTTTCAAATTCAATTTATTTATTTCAAAAATAAATTGATTTTAATTCTAGTTCAAAACTAGTTTATTTCGATAAAAATCTATTTTTATCTTTTCAAATGTGGAATTTTCCAGCTCAACTCTTTCCAATCCATATATTATGATTTTACACAAATTATAGATATTTTTAATAATTTTACCAAGGCCCGTACAGTCGATTTCCAACAACGGCCATCGAACTGCACTTACAACGACCTTTTTCGAATTTGATTTGGACATAACTCCAAATCCAACCGTTAGATTTCAAATTTCTAATATTCATTGGAAAGCTCTTTTCGATACGAACCCAACGGTTCCGGATTTAGGAGAATCCGACGGTCGGATCTCCCGCAATGTCCGTTTGAAATAAATGGTCGAAATTCACGAACTGCCGCGGCGCGGCGCGTTCTATTCAGGCCATTATATATATAATATATATATATATTATATATATTTCGTCGATTTCCTTTTAAAACGAATTTTATAAATAGTTCTACATTCGTTTCAAAACAATTTCAACTTCCATTTCAATTCAAATCAAAATTGAATTCTTCTTTATAAATTCGTTTTAAAATTCATTTCTATTCAATTCAATTTGAATTCATTTCGAAATCGTTTTCAATTCAATTCATTTCGAAATCGTTTTCAATTCAATTCATTTCGAAATCGTTTTCAATTCAATTCATTTCGAAATCGTTTTCAATTCAATTCATTTCGAAATCGTTTTCAATTCAATTCATTTCGAAATCGTTTTAAATTCAATTCATTTCGAAATGAATAAAATCGATATAAATATCGTTTACGTCAAAATGGCGTCAATCTAATCAACACGGCTTTATATTTTCAAAACTTCTTTATTCTATCCAACAAATGAATATTATCCCATTCAACACATGAATCTATATTTATTTCAACACACGACTAATCTCAACACATGAGTACTGTCAACACATCACTATTTTTATATTCAACACATGAATTTTCTTTTATAATATTCATTACTTTCCCGATTGGAATGAGGCCCAATCAATCACCATATGACGTTAATTATATGGATTCCATACAACACATGTATATAATAGCAATAATAAACAATCAAACATCAACCAAAGTGCACTACACTGTATAAGCATCAAATATAGATATCTTACGCTTATAACAGCCTGTCAATCAATCGATCGACATATTTAATCAATCAGGATGAGTGAACTTCAAATTTCATCTCAAACCCGTGTGGGGTTTCAAACAATCAAACACAGATTTTTAGTTGTGCAGTTGGGCGATGTGTAAAATTTATCGACCCATTCAATATCAGTCAAATCAGTGTATATAAACAAATCGGCCGATTTGTTTATAAATATTTATTTATTCACTTTCACGTTAAAACTATATTTTTAATGATAATATATTTTATTTTAACACATGAATTTCTATTCATTTCATTTACACAATAAAAATGATATTTTTATTTTTCTAACATATTTTAGAAAATTTCGGCGGCATAACGGCACGATACTAGAAACGGGACGAGGCCTAGCCTTATCCCCAGTCTAGTGAAGGCCCACGCCATTCACACATCAATCAAATCAATTTTTATTTCACCAAACAATTCAGTTCAAACCAAATAATCTAACCAACTACACAACCAAACAAACAAGTCCATGGTATGTGGACGGGTGTCGGGTGCTTCTAATAAGCACCGTCTGCATCCTAGTATATATATAACTAGAAAAATAGAATTTGAGTGAGAAGTTCTCATCGAAAGCTATCCAATACCACGACACTCCTATTGTAGAGATCTTCTTCGTTCTCGCCTTTTCTTCCACCTTCGTTGCCCGTAGTCACTACATATATAAAAATCACACATTTTTATATTTTGATGTCTTTAAAATAAAAGTCACATTTTTATTTGTTTACTTTCAATTTAAAAATCATATTTTTATAATTGCTTCCTACATTTAAAAATCGAATTTTTATTCCGTTATTCAATATATAAAAAACGAATTTTCCTATGCTATTCAATATATAAAAATCGAATTTTTACTTAGCTATTCAATATATAAAAATCGAATTTTTATTTAGCTATTCAATATATAAAAATCGAATTTTTACTTAGCTATTCAATATATAAAAATCATATTTCAAAAATATAGATTCCGCCTTTTTCCATTTTAAAGATCAAATCTTTTCTTTTACTTTTCAAAATTCAAATCTTTTAAAACCTTTTTAAAAAATCAGTTTTTACATCTTTCAAAAATCTGTTTTAACTTTTAAACAAATCAGTTTTAAAATCATTTTCAATTCAGTTTTAAAATCATTTTCAAATCAGTTTTGAAATCTAAAAAAAACCAGTTTTAAAATCTAAAAAAAATCAGTTTTCAATTGCTAAAAAAAAAAATCAGTTCTGCAGAATAAAAATAATAAAAAAAGTAAAATAAAATAACTTACTTTTTAACCTGCGAAGGAGGGGGGGGGGGGAAGATGGTTTGTTGCGTTCGTCAGTGGTGCGCGGCCTTCATTGTCGGACTGGGGCTACGGAGGCGTGCTGGAGGTCGTGGGGGAAGCGGCAGCAAGAGGAGGAAGGAAGAAGAGGGGGCGGTGGTCCTAGGGTTCGCGGATGAAGGTGGGGGTCTGGGCAGGGGCGTCGGAGCCAAAGGGGGAGGGTCGCGACTTCGACGTGGGAGGAGGAGGAGGAGAGGGCGAGGCTGGGGTCTCGTCGGGGGTAGGTGGCGTCACGCTTGGGCGCGGTGGCCGCTGCGCCTCCTTCCTCCGTTCTCGTGTTTTTTTTTCTTTTTCTTTTCTTTTTAATTCGATCAGAAATGAATTGGGGGGGGGGGCAAATCGTGTTAAAGGGGAGAGAAGGAAATTTAATTTTATTATTTTATTTAATTATTTTAATTAGCAAAAAGTTGACTTCTACATACGACCTCGAAACGAGGCCCAACGCCTGTCGTCTATAGCGTTTTACCCCCATTCCGAACCCAATGGGATATATATCGCAAGCTGATTTGATCGTTACAATCAGTTTCCGTTGAATTTACATTTAAATCATTTTATTGAATTTTAAACGTACATTTCAATTTACCGGGGTCACATACTAAGTAGAAAAATTCCTGAAAAATATTTTCTAGCTTCGTATTGACGATACGGTCCTAACAAAACTAGTTTCGTCGAATTCTGGGACCGTATGAAAAATGGCCAATTTCCAGTCGATTAAAATCAACTAAAACTGGTCAAAATGCGTCTTCCTTTGCCACGCTCACATATTGAATCGAAAAATTATGAAATTTGAAACCTAGCAATAACTTGACATCACGGACCCAACAAAACTTGTTTCGTCGAAATCCGATGTCGTTTGCAAAATGTCCATTTTTAAGGGCCTGAATTCCATAGCGACTATTCAGAATTTTCAACTGGACACATCTTTTGATTCCCGATATGAAATCTTGATTTTTCGGATTCGTTGGAAAGATATTTACAAAGGGATCCTAATGTTTTTGGTTTCACTAAAATCCGGATTGTTTTGCTCCCGGTACATTCAATTGAAGTTTGAAATCGAATTATCGAACTACCACGCCATTTTCAATTCTATTTATAATTATATATAAATATTTATATTCTAACGACGGCGTATATAATATATACGTCGAATTCTATTCAAAATAAATTTCTCGTCGATTTTATTTAAAATAATCTATTTTAAATAATCAGAATTCGCTAAAATTGCCAAAATAAAAATTTTAAACTGGCTCAGATTTTCAGGTTATTACACTACCAGAGAACATGCTACCCTATCCAAATTTGATGAAACCACCATGTCTAATCTAATCCAATTAAAGGCCACATCAAAATATATCATGCCAACCTAAAAAGGATAAAGCCTCGGCGCAGATCTAATCTTCGTACAAAATGAAGAAACGTCTCTTTCCATTCCGAGTTGTAAAGAAGAAGACAACTCAATACAGGCTGCTATATTTTCGAAAGCAATCAGCCGAGAAAAGAAAAGACATGCAAATTCAATCAAAAGCAGTACTTAGTCTAAAAACTATATGCCAACCTATGGGTACCATACGCCTTAGCACCCAAGGCAACACGGCCTATATAAACGCAGTTAGATTACCTCTCTCGTACAGAACTGTAATGAAAAAAAATAACTAATACAAAGGGAGGTAGCGAAAATAAATCAAACGCTGAGTGTTTTTACTGGAGATGGACACCTGCTGTTCAAAGTGAAAGGCAAAGTTGATGTCTGGAAGGGACTGAGGTTTATCAGAAAAGCACTGACTTGATGGGTTTTCGTTCGTTCTGGATCAGGTAAGTTCTGTTGGAAGTGGAGAATGGAGTTGTGTGAGGAACAAAAGGGATGGAAATGTTGGGGAAGTTTCGGTTACTATAGCATGTGGTATGCTTCGTAAAGTGGCAGCGGTCCGTAGTCTAGAGGAGCCACGGCATCAGGGCATGGTGCATCGGAGGGGGAAAGCAAGAGTGGCGTGGACTGTTTAGTGTGTTCAAGGAGGAGCGGATGAGCTAGTGTGGCGCAGCCATCTGGTGATGGCCGAAGTGAGGGAGTTTGGCGGTGCCTGTGTTAATGGAAATGGCCGTAGAGGTTCAAGAAAAGGATGTAAGGGTGGAATGGTTCAAGTATAACGAAAAAAGGGAAAAAAACGTAAGAGGAGGATTAAATGCATAGTTGGGGAGAAGTCACGCATTTAGTTTTACTGGAGTGTGCAAACTATTTTGAGAAGAAGGATACCATATTTGGTTTTCAGGAAGTATGGGTGTGGAAAACAAATACTGAGAAGAAGTGGTGCATGGGAGTGGGTACTCGGGCGTACAAGTGTATGGAAAGTACAGGGGTCCGGATCCTTCGAATATGTGCATGGAGTTTCTTGTTGACACGCTGGAAGGATTTAAGTATGGTTGAAATAATGGTTTACGGTGGCAAGTATGTGGAGTGACAGGAACAATGGAATTATGCGAAGGATAGGAGTAAATATAGTGGTAGCATGTGGATGTTTTCACAGCAGTAATGTTTAAAGGGAGCAAATGGAAAAGTACGTGAATGGACATTTCGTGGCATTAACGTCTGGAGCTGGGTACAAATGGTTTGAAAAGGAGCATTAGTGTTGGTTTCTTTGGAATGTACTGGGTACGTGAAGTAGATGATGCCATGATAGAGTTGCGGGTGTGGTACTAATGGGGCGCCCGGTACCAATGAAGGATGGTGTAAATGCATGTCAGTCTTGTTGGTGGGATATCGCAATTAGGTGAGTGGCGCAAGCTTATCTTGTTGGCGTTGGAGTTGTAGAGACCTCGGAAAAAGGAAATAAACATGACGGGAACACGGAAATGGTTGGTAAAAAAATTAAATTAACAGAGCAATATACCGAGATAGTTCGAACGTTATATGGAAGGAGAAGGCACTGTTCAAAATAGAGCAGATCTAAAGTATGTGACGGACCGAGCGTGGGTCTGAAACCGTGAAGGGATAAGGGCAACCGAGTATGTTGGAACTGGTTCGTTACCACTAGGAGCTCATTGGGAATTATACGTCTGATCCGGTGTACCGATGCAAATCGTTATTTAATGGTTAACGCACAAATGTGAGTAAATTCACTGACTTTGTAACAACATGGATTTTTGACCGTTTAAAATCGACAATAATCCACTCATGTCGACCCAAACAAATCGCAAATGCAGGTAGTTATTGGGAAAAGAAGAAAAAGAAAGAAAGAAGAGAAAGACAATAACAGAAATCTCACAGCGGAAGGACAACATATAATAAACAAATAGCAGTTAAAAGCAGTTGAAATGTATACTGTGATTATAACATTCAATGATTATCAGAGTTACATATACATACGAATGTACATAATAAGCAGCGGAAATAAATGCAGCGAAAATACATATGTATAGATAATAGATATACCAAATCTTCGTCTTCGATCTCCAAGCACAGTCATCTCTGGTAACTGCAAACGTCTGGTGACCCGAGCGTATTGCAAAAAAAAAAAAAAACACAACAAACACTCGGATCAGCACTAAATCATTCTCATATTAGTCAAATCAAAATAAGAAATAATATCAGTGTCATGGGTGCAGTAACTCAAGAGATGTTACGGGTTTTCCCATCTCTCGAGGATCCGTTAAACTAATACATACATAGTATAATACGCTATTATGATAGTGTCTATCCAGTAAAGTATAAATACTGAAAATAGCGTAAGCGGGATTACATTTTTACCCTTACACCGTTTATAATACCATAGTCTATACAGTACCGTAAACCCACCGTAAATGATGGCATCAGATGGCACTCCATAGGTACGATACAAATCAAAATCGTATGGGGCTCGATAAGGATAATATGACAAGGCACTCGAGGCAATGCCCAGGGTAGGATTCTACCAATTGCACTCCCGGACCGGTGGTCACGCATAGCAGCCACTACCGCCCACCTCGGAACACACTCCCAAAGTCATAAATGGGCCCAAATCATCATCATCATCATAGTCATAGAAATAGTATCGAAGAAGTGTGTCCGATCAAAGGTGCTACCTCAGTTAGTCACGGTATAGCTCCAGTTTTAGTCATTTCAATTCTGACCCGAAGGTCAGGGCTATTTCGTCATCGATCATCTTCTTCGATTCAATAATCGCCTCTAAGTCATCATACTCAATCTCGATACGTCATAACGTTCACAGTTGTCAAAGTGGTATCGACACTGACAGAGAGTATGCCTTATGTCGACTCCGGTCTTTTTAACAACCAACGCTTACATTTTCCACATCGGTCGGTTCTTTTACATTTCACAAAGGTTCGCTTTCATATCAAAATATCATATTTTGTTTCGAACCCATTTTATATTCAAAATAGAATATAATTTCATATCGAAAATATCCCAATCATTTCTAAACCGATTATATTCCGAACTAGAATATATTTTCATGTCATTACATTATACTCGTATAATATTTCGAATCGATCTATATTCACATAGCATATACTTCATCTCAAAAGATTCAGTTATTTCAAATCGATTTACATTTGAAATCCCTTCATATTCAAATAAAATATATTATTTCCATATTTATTCATTTCAATCTTTGGAAATCCAATATATATTCAAGTAGAATAAAATCTACCTTTCCATATCAAAATCGGTTAAAATCAATTTATATTCAAATAGAATATAACTTATCTCAACTCCATTTGATCCGACGGTTTAAATCCAAACGCTTTCCATCCGGAAGAAGAACTACAATTCATAAAAATAAAATTTTGAAAATAATTACTTATACATAAAACCATATATATAATTTACTTATATAGAATCATTAGAGAGTACTAAGGTAATTTAAAACACTATATATATAACAAGCTTACTAAATAAATTATTAATAAATTATTAATAAATTATATATATATATATATGAAAAATTCACTTATAACAAAGTAGATATGTAGTTTATAAATAAAATAAATAAAATAAAATAAAATAAAATAGAGCAAAATAAAATAGAATTTTTAACCTTAAATTGTTTCTCCTTCCAAATTTCAACACTTGAATCAAATTCCAGTCTCAAATGGAGTTACACCATTTCAATATCTTATTCCAACCCATTCAACCCATTCCCATTTCGAGGATTTTAAAACCATATTCGTATTTAGTTTAGAACAACTCCAAATATCCTCGATTACTTTTATTCCAAAGTTTAAATTCAAAAAGAATTTACTAAATTTGAGTCCACCAATTATTGGAAAAAATCCCAAATCATATTTAAATACAAATTTCAAACTTCCAAATTAGTTTTGGGAAATTCTTAACCCTTCCAAATAACATCGAGAATTCATATCTTAAAGAAAAATAAAAATTTATCGAAAATCGATACATTCCTTTAAATGAAATTTTCCACCAAATAGAATTCAAATAATTTACATCATTTAACCAACCGATGTCCATATAATTCGCTATCCTATGGCCAAGTGAATTTAAATTTAATTTCTCGATATTCAGGGATGGATCTATCATTTCAATCCAAATCAGGGTCACAGAGATTTATCATTTCACTCTGTGTTCTTATTTTATTTTATCGATAAACCCCGGGTTTATTAGATGCCCGTAACATCAAGGGTAAATAGGATTTATCATCACAATCACATGCAATACAATATACTGAATATGAAGTATTAACAGTGTCAATATCAAATTCAGTAATAAAAATCCAACCAAACATCCATCACACCATTCTATTCAACTGGTCCACATTAAACTGTTTCAGGACCAGCAAGGATTCAGATTTCCAATCTAGAAATTTAAATTTAATTAAATAACTAATTATCGATCTAATTTGCATGTTATCACATTGGTATATCAAAAATTTACGCAACCAAATTCAACATCCAATCACAACCATGCAACCAAACTATTTCGTAATTTAATTCGATAAATATGGGAAAGATTCAGTATTTCGTGAGCGAAGAATCACTCACCTTTGCGTCCATAGTTGATCGAACGTCCAATTAAAGGCCAAAATTTTACAGTCTCCAAACGCAGCCAGGTTAGTGCCAAAACGTCCGCAATTCTGCCACGATCCCAACGCAACAAACCGCGTCCAAATCCGAGTCCATATGAAGAAGTTATGAGCATTTTACGGTTTGAATTCAAATTATAAAAATTAATAAAATAATTACTCACACCCTACCACTTATTGACACGTCAGCCGGTCCCTCACCTTTCCCGCTCGTCCTTTTCATCGCTCCGCTACAGTACCCGAACAAAAGACCCAAACGAACGCCACCTTTGACCAACAAAAGCTCTCGCCTCCGCCCAAACTGGGAGCTCAGACTACCGTCATCGTGACACGCGCCTCGAGGCGCACCCGCTTGCACCGAAGCCAGGCCCTCCGGTCGTCCCTAACGCCGCCGACGAGGGGATGAACGAGACTAGGTTTCCCGGTTTAAACACCAATTTCCGACCATCTAGTTGACGATAGAAGCTCCGGCAGCATGCGTTACACTCATATGATTCTCCTCTTCAAAAACCATATCCCCGATTTCTCGATTGAAGCCCAGATCAGAAACCCCCAAAATTGATTTCATGGGTTCGATTTTCAGAACCTTTGACCGCTGATTCCGGCCGAACGAAGCACTACATGTCAGAAAAATTGGTACCAGTAGCTTCGTATCGTTGAGAGCTTCGAATTGATATATAATTCGTTGAGGTTTGAAGAGATTTGAAATTCAAACTTGTATTTTTGTTTTCAGCTAGGTTTAGAAATTTATTTCAGCCATTATAGATAAGGAGGATGGAGAAAATTATACGCATTGTGAAATGAGCTGATAAGTGAAGGTAGGGATTTTTATTTATATAATTATAGGGCCCAAAGATGAGAAATAACCAATTATTCATTTACAATGATCTCGTTCACATTCTCTCTCGTACGGTCAAACGGTAAGTCGGATTGTAACGCAAATTGGATTCCTAGCATAATTCACTGTTCCGGTTCCAATGGCGCCAGTTTCGTCGAATTCCGAGACAGTCGCCAAACAGTTAAATTTCACAGTTAATTAAATAAATAAAATATTAAAAATTCAATTAACTGTTTTAATTCAAATTTAAATATCTATAAAATCCCATTTAAACCAATTTATAACTTAAATAAAATTTTATAATCAATTTCACATATTTTAAATTCCTGAATTTTGATTATTTCTCAAATTAAATTTGATCTACAACATTTCAAATGAATGAATTATCCAATATCAAATCCAAATCTCACCATTTACCTATTTAAATTTGAGATTCTTATTTATAAATTAAACACTTAAGTTTTATTCAGTCATATAAATAAAAACCCAATTTACAACATTTTCTAATTATAACTCAATAAAAAGAATCGTTTATTTTCAATTCAACAATCATCATCGTTATAAATCAACTAAATTTGATTTTTAACCCATGTTATTCAATTTATTTAACTAAATTCAAGTTTAAAATATGCGGAAAATTATGGGATGTTACATTCTCCCCCACTTAAAATCTTTTCGTCCTCGAAAAGAGAACGAAACGATATTAAGCTCATATCTATTTAAATTCATACTTAAAAATAGCCTTTATAAAGTAAGTTATATTTGTAACTCATAAATTTTCTAACTCCCGAAATCACGAAAAATTTCGGCAGCATCTCCTTTGTACGGAGAGGTCCGAAAAATCACAACATATAAAAAATTCAAATATACATCTCATCATTCGATGAAGCATCCCAAAAATGGGGAAGACACCATATATATTCTAACCATAAACCATATAACACACATACGTACCTCGTTTAGCGTTTATTTGCATTTTTACTTACCTTAGCATTTAGCGTTTTGCGCAAGCGAGCTCCAAATCGTAGCGCACACTCCTTTCACCTGTTACAACTCGCATACACATGAGATTCAAGCATATATACAATATATAAAAAACGTATGCAACTTACACAACATACATTAATCATTTTAACCCCAAAACCAATATATCAATGACAGGCCAGAAAACAAAATGAAGTTTATCCCCCATAAATATTGGAAATTGACTAAGGCACACTGGGCAAAAGTCGTTGCATTCGTTTCAGGCTTTCCGAATTGTCTAGATTCGTCGAATTCGGATAATTCGTTCAATAGTTATGACCATTTTAGTGGAGGCGAACACCTCAGCCTGTACACTGAAAAATGCAGATCTGAGTTGTTCAACCCAGTTTTTAACCCTTTAAACAGCAAAATTTTACCCAGCATATTAAAGAAAAGTTTTAGTTCAGATTCTGGGCTTTCCGAATTGTACTCGCACATCAAAATCCGACGCTCCGTTAGGAAGTTATGGCCAAAACAACATTAGTATTCAGTTCAGATTTTTATTTTCTGCGTGTACAACTACGACTAGTTCTTGGTTTTCAACCTAATAAACATGAAAATTAGGCAAGGCACTATTAACAAAAGTTTTAGTTTAGTTTCTAAGGTTTCCGAAAAGTCCGGAATCGTCGAATTCCGATCAACCCATCAAAAGTTATGGTCACTTTAACTTCAGCTAATATGGAATATTTCAAATTTTTGTATAACGCCGATTTATTTTAATTTGAGTTCCAACCTTTCGGTTCCCAAAACTTTGGCAAATCTTTAGCACTTAGACTTGGTGATCACTTCTTTATTCGAGAAATGGAATCGCATCGATTTGCTTATTCCATTCCGATATATTATCTATTCCTTAAGTTCCTTTTCATTTAGCTTAATTTATTAACTTAAATCAAGTCGTATTAATTTAAACTCCTTCGAACCTTCCACTTACCCAACATCAAACATTACCTAAATTCCACTGTACATCCCACTTAGGCTTATTAAGAATTCCTATTTATTCAAAAGTTTCAACGGTTTACCTATATTACTAGGTTTCAAATTTTCGATTCCAAAATTTGGTAATTCTTTAATACTTCAAAGTTGTTATTATTTCTTTACTCGGAAAATGGATTCGAATTAAATTTGTTTACCCAATTCCGATACATTTCTATATATTTCTCGTTTCCATTCCCAGCACCAAATTCCAAATAAACTTGAATTCATCTTTTTAAATTTCAAACTAACTTAGTTGCATTAAATCCTTAATTCATTAATATGGGTCAACTTACCAAATTTCATGGCTTATTAGTTTCCTAAACACGCACTTCTCCATCGACCTTTACACGGTTTATAAGTTAACTCTTATCGATTCGATTTTATTGACTCGACTAAGTTTAACCTTATTTCCATTTCATTTGCAAATTCATTTACATTTCTTTCTTGCTTATTCCCATTCGAGTTACATCAAATATTATTCCATTAACTCGCTTATTTACTCGACTCACCCTCTCATGGTTTGAATTAAGGAATGTTCATGATTAAGATTTATACCTAGGCCTCCAATCATCATGATTTGATTTCTTAAGTTGAACTCTATTTAACTCGATTTCTTCACCTAAATTAAACTACATCCCGTTCGACAAAAGTCTTGTACTCATTCATTTCATCGTTCACACTCAAATTTATATTCGAGGTATCACCCTAATAAGGTTACCGTTTAGATTTCTTCTATTTCAAATTCAACGATCATTCCTATTTCATTAACAACTTCATTTCTCTCGATTTTAATTTATCGGAAATCCATAAATTTTTATAACTACTTAAGTTCTTTTCAACTCTCCCTCAAGCTAACTTAAGTATCCACGTCATGAGATGTTATTTCTTTTATTCACATAACTAAAATTTCAATTTCCCTTTGGTTGACTTAAGTATAGTTTTATTTCGTAGTTAATTTCAACCTTGCTAACACTTCTATTGACCAAGCTTGTAGTTTATTTAAACTTAATTTCTATCCATACTTACGAGTTACATGACGCTTCTTCTTAATACTTCAGTCCATTCCATAGTTTCAAAGTTTAAATTCCAATGAATCGAGCAACTAAATCTTAAATCATTATCACATGTTTAGACAAACTCAAAGTACTTGATTCTGGGTTTTATAAACCAAGTCTAAAATACATATGTATTTATAAAATTCATAGAGAACATACCATAAATTAAATCCAACTCTAATCAACAAAACAAAGAAATTCTAATCCTGGTTAAATCTTAACTCAACTTTACATATCATTGGAAATTAAATCCAAACTCCTTTTCCAAACAAGTTATGAAAGTACGGAGTGGTCTCTCCCCACTCAAACTCTTCGAAATAAACATCGGCAATGCACGCACTCATTACCAAAGTTATTTCTAGGGGCTGAAGAAGGATTACACATGTA
The DNA here is from genome assembly GCA_030737875.1 of Allium sativum. Taxonomy (NCBI): domain Eukaryota; kingdom Viridiplantae; phylum Streptophyta; class Magnoliopsida; order Asparagales; family Amaryllidaceae; genus Allium; species Allium sativum. The sequence continues at coordinate 423,145,006 of CM060922.1, forward strand.
TTTTGTTTAAAATCTTTAGAAACTATTTCTAAATTATTCTTTACAATTCGATATCCTTTCAACTTTGTCAAACTGTTTCAAAAGCTTCCCAGAATCAAGTTTTCAAGTTTATTTCTATTTGAATCTCAAACCTTTCTCACCCAATTATACTTAAAGGTATCATTTCATTTTCAAATATTTTCTTAGACCATTAAAATTTCCTTATTAAGTTTACTATCGAATCAACCGAATAGGTATTATCTTAATATTATTATCTACCAACGACCAATGCTTATACACTTTAAAACCACTAATGGTATATATATATATATAACATATAAAATATAATCGAAACCATAATATGTCAATTCATTCCATTCGATTATTTAGGAATTCCTATCGATTCTATGGCGTCCCATATACCGACCAGAACCTATAAATATTCAATGGAATAAGTCAACACAACATAAACAATTTTATATCAAAATACAAGTACGCTCTCTCGTATATACCCTCAAACTCATTCTAGGGCGTTTCTAACCCTATCTCTAATGAGTTTATTCCCAAACAGAGCCAAGGTTGTCGCTAACCATCGCTCTGATACCAACTGTAACGACCTGGATTTTTGACCGTTTAAAATCGACAATAATCCACTCATGTCAACCCAAACAAATCGCAAATGCAGGTAGTTATTGGGAAAAGAAGAAAAAGAAAGAAAGAAGAGAAAGACAATAACAGAAATCTCACAGCGGAAGGACAACATATAATAAACAAATAGCAGTTAAAAGCAGTTGAAATGTATACTGTGATTACAACATTCAATGTTTATCAGAGTTACATATACATACGAATGTACATAATAAGCAGCGGAAATAAATGCAGCGGAAATACATATGTATAGATAATAGATATACCAAATCTTCGTCTTCGATCTCCAAGCACAGTCATCTCTGGTAACTGCAAACGTCTGCTGACCCGAGCGTATTGCAAAAAAAAAACACAACAAACACTCGGATCAGCACTAAATCATTCTCATATTAGTCAAATCAAAATAAGAAATAATATCAGTGTCATGGGTGCAGTAACTCAAGAGATGTTACGGGTTTTCCCATCTCTCGAGGATCCGTTAAACTAATACATACATAGTATAATACGCTATTATGATAGTGTCTATCCAGTAAAGTATAAATACTGAAAATAGCGTAAGCGGGATTACATTTTTACCCTTACACCGTTTATAATACCATAGTCTATACAGTACCGTAAACCCACCGTAAACGATGGCATCAAAGGGCACTCCATAGGTACGATACAAATCAAAATCGTATGGGGCTCGATAAGGATAATATGACAAGGCACTCGAGGCAATGCCCAGGGTAGGATTCTACCAATTGCACTCCCGGACCGGTGGTAACGCATAGCAGCCACTACCGCCCACCTCGGAACACACTCCCAAAGTCATTAATGGGCCCAAATCATCATCATCATCATAGTCATAGAAATAGTATCGAAGAAGTGTGTCCGATCAAAGGTGCTACCTCAGTTAGTCACGGTATAGCTCCTGTTTTAGTCATTTCAATTCTGACCCAAAGGTCAGGGCTATTTCGTCATCGATCATCTTCTTCGATTCAATAATCGCCTCCAATTCATCATACTTAATCTCGATACGTCATAACGTTCACAGTTGTCAAAGTGGTATGACAGAGAGTATGCCTTATGTCGACTCCGGTCTTTTTAACAACCAACGCTTACATTTTCCACATCGGTCGATTCTTTTACATTTCACAAAGGTTCGCTTTCATATCAAAATATCATATTTTGTTTCGAACCCATTTTATATTCAAAATAGAATATAATTTCATATCGAAAATATCCCAATCATTTCTAAATCGATTATATTCCGAACTAGAATATATTTTCATGTCATTATATTATACTCGTATAATATTTCGAATCGATCTATATTCACATAGCATATACTTCATCTCAAAAGATTCAGTTATTTCAAATCAATTTACATTTGAAATCCCTTCATATTCAAATAAAATATATTATTTCCATATTTATTCATTTCAATCTTTGGAAATCCAATATATATTCAAGTACAATAAAATCTACCTTTCCATATCAAAATCTGTTAAAATCAATTTATATTCAAATAGAATATAACTTATCTCAATTCCATTTGATCCGATGGTTTAAATCCAAACGCTTTCCATCCGGAAGAAGAACTACAATTCATAAAAATAAAATTTTGAAAATAATTACTTGTACACAAAACCATATATAAAATTTACTTATATAGAATCATTAGAGAGTACTAAGGTAATTTAAAACACTATATATATATAACAAGCTTACTAAATAAATTATTAATAATATATATATATATATATATATATATGAAAACTTCACTTATAACAAAGTAGATATGTAGTTTATAAATAAAATAAATAGAATAAAATAAAATAAAATAGAGCAAAATAAAATAGAATTTTAATCCTTAAATTGTTTCTCCTTCCAAATTTCAACACTTGAATCAAATTCCAGTCTCAAATGGAGTTACACCATTTCATTATCTTATTCCAACCCATTCAACCCATTCCCATTTCAAGGATTTTAAAACCATATTCGTATTTAGTTTAGAACAACTCCAAATATCCTCGATTACTTTTATTCCAAAGTTTAAATTCAAAAAGAATTTACTAAATTTGAGTCCACCAATTATTGGAATAAATCCCAAATCATATTTAAATCCAAATTTCAAACTTCCAAATTAGTTTTGGGAAATTCTTAACCCTTCCAAATAACATCGAGAATTCATATCTTAAAGAAAAATAAAAATTTATCGAAAATCGATACATTCCTTTAAATGAAATTTTCCACCAAATAGAATTCAAATAATTTAAATCATTTAACCAACCGATGTCCATATAATTCGCTATCCTATGGCCAAGTGAATTTAAATTTAATTTCTCGATATTCAGGGATGGATCTATCATTTCAATCCAAATCAGGGTCACAGAGATTTATCATTTCACTCTGTGTTCTTAATTTATTTTATCAATAAACCCCGGGTTTATTAGATGCCCGTAACATCAAGGGTAAATAGGATTTATCGTCACAATCACATGCAATACAATATACTGAATATGAAGTATTAAAAGTGTCAATATCAAATTCAGTAATAAAAATCCAACCAAGCATCCATCACACCATTCTAATAAACTGGTCCACATTAAACTGTTTCAGGACCAGCAAGGATTCAGATTTCCAATCTAGAAATTTAAATTTAATTAAATAACTAATTATCGATCTAATTTGCATGTTATCACATTGGTATATCAAAAATTTACGCAACCAAATTCAACATCCAATCACAACCATGAAACCAAACTATTTCGTAATTTAATTCGATAAATATGGGAAAGATTCAGTATTTCGTGAGCGAAGAATCACTCACCTTTGCGTCCATAGTTGATCGAACGTCCAATTAAAGGCCAAAATTTTACAGTCTCCAAACGCAGTCAGGTTAGGGCCAAAACGTCCGTAATTCTGCCACGATCCCAACGCAACAAACCGCGTCCAAATCCGAGTCCATATGAAGAAGTTATGAGCATTTTACGGTTTGAATCCAAATTATAAAAATTAATAAAATAATTACTCACACCCTACCACTTATTGACACGTCAGCCGGTCCCTCACCTTTCCCGCTCGTCCTCTTCATCGCTCCGCTACAGTACCCGAACAGAAGACCCAAACGAATGCCACCTTTGACCAACAAAAGCTCTCACCTCTGACCAAACTGGGAGCTCAGACTACCGTCATCGTGACACGCGCCTCGAGGCGCACCCGCTTGCACCGGAGCCAAGCCCTCCGGTCGTCCCTAACGCCACTGACGAGGGGATGAACGGGAATAGGTTTCCCGGTTTAAACACCAATTTTCGACCATCTAGTTGATGATAGAAGCTCCGGCAGCATGCGTTACACTCGTATGATTCTCCTCTTCAAAAACCATATCCCCGATTTCTCGATTGAAGCCCAGATCAGAAACCCCCAAAATTGATTTCATGGGTTCGATTTTCAGAACCTTTGACCGCTGATTCCGGCCGAACGAAGCACTGCATGTTAGAAAAATTGGTACCAGTAGCTTCGTATCGTCGAGAGCTTCGAATTGATATATAATTCGTTGAGGTTTGAAGAGATTTGAAATTCAAACTTGTATTTTTATTTTCAGCTAGGTTTAGAAATTTATTTCAGCCATTAGAGATAAGGAGGATGGAGAAAATTATACGCATTGTGAAATGAGCTGATAAGTGAAGGTAGGGATTTTTATTTATATAATTATAGGGCCCAAAGATGAGAAATACCCAATTATTCATTTACAATGATCTCGTTCACATTCTCTCTCGTACGGTCAAACGGTAAGTCGGATTGTAACGCAAATTGGATTCCTAGCATAATTCATTGTTCCGGTTCCAATGGCGCCAGTTTCGTCGAATTCCGAGACAGTCGCCAAACAGTTAAATTTCACAGTTAATTATATAAATAAAATATTAAAAATTCAATTAACTGTTTTAATTCAAATTTAAATATCTATAAAATCCCATTTAAACCAATTTATAACTTAAATAAAATTTTATAATCAATTTCACATATTTTAAATTCCTGAATTTTGATTATTTCTCAAATTAAATTTGGTCTGCAACATTTCAAATGAATGAATTATCCAATATCAAATCCAAATCCCACCATTTACCTATTTAAATTTGAGATTCTTATTTATAAATTAAACACTTAAGTTTTATTCAGTCATATAAATAAAAACCCAATTTACAACATTTTCTAATTATAACTCAATAAAAAGAATCGTTTATTTTCAATTCAACAATCATCATCGTTATAAATCAACTAAATTTGATTTTTAACCCATGTTATTCAATTTATTTAATTAAATTCAACTTTTAAATATGCGGAAAATTATGGGATGTTACAGACTTTGATCTATTTTAAAATATTATAATATTGGTTGAATGCTGTGTAATGGTCACTTCGGTAGATTACAATTAAATTGGTTGAAATATATATATCGTTGCATATGTACACATCATTTGGTTGGATACTGATTCCATCGATTAAAATATTTCCCAGTATGGAATCAGTGATAATTGTTTGACTAACATCGGTGGATGCAGGAAACCGGTTGGAGGTATCCAACCCGATTCCTCAATATTTATATGTACTGTTTGTTTTGTATATGCACTGTTGAACACAAATGACGTTAAAACCCCATGTGGATATTGATGTTGAATGGAAATTTATCATTTGTTTTGATTTAATCAATAGACGATATCAATTAAAAAAGTGGCGGCAGACGACCGTAAATTCATCTTTTGTTAAGACGTTGAATTAGCGCCAGGCACATCAACGAAGTTAATTATAAAAACTATTTTTTTATAATTAAAGCGAAGCTTCAAACTGTAATTGAAATTCTATTATAAACTGGTATTTTATAATTCATTTTATAAAGTAAAATATTAGTTAATTATCTTTAATTAAATAATTGTTTCTTAAATGGACCTCATTTAAAATGTTATTGAATTAGAGATGTCAAGATTTTTGTAACGGTAAGAAATGTCAAGATTTTTGTAATGGAAAGAAGTGTCGAGATTAGTTATAAAGTAAAATATAGCAGTGTGTTGCAAGTTTTGAACTAAAGCGATAAAATAACGTTGTTGACTAGGCTTAAGCGTGACTGTTCCGTCGAGATTAGTTTTAAAGGAGAATATTACAGCGTATGACAAGTTTTTGAACTATAACGATAAATTAGTGTTGTTGACCAAACTTAAGCATGATTTTTATATAGCACTACTCCCTAGGATATGTAAACATGTTGCTTTGAAATCCACTTATTCTAAAGTAAGTAACGATGATTGTCCATAGAAATATAAGAACGAGTAGTGGAGAATCGTTTCAGAAAACGATGACATCATTTCGATGTTTGAAATATGATTAGAGTTAAATAACATTATTAGAAATGGTAATTATAATTCGATGATGACGAATGGTTAAATAAAAAGGGGCAGTGATTGTGTGATGATTAGTTTTTCATGTGAATGAATGTTTGTTTTACTTCGATAGTGAAATAACCAACTATCGAAGTGTTTTGACCATCGTTGTCAATACGGAGAGACCGGTTGGATATATTATCCGAAACCACTCCGTATAGGCATAAGCGCTGCGAAATTGATTATGCTGAAGACAATTGTAGACGGAGTGAAATGCAAAGGTCGTCCTGTTTCAGAATGGTGTTTTTTGTTTGTCCAGTCCCAAGACAACTTGTATAGACGAATGTCTGACAAAGTATTCTTAACGGTCACATAAGATGATTTTTTCAAGGTATTACGTCTGGTGGCGGAGAAATTCATTTCTCTTAGCTTTTATACCCGTAATATTTTTGGAAAGATCAACTAGTGATTTGATGGGTTTGACGATGTGGCATTCAAAGTGTATGGTGGCCAGATGTTCAAAAGATAGACGTAGCCTCAAGCTTCACAACCGGGAAATGACAAAAATCGGGCAGGCAGTACGGCTATGTGGGTCGCTCCCATTAGGGTGTATAATCACCAATCTAGAGAAATTCCTTTTGTTTCTTAATCTATCGATTCTGCCCATTCAGGAAACGGTGGTTTGAGTCCAACCGTTGGTGATATACATTCGATACACTCAAGCGAAATGAGTGGTCAGTCATGTGTAGGCTGGGTTGCAAGACGTTCTTGTTGAACCTAGGTGTATTTGCCTCTAGCGGTACACTATCGGCGGGTGGTCCCATGCCTTGTCATAGTTGAAATCCAATCTCCAATAAGCGCCTTGCGGTTTTTGATTTTATACTATGTATGTAGAGCGTGAGATGGAAGCGTTTTGCTATTTGGTTATTTACTTGATTAGACATTATTATAATATCACTGGATTTTGATATCAAAGTATTTTGGGTTATAGTAAGGTAAAAACCGTCCATGTTTATGTGTGGGTTGGTCTTACTATTACCCTTTTGTTTTAAAAAGGATTTTCGAAGTTAAACCGTATGGTTGCAATTTACTCACACCAGTCCCATGACTGACCCATAGTTTATTTTGTTTGTTTTCCCTAAAATCTTGGGTGCCCAAATTTGTACGGGCAGTCAAGTGTTTCAGGCTTTACAAATACACTTGGAGGAACTTGAAGCAGGAGTTTTCACTGTTGGTAATTTATAGTTATTTCCGCTGTATCAAATATTATGTTATACTCTGATATGGTATGTATATACAAAACCGATTTGTATTTCAAAGTTATGTTATATAATATATTTTATTCATTCCGCTGTGAGATTCATGTTTACTGTGATTCTGCTCAGTTGTGTTTTTCTTCTTCTTCTATTCTATTAGTTTTATCTTATCTTTCTCATCCTTTTATTTATTTCTATTAATGATCTGATTTTTCGTGCACTTTGAGTTGAATGTGTAGGATATTTATCAGCTCAAATTGGTATGGATTTCCGGGTCGTTACATTGAATATTTAAAATGATTTATTTTAAATAATTACAACTAGAAATTTATTTTGAATAGAATTAGAACGTATAAATTTATTCGAATCGATGTTAGAATATAAATATTTATTTTAATTATAAAAGGAATTGAAAATGGCGCGGTAGTTTAAAAATTCGATTTCAAATTTCAAATGAATATACATGATTCAAAATAAACCGGATTTTAGTAAAACTAGAAATATTTGAATTTGTTTGAAAATATCTTTCCAACGAATATGAAAAATCCAGATTTCATAGCGGGAATAAAAAGTTATGTCCAGTTGAAAATTCAGAATTGTCGCTATGGAATTTATATAATATATAGCCCTTAAAAATAGCGATTTTGCAAACGACCTCCGTTTTTTATGAGACCACTTTAGTTGGATCTGGAATGTCAAATTATTGCTTGATTCTAATTTTCATAATTTTTGGAATCAATATGTGAGCGTGGTGAATTTAAACGTGTTTGGTCAATTCAGTTGGAATTTAATCGACCGGAAGATGACCGTTTTTCAAAAGATCTCCATATTCGACAAAATTAGTTTTGTTAGGATCATATCGACAAAACATAGCTAGATTTATTTTCTGGAATTTTGGGAGTCAGTATGTGGCCCCGGTAAATTAAAATGTGCGTTTGAATTTAAAATATAATGATTTATATTTTAAATTTAGCGGAAACTGATCGTAATAGTCGAATTGGCTTACGGGACATATCCCATTGTGTCCGGAATGGGGGTAATTAGCTAGGGGCGACAGTCGTTGGGTTTGATTTGGAGTTCGTATGTAAAATTTGCATTTTCCGAATTAAGTAAAATATTGATTAAATTATATATATATATATATATATATATATATATATATATATATATATATATATCAAGCCCTAATTCTCATTCGCTGGAAAAAATTTAAAAAATTGTGCCTCTCTCCACGGACGACGGCGGGGGGTGTTCAAAATTTTAAATCCATTTTGCAGCCAATCTACACAATGAAATCAAATAATTTTCGAAGCAAAATCGAAGAGATTTCTGCCCTTTTCAAATCTATACCAACTAGGGAATTTATTGCTGCGTATTTCAGTCGGAATCAAAGCTCTAAGAGCTCACCATCGAGCTCGATTTCGTGCCACCTGGGGCGTGCGAGTCCACCGCGCTGCCGGCCACTGGAGCCCACTCGGAGGCGAGCAAGGTGACATACTCCGATCCACACCAAGTGCATCGGATTTGGAGAAAAATCCAAACCTAGTTTGGAACCACTGAAAATCGACGGTCTATATGGTTCAACGGTGGAAAGGTAATTAATTTTATTTTAAATTTAATTAGCGTGTTAATTATTATAAAAATACATTGCTAAAAATTTGATTTTTTTTAATTATAAAAATGCATTGTTAAAACCTGATTTTTATTATATATGTCATAGTTTGAAAAATATAAACAACATTGTAGAAATATGATTTTTACATATAGGAACATCGAAATTAAAATGTGGTTTTTATTATATATATATCATTATATAATAATGTGGTTTTTAAATATATATGACATTGATTTAAAAATAAAATTAGCATTCTTTTTGAAAATAAAATTAACATTGTTTTAAAATATATAAATAACATTACTTTTAAAATATATAAATTACATTACTTTTAAAATATATAAATAACATTACTTTTAAAATATATAAATAACATTACTTTTAAAATTTGTAGTTTACATTGTTTTAAAATACATAAATAGCATTACTTCTAAAATATATAAATAACATTACTTTTAAAATATATGAATTAGCATTACTTTTAAAATGAGATTAGCATTACTTAAAAATAAAAATATGATTTTTGTAAAATAGCTTTGTAAATTAAAAATATGATTTTTATAAAATAGCTTTGCAAATTAAAAGTACGATTTTTATAAAATAGCTTTGTAGATTAAAAATATGATTTTTATAAATAACTTTGATTTAAAAATGTGTATTTTTAAATGTATATAGCCCAATAAAAATGTGATTTTTAAAATGTGAGCATCGTATTAGAAATGTGATTTTTAATATATATACCGCTTGAAACAGATTGCGTTGGAATCAGAACAGCGAATCTGAGCGACAACAAAGCACGACGGAGTGTATCCCAAAGGTGAGAACTTCTCACTCAAATTTATTTTCTAGTTGAATATATACTAGGTTGTAGACGGGGCTTAGTGGCTCCTGACACCGTCGTCCGCAGACCATGGATGACTTGTTTGATTGTATTGTGTTGTGGAAATTGATTGTGATGTGAAACGGAAAATAAATATTCATGTGTTGAATAAAATATTTGAATAATAAAAATATCATTTTTATTGTATATATGAACTGTATACAATAGTCATGTGTTGAAATAAATATTCATAAACAAATCGGACGGTTTGTTTATGTACACCCATTTATCTGATATTGATTGGGACGATATATTTTACACATCGCCCAACTGCACAAATAAAATCTGTGTTTATTGACTGAAACCTTATTGGGATGATATTTGACGTACACTAGTCCCAGTTGTTTAGTTATATGTCAATCGATGGGTTGACAGACTATTGTAACCGTTAATTATTTATATTTAATGCTTATACAGTTGTGTAGTGCACTTTGGCTAATGGGTGATTTTTATCATTGTTGATATATACATGTGTTGTATGAAAACCATATAAATAATATTATATGGTAATTGATTGTGTCTGATTCTAGTTTAGAAAGAATGAATACTTTGAAATAACAAATTTTTTAAAATAATGAATATTTTATAATAATATTTAGTAATGGATCAAAATATGATTTTGATGTCCGGTTTGGGATGGAGACGAAAATATTGAGATACATGTAGCCGTGTTGATTAGATTAATGCCATTTGGGCATAAATGATATTTATATCGATTTTACTCATTTTTATAATGAATATCGAAAAGTAAATGATTTCAAAATCTGATATTTTGAAAATATTATCATTTATATATTATAATGATAAGGAAAATTCATTTTTGATTTAAAATTGAAAATGAAGTTAGAATCGTTTTAAAATAAACTTATAAAATATGTTTTAAATGGAAATTGATGAAATATATGTAATATATATACTATATATATTTAATGGCCTGAATAGAACGCGCCGCAGCCGTTCGCAAATTTGACCATTGACTTCGAATGAACATTACGGGAGATCCGACCGTCAGATTCTCCTAAAACTAGAACCGTTGGGTTCGTATCGAAAAGAGCTTTCCAACGAATATATTAAATTTGAAATCTGATGGTTGGATTTGGAATTATGTCCAAATCAAGTTTGGAAAAGGTCGTTGTAAGTGCAGTTCGATGACCGTTTATGGAAATCGACTGTACGGGCCTTGATAAAATTATTAAAAATATTAATAATACATGTAAAATCATAAGAAATGATTTGGAAATAATTGGGATGAAAAATTCCATATTCGAAAAGATAAACCTATAGTTTTTTCAAAATGCACTAGTTATTAACTAGATTTGAAATCCAATAATTTTTAAATAAAATAAACTGGATTTGTGAATGGATCTGAAATAACCAGAATTTCCAATATATAAATTGGAATGGAAATCATCTTCGAAATATTTCGATATTGGATTCCTTGATTATACGGATATTGTTTTGGGAATTTGGAAGATATATTTTATATTGTTATTTCCAATACGATATTTGTTGGTTTCAGAATTTAATATTAAATATAAGCCGATGTGATTTCTATTCAAAGCCTTGTATTTAATATCAAATTGGATTTGGGGTTTGTCGTGAACGGTGTCTTAAATAACATTGTTCTTAAACCCAGTTGAGAAAAGAATAAATCTTTTAGTTAAGATTTAGTGAAAATTTCCAATTAAATAATATTTAATTGGAATTGAATAAAAGAATTGGAATTTGGGTTTGTCGTGGATGGTGTCTTCATTAACACTGTTCTTAAACCCCGTGTGAAAAGAATAAATTTTTTAATTACGATTATTAGAGTTTCCAGTTAATTGACATTTAATTGGAATAAAATAGAACGTGAATTGGGTTTATCGTGAACTGTGTTTTTAACGACATTTGTTCTTTAACCCGATTAACAATGATTTGTGATTTGGAATTTATAAATCTTTTAATTAAGATTTAAGGGAAATTTTCCAAAGAAAAGTTTCCAATTTAATAACATGAATTGGAATGGAATAGAATTTGATTTGGTAACGATCGAAGTGAACTTTTGTGGAGGAAGACTGTTACTATATATGTAATTTAAAAGGCTTTGTCGTTATTCCATTCATATTATCGGTTGGATATGGAAGTTTATACCGATTATATATATTGATCTGTTTTCCGTGAAGATTCCATTGTTAATGGAATGTGATTTTAGGTTTATCGTGAGCTGTGTTTTAAATGACATTAGTTCTTTAACCCAGTTAAAAATAAGATTAATTTCTTAACTTTGAGTAATCATTAAGTAATTATTTTTGAGATTAAAACTAAGTAAAGTTTTAATGAATCTTTAATTAGATTGAAAGGTGAATCTGATAACTAAAATTATCAAATTCAAGAAATGATCGAGTATGGAGTATCACCAATTTTGCTCTAAGCGATAATTAAATCTTTATTTAGTTTTGAACGTGAATGGTAAATAATTTTACCGATAACACCATGGTGTTAGATATAGAGTATTACCGGTTTTGCTCCATAGGATGAATAGGTTGGGATTGGGAAATATAATAAATGATTACTTTGGTAAGGTTTGCTAATCCCGACTAGTTTGGATAAACCTTAATTTGGTTTGAATTGATATCCAATGGAAGATTAAAGAATAAATTTAAAGAATTTATCTTTGATAAAATTAATGGGAACCTTTCCCAAAGGATATGAATATTTAAATAAAAGAATATTCAGAATTGGAATGAGGCGTATGTTGTGTTTTTATATCACTTGTTTATAATATATGTGATTTATTCGGAAAGACTGGGTTTATACCCATTCTGAATAACTGATTCGACAATAAGTCAACGATGAAGACGGTGGTTGAAGACCAAAGGTCTTCACATCGTTTAGATGATTACTGATGTCTTGATTGGGCTGTACACCTAAGACGAGGTAATAAGTGGTGATCGTCCAAACGTACTTGGAGATCGACCAGGTATGCGAGGACCTCTCTTCTGTATTGGACATATGGGACGAGGAATAAGGTGCCTCCGGTTTCGTTCAGACCTAGAACGAACTAGTAAATGGATGTGTGTCTGACATTGGATTTTATTCTGTGTTGATTGATTTCTATTAAATATATATCTGTTTGGCGGCGGAGAATTTATTCTCTTGCTTAACGCCCTTCTCTGAGACGTACGAGCTCAGAGGTTATATATCGATAGAAATCAGTCGCATGGCATGAATTGCCTATGTGGCATGCTGAGATGCAAATGATCAAGGCTACTGTTGAAAAACAGAGTCTTGTGGTTGATGATCAAAGCACGACTTTAATATAGCATAGCTTTGTGTATAACATTAATTCGCGAGCCTCATACCCCGGTGTGAACCTGAAATGGGAGAGGACTTCAGGAAGGACATGCGTTTCTCTCTAGCTAGGAGTAGTGTCATAGTACGGAGCCCAAACATTTTACTTATGTGGATGATGGAAAGCGAGGCGCCTCGGTTATATTAGTCACTACGGGGGGCCGATGGACGGTTTGGTCGATATAATGACTAGTTTTACACCCCATAGGGCAGGGAAATGCATTGCTCAGCCATTTTAATCCACTCCGTGTGGAACAACCCTGAAAATCCAAGGGTCGATGCGTTCTGACCCTGAGGCTCGGGTTAGACAGTCTCGAAGCGGTAAGGATGATCTCTTGCCTTGGTTCACAGATGGAAATCCAACTTCCAATACGTGACTTTGCGGTTTTAATTGTAGAACTAGTATGGCGACATGATAGATGGTACCCATGCCGTCAATGACTGATACATTTATATTTAGCTGTTTTTGACACTATACAATTATTGTAGTATCAAATGATTTGTTTTAAACGTACCAAGCATCGTTGGCTATTATAAGGGAAAACCCTATCCTCCGGCTTGCGTTGCATTGTGTGATGGGACCTGGACCTTATAATAGTTTCATTTTTCCAAAAAGCATTACGCTGTTTGTTATGTGCACTGGTATTCTTGGGGTTAAACCCATTCCGTGGTATACGGCGTGGTCCTTTGATTTAACTAACTTTAAAATCAAGCTAATAACTGTTTTAGTTCTCACACTAGCCACATGACTGACCTGGAGTTTATTGTTTTAACCTAAACTCTGGGTGCCCATATTTTCCACACGGGCAGCTAGTAGTTTTGGTTTTGCAGATATTATATTCACAGGATCCTGGTTTACAGCTGGAGATATATTCGGAATGCTCTGTATCCGTGTATTTCTTTCAGTTTTGTTTTGTATTATTTTCTGGTGCATAATAATTTGTAAATCTCTGATATTTATCAAATGCATATTATTTATTCATACTCAGTTATATTCTTGTACTCTGATGTAATTGTTGCAATAAGCAATGAAATGTTCTTGTGTTTGTGTTCCAATTTGTCCTGTTCTCAACTCAATCCGGGTTTTCTCTTCTCTTCGGAGATCGGGGAAGTTCAGATCGTCACATAAGATAAGAATCAGGACCTAACTGAAGATTGGTTAAGTTGAGTGACTTTCTGAGTATTGATTTGATGTTGATTTCGGTCTTCGGGATTAATACTTAGGGAATTATTCGCTTACCGATTTACGGTCAAGGACAGATGAATGTTGAATATAGAAATGCTTGAATAATGTTGTAATTAATGTTTGAATAAAAATAGTAAATTAGAAATGGTATATGGTTATTAAATATTTTCCCAAATATTAAATTGAAATGGTTTGAGGAGATTAAAATATTGAAATGAGAATTGAATACCATATTTAAAAATATGGAAAGTTTTAGAAGTTTTAAATTTACCACTCGTTAAATATTTTTAATTAAAGGGGCCAAGTGATGCTGAATATTGAACCAGTGAATTCATTTTTGTTTATTTGATAGTTAAATAACCGACTATCAAATCTGGCCAATACGATTGTTGGTACGGAAAGACCGGGATTGAAATTATATTCGAAAACCATTCCGTCCAGCAAATACGTAAACGTTTAAGGTAACAGATTATAATGTCCCGTATATTTGCAATATAATAATTAATTTATTTAAATATTTATATAGTGATTTAGAGAATTAAATGGTGGTTTAATTAAATAACTACGAATATTTAATTAATATAATAAATAAATAATATATTTAATTTCTGAAATAGTCAGAAATAGTGAATTGACAATATAATGTGAACTGGACAATTTAAAATATTTAATTTAGCTTAGAACTGAATTAGAATGACGTATATATTTAAATAACGACAGTTGAACGTATACTTTATATTATAATTAAAATCGAGCCCGAAATGGCATGGCTGTTCGCTGTTTGGTGATTCGAACTTCAATTGAATGTACAGGGTCCGTTTTAAATTGGATTTCTATGAAACAAGAAACGTTAGGAGCCGGTGAAGTATATTTTTCTAGTGGAAGAGAAAAATCGGTATTTCGTCGTGTAGATTTTGAGTTATGTCCAAATCAACTTTTAGAAAAGTCGTTGTGGAATTCCTTTATAATTTATAACGATTTATTTATATTATAAATGGATTTTTCAATATAAATCGAATATCGATATAACTGAGAACTTTGAAATAACGAGTTATAAATCCCGATATATATATTCTGGAGCTGTATGATATTTAATGTGAATATATATACAATAATATATATTTTTAAATATTAAATTTAATTATTTTTAAATATATTAATATTTAAAAGGGTTTATTTGGAGCTTTAAAAATAGCCAGTTTAGCAAACGACTTTCATTTTCGACGAAACTAATGTTGTTGGATCCGCAATGTCAAACTCTAGTTGTATGTATGTTTTCATGATTTTTGAATACTATATGTGATCATAGGATTTTTTTTAGGTGATAAATGAGAAAATAATGAATAATAAAATATCTAAAACCAATCCCTATATAATTCATTAAAAATCTCCCTAAACCTAATGCCACGCGAGTTCATTACTTCAGTCGCCAGTGTTCATTTCTGGAAAACATTTCGTGAGCTCCTAAAAGTCAAACAAATCAAAACGTGGACATTCCTACTCCTCCAATTCCTCTTCTGGTCAAAACGAAGGCCACCACACCTCTTCACAGCAAATCTGATTCTTCATAAATCAACCACAATTCGAATCAAATACCAAAAATCGTAAACTCTTCAAAATGCTAGAAAATGGAAATAAAATTTCTAAATTAGTAAAAAAAAATATTTTTGAGTTCCTTAGAAGACCAGCTCCATTCTCACGTGATTTTTGTCAAGTGCGATCCAATCTTTTTCAAGTTCAAAAGAAGGAAGTAAGACTAGGGTTAGGGAGATCGACTTTTTGGAGCATCAACGCACAGTTTGGAGTTTATTTTTGGGTTCAGCGAAGTATTTCACACTCGAGTGTAAAGTTGGGGAGGGATTGATGGAAAAAGTTGTCGTAGTCTATCTGGGACGACAGTTTTGGGAGTGACGACGGAATGGCGAAGGAGGATGCGCGAGCATCAAGATGGGGTTAGGTGCACGCGGACTGAGAAGTGGAGGACATATGTGGTTTTATCGTTAGGATTAAGTGAGAAAACAAGGGGTGAGGCATGGAAGAGATACAAAAGGGATGCATGGATTTACTGAAGCCAGGAGGAGCGGGCTTCAGAGCTTTAGGTGAAGAAGAGCTGATGTAATAACCCAGAAATTCTGAACTAGTTTAAATTTTTTTATTTTGGCAATTTTAGCGAATTTTGAATATTTAAAATAGATTATTTTAAATAATATCGACGAGGAATTTATTTTGAATATATATAGAACGTATATATTATACGCGTCGTCGTTAGAATATAAATATTTATATATAATTATAATTGAATTGAAAACGATTTCGAAATGAATTGAATTGAAAACGATTTCGAAACGAATTGAATTGAAAACGATTTCGAAACGAATTGAATTGAAAACGATTTCGAAACGAATTGAATTGAAAACGATTTCGAAATGAATTGAATTGAAAACGATTTCGAAATGAATTGAATTGAAAACGATTTCGAAATGAATTGAATTGAAAACGATTGCAAAATGAATTGAATTGAAAACGATTTCGAAATGATATGAACTGAAAACGATTTCGAAATGAATTGAATTGAAAATGATTTCGAAATGAATTGAATTGAAAACGATTTCAAAATGAATTGAATTGAAAACGATTTCGAAATGAATTGAATTGAAAACGATTTCGAAATGAATTGAATATATAACGATTTCGAAATGAATCGAATTGAAAACGATTTCGAAATGAATTGAATTGAAAACGATTTCGAAATGAATTGAATATATAACGATTTCGAAATGAATTGAATTGAAAATGATTTCGAAATGAATTGAATTGAAAACGATTTCAAAATGAATTGAATTGAAAACGATTTCGAAATGAATTGAATTGAAAACGATTTCGAAATGAATTGAATTGAAAACAATTTCGAAATGAATTGAATATATAACGATTTCGAAATGAATTGAATATATAACGATTTCGAAATGAATTGAATATCTAACGAATTTGATTTGAATAGAAAACGAATTGAATCGAATAGAAAACCAATTTGAATTGAATCGAATAGAAAACCAATTTGAATTGAATCGAATAGAAAACGACTTTGGAATTGAATTAAATTGAAAACGAATTCAAATTGAATTGAAAGCGAATTGAATTGAAATCAAATTGAATTGAAATTTGAAGTGAATAGAGATGAATTTTAAAACGAATTTATAAGGAAGAATTCAATTTTGATTTGAATTGAAATGGAAGTTGAAATTGCTTTTGAAACGAATTTAAAACTATTTATATAATTCGTTTTAAATAGTAATCGACGAGATATATAATATATATTATATATATAATATAATGGACTGAATAGAACGCGCCGCGCTGCGGCAGTTCGTGAATTTCGACCATTTATTTCAAACGGACATTACGGGAGATCCGACCGTCGGATTCTCCTAAAACCGGAACCGTTGGGTTCGTATCGAAAAGAGCTTCCTAACGAATATTAGAAATTTGAAATCTAACGGTTGGATTTGGAGATACGTCCAAATCAAATTTGAAAATGGTCGCTATAGGTGCAGTTCGATGGCCGTTGTTGGAAATCGACTGTACGGGCCTTGATAAAATTATTAAAAATATCAATAATTTGTGTAAAATCATAATAAATGATTTGGGATGAAATACTCCATATTTGAAAAGATAAAAATAGATTTTTATCGAAATGAACTAGTTTGAACTCAATTTAAAACCCAGGTTTTTATTTTTAAATAAATAAATTAGATTTAAAAAGGGGTTTTAAATAATCGGAATTCCTAATATATTTGATTTGAATTGAGCTAGAATTGATTTGTGGGTTTATCGTGAACTGTGTTTTAAATAACACTAGTTCTTTAACCCGAAAGTAAATAGAATGTGATTTGGGTTTGTCGTGAACTGTGTTTTAAATAACACCTAGTTCTTTAACCCAATAAAAGGAGTTTTAACGAATCTGCAATTAGATTGAAATGTGAATTTACAATCTAAATTATCAAATTTAGAAAACGAGCGAGAATGGAGTATCACCAGTTTTGCTCCAAAGCGATAGTTAAATCTTTAATTAGATTTGAACGTGAAATGGTAATTTATTTTACCGATAACACCATAGTATTAGATATGGAGTATTACCAGTTTTGCTTCATGGGATGAATAGGTTGGGATTGGGAAATAAAATAAATAATTACTTCGGTGTGGTTCACTAATCTCGACTAGTTTGGAAAACCATAATCTGGTTTGAAATGACATCCAAAGGAAGATTAAAGGATAAATTTTAAAGAATTTATCTTGGATAAAATTAATGGGAACCTTTCCCTAAAAATGTGATTTTATGAATAAAAGAATATTCTGAATTGGAATGAGGCGTATGTTGTGTTTATGTAACATTTGTTTTTAATATACGCGGGTTGTTCGGAAAGGCCGGGTTTACACCCATTCTGAATAACTGATTCGACGATATGTCGAAGATGAAGACGGTGGTTGAAGACCGGAAGTCTTAACATCGTTTGGATAATTATTGACGATCCTGATTGGGCAGTACACCCAAGAGGATGGAAATAGTTGGTGGTCATCCAGACGTACTTGGAGATGGATGGATATGCGATTAAAGTGCCTCCGGTTTTGTTCAGACCCAGAACAGACTTGTAAATGGATTGTGTGTCTGACATTGGATTTTATTCTGTGTTGATTGATTTCTGTTAAATATACATCTGTTTGGCGGCGGAGAATTTATTCTTTTGCTTAACGCCCTTCTCTGAGACGTACGAGCTCAAAGGTTGTATATCGATGGACATCAGTCGCATGGCATGAATTGCCTGTGTGGCACGCTAAGATGCAATGATCAAGGCTTCTGTTGAAAAGAAAAGTCTTGTGGTTGATAATCAAAGCACAGCCTACATGGCAACTTTGTGTATAACGTGGATTCGCGAGCCTCACACCTCGGTATGAGTCAAAAACGGGATACGGACTGCAGGGAGAGCATGACGTTTCTTTCTAGCTTTGGTGGTGTCAGTGACTTACCAGCCCTGACATTTATATACTTTTCACCTATGTGGTTGTTGGAATGCGAGGCGCCTCGATTATAGGTCTGTAAGGACCGGGAAACGTGTGTTCAGGAATTTCCAATCCTCTAACGTAAGTGAGGACCGGCCCTGAAGATCCAGGGGTTGCCCAGAGTGCGTAGCCCTGGGACATTTACTAGAGTGTCTCGAACGCGGAGAGGAGCTTGCCCCTTGCCTCGACTCATGACGGAAATCCAATTTCCAATACGTGTATTGCAGCTTTATTTGTAGAGCCTAGTATGGCGACATAGTAGCATGGGATGCTATGCCGTCTATGATTCATATTTATGATTGAAAATGTTTTGACACTATACACTTACTATAGTATCAAATGATTTGTTTTAAATGTACCAAGCATGTTTTGCTATTATAAGGTAAAACCCTATCCTCCGGCTTGCGTTGCATTGTGTGATGGGACCTGGGTCTTATAATAGCTTCATTTTTCGAAAAAGCATTGCGTTGTTTATTCTATGCACTGGTATTCTTGGGAGGAAACCCGTTCCGTGTTATACGGCGTGGTCCCTTGAATTACTCTCTTTTAAAGTAAAGTTTTAAATAACTGTTTTAGTTCTCACACCAGTCACATGACTGACCTGGAGTTTATTGTTTTAACCTAAACTCTGGGTGCCCCTATTTTCCGCACGGGCAGCTAGTAGTTTTGGTTTTGCAGATTTATATTCACAGGATCCTGGTTTACAGCTGGAATGATATCCGGAAAGCTCTGTATCCGTATATCACCTTCAGTTGTGCTTTGTATTATTTTTCGCTGCTATGTAATTTATTGTAATCTCTGATATTTATCAAATGTAATTTATTCATTTATACTCTGTATATTCTTGTATCTGATGGAATTGTTGTAATAGCAATGAAATGTTCTTCCGTCTGCGTTCATTTGTGTGTTGTTCTCAAAGTATCCGCTCTTTCCTTCATGGGGAAGTAACGGGTTCTCACAGTGGTATCAGAGCTTAGGTTTACAGAGCTCGAGAACAAGACACATTAGAACCATACGAAAGAATTCATCAGATATTGGATTGGCAACGTCCAATTAGAATGACTCGTTAGAGATAGGATCAGTAGTATCCTAGAACGAGTATGAAGAGTATATTTTTCAAATGAAAACAATTTTGTTTTGAAAATTGAAATCACTTCTATGTATTTGATTATTTATTTATTTTGAATATGGACAATCCGATATATAAAGATTTTGCATATACGCGTCATGAACGTATATTCGAAGTTTTAATATATTGGATAGATATAGAATTACACTCTAGTCGCCTGGAGATGATGTTGATAATGACCATGGCATCATCAATATTTATGTTCGTGTTTCGAAGGTGTGATTTCTATATATTTCCATTTAGACTGGTGTGAGAACCAAAACTAATATAGTTAGAACACATTGTTGTGAATTGGCATCAAAAACAAGATTTTCTGTATAAATATTAATTTATGAATTTGAAACGTTAATCCACTAATTGATTGATGTTTGTGTTGTTTGTTTATTTGTTTGCTAATTTTGAACCATTATGCCTAATTGAACCAAATATTGAATATTATTGAAAATTGGTCGCATATGCATGCATATATATATATCATTGAACAGGTCATAGCAAGGAGGCTAGAGCAGAGAATAAAATTTGTTTGCCCGACAAATAGGTACATGTTTACTACATAATTTAATGTTTTGTTTGGGTGATGATGATTTTATGAGCCTATTGGCTAGCCGCTTGGCTTTTTCTTTTTCTTTTCGAGATCAGAAGGCCTATATGGCAATTTCGGGATTTTCCCGTGGCTCCCGGTGCAGGGGAGGTTATGGCGAAATTTTTCGAAAATTTAGGGTGTTAGCCAAATTTTTGAAAATTTGAAAATTCTCAGAAACTGAAAAGTTGGAGAATGGAAGCCAGATCTAACATAGGGCTGATTAATCAAACTACTTTCGACTTTGTTCCTTTTCGGGGACGAAAAGTTTTAAGTGGGGGAGATTGTAATAACCCGGAAATTCTGAACCAGTTTAAAATTTTGGACAAATTTTCAGAATAAGCTTGTTTTTAAAACTAATAGCAGATTTAGGCTAGTTTTGAAACAATTTGCAGAAATAGGCTTGTTTTTGGCAATAGTTGTTCAAAAATAAGCCTATTTCTGCAAATAGTTTCAAAACTAGCCTAAATCTGCTATTAGTTTTAAAAACAAGCCTATTTTGAAAATTTGTCCCTTATATTTTTATAAGGGGTGCACTTCACAAGTGCGCCCATGTGTATTTTTTTTTAAACAACTGGCCACCTCAGCACTAAGGTGGACAAAACAAGCCTATTTCTACAAATAGTTTTAAAACTAAGCTAAATCTGCTATTAGTTTTAAAAACAAGGCTATTTTGAAAATTTGTCCTAAAATTTTTTATTTTGGCAATTTTAGCGAATTTTGAATATTTAAAATAGATTATTTTAAATAATATCGACGAGGAATTTATTTTGAATATATATAGAACGTATATATTATACGCGTCGTCGTTAGAATATAAATATTTATATATAATAATAATTGAATTGAAAACGATTTCGAAATGAATTGAATTGAAAACGATTTCGAAATGAATTGAATTGAAAACGATTTCGAAATGAATTGAATTGAAAACGATTTCGAAATGAATTGAATTGAAAACGATTTCGAAATGAATTGAATTGAAAACGATTTTGAAATGAATTGAATTGAAAACGATTTCGAAATGAATTGAATTGAAAATGATTTCGAAATGAATTGAATTGAAAACGATTTCGAAATGAATTGAATTGAAAACGATTTCGAAATGAATTGAATTGAAAACGATTTCGAAATGAATTGAATATATAACGATTTCGAAATGAATTGAATTGAAAACGATTTCGAAATGAATTGAATATATAACGATTTCGAAATGAATTGAATTGAAAACGATTTCGAAATGAATTGAATTGAAAACGATTTCGAAATGAATTGAATTGAAAACGATTTCGAAATGAATTGAATTGAAAACGATTTCGAAATGAATTGAATTGAAAACGATTTCGAAATGAATTAAATATATAACGATTTCAAAATGAATTGAATATATAACGATTTCGAAATGAATTGAATATATAACGAATTTGATTTGAATAGAAAAACGAATTAAATCGAATAGAAAACCAATTTGAATTGAATCGAATATAAAACCAATTTGAATTGAATCGAATAGAAAACGACTTTGGAATTGAATTAAATTGAAAACGAATTCAAATTGAATTGAAATGAATTCAAATCGAATTGAAATTTGAAGTGAATAGTGATGAATTTTAAAACGAATTTATAAGGAAGAATTCAATTTTGATTTGAATTGAAATGGAAGTTGAAATTGCTTTTGAAACGAATTTAAAACTATTTATATAATTCGTTTTAAATAGTAATCGACGAGATATATATTATATATATAATATAATGGCCTGAATAGAACGCGCCGCGCCGCGGCAGTTCGTGAATTTCGACCATTTATTTCAAACGGACATTACGGGAGATCCGACCGTCGGATTCTCCTAAAACCGGAACTGTTGGGTTCGTATCGAAAAGAGCTTCCTAACGAATATTAGAAATTTGAAATCTAACGGTTGGATTTGGAGATACGTCCAAATCAAATTTGAAAAAGGTCGCTATAGGTGCAGTTCGACGGCCGTTGTTGGAAATCGGCTGTACGGGCCTTGATAAAATTATTAAAAATATCAATAATTTGTGTAAAATCATAATAAATGATTTGGGAAAATTTGGGATGAAAAACTCCATATTTGAAAAGATAAAAATAGATTTTTATCGAAATGAACTAGTTTGAACTCAATTTAAAACCCGGGTTTTTATTTTTAAATAAATAAATTAGATTTAAAAAGGGGTTTTAAATAATCGGAATTCCTAATATATTTGATTTGAATTGAACTAGAATTGATTTGTGGGTTTATCGTGAACTGTGTTTTAAATAACACTAGTTCTTTAACCCGAAAATAAATAGAATGTGATTTGGGTTTGTCGTGAACTGTGTTTTAAATAACACCTAGTTATTTAACCCAATAAAAGGAGTTTTAACGAATCTGCAATTAGATTGAAATGTGAATTTACAATCTAAATTATCAAATTTAGAAAACGAGCGAGAATGGAGTATCACCATTTTTGCTCCAAAGCGATAGTTAAATCTTTAATTAGATTTGAACGTGAAATGGTAATTTATTTTACCGATAACACCATAGTATTAGATATGGAGTATTACCAGTTTTGCTTCATGGGATGAATAGGTTGGGATTGGGAAATAAAATAAATAATTACTTCGGTGTGGTTCACTAATCTCGACTAGTTTGGAAAACCATAATCTGGTTTGAAATGACATCCAAAGGAAGATTAAAGGATAAATTTAAAAGAATTTATCTTGGATAAAATTAATGGGAACCTTTCCCTAAAAATGTGATTTTATGAATAAAAGAATATTCTGAATTGGAATGAGGCATATGTTGTGTTTGTGTAACATTTGTTTTTAATATACGCGGGTTGTTCGGAAAGGCCGGGTTTACACCCATTCTGAATAACTGATTCGACGAAATGTCGAAGATGAAGACGGTGGTTGAAGACCGGAAGTCTTCACATCGTTTTGATAATTACTGACGATCCTGATTGCGCAGTACACCCAAGAGGATGGAAATAGTTGGTGGTCGTCCAGACGTACTTGGAGATGGATGGATATGCGAGGAAAGTGCCTCCGGTTTCGTTCAGACCCAGAACGGACTTGTAAATGGATTGTGTGTCTGACATTGGATTTTATTCTATGTTGATTGATTTCTGTTAAATATACATCTGTTTGGCGGCGGAGAATTTATTCTTTTGCTTAACGCCCTTCTCTGAGATGTACGAGCTCAGAGGTTGTATATCGATGGACATCAGTTGCATGGCATGAATTGCCTGTGTGGCACGCTAAGATGCAATGATCAAGGCTTCTGTTGAAAAGCAAAGTCTTGTGGTTGATGATCAAAGCACAGCCTACGTGGCAGCTTTGTGTATAACGTGAATTCGCGAGCCTCACACCTCGGTATGAGTCAAAAACGGGATACGGACTACAGGGAGAGCACGACGTTTCTTTCTAGCTTTGGTGGTGTCAGTGACTTACCAGCCCTGACATTTATATACTTTTCACCTATGTGGTTGTTGGAATGCGAGGCGCCTTGATTATAGGTCTGTAAGGACCGGGAAACGTGTGTTCAGGAATTTCCAATCCTCTAACGTAAGTGAGGACCGGCCCTGAAGATCCAGGGGTTGCCGAGAGTGCGTAGCCCTGGGACATTTGCTAGAGTGTCTCGAACGCGGAGAGGAGCTTGCCCCTTGCCTCGACTCATGACGGAAATCCAATTTCCAATACGTGTATTGCGGCTTTATTTGTAGAGCCTAGTATGGCGACATAGTAGCATGGGATGCTATGCCGTCTATGATTCATATTTATGATTGAAAATGTTTTGACACTATACACTTACTATAGTATCAAATGATTTGTTTTAAACGTACCAAGCATGTTTGGCTGTTATAAGGTAAAACCCTATCCTCCGGCTTGCGTTGCATTGTGTGATGGGACCTGGGTCTTATAATAGCTTCATTTTTCGAAAAAGCATTGCGCTGTTTATTCTATGCACTGGTATTCTTGGGAGGAAACCCGTTCCGTGTTATACGGCGTGGTCCCTTGAATTACTCTCTTTTAAAGTAAAGTTTTAAATAACTGTTTTAGTTCTCACACCAGTCACATGACTGACCTGGAGTTTATTGTTTTAACCTAAACTCTGGGTGCCCCTATTTTCCGCACGGGCAGCTAGTAGTTTTGGTTTTGCAGATTTATATTCACAGGATCCTGGTTTACAGCTGGAATGATATCCGGAAAGCTCTGTATCCGTATATCACCTTCAGTTGTGCTTTGTATTATTTTTCGCTGCTATGTAATTTATTGTAATCTCTGATATTTATCGAATGTAATTTATTCATTTATACTCTGTATATTCTTGTATCTGATGGAATTGTTGTAATAGCAATGAAATGTTCTTCCGTCTGCGTTCATTTGTGTGTTGTTCTCAAAGTATCCGCTCTTTCCTTCACGGGGAAGTAACGGGTTCTCACAGCTGATTCAGGCGAAATTATAGGAAGCAGGGTCGGGTTCTTCAAGTTGCAGATGGGCTCAAGAAAAGGTTATGGCCCAATAACAAAATAAATTAAAGCTTATTTAAATTAAATAGTGTATTAAGTTGTATAAAGCATAACTTTGTCATGCTTAAATGAAATTCAGAAAACTTGGATCCGATAGAATCATATGGACAACAACAACACCATGGAACTGATTGGGAGTGAATCAGAGCTCATTACAATTTATATCAAAATAAATTGTCAGTCTGGATCAAGCGATGGTTATCGTTATCAACGATGATCGTCCAATGTGAGTAAAACTCACCAACACTGAACAGTTATATTTCTTCAATGCATTTTTAGAACTGATAATTATCTGTTGATTGTTGTGTCTTAACTGTTTGGTTGAATTACTTATGTATTGGTTGAAATTATAGATAACGATATATATATATATATATATATATATATATATAAATCGTTAATCTAATATTGATTCTGTTTAGCAGAATATTTCATATTGAAATGAAATCGATGTTAATTATATTGTTTAACATCTGAGATGCAGGGAAACAAGTTAGAGGAATCCAACTGGATTCCTCAATATTTATAACATTGTTCTGTTCATATATTGTAATATATGATGTGATATATAATTGTAACAACCCGTAAAATGCGAGCCAGTTTGAAATTTTTGTTTTGGCAATTTTATCGAATTTTGATTATTTAAAATGAATTATTTTAAATAAAATCGACGAGAAATTTATTTTGAATGGAATTAGAACGTATATATTATATACGTCGTCGTTAGAATATAAATATTTATATATAATTATAAATAGAATTGAAAATGGCGCGGTAGTTCGATAATTCGATTTCAAACTTCAATTGAATGTACCGGGTGCAAAACAATCCGGATTTTAGTGAAACCAAAAACATTAGGATCTAATTGATGATATCTTTCCAACGAATCCGACAAATCAAGATTTCGTAGCGAGAATCAAAACATATGTCCAGTTGAAAATTCTGAATAGTCGCTATGGAATTCAGGCCCTTAAAAATGGACATTTTGCAAAAGACCTCGGATTTCGACGAAACCAGTTTTGTTGGGTCCGCAGTGTCAAGTTATTGCTAGATTCCAAATTTCATAATTTTTCGAATCAATATGTGAGCGTGGCAAAGGAAAACGCGTTTGACCAGTTTCAGTTGATTTTAATCGACTAGAAATTGGCCATTTTTCTAACGGTCTCAGAATTCGACGAAACTAGTTTTGTTAGGACCGTATCGTCAATACGAAGCTAGAAAATATTTTTCGGGAATTTTTCTAGTTAGTATGTGACCCCGGTAAATTGAAATGCGCGTTCAAATTCAATATATAGAGTTATATGTAGATTTTGACGGAAACTGATTCAAACGATCGAATCAGCTTACGATACATATCCCATTGTGTTCGGAATAGGGGTAAAACGCTAGGGACGACGGTCGGCGGGTTCGATTTCGATTTCGAATGGGAAGGGTACTTTAGAGAGTTCGAAATTTAAAATAAATAATAAAATATATTAAACCTTTATATCCCCTTTCCTCCCCACCCCGTTGACTTCACTTTTCAGAATTGAAATAAAAAAAAAAAACCCAAGCGATCGAAGAACGGAGCCGCCGCTCCTGCTTGACGCCGATCAGGCGAGCTCCGCCCACCTCGCCCCCTCTCCGCCTGGCCGCCCTCCTTCCTACTCCTCCTTTCCCTTCTGACTCTCAAGCCCGACCCCCCCTCCAGGCGCCAGGCGCCGCGAAACCCACAACCGCCCCGTTTCCCCCTCCCCTCTTCAATCGACAGCCACCGTCCCCCCCCCCCCCAGCGACTGCCTCCGGCCACCCCTCTCCCCCAAGCGCCCCTCAGGTAATTTTTAATTTATTTATTTTATTTTTATTTTATTTTGTTTAAGAAAAATGAAAAAAAAAAAAAAAACTGAAAACTGATTTTTGTTGAAACTAAAAACTGATTATTATTTGATTTCGAAACCGATAATTGTTTGATTTTAAAAACTGAAAACATATTTATTTTAAACTGAAAACATATTTATTTTAAACTGAAAACTTGTTTATTTTAATTTGAAAAGCTATGATTTTTATATGTAGAGAATAAAAAGATTAGATTTTTATTTTATATATGAAGCGACAGAGAAGATTGAACTTTTCATATGAAGTGATATAGAGATAAAAATTCGATTTTTAAATATATGAAGTAATAAAAATATGATTTTTATATTTTTAAAGAATTAAAAATATGATCTTTATATTTTTAAAATATTAAAAATATAGTCTTTACTATATAGATGATGTCAAAATATGATCTTTGCATAGTAGGAACTATAAAGAAGATATTTTGAGATGAGTAGTGAAGTAAAAATATAATTTTTATATAAGGAGGATAATCAAAATATGATTTTTATATTTTTTTAAAGTAGTATAAATATAATCTTTTATATTGTAGAAAGATAAAAATATAATCTTTGCATGGTAGGAACTATAAAAATCAAATCTTTATTTTTGAAAAAGGTAAAATCTTTATAGTTAAAAAGGTAAAATCTTTATAGTTAAAAAGGCGAGATCTTTATATATAGAATAACGATGTAAAAATAGAATTTTTATCTATATAGTAGCGGTGTAAAAATAGCATTTTTATCCATATAGCGTGAAAGTAAAAATATAATTTTTATATATTGAATAGCAAGGTAAAAATTCGATTTTTATATATTGAATAGCAAAGTAAAAATTCGATTTTTATATATTGAATAGCAAAGTAAAAATTCGATTTTTTTTACATATGTAGTGGCTACGGTCAACGAAGGTGACAAGAAGGCGAAACGACGAAGACTTCTGCAAATGAAGTGCCGTGGAGCTAGGATAGCTATTGGTGAGAACTTCTCACTCAAAATTCTTTTTCTAGTTATATATATATATACTAGGATGTAGACGGTGCTTATTAGAAGCACCCGACACCCGTCCACAGACCATGGACTTGTTTGATTGGTTGTGTAGTTGGTTAGATTATTTGATTTGGATTTGATTGTTTTGGTGAAATTGAAATTGATATGATTGATGTGTGAATGGCGTGGGCCTTCACTAGACCGGGGATAAGGCTAGGCCTTGTCCCGTTTCTAGTATCGTGCCGTTATGCCGCCGAAATTTTCTAAAATGTGTTAGAAAAATAAAAATATCATTTTATTTAAAGAATGAACTTAATAGAAATTCATATGTTGGAATAAAATGTTTTATCGTTAAAAATATAATTTTTAACGTGAATGTGAATAAATAAATATTCATTTACAAACCAGACGGTTTGTTTATGTACACCTATTTGAAGGACATTGATTGGGACGATAAATTTTACACATCGCCCAACTGCACGAATAAAATATTTGTTTGATTGTTTGAAACCCCACACGGGTGTTGGGATGAAACTTGAAGTTCACTCATCCTGATTGATTAAATGTGTCGATCGATTGATTGACAGGCTGTTATAAGCGTTGAATATCTATATTTGATGCTTATACAGTGTAGTGCACTTTGGTTGATGGTTGATTATTTTTCAATGTAATTATATACATGTGTTGTATGAAAATCCATATAATTAACTTTATATGGTAATTGATTGGGCCTCATTTCAATTTGAAAAATAAAGAATATTATAAAATAAAAGTTCATGTGTTGACAGTACTCATTCATTGAGATTGGTCATGTGTTGAACGAAATATTTTAGTAATAAAATTTACATCTTTATCGATATAAAATAAAAGTTCATGTGTTGACAGTACTCATTCATTGAGATTGGTCATGTGTTGAACGAAATATTTTGATAATAACAACTATTTTGAAAAAGAAATATTTGAAATAGAATATTTGAAAATAGAAATTTATGAAGCCGTGTTGATTAGATTGACGCCATTTTGACGTGAACGATATTTATATCGATTTTATTCATCTTAAAAATGAATATTGAAAAGTGATTTCGAAATCGAATATAATGAATTGAATTGAAAACGATTTCGAAATGAATTGAATTGAAAACGATTTCGAAATGAATTGAATTGAAAACGATTTCGAAATGAATTGAATTGAATTGAAAACGATTTCGAAATGAATTGAATTGAAAACGATTTCGAAATGAATTGAATTGAAAACGATTTCGAAATGAATTGCATTGAAAACGATTTCGAAATGAATTGCATTGAAAACGATTTCGAAATGAATTGAATTGAAAACGATTTCGAAATGAATTGAATTGAAAACGATTTCGAAATGAATTGAATTGAAAACGATTTCGAAATGAATTGAAAATGAATTCAAATTGAATTGAAATTTGAATTGAATAGAAATGAATTTTGAAACGAATTTATAAAGAAGAATTCAATTTTGATTTGAATTGAAAAGGAAGTTGAAATTGCTTTTGAAACGAATTTAAAACTATTTATATAATTCGTTTTAAATAGAAATCGACGAAATATATATTATATATATAATATAATGGCCTGAATAGAACGCGCCGCGCCGCGGCAGTTCGAGAATTTCGACCATTTATTTCAAACGGACATTGCGGGAGATCCGACCGTCGGATTCTCCTAAAACCGGAACCGTTGGGTTCGTATCGAAAAGAGCTTTCTAACGAATATTAGAAATTTGAAATCTAACGGTTGGATTTGGAGATACGTCCAAATCAAATTCGAAAAAGGTCGCTGTAAGTGCAGTTCGATGACCATTGATGGAAATCGACTGTACGGGCCTTGATAAAATTATTAAAAATAGCAATAATTTGTGTAAAATCATAAGAAATGATTTGTGAAGATTTGGGATGAAAAACTCCATATTTGAAAAGATAAAAATAGGTTTTTATCGAAATGAACTAGTTTTGAACTAGAAATATAATTCTATTTATTTTTAAATAAATAAATTGAATTCGAAAAGGGTTTTAAAAATAACCAAAATTTCCAATGATTGCATTGGAGTGGATTTGAATCGAAATTGTCTTCGGAATATTTCGATGTTGGAATTCGTGATTATACAGATGTGGTTATGGAAATTTGAAAGATATATATTTATATCGTTATTTTCAATACGACATTTGTTAGTCGTAGAACTCGATATTGAATATAAGCCGATATATTTTCTATTCAGAGCCTTGTATTGAATATCGAATGTGATTTGGGTTTGTCGTGAATGGTGTCTTCACTAACACTGTTCTTGAACCCAGTTGAGAAAAGATTAAATCTTTTTATTTAGATTTAATGAAGTATACCAATTAAATAATATTTAATTGGAATTGATATTGATTTTTGGGTTTATCGTGAACAGTGTTTTAAATAACACTTGTTCTTTAACCCGATAATTAATGGAATGTGATTTTGGGTTTATCGTGAATCGTGTTTTAAATGACACTGATTCTTTAACCCAGATAATGATTAAAACTAAGTGGAGTTTTAATGAATCTTTAATTAGATTGAAAAGATCGAGAATGGAGTATCACCAGTTTTGCTCCAGGCGATAGTTAAATCTTTAATTAGATTTGAACGTGAAATTTAGAAACTAACTGTCGGTTAGCCAAGCAGAATGGTTTTCTGGATATTGATCTGATGTTGGTTTCGGCCTTCGGGGTTAATATTTGGGGAATTATTCTCTTGATTAATTTACGGTTAGTGACTAATGAATTGGAATGAGGCGTATGTTGTGTTTGTGTAACACTTATTTAAAATATACGCGAGTTATTCGGAAAGACCGGGTTCATCCCATTCTGAATAACTGATACGACGATAAGTCGAAGATGAAGACGATGGTCGAAGACCGGAGGTCTTCACGTCGTTTGGGTGATAACTGATGATCTTGATTGGGCTGTACACCCAAGAAGATGGAAACAGTTGGTGATCGTCCAGATGTACTTGAAGATCGATGGATATGCGGGGTACTAGGTGCCTCCGGTTTCGTTCAGCCCCAGAACGGACTTGTAAATGGACTGTGTGTCTGACATCGGATTTCATTCTGTGTGACTGATATCGGTTGCATAGGATGGTTTGCCTGTGTGGCATGCTAAGATGCAAATGATCGAAGCTTCTGTTGAAAAGCAAAGTCTTGTGGTGATGATCAAAGCACGGCCTTTGTGGCGTAGCTTTGTGTAACGTTTACCTCGCGTGTTTCACACCCGGTATGAACCAAAAACGGGAGACGGACCTCAGGGAGGGCATGCGTTTCTTTCTAGCTAGAAGTGGCGTCAGTGGTTTTACACGCCCTGACGAGTTTGACTTATGTGGTTGTTGCTGTTGCGAGGCGCCTCGGTTATATCGGTTTCGGTCGATGCATTCTGGTCGGCTGACGGACCAGACTTACACCCCATAGGGTGGGGAGACGTAGTGTTCAGGCATAATAATCCACATCGGTGGACCGGCCCTGTCGCTCCAAGGCTTGCCTGCGCGCTTGTCGGAGACATGGGCTAGATTGTCTCGAATCGGTTGAGGACTATCTTTTGCCTCGGTTCATAGACGGAAATCCAATTTCCAAATACGTGACATTTGCGGTTTTAATTGTAGAGCCTAGTATGGCGACATAGTGGGATGGGGCGCTCATGCCGCCTATGATTGATACTTATGATTTGAAGTTGTTTTATACACTATGCCCTTATAATAGTATCAAACGATTTGTTTTAACCGTATCAAGCATTCTTCGGCTGTTATAAGGGAAAACCCTATCCTCGGCTGCGTTGCATTGTGTGATGGGACCTGGGTCTTATAACAGCTTCATTGTTCTTTATTTAGCATTGCGCTGTTGTTTTGTGCACTGGTATTCTTGGGAGGAAACCCGTTCCGTGTTATACGGCGTGGTCCCTCGATTTACCTAATGATTTAAAATAAAGATTAATAACTGTTTTAGTTCTCACACCAGTCACATGACTGACCTGGAGTTTATTGTTTTAACCTAAACTCTGGGTGCCCTTATTTTGTCACGGGCAGCTAGTAGTTTTGGTTTTGCAGATTTATATTCACAGGATCCTGGTTTACAGCTGGAACGATATCCGGAAAGCTTTGTATCCGTATATCTCCTTCTAGTTGTGTATTGTATTATTTTCCGCTGCTATGTATTTAAATGTAATTTAAATCTCTGATATTTCTGTGTAATATTCATTTATACTCTGTATATTCTTGTAATCTGATGCATTGTTGTAATATACAATGAAACGTTCTTCTGTATGCGTTCTGTTGTGGTTTGTTCTCGAACTATCCGACGCTTTCCTTTACGGGGAAGTTACGGGTTTTTACAGTTGGTATCAGAGCTTTGGTTTACAAAGCAGAGAACAAGGCACATTAGAACCATACGAAAGAATTCATCAGATATTGGGTTAGTAATATCCAATTAGAATGACTCGTTAGAGATGGGATCAGTAGTATCCTAGAACGAGTGTGAAGAGTATAATTTTGAAAGTGAAAACAAAATTTTGTTTTGAAAATTTAAATCAATTATTCGTATTTGGTTATTTATTTATATTGATGTGGACAATCCAGTATATATAGATTTTGCGTATACGTCTGATCCGCGTGTATTCGAAATTTTAATATATTGGATGGATATAGCATCACACTCTAGTCGCCCGAAGATGATATTGATGATAGCGATCGCATCATCAACATTTATGTTCGAGTTTCGAAGGTGTGATTTTCTATATATATTTCCATTAGACTGGTGTGAGAACCAAACCTATATATATAGCTAGGACACATTGTTGTGAATTCGCATCAAAAACATGATTTTCTTTATATGTATCAAAAAATTATGAATTTGAAACTCTAATTCAATAATTGATTGATGTTTGTGTTGGTTGTTTATTTGTTTGATAATTTTTGAACCATTATGCCTAATTAAATCAAATATTGAACTATATTGAAAATTGGTTGCATTTGCTTGCATATACATATATATCATTGAACAGGTCATAGCAAGGAGGCTAGAGCCAGAGAATAAAATTTGTTTGCCCGACAAATAGGTACATGTTTACTACATAATTTACTGTTTCGTTTGGGTGATGATGATTTTGTGAGCCTATTGGCTAGCCGCTTGGCTTTTTCTTTTTCTTTTTGAGATCTGAAGGACCGGGGAAGCTATTTGAAATTCCCCGATGCTCCCATTGCAGGGGAGGTTATGGCGAAATTTTTCGAAAATTTAGGGAGTTAGCCAAATTTTTGAAATTTGGGAAATTCTCAGAAACTGAAAAGTTGGAGAATGGAAACCAGATCGAACGTAGAGCTGAATAATCAAACCACTTTCGACTTTGTTCCTTTTCGGGGACGAAAAGTTTTAAGTGGGGGAGATTGTAACAACCCGTAAAATGCGAGCCAGTTTGAAATTTTTGTTTTGGCAATTTTATCGAATTTTGATTATTTAAAATGAATTATTTTAAATAAAATCGACGAGAAATTTATTTTGAATGGAATTAGAACGTATATATTATATACGTCGTCGTTAGAATATAAATATTTATATATAATTATAAATAGAATTGAAAATGGCGCGGTAGTTCGATAATTCGATTTCAAACTTCAATTGAATGTACCGGGTGCAAAACAATCCGGATTTTAGTGAAACCAAAAACATTAGGATCTAATTGATGATATCTTTCCAACGAATCCGACAAATCAAGATTTCGTAGCAAGAATCAAAACATATGTCCAGTTGAAAATTCTGAATAGTCGCTATGGAATTCAGGCCCTTAAAAATGGACATTTTGCAAAAGACCTCGGATTTCGACGAAACCAGTTTTGTTGGGTCCGCAGTGTCAAGTTATTGCTAGATTCCAAATTTCATAATTTTTCGAATCAATATGTGAGCGTGGCAAAGGAAAACGCGTTTGACCAGTTTCAGTTGATTTTAATCGACTGGAAATTGGCCATTTTTCTAACGGTCTCAGAATTCGACGAAACTAGTTTTGTTAGGACCGTATCGTCAATACGAAGCTAGAAAATATTTTTCGGGAATTTTTCTAGTTAGTATGTGACCCCGGTAAATTGAAATGCGCGTTCAAATTCAATATATAGAGTTATATGTAGATTTTGACGGAAACTGATTCAAACGATCGAATCAGCTTACGATACATATCCCATTGTGTTCGGAATAGGGGTAAAACGCTAGGGACGACGGTCGGCGGGTTCGATTTCGATTTCGAATGGGAAGGGTACTTTAGAGAGTTCGAAATTTAAAATAAATAATAAAATATATTAAACCTTTATATCCCCTTTCCTCCCCACCCCGTTGACTTCACTTTTCAGAATTGAAATAAAAAAAAACCCCAAGCGATCGAAGAACGGAGCCGCCGCTCCTGCTTGACGCCGATCAGGCGAGCTCCGCCCACCTCGCCCCCTCTCCGCCTGGCCGCCCTCCTTCCTACTCCTCCTTTCCCTTCTGACTCTCAAGCCCGACCCCCCCTCCAGGCGCCAGGCGCCGCGAAACCCACAACCGCCCCGTTTCCCCCTCCCCTCTTCAATCGACAGCCACCGTCCCCCCCCCCCCCAGCGACTGCCTCCGGCCACCCCTCTCCCCCAAGCGCCCCTCAGGTAATTTTTAATTTATTTATTTTATTTTTATTTTATTTTGTTTAAGAAAAATGAAAAAAAAAATAAAACTGAAAACTGATTTTTGTTGAAACTAAAAACTGATTATTGTTTGATTTTAAAACCGATAATTGTTTGATTTTAAAAACTGAAAACATATTTATTTTAAACTGAAAACATATTTATTTTAAACTGAAAACTTGTTTATTTTAATTTGAAAAGCTATGATTTTTATATGTAGAGAATAAAAAGATTAGATTTTTATTTTATATATGAAGCGACAGAGAAGATTGAACTTTTCATATGAAGTGATATAGAGATAAAAATTCGATTTTTAAATATATGAAGTAATAAAAATATGATTTTTATATTTTTAAAGAATTAAAAATATGATCTTTATATTTTTAAAATATTAAAAATATAGTCTTTACTATATAGATGATGTCAAAATATGATCTTTGCATAGTAGGAACTATAAAGAAGATATTTTGAGATGAGTAGTGAAGTAAAAATATAATTTTTATATAAGGAGGATAATCAAAATATGATTTTTATATTTTTTTAAAGTAGTATAAATATAATCTTTTATATTGTAGAAAGATAAAAATATAATCTTTGCATGGTAGGAACTATAAAAATCAAATCTTTATTTTTGAAAAAGGTAAAATCTTTATAGTTAAAAAGGTAAAATCTTTATAGTTAAAAAGGCGAGATCTTTATATATAGAATAACGATGTAAAAATAGAATTTTTATCTATATAGTAGCGGTGTAAAAATAGCATTTTTATCCATATAGCGTGAAAGTAAAAATATAATTTTTATATATTGAATAGCAAGGTAAAAATTCGATTTTTATATATTGAATAGCAAAGTAAAAATTCGATTTTTATATATTGAATAGCAAAGTAAAAATTCGATTTTTTTTACATATGTAGTGGCTACGGTCAACGAAGGTGACAAGAAGGCGAAACGACGAAGACTTCTGCAAATGAAGTGCCGTGGAGCTAGGATAGCTATTGGTGAGAACTTCTCACTCAAAATTCTTTTTCTAGTTATATATATATATATACTAGGATGTAGACGGTGCTTATTAGAAGCACCCGACACCCGTCCACAGACCATGGACTTGTTTGATTGGTTGTGTAGTTGGTTAGATTATTTGATTTGGATTTGATTGTTTTGGTGAAATTGAAATTGATATGATTGATGTGTGAATGGCGTGGGCCTTCACTAGACCGGGGATAAGGCTAGGCCTTGTCCCGTTTCTAGTATCGTGCCGTTATGCCGCCGAAATTTTCTAAAATGTGTTAGAAAAATAAAAATATCATTTTATTTAAAGAATGAACTTAATAGAAATTCATATGTTGGAATAAAATGTTTTATCGTTAAAAATATAATTTTTAACGTGAATGTGAATAAATAAATATTCATTTACAAACCAGACGGTTTGTTTATGTACACCTATTTGAAGGACATTGATTGGGACGATAAATTTTACACATCGCCCAACTGCACGAATAAAATATTTGTTTGATTGTTTGAAACCCCACACGGGTGTTAGGATGAAACTTGAAGTTCACTCATCCTGATTGATTAAATGTGTCGATCGATTGATTGACAGGCTGTTATAAGCGTTGAATATCTATATTTGATGCTTATACAGTGTAGTGCACTTTGGTTGATGGTTGATTATTTTTCAATGTAATTATATACATGTGTTGTATGAAAATCCATATAATTAACTTTATATGGTAATTGATTGGGCCTCATTTCAATTTGAAAAATAAAGAATATTATAAAATAAAAGTTCATGTGTTGACAGTACTCATTCATTGAGATTGGTCATGTGTTGAACGAAATATTTTAGTAATAAAATTTACATCTTTATCGATATAAAATAAAAGTTCATGTGTTGACAGTACTCATTCATTGAGATTGGTCATGTGTTGAACGAAATATTTTGATAATAACAACTATTTTGAAAAAGAAATATTTGAAATAGAATATTTGAAAATAGAAATTTATGAAGCCGTGTTGATTAGATTGACGCCATTTTGACGTGAACGATATTTATATCGATTTTATTCATCTTAAAAATGAATATTGAAAAGTGATTTCGAAATCGAATATAATGAATTGAATTGAAAACGATTTCGAAATGAATTGAATTGAAAACGATTTCGAAATGAATTAAATTGAAAACGATTTCGAAATGAATTGAATTGAATTGAAAACGATTTCGAAATGAATTGAATTGAAAACGATTTCGAAATGAATTGAATTGAAAACGATTTCGAAATGAATTGCATTGAAAACGATTTCGAAATGAATTGAATTGAAAACGATTTCGAAATGAATTGAATTGAAAACGATTTCGAAATGAATTGAATTGAAAACGATTTCGAAATGAATTGAAAATGAATTCAAATTGAATTGAAATTTGAATTGAATAGAAATGAATTTTGAAACGAATTTATAAAGAAGAATTCAATTTTGATTTGAATTGAAAAGGAAGTTGAAATTGCTTTTGAAACGAATTTAAAACTATTTATATAATTCGTTTTAAATAGAAATCGACGAAATATATATTATATATATTATATATATAATATAATGGCCTGAATAGAACGCGCCGCGCCGCGGCAGTTCGAGAATTTCGACCATTTATTTCAAACGGACATTGCGGGAGATCCGACCGTCGGATTCTCCTAAAACCGGAACCGTTGGGTTCGTATCGAAAAGAGCTTTCTAACGAATATTAGAAATTTGAAATCTAACGGTTGGATTTGGAGATACGTCCAAATCAAATTCGAAAAAGGTCGCTGTAAGTGCAGTTCGATGACCATTGATGGAAATCGACTGTACGGACCTTGATAAAATTATTAAAAATAGCAATAATTTGTGTAAAATCATAAGAAATGATTTGTGAAGATTTGGGATGAAAAACTCCATATTTGCAAAGATAAAAATAGGTTTTTATCGAAATGAACTAGTTTTGAACTAGAAATATAATTCTATTTATTTTTAAATAAATAAATTGAATTCGAAAAGGGTTTTAAAAATAACCAAAATTTCCAATGATTGCATTGGAGTGGATTTGAATCGAAATTGTCTTCGGAATATTTCGATGTTGGAATTCGTGATTATACAGGTGTGGTTATGGAAATTTGAAAGATATATATTTATATCGTTATTTCCAATACGACATTTGTTAGTCGTAGAATTCGATATTGAATATAAGCCGATATATTTTCTATTCAGAGCCTTGTATTGAATATCGAATGTGATTTGGGTTTGTCGTGAATGGTGTCTTCACTAACACTGTTCTTGAACCCAGTTGAGAAAAGATTAAATCTTTTTATTTAGATTTAATGAAGTATACCAATTAAATAATATTTAATTGGAATTGATATTGATTTTTGGGTTTATCGTGAACAGTGTTTTAAATAACACTTGTTCTTTAACCCGATAATTAATGGAATGTGATTTTGGGTTTATCGTGAATCGTGTTTTAAATGACACTGATTCTTTAACCCAGATAATGATTAAAACTAAGTGGAGTTTTAATGAATCTTTAATTAGATTGAAAAGATCGAGAATGGAGTATCACCAGTTTTGCTCCAGGCGATAGTTAAATCTTTAATTAGATTTGAACGTGAAATTTAGAAACTAACTGTCGGTTAGCCAAGCAGAATGGTTTTATGGATATTGATCTGATGTTGGTTTCGGCCTTCGGGGTTAATATTTGGGGAATTATTCTCTTGATTAATTTACGGTTAGTGACTAATGAATTGGAATGAGGCGTATGTTGTGTTTGTGTAACACTTATTTAAAATATACGCGAGTTATTCGGAAAGACCGGGTTCATCCCATTCTGAATAACTGATATGACGATAAGTCGAAGATGAAGACGATGGTCGAAGACCGGAGGTCTTCACGTCGTTTGGGTGATAAGTGATGATCTTGATTGGGCTGTACACCCAAGAAGATGGAAACAGTTGGTGATCGTCCAGACGTACTTGGAGATCGATGGATATGCGGGGTACTAGGTGCCTCCGGTTTCGTTCAGCCCCAGAACGGACTTGTAAATGGACTGTGTGTCTGACATCGGATTTCATTCTGTGTGACTGATATCGGTTGCATAGGATGGTTTGCCTGTGTGGCATGCTAAGATGCAAATGATCGAGGCTTCTGTTGAAAAGCAAAGTCTTGTGGTGATGATCAAAGCACGGCCTTTGTGGCGTAGCTTTGTGTAACGTTTACCTCGCGTGTTTCACACCCGGTATGAACCAAAAACGGGAGACGGACCTCAGGGAGGGCATGCGTTTCTTTCTAGCTAGAAGTGGAGTCAGTGGTTTTACACGCCCTGACTAGTTTGACTTATGTGGTTGTTGCTGTTGCGAGGCGCCTCGGTTATATCGGTTTCGGCCGATGCATTCTGGTCGGCTGACGGACCAGACTTACACCCCATAGGGTGGGGAGACGTAGTGTTCAGGCATAATAATCCACATCGGTGGACCGGCCCTGTCGCTCCAAGGCTTGCCTGCGCGCTTGCCGGAGACATGGGCTAGATTGTCTCGAATCGGTTGAGGACTATCTTTTGCCTCGGTTCATAGACGGAAATCCAATTTCCAAATACGTGACATTTGC
This sequence comes from Allium sativum, assembly GCA_030737875.1. Lineage (NCBI taxonomy): Eukaryota > Viridiplantae > Streptophyta > Magnoliopsida > Asparagales > Amaryllidaceae > Allium > Allium sativum. Next base: position 423,184,713 of record CM060922.1, read on the forward strand.
GGTTTTAATTGTAGAGCCTAGTATGGCGACATAGTGGGATGGGGCGCTCATGCCGCCTATGATTGATACTTATGATTTGAAGTTGTTTTATACACTATGCACTTATAATAGTATCAAACGATTTGTTTTAACCGTATCAAGCATTCTTCGGCTGTTATAAGGGAAAACCCTATCCTCGGCTGCGTTGCATTGTGTGATGGGACCTGGGTCTTATAACAGCTTCATTGTTCTTTATTTAGCATTGCGCTGTTGTTTTGTGCACTGGTATTCTTGGGAGGAAACCCGTTCCGTGTTATACGGCGTGGTCCCTCGATTTACCTAATGATTTAAAATAAATATTAATAACTGTTTTAGTTCTCACACCAGTCACATGACTGACCTGGAGTTTATTGTTTTAACCTAAACTCTGGGTGCCCTTGTTTTGACACGGGCAGCTAGTAGTTTTGGTTTTGCAGATTTATATTCACAGGATCCTGGTTTACAGCTGGAACGATATCCGGAAAGCTTTGTATCCGTATATCTCCTTCTAGTTGTGTATTGTATTATTTTCCGCTGCTATGTATTTAAATGTAATTTAAATCTCTGATATTTCTGTGTAATATTCATTTATACTCTGTATATTCTTGTAATCTGATGCATTGTTGTAATATACAATGAAACGTTCTTCTGTATGCGTTCTGTTGTGGTTTGTTCTCGAACTATCCGACGCTTTCCTTTACGGGGAAGTTACGGGTTTTTACAATAATCTGTTGTCAATTATGTATGTTTGAATGATTTTGATCATTGTTATTTGGTATTTTAAATACCGTAAGAAAAATTGGGATATAGAAAAAGGGATTTTCAAAGTGTATTTTGGAAATAATTTATTTATATAAAATCAATGGATTTTATATATAAAAGGAAAAGGATTTTTTATAAAAGAAAAGAATGTTAAATATATAAAATTTTATAAAAGGAATATTTACTTGTTAAATAAATAGAATTAAAATGGAATATTTATTTAAGAAACAAATAGAAGTATACAAGGATTATTTATTTAGAAAATAAATAGAATAAATATAAAAGGAAAATATTTGTAAAACAAATAGAAAGGGGAATATTTGTAAAACATTTACAAATAGAATTGAAAAAGCAATTATTTATTTAGAAAATAAATAAAGATAAAAAGGGAATTATTTGATAAATAAATGGAGTTAAAAGGAAAAATTTATTTAGAAAACAAATAAAGTTATAAAAAGAAATATTTGGGAAATTAATAGAATTATAAAAGGGAATTATACATTAAGACTAGGATTAGACCTGTGCTTCGCACACGGGTGTAACATGATGTTGAATAAGGGATTAAATCTAATATTTTTTCCAAATGAAAATATTAAAGGAATTTCGATTTTAAAATAGGAATTTAAGTGGAATTACTGAAATTAGAAACTGACTAGAAATTAGTTGAGTTGAATAACTTTCTAAGTATTGTTCTGATGTTGGTTTCGGCCTTCGGGGTTTATACTTAGGAAGTTGTTCTCTTACTAGTTTACAATTAGAGACTGATATATGTGGGAGGATAGAGATGCGTGAATAATGGATGGAAATGTTTTTCAATGTTAATAACATATATTTTCTAGATATAGAAAATAAGGAAATATATATATATATATATATATATATGATGATTGATCAATAGAAATTCCAATTGGAAATAAAATTGTTGTTTACATACGTGTTTTCATTTGATAGTTAAATCACCGACTATCAAAGTTTTTGACCATTTTAACGTTGTTAATATGGAGAGACCAGTTGGATTATTATTCGAAGAACCACTCTGTATTGGCATAAGCGTTGCAAACCAAGTATGCTGAATATATTGAAGACGGAGCAAAGTGCAAGGGCTGTTGTTTAAATCCTAGGTAGAGATTGCCTAGGATGGATGTAAGAAATAGTGCCTTTGGTTTGTCCAATCCCTGGACAACTTGAATGGACGAATGTCTGACAGAGTATATCTGGTAGATCGCGTAAGTTGGTCGTTTCAAACATATTTTTGTTGGTGGCGGAGGAATTCGTTCCTCTTAGTTTATAACCATGGTATTTTTAGGGAAATCAATTTGTGATTTGACGGGTATGATGATAAGGCATTCAAAGTAAATGAAGACATGATTTGTATAGAGATACGTTATAACCTCAAGCCTCATCAACTGGGAAATGACAGAAATCAGGCAAGCAGCGCGGCTAAGGGGGCCGCACCCAATTAGGGTATATTGTCATCATCTAGTGAATATTCATTTGTTACTTCTTTCAATTCTGTGTCTCCCAGGAACAGTTATGTTGGAATACTAACCGAGGGGTGGACATATATTTGATACATTCAAGAGAAATGAATTGTTGGTCATGTGTAGCCGAGTTGCAAGATGTTCTTGTTGAACTCCAGTGTATCGCTTCTAGAGCACACTAAGCGGAAGGTGGATCCATACCTTGTCGTAGTTAGAATCCATTCCCCCTATAAGAGCCCGCAGTTTTGATTGTATATTATATATGTAGAATGTTAGACGCAAGCGTTTCTACTAGATTGATATTACTTATGTTAGACATTATTATAATATCAGAATAATACTGTTTTATCAATGATTTGTGTAAGAACCCGTACCTTCCCCATGAAGGAAAGCGCTGATACTTTGAGGACAAGCCACATCGGAACGCAAACAGAAGAACATTTCATTGCTTATTAAAACAATTCCATCAGAATACAAGAATGTACAGAGTATAAAATAATAATATACTTTCGATAAATATCAAAGATTACAATACATTACATAGCAGTGGAAAAATAATACAAAACACAACTGAAAGTAATACACAGATACAGAGCTTTCCTAGTATCGTTCCAGCTGTAAACCACGTTCCGGTGAATATAAATCTGCCAAACCAAAACTACTAGCTGCCCGTGTCAAAATAAGGACACCCAGATTTAGGTTAAACAATAAACTCCAGGTCAGTCATGTGACTGGTGTGAGAACTAAAACAGTTATTAATCTTTATTTTAAAGTTAGGTAAATCAAGGGACCATGCCGTATAACACAGAACGGGTTTCCTCCCAAGAGTACTAGTGCATAAAACAACAGCGCAATGCTAAATAAAGAACAATGAAGCTATTATAAGACCCAGGTCCCATCACACAATGCAACGCAAGCCGGAGGATAGGGTTTTTACCTTATAATAGCCAAAGAATGCTTGATACGCTAAATTTCATCTTTTATTATTACTACAAGTGTATAGTGCCAAAACAATTTCAATCATAAGTATCAATCATAGACGGCATAAGTGCCCCATACTACTATGTCGCCATATATTGGTTTACAATCAAAAACACAATTGTCACATATTGGAAATTGGATTTCCGTCTTTGAACCGAAGCCAGGGATCGTCCTCTACCGATTCCAGACGATCTAGCCAACCATGTCTCAGGATCAGAGCTCGAGCGACCCTTGGATCGTCAGGGCCGGTCCACCGATGTGGATTAAAATGCCTGAACACTGCGTTCCCCCTCCCTTTGGGGCAAAAATTGAGTCCTATGACTCCATCGGCTCCACATAGTCACCGATATACCCGAGGCGCCTCGCAACAGCAACAACCACACATGTGAAAATTGTAACACCCTGTATTTTCTGTAAACGTATAAGTAACAAATCAGAGAATATTTTCAAAATAAGAATCAAGGGAAACGGGTTACGCCATTGCGTTCGTCTCAGAATTCTGCATGAAATCGAGTCCGAGTTTTCGAAAATCGAAGTTCGTATGACCAAGTTATGACTCTCAGAAGTTTCAGGAATTTAAATAAAATAAAATAGCTCGAAAATAAAGCCAGAAATTCGAAATTCAAACCCAGAGAAGGCTGGCGGGAAAATTCCCGCCCATATACCCAGGTCGACTGGGGAGTCGACCCCCCCCCCCCCAACCAGGTCGACTGGGGTGTCGACCTCCCCATGACCAGGTCGACTGGGGAGTCGACCTGGGGGTCGACCTGCTCCCAAAACCCAGTTTTTGAACCTGGTTCATTCTAATGTATCCGGTCTCGTTTTCTGTCTAGGTTCGTTCGCCTAATCCTATATAAACAGCCCCCTAGCCTCATTTTCTCTATACAATTTCATTCTGTCTATATTCTGCCTCTGTTCTAATTAAAAATAAAAATGGCGTCGCTACTCTGCTGGAATCAAAACTTGGATTGATGCATCTTCGTGCAACCTGAATAGAATTAAAAGCTAAATCAAATCTCAAATCAAAGTTTAGAGCTACAACAACAATTAAAGAGGAATAATTCAGCATTTCTGCATCAACAACAGTTTATTATCCTTTCTTAAAACTACGAAAGGCAAGTACAGTTATTTTCCGCTATAAACTGTAACTATAATTGTGACATGATTGTAAATCTGAATTTGAGGTTATGTACGTTCTGTTCTGATATATTTTATTCTGTATCTCTTTCTTCTTTCTGTTCTATAGCTAGGCTACCACGAGCCTGCGCCACATCTTATAAGAGATTAACGCACGAACACTAAATTTTAGGACAAATAGTAGTGCATAATTGGATATGAAACTGTTGCCTATGAGACTATTGCCTATGACTATGATTCATTGACTATGAGACTATTGCCTATGACTATGATTCATGACTATGAGACTATTGCCTATGACATTGAATAAGAAACTATTGTGATTAGTCGCCCATGACTATTGTGGTTAATTGCCTATAACTATTGTAGTTAGTTTCTTATGCGTATTCCCTTAATGATGTTAGATCTCATATTTAATATGTAACTTTGCTAGTTTATTCCCATTCACTGTTATGTACATCGAGCCTATAGGGCCATTTCATGAGTATGTAGAGAACTTGTGGAAACATGTTATACGGGAATTGGGCGTAGCTTAATTAAGTAAATCGGGCATAGCAAATATGTTGGCATAATCTGAATTGGCTATAATAGAGAATGATTTACATGTGTATTAGTCTTGGACATAAATGGTGAACTAGAATATTAAATCTAGTTTTGACATGAACTGTAAATGGGAATATTAAGGCTTAAATTTGGGGCATAGATTGTATTATGAATTATGACCTTGATTTAGGCATGTAAGTTTAGGCTAAATTTATGATTAAGCAAGATATGTAAATAGAGTTTTAGATATATATAATCTGCTAAATCTGTTAAATTGCCTAAACCGTTATCTGCTAAAACCGTTGAATTGCCTAAACTGCTAAATCTGTTATCTGCTAAATCTGTTAAATCGCTTAAAATGCTAGATCTGCTACCTGTTGAATTGTCTGATCTGTTGAAACTAGATAATGGTAACCTGGGTATGGAAATCCGTAGGTTCGACCTAAGATTTAGTAAAACATGGAAATTTGATTAATCTGTTATATCCTATGAAGAAGTTTAATCTGTTAAATAAACTGAATTAGTCTGATATCTGAAAAATCTGTATTGGAATGAATTGGCTATGACATGAGGTTAGACTCTGTTTGCGGTAGAAGCCTGCCCGGAACCAACCGGCTTAACCAGCGACCGCAAACTGTCAGTCTAATGTGAGAGGTCGTAGGCATAACTAAAATATGCTTAGACACGAGGTTAGGTCTGGCTTGTGGCCGAAGTCTGCCCAGAACCGCCCGGCATATCCAGCGGCCACAAGCTACCGACCTAATGTGAGAGGTCTGTGCATTAATATTTAATTAATGCAAATCTGGGATAAATATGATGTCTAAAACGTGTTGGGTGGATAGGGTTAAACCAATTGGACTAATGAATTTAACAAATTCGTTTCGTGAATCTGTAGGCCCAATTACAAAGTTAGAAAAATCTGTAAATCTGTTAAATCCGTATATCTGATCCGTTAGTCTGAAAACTTGTCTGATTTGTGAACTAGTTGATCTGAACTCTGTATTTCTGAACTTGTAAACAAGTTAATCTGAAATCTGTTAGTTTGGGGACACAAGGTTAGGAGGGAAATTACTTGTTAGGACCTATATTAGTCAGTAACCCTTTCTGGTATCAAAACTTTGACCCAACAGTAGGTAGGGTCTGGGCACGCTTACTGAACTAATTATAAGCGGTTCATTCTGATAATGGCGAGGGGTGTTGGTGGTGCGTTCCAACTGGGTCATGTGCGTGCATGGATCCCAGTCTGCCTCTGAGGATGTAAGACGCCGTGACATCTGTAAATAGGTCTGTGCCAATTCGTTGTCACTTTAGGGAGTGATACACCCTACTATGGGGCCGACACAGGGTATTTATGTATTAGGGAGTCGATCGCTTGGGGTAGGGTTTTAGGGTACACTTAGTTCTGTCTATTTCTGTTGGTACCGTCTGTTTCTGTTGGGTGGCAACACCCGTCTGTTTCTGGATGGTACCGTCTGTTCGGGTGGTAAAGGCCCATTTACTAGTGTACACCTAATTCTACATTCTGTTTCCATAGGGATTAATTTGTTTCTGTTTCTGTACCTTCTGTTCGGGTGGTAAAGGCCCGTTATTAGCATTCTGTTTCTGTCTGTTTTTGTTCGGGTGGTAAAGGCCCATTATTAGCATTCTGTTTCTGTCTGTTTCTGTTCGGGTGGTGAAGGCCCATTATTAGCATTCTGTTTCTGTCTGTTTTTGTTCGGGTGGTAAAGGCCCATTATTAGCATTCTGTTTCTGCCTGTTTCTATTGGGGTGGTAAAGGCCCATTACTAGCATTCTCTTCCATGGAAATTATTCTGTTCCCGTTTCTGGTTCAGTTTAGACATTGGGGTGACACGTAATCCTGTTATACTAGTATTAGTGCAGAGAAATGAAAAGTAATATTATTCTGTTTCTTCTGTTTAACCTAAGTACATCTGCTCCTCCTGTTACTGTTATCTCTCATCCAGTTTTATATGCATGCCATGATTATTATTATCTGTTCATATGCTGAAAGTAACTGGACTTGCCAGACTTTATGTTTGACCTTGCTTGTTTTCGCCCCTTTTCTTTCGTTCCCCCCCCAGGTTTTCCAAGGAGGGAATACTTTAGCTTGATCCGGATTTCTTTTGCTTGAAGTACTTAAAGTGCGTAAAGTATGGCTTAACTTCTTATGGCATCTTTTGTGGGGATTATGATTTTAAAGTTTTGTACTCTGATGACTTTCTGAACAAGACTGATATTTTTGTACTTGAGTTTTTAGTAAAGATGTAACCATACCGATTTCTGTTTTCCGCTGTAATAAAGTTATAATTTCTCAAGTATTGTTTATCTGTCTTGAAATTTTCTGTTCTGTTTACTAAAATGCTCCACCAAAGTTAAGGAATTCCCTTTATGAGTGTTCTTAACGGAGGTGGAGTGTTACACTTGGTATCAGAGCCGAAGGTTACCAGATTGGGTAAAGTTTTTGAAAACTATTTTCAAAAAGGTTTTAAAAGGATGTATTTTCAAAAGTAAAGCTTATTTTTGAAAATCATAATCCCTAAAAGCCATATATCTATCTTTTGATCCTCTGTTTGAATCTTTGTTTCCTTCTTTCTCCGGGGCTCCCGGCTTTCTGGGAGGTAACCTCATCGCGGCATGATTCTGTAGGCTTGATAAGACTACGACACCGGTCAAAGGGAAAATAAGCGTCTGACTTCCATCTGTAGCCGCAGTAGTCTCACCTACGGCTAATTTTCTTTCAAGCTTTGTAGGATTTTCCATGCAATGAAGGCCGCTTTCGAGGGACTTGTCAACATGTTACACACGGATAGTAAAGATGAGAATGAGGGAGTTTGGCTAAGGAGCACAACCCAAGGATGAGAAACTCATGGATATGGACTTGGTTCACAAAGGAGGCAAAAAGGTAACACAGAAGAAGGAAGAAAAGTCTGAAGATAAAGGAAGAAAAAAGTGCTTTACTTATGGAAGCTTGACTCATCTGAACAAGGATTTCCGAAAGAGGAAGGACACTCACTTCAACTGTGGTGAGATGGGACACTTCACTAGGGACTGCCCGAAGAAATGGGGGCAAGGACAGAGGACATGACCTACTTCGGGAAGGCAGGCAAATTCTCTCATAGTTGGTGTATATGATAGAAGTAGGAAAATTTCCGTAGAGAGTTTAGTTTCCTTATCTAATTATTGAGTTAGAACTCTTTCCGATTATGGCATTCTGATTCTGTAGTCGAGTCTCTGCACTTTAATACTAGTCTTGTTTCTGATCTGGTTATAGTCTCAAACCCCATAAGGGTTACGACTCATCTATTGGTGATTGGTTGGGGCTTGAGGGTATCTATGTTAGGCGTCAAGTCGATTGTAATGCATACATTCTGGTTTTTGAGGGATATGGTGGGATTTTACCATGCTTAGTTTTCTAAGAATCATTCGATAATCTGATCTGTACTAGTAGTCTGTAAGCATCTGGATATTTCTGAAAAGGTTAAGATTTCCAGTTTTGACATTGTCTAAAGAGGGTAATCCTCTGGGTGTCAATCTGATGTTGATTTTGGTCTTCGAAGTTGATACTTAGGGGAATTAGTCTCTCAACCAATGTCTAATGGGAACCAAGTTTTTGTTTTATCTGTACTCGCTTCCATCATTCGACTATATCCTATCGATCGAATCTTCGAACTTTAGGTAGAAACTAATGGGTGTAAACATGTGTTTGAGACATGTTATGTTTGATGGTTGCAAGTGGATGCAAGTGGTTGCTAGTGGTTGCTCATGGATGCATATACACACACTAGGCACTAGATCGACTCGAATATACTCTCATACTGCATATGGATGTGTGAGCATTTTCAATTTCTGTGGATGCAAAATGATTGACTCATCACATGGATGTTGCATATGAATGAATGGTTGTCACTCATATAAGAATGATATGTATCAAATAGGAAAATTGCATACATGTTGGACTCATGACACTGACATAGTTCGCATTAAGGAGGTCAACTGAATCAGTGGACCGCCTGATCTTTGCATTAGATAAGGAACATATACACACACTTTTGCATATGTTCATACAGCATTAGAAGTTTTCTAAGGAAAATGGATGCTTGTGGATGATGGCTGAGTAGATGGATGACTGGATGGTAGGACACATTCTTCTTAACTTGAAGATTTCGGGGACAAAATCCTTTAAGGAAGGGAGAATGTAACACCCTGTATTTTCTGTAAACGTATAAGTAACAAATCAGAGAATATTTTTAAAATAAGAATCAAGGGAAATGGGTTGCGCCATTGCGTTCGTCTTGGAATTCTGCATGAAATCGAGTCCGAGTTTTCAAAAATCGGAGTTCGTATGACCAAGTTATAACCCTTAGAAGTTTTAGGAATTTAAATAAAATAAAACAGCTCGAAAATAAAGCCAGAAATTCGAAATTCAAACCCTGAGAAGGCTGGCGGGAAAATTCCCACCCATATACCTAGGTCGACTGGGGAGTCGACCCCCCCAACCAGGTCGACTGGGGAGTCGACTGGGGTGTCGACCTCCCCATGACCAGGTCGACTGGGGAGTCGACCTGGGGGTCGACCTGCTCCCCAAACCTAGTTTTTGAACCTGGTTCATTCTGATGTATCCGGTCTCGTTTTCTATCTAGGTTCGTCCGCCTAATCCTATATAAACAACCCCCTAGCCTCAATTTTCTCTACACAATTTCATTCTGTCTATATTCTGCCTCTGTTCTAATTAAAAATAAAAATGGCATCGCTACTCTGCTGGAATCAAAACTTGGACTAATGCATCTTCGTCCAACCTGAATATAATTAAAACCTAAATCAAATCTCAAATCAAAGTTTATAGCTACAACAACAATTAAAGAGGAATAATTCAGCATTTGTGCATCAACAACAGTTTATTATCCTTTCTTAAAACCACGAAAGGCAAGTACAGTTATTTTCCGCTATAAACTGTAACTATAATTGTGACATGATTGTAAATCTGAATTTGAGGTTGTGTACGTTCTGTTCTGATATATTTTATTCTGTATCTCTTTCTTCTTTCTGTTCTACAGCCAGGCTACCACGAGCCTGCGCCACATCTCATAAGAGATTAACGCACGAACGCTAAATTTTGGGATAAATAATAATGCATAATTGGACATGAAACTGTTGCCTATGAGACTATTGCCTATGACTATGATTCATTGACTATGAGACTATTGCCTATGACTATGATTCATGACTATGAGACTATTGCCTATGACGTTGAATAAGAAACTATTGTGATTAGTCGCCCATGACTATTGTGGTTAATTGCCTATAACTATTGTAGTTAGTTTCTTATGCGTATTCCCTTAATGATGTTAGATCTCATATTTAATATGTAACTTTGCTAGTTTATTCCCATTCACTGATATGTACATCGAGCCTATAGGGCCATTTCATGAGTATTTAGAGAACTTGTGGAAACATGTTATACGGGGATTGAGCGTAGCTTAATTAAGTAAATTGGGCATAGCAAATATGTTGGCATAATCTGAATTGGCTATAATAGAGAATGATTTACATGTGTATTAGTCTTGGACATAAATGGTGAACTAGAATATTAAATCTAGTTTTGACATGAACTGTAAATGGGAATATAAAGGCTAAATTTTAGGGCATAGATTGTATTATGAATTATGACCTTGATTTATGCATGTAAGTTTAGGCTAAATTTATGATTAGGCAAGATATGTAAATAGAGTTTTAGATATATATAATCTGCTAAATCTGTTATCTGCTAAATCTGTTAAATTGCCTAAACCGTTATCTGCTAAAACTGTTGAATTGCCTAAACTGCTAAATCTGTTATCTGCTAAATCTGTTGAATCGCTTAAACTGCTAGATCTTCTACCTGTTGAATTGTCTGATCTGCTGAAACTAGATAACGGTAATCTGGGTATGGAAATCCGTAGGTTCGACCTAAGATTTAGTAGAACATGGAAATTTGATTAATCTGTTATATCCTATGAAGAAGTTTAATATGTTAAATAAACAGAATTAGTCTGACATCTGAAAAATCTGTATTGGAATGAATTGGCTATGACACGGGGTTAGACTCTGTTTGCGGTAGAAGCCTGCCCGGAACCAACCGGCTTAACCAGCGACCGCAAACTATCAGTCTAATGTGAGAGGTCACAGGCATAACTAAAATATGCTTAGACACGAGGTTAGGTCTGGCTTGTGACAGAAGTCTGCCCAGAACCGCTTGGCATATCCAACGGCCACAAGCTACTGACCTAATGTGAGAGGTCTGTGCATTAATATTTAAGTAATGCAAATCTGGGATAAATATGATGTCCAAAACGTGTTGGGTGGATAGGGCTAAACCAATTGGACTAATGAATTTAACAAACCCGTTTCGTGAATCTGTAGGCCCAATTACAAAGTTAGACAAATCTGTAAATTTGTTAAATCCGTATATCTGATCCGTTAGTTTGAAAACTTGTCTGATCTGTGAACTAGTTGATCTGAACTCTGTATGTCTAACCTTGTAAACAAGTTAATCTGAAATCTATTAGTCTGGGGACACAAGGTTAGGAGGGAAACTACTTGTGTCATCTGTTGTTTGGGACCCATATTAGTCAGTAACCCTTTCTGGTATCAAAACTTTGACCCAATAGTAGGTAGGGTTCGGGCATGCTTACTGAGCTAATTATAAGCGGTTCATTCTGATAATGGCGAGGGGTGTTGATGGTGCGTTCCAACTGGGTCATGTGCGTGCATGGATCCCAGTCTGCCTCTGAGGATGTAAGACGCCATGACATCTGTAAATAGGTCTGCGCCAATTGGTTGTCACTTTCGGGAGTGTTACACCCTACTATGGGGCCGACACAGGGTATTTATGTATTAGGGAGCCGATCGCTTGGGGTAGGGTTTTAGGGTACACTTAGTTCTGTCTGTTTCTGTTGGTACCGTCTGTTTCTGTTAGGTGGCTACACCTGTCTTTTTCTGCATGGTACCGTCTGTTCGGGTGGTAAAGGCCCATTTACTAGTGTACACCTAATTCTACATTCTATTTCCGTATGGATTAATCTGTTTCTGTACCTTCTGTTCGGGTGGTAAAGGCCCATTATTAGCATTCTGTTTCTGTCTGTTTCTGTTCAGGTGGTAAAGGCCCATTATTAGCATTCTGTTTCTGTTCGGGTGGTAAAGGCCCATTATTAGCATTCTGTTTCTGTCTGTTTCTGTTGGGGTGGTAAAGGCCCATTACTAGCATTCTCTTCTATGGAAATTATTCTGTTCCTATTTCTGGTTCAGTTTAGACATTGGGGTCACACCTAATCCTGTTTTACTAGTATTAGTGTAGAGAAATGAAAAGTAATATTATTCTGTTTCTTCTGTTTAACCTAAGTACATCTGCTGCTCCTGTTACTGTTATTTCTCATCCATTTTTATTTGCATGCCATGATTATTATTATCTGTTCATATGCTGAAAGTCACTGGACTTGCCAGACTTTATGTCTGACCTTGCTTGTTTTCGCCCCTTTTCTTCCGTTCCCCCCTAGGTTTTCCAAGGAGGGAATACTTTAGCTTGATCCAGATTTCTTCTGCTTGAAGTACTTGAAGTGCGTAAAGTATGGCTTAACTTCTTATGTCATCTTCTGTGGGGATTATGATTTTAAAGTTTTGTACTCTGATGACTTTCTGAACAAGACTGATATTTATTTACTTGAGTTTTTAGTAAAGATGTAATCATACTGATTTCTGTTTTCCGCTGTAATAAAGTTATAATTTCTCAAGTATTGTTTATTTGTCTTGAAATTTTCTGTTCTGTTTACTAAAATGCTCCACCAAAGTTAAGGCATTCCATTTGTGAGTGTCCTTAACGGAGGTGGAGTGTTACAAAAATAATATAAATATCAGGGCTGGTAGGTCACTGACACCACCCTAGCTAGAAGGAAACACATGCCCTCCCTGAGGTCCTCTCCCATTTCTGGTTCACAATCGGAGTGTGAGGCTCGCGAAATAACGCTACACAAAGTTATGCCACACAGGCGGTGCTTTGATCATCAACCACAAGACTTTGATTTTCAACCGAAGCCTTGATCAATTGCCACTTAGGCATGCCACACAGGCAATTCACACCATGCGACTAATGTCTATCGATATACAACCTCTGATCCCGTACGTCTCAGAGAAGGGTGAAGTAAGGGAATGAATTCCCCTTCACCAGGAAGATGTATATTTAATAGAGATCAATCAACATAGAGAAAAATCTAATGTCAGACACACAGTCCATACAAGTTCGTTCTGGGTCTGTACGAAACCGGAGGCACCTTGTACCTCGCATATCCATCGATCTCCAAGTACATCTGGACGATCACCAACTGATTCTCCCCTCTTGGGTGTACAGCCTAATCAAGATCATCAGTAATCACCCAAACGATGCGAAGACCTCCGGTCTTCAACCACCATCTTCATTCTCGACACCACGTCGAGTCAGTTATTCAGAATGGGACAAACCCGATCTTTCTGAATAACTCGCGTATATATATAATAAACAAGTGTTACACAAACACAACATATGCCTCATTCCAATTCAGAATATTCTTTTATTCAAATATTCTTATATTTTGAGAAAGATTCCCATTAATTTTATCAAAGATAAATTTTTTAAATTTATTCTTTAATCTTCCTTTGAATATATATTCAAATTACTCGGGACTAGCGAACCACACCGAAGTAATTATTTATTTTATTTCCCAATCCCAACCTATTCATCCCATGGAGTAAAACTGGTAATACTTCATATCTAATACCACGGTGTTATCGGTAAATTCAATTACCATTTCACGTTCAAATCTAGTAACTATCGCCTGGAGCAAAACAGGTGATACTCCATTCCCGACTATTTCAATCTAATTAAAGATTCATTAAAACTCCAATTGGTTTTAATCTTCCCAACAATCACTATCAATGATTATCTAACTTGGGAAATCATATCCTGTCTTTAACTGGGTTAAAAGAACCAATGTCATTTATGACACGGTTCACTGTAAACCCAAAATCACATTCCATTAATTATCGGGTAAAAGAACAAGTGTTATTTAAAACACCGTTCATGATAAACCCAAAAAGCAATTCAAATTCAATTCCAATTAAATACCATTTAATTGGTACACTTAATTAAATCTAAATAAAAAGATTTAATCTTTTTCTCAACTGGATTTAAGAACAGTGTTAATGAAGACACCATTCACGACAAACCCAAATCCCATTTGATATTAAATACAATGATCTGAATAGAAAATATATCGGCTTATATTCAATATCAAATTCTATGACCAACAAATATCGTATTGGAAATAATGATTACATATATCTTCCAAATTTCCGTAACAATATCTACATAATCACAAAATCCAACATCGAAATATTCCAAAGACAATTTCGATTCAAATCCATTCCAATTCAATTATTGGAAATTCTGGTTATTTTCAAAACCATTTCAAATCCAATTCATTTATTTTAAAAATAAATGGAATTATAATTCTAGTTCAAAACTAGTTCATTTCGATAAAAATCTATTTTTATCTTTCCAAAAATGGAAATTTTCATCCAAATTCTTCACAAATCATTTCTTATGATTTTACACAAATTATTACTATTTTTAATAATTTTATCAAGGCCCATACAGTCGATTTCCATCAGCGGCCATCGAACTGCACTTATAGCGACCTTTTCCAAATTTGATTTGGACATAATTCCAAATCCCACCGTTAGATTTCTAATTTCTAATATTCTTAGAAAGCTCTTGTCAATAAGAACCCAACGGTTCCAGTTTTAGGAGAATCCGACGGTCGGATCTCCCGTAATATCCATTCGAAGTCAATGGTCGAAATTCGCGAACTATCGCGGCGCGTACTATTCAGGCCATTATATATATATAATATATATATTATATATATTTCGTCGATTTCCTTTTAAAACGTATTTTATAAATTGTTTTAAATTCGTTTTCAAAACGATTTCAACTTCATATTCAATTTCTAGTCAAAATTGAATATTCCATATCATTAATCTATAAATGATAATATTTTCAAAACGTTATATATTGAAATCACTTCCTTTTCTATATTCATTATAAAAATGAATAAAATCGATATAAATATCGTTCACGTCAAAATGGCGTCAGTCTAATCAACATGGCTTTTATTCAACACATGAATGTTTTCTTCTATTAAACACATGAATATTTATTTTATTCAACATATGAATATTTATTTTATTCAAAACATGAGTATTTATTTTATTCAACACGTGAATATTTATTTTATTCAACACATGAATATATATTTTTATTCAACACATGAATATTTTTATTGGACACATGAATATTTTTATTTTATTCAACACATGAATATTTATTCTATTCAACACATGAATTTATATTTTTATTCAACACATGAATATTCCTTATTCAACACATGAATATTTTCTTTCTATTCAACACATGAATTTATATTTTTATTCAACACATGAATTTATATTTTTCCAAATTGGAATGAGGCCAAATCAATTACCATATAACGTTAATTATTTGGATTCCCTACAACACATGTATATAATAGCAACGATAAATCATCAACCATCATCCAGAGTGCACCACACAACTGCTTAATCATTAAATATAAATAATTAACACTTACACAGTCTGTCAATCCATCGATTGACATACAACTAAACAATCGAGATTAGTGTACGTCAAATCTCTTCCCAATACCCGTGTGGGGTTTTAAATAAACAAACACAGATTTTATTTGTGCAGTTGGGCGATGTGTAAAATTTATCATCCCAATCAATATTAGTCAAATCAGTGTATAAACAAATCGTCCGATTTGTTTATTATTATTTATTTTATGTACACGTTAAAAATTATATTTTTAACTATAAAAAATTTTCCACTATAAAATATTTTATTCCATTCCACACCACACAATCAACTTTCACAACACATTAATCAAACAAACAAGCCATCCATGGTCAGTGGACGATGGGTGTCGGGTGCTACTAAGCACCGTCTGCATCCTAGTATATATTTTTAACTAGAAAATAAAAATAAAAGTGAGAAGTTCTCACCGACTAGCTAAAGCAATACACCGCAACTCTTCATATTTAGAAAATCTTCGCCACTCGCCTTTTATCGCTTTCGTTGTCCGCATCCACTACATATATAAAAATCACATTTTTATTATCTACTTTATATAAAAATTATATTTTTATAATCTCTCCTATATAAAAATCATATTTTTATAATCTCTATTATATAAAAATTATATTTTTATAATCTCTATTATATAAAAATTATAATATCTATTATATAAAAATTATATTTTTATATTGCTAACTTCTTAGTAAATATCGTATTGTTATATCGTTATACATATAATAAAAATCGCATTTTTATTATATCGCTAAATATATAAAGATCAAAATTTACTTCGCCACATCATATATAAAAATCCGATCTTTATGAACTTTACATACATATAAAAATTCAATTTTTCCCTAACTCTTTACAAAATTTAAAACTTTTTATAAACAAAAAACCTAATCTTTTTGTTAAACAAAAACCTAATCTTTTTGTTAAACAAAAATAAAAATCAATTTTTATAACACATAAAAAAACCAGTTTTGATATAATTAAAAATCAGTTTTTTTTTCTATAGTTAAAATGTATATTCAAAGCTGAAAGAAAAGAAAACAAATAACATGGATATAAAAACTCACGTTGCTTATCGAAGAGAAGGGGGCACCAGCGTCTGAGTGGCAGTCGGAGGCAGTAGTGGCGGCGGGATAAGGGTGTGGCGGATGTCAGTTTTAGGGGCTAGGTTTCGCGATGGGTTTTGGGGCTCAGGTGGGTGCGGTGCCATGGAATGGTTGGGGAACGGAGGGGAGAGGACGGCGCCGGAATGGGGTGGAAGCGGGCCAGGCGGAGGGGCGAACGACGATGGGTGGGGGTTGGTAAGGGAGGGCGACAGAGAAAAAGGGGATCGGGTTGTATTTTGATTTCTGAGCGTTGACTAATGAAGGGAGGAGAGGGAGGGGTTATAATATATATATATATATAATTAAATTAATTTATTCTCCAAAAAGTTGCTTTTTCGTTTGATCTCCAATTCGAACCCAACGACCATCGTCCCTAGCATATTACCCCCATTCCGAACAGAATGAGATATGTATCGTAACCCAATGCGGCTGTTACGATTAGTTTCCGTTTCATTTAAAATATAAATCAATATATTTTAAATTCAAACGCACACCTTAATTTACCAGGGCCACATACTGACATTAAAAATTACAGAAAAAATATTTCTAGCTTCGTATTGACGATACCGTCCTAACAAAATTAATTTCGTCAAATTCTTAGACCGTTTGAAAAATGGCTAATTTCTGGTCAATCCAATTCAACTAGTACTGTCAAAACACGTTTTCTTGTGCCACGCTCACATATTGATTTGAAAAATCACGAATTTTGAAACCTAGCAATAACTTGACATCACGGATCAAACAAAAGTGGTTTCATCGAAAACCGAGGTCGTTTGCAAAATTTCCATCTTTAAGGGCCAAAATTCCATAGCGATCATTCTGAAATTTCAACTGGACATAACTTTTGATTTCCGCTATGAAATTTTGATTTTTTGGATTCGTTGGAAGGATATTTTCAATTAGATTCTAATATTTTTGGTTTCGCCAAAATCTGGTTTATTTTGAATCCTGTACATTCATTTGAACTTTGAAATCGAATTTTCAAACTACCGCGCCATTTTCAATTCCTTTTATAAAAATAAATATTTATATTCTAACGACGATTCAAATGAATATATACATTCGAATTCTATTCAAAATAAATTTCTAGTTGTTATTATTTAAAATAATTCATTTTATATATTCAAAATTCACTAAAATTGCCAAAATAAAATTTTTAAATTGGCTCAGATTTCCAGGTTATTACAATCTCCCCCACCTAAAACTTTTCATCCCCGAAAAGGAACGAAGCTGAAAGTTGTTTAACCAATCAACTCAACTTCCATTATTTTCATTACGGCTTAAGTTCTTCAACTTTTCTGTTTCTAAGAACTTTTCAAATTTTTCAAAAATTTGGCTAACACCCTAAATTTTCGAAAAATTTCGCCATAACCTCCCCTGCACTGGGAGCTTCGGGATATTTCAAATAGCCTCCCATGGCCCTCGCCAATCCAAAAGAAAAAGAAAAAGCCAAGCGGCTAGCCAATCGGCTCATAAAATCATCAAAAACCAAAGAAATACAATAAACATGTACCTATTTGTCGGGCAAACAATTGTATTCCTCCTCTCTAGCCTCCTTGCTATGACCTGTTCAATGTAAGTACATGTATATGTATGCAAATGCGACAAATTTTCAATACAATTCACTGTTTGGTTCAATTTGGCTAAAGGTTCAACATTTAATTAATCATCCAATAATCAAACAACACAACCAGCAATCAATTAGTTGATTAACTTTTCAAACTCATAACTTTGATACATAGTCCAAAAATCATATTTTTAGTGCCAAATCACAACAATAAGCCCTATCTAGCTTTGGTTCTCACACCAGTCAATTGGAGATATATAGTTATCCCACTTTCGAAACTCGAACACAACACTGATGATGGGTACCCATCATCCGAATCATTCCCGAGCAACTACAGTGCGATTCTATATCTATCCAGTATATCAAAACTTCAAATATACGCGGATCAGACATATACGCAAAATCTTTATATACTGGATTGTCCAAATCAATACAAATAAATATTCAAATACGTATAAAACGATTTAAAATTTCAAAACAAAATTTGTTTTCATTTTAAAAACATACTCTTCACACTCGTTCTAGGATACTGCTGATCTTATCTCTAACGAGTCATTCTCATTGGATATTACTAATCCAATCTCTGATGAATTTTTTCGTATGGTTCTAATGTGTCTTGTTCTCGAGCTCTGTAAACCAGAGCTCTGATACCACATGTAAGAACCCTTAACTTCCTCATGAAGGAAAGCGCGGATACTTTGAGGACAAGCTACATCAGAACGCAAATAGAAGAACATTTCATTGCTTATTACAACAGTTCCATCAGAATACAAGAATATATAGAGTATGCACAAATAAATACATTCAATAAATATTAGAGATTACAATACATTACATAGCAGCGGAAAAATAATACAAAACACAACTGAAAGTAATACATGGATACAGAGCTTTCCGAGTATCGTTCCAGCTATAAACCAGGTTCCTGTGAATATAAATCTGCAAAACCAAAACTACTAGCTGGCCGTGTCAAAATAAGGGCACCCAGAGTTTAGGTTAAAACAATAAACTCCAGGTCAGTCATGTTACTGGTGTGAGAACTAAAACAGTTATTAATCTTTATTTTAAAGTTAGGTAAATCAAGGGACCACGCCGTATAACACGGAACGGGTTTCCTCCCAAGAGTACCAGTGCATAAAACAACAGCGCAATGCTAAATAAAGAACAATGAAGCTATTATAAGGCCCAGGGCCCATCACACATTGCAACACAAGCCGGAGGATAGGGTTTTTACCTTATAATAGCCAAAGAATGCTTGATACACTAAATTTCATCTTTTATTATTACTATAAGTGTATAGTGTCAAAACAATTTCAATCATAAGTATCAATCATAGACGGCATAAGTGCCCCATACCACTATGCAGCCATATATAGGTTTACAATCAAAACCGCAATTGTCACGTATTGGAAATTGGATTTCCATCTGTGAACCGAGGCCAGGGATCATCCTCTACCGATTCCAAACAATCTAGCCTACCGTGTCTCAGGATCAGAGCTCGAGTGACCCTTGGATCGTCAGGGCCGGTCCACCGATGTGGATTAAAATGCCTGAACACTGCGTTCCACCGCCCTTTGGGGCGAAAATGAGTCCTATGACTCCATCGGCTCCACATGGTCACCGATATATCCGAGGTGCCTTGCAACAACAACAACCACACAGGTGAAAATAATATAAATGTCAGGGCTGGTAGGTCACTAACACCACCCTAGCTAGAAGGAAACGCATGCCCTCCCTGAGGTCCTATCCCGTTTCTGGTTCACAACCGAAGTGTGAGGCTCGCGAATCAATGCTACACAAAGCTATGCCACACAGGCGGTGCTTTGATCGTTAACCACAAGACTTTGCTTTTCAACAGAAGCATTGATCAATTGCCACTTAGGCATGTCACATAGGCAATTCACACTATGCGACTGATGTCTATCGATATACAACCTCTGATCCCGTACGTCTCAGAGAAGGATGAAGTAAGGGAATGAATTCCCCTTCACCAGGCAGATGTATATTTAATAGAGATCAATCAACATAGAACAAAATCCAATGTCAGACACACAGTCCATACAAGTTCGCTCTGGGTCTGAACGAAACCGGAGGCACCTTGTACCTCGCATATCCATCGATCTCCAAGTACATCTGGACGATCACCAACTGATTCTCTTCTCTTGGGTGTATGAGACGACCCGATTTCCCGTTCTCACGGAAACAAGGTTATCTTTGGAATATAACACAGAAACATATAATAGCAGAACAGAATTAAATAAATACACCAGAATGAACAACAAAATATACTGGATAAAAGTAATCATCAGAGTTACACAGTATACAGGATCTTACTTAGTACAAATACAGTTCAGCTATACATAAATGTCTACAGCGGAAATAAACAAAATATGTACAATAGGAGCTGAACAGCATAAAAAGAAATAAATGATAGAATCCATCTTCAGCTCCAGCTATCCAGAAAGAACCAGCTAAACCTGAATACAAGGCTGCCCGTGTAGAAAAAGGGGCACCCGAGTTTGAGAGTGAAACAAACTACGAGTCAGTCATGGGACTGGTATGAGAAATCCACTCAACACATATATAATTGGCTAATCACAGGACCACGCCACTTTCGTGGAACGGGTTTACTCCATTGGATTGCCAGTGCTTTAAAACAAATCTTTCTTTTAAACATCGCTATGCTTTTTATAAAAATGAAGCCGTTATAAGACTCAGTTCCCATCATACAATGCAACGCAAACCGGAGGATAGAGTTTTTACCTTATAACGGCCAAGATATGCTTGATACGAATAAAACAAAGGCATTTGATATTATTGCTAGTGTTTATATGTTTTGAAAACAATTTCAAATCATAACTATCAATCATAGACGGCATTAATGCCCCATACCACTATGTCGCCATATATAGGTATACAATCAAAACCGCACGATGTCGTATTTGGAAATTGGTTTTCCGTCATGAACCAAGGCAAAAGATAGTCCTTACCGAATTCGAGACGCTCTAGCCCGTGTCCCAGGACCCAGACACAGGTGGGCCCTTGGATCGTCAGGGCCGGTCCACCGATGTGGATTAAAATTCCTGAACACTGCGTTTCTCCGCCCTTTGGGGCGTAAACGAGCCAACGAATGACTCCATCGGACCCGGATCGTCCGATCAAACCGAGGCGCCTCGCAACAGCAACAACCACATAGGTGAAAAGTATATAAATGTCAGGGCTGGTAGGTCACTGACACCACCCTAGCTAGAAAGAAACGCAGGCCCTCCCTGATGTCCTCTCCCGTTTTAGGTTCAAACCGGGGTGTGAGGCTCGCGAATTCACGTTATACACAAAGCTACGCCACACGGGCGGTGCTTTGATCATCACCACAAGACTTTGCTTTTCAACAGAAGCCCTGATCACTGCATCTTAGCATGCCACACAGGCAATTCACACCGTGCAACTGATGGCTATCAATCACATAGAACAAATTCCAATGTCGGACACACAGTCCATTTACAAGTCCGTTCTGGGTCTGAACGAAACCGGAGGCACTAAATACCTCGCAAACCCATCGATCAACACGTACGTCTGAACGATCACCACTCATTATCCATATTTCGGGATGCCTCCCAATCAGGACCTCGGTTACCATCCAAACGAGGTGAAGATCTCCGGTCTTCGACCATCGTCTTCATCTTCGAATTTCAATCGTCGGTCGATTATTCGAAATGAGAATTAACTCGGCCTTTTCAAATAATTCACGTATATTTAGAATTTCAAATCGATTTATTTCAATGGTTAAATTATTCGACAACACCAATTGTGTTCTTTATATAGTTTTCACACCAAACACATTCAACCATCAAACATCACATAAATCAAGCAAATTCAGTTTATTTCCATTCCATATCGCTTACGATATTTTATAACTATTTATCGCTATTTTTATTTATTTTAAAATAGCCATTTTATTCAAAACGACGCTTCGGGCCATAAGGCGGCCGTGGCGCTGTTTTTCTTCAGATTTGATTTACACATATCTGAAAATCTAACCGTTGGATCTTCACAAAATTTACATCATTAGAAAGGTCTTTTCAAAACGAATCCAACGGTTCCAGTTTCGGGAAAATCCGACGGTCGGATCTCCCGGAACAATCGTTTGAATTTTCGATTTCAAAATACGAACTGCAGCGTCGTTATTCGATTAAATATATAATTATATTTATATATATATAAATATAATCGCTTCTGGCGCTGTTTTTCTTCATATTTGAATTAAACATTCCAGACAATACAACCGTTGGATTTCTACAAAGTTGGTGCCGTTGGGAAGATATTTCCAAGGCGTACCCGACGGTTGAGGTTTCGGGAAAATCCAATGGTCGGATTTCCCGCACTAGTCGTTTGAAATCACGGTTTCAAAATACGAACTGCACGGCTTCGTTTCGTTTTAATTTTATTTATATTTATATATTTATATAAATATAGTTCATTCAACTATTTCAATATCGTTTTCACTTCAATAATTTTTCTAACACCTTAAATTTTGGAAAAATTTCGCCATAACCTCCCCTGCACCGGGAGCGTCGGGAAATCACAAATAGCGTCCCGGTCCTTCTAATCTCAAAAAGAAAAAGAAAAAGCCAAGCGGCTAGCCAACAGGCTCAAAATCATCACCCAAACAAATCAGTAAATGTGTACCTATTTGTCGGGCACAAATTTTATTCCTCTTCTCTAGCCCCTTTGCTATAACCTGTTCAATGAATATGCATGTACATATATATACAGTCCATATCATTTTTCATTTTCTATTCAACTTCATATTTGATTTCTATTTGGTTTAAAAACACCATTCATTCTAACGCTACATAAATAGGTGCAAATCATTTCATTAGCTAATTAATGAATATTTCAACTCATATATGTTTATTTTGAACAAGTGGCTATTTTTAACACTTCACATTTCAACGATTTATGCATACAATAAAAATGTGATTTTTATTGTAAAACAATTCATTTCAAAACACTATTTTTTTCTATATAGTTCATATAGTCGATAAAAGGTGATTTTTATTATCAAACAATTTATTTCAAAATATGAATACCATTCAACACATGAATTTCTAAACAACGAATGAATATCAATTCAACACATGAATGTTTTCAATAGTTTCTATATATAGATAAAAATGTGATTTTTGTTATCGAACAATTTATTTCAAAATATGAATACCATTCAACACATGAATTGCTAAACAACGAATGAATATCAATTCAACACATGAATGTTTTCAATAGTTTCTATATATAGATAAAAATGTGATTTTTGTTATCGAACAATTTATTTCAAAATATGAATACCATTCAACACATGAATTGCTAAACAACGAATGAATATCAATTCAACACATGAATGTTTTCAATAGTTTCTATATATAGATAAAAATGTGATTTTTGTTATCGAACAATTTATTTCAAAATATGAATACCATTCAACACATGAATTGCTAAACAACGAATGAATATCAATTCAACACATGAATGTTTTCAATAGTTTTTATATATAGATAAAAATGTGATTTTTATTTTTTAAAACGCAAATACCATTCAACACATGAATTTCTAAACAACGAATGAATATCAATTCAACACATGAATGTTTTCTATTCAATGAATAAATATAGTTTAAGCATATGAAAACAATTCAAACACACAAATATTATTCAAAATTTCGGCAGCATAACGGCAGGGTAGTTACACCGGCACCGTCCCTAGTACGGCTCCTCGCTCTACCTTAAAACCTCGCGGTTTTTGACAATGGGAATCATGCATCTAGTTCGCACGCAGGCGGCATGTATATATTTATTTCATTTCCACAAACTAATCCTATGTGGTTTCAACCAAATATTTCACAACCACAAACGGGTATTTTTCAACCACAATCAACCAATATCAATCACAAAACAATCCCAAACAATCATTCAATTTTCACAACAATTTCAACCAATAAATATCGTCCATGGTTTGTGGACGAGGGGCGTATATATATATATATATATATATATATTTATATATAGCAATTCACTTTTACTTCACACCTATATATATAAATTTTAAATCAGAAATCTCACCAATAGCTATCCAACTTCAAGACTCTTCTTAATAGAAATCTTCGCCAATTTGTCGCTTTCACCCGTATTCTCTGCATATGTAAAAATCGAATTTTTACGATGCTATTCAATATATAAAAATATGATTTTTACTTCGACTTTCAATATTTAAAAAATATGATTTTTACTTCGACTTTCAATATTTAAAAATATGATTTTTACTTCGACTTTCTATATATAAAAATATGATTTTTACTTCTCTTGAAAGTTCAAACCTTTCTTCCTATTTAAAGCTTTTACCTTTAAAACTAAATCAGTTTTTATTTTAAAAACAAAATCAGTTTTAACTTTATAAATTTCAGTTTTAAAAAATGCTTTTCAAATCTTTTAAAATCAGTTTTAAAAAAAGCTTTTCAAAACAGTTTTTCAAACTTTAAAAAAAATCAGTTTTTCATCCCAGAAAAAAAAACAGTATTTTACAGAATTAAAAATAAAAAAAAACATAGAAACGCTTACCTGCGAGGGGGGGGGGGGGGCGACTCGCCTTCGTCGGCGGCAAGGCGGCGCTTCGGGGGGGGGGGGGTTCGAAGTACGAGGGAGGGGGGGTTACGGTGAGGGCGGCGGCTTCGCTTCGGGGGGGGGGGGGGGAGAAGATCGGAGGGCGGTGGGGGGTTCGGCGGTCGTGGGCTGTCAGGGGGGCGGTGGCGTCGAATCGATTTAGGTTTTTGTTTTTTTTTCTTTTGTTTTCTGATGAATGAAATATGATTGAACGGGGGGGGGGCCAGGAGGAAGAATAAAGGGAGGGAAATGATTATTTTTTTTTGTTTATTTATTATTTAATTATTTAATTTAGCAAAGAGTTGACTTTTACATATGACCTCGAAACGAGGCCCACCGCCTGCCGTCCATAGCGTTTTACCCCCATTCCGAACACAATGGGATATGTATCGCAAGCTGATTCGATTGTTACAATCAGTTTCCTTTTGAATTTTCATTTAAATCTCTATATTGAATTTTAAACGCACATTTCAAATTACCGGGGCCACATACTAACTAGAAAAATTCCAGAAAAATATTTTCTAGCTTTGTATTGACGATACGGTCCTAACAAAACTAGTTTCGACGAATTCTGAGACCGTTTGAAAAATGGTCAATTTCCATTCGATTAAAATCAACAGAAACTGGTCAAACGCGTTTTCCTTTGCCACGCTCACATATTGATTCGAAAAATTATGAAATTTGAAATCTAGCAATAACTTGACACTGCGGATCCAACAAAAGTGGTTTCGTCGAAATCCGAGGTCATCTGCAAAATGTCCATTTTTAAGGGCCTGAATTCCATAGCGACTATTCAGAATTTTCAACTGGACATATCTTTTGATTCCCGCTATCAAATTTCGATTGGTCGGATTCGTTAGAAAGATATTACCTAACAGATTTAAATATTTTTGGTTTCACTAAAATCCGGATTGTTTTGCACCCGGTACAGTCCGACAAAGTTTGAATTCAATTTTTGAAACTGCCACGCCATTTCAGGCCTTATTTATAATTATAGTTAATTATATTCGTTTTCAATCGTCGATTCAAACTTAGTTTTCATCACCTTTATTTAAAATATTTATTTTAAATAATTAAAATCCATTATTTTAGCCAATTAAAAAAATTTAAATTGGTTCAGATTTTCTGGGTCGTTACAATCTCCCCCACTTAAAACTTTTCGTCCCCGAAAAGGAATAAAGTCGAAAGTGGTTTGATAAATCTACGATCACACAACACAACAACCAATTTGTTTTTAATATTCAGAGTATAGAATAAATAATGCACATCCATGGGAAGAAAATAGCAACAGAATAGAGAATTAAATGGTAATGCAAAGTAGGGTAAATGTACCTTGCACCAGAGTCAATCAGAGATATCTACTCGGCATCTAGGATTAGCTTTTTGAATGCTCACCTCGGTTTCCCAAGTACAATCTCTCGGATCTCCACTCCATTGCACTTTGACTAAGTGAACCTTCTTGTTCCTCAGCTCTTTGGTTTCTTTGCCGATAATCTTTAGCGGCTCTCGCCTCACAGCTAATTCTGGAGTAATTTCAATATCCTGCTGAGCTGCTTCTTCCACGATCAAGTCTGGATCATGAACGTGCTTTCGAAGTTGAGATATATGAAATACATCATGAACTCCAGGCAACCAATCTGGCAGTTTGACCCTATAAGCGAGAGTCCCAACCCGTTCCAGAATAGGAAACGGACCAATAAATTTAGGCGCTAACTTTCCAGTTTTACCGAACCGGATAACTCCTCTCATCGGCGATACTTTCAAATATACATAGTCGCCCACTTCGAAGGATATATCTCTTCTTCTTTTATCGGCATAGCTCTTTTGTCGGCTTTGAGCGGCGAGTAATCGCTTCTTAATAAAATCGACTTTGTCGGCAGCTTCTCGAATCATATCGGGACCCAACACAAGTCTATTCCCAGGCTCGACCCAACAAGCAGGAGATCGGCACGGCCTACCGTACAATGCTTTGAATGGCGACATTGTCAGACTCGCCTGGTAGCTGTTGTTATAAGAGAATTCAGCCAAATGCAGATGGTCTTCCCATGATCCACCGAAATCTAGAATACAAGCCCGCAATAGATCTTCTAAAATGCGATTCACCCTCTCAGTCTGACCGTCTGTCTGAGGATGATAAGCGGTGCTCATGTTTAACTTCGTTCCCAGTTCGACTTGAAATGCCTCCCAGAATTTACTAGTGAATATCGTATCTCTATCAATTACTATGCTGAGCGGCACTCCATGTAGTCTAACTATTTCCCTGAAGTATATCTGCGCCAGACTCTGAGCAGTTCTGTTTGATCTGACAGGTATAAAATGGCCGGTCTTCGTGAAACGATCTACGATCACCCAAATACTGTCATTTCCTTTTCTGGTCCTGGGCAGACCATCAATGAAATCCATAGAAATATGTTCCCACTTCCAGCCAGGAACTTCTAGTGGTTGCAATAGTCCAGCCAATTTCTGTTGGTCGCTTTTAACTAGCTGGCAAGTAGGGCATCGACTAACATATATCGAAACGTCTCTTTTCATAGCCTTCCACCAGAAAGTTCTTTTGAGATCGTTATACATTTTGGCCACACCAGGATGGATACTCAGCTTGGACTTGTGACACTCGTCTAACACTTCCCTTTTTAGCTCAGGAACGTCAGGAACACAAATCCTTCCTTTTAACCTCAAGGTCTCGTCGTTATCTATTTGAAAACACGAGGGTTCGCCTTTCTGAATCCTTTTGATCATATCTTTAATAAAGTTATCCTCCTTCTGAAGAATAGATATTTTGTCAATCAAGGAAGTTGTGATAATAAAGCTGGCGATCATTACGTTCTTTCTGCTTAACGCATCAGCCACGACATTGGCTTTTCCTGGAGTGTATATAATTTCAAAGTCATATGCTGCAAGAAACTCCAGCCAACGTTGCTGCCTCAGGTTCAAGTCCTTCTGAGTGAACAGATACTTTAATGACTGATGATCTGTAAACAGTTCAAATCTCTCGCCCAGAAGATAGTGTCTCCAGATTTTCAAAGAAAATATGATAGCCAATAACTCAAGATCATGAGTTACATAGTTTTTCTCGTGTGGCTTCAGTTGACGGCTAGCATAAGCAATTACTTGACCTCTTTGCATTAACACTGCGCCAAGGCCTTCTCTAGAAGCATCAGTCCAGACTTTTAAATCTTGGTTGCCATCGATGATGGTTAACACTGGAGCTGTCGTTAATCTTAACTTTAGCTCTTCGAAAGCCTCCTCACTCTCTTGAGTCCATTTGAATTTAGAATGCTTCTTTGTAAGCTTCGTTAAGTGACCAGATATCTTCGAAAAGTCTTTAACGAACTTTCGGTAATAGCTAGCCAATCCGAGAAAACTGCGGACTTCAGTGGGAGTACTGGGCTGTTTCCAATTTTGAATAGCCGTGATTTTACTTGGATCCACAGCGATTCCATCTTTCGATACTACATGGCCCAGAAATTTCACTTCATCTTGCCAGAATATACATTTGGAAAACTTGGCTTTCAATACATTCCTTCTGAGGATTTCTAACACTTGTTCCAGATGCTTTTCATGTTCGGCCTTTGATTTAGAGAAGATTAGAATATCATCAATAAAAACCAGAACAAATTTGTTCAATACTCCTCTGAATACTCTGTTCATTAGATCGACGAAATAAGCTGGAGCGTTACATAATCCGAACGGCATTACTAACCACTCATAGTATAAGTCGGGGCCTCTGAACGCTGTCATTGGAACACACTCTTCGGCAATTCGAAGTTGATGGAAACCTGTAGCTAGGTCCATTCATGAAAATACTTGTGCTCCATTTAATCGATCCAACAAATCATCAATCCGCGGCAATGGATATTTGTTCTTTATTGTCTGTTTGTTCAAATCATGATAATCCACACATAACCGTAGAGTACCATCAGATTTTGGGACAAATACCACTGCTGCACCCCAATCAGAGAAACTAGGCCTGATCAGACCTTTCCATACTAGCTGTCGTGTTTGGTTGTCTAATTCCTCCTTCTCTTTCAAGGACATTCTTCGAATAGCGTGAACTACCGGCCTTGCATTGGGAATTAAAGCAATCTTGAAATCTATTTCTCTTTGCGGAGGTAAGCGAACAACTTCTTCGAACACGTCCGCATAGTTCTTGATGACAGGAATGTCTTTGATGAGGTCAGGAATATTCTCCGTGACTTCAGGGATATTTTCTATTTGAGCTGGAGAAACATCGAGAGCTGCCCAGAAGTCTTTTCTATTAGCATTCTGACCTTCATAGGGAATGGTTATATAACTCCCGGATTTAATCTTAGCTCTAACAACTCTCTCGGCGCATCTAACCTCTGCTTCATATTTGGTTAACCAATCCAATCCCAAAATAAGATCGAATTCATCAAAGTTCATGACGACAAAGATAATAGGGAATTTATAGCAAGAAAAAGAGACGGGTACTGCACAAACCCAACTGAGATTGATGGACCCTCCAACTGGATTTCAGACAGTCATTGGCTCTTTGAGCTTCTTCAAATTCAAATCCAACTTCTTGACTGCACTCTTTGCAATAAAGCTTCGCGACGCGCCTGTGTCAAACAGTACTTTAACTGGAATGTTTTTGACATTGAGCGTGCCTTCTAAAACATCCGCCCTTTCTTGACTAGCTGAGGGCTCGGAAGTTTCTGCTACTTCATTTACCTGTACCGTTTCAGATTTCTGAGACAGCGGGCAGTTTTTCTTAATATGACCAGGTTGATGGCACTGCCGGCATTTCCTACTCTCTCGAGCCTTCCCACCGGATTTGAATCCACCCTTGCTTCGTTTCTTTAAGGGCCCACAATTTATCGACAAATGCCCCTTTTGATGGCAGTTATTGCATACGGCAGTTGTGACAGGTTCTTTTTCAGATCTAGCCCTTTTCCGATTTACTTTGGGCTTCTTACTGACCTCAGACACCGTACTGCCTTCAGGAATATCAGTTTCCAACTCTTTTATGTCGCTAGAACTGACTTCTTCTTCGTCGCATAACATTCCTTTCTTATGGAGATCTTCATACTGATAGGCCATATATATCATTTCAGAAAAAGGAAGCTTCACATGCCCCAATACTTTATTCTGGTATTTCCTTTGAAGTCCGTGAATAAATCTCAGATTTTTCCTCTTCGGATTTTGAATTAGGTGAGGGGCAAAGTGAGAAAGTTCATTGAATTTCTTATGATATTCTGGGATCGTCATGTCTCCTTGTATCAGATAAGAAAATTCATCGCATAACCGCTCTGTCGCTTCGGGAGGAGTAAATCTTTCTAAGAAAATCACTTTGAATCTGTCCCAGGTGATATCACCTTCTGGATTATCCTTAACAACAGAATCCCACCAGAACAAAGCTTCATCTTCGAGTGCCCAGGAGGCCAGTAATCTTTTCTGGTCATCCCTAAGCTTTAATGCTTCGAATATTTTCTCAACCGAACGAATCCAAGCTTGGGTTCTCATAATAGATTCTTCGCCCGAGAACGGCTTTCCACCCAGATTTCTATACTTCATGAATAGAGCTTCTATATCTGGGCTAGTATTACTTCTTCTGTTTCTGGCACTCATTTTCTAGTTCTTCTGCAAATAGCAGATCAAGTGTCAGGTCAACAGAAAAGATATTTCAAAATATAGAGACAAATACTTGAATGTAAATGTGTCTATCGAGGTGTTATTTGTTTCTGCTATTCATACTAGGATATTACTGATCCTATCTGTATGGAGTTACCCGTCCTAGAACACTACGGGTTCTATTTCTGACGAGTTCGTTCAAATGTTATATTCCAGAACTAAGCTTAACCAAAGCTCTGATACCACGTTGAGACGACCCGATTTCCCGTTCTCACGGAAACAAGGTTATCTTTGGAATATAACACAGAAACATATAATAGCAGAACAGAATTAAATAAATACACCAGAATGAACAACAAAATATACTGGATAAAAGTAATCATCAGAGTTACACAGTATACAGGATCTTACTTAGTACAAATACAGTTCAGCTATACATAAATGTCTACAGCGGAAATAAACAAAATATGTACAATAGGAGCTGAACAGCATAAAAAGAAATAAATGATAGAATCCATCTTCAGCTCCAGCTATCCAGAAAGAACCAGCTAAACCTGAATACAAGGCTGCCCGTGTAGAAAAAGGGGCACCCGAGTTTGAGAGTGAAACAAACTACGAGTCAGTCATGGGACTGGTATGAGAAATCCACTCAACACATATATAATTGGCTAATCACAGGACCACGCCACTTTCGTGGAACGGGTTTACTCCATTGGATTGCCAGTGCTTTAAAACAAATCTTTCTTTTAAACATCGCTATGCTTTTTATAAAAATGAAGCCGTTATAAGACTCAGTTCCCATCATACAATGCAACGCAAACCGGAGGATAGAGTTTTTACCTTATAACGGCCAAGATATGCTTGATACGAATAAAACAAAGGCATTTGATATTATTGCTAGTGTTTATATGTTTTGAAAACAATTTCAAATCATAACTATCAATCATAGACGACATTAATGCCCCATACCACTATGTCGCCATATATAGGTATACAATCAAAACCGCACGATGTCGTATTTGGAAATTGGTTTTCCGTCATGAACCAAGGCAAAAGATAGTCCTTACCGAATTCGAGACGCTCTAGCCCGTGTCCCAGGACCCAGACACAGGTGGGCCCTTGGATCGTCAGGGCCGGTCCACCGATGTGGATTAAAATTCCTGAACACTGCGTTTCTCCGCCCTTTGGGGCGTAAACGAGCCAACGAATGACTCCATCGGACCCGGATCGTCCGATCAAACCGAGGCGCCTCGCAACAGCAACAACCACATAGGTGAAAAGTATATAAATGTCAGGGCTGGTAGGTCACTGACACCACCCTAGCTAGAAAGAAACGCATGCCCTCCCTGATGTCCTCTCCCGTTTTAGGTTCAAACCGGGGTGTGAGGCTCGCGAATTCACGTTATACACAAAGCTACGCCACACGGGCGGTGCTTTGATCATCACCACAAGACTTTGCTTTTCAACAGAAGCCCTGATCACTGCATCTTAGCATGCCACACAGGCAATTCACACCGTGCAACTGATGGCTATCAATCACACAGAACAAATTCCAATGTCGGACACACAGTCCATTTACAAGTCCGTTCTGGGTCTGAACGAAACCGGAGGCACTAAATACCTCGCAAACCCATCGATCAACACGTACGTCTGAACGATCACCACTCATTATCCATATTTCGGGATGCCTCCCAATCAGGACCTCGGTTACCATCCAAACGAGGTGAAGATCTCCGGTCTTCGACCATCGTCTTCATCTTCGAATTTCAATCGTCGGTCGATTATTCGAAATGAGAATTAACTCGGCCTTTTCAAATAATTCACGTATATTTAGAATTTCAAATCGATTTATTTCAATGGTTAAATTATTCGACAACACCAATTGTGTTCTTTATATAGTTTTCACACCAAACACATTCAACCATCAAACATCACATAAATCAAGCAAATTCAGTTTATTTCCATTCCATATCGCTTACGATATTTTATAACTATTTATCGCTATTTTTATTTATTTTAAAATAGCCATTTTATTCAAAACGACGCTTCGGGCCATAAGGCGGCCGTGGCGCTGTTTTTCTTCAGATTTGATTTACACATATCTGAAAATCTAACCGTTGGATCTTCACAAAATTTACATCATTAGAAAGGTCTTTTCAAAACGAATCCAACGGTTCCAGTTTCGGGAAAATCCGACGGTCGGATCTCCCGGAACAATCGTTTGAATTTTCGATTTCAAAATACGAACTGCAGCGTCGTTATTCGATTAAATATATAATTATATTTATATATATATAAATATAATCGCTTCTGGCGCTGTTTTTCTTCATATTTGAATTAAACATTCCAGACAATACAACCGTTGGATTTCTACAAAGTTGGTGCCGTTGGGAAGATATTTCCAAGGCGTACCCGACGGTTGAGGTTTCGGGAAAATCCAATGGTCGGATTTCCCGCACTAGTCGTTTGAAATCACGGTTTCAAAATACGAACTGCACGGCTTCGTTTCGTTTTAATTTTATTTATATTTATATATTTATATAAATATAGTTCATTCAACTATTTCAATATCGTTTTCACTTCAATAATTTTTCTAACACCTTAAATTTTGGAAAAATTTCGCCATAACCTCCCCTGCACCGGGAGCGTCGGGAAATCACAAATAGCGTCCCGGTCCTTCTAATCTCAAAAAGAAAAAGAAAAAGCCAAGCGGCTAGCCAACAGGCTCAAAATCATCACCCAAACAAATCAGTAAATGTGTACCTATTTGTCGGGCACAAATTTTATTCCTCTTCTCTAGCCCCTTTGCTATAACCTGTTCAATGAATATGCATGTACATATATATACAGTCCATATCATTTTTCATTTTCTATTCAACTTCATATTTGATTTCTATTTGGTTTAAAAACACCATTCATTCTAACGCTACATAAATAGGTGCAAATCATTTCATTAGCTAATTAATGAATATTTCAACTCATATATGTTTATTTTGAACAAGTGGCTATTTTTAACACTTCACATTTCAACGATTTATGCATACAATAAAAATGTGATTTTTATTGTAAAACAATTCATTTCAACACTATTTTTTTCTATATAGTTCATATAGTCGATAAAAGGGGATTTTTATTATCAAACAATTTATTTCAAAATATGAATACCATTCAACACATGAATTTCTAAACAACGAATGAATATCAATTCAACACATGAATGTTTTCAATAGTTTCTATATATAGATAAAAATGTGATTTTTGTTATCGAACAATTTATTTCAAAATATGAATACCATTCAACACATGAATTGCTAAACAACGAATGAATATCAATTCAACACATGAATGTTTTCAATAGTTTCTATATATAGATAAAAATGTGATTTTTGTTATCGAACAATTTATTTCAAAATATGAATACCATTCAACACATGAATTGCTAAACAACGAATGAATATCAATTCAACACATGAATGTTTTCAATAGTTTCTATATATAGATAAAAATGTGATTTTTGTTATCGAACAATTTATTTCAAAATATGAATACCATTCAACACATGAATTGCTAAACAACGAATGAATATCAATTCAACACATGAATGTTTTCAATAGTTTTTATATATAGATAAAAATGTGATTTTTATTTTTTAAAACGCAAATACCATTCAACACATGAATTTCTAAACAACGAATGAATATCAATTCAACACATGAATGTTTTCTATTCAATGAATAAATATAGTTTAAGCATATGAAAACAATTCAAACACACAAATATTATTCAAAATTTCGGCAGCATAACGGCAGGGTAGTTACACCGGCACCGTCCCTAGTACGGCTCCTCGCTCTACCTTAAAACCTCGCGGTTTTTGACAATGGGAATCATGCATCTAGTTCGCACGCAGGCGGCATGTATATATTTATTTCATTTCCACAAACTAATCCTATGTGGTTTCAACCAAATATTTCACAACCAAAAACGGGTATTTTTCAACCACAATCAACCAATATCAATCACAAAACAATCCCAAACAATCATTCAATTTTCACAACAATTTCAACCAATAAATATCGTCCATGGTTTGTGGACGAGGGGCGTATATATATATATATATATATATTTATATATAGCAATTCACTTTTACTTCACACCTATATATATAAATTTTAAATCAGAAATCTCACCAATAGCTATCCAACTTCAAGACTCTTCTTAATAGAAATCTTCGCCAATTTGTCGCTTTCACCCGTATTCTCTGCATATGTAAAAATCGAATTTTTACGATGCTATTCAATATATAAAAATATGATTTTTACTTCGACTTTCAATATTTAAAAAATATGATTTTTACTTCGACTTTCAATATTTAAAAATATGATTTTTACTTCGACTTTCTATATATAAAAATATGATTTTTACTTCTCTTGAAAGTTCAAACCTTTCTTCCTATTTAAAGCTTTTACCTTTAAAACTAAATCAGTTTTTATTTTAAAAACAAAATCAGTTTTAACTTTATAAATTTCAGTTTTAAAAAATGCTTTTCAAATCTTTTAAAATCAGTTTTAAAAAAAGCTTTTCAAAACAATTTTTCAAACTTTAAAAAAAATCAGTTTTTCATCCCAGAAAAAAAAACAGTATTTTACAGAATTAAAAATAAAAAAAACATAGAAACACTTACCTGCGAGGGGGGGGGGGGGGCGACTCGCCTTCGTCGGCGGCAAGGCGGCAAGGCGGCGCTTCGGGGGGGGGGGGTTCGAAGTACGAGGGAGGGGGGGTTACGGTGAGGGCGGCGGCTTCGCTTCGGGGGGGGGGGGGAGATCGGAGGGCGGTGGGGGGTTCGGCGGTCGTGGGCTGTCAGGGGGGCGGTGGCGTCGAATCGATTTAGGTTTTTTTTTTTTCCTTTTGTTTTCTGATGAATGAAATATGATTGAACGGGGGGGGGGGGCCAGGAGGAAGAATAAAGGGAGGGAAATGATTTTTTTTTTTGTTTATTTATTATTTAATTATTTAATTTAGCAAAGAGTTGACTTTTACATATGACCTCGAAACGAGGCCCACCGCCTGCCGTCCATAGCGTTTTACCCCCATTCCGAACACAATGGGATATGTATCGCAAGCTGATTCGATTGTTACAATCAGTTTCCTTTTGAATTTTCATTTAAATCTCTATATTGAATTTTAAACGCACATTTCAAATTACCGGGGCCACATACTAACTAGAAAAATTCCAGAAAAATATTTTCTAGCTTTGTATTGACGATACGGTCCTAACAAAACTAGTTTCGACGAATTCTGAGACCGTTTGAAAAATGGTCAATTTCCATTCGATTAAAATCAACAGAAACTGGTCAAACGCGTTTTCCTTTGCCACGCTCACATATTGATTCGAAAAATTATGAAATTTGAAATCTAGCAATAACTTGACACTGCGGATCCAACAAAAGTGGTTTCGTCGAAATCCGAGGTCATCTGCAAAATGTCCATTTGTAAGGGCCTGAATTCCATAGCGACTATTCAGAATTTTCAACTGGACATATCTTTTGATTCCCGCTATCAAATTTCGATTGGTCGGATTCGTTAGAAAGATATTACCTAACAGATTTAAATATTTTTGGTTTCACTAAAATCCGGATTGTTTTGCACCCGGTACAGTCCGACAAAGTTTGAATTCAATTTTTGAAACTGCCACGCCATTTCAGGCCTTATTTATAATTATAGTTAATTATATTCGTTTTCAATCGTCGATTCAAACTTAGTTTTCATCGCCTTTATTTAAAATATTTATTTTAAATAATTAAAATCCATTATTTTAGCCAATTAAAAAAATTTAAATTGGTTCAGATTTTCTGGGTCGTTACAGTGTACAACCCAATCAAGATCATCAGTAATCACCCAAACGATATGAAGACCTCCGGTCTTCAACCACCGTCTTCATTCTCGACACTACGTCGAATCAGTTATTCAGAATGGGATAAACCCGGTCTTTCTGAATAACTCGCGTATATATATAATAAACAAGTGTTACACAAACACAACATACGCCTCATTCCAATTACGATTATTCTTTTATTCAAATATTCTTATATTTTGGGAAAGGTTCCCATTAATTTTATCAAAGATAAATTCTTTAAATTTATTCTTTAATCTTCCTTTGAATATCAATTCAAATTAGTTGGGATTAGCGAACCACACAGAAGTCTATTCTGAAATTTCAACTGGACATAACTTGGAGACTATTCTGAAATTTCAACTGGACATAACTTTTGATAACCGAGGTCGTTTGCAAAATTTCCATTTTTAAGGGCCAAAATTCAATAGCGACTATTCTGAAATTTCAACTGGACATAACTTTTGATTTCCGCTATGAAATTTTGATTTTACGGATTCGTTGGAAGGATATTTTCAATTAGATTCTAATATTTTTGGTTTCACAAAAATCTGGTTTATTTTGAATCCTGTACATTTATTTGAACTTTGAAATCGAATTTTCAAACTACCGCGCCATTTTTAATTCTTTTATAATTAAAAATAAATATTTATATTCAAATGACGATTCAAATAAATATATACATTCGAATTCTATTCAAAATAAATTTTGCGTCATTATTATTTAAAATAATTCATTTTAAATATTCAAAATTCACTAAAATTGCCAAAATAAAAAATTTAAATTGGCTCAGATTTCCGGGTTATTACAATTTGGATTATCGTAAGGTAAAAACTATTATTGTTTATGTGTGAATCGGTCTTATGATTATTCTTTCTTTTGAAAGGATTTCTAAAGTTAAACAAATGATTTGAGTTTACTCACACCAGTCACATGACCGACCCAGGGTTTATTTTGTTTTATTTTCTCTAAACTCTTGGGTGCCCAATTTTGTACGAGCAGTCAAGTAGTTGGGATTTTACAGATATACTTGGAGAGCTTGGAGAAGGAGGCTTCAGGATTATATAGCTATTGTTATTTCCACTGTGTTATAAGTGTTGTACTCTGAAAATGTTACTGTATACATATACTGATTTTATTCAAAAATATGTTATCTATTATATGTTGTTCGTTCCGCTGTGAGATTCATGTTACTCTGATGTTGTATGTTCTTCTTCTTCTTCTATTCTAAGTTTCTATCTTATCTATTCTCATCCTCTAATTTCTTTCATGGACTATTCGGTGTTTCCGATGCTTGATTAGTCGATATCATGTTTGGTGTCAATAACCAAGATCGCGAAAACCCTGAGTCGTTACAGTGGTATCAGAGCTTATGGTTAAGTAATTACCTTAGCACTGTGGCGTGACTCAGTAGAGATGGGGTTAGTAATACCCTAGATTGAGTTGAGTGTATATATACGAGTGAACGTATTTGTTATTCAATATAAAATGATTTTATATTGTGGAGCTTTGTTGGTTGGGTTGTTTATGGGTTCTGGTCGATCAGTTTGATCCACTGTATCGGTAGCGGTTTATAAACACTTGAATACGATGGACCGACACAGTATGGTTTGAAAAGAGGGTAAATGAAAATAATTTTACCCAAAGTATATTTTGATATAGAGAAGATATATATATTGAAATGATTATAATATATTGGATATATTGATTGTTATTATAATCGAGTAAGATTATAAATTAAATGGTTATGTAAATAACCAATCATAATTCATATAAGTTAAATATATGGAATCGGATAAATTAAATCTAAAATTAAGATCAGAATTGGAATTACAACTCTGGAAAGTTGAATAAGTGTTTATAAATGGATTGAATTGAATATATGAGAATTTTAAAATCCTGGGAGATTTTAAATTATTTTACAAGCATTGGGAATGGTATTTTGAAATATATTTTAAATTCAAAGTGTTTAAAGAATGGGTTTTGAAAGTGATATAGTATTGAACTCACTTCAATAGCTGGAAATAGATTCCAATGATGACCATGACATCATCGGTATTCATTTTTGAGTTGTAAGTGACGAATTACTTCCAAAGATATTGTTTTTGAATTTTTTTTGAGAAAAGCAAGTTGTTTTGAATTTCGAAAAGGGATATTTGATTTTTGAAAAACAAAGTTGTTTAAAAACTCCCAGAAATGGATTGCTTGAATTAAAAACAAATTTAAATGGAAATTTGTGAAACCGAGCTGGAATTGAATGAAAACCAATTAAGTGGAAATTGAATTGGATTAGAATGATATCAATAAAATTGGATTTGTGACATAGGAATCTGAAATGGTATTGAATTGATGAGTTAAGAATTTGAAAATCGAGAATGGAACTTTGATTTGAAATTGAATTTGGCTTGGATAAGCGAATGGTTGTGTTGAAGATAAAAATGGATTGGAGATTGATTGGGATGACGTTGGTATATGCTGAAGTGGTAGCATATGTAAAAGATTTAATGA
Organism: Allium sativum; assembly: GCA_030737875.1. Lineage (NCBI taxonomy): Eukaryota > Viridiplantae > Streptophyta > Magnoliopsida > Asparagales > Amaryllidaceae > Allium > Allium sativum. Next base: position 423,223,641 of record CM060922.1, read on the forward strand.
TATGCCCGACAAAAAGGTACAAGTTTATATTTCTATTGGATCGGAGATTTATGAGTCGAATTGGCAAGCCGATTAGCTGTTTGATTTTCTTTTGGGATGGAGAAGGCCCAGAGAGGTGAGTTGTAGTTGTACCGATTGAGCCATACAAAGGAGGTGCTGGCGAAATTTTTCAAAAATTTCGGGTGTTAGAAAAATTTCAGGATTTTTGAAATTTTTTGTTGATAAGAATTAGTTAATATTTTAATTAAAATAAAGTGATTCAGTGAAACTGGAATTAAAGAAGTAAACAAATAATTTTTTAACCAGTCAATAGGGTTTGTTTTATACATTAGTAATTTCAAGGACGAAATTATTTTAAGAGGGGAAGAATGTAATGTCCCGTATATTTACAGTATAATAATTAATTTATTTAATTATTTATATAGTGATTTAGAGAGTTAAATGGTGGTTTAATTAAATAACTTTGAATATTTAATTAATATAATAATTAAATAATATATTTAATTTCTGAAATAGTTAGAAATAGTAAATTGACAATATATTGTGAACTGGACAATTTAAAATATTTAATTCAGCTTAGAACTGAATTAGAATAACATATATTTAAATAACGACAGTTGAACGTATAATTTATATTATAATTAAAATTTAGCTCGAAATGGCGCGGCAGTTCGCAGTTTGGCGATTCGAACTTCAATTGAATATACAGGGTCCGTTTTAAATTGGATTTCTGTAAAACAAGAAACATTAGGAGCTGGTGAAGTATATTTTTCTAGTGGAAGAGAAAAATCGGGATTTCGTCATGTAGATTTTGAGTTATGTCCAAATCAAATTTTAGAAAAGTCGTTATGGAAATCCTGTATAATTTATAATGATTTATTTAAATTATAAATGGATTTTTCAATATAAATCGAATATCGATATAACTGGGAACTTTGAAATATCGAGTTATAAATCCCGATATATATATATATATATATATATATTCTGGAGCTGTATGATATTTAATGTGAAAATATATACGATAATATTTATTTTTAAATATTAAATTTAATTATTTTTAAATATATCAATATTTAAAAGGGTTTATTTAGAGCTTTAAAAATAGCCAGTTTTGCAAACGACCTTCGTTTTCGACGAAACTAATTGTGTTGGATCCGCAATGTCAAACTCTAGTTGTATGTCTGTTTTAATGATTTTTGAATACAATATGTGATCGTAGGATTTTTTTTAGTGATAAATGAGAAAATAATGAATAGTAAAATATCTAAAACCAATCCCTATATAATACATTAAAAATCTCCCTAAACCTAATGCCATGCGAGTTCATCACTTCAGTCGCCAGTGTTCATTTTTGGAAAACATTTCGTGAGCTCCTAAAATCAAAAAAACAAACGTGGACATTCCTACTCCTCCAATTCCTCTTCTAGTCAAAACAAAGGCCACCACACCTCTTCACAGCAAATCCGATTGTTCATAAATCCACCACAATTCGAATCAAATACCAAAAATTGTGAACTCTTCAAAATGCTATAAAATGGAAATAAAATTCCTAAATTAGTAAAACATATATTTTTGAGTTCCTCAGAAGACCAGCTCCATTCTCATGTGATTTTTTTTTCCAAGTGCGATCCAATCTTTGTCGAGCTCGAAAGAAGGCAGTAAGACTAGGGTTAGGGAGTTCGACTTTTTGGAGCATCAACGCACAGTTTGGAGTTTATTTTTAGGTTCAGCGAAGTATTTCTCACTCAAGTGTAAAGTTGGGGAAGGATTGATGGAAGAAGTTTTCGCAGTCTATCCGGGACGACGGTTTTGGGAGTGACGACAAAATTGCGAAGGAGGGTGCGTGAGCATCAAGAGGGGGTTGGGTGCATGCAGACTGAGAAGTGGAGGATGTAGGTGGTTTTATCGTTGGGATTAAGTGAGAAAACAAGGGGTGAGGCATGGAAGAGATACAAAAGGGATGCGTGGATTTACTGAAGCAAGGAGGAGCGGGCTTCAGAGCTTTAGGGGAATAAGGCTGATTCAGGCGAAATTATAGGAAGCAGGGTCGGGTTCTTTAAGTTGCAAATGGGCTCAAGAAAAGGTTATGGCCCAATAACAAAATAAATTACAGTTTATTTAAATTAAATAGTGTATTAAGTTGTATAAAGCATAACTTTGTCATACGTAAACGAAATTCAGAAAACTCAGAACCGATAGGATCGTATGGACGACGACAACACCATGGAACTGACTGGGAGTGAATCAGAACTCTTTACAATTTATAGCAAAATAAATGGTCCTTCTGAATCAAGTGATGGTTATCATTATCAACGATGATCGTCCAATGTGAGTAAAACTCACCAACTCTGAACAGTTTCTATAACGTATCTTTAGAACTAATAATTATCTGTTGATTGCTGTGTGTTAACTATTTGGTTGAATTGCTTATGTATTGGTTGAAATTATTGATAACGATATATATATATATATATATATATATATAAATCGTTAACCTAATATTGATTCTATTTAGCAGAATATTTCATATTGAAATGAAATCGATGTTAATTATATTGTTTAACATCTGTGATGCAGGGAAACAGGTTGGAGGAATCCACTAGATTCCTTAATATTTATAATATTGTTCTGTTCATATATTGTAATATATGATGTGATATATAATCTGTTGTCGATTATGTATGTTTGAATGATTTCGATCATTGTTATTTGGCATTTTTAATACCATAAGAAATACTGGTATATAGAAAAGGGGATTTTCAAAGTGTATTTTGGAAATAATTTAATTATATAAAATCAATGGATTTTATATATAAAAGGAAAAGGATTTTTTATAAAAGAAAAGAATGTTAAATAAATAGAATTTTATAAAAGGAATATTTACTTGTTAAATAAATCGAATTAAAATGGAATATTTATTTAAGAAACAAATAGAAGTATAAAATGATTATTTATTTATAAAAATAAATAGAATAAATACAAATCGAAAATATTTGTAAAACAAATAGAAAGGGAAATATTTGTAATACATTTACAAATAGAATGGAAAAAGCAATTATTTATTTAGAAAACAAATAAAAATAAAAAGGGAATTATTTGATAAATAAATGGAGTTAAAAGGAAAAATTTATTTAGAAAATAAATAAAGTTATAAAAGGAAATATTTAGGAAATTAGTAGAATTATAAAAAGGGAATTATATATTAAGACTAGGATTAGACCCGTGCTTTGCACACAGGTGTAACATGATGTTGAATAAGGGATTAAATCTAATATTTTTTCGAAATGAAAATATTAAAGGAATTTGGATTTTGAAATAGGAATTTAGATGGAATTACTAAAATTAGAAACTTCATAAAAATTAGTTGAGTTGAATAACTTTCTAAGTATCGATCTAATATTGGTTTCGGCCTTCGGGGTTTATACTTAGGAAGTTGTTCTCTTACTAGTTTACAGTTAGAGACTGATAGATGTGGGAGGATAGAGATGCGTGAATAATGGATGGAAATGTTTTCCAATGTTAATAAATATATTTTCTGGATATAGAAAATAAGGAAATATGAATATATATATATATATATATGATCGATTAATAGAAATTCCAATTGGAAATAAGATTGTTGTAACGACCCGCATTCTACGCATCGAAGGATCGTAGAATATTTCTTTCTTTCACATACGAAGTCATATGGTCATGTAACTTTGGGATACGACTATTGGGGTCATTTCCCATGTTCATAATTTTTGATGATTTTTAAATGACCGTTTTGCCCCTAGCAGATCTTGCTTTAGCAATAACTTTTTATTGGAAAGGAGTGTTGACCTGAAATCACTTCCATTGGCTTCGGATGATGGTTTACCTTTCCGTGGAGTGGTCACATGTGAAAAACGGACTTACTGTTTGGGAAATATGGTTGAAATAAGGTTTGGAAGGTGAAAAACTGCTTAACCGGGCCAAATAGGGTGATTAGTGAATGGGCCCATAACCCATTTCGAGATTAGGTTTATGGGGAGGCTGAAATGAGTTAGGTTTTCATTCTATTTCAGTTTTCTAGCCGCCACTTACCTCTTAGAAACCATAACAATGGCCTCCAACCTCTAAAACACCTCCAAATCACTTTCTGGTCAAGGATTAAGCTTAGCAACATCAAATCAAGGCAGATTAGCACAAGAATCAAGGTAGAACTGCTGTGTTGTATTGGTATTCGCGCCCAAACAGTAGAGTTTCAGTTCTAAAGGTTTTATTTGTGGCTAAGGTGATTGATTTGCATAGTTTTGCACTAATTATGGTTAATTAAGGGTAATTAGTGAAGATTAACGAAATTAGACATGATAAAATTCTGGAAAAAAATTTATAAAATTTGAAATAATGTTTTAGACCTCTATTAAAAATTTGGATTATTTTGGTTAAGTTTTACTTATCCTATCATTAGTTTTGCTGAAACATGCTTAAGGGAAAATATGGGGTTTTGGCTATGTTTGATATGCTTTAACTTATCAAATTGATGTTTTGGTGCTTATAGTCATTTCTACATGTTGCTATGACTGTATGGTATGCTTTGTGGTTGATTAGAATAATTAGATTGGTCGAAAACGCCGTCGAATGGCGTAAAACAGGTTGTTGGAAGTTCGCAGAAAACTATGTAGGAAACCGGATCTGATCGCCCCTACCCGAACCGACCCGGATGCTTATCCCCGAACCGATCGTGTAGCTGGGAAGCCCGAAGCTCGTGAACTAATAGCCAAGGAGTCCTCCGAACCGCTCCGCCTCTCGTGGCATGTACCACCCCGACCCGACCCGTATGGCCACCTCCGAACCTAACCGATGCACGACGATTGGACTTGAAGAACCCAACCCGATCCGCTAGGAGGTGATGACGACCGATCCGAACCGCCACGAGATGAAGGTCACGAACTGAACTAGGGAAGCACGATCTGAACCCAATGAGAGTATGATCCGAAGCAAAGCAAAAGGGGGGAAACCGAGCCGATCCGGGAAAGAAGACCAATAACCCGAGATGCAAAGATAGTCCAAGTAAGAAGTTTATACTCAGGATCCAGATGGGAACCAAGGAGTGAATTTCATGATTGGGCTTTGTTGCGGGATGTGTGCTAAGGAGTTGTCGATGTCTATAACTTTGGATCACTATGTATGGGTGGTACGTGAACGGATTCAGGGCCACAGCGGCCTAGGTACGACAAAAAGGACTATAGACCAATGAAGTGGGGTCATTTGTAAAGATTTAGTCATGACTCCATGTGGTAAGCTTCGTGTTAGCAGTAGTTATACAAGTCGAAATCCGTCATTACCTGGATGGGTCTAGTGATTGACAGTGGTGGACATCGTATACTTTACGCACTGAGTGAGAGATGTAAGGATGGTTGTTGTGTTTGATTGTTTGCCTTCATTATGACATGCACACCCTCACCCCCTATTCTATACATTGTATGTTAGTGGCACCTCAGAGTATTGTACAGTATGTAGCGCTAACTCTTTGGTTGCAGGTCCAGGTTCAGGTATGGTTTAATAAACCTGTTATTGTTCTGTTTAGCTGCTTATCTCTCATACCAAACTTTTTTCTGTCCCAGAGTTTTCTGTCTCTTCTTATTACTCCTGGTGCTCTCTCGAGCAGACTAGAGACATGTTAGGTGGTATGCACGAGTAGCTGTACCGGAGACGAGCAGGAGGCTTCCACGTATGATAGATATATATAGACATTCTCCCTTTGTTGCTGCGGTCACTACTTTGGGCACTAGTGGTGTACCTTTCTTTCTTTTGTTTAGAGACAGTAATTTGGAAAGTTGTAATAAGCTGTGTTTGGATTTCCGCTACTCTGATGATGATATTGAAGTTGGTTTTAGTTATCAGCTTATGCACTATCTCACCTATTTTATGTCAAGTACATTATTATTATATTTTGTTCCATGCGCTGTGAGACATTCTACAGGATTTTCAATTAGTTCACTCTCTTCTTTCCTCTCTTTGGCGACCGTTCCGTGCTAGTCGGGCATGTGTACAACGCACTTTCGGAGGAAATGCCGGCTAGTGCAGAGCGGGCCGTCACACTTGGTATCAAAGCTCTAGGTTGCGTAGTTAATATAGGGAAAGACACCAGGAGAGATAATATGTATATGAGAGGCGTATTTGTGATTATTTTGGTTTTCAAAAGCTATATATATACTATTAGTATAGCTAAGGATGAAGTCGCACTGCACTAGCACCACTATAGAGATGGTTAATCGTTTTCTCTTTACAAATTGAACGATGAGCCGATACGTAAGAGGTGCCGGTAGAGGAGCCAATAATGGCAATGCTGCTGACATGAGGACGATGTTTACTGACCTCATGAGGGAGATGTTTAGGGATGTGCAGAGGGCAACTCCCAATGCTGATAATGGTGGTGGTCCAATAGTGCAGGCGCCTAGGGCCGATTTCGCCAAGTTGAATAAGGATTATACAAGTCTTGGTGGGAAGCCGTTCCACGGAACGGAGTCGGCTATAGATGTTTAGGATTGGTTGGATAGCTGCGAGCGTATCTTTGAAGATTTGGGTATCGAGGATGCGATGAAGAGAAGGCTAGCATCTCTTCAGCTGCAAGGACGGGCAATGAATTGGTGGAATGCTATAAAGGCAGCTACTCCCGAGGATCAGATTACTTGGGAGTAGTTTGAGGTTCGCTTTAGCAATAAGTTCATCCCAGATGCTCAGAAGTCAGTGCTGTTTAATAAATTCTTAGAGCTCAAGCAGAATGGCAGAGCTGTCTCGGAGTATATTTCAGAATTCGATACTTTATCGAAGTATGGACTATCCCTCATTGACACTTTCGAGAAGAAAGAATGAGAAGTTCATAACTGGCTTGGATCAGTACTTGGAGGAAAGTCTTATTAACCACATCGATGAAACGTTTGAATCGATTGTGGGGAAAGCATTGAGGTCAGAGAGTCTTTACCCTAAGCCGAAGACTGAGGTTGCATCTGCAGAGGAGCCAAAGTCGAGAGCGAGTGGTGGAGGCAAGAGTGGTTCTCAGAATAAGAGGAGGCAGAACAAGAATAAGGATGGCCAGAAAAAGAATAAGAAAGATGTTGAGTGCTTCAGCTGTGGTAAGAAGGGCCATTATGCTAGTAATTATCGGGCCAAGGCAGCGGATAGGAAGTGCTTCAACTGTGGCCAAGTGGGACATCATAAGGACAAGTGTCCGCAACCCCCTAAAAAAGCAGATGGTAAAAGCATATGCCCTTAATGTTGTTCCTTCTTCGTCGAATGCCCCAACTACGGAGGAGAAAGGAAAGAATGTTGTTATTCAAGGTATGCTTTCTGTTTATGATGTTCCTGTTAGAGTTTTGTTTGATACCGGAGCTTCCAGTTCTTTCATATCTAGTGACCTGGTAGATAGGTTGGGATTTGAGCCCGAGATTGTCGATAGACCTTTAGTAGCGACGAACCGATTGGTGGTTCGACTAACCGTAGCATGATTTGTTGTAATGTGGTCTTATCGAGTCATGGGTGTATGTTTGTTTGTGATTGCTTTGTTTTGGGCTTTACTGGGTTTAGCTTTATTTTGGGAGTCGATTGGCTCCAAAGATACGGGGTGGTGGTAGACTGTGAGGGCTTTTTGGTGATAGCTAGAGAGGATGATGAGCAGAGGGTAGTGTTTGGTGGTCTACCTAGTGATGGGGGTAATGGCTAGTTTTCTAAATTCCCTCGACATCCCGCATGGTGAGTCATCAGGTTTGCCCGTGGTTGGCCAGTATCCGGACGTCTTCGAGGAAGTGACCTGGCTTCCACCACACCAAGAGATTGAGTTCCGTATTGATTTAGTGAAAAATGCCAGACCTATAGTGATGCCACTTCGTCGTATAGCACCAAGGGAGCAGCGAGAGCTCGGGGTGCAAGTCAGCGATCTTCTTAAGAAGGGATTTATCAGAAGGAGTGTTTCTGAATGGGGAGCACCAGTTGTGTTTGCTACCAAGGCGGATGGTTCCTTTCGCTTGTGTGTAGACTACCGCGAGTTGAATAAAGTGACGAGGAAGAATAAGTATCCTCTACCGCGGATAGATGATTTGTTTGATCAGTTGAGTGGTGCGAGAGTATTCTCTCAGTTGGATCTCGTGACAGGTTTTCATCAGCTTAGAGTGGAAGCTGAGAGTATAGCTAAAACGGCATTTCGGACGCCATCTGGATTTTATGAGTGGTTCGTCATGCCATTCAGGCTGACCAATGCCCCAGCATACTTTGTGGATCTTATGAATAGGGTATTCTGAGATCAGTTGAATAAGTTTGTTCTTGTGTTCGTGGACGATATACTTGTTTATTCGAGGACAGAGCAAGAGCACAAGGAACATTTGAGGAAAGTAATGGAGGTGTTGAGAAAACACCAATTGAAAGCAAAGTTTTCTAAGTGTTACTTCTGGAGGAGGGAAGTGAGATTCTTGGGCCATGTTGTTTCAGAGAATGGTATTGTCGTGGACCCTGCTAAGGTGGCTACGGTACAAGATTGGTCTACGCCCAAGAATGCAACAGACATAAGAAGTTTCTTGGGGTTAGCTGGATATTATCGAAAGTTTATCCAAGACTTCTCCAGGATAGCAGCACCGTTGACCCAGTTGACCAAGGAGAATCAAGCCTTCGTCTGGGACGAAAGGTGCAAGAATGCATTCAAGAGCCTAAAGGAAAAGTTGACATGTGCACTAGTGTTAGTCATCCCTAAGGGGAATGAAGGAATGACAGTATATATGGATGCATGTGGTACCAGACTAGGTGCTGTATTGATGCAAGGAGGTAGGGTTGTAGCTTATGCAAGTCGGCAACTGAAACCTCATGAGAAAAGATACCCTACCCATGATTTGGAATTGGCAGCGATCGTGTTTGCATTGAAGATGTGGAGACATTACCTCTTGGGAGAAAGATTAGAGTTGTTTACCGATCATAAATCATTAAAGTATCTTTTCTCTCAAAAGGATATAAATCTCCGACAACAAAGGTGGTTAGAATTCTTAGCTTCCTATGATTTCAACATCGCATATACACCAGGAAAGGGCAATGCGGTGGCTGATGCATTGAGTAGGAGACATGCCAGTTTAGGGGCTATGTTTCTAGAATGGAAGCAACTGGAGTACATCGCTGTGTATGATTTCAGACCAAAGTGTGAATTGGATCCAGAAATGTTAGCAAGTTTGACGATCAGACCCACTTTGATTAAGCGGATTGGTTCCAGTCAGAGGGACGATCCTAATCTATTGGAAATCAACTTAAAGTTAAAGATGGGAATCGACGGAGAGATGAACAAGTATGGGCTTGATCGAGATGGATGGCTTAGAAAGAATAGAAGACTAGTTGTACCCAAGTGTCAATGGATTGAGAGATGAAGTGCTTAGAGAATGTAATCACTTAAAACTGACTATACACCCCGATGGTAACAAGATGTACCGAGACATGAAGCAGACCTACTACTGGGAAGGGATGAAAACAGACATTGGGAAGTTTATATCCAAATGCATGAACTGCCAGATAGTTAAAGCTGAGCAAAAGAAGCCTAGTGGTTTGCTACAACCATTAGAAATTCCAGAATGGAAATGGGAACAAGTGTCAATGGATTTCATTGATGGGTTACCAAGGACTAGATCGGGCAATGATAGCATTTGGGTGATTGTGGACCGATTGACTAAGAGTGCAAGGTTTATACCCGTCAAGTCAAATAGGACGGCAGCTAAGTTAGCGGAACTGTATATAAAGTGGGTAGTGAGATTTCATGGAATACCCAAAGGCATTGTGAGTGACAGAGAACCGTTGTTCACTAGTGGATTTTGGAAGAGCTTATAAGAGGCATTAGGATCAGAACTACATCTTAGTACCGCGTATCATCCTCAAACTGACGGACAAACAGAGAGGGTGAATCGAGTGTTAGAAGACCTCTTGATAGCTTGTGTATTGGATTTTGGTGGATCATGGGATGACCATTTGCATCTAGTAGAGTTTGCATATAATAATAGTTATCAATCCAGTATTGGTATGGCTCCGTTTGAAGCTTTGTACGGAAGACCGTGCAACTCACCGTCATGTTGGTTAGAAACTGGTGAGAAGTTTGTGCTTGGACCAGATGTGATAAGAGAAACTTCAGCTAAGATTAAAGTTATCCAACAGTGAATGAAGGCTACCTAAGATAGGCAGAAGATTTATGCTGATAAGAGGAGAAGAGAATTAAAGTTCTCCATTGGCAACTTGGTGTTTGTCAAGATTTCTCCGTTGAAGAGCGTGATACAATTTGGCAGGAGAGGCAAGTTAGCACCAAGATTTGTTGGTCCATTCCCAGTTCTTGAGCAAATTGGGAATTTGGCATACAAAGTTGAATTACCAGACAAGATGGCAGGAGTTCACAACGTATTTCATGTTTCCCAGTTAAGGAAATTCGTACACGACCCAAATGTGACTATTTCACCTGATCAGTTGGATGATATCGAAGTTGAACCCGAGGCGGTTGGGAACCGCAAGCCTATGCTTATTGTTGGGAATGATACGAAGCAACTTCGAAGGAAAGCAGTGAAGTTAGTCAAAGTTCAGTGGGGCGAGAATGAGAATGACTGTACTTGGGAGACAGAGGAGAGCATTAGGAAGACGTATCCAGAACTCTTCGCCTGGTAAGATTTTAACTCCGATTTAGTCTTTCTGCATGCTAGGATAGGCTTGTTTGTTTGTTTTGCATGTTTGATTATTGTATGTGGCTGGTAGGTATGCGGGATCCTTTGTATGTTTTGGGTTAAGGAATTTCGGGGACGAAATTTCTTAAGGGGGTAGAGTGTAACGACCCGCATTCTATGCATCGAAGGACCATAGAATATTTTTTCTTTCACATACAAACTCGTATGGTCATGTAATTTTGGAAGACTACTATTGGGTCATTTCCCATGTTCATGATTTCTGCCGATTTTTAAATGACCATTTTGCCCCTAGTTGATCTTGTTTTGGCCATAACTTTTGATTGGAAAGGAGTTTTGACCTGAAACCACTTCCATTAGCTTCGGATGATGGTTTACCTTTCTGTAGAGTGGTCACATGTGAAAAACGGACTTATCGTTTGGGAAATATGGTTGAAATAAGATTTGGAAGGTGAAAAACTGCTTAACCGGGCCAAATAGGGTGATTAGTGAATGGGCTCATAACCCATTTCGGGATTAGGTTTATGGGGAGGCTGAAATGAGTTAGGTTTTCATTCGATTTCAGTTTTCTAGCTGCCACTTACCTCTTAGAAACCCTAACAATGGCCTCCAACCTCTAAAACACCTCCAAATCACTTTCTAATCAAGGATTAAGCTTAGCAACATCAAATCAAGGCGGATTAGCACAAGAATCGAGGTAGAGCTGCTGTGTTGCATTGGTATTCGCGCCCAAACAATAGAGTTTCAGATCTAAAAGTTTTATTTGTGGCTAAGGTGAGTGATTTGCATAGTTTTGCACTAATTACGGTTAATTAAGGGTAATTAGTGAAGATTAACGAAATTAGACATGATAAAATTCTAGAAATATATTTATAAAATTCAAAATGACGTTTTAGACCTCTGTTAGAAATTTGGGTTAATTTGGTTAAGTTTTACTAATCCTATCATTAGTTTTGCTGAAACATGCTTAAGGAAAAATATGGGGTTTTGGCTATGTTTGATCCGTTTTAAATTATCAAATTGATGTTTTGGTGTTTATAGTCGTTTCTACATGTTGCTATGGCTGTATGGTATCCTTTGTGGTTGATTATAATAGTTAGATTGGTCGAAAACGCCGTCGAATGGCGTAAAATAGGTTGCTGGAAGTTCGTAGAAAACTGTGCAGGAAACCAGATCGGATCGCCCCTACCCAAACCGACCCGGATGCTCATCCCCGAACCGATGGTGTAGTTGTGAAGCCTGGGGCTCGTGAACTGATAGCCGAGGAGTCCTCCGAACTGCTCTGCCTCTCGTGGCATGTACCACCCCGACCCGACCCGTATGGCCACCTCCGAACCGAATCGATGTATGGCGATTGGACTTGAAGAACCCGGCCCGATCCGCCAGGAGGTGATGACGACCGATCTGAACCGCCACGAGATGAAGGTCATGAACTGAACTGGGGAAGCACGATCCGAACCTAATGAGAGTATGATCTGAAGTAAAGCAAAAGTGGGGAAACCGAACTGATCCGGGAAAGAAGACTAATAACCCAAGATGCAAAGGTAGTCCAAGTAAGAAGTTTATACTCAGGATCCAGATGGGAACCAACGAGTGAATTTCATGATTGGGCTTTGTTGTGAGACGTGTGCTAAGGAGTTATCGATGTCTGTAACTTTGGATCACTATGTATGGGAGGTACGTGAACGGATTCAGGGCCACAGTGGCCTAGGTATGACTAAAAGGGCTATAGACTAATGAAGTGGGGGCGAGTTGTAAAGATTTAGTCATGACTCCATGAGGTAAGCTTGGTGTTAGCAGTAGTTGTACAAGTCGAACTCCGTCATTACCTAGATGGGTCTAGTGATTGACAGTGGTGGACATCGTATACTTTACGCACTGAGTGAGAGATGTAAGGATGGTTGCCGTGTTTGATTGTTTTCCTTCATTATGACTTGCACACCCTCACCCCCTATTCTTTACACTGTATGTTAGTGGCACCTCAGAGTATTATACAGTATGCAGTGCTAACTCTTTGGTTGCAGGTCCAGGTTCAGGTATGGTTTAGTGTACCTGTTATTGTTCTATTTAGCTTCTTATCACTCATACCAGACTTTTTGTCTGACCTAGAGTTTTATGCCTCTTCTTATTACTCTGGGTGCTCTCTCGAGCAGACTAGAGACAAGTTAGGTGGTATGCATGAGTAGCTGTACCGGAGACGAGCAGGAGGCTTCCACGTATGATAGATATATATAGGCATTCTCCCTGTGTTGTTGCGGTCACTACTTTGGGCATTAGTGGTGTACCTTTCTTTCTTTTGTTTAGAGACAATAATTTGGAAAGTTGTAATAAGCTGTGTTTGGATTTCCGCTACTCTGATGATGATGTTGAAGTTGGTTTTAGTTATCAGCTTATGCGCTGTCTCACCTGTTTTATGTCAAGTACATTATTATTATATTTTGTTCCATGCGCTGTGAGACATTCTACAGGGTTTTCGATTAGTTCACTCTCTTCTTTCCTTTCTTTGGTGACCATTCCGTGCTAGTCGGGCTTGTGTACAGCGCACTTTCGGAGAAAATGCCGGCTGGTGCGGGGCGGGCCATCACAATTGTTGTTTGCACAAGTGTTTTCATTTGATAGTTAAATCACCGACTATCAAAGTTTTTGACCATTTTAACGTTGTTAATATGGAGAGACCGGTTGGATTATTATCCGAAGAACCACTCTGTATTGGCATAAGCGTTGCAAACCAAGTATGCTGAATATATTGAAGACGGAGTAAAGTGCAAGGGTTGTTGTATAAATCCTAGGTAGAGATTTGCTAGGATGGATGTATGGAATAGTGCCTTCGGTTCGTCTATTCCCAGGACAACTTGAATGGACGAATGTCTGATAGAGTATATCTGATAGATCGCGTAAGTTGATCGTTTCATACGTATTTACGTTGGTGGCGGAGGAATTCATTTCTTTTAGCTTATACCCATGGTATTTTTAGGGAAATCAATTTGTGATTTGACGGGTATGATGATATGGCATTCAAAGTAAATGAAGACGTGATCTGTATACAGATACATTATAACCTCAAGCCTCATCAACTAGGAAATGACAGAAATCGGGCAGGCAGCATAGCTAATTAGGCCGCACCCAATTAGGGTATATTGTCATCATCTAGAGAATATTCATTTATTACTTCTTTCAGTTCTGTATATCTTGGGAATGGTTATGTTGGAATACTAACCGAGGGGTGGCAATATATTCGATACATTCAAGAGAAATGAATGGTCGGTTATGTTTGGCCGAGTTGCAAGATGTTCTTGTTGAACTCCAGCGTATCGCTTCTAGAGTACACTGAGCGGAAGGTGGATCCATACCTTTTCATAGTTGGAATCCATTCCCCAAATAAGAGCCCGCGGTTTGATTGTATATTATATATGTAGAACATTAGATGCAAGTGTTTCTACTACATTGATATTACTTGTGTTAGACATTATTATAATATCATAATAATATTGTTTTATCAATGATTTGGGTTATCGTAAGGTAAAATCCATCCGTGCTTATGTGTGGATCGGTCTTACGATTATTCTTTCTTTTGAAAGGATTTTTAAAGTTAAACAAATGATTTGAGTTTACTCACACCAGTCACATGACTGACCTAGAGCTTATTTTGTTGTATTTTCCCTAAACTCTTGGGTGCCCAATTTTGTACCTGCAGTCAAGTTGTCCGAATTTTACAGATATACTTGGAGAGCTTGGAGCAGGAGGCTTCAGGATTATATAGCTATTGTTATTTTCGCTACGTTGTAAGTGTTGTACTCTGAAAATGTTACTGTATACATATACTGATTTTATTCAAAGATATGTTATCTATTATATGATGTTCGTTCTGCTGTGAGATTCGTGTTACTCTGATGTTGTATGTTTTTCTTCTTCTTCTTCTATTCTAAGTTTCTATCTTATCTATTCTCCCCCTCTAATTTCTTTCATGGACTATACGGTATATCCGATGCTTGATTAGTCGATATCGTGTTTGGTGTCGATAATCAGGATCGCGAAAACCCTGGGTCGTTACACAAATACTTATCTAGACGAAGAAGTCGAAGACCGTGGATCTTCATAAACCGGAAGGATTACTTAAAATCTCCGGATTTTTGACAGAGTATTTCCAAAGTGGTTGCTTATGTTGATTTCTTCAAACATACCATAGTTAGGTCGCTCCCAACCAGGGTATTTTTATGTACGTCAATTAGTGATTTCTAGCGGATCTGATGATGTGGCATTCAAATTGAATGGTGGTGTGCTATCTTAAAAAGGAAAATTCTAACCTCAAGCCACACAACCGACAAATGATAAAAATCGGGCAGGCAGAATGGCTAATGGATCGCTCCAATTAGGGTGTATAATCACATATCTAGAGAAATTCCATTTTCTTCTTTAATTTATTTCGATGCTATCCCTTTCGGGAAACGGTTGCTGATACTAACCGTTGGTGATATACATTCGATACACCCAAGCGAAATGTGTAACAACCCGGGTTTTCGCGATCCTGGTCATCGACATAAACTCAATGTCGACTATCCAAGCATTGGGAATACCAGATAGTAAATGAAAGAAGTTAGAGGGTGAGAATAAATAAGGCAGAAAAAATAGAATAGAAGAAGAAGAACACAACCAGACAAAATCAGAGTAACACGAATCTCACAGTGGAATGAATAAAATATAACATAACTTTGAAATAAAACTAGTATATGTATACGATAGCATTTATCAGAGTACAACACTTACAAACTAGCGGAAATAAACAATTGCTATAAAATCCTGAAGCCTCCTGCTCCAAGCTCTGAGTATCTGTAAAATCCTGACTACCTAACTGCCCGTACAAATTTGGGCCCCTAAGAGTTTAGGGAAAACAAAACAAAATAAACGTCGGGTCAGTCATGGGATCGGTATGAATAAACAATTTAAAATAGTTTGAGAAAATAAACGATATCTCATAAGACCACGCCGTATAACATGGGACGGGTTTTTTCCTTATGAGAATCCAAAACACTTGATTTAACATTTAAAAAATCCTTTGGCAAGAACGATAATCTTTATATCAAAACTCTTTTGATATTATAATAATATCTATCAATCACAATATAATAATCATCTAGCAGAACACTTTCGTCTCACGTTCCATATACATAATATATAATCAAAAAACATAGGTGCTTATTGGTCAATGAATTCCAACTAGCAAGGTATGGGGCCACCTTTCGATAGTGTATCTCTAGAGAGGAATACACCGGGTTCAACAAGAACATCTTGCAATCTAGGCTAAACATGACTGGTCACTCATTTCGCTTGAGTGTACCGAATGTATTATCACCAACGGTTGGGATCAGCAACCGTTTCCCGAAAGGGACAACATCGAAATAGATATAAGAAGTAAATGGAATTTCTCTAGATCAGGTGACAATACACCCTAATTTGTAGCTAACCACTTAGCCATGCGACCTACCCGATTTTATACTGTTTCCTGGTTGTGATTCTAGAGGCTATAACGTACAGATCACACCTTTATTTACTTTGAATGTCACATCGTTATACCCGCCAAATCATAAATTGATTTCCCTAAAAATACCACGGGTATACAACTAAGAGAAACAAATTCCTCTGCACCAAACGTAAATACGTTTGAGGAGATCAACTTATGCGATCTATAAAATATACTCTGTCAGACATTCTTCCATACATGTCGTCCTGGGACTGGACAGACCAAAGGTACTATTCTGTAAATCCATCTTAGGAAATTTCTACCTAGGAATTACTGATCAGTCCTTGCATAATTCTGTCTTCAATTATCTTCATCATATTTGATTTGCAATGCTAATGCCATACGGAGTGGTTTTCCGATAATCTATCTGATCCCGGTCTCTCCGTATTGACAATTGAAATGGTCAAAATCTTTGATAGCCGGTGATTTAACTATCAAAGGAAAACATGTGTATAAACAACGATATTATTTCCAGATGAAAATTCGATCGATCGATCATCAATCAACATTTATTCATTTCCCATTTCTCGTTTCCATATATTCATCAAATCCTTGTTTTCTAAAATTAGAAAATATATGTTATTAACTTTGGAAAATGTTTCCATTTCTGATTCACGCATCAATATCTTCCCACCGCCATCAGTCTTTAACTGTAAACTAGTAAGAGAACAACTTCCCAAGCATAAACCTCGAAGGCCGAAACCAACATCAAATCGATACCCAAAAAGCCATTAAACTCAACTAATTTCCAGTTAGTTTCTAATTTCAGTAATTCCATTTAAGTTCCTAATTCAAAATCCCAAATTCCTTTATAATATTTTATTTGCAAAATATTTACTTAAATCCTTTATTCACATTAAATGTGAAAAATATTTCTTCTTTGCAATCAAAACAGTTTGATTTCATATTTAAAAACAATATTCCAAATCCAATTTCTATTTATACTTCCAATTATAGAATTATGCATGTAAAATCTCATTTTTTTTCTTCTAACACTTATAATCCCATTTATAATCACCTTTATAAATGCTGCTCAAATTCCATTTAAAATATTGGTGTTAAAACCTATTCCTACTCTATATAAATTCAGTCTTGTATATTCCGTTTATCAAATGATAAATATTTTATTTAATTTATAAAACATTATTATAAATTAATCTTATTTACCTATTTGTCAAAACAGATTTCTATTTAATATCCACTTTATACAATCTTCTCAAAATTCTTTTATATCTCGTCAAATATTCCTTTTATAATTCTATTTACTTTCTAAATAAATAATCCTTTTATACTTCTATTTATTTTCGAAATAAATATTCCTTTTATACTTCTATTTATTTTCGAAATAAATATTCCTTTTATACTTCTATTTATTTTCGAAATAAATATTCCTTTTATAAAATTCTTTGATTTTATAAATATATTATTTTCAATTTACACTTTGAAAATTCCCTTTTCACATTCCGGTATTTCTTATGGTATTTAAAATACCAAATAACCATGATCAACATCATCTACACACCCATAATCAATAACAAATTATATATCACATCATATATCACAATATATGAAAACAAACAGTATTATAAATATTGAGGAATCCAGTTGGATTCCTCCAACCTGTTTCCCTGCATCACAGATGTTAAACAATATAAATAACATCGATTTCATTTCAATATGAAATATTCTAATAAACAGAATAAATATTTGATTAACGATTTATATATATATCGTTATCTATAATTTCAACCAATAAATCAGCAATTCAACCAAATAACCAACACACATCAATCAATCATCATTTATCAATACTAGATTATATTTATAAAAATATAAACTGTACAGAGTTAGTGAGATTTACTCAAATTAGACGATCGTCGTTAAATAACGATAATTGTCGTTGATTCAGATCAGATAATTTATTTCACTATAAATTGTAACGAGCTCTAATTCACTCCCAGTCAGTTCCATTGTGTAGCCACCGTCCATATGATCCCAACGGATCTGACCGTTTGAAATTCTGATACGGTAGGTACGAGTTATCATGTGTACAAGTTATCACATTATTTAGATTAATTAAAACATAAAATATATTCCTCTTTGGGCTTGACCAACAAAAACTCTGGCCCACCTCTTCAAACCCACTAAGAACCGCACCTTTCTTCCCCAATATTAACTGCGAGCCTCCTGTTCTGATTCCGCTCCTTTGCCAAAACTTAAGCTCCTCCGATCAACCTCTTCAAGTTGTGAATTTTGAAACGGATTTCTCCGTCAAGCTCCTCTTCCCCAATCCTACTAACCAGCATCAGCAATGTCCGTCACAACTTCGAGCTCGACCTGGGTTTGCCTAGTAATACGCGCGACCAACATTTGAATGGAATCCCATAAGAAATTGCCAAAAGGTGCTAAACTCTTCCACGCATAAAAATACCAACCCAGATTTTCAAATCGATGACTGATCGAACAAAGAAATCCAACCCTAAGTTCATTAACAGATTTTGAGCTCGACTGAAATCGCATCGCACGCAATAAAATAAATATAGAACAGGACAGAAACTGATAAGGATTCCATTTATAGTTGTTTGAAAATTTATGGAAATTTATTCAATTTATTCAATTTATTCAATTTATTTTGATTTTAGAAATGGGTGGTGGATCACGATATTGAAGAAAATAGCGGCGGATCTTTGTTGACCCGAAGAAGTGAAGTATTAGGTTAAGAGGAGGGTAGTGCTATATATAAAGGAAGATTTAAATATTTTTTTATTCAATTTTATATTGATTTTTAATCAACTGTTGTTTGTATTTGTTGTTTAAAAATCCATGTGATCACATATGATGTCCAATTCCATTGAAAATGGAGACACAGCTACAGTTCGACATTATGGACCCAAAAAACTTGTTTCGTCGAATTTTGAGTCCGTTTGCTCACACAGCGTATTTTTAAAGTCAAATTATTGACTGTTTTTCACATTAAAAATCTGTACGCCCACGCACTGACTCCAAAAATCACGAAAATTGAAATCTAACAATAATTTAATATTCTAGATTCAAAAAATTAGTTTCGTTGAAAACGGAGGCTGTTTACAAAACTAGCTATTTTTAAAGCTCTAAATAAACCATTTAAATATTAATATATTTAAAGACAAATTAATTAAATATTAATAAAATAATATTATCGTATATATATTCTCAAAGAATATCTTCTAGCTCCAAAATATACATATCTGGATATATAACTCGATATTTCAAATCCAGTGTTAAATCAATATTCAGTTTATATTGAAAATCCAATTATAATATAAATAAATCATAATAAATTATAAAGGAATTCCATAGTGACTTTTTGAAATTTTGATTTGGGCATAACTCACAATCTACAGGACGAAATCCAGAATTTTCTCTTCCATTAGAAAAATATACTTCACCAGCTCCGAACGTTTCTTGTTACATAGAAATCTGATTTAAAACGGATTCTATATATTCGTTTAAAGTTCGAATAGCCAAATTACGAACTGCCACGCCATTTCGAGCTCGATTATAATTATAATATAATTATACATTCAAACTTTGTTTTTCGTTATTATAATTCAATTCTAAACTGAATTATATCTTATAAATTATCCAATTTACACAACATTGAATTCAGTTATTTTCGACTATTTCGAAATTATAATATATTATTATATCATAAATATTAATTAAATATTCAATATTATTTAATTATCAACCATTTAAATCTTTAAACATTAATATAATAATTAAATTAATTAATTATTATATCGTAAAAATACGGAACGTTACATTCTTCCCCCCTTAAAATAATTTCGTCCTCGAAATTACCAAGGTAGAAAACAAACCCTATTGACTGGTTAAAAATTCTTTGTACACTTCTTAACTTCAGTTTCAATTGAACCAATTTAATTTCAATTAAATATTTATTCATTCCTACTAACGAAAATTTTCAAAAATCCTGAAAATTTTATAACACCTTAACTTTTTGAAATTTTTTGCTAGCACCTCCTTTGTACGGGTCAATCGGCTCATAAATCACAAAACTCATGTAAAATATAAATTTGTACCTTTTTGTCGGGCATACCATTATATCATTTCCATCTGCTGCCAATTCAGCATATACCAATGTCATCCCAATCAAACTCAAATTACTTTTATCTCCAACACAACCATTCGTTTATCCAAACCAAATTCCATTAACAATCTCAAGTACCATTCTTGATTTTCAATTTAGTTTCACAAATTTCCGTCTAATTTTTTTTTAATTCAAACAATCCATTTCTGGGAGTTTTTAAATAGCTTTGTTTTCAAAAATCAAATATTCATTTCGGAATATCAAAACAACTCTTTTTCCCAAAATAATTCAAAAACGATATCTTTGGTAGTAATCCATCACTTAGCAACTCGAAAATGACACTAATGATGTGGCCATCATCATCAGGGTTATTTTCCAGCTATCGAAGTGAGTTCAATACTATAACAATTTCAAAACCATATTTAAACACCTTTATTTTGAAATCACTTTCAAAATATCCTTCACAATGCTTGTAAACAATTTAAAATCTCCCAGGATTTTAAAATTCATATATATTAATTCCAAATCCATTTACAAACACCTTTCCAAATCTCTAGGGTTTTAATTTCAATTCTGATTTAAATTCAGATTTAATTCGTTTCGTAACACTTATACAAAATTTGATTGGTTATTTATAACCATTTCACTTTTATAATCTTATTCAATTGTAATAACAACCAACACATCCCATATATTATAATAATTCCAATATATAGATTCCTTTTATAACAAAATATATTTCGGGTAAAATTATTTCATTTACCCTCTTTTCAAAACATACCATGTCGGTTCATCTCGTTCAAGTGTTTAGAAACTCCTACCGATACAGTGGATCAAACTAATCGACCAGAATTCATAAACAACTCAACCAATAAATCTCCACAATATAAAATCATTTTTTTTTATCAAATAACAAATACGCGGTCATATATATATATATATATATATATATGCTTAAACTCAATCTAGGGTATTACTAACCCTATCTCTACTGAGTTACGTCACAGAGCCAAGGTAATTACTTAACCTCGCTCTGATACCACTGTAACGACCCGGGTTTTCGCGATCCTGGTTATAAACATAAACTCAATGTCGACTATCCAAGCATCGGGAATACCGGATAGTAAATGAAAGAAGTTAGAGGGTGAGAATTGATAAGATAGAAAAATTAGAATAGAAGAAGAAGAACACAACCAGACAAAATTAGAGTAACACGAATCTCACAGCGGAACGAATAAAATATAACATAACTTTGAAATAAAACTAGTATATGTATACAATAACATTTATCAGAGTACAACACTTACAACCCAGCGGAAATAAACAATTGCTATAAAATCCTGAAGCCTCCTACTCCAGGCTCTCAGTATCTATAAAATCCTGACTACTTGACTGCCCGTACAAATTTTGGCACCTAAGAGTTTAGGGAAAATAAAACAAAATAAACTCCAGGTCAGTCATGAGACTGGTATGAGTAAACAATTTAAAACAGTTTGAGAAAATAAACGACATCTCATAAGACCATGTCGTATAACACGTAATGGGTTTTTCCTTATGAGAATCCAAAACACTTGATTTAACATTTCAAAATCGTTTGGCAAGAACGATAATCTTTATATAAAAACTCTTTTGATATTATAATATGTCTATCAATCACAATATAATAATCATCTAGCAGAACACTTTCATCTCACGTTCTACATACATAATATATAATCAAAAACCGCGGGAGCTTATTGGTTAATGAATTCCAACTGGCAAGGTATGGGACCACCTTCCGACAGTGTATCTCTAGAGAGGAATACACCGGGTTCAACAAGAACATCTTGCAACCCAGGCTAAACATGACCGGTCACTCATTTCGCTTGAGTGTACCGAATGTATTATCACCAACAGTTGGGATCAACAATCGTTTCCTGAAAGGGACAGCATCGAAATTGATATAAGAAGTAAATGGAATTTCTCTAGATCAGGTGACAATACACCATAATTGGCAGCTAACCACTTAGTTATGCGACCTACCCGATTTTCTACCATTTCCTGGTTGTGAGGCTAGAGGCTATAACGTACAGATCACACCTTTATTTACTTTAAATTTCACATCATCATACCCGCCAAATCATAAATTGGTTTCCAAAAAAAAATACCATGGGTATATAGCTAAGAGAAACGAATTCCTCCGTCACCAAACGTAAATACGTTTGAAGAGATCAACTTACGCGATCTATTAAATATACTCTGTCAGACATTCTTCCATACAGGTCATCCTGAGACTGGACAGGCAGAAGGTACTGTTATGTAAATCCATCTTAGGAAATTTCTACCTAGGATTTACTGAACAGTCCTTGCATAATTCTGTCTTCGATTATCTTCATCATATTTGATTCGCAACGCTAATGTCATATGGAGTGGTTTTCAGATAATATATCTGATCCCGGTCTCTCCGTATTGACAACAGAAATGGTCAAAATCTTTGATAGTCGGTGATTTAACTATCAAAAGGAAAACATCTGTACAAACAACGATATTATTTCCAAATGGAAAATCTATCGATCAATCATCAATCAACATTTATTCATTTCCCCATTTCCTGTTTCCATATATTCATCAAATCCTGATTTTCCAAAATTAGAAAATATACATTATTAACTTTGGAAAACATTTCCATTTCTGATTCTCGCATCAATATCTTCCCACCTCCATTAGTCTTTAACTGTAAACTAGTAAGAGAACAACTTCTCAAGCATAAACCTTGAAGGTCGAAACCAACATCAGACTGGTACCCAGAAAGCCAATCAACTCAACTAATTTCCAGTCAGTTTCAAATTTCAATAATTCCATTTAAGTTCCTAATTCAAAATACCAAATTCCTTTATAAAATTTTATTTGCAAAATATTTACTTAAATCCTTTATTCACATTAAATGTGAAAAATATTTCTTCCTTGCAATCAAGACAGTTTGATTTTGTATTTAAAAATAATATCCCAAATCCAGTTTCTATTTATACTTCTAATTATAGAATTATTCATGTAATATCTCTTTTTTTATTTTTCTAACACTTATAATCCCATTTATAATCACCTTTATAAATGCTGCTTAAATTCCATTTAAAATATCGGTGTTAAAACCGATTCCTACTTCTCTATATAAATTCAGTCTTATATATTCCGTTTATCAAATGATAAATATTTTATTTAATTTATAAAACATTATTATAAATTAATCTTCTCAATCTATTTGTTAAAACAGATTTCTATTTAATATCCACTTTAAACAATCTTCTCAAAATTCTTTTATATCTCGTCAAATATTCCTTTTATAATTCTATTTACTTTCTAAGTAAATATTCCATTTATACTTCTATCTATTTTCAAAATAAATATTCCTTTTATACTTCTCTTTGTTTTCAAAATAAATATTCCTTTTATACTTGTATTTATTTCTGAAATAAATATTCTTTTTATACTTCTATTTATTTTCGAAATAAATATTCCTTTAATAGTTCTATTTATTTTCAAAATAAATATTCCTTTAATAAAATTCTTTGATTTTATAAATATTCCTTTTATAAAATTCTTTGATTTTATAAATATATTATTTCAGTTTACACTTTGAAAAATCCCTTTTCACATTCCGGTATTTCTTATGGTATTTAAAATGCCAAACAACCATGATCAACATCATCTACACACCTATAATCAATCATAGATTATATATTACATCATATATCACAATATATGAAAACAAACAATATTATAAATATTGAGGAATCCAGTTGGATTCCTCCAACATGTTTCCCTGCATCACAGATGTTAAACAATATAAATAACATCGATTTCATTTCAATATGAAATATCTTGATAGAATCATTATTAGATTAACGATTTACATATATATCCTTATATATAATTTCAACCAATAAATCAGCAATTCAACCAAATAATCAACACACAACAATCAATCATCATTTATCAATACTAGATTATATTTATAAAAATATAAACTGTACAGAGTTAGTGAGATTTACTCACATTGGACGATCATCGTTAAATAACGATAATTGTCGTTGATTCAGATCAGACAATTTATTTCACTATAAATTATAACGAGCTCCAATTCACTCCCAGTCAATTCCATTGTGTAGCCACCGTCCATACGATCCCAACGGATCTGATCGTTCGAAATTCTGATACAGTATGTACGAGTTATCATGTTTACAAGTTATCACATTATTTAGATTAATTAAAACATAAAATATATTCCTCTTTGGGCTTTACCGATAAAAACTCTGGCCCACCTCTTGAAACCCACTAAGAACCGCACTTTTCTTGTAATAACACGGAAATCCGAATTAATTTAAAAATTTTATTTTGGAAATTTTAGTGGATTTTGAGTATTTAAAATGAATTATTTTAAATAATAATGACGCGAAATTTATTTTGAATAGAATTAGAAGGTATATATTTATATAGATCGTCGTTAGAATATAAATATTTAATTTTAATTATAAAAGAAATTGAAAATGGCGCGGTAGTTCGAAAATTTGATTTCGAAGTTCAAATGACTATACAGGATTCAAAATAAACCGGATTTTGGCAAAACCAAAAATATTAGAATCTATTTGAAGATATATTTCCAAAGAATCCGAAAAATTGAAATTTCATAGCGGGGATAAAAAGTTATGTCCAGTTGAAAATCCAGAATAGTCTTTATGAAATTTTGGCCCTTAAAAATGGAAATTTTGCAAACGACCTCGGTTTTCGACGAAACCACTTTTGTTGGATCCAGGATGTCTAGTTATTGCTAGAATCCAAAATTCGTAATTTTCTGAATCAATATGTGAGCGTGGAGAAGTAAAACGTGTTTTAACAGTTTCAGTCAATTTCGATCGACCAGAAAATGGCCATTTTTCAAACGGTCTCAGAATTTGATGAAATTAGTTTTGTTAGGACCGTATCGTCAATACGAAGCTAGAAAATATTTTTGGGAACTTTTAGAGTCCGTATTTGGCCCCGGTAAATTGAAATGTGCGTTCAAATTCAATATACAGATTTATATTTTGATTTTTGATGGAAACTGATCGTAACTGACGAATCGGCTTGCGATACATATCCCATTGTGTTCAGAATGGGGGTAATTATCATGGACGACAGTCGGTGGATTCGATTTCGAGTTAAAAATAAAAAGTTGCTTTTTAGAATTTAAAATAATTATATATATATATATTATATAATATAATCCCTCGCTCTCCCCATTTCTCTCTCCCAGGTCAAACTTTTCAAAATCGAAAACAAAAAACCTCATGCCCTAACTCTCCACCGTCGCCCTCTCGTCAAAGCCCTCCACCGCCACATCGCCAGCCACCGAGACCGTCGCCTCTCCTCTGGCCCTCTCCGACGTCCCCTATCCTCCCCTCCTCCTCCACTCGAGAACCCCATGCCCAATTCGATCTCGCGCATACCCGAAAACCACCACCACTTAGAAATCCGCCGCACCACCCCACTGCCACGTCGGAGCAACTCGCCGCCGGCCAACTGACCTCCCGCGAACACCTGAAGCCCCCTTCCACCTCCAGCGAAAGCGCAGACCACACCCCCTCCCTCCTCTGAAAATCAGTAAGCTTTTTATTTTATTTTATTGAATTTCCTTTTTCAGTTTTTCCCTAGATTAAAATCTGAGTTATATATAAAAAAGCATTAATTTTAGAAATCAGTTTTTATATGAATAGCATATAGAAAGATTAGATTTTTAATTGAAGAAAGATTAGATTTTTAATTGAAGAAAGATTAGATTTTTAATTGAAGAAAGATTAGATTTTTAATTGAAATAAAGTTTAGATTTTTAATTGAAGAAAGATTAGATTTTTAATTGAAGAAAAACTAGATTTTTAATTGTAGAAAGGTATGGACTTTATATGTATATGATTCTTATACATGAAATGTCGTTGTAAAAATGTGATTTTCAATGTGAACAGTGGGAAAAGATAGCGATGGTATCGACGAAAATCAAAACGGAATCCATACCGTTAAGAAATAGATAATGGCGGAGTGGAACCCAAATGTGAGAACTCCTCACTTTTATTTTAATTTCTAGTTTGAAATATATACTAGGATGCAGACGGT
Organism: Allium sativum; assembly: GCA_030737875.1. NCBI lineage: Eukaryota > Viridiplantae > Streptophyta > Magnoliopsida > Asparagales > Amaryllidaceae > Allium > Allium sativum. The sequence continues at coordinate 423,250,027 of CM060922.1, forward strand.
GCTTAGCAGCACCCGGCACCTGTCGTCCACAGACCATGGATGACTTATTTTTTTGATTGATGTATTGTGAAATTCTATTGTGTGATGTGGAATGAATAAATATTTTATAGTTAAAAATATAATTTTTAACATGTATATAAAATAAATATTCATAAACAAATCGGACGATTTGTTTATGTACACCCATTTGACTGATATTGATTGGGACGATAAATTTTACACATCGCCCAACTGCACAAATAAAAACCTGTGTTTGTTGATTTGAAACCCCACACGGGTGTTAGGATGATATTTGGCGTACACTAATCCCAATCATTTAGCAGTATATCGATCGATTGGTCAACAGACTGTGTAAGCATTAATTATTTATATTTAATGCTTATGCGGTTGTGTGGTGCACTTTGGATGATGGTTGATTATTTGTCGTTGCTATTATATACATTTGTTGTAGGGAATCCATTTAATTAACATTATATGGTAATTGATTGGGCCTCATTCCAATTTGGAAAATAAAGAATATTATAAAAGGAAAATTCATGTGTTGAATAAAATATATATTAATGTGCTGAATAAAAGAAAATTCATGTGTTGAATAAAATATAGATTCATGTGTTGAATAAAAGAATATTCATGTGTTGAATAAAAGAATATTCATGTGTTGAATAAAATATATATTCATGTGTTAAATAAAAGAAAATTCATGTGTTGAAGAAAATATTCATTTGTTGAATATAATAACGAAGTTATTAAAATATATAAAGCCGTGTTGGTTAGATATGCGCCATTTTGACGCGAACGATATTTATATCGATTATATTCGTTTTTATAATGAATATAGAAAAGGAAGTGATTTCAAAATATAACGTTTTGAAAATATTATCATTTGTATATCGATGATATGGAATATTCAATTTTGATTTGAAATTGAATAGGAAGTTGAAATCATTTTGAAAACAAATTTAAAATGATTTATAAAATACGTTTTAAAGGGAAATCGACGTAATATATATAATATATATATTATATATATAATGGTCTAAATAGAATGCGTGCGGCGGTTCGCGAATTTCGACCATTGACTTCGAATGGATATTATGGGAGATCCGACCGTCGGATTCTCCTAAAACCTGAACCGTTGGGTTCGTATCTAAAAGAGCTTTTTAACAAATATTAGAGATTTGAAATCTAACGGTTAGATTTGGAATTATGTCCAAATCAAATTTGGAAAAGGTCGTTGTAAGTGCAGTTCGATGGCCGTTGATGGAAATCGACTGTACGGGCCATGATAAAATTATTAAAAATAGCAATAATTTGTGTAAAATCATAAGAAATGATTTGGAAAGAAATGGGATGAAAAATTCCATACTTGAAAAGATAAAAATAAATTTTTATCGAAATGAACTAGTTTTGAACTAGAATTATAATCCAATTATTTTTAAAAATAAATAAATTGGATTTGAATTGTTTTTAAAGATAACCAGAATTTCCAATATATAGATTGGAAATGGATTTGAATCGAAATTGTCCTCGGAATATTTCAATGTTGGATTTCGTGATTATACATGCATTGTTATGGAAATTTGAAAGATATATGTATATCGTTATTTCCAATACGGTATTTGTTGGTTGTGGTATTTGATATTGAATATAAGCCGATATATTTTCTATTCAGAGCCTTATACATAATATCAAATGGGATTTGGGTTTGTTGTGAATGGTGTCTTAATTAACACTGTTCTTAAACCCAGTTGAGAAAAGATTAAATCTTTTTATTTAGATTTAATGAAGTATACCAATTAAATGATATTTAATTGGAATCGAATTGGAATTGATTGGTGGGTTTATCGTGAAAGGTTTTTTAAAAAACATTTGTTCTTTAACCCGATAATTTATAGAATGTGAATTGGGTTTGTTGTGAACTGTGTTTTAACGACATTCGTTCTTTAACCCGATTCACAGTGAAATGTGATTTGGGATTTATAATTCTTTTGTTAAGATTAAAAGGAGATTTTCCAAAGTAAAGTTTTCCAATTTAATAAAATAAATTGGAATGGAATGGAATTCGTTTTGGTAATAATCGAAGTGAATTTCTGTGGAGGAAGACAACTAATATATCTAGAATTTAAAAGCCTTTGCCGTTATTCCATTTATATTATTAGTCGGATATGGAAGTTTATGTTGATTATACATATCAATTTGTTTTCCATGAAGATTCCATTGTAAATGGAATGTGATTTTGGATTTATCGTGAACCATGTTTTAATGACATTGGTTCTTTAACCCAGTTAAAGACAGGATATGATTTCCCAAGTTAAATAATCATTGATAGTGATTTTTGGGAAGATTAAAACCAAGTGGAGTTTTAATGAATCTTTAATTAGATTGATATGATCGAGAATGGGATATCAACAGTTTTGCTCTAGGCAATAGTTAAATCTTTAATTAGATTTGAACGTGAAATGGTAATTGAATTTACCGATAACACCGTGGTGTTAGATATGAAGTATTACAAGTTTTACTTCATGGAATGAATAGGTTGGGATTAGGAAATTAAAACAAATGATTACTTCGGTAAGGTTCGTTAATCCCGACAAGTTTTGATAAACCATAATTTGGTTTGAATTGATATTAAAAAGAAGATTAAAGAATAAATTTAAAAGAATTTATCTTTGATAAAATTAATGGGAACCTTTCCCAAAGTATATGAATATTTGAATAAAGAATATTTTGAATTGGAATGAGGCGTATGTTGTGTTTGTGTAACACTTGTTTATTATATACGCGAGTTATTCAAAAAGACCGAGTTTATCCCATTCTGAATAACTGATTCGACGATGTGTTGAGGATGAAGACGGTGGCCGAACACCAGAGGTCTTCACATCGCTTGGATAATTACTGATGATCTTGATTGGGTTGTACACCCAAGAGGAGGTAATAAGTTGGTGATCATCCAGACGTACTTGGAGATCGATGGATATGCAAAGTACAAGGTGCCTCCGGTTTCGTTCAGACCCAGAACGGACTTGTAAATGGATTGTGTGTCTGACATTGGATATCATTCTGTGTGATTGATGGATATCGGTGGCATGGAGTGGTTTGCCTGTGTGGCATGCTAAGATGCAAATGATCAAGGCTTCTGCTGAAAAGTAGAGTCTTGTGGTTGATGATCAAAGCACCGCCTGTGTGGCATAGCTTTGTGTAGCGTTAATTCGCGAGCCTCACACCCCGGTTGTGAACCAGAAACGGGAGAAGGACTTCAGGGAGGACATGCTTTTCCTTCTAGCTAAGGTGGTGTCAGTGACCTACCAGCCCTGACATTTATATTATTTTCACCTGTTTGGTTATTGTATTGCATGGCACCTCGGATATATCAGTGACTATGTGGAGCCGATGGAGTCATTTGGCTCATTGACGCCCCAAAGGGCGGGGAAACATAGTGTTCAGGCATTTTAATCCACATCGGTGGACCGGCCCTGACGATCCAAGGATTTACTGATTACTTGCCTAAGACACGGGCTAGAGCGTCTCGAAGCGGTGAGGACGATCCCTTGCCTCGGTTCACAAATGGAAATCCAACTTCCAATATGTGACTTTGCGTTTTTAATTGTAGAATCTATATATGGCGACATAGTATGGTGTAACGACCCGGAAAATCTGAACCAATTTAAATTTTTTAAATTGGCTATTTTGGTGGATTTTAAATATTTAAAATGAATATTTTAAATAATAACGATGAAAAGTGTGTTTGAATCGATATTTGAAAATAAATATAATTAATTCTAATTATAAACAAGGCCTGAAATGGCGCGGTAGTTTCAAAATTTGAATTCAAACTTTGACTGACTGTACCGGGAGCAAAACAAAACGGATTTTAGTGAAACCAAAAATGTTTAAATCTGTTAGTGAATATCTTTCTAACGAATCTGAAAAATCGAAGTTTCGTAGAGGGAAGCAAAAGTTATGGCCAAATGAATTTTCATAAAGGTCGCTATAGAGTTTATATAGCCCGGGAAAATGACCATTTTGCAAATGACCTCAGAATTCGACGAAACCACTTTTGTTGGATCCGGGATGTCAAATTATTGCTAGGTTTCAAATTTCATAATTTTTGAAGCTAGTACGTGTGCGTGGCAAAGGAAAATGTGTTTGGTTGATTTCAGTTAAATTGGATCGACCAGAAAATGGCCATTTTTCAAACGGTCTCAGAATTTGATGAAATTAGTTTTGTTAGAAAAGTATCGTCAATACGAAGCTAGAAAATATTTTTCAGGAATTTTTAAAATCAGTATACGGCCCCGATAAATTAAAATGTACATTTAAATTATATATATATATTGATTTAAATTTTAATTCTGAGAAAAACTAATCGTAACAGCCGAACTGGCTCATGAAACATATCCCATTGTGTTCGGAATGGGGGAAATTAGCTAGGGGTGACATTGGTTGTGTTTGATTTGGTGTTCGTGATGATTTTTACTTTTAAAATGAATTAAATAAAATAAAGATAATATATATATATATATATATATATATATATATATATATATATATTTCCACCAATTAGAAAAACCATAACTTTCACTTATCGTCTCAACCGCCAAGGTAAAAAACGAACGGTGTAAATCGTTCAGATCTTTCTTCTTCTTTTTCTCCAAATCCGTTAGTTGAAATACAAACACTACGGAGGGAATATTGTAGAGCGATCAGAGATCTACGAATCCATATTTTGTTGAGGAATTATTGAGGCGAAAATCGCTCGAAATCTAAGCAAAACTGTCGTCGTTCATCACCGTTTCCACGGTGCTAGGGGCGGCGAGTGGCCCACCGGGCCAGGCGAGGGTGGAGGACCTTCCGGTGCTTCAAGCGCCACCAGTTGATCGACCTCCGATGGAGCAGAACGGCGGTGAGCTGGAGCTTTAAGCAACGAAGATGGGGTCGATTTTAACAGCCTGATGGAAGATAGGTTCAAGGGGTTTTAATTTTAATTAATTAGTTAATAAAATTTTAATTATCATGAAGTGTAATTAACCTTTAAACCCTCATAACTTTGTCATACGAGATTCAAATCCGACGATAAAAGTTGCAATGCGTTCGTATCGGCGAACACTACATTTCAGAACTGACTGAGTCCAAAACGGAGCACGTTGGAATTTCAAGTAATTTCGAATCCGAAAAGAGATCCGGTAATAAAAACCAATGTGAGAATTCTCTCACTTTAAATTTTCTGTACAGTTATTTATTTCATAACTGCATATATGAACTATTCCCCGTCGTCCACTGACCATGGACGACTTGTTTGTTTGGTTGTATTCTGTGTGAAAATTGATGTGAAATGAATTATATATATTAGGAGTGTATGAAATATATATACGATGTGAAATATATATATATATATGAAAGTGAAAATATCGTATATATTGAAAAGTGAAAATATCGTATATATTAAAAGTGAAAATATCGTATATATTAAAAGTGAAAATATCGTATATATTGAAAGTGAAAATATCGTATATATTGAAAAGTGAAAATATCGTATATATTGAAAAGTGAAAATATCGTATATATTGAAAGTGAAAATATCGTATATATTGGAAAGTGAAAATATCGTATATATTGAAAAGTGAAAATATCGTATATATTGAAAGTGAAAATATTATATATATGAAATGTGAAAACGATATATATATGAAATGAAAACGATATATATATGAAATGTGAAAACGATATATATATGAAATGAAAACGATATATATATATGAAATGTGAAAATGATGTGATTGTTAAAAATATAATTTTTAACATATATATACACTGTATAAAATTGTCGTGTATATGGAATATTCAATTTTGATTAGAAATTGAATATGAAGTTGAAATCGTTTTGAAAACGAATTTAAAACGATTTATAAAATATGTTTTAAAAGGAAATCGACGAAATATATATAATATATATAATATAATGGCCTGAATAGAACACGCCGCGCTGCGGTAGTTCGCGAATTTCGACCATTGACTTCGAATGGACATTACGGGAGATTCGACCGCCGGATTCTCCTGAAATCAGAACCGTTGGGTTCATATCGAAAAGAGATTTCCAATGAATATGAAAAATTTGAAATCTAATGGTTGGATTTGGAATTATGTCCAAATCAAATTTGGAAAAGGTCACTGTAAGTGCAGTTCGATGGTCATTGGCGGAAATCGACTATACGGGCCTTGATAAAATTATTAAAAATTGTAATAATTTGTGTAAAATCATAAGAAATGAATTGGGAAGAATTGGGATGAAAAATTCCATATTTGAAAAGATAAAAATATATTTTTATTGAAACGAACTAGTTATTAACTAGAAAAATAATCCAATGGTTATAAATAAATAAATTGTATTGGATTTGAATTGAAATTATCTTAGGATATTTTCGATATTGGATTCCGCGATTATACAGATATTGTGATGGGAATTTGGAAGATATCGATATCGTTATTCCTGATATGATATCTGTTGGTTTCAGGATTTGATGTTGAATATAAGTCGATACTATCTCTATTCAAAACCTTATATTTAATGTCAAATTTGATTGATTGATTATTTGGATTGTGCTCGACCAGTTTATGAGAAAAATATGCTTTTACATTTAGCATTGGGTTGGGTAGAAATATCTGTGTGCTAACACCTTGTGAAACACTTCACGATTTGACGATAAGGTGTTTAGCGATGTTGTGTTCATTTCAAATTTAATGAATGATTGTGAAATGATATTTTTCTTAAGTGAAAAGAAATGTATTCCCAATTTTGGACAGGGAATGTTTTATAAAAATGTTTTATAAAACAGAAAGGATTTCAAGGCCCAAAACCCGATGATTTCTAAAATGATTTAGAATTGTATTATGTGTTACATTGTGGTTCATCGCATATTCGATTAGTTGCTGTTGATTATGTATCTGTTTGGTGGCTGAGAATTTATTCTCTTGCTTAACACCCTTCTTTGAGACGTACAAGCTCAAAAGTTATGTGATTAATAGTGACTAATGATATGTGTGAATTACTGATGTGAAGTACTATATTTTGAAAGTACTTGTGATTATTATGTTGTGAAATGATTTTCCCTACTTCGGGATATGAAATGATTTAGTGTGTGGCTAAAGATTCGGGTAACCCTGAGACTAAAAGTATGGATGAGAGGTCGGTGTAGCCTACTCCTGTGTAGGGTAGGTGCATCGTCGGTGTAGCCTGCTCCTATGTGGGGTAGGTGCACATTTATATATCGAGTTGCGAGGTGCGTCCCTTTGCCTTGTCGATGGGGAGCACGATATTTGGTTGCATACTTGTTTGTATGTATTGTTATGTTTTGGAATTCATATTTCCAGACTATTTGATTTTGAGGTTTCGAAGTGAAATCTACTTTGATATAGAAAGTTAGATATGTATTTCAAATGATTTGAAATAAGAAATAGGGAATAAAATCCAAAGGAATAATTTCTATAAATTGAATTGGATTTGGAAAATCTAAGTGGTGATTAATCTAAATGGGTAGATTGGGATATTGCATGTTGATTGATGCATAGTAGATCCATATCTATATTACCGATTGTTGTTTATACATTGGCATTCATGGGGGTAAAACCGTTCCGTGTTAGCGGCGTGGTCCCGTGATATGCCATATGATTTATATAAGGTTATAACTGTTTAGAGTTTCTCACACCAGTCCCATGACTGACCTGTAGTTTGCTTTTCCCTTAAAAACTCGGGTGCCCCTATTTTCTACAAGGGCAGTCGAGTAGTTTTATTTTGCAAATATGTTTAGCAGGATTCTGGATCGAAGCGAAAAGCCGTGTCCAGAGTATTGATAGTCTTCCGCTGTGTAGTTTATATTTCTGCTGTGCACTGTATTACATTTATGTAAATTTATCTTCCGCTGTGTATTATATTTCGATATACTCTGATATTCTGTACTCTGATGTAATATTATTATGATATTTATAAAAGTCTTCTGTTATTTGTTATGATGTGTTGTATACCCAGAGTTAGCGTATGCGGGATTCGAACGGTCTTGGTCGGTTTAGCGATCGATTAGACCCGAGCGAAATCCGTGTCGTTACAGCTGGTATCAGAGCTTTGGTTAACTCAAATCTTTGGGGTACAACTCGTTAGAACTGAAAAAAAGACTCATCATAGGTAGGATTAGTAATTTCCTATAGAAGAATCCTCATTAGAGATAGAATCAGTAGCATTCTAGAATGAGTGACTCGTTAGAGATGGGGTTAGAAATGCCTTAGAATGAGTTGAGAGTAATATGATTATATATAATGTATTTGTGATTATATATATAATCCGGTCTTAGAAAATTTGATTTTTGATTATATGAAATTATATGTTTGAAAATTTAATCAACAAATTGATTGATGGTTGTGTTGTTTGTCTATTTGTTTGAAATTTTGAAACCATTTAGCCTAATTGAACCGATTATTGAACTGTATTGAAAAAAATGTTTGAAACTGTATGCCTATACATGTATATACATTAAACAAGTCATTGCAAGGAGGCTAGAGCAGAAGAATAAAATTGTTTGCCCGACAAATAGGTACATGTTTACCATAATTTACTGTTTTGTTTGGGTGATGATGATTTTATGAGTCGATTGGCTAGCCGCTTGGCGTTTTCTTTTTCTTTTGGATTGAAGAAGGCCATGGGAGGCTACATGAAATATCCTTAAGTCCCCGGTGCAGAGGAGGTTATAGCGAAATTTTTCAAAAATTTAGGTTGTTAGCCAAATTTTGAACAATTTGAAAATTATCAGAAATTGAAAAGTTGGAGAATGGAAGCCAGATTGAAATTAGAGTTGATTAATCAAACCACTTTCGACTTTGTTCCTTTTCGGGGACGAAAAGTTTTAAGTGGGGGAGATTGTAACAACCCGGAAAATCTGAACCAATTTAAATTTTTTAAATTGGCTATTTTGGAGGATTTTCAATATTTAAAATGAATATTTTAAATAATAACGACGAAATTGTGTTTGAATCGATGCTTGAAAATAAATATAATTAATTCTAATTATAAACAAGGCCTGAAATGGCGCGGTAGTTTCAAAATTTGAATTCAAACTTTGACTGACTGTACGGGGAGCAAAACAAAACGGATTTTAGTGAAACCAAAAATATTTAAATCTGTTAGTGAATATCTTTCTAACGAATCTGAAAAATCGAAGTTTCGTAGAGGGAAGCAAAAGTTATGGCCAAATGAATTTTCAGAAAGGTCGCTATAGAGTTTATATAGCCCGGGAAAATGACCATTTTGCAAATGACCTCAGAATTCGACGAAACCACTTTTGTTGGATCCGGGATGTCAAATTATTGCTAGGTTTCAAATTTCATAATTTTTGAAGCTAGTACGTGTGCGTGGCAAAGGAAAATGTGTTTGGTTGATTTCAGTTAAATTGGATCGACCAGAAAATGGCCATTTTTCAAACGGTCTCAGAATTTGATGAAATTAGTTTTGTTAGAACCGTATCGTCAATACGAAGCTAGAAAATATTTTTCAGGAATTTTTAAAATCAGTATACGGCCCCGATAAATTAAAATGTACATTTAAATTATATATATATATATATATATTGATTTAAATTTTAATTTTGAGAAAAACTAATCGTAACAGCCGAACTGGCTCATGAAACATATCCCATTGTGTTCGGAATGGGGGAAATTAGCTAGGGGTGACATTGGTTGGGTTTGATTTGGTGTTCGTGATGATTTTTACTTTTAAAATGAATTAAATAAAATAAAGATAATATATATATATATATATATATATTTCCACCAATTAGAAAAACCATATCTTTCACTTATCGTCTCAACCGCCAAGGTTCAAAACGAACGGTGTAAATCTTTCAGATCTTTCTTCTTCTTTTTCTCCAAATCCGTTAGTTGAAATACAAACACTACGGAGGGAATATTGTAGAGCGATCAGAGATCTACGAATCCATATTTTGTTGAGGAATTATTGAGGCGAAAATCGCTCGAAATCTAAGCAAAAACTGTCGTCGTTCATCACCGTTTCCACTGTGCTAGGGGCGGCGAGTGGCCCACCGGGCCAGGCGAGGGTGGAGGACCTTCCGGTGCTTCAAGCGCCACCAGTTGATCGACCTCCGATGGAGCAGAACGGCGGCGAGCTGGAGCTTTAAGCAACGAAGATGGGGTCGATTTTAACAGCCTGATGGAAGATAGGTTCAAGGGGTTTTAATTTTAATTAATTAGTTAACAAAATTTTAATTATCATAAAGTGTAATTAACCTTTAAACCCTCATAACTTTGTCATACGAGATTCAAATCCGACGATAAAAGTTGCAATGCGTTCGTATCGGCGAACACTACATTTCAGAACTGACCGAGTCCAAAACGGAGCACGTTGGAATTTCAAGTAATTTCGAATCCGAAAAGAGATCTGGTAATAAAAACCAATGTGAGAATTCTCTCACTTTAAATTTTCTGTACAGTTATTTATTTCATAACTGCATATATGAACTATTCCCCGTCGTCCACTGACCATGGACGACTTGTTTGTTTGGTTGTATTCTGTGTGAAAATTGATGTGAAATGAATTATATATATTAGGAGTGTATGAAATATATATACGATGTGAAATATATATATATATATATATATATATATATATATATATGAAAGTGAAAATATCGTATATATTGAAAAGTGAAAATATCGTATATATTAAAAGTGAAAATATCGTATATATTAAAAGTGAAAATATCGTATATATTGAAAGTGAAAATATCGTATATATTGAAAAGTGAAAATATCGTATATATTGAAAAGTGAAAATATCGTATATACTGAAAGTGAAAATATCGTATATATTGAAAAGTGAAAATATCGTATATATTGAAAAGTGAAAATATCGTATATATTGAAAGTGAAAATATTATATATATGAAATGTGAAAACGATATATATATGAAATGAAAACGATATATATATGAAATGAAAACGATATATATATGAAATGTGAAAATGATATATATATGAAATGAAAACGATATATATATATATGACATGTGAAAATGATGTGATTGTTAAAAATATAATTTTTAACATATATATACACTGTATAAAATTGTCGTGTATATGGAATATTCAATTTTGATTAGAAATTGAATATGAAGTTGAAATCGTTTTGAAAACGAATTTAAAACGATTTATAAAATATGTTTTAAAAGGAAATCGACGAAATATATATAATATATATAATATAATGGCCTGAATAGAACGCGCCGCGCTGCGGTAGTTCGCGAATTTCGACCATTGACTTCGAATGGACATTACGGGAGATCCGACCGCCGGATTCTCCTGAAATCAGAATCGTTGGGTTCATATCGAAAAGAGATTTCCAATGAATATGAGAAATTTGAAATCTAATGGTTGGATTTGGAATTATGTCCAAATCAAATTTGGAAAAGGTCACTGTAAGTGCAGTTCGATGGTCATTGGCGGAAATCGACTATACGGGCCTTGATAAAATTATTAAAAATAGTAATAATTTCTGTAAAATCATAAGAAATGAATTGGGAAGAATTGGGATGAAAAATTCCATATTTGAAAAGATAAAAATATATTTTTATTGAAACGAACTAGTTATTAACTAGAAAAATAATCCAATGGTTATAAATAAATAAATTGGATTGGATTTGAATTGAAATTATCTTAGGATATTTTCGATATTGGATTCCGCGATTATACAGATATTGTTATGGGAATTTGGAAGATATCGATATCGTTATTCCCGATATGATATCTGTTGGTTTCAGGATTTGATGTTGAATATAAGTCAATACTATCTCTATTCAAAACCTTATATTTAATGTCAAATTTGATTGATTGATTATTTGGATTGTGCTCGACCAGTTTATGAGAAAAATATGCTTTTACATTTAGCATTGGGTTGGGTAGAAATATATGTGTGCTAACACCTTGTGAAACACTTCACGATTTGACGATAAGGTGTTTAGCGATGTTGTGTTCATTTCAAATTTAATGAATGATTGTGAAATGATATTTTTCTTAAGTGAAAAGAAATGTATTCCCGATTTTGGACAGGGAATGTTTTATAAAAATGTTTTATAAAACAGAAAGGATTTCAAGGCCCAAAACCCGATGATTTCTAAAATGATTTAGAATTTTATTATGTGTTACATTGTGGTTCATCGCATATTCGATTAGTTGCTGTTGATTATGTATCTGTTTGGTGGCTGAGAATTTATTCTCTTGCTTAACACCCTTCTTTGAGACGTACGAGCTCAAAAGTTATGTGATTAATAGTGACTAATGATATGTGTGAATTACTGATGTGAAGTACTATATTTTGAAAGTACTTGTGATTATTACGTTGTGAAATGATTTTCCCTACTTCGGGATATGAAATGATTTAGTGTGTGGCTAAAGATTCGGGTAACCCTGAGACTGAAAGTATGGATGAGAGGTCGGTGTAGCCTACTCCTGTGTAGGGTAGGTGCATCGTCGGTGTAGGCTACTCCTATGTGGGGTAGGTGCACATTTATATATCGAGTTGCGAGGTGCGTCCCTTTGCCTTGTCTATGGGGAGCACGATATTTGGTTGCATACTTGTTTGTATGTCTTGTTATGTTTTGGAATTCATATTTCCAGACGATTTGATTTTGAGGTTTCGAAGTGAAATCTACTTTGATATAGAAAGTTAGATATGTATTTCAAATGATTTGAAATAAGAAATAGGGAATAAAATCCAAAGGAATAATTTCTATAAATTGAATTGGATTTGGAAAATCTAAGTGGTGATTAATCTAAATGGGTAGATTGGGATATTGCATGTTGATTGATGCATAGTAGATCCATATCTATATTACCGATTGTTGTTTATACATTGGCATTCATGGGGATAAAACCGTTCCGTGTTAGCGGCGTGGTCCCGTGATATGCCATATGATTTATATAAGGTTATAACTGTTTAGAGTTTCTCACACCAGTCCCATGACTGACCTGTAGTTTGCTTTTCCCTTAAAAACTCGGGTGCCCCTATTTTCTACAAGGGCAGTCGAGTAGTTTTATTTTGCAAATATGTTTAGCAGGATTCTGGGTCGAAGCGAAAAGCCGTGTCCAGAGTATTGATAGTCTTCCGCTGTGTAGTTTATATTTCTGCTGTGCACTGTATTACATTTATGTAAATTTATCTTCCGCTGTGTATTATATTTCGATATACTCTGATATTTTATACTCTGATGTAATATTATTATGATATTTATAAAAGTCTTCTGTTATTTGTTCTGATGTGTTGTATACCCAGAGTTAGCGTATGCGGGATTCGAACGGTCTTGGTCGGTTTAGCGATCGATTAGACCCGAGCGAAATCCGTGTCGTTACAGCTGGTATCAGAGCTTTGGTTAACTCAAATCTTTGGGGTACAACTCGTTAGAACTGAAAAAAAGACTCATTATAGGTAGGATTAGTAATATCCTATAGAAGAATCCTCATTAGAGATAGAATCAGTAGCATTCTAGAATGAGTGACTCGTTAGAGATGGGGTTAGAAATGCCTTAGATTGAGTTGAGAGTAATATGATTATATATAATGTATTTGTGATTATATATATAATCCGGTCTTAGAAAATTTGATTTTTGATTATATGAAATTATATGTTTGAATATTTAATCAACAAATTGATTGATGGTTGTGTTGTTTGTCTATTTGTTTGAAATTTTGAAACCATTTAGCCTAATTGAACCGATTATTGAACTGTATTGAAAAAAATGTTTGAAATTGTATGCCTATACATGTATATACATTAAACAAGTCATTGCAAGGAGGCTAGAGCAGAAGAATAAAATTGTTTGCCCGACAAATAGGTACATGTTTACCATAATTTACTGTTTTGTTTGGGTGATGATGATTTTATGAGTCGATTGGCTAGCCGCTTGGCGTTTTCTTTTTCTTTTGGATTGAAGAAGGCCATGGGAGGCTATATGAAATATCCTGAAGTCCCCGGTGCAGAGGAGGTTATAGCGAAATTTTTCAAAAATTTAGGTTGTTAGCCAAATTTTGAACAATTTGAAAATTATCAGAAATTGAAAAGTTGGAGAATGGAAGCCAGATTGAAATTAGAGTTGATTAATCAAACCACTTTCGACTTTGTTCCTTTTCGGGGACGAAAAGTTTTAAGTGGGGGAGATTGTAACAACCCGGAAAATCTGAACCAATTTAAATTTTTTAAATTGGCTATTTTGGAGGATTTTCAATATTTAAAATGAATATTTTAAATAATAACGACGAAATTGTGTTTGAATCGATGTTTGAAAATAAATATAATTAATTCTAATTATAAACAAGGCCTGAAATGGCGCGGTAGTTTCAAAATTTGAATTCAAACTTTGACTGACTGTACCGGGAGCAAAACAAAACGGATTTTAGTGAAACCAAAAATATTTAAATCTGTTAGCGAATATCTTTCTAACGAATCTGAAAAATCGAAGTTTCGTAGCGGGAAGCAAAAGTTATGGCCAAATGAATTTTCAGAAAGGTCGCTATAGAGTTTATATAGCCTGGGAAAATGGCCATTTTGCAAACGACCTCAGAATTCGACGAAACCACTTTTGTTGGATTTGGGATGTCAAATTATTGCTAGGTTTCAAATTTCATAATTTTTGAAGCTAGTATGTGAGCGTGGCAAAGGAAAATGTGTTTGGTTGATTTAAGTTAAATTGGATCGACCAGAAAATGGCCATTTTTCAAACAGTCTTAGAATTTGACGAAATTAGTTTTGTTAGATCCGTATCGTCAATACGAAGCTAGAAAATATTTTTCGGGAATTTTTAAAATCAGTATGTGGCCCCGATAAATTAAAATGTACATTTAAATTATATATATATATATATATATATATTGATTTATATTTTAATTTTGAGAAAAACTGATCGTAACAGCCGAACTGGCTCACGAAACATATCCCATTGTGTTCGGAATGGGGGTAATTAGCTAGGGGCGACATTCTTGGGTTTGATTTGGAGATAAGGTGTTTAGCGATGTTGTGAACCTCTGATTTGCCACAATAAACTATGCAAATCACTCACATTTGCCACAATAAAACTTTCAGATCTGAAGTGAACCTCTGATTTGCATGAATTCCAATATATAACAGCAGCTCTACCTCGGTTCTTGTGCTAATCCTCCTTGATTTGATGCCTCTAAGCCTTAATCCTTGATTAGGAAGTGATCTTGGGTGTTTTAGAGAGATTTAGAGAGTGGAGGCCATGGCTAGATCAAAAGGAATGAATAGTGACGGCTGAAAAAAATGAGAAAAAGGTATTCTCCAAACCCTAACAGCCCTTTTAAACTCCTAATCCCGAAATTCCCCTTTGGGCCTAGCTGTTAATCACCCGGTTAAGCCCAATTAAGTTGTTTTTCACCATCAGAAACTTGTTTCAGCCATATCTCCCAAACGGTGAGTCCGTTTGGCTAATGTGACCACTCTACGGAAAGAGAAACCATCATCCGGAGCCAATGGAAGTGGTTTCAGGACAAAATTCCTTTCCAGTCAAAAGTTATGGCCAAAACAGTGCCAACTAGGGGTAAAATGGTCATTTAAAAATCGGAAAAAATCATGAACATGGGAAATGACCCCAATAGTCGTCCCCCAAAGTTACATAACCATACGACTTCGTATGTGAAAGAAATAAATATTCTACGATCATATGATGCGTAGAATGCGGGTTGTTACAGATTGTTTGATTGTGCTCGACCAGTTTATGAGCAAAATATGCTTTTACATTTAGCATTGGGTTGGGTAGAAATATCTGTGTGCTAACACCTTGTGAAACACTTCACGATTTGAAGATAAGGTGTTTAGCGATGTTGTGTTCATTTCAAATTTAATGAATGATTGTGAAATGATATTTTTCTTAAGTGAAAAGAAATGTATTCCCAATTTTGGACAGGGAATGTTTTATGAAAATGTTTTATAAAACAGAAAGGATTTCGAGGCCCAAAACCCGATGATTTCTAAAATGATTTAGAATTGTATTATGTGTTACATTGTGGTTCATCGCATATTCGATTAGTTGCTATTGATGATGTATCTGTTTGGTGGCAGAGAATTTATTCTCTTGCTTAACACCCTTCTTTGAGACGTACGTGCTCAAAGGTTATGTAATTAATAGTGACTGATCATATGTGTGAATTACTGATGTGAAGTACTATATTTTGAAAGTACTTGTGATTATTACGTTGTGAAATTATTTTCCCTACTTCGGGATATGAAATGATTTAGTGTGTGGCTAAAGATTCGGGTAACCCTGAGACTAAAAGTATGGGTGAGAGGTCGGTGTAGCCTACTCCTGTGTGGGGTAGGTGCATCGTCGGTGTAGCCTGCTCCTATATGGGGTAGGTGCACATTTATATATCGAGTTGCGAGGTTCGTACCCTTTGCCTTGTCGATGGGGAGCACGATATTTGGTTGCATACTTGTTTGTATGCATTTTTATGTTTTGGAATTCATATTTCCAGACGATTTGATTTTGAGGTCCCAAAGTGAAATCTACTTTGATATAGAAAGTTATATATGTATTTCAAATGATTTGAAATAAGAAATCGGGAATAAAATCCAAAGGAATAATTTCTGTAAATTGAATTGGATTTGGAAAATCTAAGTGGTGATTAATCTAAATGGGTAGATTGGGATATTGCATGTTGATTGAAGCATTGTAGATCCATATTTATATAACCGATTGTTATTTATACATTGGCATTCATGGGGGTAAACCCATTCCGTGTTAGCGGCGTGGTCCCGTGATATGCCATATGATTTATATAAGGTTATAACTGTTTAGAGTTACTCACACCAGTCCCATGACTGACCTATAGTTTGCTTTTCCCTTGCAAACTCGAGTGCCCCTATTTTCTACACGGGCAGTCGAGTAGTTTTATTTTGCAGATATGTTTAGCAGGATTCTGGATCGAAGCGAAAAGCCGTGTCCAGAGTATTGATAGTCTTCCGCTATGTAGTTTATATTTCTGCTTTGCATTGTATTACATTTATGTAAATTTATCTTCCGCTGTGTATTATATTTCGATATACTCTGATATTCCATACTCTGATGTAACATTATTATGATGTTTATAAAAGTCTTCTGTTATTTGTTCTGATGTGTTGTATACCTAGAGTTAGCGTATGCGGGATTCGAATGGTCTTGGTCGGTTTAGCGATCGATTAGGCCCGAGCGAAATTCGTGTCGTTACATATGGGGCACTTATGTCGTCTATGATTGATACTTATGATTGAAATTGTTTTGACACTATATACTTATAGTAATAATAAAAGATTAAGTTTAGCGTATCAAGCATCCTTTGGCTATTATAAGGTAAAACCCTATCCTCCGGCTTGTGTTGCATTGTGTGATGGGACCTGGGTCTTATAATAGCTTCATTGTTCTTTATTTAGCATTGCGCTGCTGTTTTATGCACTGGTATTCTTGGGAGGAGACCCGTTCCGTGTTATACGGCGTGGTCCCTGGATTTACCTAACTTTAAAATAAAGATTAATAACCGTTTTAGTTCTCACACCAGTCACATGACTGACCTGGAGTTTATTGTTTTAACCTAAACTCTGGGTGCCCTTGTTTCGACACGGGCAGCTAGTAGTTTTGGTTTTGCAGATTTATATTCACAGGATCCTGATTTACAGCTGGAAAGAAATCCAAAAAGCTCTGTATCCGTATATCTCTTTCAGTTTGGTACTATACTATTTTTCCGCTGCAGTAATGTATGTAAATCTCTGATATTTCTCTGATGTATAACTGTGTATATTCTTGTATTCTGATGGAATTGTTGTAATAAGCAATGAAATGTTCTTCTGTTTGTGTCCCGATGTGGCTTGTTCTCAAAGCAATCCGGGGTTTCGAATGGTCTTGGTCGGTTTAGCGATCGATTCGGATCGAGCAAAATTCCCAAATGTTATATTTCTTCCCCAATATTAACCGCGAGCTTCCTGCACTGAATCCGCTCCATTGCCAAAACTTAAGCTCCTCTGGTCAGCCTCTTGGTGTTGTGAATTTCGAAATGGATTTCTCACTTAATCTCCTCTTCCCAAAATCCTTCCTTTCATCACCATTTCAGCTATCCCGCATCAGCAATGTTAGTCGCGACTTCGAGCTCGACCTACATTTGAATGGAATCCCACAAGAACTTACCAAAAGGTATTAAACTCCTCCATGCATACAAATACCAACCCAGATTTTCAAATCGATGACCGATCGACCAAAGAAATCCAAACCTAGGTTCACTGACAAATTTTGAGCTCGACTGAAATCACGTCGCACGCAATTAAACAAACATAGAACTAAAGAGAAACTGATAAGGATTCCATTTATAGTTGTTTGAAGATTTATGGAAATTTATTCAATTTGTTTTGATAATAGAAATGGGTAGTGGCTCACGATATTGAAGAAAACAGCAGCGGATCTTTGTTGACCTGAAGAAGTGAAGTATTAGGTTAAGAGGAGGGTAGTGGTATATATATAGGAAGATTTAAATATTTTCTTATTCCTTTTTATATTGATTTTAATCAGCCGTTGTTTGTATTTATTGTTTAAAAATCAATGTGATCACAAACGTTGTCCAATTCCAGTGAAAACGGACACACAGCTACAGTTCAACATTACAGACCCAACAAAACTTGTTTCTTCGAATTCCGAGTCCGTTTGCCCACACAGCGTATTTTTAAAGTCAAGTTATTGACTGTTTTTCACATTAAAAATCCGTACGGCTACACATTGACTCCAAAAATCATGAAAACTGAAATCTAACAATAATTTAATATTCCGGATCCAATAAAATTAATTTCGTCGAAAACGGAGGTCGTTTACAAAAATGGCTATTTTTAAAGCTCTAAATAAACCATCTAAATATTAATATATTTAAAAACAAATTAATTAAATATTAATAAATTAAAATTATCATATATATATTGACACAGAATATCTTCTAGCTTCAAAATATACATATTTGGATATATAACTCGATATTTCAAATCCAGAGTTAAATCGATATTCAGTTTACATTGAAAATCCATTTATAATATAAATAAATCATTATAAACTATAAATGTAATGATTCGGATTTTGCCCAGATCTAATCGATCGCAAAATCGACTAAGACCGCTCAAAAACTGGAATACGCTAACTTTGGGCATACAACACATCAGAACAAATAACAGAAGACTTTTATTACATCATAATAACATAACATTAGAGTACAGAATATCATAGTACATCGATATAATATAGCGGAAGATAAATTACAATAAATGTAATACAATGTAGCAGAATAAATAAACTAACATAGCGGAAGACTATTAATGCTCTGGACACAGCTTTAAGCTTCGATCCAGAATCCTGCTCAAGATATCTGCAAAATAAGCTACTCGACTGCCCGTGTGGAAAATATGGGCACCCGAGTTTGCAACTGAAACAAATTACAGGTCAGTCATGGGACTGGTATGAGAAATCTTACTTAACTTATCTAATAATAATAAGGCTAATCACAGGACCACGCTGCTAACGCAGAACATGTTTACTCCATTGGATTGCCGGTGCATAAATAAGGTAAATCGTTAAACAACGCAATGCTTTTTGGAAAAATGAAACCATTATAAGACTCAAGTCCCATCACACAATGCAACGCAAACCGGAGGATATAGTTTTACCTTACAATGGTCAAAAATGCTTGATACGATAAAAACGAATTTGATATTATTATTTGTGTATATATGTTTCAAAAACATTTCAATCATAATGTATCAATCATAGACGGCATAACTACCATATACTATGTCACCATACTAGTTATACAATCAAAATCGCATGGTGTCGTATTGGAAGTTGGATTTCCATCATGAGCCAAGGCAAGGGATCGTCGAATTCGAGACAATCTAGCCCATGTCTCAGGACAAGTACCCAGTCAATCCCTTAAGATCTCCATGGCCGGTACACACATATGTTAGTGGAAGAGTTATGCCTGAACAATACGTCTCCTCGCCCTATGGGGCATAAATAGAGCCACAAGGGACTCAAATCGGAGGTACCTCGCTTTCCATCATCCACATAAGTAAATATATCTGGGCTTGTAAAACCCAGACACCACTTCTAGCTAGAAAGAAACGCATGCTCTCCCTGGGTCCTTCTCCCGTTTCTGGTTCATAACGGGGTGTGAAGCTCACGATGTAACGCTACACAAAACTATGCTAAATAGATTTGTGCTTTGATCATCAACCACAAGGCTCTGCTTTTCAACAAAAGCCTTGATCATTTGCATCTTAGTGTGCCACATTGTCAGTCCATACCATACCATTGATTTTTGCCAATTTATAACCTCTAAGCTCGTACGTCTCAGAGAAGGGTGTTAAGCAAGAGAATAAATTCTCTGCCACCAAACATATATATATATATATATATATATATAGCAGAGATCAACGAATACATCATAAAGGAATACAACGTCAGACATACCATCCATTTACAGGCCCACTCTGGGTCTGAACGAAACCGGAGGCACCTTATTCCTCGTCCCATATGTCCAATACAGGAGAGAGGTCCTCGCATATCTGGTCGATCTCCAAGTACGTCTGGACGATCACCACTTATTACCTTGTCTTGGGATGCCTCCCAATCAAGACATCAGTAATCATCCAAACGATGTGAAGACCTCCGGTCTTCAACCACCATCTTCATCTTTGACTCTTAATCATCGTAGAAATTATTCAAAATGGGTTAAACCTGGTCTTTCCGAATAACTCGCGTATTTTATAATCAATAGTTAAGTGCTATAAAAATGCATCATACGCCCCATTCCAATTCATAATATTCTTTTAATAAAATATTCACATTATTAGGTAAAGATTCCCATTAACTTTATCAAAGATAAATTCTTTTAAATTTATTCTTTAAACTTCTTTTTAAAGATTCATTAAAACTCCAATTTGGTTTTATTGTCAAAAAACATTACTTTATGATTATTCAACTTTAAGAAATTAATCTTGTCTTGAATCGGGTTAAAGAACCAATGTCATAAAACATAGTCTACGATAAACCCAAAATCATCTTCCATTAAATATGGAATTTTCACAGAAATCAAATCAACATATAATCAATATAAATTTCCATATCAGACTAATAATATAAATGGAATAACGGTAAAGCCCTTTAAATTCCATATATAATAATGGTCTTCTTTTACAGAAGCTCATCTCGATTATTATTAAATCGAATTCCATTCAATTGCAATTTAATATATTAAATGTAATAACCCGAAAATCTGGGCCAGTTTAAAATTTTTATTTTGGCGATTTTAGCGAATTTTGATTATTTAAAATGAATTATTTTAAATAAAAATGACGAGAAATTTATTTTGAATATAATTAGAACGTATATATTATATACGTCGTCGTTAGAATATAAATATTTATATATAATTAAAAAAGGAATTGAAATGGCACGGTAGTTCGATAATTCGATTTCAAAATTCAATTGAATGTACCGGGTGCAAAACAATCCGGATTTTTGTGAAACCAAAAACATTAGGATCTAATTGATAATATCTTTCCAACGAATCCGACCAATCGAAATTTCATAGCGGGAATCAAAAGATATGTCCAGTTGAAAATTCTGAATAGTCGCTATGGAATTCAGGCCCTTAAAAATGGACATTTTGCAAACGACCTCGGATTTCGACGAAACCAGTTTTGTTGGGTCCGTGATGTCAAATTATTGCTAGATTCCAAATTTCATAATTTTTCGAATCAGTATGTGAGCGTGGCAAGGGAAAACGCGTTTGACCAGTTTCAGTTGATTTTAATCGACTGGAAATTGGCCATTTTTCTAACGGTCTCAGAATTCGACGAAACTAGTTTTGTTAGGACCGTATCGTCAATACAAAGCTAGAAAATATTTTCTGCAATTTATAGAGTTCGTATGTGACCCCGGTAAATTGAAATGTACGTTTAAAATTCAATATAATTATTTAATCGTAAATTTGATGGAAACTAATCGAAACAGCCGAATCAGCTGACGATACATATCCCATTGTGTTCGAAATGGGGTTATTACGCTAGGGACGACAGTCGGTGAGCTCAATTTCGAGTTCGAATTTCAAAGTTGCTTTTTTTGAAATAAATAAATTAAAATATATATTTTCATTTAAGCCCTTACCGTCCTCTCTCTCTCTCTCTCTCTTCATTTAAACTGAAATAAAAAAAAGAGAAAAAGGGGATCGGCGGAAAATCGCGTCTCCCCTTCCAGTGGCGGCGCCGCCTCCCTGACCCCCTCCCCCCACCGACGCGTGCGCCCTCTCCCTCCTTCCTCCATCTCGAACCCCCCCCCCTAGAGCGATCCTCCATCTTCCCCAAAACCGAACCCTAGCCCCCTTTTCCACCTGAAAACCGCTCCACCACCGCTCCTCCTCCTGACGCGCCCCCACCCCCGACTCCGACTACGAGCTCCCCCTCCAGACCGCGCAACCCACCTCCGTTCAAGACCCCACAGCCTGCACTGCTTCCCACTGACGCCTCCCCCTCCTCTCCGATTCAATGTAAGCCCTTATTTTCTTTATTTAACTTTGTTTCATCATTTGCTTTTTAATTGTTGTTTATTTCTCTAACTAAGGTAATTAGTTTATTAGAAAGAAAATGTAGGAATTTTATTTTATATTGATAGTTTCGATTTTTATCGATAGAAAAGATTATATTTTTAATTTAGAAAAGATTATATTTTTAATTTAGAAAGATCAGATTTTTAATATGTGAAAGGTCGGATTTTTATTGTTGAAATGACGAAGTAAAAATGTGATTTTTATATATTTAATAGCGAAGTAAAAATATGATTTTTATATATTGAACATCGAAGTAAAAATGTGATTTTTATATATTGAATAGCAAAGTAAAAATATGATTTTTATATATTGAATAGCAAAGTAAAAATATGATTTTTATATATTGAATAGCAAAGTAAAAATGTGATTTTTATATATTGAATAGCATAGTAAAAATGTGATTTTTATATATTGAACATCGAAGTAAAAATATGATTTTTATATATTGAATAGCAAAGTAAAAATGTGATTTTTATATATTGAATAGCAAAGCAAAAATGTGATTTTTATATATTGAACATCGAAGTAAAAATATGATTTTTATATATTGAATAGCAAAGTAAAAATGTGATTTTTATATATTGAATAGCAAAGTAAAAATGTGATTTTTATATATTGAACATCGAAGTAAAAATATGATTTTTATATATTGAACATCGAAGTAAAAATGTGATTTTTATATATTGAATAGCGAAGTAAAAATTCGACTTTTACATATGTAGTGGCTACGGGCAACGAAGATGACAAAGATGCGATAACGGCGAAGATTTCTATAAATGAAGAGCCGTGAAGTTGGATAGCTATATGTGAGAATTTCTCACCTTTCAATTTCTTTTTCAAGTTATATATATATATATATATATATATACTGGGATGCAGACGGTGCTTAGTAGCACCCGATACAATCGTCCACAGACCATGGACTTGTTTGTTTGGTTGCATAGATTTGTTAGATTATTTGAGCTGAATTTGACTGTTGGGTGAATTGAAACTGATTTGATTGATGTGTGAATGGCGTGGGCCTTCACTAGACCGGGGATAAGGCTAGGCCTCGTGCCGTTTCTAGTATCGTGCCGTTATGCCGCCGAAATTTTCTAAAAATAATTTAAAAAAATAAAGATAACATTTTATTTAATAAATGAACCGAATAGAATATTCATAGGTTGAATAAAAAAGTTTGATCGTTAAAAATATAATTTTTAACGTGAATGTGAATAAATAAATATTCATTTACAAACCGGACGGTTTGTTTATATACACATATTTGAAGGACATTGATTGGGACGATAAATTTTACACATCGCCCAACTGCACAAATAAAATCTGTGTTTGATTGTTTGAAACCACACACGGGTATTGGGATGATATTTGAAGTACACTAATCCCGATTGTTTAGTTGTATGTCGATCAATTGATTGACAGGCTGCTATAAGCGTTGAATATTTATATTTGATGCTTATACAGTGTAGAATGCACTTTGGATGATGGTTGATTATTCATCGTTGTTGATATTTATATGTGTTGTAGAAAATCCATATAATTAACATTATATGGTAATTGATTGGGCCTTTTTCCAGTTTCGAAAAGGAAATATTTGAAATAAAATATTTGAAATAGAAATATTTGAAATGGAAATATTTGAAATAAGATATTTGAAAAGAAATATTTGAAATAGAAATATTTGAAATAGAAATATTTGAAATAGAAATATTCGAAATGGAATATTTGAAAATATCAATATATGAAGCCGTGTTGATTAGATTGACGCCATTTTGATGTAAATGATATTTATATCGATTTTATTCATTTTAAAACGAATATTGAGAAGTGATTTCGAAATCGAATATTTTGAAATGAAATTTGATTTGAATTAAATAGAAAAAACGAATTGAATTCAAATTGAATAGAAAACGAATTGAATTCAAATTGAATAGAAAACCAAATTCGAATTGAATCAAATAGAAAACGAAATGAATTCAAATTGAATAGAAAACCAATTTGAAGTGAAACCGAATTGAAATGAATTCAAATTGAATTGAAATTTGAATTGAATAGAAATGAATCTTAAAACGAATTTATAAGGAAGAATTCAATTTTGCTTTAGATTGAAATGGAAGTTGAAATTGTTTTTGAAACGAATTTAAAACTATATATATAATTCGTTTTAAATATAAATCGACGAAATATATATTATGTATATTATATATATAATGTAATGGCCTGAATAGAACGCGCCGCGCCGCGGCAGTTCGCGAATTTCGACCATTTATTTCAAACGGACATTACGGGAGATCCGACCGTCGGATTCTCCTAAAACCGGAACCGTTGAGTTCGTATCGAAAAGAGCTTTCTAACGAATATTAGAAATTCGAAATCTAACAGTTGGATTTGGAATTATGTCCAAATCAAATTTGAAAAAGGTCGCTGTAAGTGCAGTTCGATGGCCATTGTTGGAAATCGACTGTACGGGCCTTGATAAAATTATTAAAAATATTAATAATTTGTGTAAAATCATAAGAAATGATTTAGAAAGAATTGGGATGAAAAACTCCATATTTGAAAAGATAAAAATAGATTTTTATCGAAATAAACTAGTTTTGAACTAGAATTATAATTCTATTTATTTTTAAGTAAATAAATTGAATTTGAAAAAGGGTTTTAAAAATAACCTGAATTTCCAATAATTGCATTGGAATGGATTTGAATCGAAATTGTCTTTGGAATATTTCGATGTCGAATTTGGTGATTATACAGATGTTGTTATGGAAATTTGAAAGATATTTATATATCGTTATTTCCAATACATTGTCTGTTGGTTGTAGAATTTGATATTGAATATAAGCCGGGATATTTTCTATTCAGAGCCTTGTATTTAATATCAAATGTGATTTGGGCTTGTCGTGAATGGTGTCTTCATTAACACTGTTCTTAAGCCCAGTTGAGAAAGATTAAATCTTTTTATTTACATTTAATGAAGTGTACCAATTAAATAATATTTAATTGGAATTGAACTGATATTGATTTTTGGGTTTATCGTGGATAGTGTTTTCAATAACACTCGTTCTTTAACCCGATAATTAATGGAATGTGATTTTGGGTTTATCCTGAACCGTGTTTTAAATGACACTGATTCTTTAACCCAGTTAACGATTAAAACTAAGTGGAGTTTTGATGAATCTTTAATTAGATTGAAATGACCGAGAATGGAGTACAACCAGTTTTGCTCCAGGCGATAGTTAAATCTTTAATTAGATTTGAACGTGAAATGGTAATTGAATTTACCGATAACACCGTGGTGTTAGATATGAAGTACTACCAGTTTTACTTCATGGGATGAATAGGTTGGGATTGGGAAATTAAAACCAATGATTACTTCGGTAAGGTTCGTTAATCCCGACTAGTTGAATCGAAATTCAAAAGATGATTAAAGAATAAATTAAAGGAATTTATCTTGGATAAAATTAATGGGAACCTTTCCCTATGAATGTGAAATTTAGAAACTAACTGTCGGTTAGCTAAGCAGAATGGTTTTCTGGATATTGATCTGATGTTGGTTTCGGCCTTCGGGGTTAATATTTGGGAAATTATTCTCTTGATTAATTTACGGTTAGTGACTGATGAATTGGAATGAGGTGTATGTTGTGTTTGTGTAACACTTATTTAAAATATACGCGAGTTATTTGGAAAGACCGGGTTTATCCCATTCTGAATAACCGATACGACGATAAGTCGAAGATGAAGATGGTGGTCGAAGACCGGAAGTCTTCACGTCGTTTGGGTGATTACTGATGATCTTGATTGGGCTGTACACCTAAGAAGATGGAAACAGTTGGTGATCGTCTAGACGTATTTGGAGATCGATGGACATGCGGGGTACTAGGTCCTCCGGTTTCGTTCAGGCCTTGAACGGACTTGTAAATGGACTGTGTGTCTGACATTGGATTTTAGTCCGTGTGATTGATCTCTATTAAATATATATCTGTTTGGCGGCGGAGAATTTATTCTCTTGCTTAACGCCCTTCTCTGAGACGTACGAGCTCAGGGGTTATATATTGATGGATATCAATCGCATGGAGTGAATTGCCTGTGTGGCATGCTAAGATGCAAATGATCAAGGCTTCTGTTGAAAAGCAAAGTCTTGTGGTGATGATCAAAGCACGGCCTTTGTGGCGTAGCTTTGTGTAACGTTTACTTCGCGAGTTTCGCACCCCGGTTGTGAACCAAAAACGGGAGAGGACCTCAGGGAGGGCATGCGTTTCTTTCTAGCTAGGGTGGTGTCAGTGACCTTCCAGCCCTGACATTTATATACTTTTCACCTGTGTGGTTGTTGCTGTTGCGAGGCGCCTCAGTTTGATCGGACGATTCGGGTCCGATGGAGTCATTCGTTGGCTCATTTACGCCCCAAAGGGCGGGGAAACGTAGTGTTCAGGCATAATAATCCACATCGGTGGACCGGCCCTGACGATCTAAAGGGTTGATGCATTCTGATCCTAAGGCTCGGGCTAGAGAGTCTCGAATCGGTTGAGGACTATCTTTTGCCTCGGTTCACAGATGGAAATCCAACTTCCAAATAGGTGATTGTGCGGTTTTAATTGTAGAACTAGTATGGCGACATAATATATGGTACCCATGCCGCCTATGATTGATACTTATAATTTGAAGTTGTTTTATACACTATGCACTTATAATAGTATCAAATGATTTGTTTTAAACGTATCAAGCATTCTTTGGCTGTTATAAGGGAAAACCCTATCCCCCGTCTTGCGTTGCATTGTGTGATAGGACCTGGGTCTTATAACAGCTTCATTTTTCTTTATTTAGCATTGCGCTGTTTGTTGTATGCACTGGTATTCTTAGGAGGAAACCCGTTCCGTGTTATACGGCGTGGTCCCTTGATTTACCGAACTTTAAAATAAAGATAAATAACTGTTTTAGTTCTCACACTAGTCACATGACTGACCTGGAGTTTATTGTTTTAACCTAAACTCTGGGTGCCCCTATTTTCCACACGGGCAGCTAGTAGTTTTGGTTTTGTAGATGTATATTCACAGGATCCTGGTTTACAGCTGGAACGATATCCGGAAAGCTTTGTATCTGTATATCTCTTCTAGTTGTGTATTGTATTATTTCCGCTGCTATGTATTTAAATGTAATTTAAATCTCTGGTATTTCTGTGTAATATTGATTCATACTCTGTATATTCTTGTAATCTGATGCATTGTTGTGATATACAGTGAAATGTTCTTTTGTATGCGTTATATTTTGTCGTGTTCTCAAACGATAGGGCGTTTCGAACGGTCTGGGTCAGTTTAGCGACTGGTTCGGACCGAGCGAAATTCCTTCTCGTCACATTTGGTATCAGAGCTTTGGTTTACAAAGCTCAAAGAATAAGGCACATTAGAACCATACGAAAGAATTCATCAGAAACTGGATTAGTAATATCCAATGGAATGACTCGTTAGAGATAGGATCAGTAGTATCCTAGAACGAGTGTGAAGAGTATATTTTTAAAGTAAAAACAAATTTTGTTATGAAAATTTAAATCAACTATTCGTATTTGATTATTTGTTTATATTGATTTTGGACAGTCCAGTATATAAAGATTTTGCATATACGCCTTGCAAACGTGTATTTGAAGTTTTAATATACTGGATAGATATAGAATTACACTCGAATCGCTCGGAGATGATTTTGATGATGGAGCTCCATCATTAGAATTCATGTTCGAGTGACGAAAGTGGACTTTCTATATATTTCCTATTGACTGGTGTGAGAACCAAAATTAGATAGGGCTTATTGTTGTGATTTGGTATCAAAAACATGATTTTTGTATATGTATCAAAATTATGAATTTGAAACTCTAATCCACTAATTGATTGATGTTTGTGTTGTTTGTTTATTTGGTTGATAATTTTGAACCATTTAGCCTAATAGAACCACATATTGAATTATATTGAAAATTGGTCGCATTTGCTTGCATATACCTATACTTACCTTGAACAGGTCATAGCAAGGAGGCTAGAGCAGAGAATAAAATTTGTTTGCCCGACAAATAGGTACATGTTTACTACATAATTTACTGTTTTGTTTGGGTGATGATGATTTTATGAGCCTATTGGCTAGCCGCTTGGCCTTTCTTTTTCTTTTTGAGATCTGAAGGACCGGGGAAGCTATTTGAGATTTCCCGATGCTCCCATTGCAGGGGAGGTTACGGCGAAATTTTTCGAAAATTTGGGTGTTAGCCAAATTTTTGAAATTTTTGAAAATTCTGAGAAATTGAAAAGTTGGAGAATGAAAACCAGATCGAACGTAGTGCTGAATAATCAAACCACTTTCGACTTTGTTCCTTTTTGGGGACGAAAATTTTTAAGTGGGGGAGATTGTAATAACCCGAAAATCTGGGCCAGTTTAAAATTTTTATTTTGGCGATTTTAGCGAATTTTGATTATTTAAAATGAATTATTTTAAATAAAAACGACGAGAAATTTATTATGAATATAATTAGAACGTATATATTATATGTCGTCGTTAGAATATAAATATTTATATATAATTAAAAAAGGAATTGAAATGGCGCGGTAGTTCGATAATTCGATTTCAAAATTCAATTGAATGTACCGGTTGCAAAACAATCCGGATTTTTGTGAAACCAAAAACATTAGGATCTAATTGATAATATCTTTCCAACGAATCCGACCAATCGAAATTTCATAGCGGGAATCAAAAGATATGTCCAGTTGAAAATTCTGAATAGTCGCTATGGAATTCAGGCCCTTAAAAATGGACATTTTGCAAACGACCTCGGATTTCGACGAAACCAGTTTTGTTGGGTCCGTGATGTCAAATTATTGCTAGATTCCAAATTTCATAATTTTTCGAATCAGTATGTGAGCGTGGCAAGGGAAAACGCGTTTGACCAGTTTCAGTTGATTTTAATCGACTGGAAATTGGCCATTTTTCCAACGGTCTCAGAATTCGACGAAACTAGTTTTGTTAGGACCGTATCGTCAATACGAAGCTAGAAAATATTTTCTGCAATTTATAGAGTTCGCATGTGACCCCGGTAAATTGAAATGTACGTTTAAAATTCAATATAATTATTTAATCGTAAATTTGATGGAAACTAATCGAAACAGCCGAAACAGCTGACGATACATATCCCATTGTGTTCGAAATGGGGTTATTACGCTAGGGACGACAGTCGGTGAGCTCAATTTCGAGTTCGAATTTCAAAGTTGCTTTTTTTGAAATAAATAAATTAAAATATATATTTTCATTTAAGCCCTTACCCTCCTCTCTCTCTATTCATTTAAACCGAAATAAAAAAAAAGGAGAAAAAGGGGATCGGCGGAAAATCGCGTCTCCCCTTCCAGTGGCGGCGCCGCCTCCCTAACCCCCTCCCCCCACCGACGCGTGCGCCCTCTCCCTCCTTCCTCCATCTCGAAACCCCCCCGAGCAATCCTCTATCTTCCCCAAAACCGAACCCTAGCCCCCTTTTCCACCTGAAAACCGCTCCTCCTCCTGACGCGCCCCACCCCCGACTCCGACTACGAGCTCCCCTTCCAGACCGCGCAACCCACCTCCGTTCAAGACCCCACAGCCTTCACTGCTTCCCACTGACGCCTCCCCCTCCTCTCCGATTCAATGTAAGCCCTTATTTTCTTTATTTAACTTTGTTTCATCATTTTCTTTTTAATTGTTGTTTATTTCTCTAACTAAGGTAATTAGTTTATTAGAAAGAAAATGTAGGATTTTTATTTTATATTGATAGTTTCGATTTTTATCGATAGAAAAGATTATATTTTTAATTTAGAAAAGATTATATTTTTAATTTAGAAAGATCAGATTTTTAATATGTGAAAGGTCGGATTTTTATTGTTGAAATGACGAAGTAAAAATGTGATTTTTATATATTGAATAGCGAAGTAAAAATGTGATTTTTATATATTGAACATCGAAGTAAAAATGTGATTTTTATATATTGAATAGCAAAGTAAAAATATGATTTTATATATTGAATAGCAAAGTAAAAATATGATTTTTATATATTGAATAGCAAAGTGAAAATGTGATTTTTATATATTGAATAGCATAGTAAAAATGTGATTTTTATATATTGAACATCGAAGTAAAAATATGATTTTTATATATTGAATAGCAAAGTAAAAATGTGATTTTTATATATTGAATAGAAAAGTAAAAATGTGATTTTTATATATTGAACATCGAAATAAAAATATGATTTTTATATATTGAATAGCAAAGTAAAAGTGTGATTTTTATATATTGAATAGCAAAGTAAAAATGTGATTTTTATATATTGAACATCGAAGTAAAAATATGATTTTTATATATTGAACATCGAAGTAAAAATATGATTTTTATATATTGAATAGCGAAGTAAAAATTCGATTTTTACATATGTAGTGGCTACGGGCAACGAAGATGACAAAGATGCGATAACGGCGAAGATTTCTATAAATGAAGAGCCGTGAAGTTGGATAGCTATATGTGAGAATTTCTCACCTTTCAATTTCTTTTTCAAGTTATATATATATATACTAGGATGCAGACAGTGCTTAGTAGCACCCGACACAATCGTCCACAGACCATGGACTTGTTTGTTTAGTTGCATAGATTAGTTAGATTATTTGAGCTGAATTTGACTGTTGGGTGAATTGAAACTGATTTGATTGATGTGTGAATGGCGTGGGCCTTCACTAGACCGGGGATAAGGCTAGGCCTCATCCCGTTTCTAGTATCGTGCCGTTATGCCGCCGAAATTTTCTAAAAATAAGTTAGAAAAATAAAGATAACATTTTATTTAATAAATGAACCGAATAGAATATTCATATGTTGAATAAAAAAGTTTGATCGTTAAAAATATAATTTTTAACGTGAATGTGAATAAATAAATATTCATTTACAAATCGGACGGTTTGTTTATATACACCTATTTGAAGGACATTGATTGGGACGATAAATTTTACACATCGCCCAACTGCACAAATAAAATCTGTGTTTGATTGTTTGAAACCCCACACGGGTACTGGGATGATATTTGAAGTACACTAATCCCGATTGTTTAGTTGTATGTCGATCAATTGATTGAGAGGCTGCTATAAGCCTTGAATATTTATATTTGATGCTTATACAATGTAGAATGCACTTTGGATGATGGTTGATTATTCATCGTTGTTGATATTTATGTGTTGTAGAAAATCCATATAATTAACATTATATGGTAATTGATTGGGCCTCATTGCAGTTTCGAAAAAGAAATATTTGAAATAAAATATTTGAAATAGAAATATTTGAAATGGAAATATTTGAAATAAGATATTTGAAAAGAAATATTTGAAATCGAAATATTTGAAATAGAAATATTTGAAATAGAAATATTCGAAATGGAATATTTGAAAATATCAATATATGAAGCCGTGTTGATTAGATTGACGCCATTTTGATGTAAACGATATTTATATCGATTTTATTCATTTTAAAACGAATATTGAGAAGTGATTTCGAAATCGAATATTTTGAAATGAAATTTGATTTGAATTAAATAGAGAAAACGAATTGAATTCAAATTGAATAGAAAACGAATTGAATTCAAATTGAATAGAAAACCAAATTCGAATTAAATCAAATAGAAAACGAAATGAATTCAAATTGAATAGAAAACCAATTTGAAGTGAAACCGAATTGAAATGAATTCAAATTGAATTGAAATTTGAATTGAATAGAAATGAATCTTAAAACGAATTTATAAGGAAGAATTCAATTTTGCTTTAGATTGAAATGGAAGTTGAAATTGTTTTTGAAACGAATTTAAAACTATATATATAATTCGTTTTAAATATAAAGCGATGAAATATATATTATATATATTATATATATAATATAATGGCCTGAATAGAACGCGCCGCGCCGCGGCAGTTCGCGAATTTCGACCATTTATTTCAAATGGACATTACGGGAGATCCGACCGTCGGATTCTCCTAAAACCGGAACCGTTGAGTTCGTATCGAAAAGAGCTTTCTAACGAATATTAGAAATTTGAAATCTAACGGTTGAATTTGGAATTATGTCCAAATCAAATTTGAAAAAGGTCGCTGTAAGTGCAGTTCGATGGCCATTGTTGGAAATCGACTGTACGGGCCTTGATAAAATTATTAAAAATATTAATAATTTGTGTAAAATCATAAGAAATGATTTAGAAAGAATTGGGATGAAAAACTCCATATTTGAAAAGATTAAAATAGATTTTTATCGAAATAAACTAGTTTTGAACTAGAATTATAATTCTATTTATTTTTAAGTAAATAAATTGAATTTGAAAAAGGGTTTTAAAAATAACCTGAATTTCCAATAATTGCATTGGAATGGATTTGAATCGAAATTGTCTTCGGAATATTTCGATGTCGAATTTGGTGATTATACAGATGTTGTTATGGAAATTTGAAAGATATTTATATATCGTTATTTCCAATACGATGTCTGTTGGTTGTAGAATTTGATATTGAATAAAAGACGGGATATTTTCTATTCAGAGCCTTGTATTTAATATCAAATGTGATTTGGGCTTGTCGTGAATGGTGTCTTCATTAACACTGTTCTTAAGCCCAGTTGAGAAAGATTAAATCTTTTTATTTTGATTTAATGAAGTGTACCAATTAAATAATATTTAATTGGAATTGAATTGATATTGATTTTTGGGTTTATCGTGGACAGTGTTTTCAATAACACTCGTTCTTTAACCCGATAATTAATGGAATGTGATTTTGGGTTTATCGTGAACCGTGTTTTAAATGACACTGATTCTTTAACCCAGTTAACGATTAAAACTAAGTGGATTTTTGATGAATCTTTAATTAGATTGAAATGACCGAGAATGGAGTACCACCAGTTTTGCTCCAGGCGATAGTTAAATCTTTAATTAGATTTGAACGTGAAATGGTAATTGAATTTACCGATAACACCGTGGTGTTAGATATGAAGTACTACCAGTTTTACTTCATGGGATGAATAGGTTGGGATTGGGAAATTAAAACCAATGATTACTTCGGTAAGGTTCGTTAATCCCGACTAGTTGAATCGAAATTCAAAAGATGATTAAAGAATAAATTCAAGGAATTTATCTTGGATAAAATTAATGGGAACCTTTCCCTAAGAATGTGAAATTTAGAAACTAACTGTCGGTTAGCTAAGCAGAACGGTTTTCTGGATATTGATCTGATGTTGGTTTCGGCCTTCGGGGTTAATATTTGGGAAATTATTCTCTTGATTAATTTACGGTTAGTGACTGATGAATTGGAATGAGGCGTATGTTGTGTTTGTGTAACACTTATTTAAAATATACGCGAGTTATTCGGAAAGACCGGGTTTATCCCATTCTGAATAACCGATACGACGATAAGTAGAAGATGAAGACGGTGGTCGAAGACCGGAAGTCTTCACGTCGTTTGGGTGATTACTGATAATCTTGATTGGGCTGTACACCTAAGAAGATGGAAACAGTTGGTGATCGTCCAGACGTATTTGGAGATCGATGGATATGCGGGGTACTAGGTGCCTCCGGTTTCGTTCAGACCCAGAACGGACTTGTAAATGGACTGTGTGTCTGACATTGGATTTTAGTCCGTGTGATTGATCTCTATTAAATATATATCTGTTTGGCGGCGGAGAATTTATTCTCTTGCTTAACGACCTTCTCTGAGACGTACGAGCTCAGGGGTTATATATTGATGGATATCAATCGCATGGAGTGAATTGTCTGTGTGGCATGCTAAGATGAAAATGATCAAGGCTTCTGTTGAAAAGCAAAGTCTTGTGGTGATGATCAAAGCACGGCCTTTGTGGCGTAGCTTTGTGTAACGTTTACTTCGCGAGTTTCGCACCCCGGTTGTGAACCAAAAACGGGAGAGGACCTCAGGGAGGGCATGCGTTTCTTTCTAGCCAGGGTGGTGTCAGTGACCTTCCAGCCCTGACATTTATATACTTTTCACCTGTGTGGTTGTTGCTGTTGCGAGGCGCCTCGGTTTGAACGGACGATCCGGGTCCGATGGAGTCATTCGTTGGCTCATTTACGCCCCAAAGGGCAGGGAAATGTAGTGTTCAGGCATAATAATCCACATCGGTGGACCGGCCCTGACGATCTAAAGGGTTGATGCGTTCTGATCCCGAGGCTCGGACTAGAGAGTCTCGAATCGGTTGAGGACTATCTTTTGCCTCGTTTCACAGATGGAAATCCAACTTCCAAATACGTGATTGTGCGGTTTTAATTGTAGAACTAGTATGGCGACATAATATATGGTATCCATGCCGCCTATGATTGATACTTATGATTTGAAGTTGTTTTATACACTATGCACTTATAATAGTATCAAATGATTTGTTTTAAACGTATCAAGCATTCTTTGGCTGTTATAAGGGAAAACCCAATCCCCCGGCTTGCGTTGCATTGTGTGATAGGACCTGGGTCTTATAACAGCTTCATTTTTCTTTATTTAGCATTGCGCTGTTTGTTGTATGCACTGGTATTCTTGGGAGGAAACCCGTTCCGTGTTATACGGCGTGGTCCCTTGATTTACCGAACTTTAAAATAAAGATAAATAACTGTTTTAGTTCTCACACCTATCACATGACTGACCTGGAGTTTATTGTTTTAACCTAAACTCTGGGTGCCCCTATTTTCCACACGGGCAGCTAGTAGTTTTGGTTTTGCAGATGTATATTCACAGGATCCTGGTTTACAGCTGGAACGATATCCGGAAAGCTTTGTATCCGTATATCTCTTCTAGTTGTGTATTGTATTATTTCCGCTGCTATGTATTTAAATGTAATTTAAATCTCTGGTATTTCTGTGTAATATTGATTCATACTCTGTATATTCTTGTAATCTGATGCATTGTTATGATATACAGTGAAATGTTCTTTCGTATGCGTTATATTTTGTCGTGTTCTCAAACGATAGGGCGTTTCGAACGGTCTGGGTCGGTTTAGCGACTGGTTCGGACCGAGCGAAATTCCTTCTCGTCACATTAAATTGGAAAACTTTACTTTGGAAAATTTCCATTAAATCTTAATAAAAGATTTATAAATTCCAAATTATATTTTCATGGTTAATTGGGTAAAAGAACAAATGTCGTGTAACGACCCGGATTTCGCCCGACCCCAATCGATCGCAGGATCGATCAATACCGTTCAAAACCCGCGTACGTTAACTTTGGGCATACAACACATCGGAACAACCACACAGATTTTTTTAACATCAATAATAAATGTTACATCAGAGTACAGAACATATCAGAGTACATCAATAAATAATACATCGGAAGATACATTTATAATAAATTAAATACATTGCAGCGGAACTAATCTCAGCGGAAGGCCATCACTATTCTGGACCCAGCTTCAGACTTCAATCCAGGATCTTGCTTAACTATATCTGCAAAAAGCTACTCGACTGCCCATGTGGAAAGAGGGCACCCGAGTTTGCAAAGTGAAACAAACTACAGGTCAGTCGTGGGACTGGTGTGAGAATTCTATACTTAACTTATCTAAATAGTAGGCTAATAATTGACATAGAAATGTGTTTATTTTATGCTCTTATTTCTTATCTTTTGTATATAAATAAATATTACTTGGGTATTGTTTTGTTACTTTTACAGATATTCCAACCCAGCCCGCATGCAACCAGAAAAATAGAGAAATGGAGATCAAATTGGTATATATTTACATTTTGAAGAATTGTAGATGAAGATCTCACATCTAGTTGCTGTTGGACAAGAAAATGATTGGTAGAAAGACCAAGAATTTCTCAAATCAAGGGAAGCTTGTCAAAGAACCAAGAGGAAAAGAAGAAAGGCCAAAAATTTAATAGATTTAACTAAGGCCCATTTGAAACTCTCATTATAAACTCTTTTGTGAATTCCCTAAGGCCCATCTATCATTGTATTAGGGTTAGGGTTAGGGTTTGGCTATCTATCCTATAAATACCCTTGTAATGTCATTGTAGCCACCATCCATTATTCTATATTCTCTTCTCCATTAATAAAAGTTCTTCCTTTTTGCTATTTCTGCATTTTTCTTTCTTAGCAATAGGTGTTGTCTTCACAATTAGTTTTGGAAGAGCACCAATTGTATTTTACATTTGTTTCATTAGTGATTAGCCGTTTGATTAGTTTCAACGACAATCCTAATTTTATTTTTGTTGTTCTTCTTATTCTGCACTTTTATTTTCTGCATTGTTGTTCTTGTTTTGCAATTTACTTTCTTTAGTGATTAATCGTTGATTAGATTCAACGATAATCCTAAGTTCGCAATTTCAGTTTGTTTTTATTTCAACAAAATCTCCAGGCTTCGTCTAACTCGCCTAAGAGATTAGATAAATAATTTGATTTTAATTTACCTCCCTGTGTTCGACCTGTATGCTACACACCTGTGCGCTTGCAGAATTTTATTACAAATATCGCGCTTTTCTAATTCATAGATTAGCGACGATCAAGTTTTTGGCGCCGTTGCCGGGGAGGTAACAATTGAATTTTATTATTTATTTATTTTCTGATTCGTGTTAGTTTTTTTTCTTTTTGTTTGATTTTGTAAAAAAAAAATCTTGCTAAATTTTCTTTTATTTTCCTATTGTTTTCTTGTAGATATATATATATATATATATATATATATATATATATATATATATATATAGAGAGATAAAAATCTTGATTAGTTGATTGTGTATCACATATTGATATCATAATCTCTAAGACAAGGAAAAAAAATCTTTCCACTTTTTCTTTTAATTTTCCTTCTTTTTTTCATTTATTTCTTTCCTTTTTTTATTTTGCATTTCTTCCAATCTAATTCCTTCAAGAAGAAAAAAATATATACAAAAAAAGAAAGTTGCTAATTTTTCTTCAATTTCTTTCCATCTTTCTACCACCTTGCTGATTTTCACATTTTCCTTTTCCCTTTCCTTTTCTTTTTATTTGTTTCCATCTTTTGTCTACAACTTTCTAAAAAAAAACTTTTGCAATTTCTTCTCTGTCTACTTTGATTTTTCTCTTATTTTTGTCTGCTTTTATTTCTTTCCTCAATTTCTTCTACCCTTCCTCTCTACTAAAAAAACCTTGCTTTTTTCTCTTATTTCCTTCCTCTTTTATTTTTTTTCCTTTTTTGTTTGGGTTTTTACCATTCATTTCTTTCCCTTTCTTCTTG
This sequence comes from Allium sativum, assembly GCA_030737875.1. Classification (NCBI taxonomy): domain Eukaryota; kingdom Viridiplantae; phylum Streptophyta; class Magnoliopsida; order Asparagales; family Amaryllidaceae; genus Allium; species Allium sativum. Next base: position 423,287,917 of record CM060922.1, read on the forward strand.
TTCAAATTTTCATAAAAAAAAACTTGCAATTTTTTTTATTTCTTTCCAATTGCATTTCTCATTCACCTCCTACAATCTTTCTTTCCATTTTTTTTCATTTATTTCTTTCTGGCTCTCTCCTTCATTGAAAAAAAAAACAACTTTCAATTTTCCTTTATTCTTTCCATCTTTCCACTTTCTTTCCAACCATCTACATTCTTTTTCTTTTTACAAATTTAAAAAAAAAAAGATTCCTCTTTTGCAATTTTTTTTCCTTTCTTCTTTTGTCTTTCTTGTTCTAAATACATTTGATTTCTTTTCTTCTCTTACAAATTCCCTCTCTTTTCAAAAAGAAATTCTCTTCTAATTTTACAACAATAAACAAAAGAAAAAAAATTCTTTCTGTTTTTGTCTTCTCTTTTATTGCTTTCCCTTCTCAATTTCTTTTCCAAATCTTTTATAATTACTTTCCTTCCTTCCTTTACAATTCTCTTTCTTTCCTGAAATCTCTCTTCCCTTTTTTTTGTCATTTGTTTCTTTCCTATTTGTCCACTTTTTCAAAAATAATAAAAAAAGGGAAGGTCATAAAAAGATTCATTCTTTTTTTTTCAATTATTTTTCCCTGCTTCATTTCTTCCCTCTGATCAAATACCCCTTCCTCTCACATAATCTCATTTCACCACAGTTTTTTTTCAATCCACACTTCAGCACCATCTTCTCCAAAAAGTTAGCTTTTTTTTTGTTAATTCCTTTGTTTCTTTTTCTTGTGTTTTTTTTTTGTTATTCAATTCATTCAAAAAAAAAGAGATTTCGAACTAAGGACAAGGTGACTGGAGTTCAAGCAACAAATCAAGATTTCAGAAATCAAAAGAAATTGCAAATAGCGAGATTTTAATCATTGACGCTACTCATTTTTTCTGGATGGACAGCCATACTCCACTGTAAATTTCTTTTAACTCTACAGGTGCTCTGCTGCAAAGAAAAAAATATAGACAATTATTGTAAAAAAAATCTGCAGGGGCAGTGGCTTGAATGTAAATTTTTTGATTTCTGCAATTAAATTTTGTGATTGTTGTTATTTCTGCACTTTTTATTCATTCTGTTAAGGGCAATACCCCAATTCACATAAGATGAGGGATTTCATCACCCTTTCCTTAGCCCACAAATTGCATTTCATCGTAGAATCTGACTAATAATAACGGTTAGACATTGGACTTAAGGGAGTCACGGGCTCATCTAGGGCTTAATTGTATTGTGATAGTTGATTCATTTGGAACGAATTATTTCTTGGTGTCTAGACTACGACAGAGAAATAAACGTTTATAAATATTACGGTGATTCGTAAATATTATATCCGTTGTTACTCTGAAGGTACTTAAACCTTCGGCTGCATTGCTAGGGTGATTCCTGGTGCACCGATAACTCCTGTCCGTTAACTGGCTAAGAAATCTTTTGATCTAAGTAATCAAACGTGTCACTATATAATTTTGGGTTAGGAGCTATTAAGGACAGAAAATTTCATTGTAGCTAATTTCTGTGCGTGCATTTAACAACAATGAGTGAAAAAAGTGTGAGCCAACAAAATTCTCCTAGGGGTTCTCGAATCAACCAAAATTTTCCAACCGAATTGGATCAAAATCGAGTGAATCACAACTTTCCAAACTTTGGGGATCAAAATCAAATAAATCAAAATTTTCAAAATCTCAATATCCAAATGGATAGACCCTTGTCTCTTCGTGATCGATGTTATCCAACTAGAACCGTTCAACCTTCTGTCATAGTACTTCCACCAGTTGAAGGAAATTTTGAGCTTAAACATTCTTTTATTCAAGGGGTACCAAAATTTACTAGTTCTGAAAATGCTTATGAATTTTTAAGTGAATTTGAATTGTATTCATCCACAACTCAAATGCAACAATTATCTAATGAATTAATCAAGCTGAGGCTAATTCCATTTGCACTACTTGAAAGCGCTAAAAGATGGCTAAATTCTCTTCCCAAAATAGTCAATAAGAAGTTGGGATGAATTCGTCAGCGTATTCCTGAAAAAGTTTTTTTCTTTTCACAAAACTCTGAAAATTCGAACTGAAATAAATCAATTTTCTCAAAATGAGGGGGAAATTTTTTCAAAATACTTTGATAGGTTCAACCAATTACTGTATAGTTGTCCTCATCATGGAATCATAAAAGATTACTTATGTCAAATTGTATATGAGGGTCTAAACTATCAGACTAGAACTCAACTAGAATCAATGTGTGGGGGAGATTTTATGTCTAAAACGGCCAATGAAGCTTGGAAATTCTTAGAGGATTATTCTGAAAAGGACATGAAATGGGAGTCCATTCGTGTTCCCATCCGTGCTTCCACTAAAGGAGTGCATGCCGTGGATACAATTCATATTCCCTTAGAGACTCAAACTCCTTAATTCAATGGACTACCCCAAGAACAAGTCAATGTCATAGCTCAAAATGGTCTTTACTCATCCACATCTGACCCTAGTTGGAGAAATCATCCAAATTTCTCATGGTCTAATTCAAATAATGTCGCAAATCCATCTCACATGATACCGAATTCATTATACCAAGCTCCATTTTCTTCTAGTCCTCAAAATTCTCATGTTTCACCTCAACCTGAGCCTTCGAGTGAACCTTATAGGCACCCCAACTTTCAATCATCAAACCAATCCTCCCAATCTTCACAACCGTCAAAAGATATTGTTCGATTAGGAAAACAAATAAATAATCAAGATGTTAAACTCGAACAAATGATGAATATGATGAAGGAACTAATGAAAAGTAATGAGCGAGGAAAGTTGCCTAGTCAACCCGAGGTGAATCCAAAATATAACTCTCGTACTGTGAATTCTTGTGAGGATGGAAATAATTCGGTTAACGTTGTCACCACCCTGAGGTCTAGAAAAATGATTGACAATAATGTTGGCAATCCCGACAACCATTCGATTTCAACCCCAATTGAAAAGCTTGACACTCTTGCGATGGCAACCTATGCCAACTCCTTGGAACCTTATGAAACCCCATCTTCTTCAAATGTTGGCAACCCCAACATCTCTTCTTCTAATGTCAGCAACCCTGATAATAATTCCTCCTCTAATGTTGGCAATCCCAGCATCTCACCTTCTATTCCTGTACCTTAATCACTTTCCACATCGAAACCTTCTTCTTCGAATGATCAAATTTCTGAAAGAGTCTATAAACCAATAGCCCCTTATCCTCACAGGCTTAACAATAAGAAGAAGGATGCAAATTTTGAAAAAATTCTTGAAATCTTCAAACAAGTTTGTGTCAATATTCCACTCTTAAACACCATCGAACAAATTCCTCAATATTCCAAGTGTCTCAAAGAGCTATGCACCCGAAAACGAGCCACTAATGTTCCTAAAACTGCCTTTCTAACTGCGAATACAAGCTCCATTCTTTTGAATCCTGCCCCAGTCAAGTACAAGGACCCCGGTTGCCCTACAATTGATTGCAAAATAGGAAACACTCACATATCTCGTGCCCTACTTGATCTCGGTGCAAGTGTAAATCTTCTTCCTTACACTGTTTATCGTCAACTTGGATTAGGGGAGATTAAACCAACAAACATCACTCTTCAGTTAGATGATCGATCTTTTAAAAAACCATTGGGTATAATTGAAGACGTTTTGATTCAAATTGAACAATTTTACTTCCCTGTTGATTTCATAGTTCTAGAAACCGAGCCTGTTTTGAGTCAGGGTAGTCAAATTCCATTGATTTTGGGTCGTCCCTTCTTAGCAACCTCAAATGCTATCATTAATTGTAGGAGCGGCCAACTTCGACTATCGTTTGGCCACTTAACCATTGAATTGAATATTTTTCATCAACCCAAAGAGATCGAAATAGGAGAAGTTGACATAATAGAAACAGTTTTAGATGGCACATCTGAATTATCTCCTCTAAAAACTTCATTTTCCTCAGTTGATGTGTGCACTATGTCTTTTGAGGAATTGTTCGAAGATGAGCTTAAACTTTTGAATGACGAGGATGGATATATGGAACGTCTCAAACATAATCGTAATTCCATAGCATCAGAAGAAATCATTGTTAAAAACTTAGGTTTATGGGACTATAATAATCTTTAGTTGAATGATTTAAATCATTGGCACGACAAAAATTTTATAGGAAGGATTTTGATCTTAGATCTCACTGACATGCCTTTTGTACCTCAAAAATCAGATACGAAATCATCATCCATCATTTTCGATAGAGGCAAGTGTGGAGGGAAAGAAAAATCTCATTTTTCATATAAAACTCACCGTCATTATAAATTTCATTTTGTATATAATTGGCATTCGCATATAGTGGTTAAATTGCATTTCATTTTACAAATCATTCTGCATTTGATACACCTTTGGGTACTATCTTTCAATTATAGAAAAAAATTACAGTGTGGACACTGTTTAGTTCTAGTCGGGGGGGGGGGGGGGGGGAGGGTCTGCATTTCACTCATTTTCGTTTTTTTTCTTTAGTTTTCTTTCTTTTCATTTTCATCATTTAAATAGGACCATCATGCATTTTAGAATGTAGTAACATGCCATTTTTTTTGAAATACGACTCATTTTCAATTGATACAACAAAATAAGTTTACAATTTTTAGCCAGTTGATGGTATTTTTCTCTCTCAGCTAAATTCGAATTTGAAATATAATGAACAGTTTAATTTTGAGGGATAATAGTGTAACCAGTACATAGGGAGATTCTTAGGTGATGGCCATGAAATCTATTCTATATTGTAGAATTTGTTTAAATAAGTGGAGAACTTAAAATACTTATATTGGCTTTTCAAATCTTTAAAACTAAGTTGTGTTAAGTTGAATTCGCGTAACTCTCTTTTGTGCTTATATTTTCAATAATAATAACAGTAATCCAAGGGTATCCAACATTGCTTGTATATCAAGCGTTGGTGTGCAAACCCGCCGAGCTCTATCCGACATGTTGTTGACAAAGTCAGCGTTGGAATATCTTGGTCTCATTTTATGAGATTGGACACCTAAGGATTACCGACACGTTGTTGACAAAGTCAAAGTCGGCCTACACAATCCGCCAAGCTCTTTACCTACTCTCCGTTAGTCTGCGAGGTAGTGCATGGGTGGTAAACCTTGGTCTTCTAAGTTAGGTGTATGTACTTGAACATAAATTTTAAAATTTTATAGAATAAAGAATAAGCGATGATGCCCAAACACTTCTTGACCTTATTGATTTGACTAGCCATACATGAGAAAATAATAATACCACTTTGCAAACTGTGCCAAGCAAACTAAGAATTTATTTCATAGCTACACTATGTTATCGACCGAACTAACTGGCCAAACTGGAATTTAACATTTGAAAACTTGATTTATGTTGAAAATTTGTGACAAGTTGAGGTATCTAAAATAAAATCAACTGACTAGAAATTGTTAATTTAATTTGTTGTACCACTTCAGAAACAAGTCTTGTTTTCATTTTTGCTTTTATTTTGCATATGTCCATTGCATTCATGTAGTTTCATTAGAATCATAGCATACTGCATTGGGATTTTGTGGGTAGTATCCGCTGAAAACCCTCACGAGACACCACTCGTCCTACTAGGGACACCTAGAGGTTTAACGGCTAGTTGCATACGCTCAATGCAATCGTGTTTCCTACGAAAGTGTGACCTATCTAGTCTAGTTTTTTCATTTCTTGTTTTACTCGAGGACGAGTAAAAGATAAGTGTGGGGGTATTTGATTGACATAGAAATGTGTTTATTTTATGCTCTTATTTCTTATCTTTTGTATATAAATAAATATTACTTGGGTATTGTTTTGTTACTTTTATAAATATTCCAACCCAGCCCGCATGCAACTAGAAAAATAGAGAAATGGAGATCAAATTGGTATATATTTACTTTTTGAAGAATTGTAGATGAAGATCTCACATCTAGTTGCTGTTGGACAAGAAAATGATTGGTAGAAAGACCAAGAATTTCTCAAATCAAGGGAAGCTTGTCAAAGAACCAAGAGGAAAAGAAGAAAGGCCAAAAATTTAATAGATTTAACTAAGGCCCATTTGAAACTCTCATTGTAAACTCTTTTGTGAATTCCCTAAGGCCCATCTATCATTGTATTAGGGTTAGGGTTTGGCTATCTATCCTATAAATACCCTTGTAATGTCATTGTAGCCACCATCCATTATTCTGTATTCTCTTCTCCATTAATAAAAGTTCTTCCTTTTTACTATTTCTGCATTTTTCTTTCTTAGCAATAGGTGTTGTCTTCACAATTAGTTTTGGAAGAGCACCAATTGTATTTTGCATTTGTTTCATTAGTGATTAGTCGTTTGATTAGTTTCAACGACAATCCTAATTTTATTTTTGTTGTTCTTCTTATTCTGCACTTTTATTTTCTGCATTGTTGTTCTTGTTTTGCAATTTACTTTCTTTAGTGATTAATCGTTGATTAGATTCAACGATAATCCTAAGTTCGCAATTTCAGTTTGTTTTTATTTCAACAAAATCTCCAGGCTTCGTCTAACTCGCCTAAGAGATTAGATAAATAATTTGATTTTAATTTACCTCCCTGTGTTCGACCTGTATGCTACACACCTGTGCGCTTGCAGAATTTTATTACAAATATCGCGCTTTTCTAATTCATAGATTAGCGACGATCAGCTAATCACAGGACCACGCCGCTAACGCGGAACGGGTTTACTCCATTCTGAATAATCAACACGACGATCAAGAGTTGAAGATGGAGACGGTGATTGGAGACCGAAGGTTTTCACATCGTTGGGATGATGATGACTGGTATCTTGAATTGGGATTGGCCTTCCAAGGCAAGGTATTTGGTAATGATCATCCAAACGCATTTGGAGATCGATGGGACGTTGTTTCGCTCAGACCCAGAGCGAACTTGTAAATGGATTGCGTGTATGACATTGTATTCCTTCCTGCTGTATTCGTTGAACGCTACTGATTATATATTCCTGTTTGGTGGTGAAGAATTTATTCTTTACTTATCACCCTTCTCTAAGACGTATGAGCTTAGAGGTTATATATATATATTGGTAGATGATCAATAATATGGTAGGGTCTGACAATGTGACATGATAAGATGCAAATGATCAAGGCTTTGTTGAAAAGCAAGCCTTGTGGTTGATGATCAAAGCATAGCCTATTTAGGCATAGCTTTGTGTATAACGTGACTTCGCGAGCCTCACACCCCGGTATGAATCAAAAACGGGATTAGGACTACAGGGAGTGCACACGTTTCTTTCTAGCTAGAGTGGTGTCAATGACCTACCAGCCCTGACATTTTACTTATGTGGATTTTGGATTGAGGTACCTCGGGTTTTTATAGGCCGGAAGTGGTCATACTATAGGTTCATAGGAACCCGGAAACGTGTGTTCAGGCATAATTAATCCACTACCTTTAGGTGGGGACCGACCCTGAAGATCCAAGGGTTCACTGCAGGGGATCCTGGGGCATTTGCTAGAGTGTCTCGAATCGGAAGAGGACGATCCCTAGCCTCGATTTCATGACAGAAAACCAATTTCCAATACGACATTACGATTTTGATTGTAAACTTATATAAGGCGACATAGTATATGGTACCTATGCCGTCTAAGATTAATACATTTATATTGAAATGTTTCAAATATATATGTATACACACTAATAATAATATCGTTTTTACATATCAAGCATCTCTTGACCATTATAAGGTAAAACCCTATCCTCTAGTGTGCGTTGCATTGTGTGATGGGACCTGGGTCTTATAATGGTTTCATTTTTCTAAAAAGCGTTGCGTTATTTGATGATTTATTTTATTTATGCACTGGCAATCCAATGGAGTAAACCCGTTCCGCATTAGCGGCGTGGTCCTGCGATTAGCGTACTCATTAGAGAAGTTAAGTATAGAATTCTGACACCAGTCCCACGACTGACCTGTAGTTTGTTTCACTTTGAAAACTCGGGTGCCCTCTTTCCACACGGGCAGTCGAGTAGCTTCTTGCAGATATAGTTAAGCAGGATCCTGGATTGAAGTCTGAAGCCGGGTCCAAAATATTGATGGCCTTCCGCTGAGATTAGTTCCGCTGCAATGTATTTAATTTATTTTAAATGTATCTTCCGCTGTATTATTTATTGATGTACTCTGATATATTCTGTACTCTGATGTAACATTTATTATTGATGTTATAAAAGTCTGTGTTGTTGTCCTGATGTGTTGTATGCCCAAAGTTAACGCACGCGGGTTTTGAACGGTCTTAATCAATCTTGCGATCGATTGAGGTCGGGCGAAATCCGGGGTCGTTACATGTCGTTTAAAACACCGTTCACAATAAACGCAATTCACATTTCATTTAATTCCAATTACTAAATATAATTGGAAAATCTAATAATCTTAATTAAAAGATTTATTCCTTTCATACGGGGTTTAAGAACAGTGTTATTTAAGACACCATTCACGACAAACCCAAAAATACAATTTATTTTATTTAATTCCAATTAAATATGAATTAATCGGAAAACTTCATTAAATCTTAATTTAAAGATTTATTCTAGGTAATAACTAGTTCATTTCGATAAAAATATATATTTATAATTTCAAATATGGAATTTTTCATCCAAATTCTTTTCAAATCATTTATTATGATTTTACATAATTTTTCCATATTTTTAATAATTTTATTAAGGGCTGTACAGTCGGTTTCCAATAACGGCCACCGAACTGTATCAATAGCGACCTTTTCTGGAATTGATTTGGACATAATTCCAAATCCAACTGTTAGATTTCAAAACTCTTATATTCGTTGGAAAGCTCTTTTCGATACGAACCCAACGATTCCGATTTTAGAGAACCCGATGGTCGGATCTCCCGTTACATCAATTTGAAGTTAATCGTCTAAAATCGCGAACGGTCGATGCGCGGCGCGTTCTATTCAGGCCATTAAATATATAGAATATATATTATATCTATATTCCGTCGATTTTAATTCAATCGTACTTTATAAAATATTTATAAATTCGTTTTAAAACGATTTTAATTTCATTTTCAATTTTAAATCAAAATTGAATATTCTATATTTATATCATATTAAAATATTAATATTTTCAAAATATTATATTTTAAAATCACTTCTTTTTAATATTCATTATAAAATGAATAAAATCAATCGATAAACCCGTTTGGGTTAAAATGGCGTTTCTACATAACACGGCTTCATATTTTTATACTTTTGTGCCTATCCAAAGATGGACATAAAAAATCCTAACTTTTTTCTTTACTGAATATTATTTTAAAATATTCTTTATAGAAAAATATTCTTTATTCTAAACAATTCTTTATATAAAAATATTCTTTATTCCGAATCAGAATGCGACTCAATCAATTACCATATAATTTTAATTATATAGATTTTATACATTACATATATTCAACGATAATGATAAACAATCCTAAAACAATCTACTCACATCCAAATTGAAATTTACAACTGTGTGAGTATTAAAATAAATAAATAACGCTCATCACAGACTGTCAATCCATCGATTGACATATAACTAAATATTAGGATTAGTGTATGACAAATATCATCCCAATACTCGTGTGGGGTTTTCAAACAACAGTTACATAAATAAATCATTGGTTAATAGATTTATCCAATTATAATTTAGTTTGAATTATTTTCTATTTAACCAATTTTCACTATTAAATTATAAATAAATATTCATAATTGAATTTCAACAAAACCTATACTTTAACAAGCAATTATTTTTATTCTTGTCTAACATGATAAAGGTAACATTTTTATTTCACAACATTATTCTAAACAAATGACATTTTTATATTCTAACATAAATGACATTTTTATTTCTAACATAAATGGCATTTTTATTTCTAACATAAATGGCATTTTTATCTAAAATGAAAATTTTATTCTAACATGACATTTAACAAAAATGACAATTTTATTTTAGCATATGAATGATAATGTTTTAACTAACAAAACATATATATTCAAATGAACATTTTTCTATGTTACTAGCATATGAATGATAATGTTTTTAATAAACAAAACATACATATTCAAATGAACATATTTCTATGTTACTAGCATATGAATGATAATGTTTTTAATAAACAAAACCTATGTTAACAAATGGTCATTTTAAATCCTTTCTTGTATATGATAAAAATGTAAATTTTTATTGTTAAACATTTCTATATATATGACAAGAATGTGAATTTTATCATTAACATATTATCATTTCAAATAGATGAACATTTTTAATCTAACTTAACATATTAAAATGTCATGTAAATGGCAAAACAAGTGGTAAACTGTTATTCTATTAACCTTAATCTATCATAAGAAAATGTCTTTTTTAATAATAAATATATATTAACATGTTTTTATTTTTATTTTAACTAACATGTTAAAAGTAATGTTATTTTTAATAACATAACATATTTTACATAATTTTCCTTTTTATAATATTCTAACATGTGACAAATAAAAAGGGAGTTTTTATAGTCTAACAATAACTATTATCAACATGTACAATAAAAAGAATATTTTTATTGTACAAACAATTTCTAACATTACATGTAAACAATAAAAGAATATGTTTAGTGTTTAACAATTCTAACAATTTATATGTTATAATAAAAAGAATATTTTGATGTTTAACAATTCTAACATTACATGTAAACGATAAAAAGAGTATTTTTACTATTAACAAATCTAACAATTTATATGTGAATAATAAAAGGATATTTCTATCTAACATGACATTATCTAAATAAATGATATTTTTATCTAACATAACATGATTTAACAAAATGGATATTTTGTTTTGACGCTAACATGATTCAACAAAAATGAATATTTTGTTTTGACACTAATATGATTCAACAAAATGAATATTATGTTTTGACACTAATATGATTCAACAAAAATGAATATTTTGTTTTGACATTAATATGATTCAACAAAAATGAATATTTTGTTTTGACACTAATATGATTCAACAATATGAATATTTTGTTTTGAAACTAATATGATTCAACAAAAATGAATATTTTGTTTTGACATTAATATGATTCAACAAAATGAATATTTTGTTTTGACACTAATATGATTCAACAAAAATGAATATTTTGTTTTGACACTAATATGATTCAACAAAATGAATATTTTGTTTTGACACTAATATGATTCAACAAAAGCGAATATTTTGTTTTGACACTAATATGATTCAACAAAATGAATATTTTGTTTTGACACTAATATGATTTAACAAAAATGAATATTTTGTTTTGACACAAATATGATTCAATAAAATGAATATTTTGTTTTGACACTAATATGATTCAACAAAAATGAATATTTTGTTTTATCAAAACATATCCAACCAAAGTGACATATTATTTTGCAAGAACATATAATCCAACAAATCAACACAACCACCATCAATCAATCAATCTAAATTTATACGGTGCCTATATTTAATATTACAATCACAATCAATATGAATATATATATATATATATATTTCTATATATATATATATTTAATTTGAAATTTAAATTGAGAAATCTCACATCGGGTTTTATTCCTTCTGAGTTTGTAGACAGCTCCAAACCAGTTCCAGTCAACTTCATGTTGTAGAGCTCGTCCATACGATTCCATAGAAACTTGTTTCATTGATTTCAGATTTGATTTGAACGAGTTACAAGGTTTTAAAATTTTAAAACAATCTAATCACATTAAATAATTTAATTAATATTTCAATTAACCATAATATCCTTCACCCCGTCATCTTCCTTCTGAAACTCAACGAACCCTAACCGTCAAACAAAATCCGCCATCGCCCCTTGTATTGATAATCAGAAGTCGATCCGAATACACCCCGCGCTGCGACTCAGCGAGCTCCACCACCACCGTGAGTGGCTTAGCACTCGGCCCCCCTTCTAGCCGCGAATTTCCCTCCAAAGCCGACATCTTTGAGTGCTCAAATCAAGAAATCTAGGACGTTAAAATCCATCTCCACCGTTGATTGCTTAGATCATAAGGTGCTCATCAATTTTTGCTTTGGGATCATGTTGAAGAATGGATTGAGAGAAAGGATCGAAGAAAGTTCGGAGCTTTGGTGCCATTCGTTTTGTGAGAGGCGGTTGCATTAGAAATAGGGTTAGGGTTTGTCTCCTAGTGTATTTATAATAATATATTTATTTATTTTTTAAATAAATTTCTATTCTAAAAAGGTGAATTTAACATCCGAACTCCGATTTAAACCCAACAACTATCGCCCCTAGCTAAATACCCCCTCCGGACATATAGGAATATGTTTCGTAACCCAATTCGGTTGTTACGATCAGTTTTACCTAAATTAAAATATAAATCAATATAATTTTAATTTAAACATACATTTTAATTTACGGGGCCACATACTGACTCTAAAAATTCCCGAAAAATAAATCTAGCTATGTTTTGACGATACGGTCCTAAAAAAATAATTATGTCAAATATGGAGACTGTTTGAAAAATGGCCATTTTCTGGTCAATCCAAATTGACTAAAATTGGCAAAACATGTTTTCTTTTGCCACACTCAGATATTGATTCCAAAAATTATGAAAATTGGAATCTAGCAATAGTTTGACATTCTGGATCCAAAAAAAGTGGTTTCGTCGAAAACGAGTTCGTTTGCAAAATGGCTATTTATACGGGCTATAAATTATATTAAATTCTATAGCGACTATTCTGAATATTTAACTGGCCATAACTTTTGATTCCTGCTATGAAGTTTCAATTTTCTGGATTCTTTGGAAAGATATTTTTAAATAGATTTAGATATTTTTGGTTTCACTAAAATCCGATTTATTTTACATCATGTACATTCAGTCAAAGTTCAAATTCAAATTTTCAAACTGCCGTGCTATTTTAAACTCCTTTTATAATTAAAATAAATATATTCATTCTAACTTCGATTTAAATAAATTTTTAATCATTATTATTTAAAATAAATTATTTTAAATATTTAAGATCCATTAAAATTGCTAAAATAAAATTTTTAAATTGATTCTAAAATTCCGGGTTGTTACAATCTCCCCCACTTAAATCTTTTCGTCCTCGAAAAGGAACGGAGCTGAAAGTTATTTAATTAACCAACTCAACTTTCATTCTTTTATTGGTTTCAATAATTTTATTAGTTGAACTTATAATCACACAACACAACCATCAATCAATTAGTTGATTGGCTTTAAAAATATATATAACTTTTATATATTCAAAAATCATATTTTCTAAAATCGGATTATATATATAATCACAAATGCGTTAATTATAAACTTGTCATTTTCTACTCATTCTAGGGCGTTTCTAAACCCATCTCTAACGAGTATCTCATTCAAGGATGCTACTGATCCTATCTCTAATGAGTATTCTTTTATAGGATATTACTAATTCTACCTCTGATGAGTCTTTTGTTCAGTTCTAATAAGTTGTTCCCCAAAGATTTGATCTAACCAGAGTTCTGATACCAACTGTAATGATTCGAATTTTGCCCGTACCTAATCGATCGCAAAATCGACTAAGACCGTTCAAAAACCCGAATACGTTAACTTTGGGCATACAACACATCAGAACAAATAACAGAATACTTTTATTACATTATAATAACGTAACATCAGAGTACAAAATATCAGAGTATATCGATATAACATAGCGGAAGATAAATTACAATAAATGCAACACAATGTAGCGGAACAAATAAACTAACATAGTGGAAGACTATTAATGCTCTTGACACAGCTTTAAGCTTTGATCCAGAATCCTGCTCAAGATATCTATAAAATAAGAGACTCGACTGCCCATGTGGAAAATATGGGCACCCGAGTTTGCAAGTGAAACAAACTACAGGTCAGTCATGGGACTAGTATGAGAAATCTTATTTAACTTATCTAATAATAATAAGGCTAATCACAGGACCACGCCGCTAACGCAGAACGAATTTACTCCATTGGATTGCCGATGCATAAATAAAGTAAATCATTAAACAACGCAATGCTTTTGGAAAAATGAAACCATTATAAGACTCAAGTCACATCACACAATGCAATGCAAATCGGAGGATAGAGTTTTACCATATAATGGTCAAAAGTGCTTGATACGATAAAAACGGATTTGATATTGTTATTAGTGTATATATGTTTCAAAAACACTTCAATCATAATGTATCAATCATCGATGGCATAGCTACCATATACTATGTTGCCATACTGGTTATACAATCAAAACCGTATGGTGTCATATTGGAAGTTGGATTTCCATCATGAACCAAGGTAAGGGATCATCCTTACCGAATTCGAGACAATCTAGCCCATGTCTCAGGACAAGTATTCAGTCAAGCCCATAGGATCTCTAGGGCCGGTCCACACATATGTTAGTGGATTAGTTATGCTTGAACAATACGTCTTCCCGCCTTATGGGGCGTAAATAGAGCCACAAGGGACTCAAATCAGAAGTACCTTGCTTTCCATCATCCACATATGTAAAAATATCTGGGCTTGTAAAACCCAGACACCACTTCTAGCTAGAAAGAAACGCATGCTCTCCCTGGGGTCCTTCTCCCGTTTTTGGTTCATACCGGCGTGTAAGGATCACGAAGTAACGCTACACAAAGCTATGCTAAATAAATTTGTGCTTTGATCATCAACCACAAGGCTCTACTTTTCAAGAAAAGCCTTGATCATATGCATCTTAGCACGCCACATTGTCAATCGATACCATACCATTGATTTCTGCCAATATATAACTCGTATGTCTCAAAGAAGGGTGTTAAGCAAGAGAATAAAGTCTCCACCACCAAACATATAAATATTTAGCAGAGATCAACGAATACAGCATAAAGGAATACAACGTCAGACACACCATCCATTTACAAGTCTGTTATGGGTTTGAGCTAAACCAGAGGCACCTTACTCCTCGTCCCGTATATCCAATACAGGAGAGAGGTCCTTGCATATCCGGTCGATCTCCAAGTACGTCTGGACGATCACCACTTATTACCTTATCTTGGGATGCCTCCCGATCAAGACTTAGTAATCATCCAAACAATGTGAAGACCTACGGTCTTCAACCACCATCTTAATCTTCGACTCTTAATCCTCGTAGTAATTATTCAGAATGAGTTAAACCAGTTCTTTCCGAATAACTCGTGTATTTTATAATCAACAATTAAGTTCTATAAAAACACATCATATGCCTCATTCCAATTCAGAATATTCTTTTAATAAAATATTCACATTATTAGGGAAAGGTTCCCATTAACTTTATCAAAGATAAATTCTTTTAAATTTATTCTTTAATCTTCTTTTTAAATATTCATTAAAACTCCAATTTGGTTTTAAAATCAAAAATCACTACTTTATGATTATTCAACTTTAAGAAATTAATCTTGTCTCGAATCGGGTTAAAGAACCAATGTCATTTAAAACACAGTCCACGATAAACCAAAAATCATCTTCCATTAAATACGGAATTTTCACAAAAATAAAATCAATATATAATCGATATAAATTTCCGTATCAGACTAATAATATAAATGGAATAACGGCAAAGCCCTTTAAATTCCATATATAATAACGGTCTTCTTTTATAGAAGCTCATCTCGATTATTATTAAATCAAATTCCATTCAATTCCAATTTAATATATTAAATTGGAAAAATTTACTTTGGAAAATTTCCATTAAATCTTAATAAAAGATCTATAGATTCCAAATGGTATTTTCGCTGTTAATTGGGTTAAAGAAAAAATATCGTTTAAAACACCGTTCACAATAAACCCAATTCACATTTCGTTTTATTCCAATTACTAAATATAATTGGAAACTCTTATAATCTTAATTAAAAGATTTATTCCTTTTATACATGGTTTAATAATAGTGTTATTTAAGACACCATTCACGATAAACCCAAAAATCCAATTTATTTTATTTAATTCTAATCAAATATGAATTATTCAGAAAACTTCATTAAATCTTAATTTAAAGATTTATTCTAGGTAATAACTGGTTCATTTCAATAAAAATATATTTTTATCTTTTCAAATATGGAATTTTTCATCAAAATTCTTTTCAAATCATTTATTATGATTTTATACGATTTTTCCATATTTTTAATAATTTTATTAAGGCCTATACAGTCGTTTCCAATAACGGCCACCGAACTGCATCCATAGCGACCTTTTCTATAATTGATTTGGTCATAATTCCAAATCCAATTGTTAGATTTCAAAACTCTTATATTCATTGGAAATCTCTTTTCGATATGAACCCAACGATTCTGGTTTTAGGAGAATCTAATGGTCGGATATCCCGTTACATAAATTTGAAGTTAATGGTCGAAATTTGTGACGATACCAAAATCCGTGTGACGGTGTTAAGGATAATCATTGGAATATAACACATCAATCATCATAGCAGAGTACAGATAATACCAAAAACAATAAATAGAATAATTTTACATGGTTATGGCAGCAAAATCATAACATGTAACAACATCAGAATAGCACAACGTAGGATATAACTTAGTAAATAAAAGGGGAATGATCAGTCACCATCGCCATAGGCGGAATATATACATACAGTGAGACATAATAAGGGTATCAGTCTACATCGTCGGAGGCGGTACATATACATACGATAATAAATACTAGAAGTAAAACAGTCTGCATCGCCTGTGGCGGAATCAAAATATATATACAATAATGGCGGAAAATGTCAAAGTCATCTAGGTGAAATCAGCCTCGCCATAAGCCAAAAGTGCACTCCATACTAGAGTGCTAAGCCAAATCAACCTGTCATCTGTGAACTAGGCTGCCCGTATGAAAATAAGGGCACCCGAGTTTGCAAAGTGAAACATACAACGAGTCAGTCATGGGACTGGTATGAGAAATCTACTTAACTGGTTAAACAATAGTAATACGACAAATCATAGGACCACGCCACTTTCGCGGAATGGGTTTACTCCAGTGATTGCCGGTGCATTTAAAACAGAGTAAATTCTTTAAAAACAACGCAATGCTTTTAAAAAGAATGAAGCCGTTATAAGACTCAAGTCCCATCATACAATGCAACGCAAGCCGGAGGATAGAGTTTTACCTTATAATGGCCAAATATGCTCAATACGTGTAAAGCAAAATCATTTGATATTATTACTATTGCATATATGTTTCAAAAACGAATATCATCATAAATATCAATCATAGGCGGCATAGCTACCATATACTATGTCGCCATACTAGTTCTACAATCAAATCCGTTATTTCGTATTGGAAATTGGATTTCCGTTATGAGTCGAGGCATGGGGCAAGCTCCTCTCCGCTTCGAGACACTCTAGCAAATGCCTCAGGACTACACACTCTGGGTAACCCTTGGATCCTCCAAGGCCGGTCCTCCCTTACGTTTGAGGATTAGTTATTCCTAAACACACGTTTCCCGGTCCTTACAGACCTAAAATCGAGGCGCCTCGCATTCCAACAACCACATAGGTGAAAAGTAGATATAAATGTCAGGGCTGGTAGGTCACTGACACCATCATAGCTAGAAAGAAACGTCGTGCACTCCTTGGGTCGTTATCCCGTTTTTGACTCATACCGAGGTGTGAGGCTCGCGAATCCACGTCATACACAAAGCCAGGCCACGTAGGCCGTGCTTTGATCATCGAACACAAGACTTTGCTTTGCAACAGAAGCCTTGATCACTGCATCTTGGCGTGCCACATAGGCAATCCACTCCATACGACTGATTTCTATCGATATATAACCTCTGAGCTCGTACGTCTCAGAGAAGGGCGTTAAGCAAAAGAATAAATTCTCTGCCGCCAAACTGATATATATTTAACAGAGATCAATCAGTATAGAACAAAATCCAATGTCAGACACACAATCCATTTACAAGTCCGTTCTGGGTCTGAACAAAACCGGAGGCACCAAATTCCTCGTATATCCGTACAATCAACACATATGTTCAGACGGCTACTACTTCCGTTCCTTCACGGTAGCTACTCCAATCAGGAACCTCAGCAGCGCCCATCCAACCGATACGAAGATCGTCAGTCTTGAATCGTCTTTGTATTTTCGCCTTCGAATCATTCGATCAATTATTTGAAATGAGGGTTAGCTCGGCCTTTTCAAATAATTCACGTATAATTAGAATTCAAATCAATTCTTTCTATGGTTATATTATTCGACATTCATATTTCAGTTCTTTAGTATAATTTTCGTGCCAAACACATACAACCATCAAATATCAAGTAGATCAAGCCAAATTGGTTTATTTCCAATCCATGTTGCTTATAATATTTTATAACGATTTTTCTCCATTTTTATTTATTTAAAAATGGCCATATTTAATTAAACGGCGTTTCAGGTCATGCCGTGGCACTGTTTTCCCCCTAATTTGTTTTACACATATCGGAAAATCTAACCGTTGGATTTCTACAAAGTCTATGTCTCTGGGAAGATATTCCCAAAGCGAACCCAACGGTTCCAGTTTTGTGAAAATCCGACGGTCGGATCTTCCACACTAGTCATTTGGAGTTACGTTTTCAAAATACGATCTGCAGCGTCGTTATTCGATTTAATTTAATTATATTTATATTTATATATACATATAAACGATTCTGGCGCTTTTTTCTTCAGATTTGAATTAAATATTCTAGACAATCCAACCATTGGGTTTTTACAAAGTTGGTGCCGTTGGAAATATATTTCCAAGGCGAACCCAACGGTTGCGGTTTCGGGAAAATACGATGGTCGGATCTCTCGTACTAATCGATTCAAATTACGATTTCAAAACATGAACTGCACGGCTTCGATTCCTTTCAATTTTATTTATATTTTTATATAAATATAGTTCATTCTTTAATTTCAATATCGTTTTCACTTCAAACATTTCACTAACGCCTTTATATTTCGAAAAATTTCGCCATAACCTCCTTTGTACGGGAAGCGGTTTGGAAATTTATTGGGCCGTGTTAGGTACCCAATAAATCCTATAAAGCATACACATATTTATAGTGATATATTCTGGTGTTTACAGGGGAGCGTGTATAGATAATAACTCCAGAGAATAAATTCTCGTCACCCTGTCATGCCTGAGGGAGCGTGTATTTTTAATTACTCCAGAGGATAAATCCTCGTCACCTCATCCTGTGTGGGAATAAACAGTCCATGTGCCATATCTAATGACTAGAGAGACGTGATTATTGTCAACTCCAGACCCGTGTGGGGTTTTTATTAATCTGGAAATTTATCGTTATATTTTATATAGTCCATATCAGTCATCAGTTCAACCTGTAGTATATAAACATCGCCATACAAGCCTCTCGCTCGTATGGTAAATCCTCAACCTCGTCACACAAGCTCCAAATGCTTATGTGGAATATGATGAAGTATTCCTATCGTCAAGAAGTATGTCATGTAGTGTAGTTCAAAATTAATTGTTACTATCCTATGGCGATGTTTATTATTACACACAGAATAACCAGCACTCCGCATCCAATGGCATTCACAGGAGTTGATATAAAAATAAAATTGCGCAGCCAACTCATCGAGGCTTACCTATTTGTTGGGCACGCAAATAATTTCTTTACTCTACTGCTAATCCATTTTCCTTATTCGACACATGTATATATATGCAGAACAAAGCAAATAATAATATTTCTAGCGAACTAGTATTTATTTCTGCACATGTGTATTTTTATCAAAGCGTATACATGATAAAAGTAATATTTTTATCATCAAAAATATTTATTCAACACGTGAATGTTTTTAACGCTTCATATTCACAATAAAAATGTAATTTTGATTGTCTAATCAATTTATTTAAAATACGAATAACATTCAACACATGAATTTCAATTCAACGAATGAATTTCAATTCAACACATGAATGTTCTCTATGGTTTGTGTATATATATATATAAATGTGATTTTTATTGTAAAAGCTATTTATTTAAAATTCGAATAACATTCAACACATGAATTTCAATTCAACGAATGAATTTCAATTCAATACATGAATATTCTTTACAGTTTGTATATATATATAAATGTGATTTTTATCGTTAAAGCTATTTATTCAAAATTCGAATAACATTCAACACATGAATTTCAATTCAACGAATGAATTTCAATTCAACACATGAATATCCTTTACAGTTTGTATATATATATATAAATGTGATTTTTATTGTTAAAGCTATTTATTTAAAATTCGAATAACATTCAACACATGAATTTCAATTCAACGAATGAATTTCAATTCAACACATGAATATTCTCTACAGTTTGTATATATATATATTTAAATATGTGATTTTTATCGTTAAAGCTATTTATTTAAAATTCGAATAACATTCAACACATGAATTTCAATTCAACGAATGAATTTCAATTCAACACATGAATATTGGTTTCAACATATGAATTTAATTTCAACAAATGAAAATTATTCTAACACATGAATATTTCAGAAAATTTCGGCAGCATAACGGTAGGGTAGTTAAACCGGGACCGTCCCTAGTACGGCTCCTCGCTCTACCTTAAAACCTCGTGGTTTTTGACAATGGGGAATCATGCATCTAGTTCGCACGCAGGCGACATGTTTTGTTTTCATTTCCACAATTCTACTCTAATTTGTTTCAACCACAAGAGGGTATTTTTCAACCACAAAGGTATTTTTCAACCACAATATCAACCACAAACAATTATTTCCAACCATTCGTCATACTATATATTTTCACGCCAATCACAAGCAATAAATATCGTCCATGGTTTGTGGACGAGGGGAGTTTATATATATATATATATTATTTCTATAATTCACTTGCATTTCATCACAATTCAAAGCATATATGTTTCATACAACGCTTGTATAATTTATACATCGCTAATATAACTTATACAACACATGTACATGAGGTATGCAATGCGTATATAATTTACACTTTGCTTATATAATTTATACAACACGATTCCATTCACACGATTTAATTTAGATTCCTCATATTGGTTTTTGGAGTGCTAAAAATCGTATGTAGATCAGAAAAATCCGCGGCCTCTGCTAGATGTTAGAGAGCCTCCTTGCGGTCCCGATGTTTCCTGTTTCATCGAATTTCGTCAACACACTAAAAAGGTATGATTTTTCAAAGTTTTGCAACACTTAAAAGTGTTATTTTCATTTCAGAAGTTTCAAAGCCGATACCTTTGCCAAACCTTCGAAACTAGGTTTTAATTTCACGATCGATCCGTGAAGTATTGTCACGATCAGATGCTGCAACGTAGAAGAGCTTCGAACAGGGTCTACAGCGCCTGTGGTGGCACTCAACTCGGTGGTCCCTGCGATGCACGGCGGCGCTCCAAAGATGATGACTTCCTCGCAGTATATCGACGCAAATACCAAATGATTTCTAACGAGGGTTGGATGGATTGATAGAGGAGGGGAAGATGAACAGAAAAGCTAACTGGAGGGGGCGGTGAAAACTCGCGTGGCGGTGGCGATCGGGCCTGGAAGCTCTGAATGGGTTTCCGTCATTCGGGGGGGGGGGGGGGGTGGGTTTCGATCGGGATTTGACTGGTGAACATAGTGAGAGAAAAGAGGGGCTTTTACTTATTTTATTTAAATTTTAAATTCCTAAAATATCCTTTTGAACAAACGAACACCAATTTCAACCCTACGACTATCGCCCCTAGCTAAATACCCCCATTCCGGACACAATGGGATATGTTTCGTTGGCCAATTCGACTGTTACAGTCAGTTATTTTTCAAATTAAAGTATAAAACATTTAATATTCAATTTGAACGTACATTTCAATTTGGCAGGGCCAAAAACTGAATCGAAAAATTCCAGAAAAATAAATCTAGCTATGTCTTGACGATACGATCCCAAAAAAACTAGTTTCGTCGAATTCTGAGATCGTATGCAAAATGGCCATTTTCAGGTCGACCCATTTTAACAGAAATTGACCAATCACATTTTCCTTTGCCCCGCTCACATACTAGCTTCAAAAATTATGAAATTTGAAACCTAGCAATAGTTTGGCATCCCGGATCCAACAAAAGTGGTTTCGTCGAATTCCGAGGTCGTATGCAAAATGTCTATTTTCAAGGGCTATATATTCTATATAGCGACCTTTCTGAAAATTCATTTTGCCATAACTTTTGATTCCTGCTATGAAACTTCGATTTTTCAGATTCGTAAGGTATTCATAAACAGATTTAAATATTTTCGGTTTCACTAAAATCTGTTATATTTTCCACCCGGTACAATCAGTCAAAGTTTGAATTCAAATTTTCATACTGCCTCACTATTTCCAATACATTATTGTATTGAAATATTCTATTTCAATTGTTTAAATCCTTTGACAATAACCACTTATAAAAAGTTTAAATTGGTTCACATTTTCCGGGTTGTTACAATCTCCCCCACTTAAAACTTTTCGTCCCCGAAAAGGAAACAACAGCAAAGTAGGAAACAAAATGTAAATGCAAAGTATTGTAAAGGTACCTTGCACCGGAGTTAGTCAGAGATGTCCACTCTGCATTTGGGGTAGGCTTGCTTAATGCTTTCCTCTGTCTCCCAAGTACAGTGTCTAGGATCACTACTCCACTGCACTTTAACTAAACGAATCTTTTTGCTCCTTAGCTCTCTAGTTTTTTTGCCAACGATCTTCAATGGTTCTCTTCTGACTGTCAATTCTGGAGTAATTTCCAGGTCCTGTTGTGCTGCTTCTTCTACAACAAGATCCGGATCATGCACATGTTTTCTGAGTTGAGACACGTGGAACACATCATCCACTCCAGGCAACCAATCAGGTAATGAAACCATATATGCAAGAATTCCAATCCGTTCAAGTATAGGAAAGGGACCAATAAATCTCGGTGCCAACTTCCCAGTTTTGCCAAATCTGATTACTCCCCTCATCGGAGAAACTCTTAAATAAACATAATCGCCAACGGCAAATGATAAATCTCTTCTTCTCGCATCAGCATTACTTTTCTGTCGGCTTTGGGCGGTTTTCAATCGCTTCTTGATGAAATCGACTTTATCAGATGCTTCTCGAATCATATCGGGCCCCAACACAAGTCTATTGCCAGGTTCTACCCAACATGCAGGAGATCTGCACGGTCTACCGTATAACGCTTCAAATGGAGACATTCCCAAACTTGCTTGATAGCTATTGTTATAAGAGAACTCTGCCAAATGTAAGTGATCTTCCCATGACCCACCAAAATCAATAATGCAAGCCCGCAGTAAATCTTCTAGAATTCTATTCACCCGCTCAGTTTGGCCATCTGTCTGAGGGTGATAAGCGGTGCTTAGATTCAATTTGGTTCCCAATTCTGTCTGGAATGCTTCCCAGAATTTGCAAGTAAATAGGGGATTTCTATCACTGACTATATTGAGTGGCACTCCATGTAGTTTAACTATTTCTTTGAAGTAAATCTGTGCTAAACTTTGAGCCATTCTGTTGGATCTGACAGGTATGAAATGGGTAGTCTTCGTGAAGCGATCTACGATCACCCAAATACTGTCGTTTCCTTTCTTAGTTCGAGGCAAACCATCAATGAAGTCCATGGAAATCTGCTCCCATTTCCATCCTGGAATTTCTAATGGTTGTAATAGTCCAGCCAATTTCTGCCGATCGCTATTAACTTTTTGACAGGTGGGACACCGGCTAACATATATTGAAATGTCCCTTTTCATTGATCTCCACCAAAATGTGCGCTTGATATCATTGTACATTTTGCTCACACCGGGATGGATGCTTAGTTTGGACTTATGACATTCATCAAGTATTTCTTTTCGAAGCTCTGGAAGATTTGGGATGCAAATTCTGCCCTTTAATCTAAGAACTCCATTGCCATCGAGCCGGAAACTTGTGGATTCACCTCCCTTGACTCTCTGACTGATTCTCTGAATAAATTCATCGTCTTTCTGAAAGTCCGAAATCTTGTCAATCAATGAAGACGTGATGATAAAGCTGGCGATGATTTCATTCTTTCTACTGAGCGAATCTGCGACAACATTGGCTTTCCCCGGAGTGTATAGAATCTCAAAATCATATGCTGCAAGGAATTCTAACCAACGCTGTTGTCTCAAGTTTAGATCTTTCTGAGTGAATAGATACTTCAATGATTGATGATCAGTAAACAGCTTGAACCTCTCGCCTAATAAATAATGCCTCCAGATTCTCAAAGCAAACACGATAGCTAACAACTCAAGATCACGAGTTGCATAGTTTCTTTCATGCGGCTTTAGCTGACGGCTGACATAAGCGACCACTTGGCCCTTTTGCATCAATACTGCGCCAAGCCCTCTAATAGAAGCATCTGTCCATACAGTCAAGTCCTGGTTGCCTTCTATAATGGTCAATACTGGAGCAGTTGTCAATTTCAGTTTCATCTCTTGGAAAGCTTCTTCACATTCGATAGTCCATTTGAATTTCTCATGCTTCTTTGTAAGCTTTGTTAATACACCAGATGTCTTTGAAAAATCCTTAACGAATTTCCGATAGTAACTAGCCAATCCAAGGAAACTTCGAACTTCTGTGAGGATAGTAGGCTGTTTCCAGTCCTGAATCGATGTAATTTTGCTTGGATCTACAGGAATCCCCTCTTTTGATACGACATGGCCAAGGAACTTAACTTCATCCTGCCAGAAGATACATTTAGAAAATTTAGCTTTCAAAACATTTCTCCTCAGAATTTTCAACACTTGTTCTAAATGCTTTGCATGCTTGCCTTCTGACTTGGAGTAGATTAAAATGTCATCGATGAAGACCAGAACAAATTTATTCAAAACACCATGGAACACTCTGTTCATAAAATCGACGAAGTATGCTGGAGCGTTACACAAGCCGAACGGCATCACTAACCATTCGTAGAATAAATCGGGACCCCTGAAGGCTGTCAAAGGAACACAGTCTTCAGCTATACGTAATTGGTGGAAACCTGTAGCTAGATCCATTCTGGAGAATACTGTCGCCCCATTTAATTGATATAACAGATCATCTATCCGTGGCAAGGGATATTTTTTCTTCAGTGTCTACTTATTGAGATCTTGGTAATCAACACAAAGTCGTAGAGTACCATCTGATTTCGGGACAAACACTACTGCTGCTCTCCAATCTGAAAAGCTTGGTCTAATCAAACCTTTCCAAAGCAATTCTCGAGTTTGGCTGCCTAACTCTTCTTTTTCTTTCGGGGCCATTCTTCTAATTGGGTGTACTACTGGTCGGGCGTTCAGAATTAGATCTATTCTGAATTCAATTTCTCTTTGCAGAGATAAGTTTTCGACTTCTTCAAACACATCCGCATAGTTTTTAATGACCGGTATCTTTTCTAATGAAGTGGGAGTAACTTCCAAAGAAGACCAAAATTCTTCTCTATCTGGATCTGAACCGAGACATGGTATAGTGATATGCCCAAGTTTTGTTTTAACTTTTACGATTCTTTCAGCACATCTAACTTCGGCCTAATATTTTGTCAACCAGTCTAGCCCCAGTATAACATCAAATTCGGAAAAATCCATGACAATTAACCTATGGGGAAACTTGTAGAAAAAATAGGAGATGGGCACTCTACAATATGAACTGAGAACAATAGAACCTCCTATCGGGTTTTGAACTTTAATTGGTTCTTTAAGCTTCCTTTGATTCAATTTTAACTTGTGAACAGTGTTACTAGAAATGAAGCTACGTGATGCACTAGTATCAAAAAGTACAGAAACAGGAATATTTTTAATGGTAAGGGTACCTCCCAAGACGTCGGGTTTACCTGATCCATCGGTGATAGTTGGCGGGGTCTCCCCGTCATAAACATGAGCCACCTGTGCATTCTTCTTCAAAGGACAATTCCTGCTATAGTGCCCTTTCTGATGGCAGTTTTAGCATTCGGCTAAGTTGCGGTCTGGATTTGCCTTTAGTTTCTTTGGGGCTTTGCACACATTCGAATAATGTCCTTTCTTTCCGCAGTTATAGCAGCTTCCTTTGGGTATCTTTCCAGATTGCTGAGTAGCGGCTGCTGCAATGTTGGACTCTGGCTGATCTCCTGAAGCTTTGCGCTTGTTTCCAGCTTGGCTTTTGGCGTGGTCTAGGTTGGAGTTTCTCTCATCCAGATCTTCGTAATTGCAGGCCATCTCTACCAATTCTGAGAATGGGAGTTTGATGTTGCTCATGGCCCTGTCCTGGTACTTGCGCCGTAGCCCAAATATAAACCTCTTATTCTTAGCTTTGGTTGTCAAAATAAGCTCTGGAGCATAGCGTGATAGCTGAGTGAATTTGTTGATGTAGTCTTGGATAGAGAGGTCTCCCTGCTGGAGATTAGCAAACTGATCACGCATCCGCTCTAAGGCCTGCTCAGGGATGAACTTTTCTTTGAACATGGTCTTGAATTGTTCCCAGGTCCTAACAATACCCTCCTCATCTTCGGAGGTGATGGCATCCCACCACAACTCGGCCTCCTCCTGTAAGAGCCAAATGCCTAGACGTTCCTTGTGGGTCCCCAGTTCCATGCCCTCAAAAATCTTTTCACAAGTCTTCAACCATGCAATAGCCTCTGTCACGGTACCAAGGCCA
This sequence comes from Allium sativum, assembly GCA_030737875.1. Classification (NCBI taxonomy): domain Eukaryota; kingdom Viridiplantae; phylum Streptophyta; class Magnoliopsida; order Asparagales; family Amaryllidaceae; genus Allium; species Allium sativum. Next base: position 423,314,549 of record CM060922.1, read on the forward strand.
GAAAAGGGTTTGCCTCCCAGGTTCCTGTATCTCTTTGCTACTCTATCAAGCTCGAAGTCCTGGGGTGCTGGTGGCTGTATAATAGGACCCTCCTCTGCTACGGGGATATTCCCCCATCCTCCTGCTCTGCCTCCTCGGCCACCTCTGGCTGCAGCTGCTCGTGTAGCCATCAGATAAAGTACTGTATAAGAAGGAAAAGAGTCAAGCTCACAGAAATGATTACTTTCATATATGATAAAGAAGGAGAACGTTAGGAAAGGTAATGATGTACTGATCAAATTGTTTTGCTAATCTACTTAGCTCATTCTAGGACATCACAAATCATATCTCTAATGAGCCACTCGCCTTAGAACTCTACTGATTCGATTCTGATGAGGTGTTTAATGTGTTAGATTCCGGAACTAAGGTTAACCAAAGCTCTGATACCAACTGTGACGATCCCAAAATCCGTGTGACGGTGTTAAGGATAATCATTGGAATATAACACATCAATCATCATAGCAGAGTACAGATAATAGCAAAAACAATAAATAGAATAATTTTACATCGTTATGGCAACGGAATCATAACATGTAACAACATCAGAATAGCACAACGTAGGATATAACTTAGTAAATAAAAGGGGAATGATCAGTCACCATCGCCATAGGAGGAATATATACATACAGTGAGACATAATAAGGGTATCAGTCTACATCACCGGAGGCGGTACATATACATACGATAATAAATACTGGAAGTAAAACAGTCTGCATCACCTGTGGCGGAATCATAATATATATAAAATAATGGCGGAAAATGTCAAAGTCATCTCGGTGAAGTCAGCCTCGCCATAAGCCAAAAGTGCACTCCATACTACAATGCTAAGCAAAAACAACCTGTCATCTGTGAACTAGGATGCCCGTATGAAAATAAGGGCACCCGAGTTTGCAAAGTGAAACAAACAACGAGTCAGTCATGGGACTAGTATAAGAAATCTACTTAACTGGTTAAACAACAGTAATACGGCAAATCATAGGACCACGCCACTTTCGCGGAACGGGTTTACTCCAATGATTGCCGGTGCATTTAAAACAGAGTAAATTCTTTAAAAACAACGCAATGCTTTTTAAAAAAATGAAGCCGTTATAAGACTCAAGTCCCATCATACAATGCAACGCAAGCCGGAGGATAGAGTTTTACCTTATAATGGCCAAATATGCTCAATACGTGTAAAGCAAAATCATTTGATATTATTACTAGTGCATATATGTTTCAAAAACGAATATCATCATAAATATCAATCATAGGCGGCATAGCTACCATATACTATGTCGCCATACTAGTTCTACAATCAAATCCGTTATTTCGTATTGGAAATTTGATTTCCGTCGTGAGTCGAGGCAAGGGACAAGCTCCTCTCTGCTTCGAGACACTCTAGCAAATGCCTCAGGACTACACACTCTGGGTAACCCTTGGATCCTCCAAGGTCGGTCCTCCCTTACGTTTGAGGATTAGTTATTCCTGAACACACGTTTCCCGGTCCTTACAGACCTAAAATCGAGGCGCCTCGCATTCCAACAACCACATAGGTGAAAAGTAGATATAAATTTCAGGGCCCGTAGGTCACTGACACCACCATAGATAGAAAGAAACGTCGTGCACTCCTTGGGTCCTTATCCCGTTTTTGACTCATACCGAGGTGTGAGGCTCGCGAATCCACGTTATACACAAAGCCAGGCCACGTAGGCCGTGCTTTGATCATCGAACACAAGACTTTGCTTTGCAACAGAAGCCTTGATCACTGCATCTTGGCATGCCACATAGGCAATCCACTCCATACGACTGATTTCTATCGATATATAACCTCTGAGCTCGTACGTCTCAGAGAAGGGCGTTAAGCAAAAGAATAAATTCTCCGTCACCAAACAGATATATATTTAACAGAGATCAAACAGTATAGAACAAAATCCAATGTCAGACACACAGTCCATTTACAAGTCCGTTATGGGTCTGAACGAAACCGGAGGCACCAAATTCCTCGTATATCCGTACAGTCAACACATACGTTCAGACGGTTACTACTTCGGTTCCTTCACGGTAGCTACTCCAATCAGGAACCTCAGCAGCGCCCATCCAACCGATACGAAGATCGTTGGTCTTGAATCGTCTTTGTATTTTCGCCTTCGAATTGTTCGATCAATTATTTGAAATGTGGGTTAGCTCGGCCTTTTCAAATAATTCACGTATAATTAGAATTCAAATCAATTCTTTCTATGGTTATATTATTCGACATTCATATTTCAGTTCTTTAGTATAATTTTCGTGTCAAACACATACAACCATCAAATATCAAGCAGATCAAGCCAAATTGGTTTATTTCCAATCCATGTTGCTTATAATATTTTATAATGATTTTTTGCCATTTTTATTTATTTAAAAATGGCCATATTTAATTAAACGGCGTTTCAGGTCGTGCCATGGCACTAGCGCTGTTTTCCCCTAATTTGTTTTATACATATCGGAAAATCTAACCGTTGGATTTCTACAAAGTCTATGTCTCTGGGAAGATATTCCCAAAGTGAACCCAACGGTTCCAGTTTCATGAAAATCCTACGGTCGGATCTTCCACACTAGTCGTTTGAAGTTACGTTTTCAAAATACGAACTGCAGCGTCGTTATTCGATTTAATTTAATTATATTTATATTTATATATACATATACACGATTCTGGCGTTGTTTTTCTTCAAATTTGAATTAAACATTCTAGACAATCCAACCGTTGGGTTTTTACAAAGTTGGTGCCGTTGGAAAGATATTTCCAAGGCGAACCCAACGGTTGCGGTTTCGTGAAAATCTGATGGTCGGATCTCTCGTACTAATCGATTCAAATTACAATTTCAAAACACAAACTGCACGGCTTCGATTCCTTTCAATTTTATTTATATTTATATATATATATATATAAATATAGTTCATTCTTTAATTTCAATATCGTTTTCACTTCAAATATTTCACTAACGCCTTTATATTTCGAAAAATTTCGCCATAACCTCCTTTGTACGGGAATGGGTTTGGAAATTTATTGGGCCGTGTTAGGTACCCAATAAATCCTATAAAGCATACCCATATTTATAGTGATATATTCTGGTGTTTACAGTGGAGCGTGTATAGATAATAACTCCAGAGAATAAATTCTCGTCACCCTGTCAAGCCTGGGGGAGCGTGTATTTTTAATTACTCCAGAGGATAAATCCTCGTCACCTCGTCCCGTATGGGAATAAATAGTCCATGTGCCGTATCTAATGACTAGAGAGACGTGATTATTGTCAACTCCAGACCCGTGTGGGGTTTTTATTAATCTGGAAATTTATCGTTATATTTTATATAGTCCATATCAGTCATTAGTTCAACCTGTAGTATATAATCATCGCCATACAAGCCTCTCGCTCGTATGGTAAATCTTCAACCTCGTCACACAAGCTCCAAATGCTTATGTGGAATATGATGAAGTATGCCTATCGTCAAGAAGTATGCCATGTAGTGTAGTTCAAAATTAATTGTTACTATCCTATGGCGATGTTTATTATTACACACAGAATAACCAGCACTCCGCATCCAATGGCATTCACAGGAGTTGATATAAAAATAAAATTGCACAGCCAACTCATCAAGGCTTACCTATTTGTTTGGCATGCAAATAATTTCTTTACTCATTAGCTAATCCATTTTCCCTGTTCGACACATGTATATATATGCAGAACAAAGCTAATAATAATATTTCTAGCGAACTAGTATTTATTTCAACACGTGTGTATTTTTATCAAAGCGTATACATGATAAAAGTAATATTTTTATCATCAAAAATATTTATTCAACACGTGAATGTTTTTAACACTTCATATTCACAATAAAAATGTAATTTTGATTGTCTAATCAATTTATTAAAAATACGAATAACATTCAACACATGAATTTCAACTCAACGAATGAATTTCAATTCAACACATGAATGTTCTATAGTTTGTATATATATATATATATATATATATATATATGTGATTTTTATTGTTAAAGCTATTTATTTAAAATTCGAATAACATTCAACACATGAATTAAAATTCAATGAATGAATTTCAATTCAACACATGAATATTCTTTACTGTTTGTATATATATAAAAATGTGATTTTTATCGTTAAAAGCTATTTATTTAAAATTCGAATAACATTCAACACATGAATTTCAATTCAATGAATGAATTTCAATTCAACACATGAATATCCTTTACAGTTTGTATATATATAAAAATGTGATTTTTATTGTTAAAGATATTTATTTAAAATTCGAATAACATTCAACACATGAATTTCAATTCAACGAATGAATTTCAATTCAACACATGAATATTCTTTGCAGTTTGTATATATATAAATATGTGATTTTTATCGTTAAAGCTATTTATTTAAAATTCGAATAACATTCAACACATGAATTTCAATTCAACGAATGAATTTCAATTCAACACATGAATATCGCTTTCAACATATGAATTTAATTTCAACAAATGAAAATTATTCTAACACATGAATATTTCAAAAAAATTCGGCAGCATAACGGCAGGGTAGTTAAAACCGGGACCGTCCCTAGTACGGCTACTCGCTCTACCTTAAAACCTCGCGGTATTTGACAATGGGGAATCATGCATCTAGTTCGCACGCAGGCGACATGTTTTGTTTTCATTTCCACAATTCTACTCTAATTTGTTTCAACCACAAGAGGGTATTTTTCAACCACAAAGGTATTTTTCAACCACAATATCAAAGCATATATGTTTCATCACAATTCAAAGCATATATGTTTCATACAACGCTTGTATAATTTATACATCGCTAATATAACTTATACAACACATGTACATGAGGTATACAATGCGTATATAATTTACACTTCGCTTATATAATTTATACAACAAGATTCCATTCACACAATTTAATTTAGATTCCTCACATTGGTTTTTGAAGTGCTAAAAATCGTATGTAGATCAGAAAAATCCGTGGCCTCTCCTAGATGGTAGAGAGCCCCCTTGCGATCCCGATGTTTCTTGTTTCATCGAATTTCGTCAACACACTAAAAAGGTATGATTTTTCAAAGTTTTGCAACACTTAAAAGTGTTATTTTCATTTCAAAAGTTTCAAAGCCGATACCTTTGCCAAACCTTCGAAACTAGGTTTTAATTTCACGATCGATCCGTGAAGTATTGTCACAATCAGATGCTGCAACGTCGAAGAGCTTCGAACAGGGTCTCCAGCGCCTGTGGTGGCACTCAACTCGGTGGTCCCTGCGATGCACGGCGGCGCTCCAAAGACGATGACTTCCTCGCAGTAGATCGACGCATATACCAAACGATTTCTAACTAGGGTTGGATGGATTGATAGAGGAGGGGAAGATGAACAGATAAGCTAACTGGAGGGGGCGGTGAAAACTCGCGTGGCAGCGGCGATCGGGCCAGGAAGCTCTGAATGGGTTTCCGTCGTTCGGGGAGGGGGGGGGTTTCGATCTGGATTTGACTGGTGAACGTAGTGAGAGAAAAGAGGGGCTTTTACTTATTTTATTTAAATTTTAAATTCCTAAAATATCCTTTTGAACAAACGAACACCAATTTCAACTCAACGACTATCGCCCCTAGCTAAATACCCCCATTCCGAACACAATGGGATATGTTTCGTTGGCCAATTCGATTGTTACAGTCAGTTATTTTTCAAATTAAAGTATAAAACATTTAATATTCAATTTGAACGTACATTTCAATTTGGCAGGGCCAAAAACTGAATCGAAAAATTCCAGAAAAATAAATCTAGCTATGTCTTGACGATACGATCCCAACAAAACTAGTTTCGTCGAATTCTGAGATCGTATGCAAAATGGCTGTTAGCCTACTTTGTGAACTAGGCAACACAAAGTCAAGATATCAGATATTGAAGAGCATTTTTAATTAGAAGACTTTGGTTCGGATCGGAGAAGACACTACAGCCTCGATCGGGCAGCTGCAATCGTTCGGGTCAGGTCAGAGCAACGTATCGGTTCGGGTCGGATAGAATCTTCTGTTCGGATCGGTGAACTGCTGCTGAGGAAATTGGTAAGGCATATCTATTCGGATCGGAAGGCAACATAATCTCAATTGGATCGGAAAGCCACCTGTTTGCCATGGAAATAGATCAGAGCAAAGCAAATTAAAGAGGAGAGAGCGCTGCCACCAAGCCAATCCGGGTCGGATCGGGTATCCCGATCCGAACCCCTTATATATGTGTCTCCGATCCGAGCCCATTATCCATATCATTCTCCTGCAAAAGCGCCTGGATATCCGGATCGGTTGTGACCAGTTCCTACTCATAACGTTCATTACTCTGATGCGTTGTCAACACAATAATTCATCCGAACCCGAAGCTAATGGGATGGACGACACGTGGCCCCGACCCGGATCGAGTTTTGAGCAAATTCACACCTATAAATACCCTGTCTGGAGACAAAGAAAAGGATCTTTTTTCTGGCACTTGGAGAGTTCAACTACCTTCATAACTCGAATTCCAGCACTCCCGGAAAATCCAAATCTTCTTTCATTATTTAATTTCAAACAATTGAGAGATTGTGAGTGAATTGTGAGAGAGATCTAGTGAGAATTTCATTGTATTTGCAACTGAATCATTGAAAATAGTGAAAAACAAGTGGACGTAGGCATTTCTTCGCCGAACCACTATAAATCTTGTGTGTTCATTTTTATTTTTATCTCATTTCATTTTTGCTTTTAATCAATTTGGGTGTTAGAACCACTTTTTGGTCTAACATTTTGGTGCTTTCACTGAGAGTCCTCATCTAAATTCTTTATTTTCCGGGATTTCTTTCTACTTTTTGGACCGTTGAGTTCAAAGAAGTTAATCCTTAAGTTTCTCCGCTCTTTTATATTTGTTGAAGTGATTGTCAAAGAGTCATGGCCAAAGGAAAAGGCAAAGAAGTTCAGTCTGTTTGAGGAAATGGAGCTGGCGAAGATCAGCACAATGCGGTTGTAACAAGGTCTCGGGGGCAGAGTTCAGCAGCAGGAAGAACCAATGCAGTAAATCCGAGCCGCCAGCAGGGGGAGAGCTCCGATCCGATCCGGGTAGGAGATTCTGAAGCAGTGCATTCCCCCAATCTGAACCGACCCAAGCAGCTTGCCACGTACCGATCCGACCAGGCCCCCCAGCTCCGAACCGACCCGACCTCATACCTCCGATCCGACCCGATGCTTGGTGAAGCTGGAACCTCTACTCGAGTCCCTACGAATGCTCCAATTCCAGCCACCAGGGTTGGTGATCAGGTCAATCCATCTGCGCCCATCACTCAAGGAGATTTCTCGCGCTTGCTTGACATGCTTGAGAGCACAAGGGAGGCTATGAAGGTTCACGAGCGAACTAATCTCATGATGCAGGAAAATATGAGGCTCATGAGTCGGGAGATTAGTGAACTCCGTCGATAGAGAACTCCATCACCGGTTCGTCACACACCGGTGGATCAATCTTCATCTTCCGAGGAAGAGCGGCCCCGTGAACGAAGGCCGCTCGAACGACCTCAGAACGTGGAGCAGCTGACATTTGGATCTTTGGGATCTCGTGAGGATATTGCACGAGCGCTAGGAAACAATGACCCAACTCGAGGGCAAAGACTCCAATCCCCTCCTCCCAAGATCGACCGGGAGCGCAGGGAACGGAATCGAGAAGAGGCAGCTCGAAGGAGAAGGGCATCTCCTGAACAAGAGCCCAGAAGGAGCTCGGATACTAGGGCCAGGGAACCTGAGTGGCCCCTAACTAATGCTGATGTGCAGGCAATGGTTCGCCAGATCTTGTCCGAGAGTCGGAACTATACAAATGAGGATTATGGCATCGAACGAAGCCATACTCCCTTCACCGATGATATCCTCGACTTCCAATTTCCCCGACGCTTTAACTTGCCACAGGTGGACAAATACAACGGAAGGACTGATCCGGGATAGCATTTAATGCGATACTCGTGTCTCATGAATGCTGCTGCTGCCCCTAATGAAGTGAAGTGCAAAGCATTCCCAATCTACTTAGAAGATGTGGCGCTGTTCTGGTTTACCCGACTTCCTCCTCGTTCGATTTCGAATTATAAGGAACTAAGCGAGCGTTTCATGAACCAGTTCCAACTCCATGCCCGAAAGTCCAAAAGTGTTATTGAATTATCGAGAATCAAATAGGCACCAGGAGAGTCTTTGAGGGCATATCTTGACCGTTTTAACCAAGCTGTGACTGAGGTCAGTGACCCGCATGAGCCCACTATTCTGATGGCATTGAAGGAAGGTGTTGATCCTGAATCTGAGTTTGGAGATTACCTTTCTGGGAAAACACCCTCCACAAGGGAGATATTCTACGAAAAAGCCGATATTTATCTAAGGCGAGAGGAGGCCAGGGCAAACCGAAAGAGAAAGTCTGAGACGGCTTCAAAGGAGAATGTGCAGAGTAATATCGCCGTGAAGCAGTCTGGGGAAAGAACTGGCAAGGTTGAAGTAAATGTAGGAAACAAGGGCGGAAACAGCAATGCTGGAAGCGGGGGAAACAACAACAATAACCGTAATCCGAACAGTAACAGAAGAAACAGAAATAGGGGAAGTGACCCTAACAAAAGACCCCGATTCCAGAACTACGAGAATTATACACCATTGAACGACACCATGGAAAATATTTACCTGGATACATACAATGTGTTACAGTACAAAAGACCGCCACCTCGTGATTCGACTGAGAAAGAGATGGCGACAGGGAAATTTTGTTTGTTTCATGGAACTCACGGGCATTCAACCAATGAATATCGGCATTTGAGGGATGTGATTGAGAAGCTGCTGCGTGAAGGGAAGTTGGATGAGTACAAGGTTGCCCCGAGGGACAGGGGGCAAGGAGAGCAGGCTCCAAAACAAATTCTACTAGCTCCCAAGCCTACAGCGCAGCAGAATGGTAAAGGAATTGTTATCAACTCCATAGTAGGCGGACCTCACCCAGCAATCCGAAGTTTCAGATCAATGGATCAATATGTAAATGCTGCAAAGCATCTAGACGTGAATGATGGTGATGATTTGGAAGATATCACCCCCATAAAACAACAGAAGACCATGTTTGACGATGTGGTATTTCGCAGCCGAGACAATACTGGGATCCAGTCACCCACCGATGATCCGTTGGTTATTACTACCACCATTGGGCCGACCTTGGTCCATAAGGTATTAGTAGACAACGGAAGTTCCGTTAATATTTTGTTCAAGAAGTCATTTGATCAGATGAAGCTTGAATCTGAAGACTTGAAGCCATGTGAAGGATGGATCAGAGGCTTCAACGGGGCGTCGACAGCTCCCATGGGATACATAGAATTGCCCGTGACCCGGGGCCAAGGAGAACGTAGAAGAGTGCGGATGCTTCAGTTCGTAGTATTGGACGTAGATTCGCCTTATAATGCATTTTTGGGGAGGCCTGCCCTTGCTGAATTCAGAGTTTGTATCGCCCCTTGGTGCTTGTTACTTAAGTTCCCAACCGAAGCCGGAACTGGAGTAATGAGAGGGGATCAAGTTTCCGGACGGGCCTGCTACGTGGCCGAATTAAAGATGTTGATGAAAGGACTTAACGTTGAGAGTAAAGATGCCACGTCCCCCTCAAAGGGGGGCTCGGCATAGCAATTAGAGAGATTGACCCCAGAGGAGTTGCCCAAAGGAACGCCCGAAGACCTGGATCCCAGAAAAGATGAGGAACCAGAGGCTAGGAATGCAACTCCTAATGAAGCGACAGTGGAAATTCCTACTGATAAAGCTGATCCGACAAAAGTTTTGAAGATTGGTTCTCAATTGGATCCACGTCGAGCTAAAGAACTAACGGACTTCTTGAAGGCAAACTTAGATGTGTTTGCCTGGACCCATGCTGACATGTGTGGGATATCGCCATCCATTATAAGTCACAAATTGAATGTAAATCCGAAGCATCCGCCTGTGAAGCAAAAGAGACGCATGCTGGGCCCAGAGAGGTCGGCTGCTCTCAAAGAGGAAGTAGAGAAGTTGAGGCAGAATGGATTTATTCGAGATTCGACTTATCCCGACTGGATATCGAATCCCGTCTTAGTAAAGAAGCCAAACGGAAAGTGGCGGACTTGCATTGACTTTTCAGATTTAAACAAAGCTTGCCCGAAAGATAGTTTCCCACTTCCCAGGATTGACCAGCTTGTAGACTCGACAGCAGGTCATGAACTTCTCTCTTTCATGGATGCATATTCTGGATACAACCAAATTCCTATGCACGTACCAGACCAAGAACATACGAGCTTCATTACGAATTTGGGGTAATATTGTTATGTTGTAATGCCATTCGGATTGAAAAACGTTGGAGCTACTTATCAGCGCTTGGTGAACAGAATGTTTTATAATCAAATAGGAAAAACTATGGAAGTTTATGTGGATGATATGCTTGTCAAATCAAAGCAGTCCTCCAGCCATACGCAAGACTTGGCGGAAATGTTTGGTATCCTGCGAAAGTACCGGATGAAATTGAATCCTCTGAAATGCTCATTTGGAGTGGCATCGGGAAAGTTCCTTGGCTTCATTGTGAGTTCCCGAGGAATTGAAATCAACCCTAGCCAGATAGCAGCGATTAGAAATATCGAAGAGCCGAGGAGAATTAAAGACGTCCAAAGTCTTGCAGGGAAAGTAGCGACGCTGAGTAGATTCATCTCCAAAGCCACAGATAAATGTGTTCTGTTTTTTGATTTGATTAAAAGAGGAAAGAAGAACTTCGAGTGGACTCCGGATTGTGTTGAGGCCTTTCGAAATCTGTTGGAACTGCTAGAGAAACCGCCGATTTTATCAAAGCCCGTAGATCATGAAGAATTGTTTGTTTACTTGGCAGTCTCGGCTCACGCTGTCAGTACAGCCCTGGTTCGAGAAGAAGACAAAGTACAAAGGCCAGTGTATTATGTAAGCAAAAAATTAGCAGCGGCAGAGCGCAACTACCCAAAAATTGAGAAGCTTGCTTACAGTCTCCTGATCGCATCCGGAAAACTTCGTCACTATTTCCAAGCCCATCCAATAACCATTTACACCGATCAGCCCTTAAGGCAGGTGTTGCAGAGACCCGAAGCATCGGGAAGGTTGATCAAATGGAACATAGAACTAAGTCAGTTTGATTTGAATTTTCAACCACGAAAGTCAATCAGGGGGCAAGCTCTAGCAGACTTTATTGCGGAATTCACCATTCCAGAGGAGGAAGTAATCAATGACAGAGTGGTTAAGTCCGAGGATGAGCTAAAAATAAATCCGTGGAAACTATATACAGATGGAGCCAAGAACGACCGAAGGTCCGGAGTTGGAATCGTCTTAGTTACTCCCGAAGGACGGTCGTTATATTACGCCTTGCGATTAGAATTTTCGGCGACTAACAATGACTCTGAATATGAAGCCCTGATTGCTGGGCTGAAGCTTTCTAAAGACCTCGGAGTAAAAATGTTAGACATATTCTGTGACTCTAAAATTGTGGTTTGCCAAGTGCGAGAGGAATTTGTGGATCGAGGACCTAGACTTATCGCCTACCTCAAGAAAGTGAAAGAGCTATTGAATAGCTTAGAGCGATACAACATAACACACATTCCCAGAGTTGAAAACCAGAAAGCGGATAGAGTGGCAAAGCTGGCTAGTTCCGACAATCCAGAAGAGACTGAAATGATTCCAATTGAAACGTTGGAGTCGCCAAGCTTTGAGTCAATGGAAATTGAATTCGCTTTTGAAGCGGAACCAGAGAAGGAGTCGTGGATGACTCCAATTAAGATTTTCCTTAAGAATGGGACACTCCCATCGAAGAAGAGTGAGAAAAGAGCTGTAGTTCGCAAAGCTACCAGATATGTCATACAAGATGATACTCTCTATAGGCAAGGATTTTCTATGCCCCTGTTACGATGTATAGCACACGACGACATCAAGCGTGTACTAAGAGAAGTACACGAAGGTGAGTGTGGAGATCATACAGGAGGTCAAACTTTAGCAAAGAAGATATTGCGGTACGGATACTTCTGGCCTACGATCAATAAAGATGCAGCTGATTATTCACGACGCTGCGATAAGTGCCAGAGATTCGCTAAAATCCCCAGGGCACCGTCGACCCAACTTAAATCAATGGTGAGTCCTTGGCCATTTGCCACGTGGGGAATTGATATCATTGGAGTTCTACCAATTGCTAAAGGAGGAGCTAAGTATGCAATAGTGGCCGTGGACTATTTTACGAAGTGGGTGGAAGCCGAGCCCTTGACCAAGATCACGGCAAGAAAGGAGATAAGTTTTGTGGTCAGAAATATCATATGCCGGTTCGGGATCCCAAGGACGATTATAACTGAAAACGGGACCCAATTTGATAGTACTGAATTCAGAAATTTCTGCCAGAAGTATAAGATAGACAAACGATATACTGCAGTTGCCTATCCGCAATCGAATGGGCAAGTAGAGGCAATAAACAAAGTAACAAAATCCATCCTCAAGAAACGATTAGAGCGTGCAAAGGCAAAGTGGGTTGATGAATTGCCCCTAGCTTTGTGGGCATATCGAACAACATTTAAAACGGCCACCTGTCATACCCCTTTCTCTCTCTCCTTTGGCTCAGAAGCTGTAATTCCAGTTGAACTAGAAGTTCCTTCCCACAGGGTGACATATTATGACCGATGACAAATCGGGCACTTTTACTTGAGTCTCTTGATGAAGTCGAAGAGAAAAGGGACGAAGCAGATTTGCGTGCAGCAAGACATCGGTGTCAGATGGCACGCTATTACGACAAAAAAGTTCGCCTCAGGACTTTTTAACCAGGAGATTTGGTGCTAAAGAGAGTCTTTCCATCCCTTCCTCACTTTGGTCCAAAATGGGAAGGACCCTTTGTCATTCAACGGAAACTTGAAAAAGGAACCTTCAAGTTAACGACCGTGGATGGCGAAGAAGTCCCCAGAGCATGGAATGCCCAGCACTTAATGCGATATTTGGATTAAAAATGTTGTACTTTGTGTTATTTTTCTTATGAACTCTGTAATAAGGCACGACTTGCCTTGGGAAAATCTGACGATATGAATGAAGAACTATAAAGTGGATGTAGGCTACGACTTAGCCGAACCACTATAAAAATACTGTGTGATATTTACTTTTATGCATTACATATATACATTTATCAGTTATTCTGTTGTGATGATAAGATACAGGATAACTCGCAACCTGAAAAGGTTGAAAACAGTTTAGACATAAAAAGAAGCACAACGACTATTTGTGCGATAAGACATAAAAGAATGAGAAAACGACATTCTTAACTCTAACTCTCCAGAGAGAGAGAGAGAGAGTATAAAAGCGTCTCTGACTGAGCGCTGAAAAAGAGATTCTCCTCCTAACTCTAGCTCTCCAGAGAGAGAGAGAGTATAAAAGCGTCTCCGACTGAGCGCTGAAAAAGAAATTCTCCTCCTACTCTAACTTTCCAGAGAGAGAGAGTATAAAAGCGTCTCCGACTGAGCGCTGAAAAAGAAATTCTCCTCCTACTCTAACTTTCCAGAGAGAAAGAGAGTATAAAGGCGTCTCCGACTGAGCGCTGAGAAAGAAATCTTTCCCCGTTGAAAGACCGGGGAATAAACAGATGACTGAACTCGAACTCTAACTCTCAAGAGAAAGAGGGAGAGTATAAAAGAAATGCCAGAAAAAACGATAGGTACTGACGGCACAGGAAGTGCTATCCCGTCAGAAAATCGGGAGCATTCGGATTGCTTGGTTAAGCATTAAATAATTTGTGGGAATTGACTGGGGACACTTATGTACATGCATATTTCCCCCCTCCACAACTTCGTTTCATAACTATAGACATGCATTTTTACATAAGTGCAGAACTACTGAAAAATAAACATTGCAAAAAATGAGTTATTTTTATTTACAAATGAATGAATTTGTACAGGAAAATAGCCAAAAAAGAAAGTGCAGGAGCTACTCTTGTAGTAGCAATTATTGGTTCACTAAATGCTAAAACGATACAAGGCAATCCACTATTTAGATTTTGAATGAGTCTTGGATTTCTTGGCAGCTTTCTCCGCGTCCTTTGCTTCTTTCTCAGCCTCCATCAAGATTCGTTTTGTCTTCTTTTTTCCTGAAGATGTGGTGCTGGAGCCAGTAGACTTCTTCCCGGAGGGCGGGGCACTGGAATCAAGAGAAGATTTTTTAGCGAGTTCCTCTGTAATAGATCTAGTTGAGAGCTTAACAACTAACCTTGATCCCGCATCCACGACTGCGAGGGGTTTGAGGACTTCGGGGTCTAGCTCTTCAGCTTTTAATTGCAAGTGTTTGTCGTGATCGGCTTTCATCGCAGCCAAGGTAACATCATTAGCATTTTTTGACTCCCCGACTATTGCAACTTCTGGTTCCTCTTCATGCCCCCCGTCTCCGCCATCGTCGTTTAAAGATGCTATCATTTCTTCATCATGGGGAGTGGCAACCTTAGTTAGCTCACCTCCTTCTCCCAAATCCATAGAAGCAGCCTTGTCTTCCCTTTTTTGGCCTTATCTGCGGGCTTTGTCCCAGCGGTGGCTCCCCGAGTCACATCTGTCTTTACGGATGATTCAACACCTACAGAATGAGAAGCAACAGTTATCGACTCAGGCGAAAACAATGGGTCTTTCATCGATTGTTCAATCACGTGGTGAAAAGTAGAAATAGCCTTGGCAAATTGAGGAGAAAAGGTAGGGATACCTTCCGATGACTTTTCTGCGGGGTTGGCTACTGCCTCTGGTGTTGCTTCAGGAATAGGGGATAGCAGGGTTGTTCGGGGAGTTCCCGGATTTTCAGGATCATACCCCTCTACCTCAGAAGTTGCAGGGGCAGAAGAAGAGGAACCAGCGTCGAGAACAGTTTTTTGTTTAGATTTTCTTCTCTCATCTTCCATGGCCTCAGCAATAAGGCGGCGCCCTTCGGCTAGGCGCTCCGGTTCATCATCCCTCAAGTATTTCTCCATTAGTTTATCTTCATCGAGGGAATCGACCTTAAGTTCCTCTTTTTCCCACTCGACGATCTGATTCCATACTTGAACTAGAGTGGATGGGTAGTCCTCAATCCAAGAAATGTTTCGGCGACGAATAATATGTGCAAAGAATTCAATCATTAGTTCGCCGAAACCCTGAATATCAGCCTCCGCCTCTGATAGTTGCTTGCGGGCTTCCTCCGTAGATTTAATAGCACACTCCACATTGCCCTCGGCCAGGGCAGCCCTGTTCTCCGCCTCCAACAGCTTTGAAGCCAAGTCAGCGTTCTTCTTTTCTAGTTCAGCACTCCTCTTTGCTAACTCGGCGTTTTTCCGTTCAAGCTCAGCATAAGCAAGGCGTGTCTTAGCAGCTTCTGACTTGGCCTCGTCAGCTTGCTTTTTTAATTCAGAACGCTCCTGAGTGTGAGATTCAAGCAAGTCATGATAACACTTTTGCATGTCCTCGAATTGTTGTTTGAAATTAGAAGCGTCCCTTTGAGCGACAGCTAGCTGAGCTTGAGTGTCTTCCAAATCTTTTCCTAGAGCTTTTAAGGTCTTAGCATCCTCCTCCGCAGTCTTTTGCATTGAATCAGTATTTGTGATTAGAGTGCGGATGATTCTAGAAAGATTGCGTGAATATTTGAACATCTCAGTATACTGTTTTTCCACCGCATCTATTTTTTCTTTGGCCTCATCTTCCCATTTAGACGAAATAGGTTCAAGGGCAGGTAAAAAAGTCAAAGTCTCGAAGTAGTGCTAAGGAAATTGCTCCACCAGATATGCCCGTTTTACTGCAGTTTCTGCATCTAGTGGGGGAGGAGCGGGAATCGATAATTCGGTGTCCCTTTGTGAAGAGGATTCGGTAGTCTCTTTGTCTGTCCTAGGTCGTTTAGTAGCAGGGACCTTGTGCTTGCTTCGAGACCCAGTTTCTTTTGGAGGAGTTCTCTCTCTACTGCGCTTTTCATGGGAAGAAGTGGAGTCTTTAGATGGTGGTCTGTCCTCTTCCCTGCGGCTTTGATAACCCTTATATTTCTCTTGTTCCGGTCGAACTGGTGAGAGGGAACGTGAGGGTCGAGAATGATAGGGATCATAAGGTCTTCTCTCCTCCCTACCACGATCATCCCGGCGATCATACTCGACATCCTGAGGAGGATTGGACATGCTGCGACGAAGCTTCCTGATATCGTAGTAGGATCGAGACATCGTACCTGCACGATAAGACAAACGAAATTTAGAATTAATGGATTCACGGAGAAAGAGGTGCAATGAATGCTAATGCTATTGAGTAAAGTGTATCCTAAGTGGTGTGTTTCCCCCCAACCAACCCGAGTCTGAAGCTAGACTAGTACGGACAGGCTCTTTGGCCTTAGAGGGAGTGGTCTCTTCAGAAGAGGTGAAGACTAGAGGATCCTTCCTGAAATCCTCTGAAGTGTATATAGTTTCAGGTAAGGGGAGATCCCCCAAACCCTGAAATATTTGCTCATCAGTGCTAGGGACATCCCCCTCGGAAGCATGAAGCGGCGACTCTTGGGAGGATTTTGACTTTTCTAGAAAAGTAGTTTCCTCGGGGGCAATATATCCTTCACGATGCTTCTCGGCAGATTAGCCAATTCATCGTCTTGTGTAGAAGATGGAGAAGGTGAAGTTTGAAGAGGCGCTGTAGGAACTCCTGAGCCTTCTCCTGTCTCTGGGACTACCTCCACTGGAGGAATGTATGCGTATGGAACCGTCCCATGACCAATGCTACGAAAAACAGATAACAGCCCATGAAAGTGAAGGTATTCGTCTTTAAGGGCTTCGTTGATAGTCAAGAACTTCTGATCGCCATTAAGAAGTCGGTGCATCCGGTCAAAGAACACCTGATCTGATATCTGCTTGGGGTTGTCGACTGCAAACAAAAAGGAAAACAAGTCAAGGTGATGATTCAAGTGTATAGAGCCCGGATTTAGAAAATCAGTGCTTTACTTGATTTTGTCCACCTCCTGGCGCATCCAGGCTGTCGCTTCACGTAGAACCATTCTAGTCTGGAATCTCCAGCTTTACTGCTAAATGCTGCAGAGATTATCTTCCTTTTTGGAACTGATTCAAAGTAGCAGAAGGATGGAGTCTCTCGAGTCCGATGCTTGAAATTATAGAAGAAGTGAACGTCATCGAACGTGAGCTCTATGCCTAAGATTTCACGATATGCTATGTACAAGGTGTGCAGATAGGCATATGAATTGGGGTGCAATTGCATGGGGGCAATCCGCATTTGTCTTAAAAAGTCAACGATGAAGGGTGAGAATGGAGGAATGGCGCCGACCATGCACATCAATCGAGTGACCGTCATATATCCTTCTGGAGGGTTGTGGGGACGGTCAGAGCGTGAAGGCACTAGAGTGTCCCTTTTCATTATTCCATACTTTAAGCAAATTCAGACAAGTCGATCGTTGTCGATTGTCGATTCAACGGAGTCTGGAGGTGATTCCAATATAATGGCTGATTCAAATTCGTCAGGGGCTCGATCGTCTCCGATCCCTCCTTCCTCCTCAAAACCCAGAGAAACCTCGTTCTCTGAAGACGCCTCGTTGCTTTCTCGATTTCCAACCCCGTAGTCTGGACCCTCACTGTCCCATTCTGGATCCGAAGAAGAAGATATATCCTCGAGAGTGATTTTGTTAGAGGTTTCCGGGACTTCTTTCCTCTCAGCTAGTCTGGAAGAGCGTCTGGGTCTCATTGTCATAGAACTATTGAAGAAGCAATAGCACAAATTAGAGTAAATTAGCCCGTACCCCCCTGTGCGTGTGTGTGAACTAAAATGCGTGCAGCAAATGTGAGAAATGCAAGGTAAAAGTGCAACAATATAAGACGAAACTTTGAAGAGAAATTGATAGTCAGAGTAGTTCTTAATGTTCATTTATGTCCGCAAGGCACTATCCTAACTGTTCATGAAGTCGGAAGTAATATCTTTTAAATAGTTGGACGAAAGTTTGTGTTTTAGATTGAGTAGTTTTCGGTTCGGATGCAGACACCAGGTTCGGATCGGATGAGCAAAGGCTCACACTCAGAGAGAAATATCCGGATCGGTTTGGAGGTTGACTTTCGGGGCGGGTCGGATTAACCTAGATAACCATATTACTATTCTCTCTTTTGTTTCATAACCCAGTCCGACCCGGGCGCATAAGTCTTAACCTCCATTTTATTCCTAGCTCCGACCCGACCCGGTCAAACGAGTTAAGTCCCATTTCCTTGTCCTATTGCCCCGACCCGGTCCGGATCTGTGAATTTCTCTCTTTCCCTTTTTCTCCAACTGTTCCCCTACCCGAACCAATCTTCTTCAATTTCCTTCCTCTTCCTCCTCTTGAGTAGTGAACCCAATTCGATGTCCCAGGCCTTAATTAAAATCAAGTGGGTAAGCACTCAAGTATTCAACAACGAGTCTTAATACCCTCCTCCAACGCCTCGAAATGGTGCTGAAGCCATTAACGACGAAGGCGGAGGATGAAGGAAGTCGTGGCGGTGGAATTAGTCAATTACTTTGCTCGAATCGTTCAACTTAGCTACGGATGTAAATTAAAAACAATTATGGCAACGAGATTCAAGATTACAAGGCTACCTATGTATTTGATTCAAAGATCGAAGCGAGAATTTTGGAGTTTCTTGGAAAGACTAAAGTTTCGAGGTGGAATCGGTTCGGATGAGTAGAAACGATGAATGAGAGAAAGGAAGAAAAGAGAAGTGAATTTATATAAAAAACAAGCTGACTATTCGTATTCCCGATCGGACCGGCTCGAAAAGCCCAATGACGCAGCTTGGCCCACTAATCCCTTGCAGAGTAAAGGAAGAAAGAGATCCGTTCGGGTCGGAACCCAAAGCAGAAATCCGTCTGGGTCGGAATCCGAACCGAACAGGATGAAGTGCGACAGCTTGGCATGTGAATTTAGAAGGAAGGATGAAGGTATTGTGCCATGGCAGTCAAAGCATACTCCGTTTCCAACAGAAGCATCCTTTGAGGGGGCAAAGTGTTAGCCTACTTTGTGAACTAGGCAACACAAAGTCAAGATATCAGATATTGAAGAGCATTTTTAATTAGAAGACTTCGGTTCGGATCGGAGAAGACACTACAGCCTCGATCGGGCAGCTGCAATCGTTCGGGTTAGGTCAGAGCAACATATCGGTTCGGGTCGGATAGAATCTTCTGTTCGGATCGGTGAACTGCTGCTGAGGAAATTGGTAAGGCATATCTATTCGGATCGGAAGGCAACATAATCTCAATTGGATCGGAAAGCCACCTGTTTGCCACGGAAATAGATCAGAGCGAAGCAAATTAAAGAGGAGAGAGCGCTGCCACCAAGCCAATCCGGGTCGGATCGGGTATCCCGATCCGAACCCCTTATATATGTGTCTCCGATCCGAGCCCATTTTCCATATCATTCTCCTGCAAAAGCGCCTGGATATCCGGATCGGCTGTGACCAGTTCCTACTCATAACGTTCATTACTCTATTGCGTTGTCAACACAATAATTCATCCGAACCCGAAGCTAATGGGATGGACAACACGTGGCCCCGACCCGGATCGAGTTTTGAGCAAATTCACACCTATAAATACCCCGTCTGGAGACAAAGAAAAGGATCTTTTTTCTGGCACTTGGAGAGTTCAACTACCTTCATAACTCGAATTCCAGCACTCCCGGAAAATCCAAATCTTCTTTCATTATTTAATTTCAAACAATTGAGAGATTGTGAGTGAATTGTGAGAGAGATCTAGTGAGAATTTCATTGTATTTGCAACTGAATCATTGAAAATAGTGAAAAACAAGTGGACGTAGGCATTTCTTCGCCGAACCACTATAAATCTTGTGTGTTCATTTTTATTTTTATCTCATTTAATTTTTGCTTTTAATCAATTTGGGTGTTAGAACCACTTTTTGGTCTAACAATGGCCATTTTCAGGTCGACCCATTTTAACAGAAATTGACCAATCACATTTTCCTTTGCCCCGCTCACATACTAGCTTCAAAAATTATGAAATTTGAAACCTAGCAATAGTTTGGCATCCCGGATCCAACAAAAGTGGTTTCGTCGAATTCCGAGGTCGTATGCAAAATGTCTATTTTCAAGGGCTATATATTCTATATAACGACCTTTCTGAAAATTCATTTTGCCATAACTTTTGATTCCTGCTATGAAACTTCGATTTTTCAGATTCGTTAGAAAGGTATTCATAAACAGATTTAAATATTTTCGGTTTCACTAAAATCTGTTATATTTTCCACCCGGTATAGTCAGTCAAAGTTTGAATTCAAATTTTCAAACTGCCTCACTATTTCCAATACATTATTTTATTGAAATATTCCATTTCAATTGTTTAAATCCTTTGACAATAACCACTTATAAAAATTTTAAATTGGTTCACATTTTCCGGGTTGTTACAAAATTCGCGAGCGGTCGCTGCGCGGTGCATTCTATTTAGGCCATTAAATATATAGAATGTATATTATATCTATATGTTCCATTGATTTTCATTTAAATCGTATTTTATAAAATATTTATAAATTCGTTTTAAAATGATTTTAATTTCATTTTCAATTTTAAATCAAAATTGAATTTTTTATATTTATATCATATTAAAATATTAATAGTTTCAAAATATTATATTTTAAAATCACTTCTTTTTTATTTTCATTATAAAACGAATAAAATCGATCCATAAACCCATTTGGATTAAAATGGCGTTTCTACATAACACAACTTCATATTTTTATATTTTTGTGCCCATCCAAAGATGGACATAAAAATCCTAACTTTTTTCTTCATTGAATATTATTTTAAAATATTCGTTATTTTTAAAAGTTTCTTTATTTTAAAAGATTCTTTATTTTAAAATATTCTTTATATTTAAATATTCTTTATTTTAAAATATTCTTTATTCTGAATCGGAATGTTACTCAATCAATTACCATATAATTTTAGATATATGGATTTCATACAGTGCATATATTCAACGATAATGATAAACAATCATCAAACAGTCTATTCACATCCAAAGTGAAATGTACAACTGTGTGAGCACTAAAATAAATAAATAACGTTATCACAGACTGTCAATCCATCGATTGACATATAACTAAATATTGGGACTAGTGTATGACAAATATCATCCCAATACCGGTGTGGGGTTTTCAAACAACAGTTACATAAACAAATCATTGGTTAATAAATTTATCCAATTATAATTCAGTTTGAATTATTTTCTATTTAACCAATTTTCACTATTAAATTATAAATAAATATTCATAATTGAATTTCAACAGAACCTATAATTTAACAGGCAATTATTTTTTTTCTTGTCTAACATAATTAAGGTAACATTTTTATTTCACAACATTATTCTAAACAAACGACATTTTTATATTCTAACATAAATGGCATTTTTATTTCTAACATAAATGGCATTTTTATTTCTAACACAAAATGGCATTTTTATCTAAAATGAAAATTTTATTCTAACAGACATTTAACTAAAATGACAATTTTATTCTAGCATATGAATGATAATGTTTTAACTAACAAAACATATATATTCAAATGAACATTTTTCTATGTTACTAGCATATAAATGATAATGTTTTTAATAAACAAAACATACATATTCAAATGAACATTTTTCTATGTTACCAACATATAAATGATAATATTTTTAATAAACAAAACCTATGTTAACAAATTGTCATTTTAAATCCATTCTTGTATATGATAAAAATGTAAATTTTTATTGTTAAACATTTTTATTTCAAATAAATGATCATTTTTCATATTTCCTATATACAATAAAAAATGTGAATTTTTATTGTTAAATGTAACGACACGCGTTTGGCCCGACCTTAATCGATCGATAGATCGACTAAAATCGTTCAAAACCCGCATACGTTAACTTTGGAAATACAATACATTAGAACAATAACAATAGACTTTTATAAACATCATAATAATGTTACATCAGAGTGCAGAATATCATAGTACATTGAATAAAATTACAGCGGGAGATAATTTTACAATAAATTAATATAGTGCTGCGGAAGACTTAAACTGATACAGCGGAAGACTATCAATGCTCTGGACACAGCTTTAAGCTTCGATCCAGGATCCTGCTAAAGAGATAGATGTCGGCAAAAGCTACTCGACTGCCCATGTGGAAAATATGGGCACCCGAGTTTGCCAGTGAAACAAACTATAGGTCAGTCATGGGACTGGTATGAGAAATCTAACTTAACTAATCTAATAATAAGGCTAATCACAGGACCACGCCGCTAACGCGGAATGGGTTTACTCCATTGGATTGCCAGTGCATAAAATAAAGTAAATCGTTAAAATAACGCAATGTTTTTTAGAAAAATGAAACCATTATAAGACTCAAGTCCCATCACACAATGCAACGCAAACCGGAGGATAGAGTTTTACCTTATAATGGTCGAAAGATGCTTAATACGATAAAAACGGATTTGATATTATTATTAGTGTATATATATGTTTCAAAAACATTTCAATCATAATGTATCAATCATAGACGTCATAGTACCCCATCCTACTATGTCGCCATACTAGTTCTGCAATCAAAACCGCATGGTGTCGTATTGGAAGTTGGGTTTCCATCATGAAATCGAGGCTAGGGATCATCCTCTCCGATTCGAGACACTCTAGCAAATGCCTCAGGATCACACCTATGGGCAACCCTTGGAGCAGTAGGGCCAGTCCCCACCTTACGGTAGTGGATTAGTTATGCCTGGACACATGTTTCCCGGTTCCTTTGAACCTCCATATGGCCACTAACAACCTATAAATCCGAGGTACCTCAATTCATCATCCACATAAGTAAAAATGTCAGGGCTGTTAGGTCACTGACACCATTCTAGCTAGAAAGAAACGTGTGCACTCACTACGGTCCATGTCCCGTTTTTGACTCATACCGGGGTGTGAGGCTCGCGAAGTCACGCTATACACAAAGCTATGCCTAAACAGGATATGCTTTGATCATCAACCACAAGGCTCTGCTTTTCAACAAAAGCCTTGATCCATGCATCTTAGCATGCCACATTGTCAATCCATATCATACCATTGATTCCTACTAATATATAACCTCTAAGCTCGTACGTCTCAGAGAAGGGTGTTAAACACCAGACAGATATATATTTAGCAGAGACCAACGAATATCGTATAAAGGAACACAACGTCATACATACAATCCATTTTCAAGTCCGTTCTGGGTCTAAACGAAACCGGAGGCACCTTATACCTCGCATATCCGAACAATCAACAATACGTTCGGACGGCTACCCCTGACTCCCCTTCAAGGTAGCTACTCCAGTCATGGGCCTCAGTAGCAACACATCCATTCGATGTGAAGATCATCGGTCTTCAATCACCGTCTTCAATTCTTCGACTTATGTCGTCGTATAATCATTTGAAATGAGATTGAACTCGGACTTTTCAAATGATTCTCGTGTATATATATATATATATATATATATATATATATATATATATTAAAACCATTTCATATCGTTATTAGTATTTGATAACGATTTATCGCTTATTTTTATTAATGTAAAAATAGCTATATTCATTCAACGATGCTTCAGGTCGATTGGCGGCCCTGGCGCTGCTTTTATCCAAATTTGATTAACACTTATCTCGAAATCTAACCGTTGGATTTTAACAAAATGTATATCGTTGGAAAGATCTTCCCAAAGCGGTCCTATTCTGACAATAAAAATATAACATTAAATTCTATCTTTAATTCTAATCTTTTTATTGTCCCTATTCTGACAATAAAAATATAACATTAGATTCTATCTTTATGACTACATCTAAAACGTAAATTAGAATGTCACTTTTATTTCTATGTTTTTACTTACATCTAAAATGTAAATAAAATGTGCTTTTTATTCCTATGTTTTTATTTACGTCTAAAATGTAAATAAAAATGTACTTTTTAATTCATATTTTTATTCACATCTACAATGTAAATAAAAATGTATTTTTCATATTCTTATTCTTATTTACATCTAAAATGCAAATAAAAATATCCTTTTTAATGCAAGATTTTATTTATATATAAAATATAAATATAAATGTCAACTCTTATAATCATGTTTTTATTTACAACTAAATTGTAAACAAAAATGTACTTTATATATATATATATATATATATATATATATATATATATATATGTTTTTATTTACAACTAACTTGCAAATAAAAATGTACTTCATATTCTATAGTTTTTATTTGCATATAAAAAGGCAAATAAATTTTATTGTCTATTCTTTTCTAAAAGTAAAAATGAAATTTTTATTTTAATTCTAGTATCACAAAAAATAACATTTTATATGTAAGCATTTCTTGTGAATTCTAATATCATATAAAATAACATTTTATATGCAAATATTTCATATCAAAAATGTTTATTTTATACAAACATAACAATTTCTAATTAAATTGATATTTTTTTAATCCAATGTAACTTTTTCTAACTAAAATGATGCTTTATTCTAATTGACAATTTTAACATAAATGGTTTTAATCGAATGTGACAATTTTAACATAAACAATGTTTTTATTCTAATTTGTCAATTCTAATGTAAAGGTGTTTTTATTCTAATTCATCATTTTAATCCAACTTATCATTTCCATATCTGTGATATTCTTATACTAACATAATATTTCTAACAAATGTGATATTTTTCAAACAAATGATCATTTTCCATCTTTTCTACATATAAGATAAAATTGTGAATTTTATCATCAACATTTTCATTTCAAATAAATGAACATTCCTAATCTTTTCTTTGATACATTAAAAATGTAATCTTCTTATTCTTTTCTTTGATTACATTAAAAATGTAATCCTTTCCCATTCATTCTTTCATTACATATAAATGTAATCTTTTTAATGAAAATCCAATTACATAAAAATGTAATTTTCTTCTTAATTCTTTTAATGAAAATCTATTTACATAAAAATGTAAATTTCACTTCTAAATTCTTTTAGTGAAAATCTATTTACATTAAAATGTAAATTTCACTTACTTTAAATCTAATTACATGAAAATGTAATATTCTTCTTTAAATACTATTTACATGAAAATATCAATTAATCCTTTAATCTTAATTACATGAAAATGTAATATTTGTCCTTAAATCTTAATTACATGAAATTGTAATTTTTCACTTCTAATATAATTACATCAAAGTGTAATTTGTCACTTTTAATCTAATTGACAATGAAATCAACGTCCTATTTTTCGTTTCTAACTAATTTACAAAGTAAATAATGTCGATTTCATTTCTAAAAAATTGACAAAGTAAATAATGTCGATTTCATTTCTAACAAATTGACAAAGTAAATAATGTCCATTTCATATCTAACCAATGACGGTGTAAACAGTGATCATTTCGTTTCTAACAAATGACGGTGTAAATAATGTCAATTTCTTTTCTAACAAATGACGATGTAAATATTGTCAATTTCTTTTCTAACAAATGACGGTGTAAATAATGTCCATTTTCTATTTACCACATGACGGTGTAATATGACACTTACATTCTAACACAAATAATAATGGAAGTTGTCCCTTTTTAACTTACACTCAAAAATGATACTTTTGTACTTTGTTCCATTACACATAAAAATAAAAGTGACATTCTTTTTAATGACAAAATAAAAAGGGAATTTCTTTTTATTTAAAATCCAAAGGTGAAATCTTTTTAAGTATAAACAAAAGTTAAGTCTATTTAATTTGACAAAAATGGTGATAAATAATATGACTTTTCATTTTAACAAAAGAATATTAAAAATATTTTTTTTCCTTCACCAAAATTGAAAATTGTTTGTTAACATTCAATACACAAACAAAAATGAATATTCTCTTTTTATTATAAACAAAAATGAATATTCTATTTTTATTATTAAAACAAGGGAAAAATCTTTTTATTTTAAAACAAAGTAACATCTTTTTCTTTTCCAAAACAAAGTTAAAATCTTTTTCTTTTTAACAAAAACAATGAAATTTTTTGTTCTTTTCTTTTATACAAAACAATGAAATTGATGTTACTTTTTCTGTTAAAAATAATAACTTTTTATAATAATCAACAAAATGATATCTTTTTATGATAATCAACATTACAGTGAAAATTTAATCTTTTATTTTCAACAAGATTACATATATGGATTCAATGATTTTGTTTCAAAAACCAATATCATAGAATCAACCAATTCACATCACAACATCAATAAATTCAGATTTCTCAACCACAAACAATACAAATTTCATAACATACATAGATGGAATTCATATCGCAAGAAATAACTAAATTTTTAATAATTAAATTCAGAAATCTCACCTTGCTTTTCAGTCAGATCTAGAATTCAAAAGGGTTCAGAATTTGTCCCAATCGCTTTTTAAAAGTCGTATTCGAAGTCACGGTTCTCTCAGATCTGAAAGTTTTCAGTTTGGAGTTCGTATGAACAAATTATCAATTACTTTTTACAACTGCAATTGCAACAGAAATAAGCGTCACAAATCTGATTGAAATTCATACCTTAAATTTCAATTTTGTTCAAATCTTTGATTTGAATTTTTGGGAGATTTATGCAATATTCCTGGGAGGGGTTTGCGCGACATCGGAGAGCTTGGAGAGTGGGATATGCGCCTGGAAAGGGGGAAGATGCGGTTGGCCGTGGTGGGCCCAGCAGGGTGTGACGGCGGCGGGCTTTGGCGATGTGGTGCAGCGGCTACAGGCAATGGGGCAGGGTGATTTTGGTATGGAATCGAAGAGGAGGAAGAGTACCTCAAAAAATCTAACTACGGGGTGGTCTATAATTGAGTGAGGAGGGAGAAATCGGAGCTTGAAATTTCGAAGGGTAATGGGTTACGGTGGCGGCTGATACAAGAAGGAAGAGACGTACTGTAGCACCGTATTTATACTGTAATTTCTAATTTCTTTTTTTTATTTATTTAATTTCAAAATTAGTGTTTTTTCGTTCGATCTCCAAACGGAGCCTAACGACTGTCGAACAATAGGTTTTGACGTCTTCTGAACGCAATGGCGTAGTGCCGAAGTCCAATTCTGAAGTTTACAGCATGTTTCTTTTATTTTTAAAATAAATCTTTTTAATATTAATTCGAACGTACGCTTTAATTTACCGGGGCCACAAATTAACTCCGAAAATTCCCGAATATATTTAGCTATGTTTTGATGCTGCGAACCTAGGAAAATTAATTTCGTTCAGTTCTGAGCCCGTTTGAAAAATGGCCTTTTTCAAGTTGATTAAAATTAACAGAAATTGACAAAACACAAAACTTTCTGCCACGGTCACATATTAATTCTAAAAATTATGACAAATTAAACTTAACAATATTTTGACATTCTGGATCCAAAAAAAGTGGTTTCGTCGAAAACGGAGGACGTTTGCAAAATGACAATTTTTAAGGCATATATATTTAATTAAAAAATATATAAATGCTACAGCGACTTTTCTAAATTTTAAACTGGACATAACTTTCAAATTATAAAGTGAAATTTCAATTTCTTACATCCGTTAGAAAGATATGACTAAACAGATTTAAATATTTTTGGTTTTATTGTAATCCGATTTATTTTGAATCCTGTACATTCAGTTAAAGTTTAAAAATCAAAATTTCAAACTGCAGCGCTATTTAAAACTCCTTTTATAATTTAATTAAATTTATTCATTTTAACTTTGATTATAATAAATTTTCCGTCGTTATTATCTAAAATAAATTATTTTAAATATCCAAAATCCCTTAAAATTTCTAAAATAAAAAAATTTAAATTGGCCCCAAAATTCCGGGTTGTTACAATCTCCCCCACTTAAAATCTTTTCGTCCTCGAAAGGAACGAAGCTAAAAATTGTTTAACTAATTAACTCAGTTTTAATTTTTTTTATTGGTTTCAATAATTTTATTAGCTAAACTAATATTCACACATCACAACCATCAATCAATTAGTTGATTAGCTTCTCAAATATATATATAACTTTTATATATTTAAATGTCATATTTTCTAAGAATGGATTATATATATAATCACGAATACGTTAATTATACCTTGTCACTCTCAACTCATTCTAGGGCATTACTAACCCTATATCTAACGATTTTTCTCATTCTAGGATACTGCTGATCCTATCTCTAATGAGTATTCTCATTGGATATTACTAATCCAATCTCTGATGAGTCTTTTGTTCAGTTCTAACGAGTTGTACCCCAAAGATTTGAGCTAACCTAGCTCTGATACCAACTGTAACGACACACATTTTGCCCGACCTTAATCGTTCGATTGATCAACTAAAATCGTTCAAAACCCGCATACGTTAACTTTGGGAATATAATACATTATAACAATAACAACAGACTTTTATAAACATCATAATAATGTTACATCAGAGTACAAAATATCAGAGTACATTGAATAAAGTTATAGCGGAAGATAATTTTACAATAAATTGATACAGTGCAGCGGAAGACTTAAACTGATATATTGGAAGGCTATCAGTGCTCTGGACACAGCTTTAAGCTTCGATCTAGGATCCTGCTAAAGAGATAGATATCTGCAAAAGCTACTCGACTGCTCCTGTGGAAAATATGGGCACCCGAGTTTGCCAGTGAAACAAACTACAGGTCAGTCATGGGACTGGTATGAGAAATCTAACTTAACTAATCTAATAATAAGGCTAATCACAGGACCACGCCGCTAACGCGGAACGGGTTTACTCCACTGGATTGCCAGTGCATAAAATAAAGTAAATCGTTAAAACAACGCAATGCTTTTTAGAAAAATGAAACCATTATAAGACTCAAGTCCCATCACACAATGCATAGCAAACCGGAGGATAGAGTTTTACCTTATAATGGTCAAAAGATGCTTGATGCAATAAAAATGGATTTGATATTATTATTAGTGTATATATATGTTTCAAAAACATTTCAATCATAATGTATCAATCATAGACGGCATAGTACCCCATCCTACTATGTCGCCATACTAGTTCTACAATCAAAACCGCATGGTGTAGTATTGGAAGTGCAATAACCCGGAAATCTGAGCCAATTTAAAATTTTTATTTTGGCAATTTTAGTGAATTTTGATTATTTAAAATGAATTATTTTAAATAATATCGACGAGAAATTTATTTTGAGTAGAATTTGAACATACATATTACATAGATCGTCGTTAGAATATAAATATTTATTTATATATATATAAGGAATTGAAAATGGCGCGGTAGTTCGATAATTCTATTTCAAATTTCAAATGGATGTTCAGGATTCAAAATAAACCGGATTATAGTGAAACCAAAAATATTTGAATCAAATTGAGAATATCTTTCCAACGAATCCGAAAAATCAAAATTTCATAGCGGGAATCAAAAGATATGTCCAGCTGAAAATTCAGAATAGTCGCTATGGAATTTCGGCCCTTAAAAATGGCCATTTTGCAAACAACCTCGGTTTTCGACGAAACCACTTTTGTTGGATCCGTGATGTCAAGTTATTGCTAGGATTCAAATTTCATAACTTTTCAAATCTATATGTGAGTGTGGCAAAGGAAAACGCGTTTGACCAGTTTCCGTTAAATTTAATCGACTGGAAAATGGCCATTTTTCAAACGGTCTCAGATTTTGATGAAATTAGTTTCGTTAGGACCGTATCGTCAATTCGAAGCTAGAAAATATTTTTCGGGAATTTTTAGAATCCGTATGTGGCCCCGGTAAATTGAAATGTGCATTCAAACTCAATATGTAGAGTTATATTTTGATTTTGACGAAAACTGATCAAAATGATCGAATCAGCCTATGATACATATCCCATTGTGTTCGGAATGGGGGTAATTAGCTATGGACGACAGTCGGTGGGTTGGATTTCGAGTTCGAAAATAAAGATTGCTTTTTGAAATTAATTAATTAAATAAATAAAATAAAATCTCTCCCTATATCCTCTCAGCCCCCCCCCCCCCCCCCGGTTTAAATCGAATTAGAACAGACAAGAAGAAAAAACCCTCTATCTCACGATCGATGGAGGCGCCGCCAACGCCCCTTCCTCCACCGCCCCGTCAGCCGCCCGCCCACCGTCCTCCGCCACCCCCTCCTCTTCTCTCTCCCCTCGCCTAAACCGAACCCCAGCCACCGCAAGAAGCCCTAGCCCCCTAATTGAAACCGCATCCACCCCCGACGAAAACTCCGACCACCTGAGCACCCAAGGCCGCCGACCGAGCCTGACACCCCCCCTAGACCTCCTCCGACCACGCTGGCCCCTCCATGGCCCTTTCCACCGATTGAACAGCCCCCCTTTTCCTTGTCTTCGCTGAAAAACTATGAGTTTTTCCATTGTTTTAATTATTTACATTGTTTTTATTTACAGTCTATAATATAAATGGCAATGTAAAGATCAATTATATATATATATATATATATATATATATATATA
Source organism: Allium sativum (assembly GCA_030737875.1). Taxonomy (NCBI): domain Eukaryota; kingdom Viridiplantae; phylum Streptophyta; class Magnoliopsida; order Asparagales; family Amaryllidaceae; genus Allium; species Allium sativum. The sequence continues at coordinate 423,345,065 of CM060922.1, forward strand.
TATATATAGGAAAAAGGGTTGATTTTTATAAATAAAAAGTTTTGATTTTTATTATGAAGTATAAAATATAAAGATTCGATTTTTGGAAATAAAAAGGTTAGATTTTTATTGTAGAAAAGATGGGATTTTTATTGATGAAAGCTACGATTTTTAACATAGGAAAGATTAGATTTTTATCATTAAAAAGATTCGATTTTTAATCGTGTAAAGGTGGGATTTTTAATCGTATGAAGTAGCAAAGAAAAAAAATATAATTTTTATATAGTAGAGACAATAAAAATATGATTTTTATATAATGTAGATATTAAAAATACGATTTTTATATCGTATAACTAGTAAAAATTTAATCTTTATCTATGTATCGAAATAAAAATCTGATTTTTATTATATATAATGTAGAAGGGGTTGTTAATTAAATAAAAATATGATTTTTATTTATTTAAATGAAGTTATAAAAATATAACTTTTATTATGAACAGCGGGGTAAGGACTGCATTAGAATTTCAAACAGGTCCAGACGGTTCAGCAGTTCAAAAGTAAAGCACGGCGTAGTGGAACCCTCGGTGAGAACTCCTCACCTTTAATTTAAATTTCTAGTTAAAAATATATACTAGGATGCAGACGGTGTTTAGTAGCACCCGACACCCATCATCCACAGACCATGGACGGCTTGTATGCTTGTTTGTTTGATTTTGATGTGTAGATGATTGTGTGATGTGATGTGAAATGAAATAAAATATTTATATAGTTAAAAAAAATATTTTATAGTTGAAAATATAATTTTTAGCGTGAATGTGAAAAAATAAATATAAACAAATCGGACGACTTGTTTATATACACTCATTTGACTGATATTGATTGGGACGATAAATTTTACACATCGCCCAACTGCAAAATAAAATCTGTGTTTGACTGTTTGAAACCCCGCACGGGTATTTGGATGATATATGACATACACTAATCCTAATAATTAGTTGTATGTCGATTGATTGATTGACAGACTATTATGAGCGTTAAATATTTATATTTGATGCTTATATAGTGTAGAATGCACTTTGGATGATGGTTGATTATTTGTCATTGTTGATATGTACATGCGTTGTATGGAAATCCATAGAAATAAATTCTATGGTAATTGATTCGGCCTCATTCCGGTTTTGAAATAGAAATATTTGAATAAAATATTTGAGAAGAAATATTTGAAACGAAATATTTGAATTGAATATTTGAAATAGAAATATATAAAGCTGTGTTGATTATATATGCGCTATTTTGACGCGAACGATGTTTATATCGATTATATTCGTTTTTATAATGAATATTGAAAAGTGATTTCAAAATCGAATATTTTGAAATGAAATTCGAATTAAACTAAATTGAAACGAATTAGAATTCGAATTGAAATGAAAATAAAATGAATTCAAATCGAATTGAAATTGATGGAAATCAATTTGAAATGAATTCGAATTGAAAATGAATTCTAATTGAAATTGAATAGAATTGAATTCGAATTGAAATTGAATGGAAATGAATTCAAATTGAATAGAAATGAATTCAAATTGAAATTGAATTGAATTAAAAACGAACTGAAATTGAATTAAAAATCGATTTGAATTGAAATCAGTTTGAAATGAATTTAAAACGAATTTATAAGGGAAAATTCAATTTTGATTTGAATTGGAAATGAAGTTGAAATCGTTTCGAAAACGAATTTAAAATGATTTATAAAATATGGTTTAAAAGGAAATCGACGAAATATATATTATATATAATATAAAGGCCTGAATAGAACGCGTCGCGCTGCGGCAGTTCGCGAATTTCGACCATTGACTTCGTACGGATATTGCGGGAGATCCGACCGTCGGATTCTCCTAAAACCGGAACCATTGGTTTTGTTTCGAAATGGGCTTTCTAACAAATATTAGAAATTAGAAATCTAACGGTTGGATTTGGAATTATGTCCAAATCAAATTTGGAAAAGGTCGTTGTAAGTGCAGTTCGATGGCCGTTGATGGAAATCGACTGTACGGGCCTTGATAAAATTATTAAAAATAGTAATAGTTTGTGTAAAATCATAAGAAATGATTTGGGAAGTATTGGGACGAAAAAAAACTCCATATTTGAAAAGATAAAAATAGATTTTTGTCTAAATGAACTAGTTTTGAACTAGAATTATAATTCTATTTATTTTTAAATAAATAAATTGGATTTGAAATGGTTTTGAAAATAACTAGAATTTCCAATAATTGAATTGGAATGGATTTGAATCGAAATTATCTTTGGAATATTTCGATGTTGGATTTCGTGATTATACAGATATTATTATGGAAATTTGAAAGATATATTTATATCGTTATTTCCAATACGATATTTGTTGATCATAGAATTTGATATCGAATATAAGACGATATATTTTCTATTCAGAGCCTTGTATTTAATATCAAAGGTGATTTGGGTTTTGTCGTGAATGGTGTCTTCATTAACACTGTTCTTAAGCCCAGTTGAGAAAAAGATTAAATCTTTTTATTTAGATTTAATGAAGTGTACCAATTAAATAATATTAAATTGGAATTGAATTGGTATTGATTTTTAGGTTTATCGTGAATAGTATTTTAAATAACCCTTGTTCTTTAATCCAATAATTAATGGAATGTGATTTTGGGTTGTCGTGAACCGTGTTTTAAATGACACTGATTCTTTAACCCAGTTAAAGATTAAAACTAAGTAGAGTTTTAATGAATCTTTAATTAGATTGAAAAGATCGAGAATGGAGTATCACCAGTGTTACTCTAGGCGATAGTTAAATCTTTAATTAGATTTGAACGTGAAATGGTAATTGAATTTACCGATAACACTATGGTGTTAGATGTGAAGTATTACCAGTTTTACTTCATGGGATGAATAGGTTGGGATTGGGAAATTAAAACCAATGATTACTTCGGTGTGTTTCGCTAATCCCGACTAGTTTGAAGTGATATTCAAAGGAAGATTAAAGAATAAATTTAAAAGAATTTATCTTTAATAAAATTATTGGGAACCTTTCCCTAAGAATGTGAAATTTAGAAATTAACTGTAGGTTAGCTAAGTTGAATGGTTTCTGGAAAAAGATCTGATGTTGGTTTCGGCCTTCGGGTTTAATGTTTGGGGAATTATCCTCTTGCTAATTTATGGTTAGTGACTGATGAATTGGAATGAGGCATATGTTGTGTTTGTGTAACACTTGTTTATTATATACACGAGTTATTCAGAAAGACCGGGTTTATCCCATTCTGAATAACTGATTCGACGATTAGTCGAAGATGAAGACGGTGGTTGAAGACCAGAGGTCTTCACGTCGTTTGGGTGATTACTGATGATCTTTATTGGGCTGTACACCCAAGAGGAGGGAATTAGTTAGTGATCGTCCAGACGTACCTGGAGATCGATGGATATACGAGGTACAAGGTGCCTCCGGTTTCGTTCAGACCCAGAACGAACTTGTATGGACTGTGTGTCTGACATTGGATTTTTCTCTGTGATGATTGATCTCTATTAAATATACATCTTCCTAGTGAAGGGGAATTTATTCCCTTACTTCACCCTTCTCTGAGACGTACGGGATGAGAGGTTGTATATCGATGGACATCAGTCCCATGGTGTGAATTGCCTGTGTGGCATGCCTAAGTGTCAAATGATCAAGGCTTTTGTTGAAAAGCAAAGTCTTGTGGTTGATGATCAAAGCACCGCCTGTGTGGCATAGCTTTGTGTAACGTGAATTCGCGAGCCTCACACCCTGGTAGTGAACCAAAACGGGAGAAGGACCTCAGGGAGGGCATGCGTTTCCTTCTAGTCAGAAGTGGCGTAAGTGGTTTTACACGCCCTGACGAGTTTGACTTATGTGGTTGTTGTTGTTGCGAGGCGCCTCGGATATATCAGTGACTATGTGAAGCCGATGGAGTCATTTGTTGGCTCATTTACGCCCCAAAGGGCGGGGAAACGCAGTCTTCAGGAATTTTAATCCACATCGGTGGACCGGCCCTGTCGCTCCAATGGTCACTCGAGCTCTGACCTGAGACTCGGACTAGGCAGTCTCGAATTGGTAGAGGACTATCTTTTGCCTCGGTTCACAGATGGAAATCCAATTTCCAAATACAATATGTGCGGTTTTGATTGTAAACCTATATATGGCGACATAGTGGCATGGGACGCTCATGTCGCCTATGATTGATACTTATGATTTGAAGTTGTTTTATACACTATGCACTTATAAAAGTATCAAATGATTTGTTTTTAAATGTATCAAGCATGCTTTGGCTGTTATAAGGTAAAACCCTATCCTTCGGCTTGCGTTGCATTGTGTGATGGGACCTGGGTCTTATAATAGCTTCATTGTTCTTTATTTAGCATTGCGTTGTTGTTTTATGCACTGGTATTCTTGGGAGGAAACCCGTTCCGTGTTATACGGCGTGGTCCCTTGATTTACCTAACTTTAAAATAAATTTTTAAATAACTGTTTTAGTTCTCACACCAGTCACATGATTGACCTGGAGTTTATTGTTTTAACCAAAACTCTGGGTGCCCTTATTTTGACACGGGCAGTTAGTAGTTTTGGTTTTGCAGATTTATATTCACAGGATCCTGATTTACAACTGGAACAATACTCGGAAAACTCTGTATCCGTGTATTACTTCTAGTTGTGTATTGTGTTATTTTCCGCTACTATGTAATTTATTGTAATCTCTGATATTTTCTGTTGTCTGATATTGATTTATACTCTGTATATTCTTGTATTCTGATGGAATTGTTGTAATTAACAATGAAATGTTCTTATGTTTGCGTTCTTTTGTGTGTTGTTCTCGAAGTATCCGCTCTTTCCTTCACGGGGAAGTTACGGGTCTTCACAGTTGCTATTAGAGCTTTGATTTACAAAGCTCAGAGGACAAAACACATTAGAACCATACGAAAGAATTCATCATATATTGGATTAGTAATATCCAATGAGAATGACTCGTTAGAGATGGGATCAGTAGTATCCTAGAATGAGTGTGAAGAGTATATTTTTAAAATAAAAACCAATTTTGTTTTGAAAATATAAACTTAACTATTCGTATTTGAATATTTATTTTATATTGATTTGGACTATCAGGTATATAGAGATTTTGCGTATACGTCTGATCCGCGTGTATTTGAAGTTTTAATATACTGGATAGATATAGAATCACGCCCTAATCACCCGGGGATAATCCTGATGATGGTGCATCATCATCTGCATTTATATTCGAGTGTCGAAGGTGGGATATCTATATGATTCCAATTGACTGGTGTGAGAACCAAAATTAGATAGGGCTTATTGTGGTGATTTGGCATCAAAAATATGATTTTTGACTATATATCAAAGTTATGAATTTGAAATGTTAATCAACTAATTGATTGCCGATTGTGTTGTTTGATTATTGTTTAACTAATTAAATGTTGAACCATTTAGCCAATTGTATCAAATATTGAGTTGTATTGAAAATTTATCGCATTTGCATGTATGTACATGTACTTACATTGAACAGGTCATAGAAAGGAGGCTAGAGCAGAAGAATAAAATTGTTTGCCCGACAAATAGGTACATTTTTACCATAATTTACTGTTTTGTTTGGGTGATGATGATTTTATGTGACGATTGGGTTGCTGCTTAGCCTTTTCTTTTTCTTTTGGATTGAAAAAGGCCATGGGAGGCTATATGAAATATCCCGAAGTCCCCGATGCAGGGGAGGTTATGGCAAAAAATTTCGAAAATTTAGGGTGTTAGTCAAATTTTTGAAAAATTTGAAAAGTTCTTAGAAACTGAAAAGTTGAAGAACTTAAGCCGTAATGAAAATAATGAAAATTGAGTTTATTTGTTAAACAACTTTCGGCTTCGTTCCTTTTTGGGGACGAAAAGTTTTAAGTGGGGGAGATTGTAATAACCCGGAAATCCGAGCCAATTTAAAATTTTTATTTTGGCAATTTTAGTGAATTTTGATTATTTAAAATGAATTATTTTAAATAATATCGACGAGAAATTTATTTTGAATAGAATTCAAACGTATATATTATATAGATCGTCGTTATAATATAAATATTTATTTATATATATAAAAGGAATTGAAAATGGCGCGGTAGTTCGACAATTCGATTTCAAATTTCAAATGGATGTACAGGATTCAAAATAAATCGGGTTTTAGTGAAACCAAAAAATATTTGAATCTAATTGAGAATATCTTTCCAACGAATCCGAAAAATCGAAATTTCATAGCGGGAATCAAAAGATATGTCTAGCTGAAAATTCAGAAAAGTCGCTATGGAATTTTGGCCCTTAAAAATGGCCATTTTGCAAATGACCTCGGTTTTCGACGAAACCACTTTTGTTGGATCCATGAAGTCAAGTTATTGCTAGGTTTCAAATTTCATAAATTTTCGAATCTATATGTGAGCGTGGCAAAGGAAAACGCGTTTGACCAGCTACAGTTATATTTAATCGACTAGAAAATGGCCATTTTTCAAACGGTCTCAGAATTTGATGAAATTAGTTTTATTAGGACGGTATCGTCAATACGAAGCTAGAAAATATTTTTCGGGAATTTTTAGAACCCGTATGTCGCCCCGGTAAATTGAAATGTGCGTTCAAATTCAATATGTAGAGTTATATTTAGATTTTGACGAAAACTGATCGAAATGATCGAATCAGCCTACGATACATATCCCATTGTGTTCGGAATGGGGGTAATTAGCTATGGACGGTAGCCGATGGGTTGGATTTCGAGTTCGAAAATAAAGGTTGCTTTTTGAAATTAATTAAATAAATAAAATAAAATCTCTCCTTATATCCTCTCAGCCCCCCCCCGTTTAAATCGAATTAGAACAGACAAGAAGAAAAAAACCTCTATCTCGCGATCGACGGAGGCGCCGCCAACGCCCCTGCCTCCACCGCCCCATCAACCGCCCGCCCACCGTCCTCCGCCACCCCCTCCTCTTCTCTCTCCCCTCGCCTAAACCGAACCCCAGCCACCGCAAGAAGCCCTAGCCCCCCAATTGAAACCGCAGCCACCCCAGACCAAAACTCCGACCACATGAGCAACCAAGGCCGCCGACCGAGCCTTACACCCCCATAGACCTCCTCCGGCCACGCTGGCCTCTCCACGGCCCTTTCCACCGATTGAACAACCCCCCTTTTCCTTGTCTTCGCTGAAAAACTGTGAGTTTTTCCATTGTTTTAATTATTTACATTGTTTTTATTTATAGTCTATAATATAAATGGCAATGTAAAGATCAATTATATATATATATATATATATATATATATATATATATAGGAAAAAGGGTTGATTTTTATAAACAAAAAGTTTCGATATTTATTATGTAGTATAAAATATAAAGATTTGATTTTTGGAAATAAAAAGGTTAGATTTTTATTGTAGAAAAGATTGGATTTTTATTGATGAAAGCTATGATTTTAGATTTTTATCATTAAAAAGATTTGATTTTTAATCGTGGAAAGGTGGGATTTTTAATCGTATGAAGTAGCAAAGAAAAAAATATAATTTTTATACAGTAGAGACAATAAAAATTTGTTTTTTATATAATGTAGATATTAAAAATACGATTTTTATATTGTATAACTAGTAAAAATTTAATCTTTATCTATGTAGCGAAATAAAAATCTAATTTTTTATTATATACATGTTGAAATAAAAATATGATTTTTATAGCGATGTTTATAATATAAAGAAGGGATTTTTAATTAAATAAAAATATGATTTTTATTTATTGAAATGAAGTTATAAAAATATAATTTTTATTATGAACAGCGGGGCAAGGATTACATTAGAATTTCAAACAGATCCAGACGGTTCAGCAGTTCAAAAGTAAAGCACGGCGGAGTGGAACCCTCGGTGAGAACTCCTCACGTTTAATTTAAATTTCTAGTTAAAAATATATACTAGGATGCAGATGGTGTTTAGTAGCACCCGACACCCGTCGTCCACAGACCATGGACGACTTGTATGCTTGTTTGTTTGATTTTGATGTGTAGATGATTGTGTGATGTGATGTGAAATGAAATAAAATATTTATATAGTTAAAAAAAATATTTTATAGTTGAAAATATAATTTTTATCGTGAATGTGAATAAATAAATATAAACAAATCGGACGACTTGTTTATATACACCATTTGACTGATATTGATTGGGACGATAAATTTTACACATCAAAAATGAATATTTTGTTTTGGACACTAATTTGATTCAAAAAAATGAATATTTTTTTTATACTAATATGATTCAACAAAAATGAATATTTTGTTTTGACACTAATATGATTCAACAAAATGAATATTTTGTTTTGACACTAATATGATTCAACAAAAATGAATATTTTGTTTTGACACTACTATGATTCAACAAAAATGAATATTTTGTTTTGACACTAATATGATTCAACAAAAATGAATATTTTGTTTTGACACTAATATGATTCAACAAAATGAATATTTTTTTTTGACACTAATATGATTCAACAAAAATGAATATTTTTTTTTATCAAAACATATCCAACCAAGTGACATATTATTTTACAAGAACATATAATTCAGCAAATCAACACAACCACCATTAGTCAATCAATCTAAATTTATATGGTGCCTCTATTTAATATTACAATCACAATCAATACGAATATATTAAATATTTTTCTATATATATATTTAATTTTAAATTTAAATCGAGAAATCTCACATCGGGTTTTATTCCTTCTGAATTTGTAAATAGCTCCAAACCAGTTCCAGTGTAACGACCCATGTTTTTCGACCATTTGAATCTGAATATTTAAATTGGTTCTAAATATTTTATTTGAAATATAAATGGATTTTTATATTTAAATTGCTATTTAAAACGAAGTTGAACGATATATATATTCATATATAATATACATCGAGCTTGAAAATGGCGTGCAGTTCGTAAATTGGAATTTTGAACTTCAACTGGATATACGGGATTCGATATAAATCGGATTTCTGTGAAACGAGAAACGTTGGGACTGTGTTGATGATAATTTTCATATGAAAGAGAAAAAATCAGATTTCGTGTTATAGATTGCTAGTTATGGCCAAATCAAAATTTGAAATAGTCGCTATGGAAATCGCTATCGGCCTTTAAGTGGGCCATTTTGCAAACGGTCTCTGTTTTCGATGAAATCAGTTTCATTGGGGCCGTATCGTTAAATTATTGTAAGAAAATCAAATTGCGTGGCAAACCAATGTCGTATGTGACCACGATAGCCGTAAACGCCCGTTCATTTTCTATAGCGTGTATTTAAATTAATAAACAGATATTTGGGTGTAACTTGAACAGACGATCGAATTAGGCTGCAAAAATAGTTCCATTGAGTTCGTATCATCGATTAGAGTCAGGATAGGTATATAGTTTGCTATTTTTAAAGACCGGGTAATTTGGCGTTAAAAATGGTATTGCGGTGCACGGTAAAAATAGCCTACCGGGAAAACAGTCTCAGGATGCGACGAAACTGGTGCCGTTGGGTTCGTACTGAAGAATTATTTTAGGATTGCAAGGTTTTAAGTTGATTCGATTTATCTGGTGATCGTGAAAAAATTAAACGCGTGTTCATTTCTGGCTTTATAAAGGAAATTTTTCCATACGACCTCAGATTTCGACGAAACTTGTCTCATTGGGTCTGAAATACCTTTTTATATTACGATTAGCCTTTCTATCAGAAGACAGGAGTCGTTTGTAATGGTTTCACCGCGTTACTTTAGGACGAAGTTTCGATTTATTATAAAGTAAAATAAATGTGTGCTTTTCTACCTAATACACGCAATATGAATACTGTGCGGCTCTATAACAGTGTCAACCTACCCCTTTCAAAGAAAAAGCCATCCATGATATTTTTGCTGTGCACATGCTATTCATCCTGCCCTATTACCTATGTTGTGTCTTCACCGTGCATCAACGTAACCTCAAACAGGACCATTGAAATGAAAACTAAATGCATACTAAACCTACCATGTACCAAGTTTTAGCTACCCATACCAAGAAGTACGAGTGCACATGTTTTCACCCTGCGCCAAGACATCAAACTGAAGTGTATAAACGTGTTGTGTATAGGCCAATGCCGACCTATATGTACCTGGTATAGATGCAGAGCCCAATTATATGTCTCCCTTCATTTGTGAGCAACACGAGCTACATTTCCTTTCTGCAAGCCTAAGTTCTACCCTATTTCTTAAAATCTAAGCAACCATTATTTTTGGTACAAGCCATTGTTCTGTCTCATCTAATTAAACCATACAACTACAACCTATGAAATGAATATACTCAACAGTCCTACTACCTAAAGCTTGATGGCCAAGGAACTTTCCCCCTATAAATTAACGCACTTTGCTTGGGTATTATCCATCCAGTTTTGCCGAGCTTCATGGCAACTATATATATATATATAATGGTTGCGTGACAATCATCTGGTAGGCAAGAGAAGAAGCTCTCGCCTGGGAAGAGAAGGTTTGGCGGTGGAGGAGATTTGAGGGGTGTGCCGTGATTTCATGAGTGGGTCTGGAGACTGAAAATGGCGTGGGATAAACAGGGTGCGGATGTGTGCAGCAGGAGGGGAGTTGGACTGTGTTCGTTGGGAGGAAGGATGGGTCGTTGGAGCGAAGACGGAGTAGGCAAAGCACGGTGGGATGGTGTTCATTTGCGTGGAGTTTGTGCTGAGCAAATGAGGATTCAGTTTGGACAAAGCCTTTGGAAGATGAAACAAACAAAACTGGTACGAAAGCACTGTCTGGTCGGAGGCGGTTGCCATGCAGAAACATCAGAAAGGAAGATGGGTTCGTTATTTTTAAATCAAACAAAGCGGCCTGTTTGTTTTAATATAAAACGTAAGTAATTAATTAGGGTATAAGTGATTAAGCTTAAATCTCATTTGGAACTTGCAGTGGACTTGAAGGTCATACGAGAAAATGAAACTTGGGAAGCATGGATTCTGAAACTCACGACTGTTCGTTAAAGAAGGAGACGAGAGGGTGATTTAATAAGATGGAAGATGCGTCAGCACTGAGCAGAAGTGGGGTGCAAATTGAAGTGGGAACGTGGTGACATAGGGGTGGGGAAGAAGCGGATCAACAGTAGGAGTGGGGCAAAATGATTTGTTTGAGCTTGGTTCCTTTCACAACAAAGTGGACCATGAACGAAAAGAGATTTTTGGAACAAGAGCAATATAAACGTGAAAAATAGTAAACTACAGAAGTGTACCGATAAGAAAGTGGGAAGAACGAACTATTTTCGATCTGGGTATTAAAAGAGAATCAGTGGAAAACAATGTGAAGTGGGAACAAAATGTCAATTGGTTGAGAAGCACAGTGAATAGCAGTCACGTGCGTGACAGGATGAGGATGCGTGAAATAAGGATCAGACTACTGAATATCATATACTTTGGGGTTCGAAGATTAGGTAGAAATACAAGAGAATGGGCCTGTTAAAATAAACCGAAGTTGAAACTTGAAATAGCAAGGAAAGGAGGGAATACCCAAAGCACCGTTCATAGGATGGGGAAGAAGATGCTTTACTGTAGAGCATAGGGCGCAGGTGAGCTCGTTCGAAATAATGTAAGGACCATTTTAATTTAGTTTACTGTTAATACATATGTCGGCCTCTTTGTTAACCGTGGGAAAGGATATTAAAAAAAAGAGGGTCGAATATGTTTATAAACGAAAGTATAATCAACATTCATTTTTATTTTTAATTAAGAAAATTAATTAATATAGTAAATATCGTATACAAGTATAACCGTATATCTTTCTGTTACATTACAGAATTGGACAGACCAGAAGACATTAAACAACCCTGGCGAGCGCTTCATTCTGGAACATGTTTGAATGCGGTTGAATACAGTTGGAAATTTCAGTTAAATGAACGACGTTTTTAATTTAACTGAAAGCAGTCGTTATCTCAACAAATGAGAATTCAAAGTGAGTTAAACTCACTCAGTTTTCCCATTTATATTTTATATAAATTTAGTTTTTATTTTGTGTGCTCTGCTTGCCAATGGTTGACTATTTGCTTGCTGATTTAACTGATGAAATTAAACCGTCGTTTAATTTCAGTGAAATACCAAATCGTTATTCTAACGATTTGTTCCAATAAAGGTAACTTACCTTGTTGGTCACGTTTATAAAATAAACGTGTTTAATGGTTTGAATTGTTTGAATTGAACAATCTGTTTGGGATAACCATTTGAGTACAGGGAAGAACAGGTTGGAGGGATCCAACCAGATTCCTCAAATATATTATTTATTTTCATATTATCATGAACTGTCATGATTGCGTAATTGATTTGATTAGTGATCATTGACTGAAAATGCAACCTGTGTCTTGTTTTAACCAATGGGCTATATTGGTTGAGTAATCGGCAGTAAATGGCCTAAAAGTAAATTGTTTTATTTATATCGATTTACCGTCAGGTAAATGGATAGAACTGAAATTATAAAAGTTATTCTATAACTGGAAATAGATTTCGAAATATATTATTTTGAATAAAAGTTTATAAAAGGGAAATAAATGAATATTTTATTTATTTAAGAAAATTGATTATTTTATGAAGTCAATTCTGAAGTTAATCAGATTTATAAGTACGAGAATAAGAAATAAAAACGAGCGGTCAAATCTGGATAATTGTTTTGTTAAGAACAAAATTCAATGGAATTATTTAAATTAATTATATTATTAATTAATTTAAAGTGAAAAACTAATTGGAATCGCTTAATGGGATAACCGTGTTTAGGTTGACTAAAGCGGCCGTTTTAATTGGAATTGATTATTCAATTAGTGTGTTTAAAATATAATAGTTTAATGAACATTGGTTTGATTTTAGTAAGAGTTTTTAAAAAGCAGGAAGTGTTAAAAGTGGCGTTTTGACAAGAAGTTGCTTAGTTATTGAATTAAGGAAGAATGGCTATATCCGAGAAAGAGATTTTTTCAAATGATAAGAAGGTTTAGGAAACCGTATTTTGAATAAAATAGTTAAATGGTTTTTGAATTGATATTTGGATAGAATGTTGGTTTTTGGATTACAACTCGGATTTGTCCTTAGATATGAACGCTGTTGGTCAAGGTCTGAGAGGTAATTAAAATACCCCAACTTGAACAACTTCAGGATTTTCTGAGGGTGGTATTAGTTGTAATGGTGAGTGAGGTTAGTAAAATTTAATCATTAGAGAAATAATAACGCAACATTTTGGCGAAAATTTAGAATAATGTATATAATGAGGATTTCAAGGGAAAATGGAAATAAAAAGGGGTTTGCGTGAGTTATAACGGTAGGGTCGAGATTCAAAATGGAAATGAAAAGATGAGCTTTATTCTATAAGAATAAGAGTGGAGTGTTGTTTTCAAGTAAGGAATAAAAGATATGCCGTGACTTTGTTTTTCCAAATGAGTAAGTTGAATAGATTTCCCAATAATGGATAATACATTGGTTAGGGTTTTGGAAAGTAAAAATAGGAAAAATGAATATGATATAGGGTTTTTACCTAAGTATTAAAATGGATATTGTAATGACCCGCAAATCCGCAACATCAGAGTTGACTATATACATCATACGTCCAACCCAAATATCACGAAAATACGAAACATTTTTTTTAGAAGAAAGAGGTAGAAGAAGAACAGAAATAACAACACAGAATCTCACATCGCAGCGGAACAAAATATAATATATCATATCTTTGAAATACAAAATCTTAACTGTATAACATACACTTATCAGAGTACAACACTTACAACACAACGGAACCACTATAACTAGATAACGCTGAAGCCTCCTGCTCCAAGCTCCTTTAGATATATCTGAAAAATCCTGAACTACTTGACTGCCCGTATAAATTTAGGCACCCAAGAGTTTAGGTAGAACAAAACAAAATAAACTCCGGGTCAGTCATGGGACTGGTATGAGTAAACAGTTTAAAACAGTTTCAGAAACTAAATGATATCTCATAAGACCACGCCGTATAACACGGAACGGGTTTTTCCCTTATGAGAAATCCAAACACTTGACTTATCTTTATATCAAAACTCTTTTGATATTATAATAATGTCTAAATCAAGTAAATAACGATCTAGTGGAACATTTTCATCTCACGTTCCACATATATATACAATCAAAACCGCAAGCACGTATTGGGTATTTGGTTTCCAACTATGACAAGGTATGGAACCACCTTCCGCTGGTATATCTCTAAAGGAGAATATACCGAGTTCAACAAGAACATCTTGCAACTCAGCCACACATGACCGACCACTCATTTCGCTTGAGTGTATCGAATGTATATCACCAACGATTGGGATCAGCAACCGTTTCCCGAATGGGACAGCATCGACAATAGATTTTTAGAAGTAAATGAAACTCTAGATCAGGTGATTATACACCCTAATAGGTGCGACCTACATAGCCATGTTGCTTGCTCGATTTTTGTCATTTACCGGTTGATGAGGCTAGAAGCTACGCTTTATCATCACACCAGATTCACTTCGAATGTCACATTGTCAGATTCATCGAAAATCACTAATTGACGTCTACAACAATACATTACGTGTCAGCTAAAAGAAGTTTCCTCCTCCGCTTCCACTCTTGGTACAGTTGGAGAAATCAATGTACGTGACCTTTCTGGAAATACTCTGTCAGACATTCATCCATACAAGTCACCCAGGAACAGGATGAACTGAAGGCACTATTTCTATTAATAGAAAAAGTCCTTGCACTCTACTCCGTCTTCGATTATCTTTATATAATCCGATTCGCACGCTACTGCCAATACGGAGTGGTTCTTCGGATAATAATCCAATCGGTCTCTCCATATTAACAACGATGGTCAAAACTTCGATAGTCTGTGATTTAACTATCGAATAAAAACAAGTGTTTCGATAGTCGATGATTTAACTATCGAATAAAACAAGTGTTCATCCAAACATCCAACAAATCACTGAACCTTTAATTAATATTCCATTAATTAAATCTCTTATCTATTTCTTATCAATATTTGTTAACCAAATATTTTCAAATACCATATTGGCCTTTTACGTTCTTTGGAAAACATTTCCATATATCGCCTTCCTTTTATTTTCTAAACTTTAGAAAATATATGTTATTTATAATTGGAAAATATTCCAATTACTTATCTCTTTCCAAATCTCGTTTATTTCTATACTTAGGAAACGTTCATTATTCTATTTCCAAGCTTTGCACATATTTGGGTTAAAACAGATGTTGTGTAAAACATTGTTACGACAACCCAAATACTATATTCAACTAACTCTTATTCAACATTGATCTTCGAGCCTGAAATCTTACTGTTTATCTGTTAATAATGAAATCAATCAAGTTGGGGTATAACTAACTCTCAGACCTTGACTGAATAACATTTATAACATCAAAACAGATATGACTACTTACTCGAATAATCAATACCATACAACTACTGATTCACTTTTAAACACGTATATACTTTCTCTTTCTATTCCTTCGAGATTTTGCTTCTAGTCTTCCTTTTTGATTATACTATTCTATTTCTAAGTTCGTTTCCTTATCGACTTCTATATATATATCGATACGTTGATTTCTAACTATCAAATTATCTTAAAAATATTCTATCTCCTTAAATTCCCGGAAAAATTCGCCATAACCTCCTTTGTACCGGGAGCATCGGGAAATTTCAAATAGCTTTCCCGGTCCTTCTCATCTCAAAAAGAAAAAGAAAAAGCCAAGCTGCTTGCCGATACGGCGCATAAGATCTCATATATGAATTAAATACGTACCTTTTTGTCGGGCATTCTATTTATTTCACTTCTATACTTTATTCCATACCTGTCTCCTGTATGTCTATACCTGTCCAATCTATTTTAACTATACCAATCGTTTTAACTCAATTTGTTAATTAAATCTGTTAATTAACTTCTTAGTCTAATCCACTTCTATTTATCCAAATCTATTTATTTTAAATTCCATTTGAATTTCTATATTCAAATTCCATTTGAAATACTATGTTCAAATTCTATAGTTAAACTCCATTTGAATTCTATTATTCAAATTCTATTTCAATTCCTTATATTCAAAGTCCATTTGAATTCTCTGCATTATTTATAAACAACGTTTATAACTTCAATTCAAATCCCACCTTTCCATTTATAAACAACGTTTATAAATTCAATTCAAATCCCATAATTTCATTTATAATCAAAGTTTATAAATTCGACTCAAAACCCATATTTTCATTTATAAACAAAGTTTATAACTTCGATTCAAAACCCATTTTTTCATTTATAAACAAAGTTTATAAATTCGATTCAAAACCCATATTTTCATTTATAAACAAAGTTTATAAATTCGATTCAAAACCCACCTTTCATTTATAAACAAAGTTTATAAATTCGATTCAAAACCCACCTTTCATTTATAAACAAAGTTTATAAATTCGATTCAAAACCCATATTTTCATTTATAAACAAAATTTATAAATTCGATTCAAAACCCATATTTTCATTTATAAACAAAGTTTATAAATTCGATTCAAAACCCACCTTTCATTTATAAACAAAGTTTATAAATTCGATTCAAATCCTATCTTCCATTTATAAACAACGTTTATAAATTCGATTCAAATCCTATCTTCCATTTATAAACAACATTTATAAATTCAATTACTTGTTTTATATACCTTTAAAACAAGTTAATATTTTCTATAGTTTTATTTAAAATTCAAATTCTATTTATAAAAATAGAATTTCCTTTTTAAATATCAAATACCCTTTCCGATATTTTTATGAATCAATATTCAAGCCCCAGGGATATTTTAAACAATCAAATCAACCAATTTTCAATCATTTGATTTTTAACACATCATATATGAATATATATGAAATCAAACAAACAACAACAGATAATATATTTTTGAGGAATCCAGTTGGATTCCTCCAACCTGTTTTCCTGCATCCACAGATGTTAGTCAACATAGTAATACCCATCCTGCTTCGAGGCAGGATATCGCGGTATGAAGGTCATCCACTAATCATAGCGTGGGGCGTATAGGGTAATCATCCGCTATGAAACTGCGGGCATCCGCTAATGAGACTACGGGAATCCAACCAATCATCAACCCAATATATATATAATAGTCAACCAATCCTAAATAACTATATATATTTTAAAACAATCAAACAGCATTCAAACAAGCACAGACAATTATTTTTAACTATATAAAAATAAATTCTAAATAAATGGTGAGTGAGATTTACTCACCGATTTCCGAGCTATTCTGATTCCCATTTGATTCCATCTTTTGAAATCCGCAATTATGAATCTCTCGATTAAATCTATTCAATAGCTACAGTTATTAAATTTTAATTGTCAATTAAACTCTGTTATCCTAAAATAACAACTTACTGACTGAATTCTAACTAATTTAATTTAGTTAAAAGACATTAACTAAATTTAAAAAAATAGGTTTTACCTTAATCCTTGTTTTAGTTTTCCTTCTCCAGTTTGAATCCGCGAGCACACAGTGAACTGCACCAACCCATAACCCAATGTCGCATTCACTCCTCAACTCACGACCTTCTCCTGACATCGCGTTATTAGTTCGAGAAAAAAACAGACCTTGCTTCCTCCTTTCGAGCACCATACTTCACTCTTGAACCCTGAATTTTCTACGCCTTGAACCCTCTTCTAGATCGATTGCGACTACCTCAAACAACCACAACTATCGATGACCGTAAGCCCCAAAAGTTGGAACCCCAACACGCTGTGACCAATTCGATCACCAGATAGATGATGCGCACCTTCCAATCTTCACGGCAATGAAAGCCTGTGTCCATCCGCACTCCCAATTTGAAGCGACAGTAACCCTAATTTCGACCAATTTGAACTCGATCTCAGCGTCTTCATCGCGATGTCCTATCAGTTCGACCGTAACAGTATGGAGTGCTGTAAAGGTCGATCGCACGCCTCATACCTAATACCAAATCGAAGTCTTCGTCGTTCCTGGTTTGCAGACATCCGATTAGTTCGGATTTGATTTTTAATCTTTAAAAGAGGGAATTTTGTTTTCTAAAGCTTGCGATGGATTTATTTCTTTCAGAATGAAAATGGAAAGAAAAAAATATAAAAGGGGCGCTTTATATAAAAGGAGAAAGGTAGCAGCTGTGGTTTTAGAATGAACGAGGCCTCTGTTTTGTGGAGTGGAAGAGGAGAACGTTTTCTTCTTTCCCCCTTATGATTTGTGCGGTCATTTTTTTCCTCCTTGTTGTTTTATCTCAGTCCACAGATCAAGGATATTTTATTTTTATTTTAAATTTAATTAACCAACGCGATTTAATTAATTAAATTTTCCCGTTGATATCGAACTCCTTTCTGAACCCAACTACTGTCAATTCTAGGGTAATACCCCTGTTGCGAACACAATGGGATAGGTCACGAAGTCCAATTCGATCATCTGACGGAGATATTAATTTAAATCAATATAAATTAATTTCAGACAATTTATTCTTCTCGATAATAAATAAATATTATTATCGTTATAAATTCAAATAGAATTTCATATTAATTATTTGAACTGTTTTCAATTCAAATTAAAATTTGAATTCAACTAAATCCATTTTCTTATTCTGATAAATTTAATATTTTTAATATTAAATTGAAATTGATTTTTAAATCGATAACTCCCTATAAAAAATTGATTTATTTACTTAACTCAATATTTAAATCCATATTAAATATTTTAAAATTAACCCATAAATATCCGGGTCATTACAATCTTCCCCACTTATAATAATTTCGTCCTCGAAATTGCTAAGGTAGGAAAAGTGCTACAAACCCATTTATCTTTTCAGAACTTATTGATGTTGATACTCAATATTTCAACTTCCTTACGTAACTCTCTTTCGAATAAATCCCTATTCGATAACTCCTCCCTTCGAATAACTATATTCGATATTCTCTCTTTCGAATAACTAGATTCGAAAACCTCTCTTCGAATAAACTATATTCGATATTCTCTATTTTATTTCCTCTAATCAATTAACTCTATTGGATTTAACTCTTTTCGAAATACTCCATTGAATAACTAAATTCGATAATTCCTTCGAATAACCAATATTCTATAACTCACTTCGATTAAACTAATCGATAACTCTTTTCGATTAAACTATTATCGATAACTCATTTCGATTAACAAATAATTGATAACTCCTTCGATTTACTAATAATCGATAACTCCTTTCGAACAAACTATATTTGATAACTTCTTTAATTATATTCGAATAACTAATATTCGATTTAACTCCATTCGCTTGACTCTAGATCGCAGCGATCACAATGGTTACGCCTGATTCCCCCAGGAAACATCCGACCGCCCTAGGCTATCTGCAGCCCTGCGAATTACGCTAGCAGTCGTATGAAATGGAAACTTATCCTGAGTAACTATGTTTGACTAACTCTATCTCAATTACTATATTCGATCATCTTTAATTGTAACAACCCGAAAATCTGGGCCAGTTTAAAATTTTTATTTTGGCAATTTTAGCGAATTTTGATTATTTAAAATGAATTATTTTAAATAATATCGACGTGAAATTGATTTTGAATATAATTCGAACGTATATATTATATACGTCGTCGTTAGAATATATAATAATTATATATAATTATAAAAGGAATAGAAAATGGCGCGGTAGTTCGAAAATTTGATTTCTAATTTCAAATGAATATACAGAATTCAATATAAGTCAGAATTGAACGAAACAAGAAATATTTGAATCTGTATAACTATATCTTTGTAACGAAGTTAACAAACTGAGATTTCATCTTAGAAATGATAAGATATGTCCAGTTTAAAATTAGAAATAGTCGCTGTGGAATTTATATATATTTTTATATATATAAGGCCCTTAAAAATGGACATTTTGCAAACGACCTCGGATTTCGACGAAACCAGTTTTGTTGGGTTCGTGATGTCGAGTTATTGCTAGATTCCAAATTTCATAATTTTTCGAATCAATATGTGAGCGTGGCAAAGGAAAACGCGTTTGACCAGTTTCAGTTGATTTTAATCGACTGGAAATTGGCCATTTTTCAAACGGTCTCAGAATTCGACGAAACTAGTTTTGTTAGGACCGTATCGTCAATACGAAGCTAGAAAATATTTTTCGAGAATTTTTAGATTTCGTATGTGACACCGGTAACTTGAAATGTGCGTTTAAATTGAATATATAAAGAATTATACTTTAAATTTAACGGAAACTGATTCAAACGATCGAATCGGCTTGAGATACATATCCCATCGTGTTCGGCATGGGAGTATTTAGCTAGGGGCGATAGTTGCTGGACTTTGATTGGAGTTCGTATCATTAAACAAGCAATTTTTGAACTAAATAAAATATATATATTATAAAAAAATGGTCAAACCCTAGGGTCAAAGTCCTTACACTTTTTTATTCTTTCTTTCCACGGTCAAACTGGATTAGCCGCCACTTCAAAAAGAAAAAAACCCGATTAGTTTTCTTCATTCGATCTGGCGATCGACGGCGTTCACGGCCATCGCCCCACCTCGTCACCGCCTGTCGACGTTCGACCAAGCCCTCCTCCTTATCGCCCTGCCGCCGTGAACCTCCACTGTGCCTCAAATCGTAAACCCACCTTCGCTCCGTTCAGTTCAGGCGGCTCCACCACCGATAGAAACACCGAATGGCACGCCCTTCTACGCGTTCGAGGAGGAGGGTCCGGTGCTTCGTTCGCCGCCGCTCGATGGACCTCCGGTCATTTCAGGGTGGTGCAATACCGATCCCTAGGAAGGAGCAACCTATAGAGCGATACGGTGAAGAAGAAGACGCAGGTGCTAAAGGTGATTACTTTAATTTAATTACCACATTTTTTTTATTATTAGTTTTATTTAAATTTACATTGTTTTAACTTAGTTTTCTTATTTATTAAGCATAGAAAAATATATATAGATTAGTTTGAAAATAAAAATAGATTGGTTTAAAAATAAATATTGTTTTTGAAAATGAAATACATATATTGTTTTTGAAAATGAAATACATACATTGTTTTTGAAAATGAAATTAGCTTTGTTTTTAAAAGGAATTTTGCATTTGTTTTAAAATAGAAATGTGATTTTTATATATTGAACTTCGAATTAAAAATAGGATTTTTATATATTGAACTTCGAATTAAAAATAGTATTTTTATATATTGAACTTCGAATTAAAAATGTGATTTTTATATATTGAACTTCGAATTAAAAATGTGATTTTTATATATTGAACTTCGATTAAAAATAGAATTTTTATATATTGAACTTCGAAATAAAAATAAAATTTTTGTATATTGAACTTCGAAATAAAAATAGAATTTTTATATATTGAACTTCGAAATAAAAATAGAATTTTTATATATTGAACTTCGAAATAAAAATAGAATTTTTATATATTGAACTTCGAAATAGAAATATGATTTTTATATATGGAATAGCGAAGTAAAAATTCGATTTTTACATAGGTAGTGAAAGCAAGCAACGAAGATGAAAAAGGATGCGATGATGACGAGGACTTCTCTAAAAGGAGTGCCGTGGAGCTAGGATAGCTATATGTGAGAATTTCTCACCTTTCAATTTATTTTTCTAGTTATATATATATATATACTAGGATGCAGACGGTGCTTAGTAGCACCCGACACAATCGTCCACAGACCATGGACTTGTTTGTTTGGCTGTGTTGTTAGTTAGATTGTTTGAGTTGATTTGAATTGTTTGGTGAAACGAAATTGATATGATTGATGTGTGAATGGCGTGGGCCTTCACTAGACCGGGGATAAGGCTAGGCCTCGTCCCGTTTCTAGTATCGTGCCGTTATGCCGCCGAAATTTTCTAAAATAAGTTAGAAAAATAAAAATATCATTTTATTTAAAGAATGAATTGAATAGAAATTCATAGGTTGAAATAAAATGTTTTATCGTTAAAAATATAATTTTTAACGTGAAGTGAATAAAATAGAATATTCATTTACAAACCAGACGGTTTGTTTATGTACACCTATTTGAATGACATTGATTGGGACGATAAATTTTACACATCGCCCAACAGCACAAATAAAATATGTGTTTGATCGTTTGAAACCCCACACGGGTGTTGGGATGAAATTTGAAGTTCACTCATCCTGATTGATTAAATATGTCGATCGATTGATTGACAGGCTGTTATAAGCGTTGAATATCTATATTTGATGCTTTTACAGTGTAGTGCACTTTGGTTGATGGTTGATTATTTTCAATGTTATTATATACATGTGTTGTATGAAAATCCATATAATTAACTTTATATGGTAATTGATTGGGCCTCATTCCAATTTGAAAAATAAAGAATATTATAAAATAAAAGTTCATGTGTTGACAGTACTCATCCATTGAGATTGGTCATGTGTTGAACGAAATATTTTAGTAATAAAATTTACATCTTTATCGATATAAAATAAAGGTTCATGTGTTGACAGTTTCATCCATTGAGATTGGTCATGTGTTGAACGAAATATTTTGATAATAACAACTATTTTGAAAAAGAAATATTTGAAATAGAATATTTGAAAATAGAAATTTATGAAGCCGTGTTGATTAGATTGACGCCATTTTGACGTGAACGATATTTATATCGATTTTATTCATTTTGAAATGAATTGAATTGAAAACGATTTCGAAATGAATTGAATATAAAACGATTTCGAAATGAATTGAATTGAAAACGACTTCGAAATGAATTGAATTGAAAACGACTTCGAAATGAATTGAATTGAAAACGATTTCGAAATGAATTGAATTGAAAACGATTTCGAAATGAATTGAATTGAAAACGAATTCAAATTGAATTGAAAGCGAAGTGAAATGAATTCAAATTGAATTGAAATTTGAATTGAATAGAAATGGATTTTAAAACGAATTTATAAAGAAGAATTCAATTTTGATTTGAATTGAAATGGAAGTTGAAAATGTTTTTGAAACGAATTCAAAACTATTTATATAATTCGTTTTAAATAGAAATCGATGATATATATATTATATATATTATATATATAATATAATGGCCTGAATAGAACGCGCCGCGCCGCGGCAGTTCGCGAATTTCGACCATTCATTTCAAACGGGCATTACGGGAGATACGACCGTCGGATTCTCCTAAAACCGGAACCGTTGGGTTCGTATCGAAAAGAGCTTTCTAACGAATGTGATAAATTAGAAATCTAACGATTGGATTTGGAATTATGTCCAAATCAAATTGGAAAAAGGTCGCTGTAAGTGCAGTTCGATGGCCGTTGATGGAAATCGACTGTACAGGCCTTGATAAAATTATTAAAAATAGTAATAATTTGTGTAAAATCATAAGAAATGATTTGTGAAGAATTGGGATGAAAAACTCCATATTTGAAAAGATAAAAATAGATTTTTATCGAAATGAACTAGTTTTGAACTAGAATTATAATTCTATTTATTTTTAAATAAATAAATTGAATTCGAAAAGGGTTTTAAAAATAACCAAAATTTCCAATGATTGCATTGGAATGGATTTGAATCGAAATTGTCTTCGGAATATTTCGATGTTGGATTTCGTGACTATACAGATGTTGTTATGGAAATTTGAAAGATAGATATATATATATCGTTATTTCCAATACGATATTTGTTGGTCGTAGAATTTGATATTGAATATAAGCCAGGATATTTTCTATTCAGGGCCTTGTATTGAATATCAAATATGATTTGGGTTTGTCGTGAATAGTGTCTTCACTAACACTGTTCTTGAACCCAGTTGAGAAAAGATTAAATCTTTTTATTTAGATTTAATGAAGTGTACCAATTAAATAATATTTAATTGGAATTGAATTGATATTGATTTTTGGGTTTATCGTGAACAGTGTTTTAAATAACACTTGTTCTTTAACCCGATAATTAATGGAATGTGATTTTGGGTTTATCGTGAACCGTGTTTTAAATGACACTGATTCTTTAACCCAGTTAACGATTAAAACTAAGTGGAGTTTTAATGAATCTTTAATTAGATTGAAATAATCGAAATGGAGTATCACCAGTTTTGCTCCAGGCGATAGTTAAATCTTTAATTAGATTTGAACGTGAAATGGTAATTGAATTTACCAATAACACCGTGGTGTTAAATATGAAGTATAACCAGTTTTACTTCATGGGATGAATAGGTTGGGATTGGGAAATTAAAACAAATGATTACTTCGGTAAGGTTCGCTAATCCCGACTAGTTTGAATTGATATTCAAAAGTTGATTAAAGAATAAATTCAAGAATTTATCTTTGATAAAATTAATGGGAACCTTTCCCTATGAATGTGAAATTAGAAACTAACTGTCGGTTAGCTAAGTAGAATGGTTTTCTGGATATTGATCTGATGTTGGTTTCGGCCTTCGGGGATAATATTTGGGGAATTATTCTCTTGATTAATTTACGGTTAGTGATTGATGGGTTGGAATGAGGCGTATGTTGTGTTTGTGTAACACTTATTTAAAATATACGCGAGTTATTCGGGAAGACCGAGTTTATCCCATTCTGAATAACTGATACGACGATAAGTCGAAGATGAAGACGATGGTCGAAGACCGGAGGTCTTCACGTCGTTTGGGTGATTACTGATGATCTTGATTGGGCTGTACACCCAAGAAGATGGAAACAGTTTGTGATCGTCCAGACGTACTTGGAGATCGATGGATATGCGAGGTACTAGGTGCCTCCGGTTTCGTTCAGCCCCAGAACGGACTTGTAAATGGACTGTGTGTCTGACATTGGATTTTAGTCCGTGTGATTGATCTCTATTAAATATATATCTGTTTGGCGGCGGAGAATTTATTCTCTTGCTTAATGCCCTTCTCTGAGACATACGAGCTCAGGGGTTATATATCAATGGATATCAAACGCATGGAGTGAATTGCCTGTGTGGCATGCCTAAGTGGCAATTGATCGAGGCTTCTGTTGAAAAGCAAAGTCTTGTGGTGATGATCAAAGCACGGCCTCTGTGGCGTAGCTTTGTGTAACGTTTACCTCGCGTGTTTCACACCCGGTATGAACCAAAAACGGGAGAAAGGACCTCAGGGAGGGCCTGCGTTTCTTCCTAGTTAGAAGTGGCGTCAGTGGTTTTACACGCCCTGACGAGTTTGACTTACGTGGTTGTTGCTGTTGCGAGGCGCCTCAGATTGATCGGTCATTCTCGAACCGATGGAGTCATTTAGTTGGCTCGTTTACGCCCCATAGGGCGGGGAAACGTAGTGTTCAGGCATTTTAATCCACATCGGTGGACCGGCCCTGTCGCTCCTAGGGTCACTCGAGCTCTGATCCTGAGACTCGGGCTAGGCAGTCTCGAATCGGTTGAGGACTATCTTTTGCCTCGGTTCATAGATGGAAATCCAATTTCCAAATACGTGACATTTGCGGTTTTATTTGTAAACCTATATATGGCGACATAGTGGCATGGGACGCTCATGTCGTCTATGATTGATACTTATGATTTGAAGTTGTTTTATACACTATGCACTTATTATAGTATCAAATGATTTGTTTTAAACGTATCAAGCATTCTTTGGCTGTTATAAGGGAAAACCCTATCCCCCGGCTTGCGTTGCATTGTGTGATAGGACCTGGGTCTTGTAACAGCTTCATTTTTCTTTATTTAGCATTGCGTTGTTTGCTTTATGCACTGGTATTCTTGGGAGGAAACCCGTTCCGTGTTATACGGCATGGTCCCTTGATTTACCTAACTTTAAAATAAAGATTAACTGTTTTAGTTCTCACACCAGTCACATGACTGACCTGGAGTTTATTGTTTTAACCTAAACTCTGGGTGCCCCTATTTTCGGCACGGGCAGCTAGTAGTTTTGGTTTTGTAGATTTATATCCACAGGATCCTGGTTTACAGCTGGAATGATATCCGGAAAGCTTTGTATCCGTATATCTCTTCTAGTTGTGCATTGTATTATTTTCCACTGCTATGTATTTAAATGTAATTTAAATCTCTGATATTTCTGTGTAATATTCATTCGTACTCTGTATATTCTTGTAATCTGATGCATTGTTGTAATATACAATGAAATGTTCTTCTGTATGCGTTCTGTTGTGGCTTGTTCTCGAACTATCCGACGCTTTCCTTTACGGGGAAGTTACGGGTTTTCACAGTTGGTATCAGAGCTTTGGTTTACAAAGCTCAGAGAACAAGGCACATTAGAACCATACGAAAGAATTCATCAGATATTGGATTAGTAATATCCATCGAGAATGACTCGTTAGAGATGGGATCAGTAGTATCCTAGAACGAGTGTGAAGAGTATATTTTTAAAATGAAAACAATTTTTGTTTTGAAAATTTAAATCAATTATTCGTATCTGATTATCTATTTATATTGAGTTGGACAGTCCAGTATATAAAGATTTTGCGTATACGTCTGATCCGCGTGTATTCAAAGTTTTAATATATTGGATAGATATAGCATCACACTCTAGTCGCCCGAAGATGATATTGATGATAGCGATCGCATCATCAACATTTATGTTCGAGTTTCGAATGTGTGATTTTCTATATATTTCCTATTGACTGGTGTGAGAACCAAAATTAGATAGGGCCTATTGTTGTGATTTGGCATCAAAAATTTGATTTTTGTATATATATCAAAATTATGAATTTGAAAAGCTAATCAACTAATTGATTGATGTTTGTGTTGTTTGTTTATTTGTTTGCTAATTTTTAGCTATTTAGCCTAACAGAACCAAATATTGAATTATATCGAAAATTGGTTGCGTTTGCTTGCATATACATGTACTTACATTGAACAGGTCATAGCAAGGAGGCTAGAGCCAGAGAATAAAATTTGTTTGCCCGACAAATAGGTACATGTTTATTACATAATTTACTGTTTTGTTTGGGTGATGATGATTTTATGAGCCTATTGGCTAGCCGCTTGGCTTTTTCTTTTTCTTTTTGAGATCTGAAGGACCGGGGAAGCTATTTGAAATTCCCCGATGCTCCCATTGCAGGGGAGGTTATGGCGAAATTTTTCGAAAATTTAGGGTGTTAGCCAAATTTTTGAAATTTTGAAAATTCTCAGAAACTAAAGAGTTGGAGAATGGAAGTCAGATCGAGCGTAGAGTTGATTAATCAAACCACTTTCGACTTTGTTCCTTTTCGGGGACGAAAAGTTTTAAGTGGGGGAGATTGTAACAACCCGAAAATCTGGGCCAGTTTAAAATTTTTATTTTGGCAATTTTAGCGAATTTTGATTATTTAAAATGAATTATTTTAAATAATATCGACGTGAAATTGATTTTGAATATAATTCGAACGTATATATTATATACGTCGTCGTTAGAATACATAATAATTATATATAATTATAAAAGGAATAGAAAATGGCGCGGTAGTTCGAAAATTCGATTTCTAATTTCAAATGAATATACAGAATTCAATATAAGTCAGAATTGAACGAAACAAGAAATATTTGAATCTGTATAACTATATCTTTGTAACGAAGTTAACAAACTGAGATTTCATCTTAGAAATGATAAGATATGTCCAGTTTAAAATTAGAAATAGTCGCCGTGGAATTTATATATATTTTTATATATATAAGGCCCTTAAAAATGGACATTTTGCAAACGACCTCGGATTTCGACGAAACCAGTTTTGTTGGGTCCGTGATGTCGAGTTATTGCTAGATTCCAAATTTCATAATTTTTCGAATCAATATGTGAGCGTGGCAAAGGAAAACGCGTTTGACCAGTTTCAGTTGATTTTAATCGACTGGAAATTGGCCATTTTTCAAACGGTCTCAGAATTCGACGAAACTAGTTTTGTTAGGACCGTATCGTCAATACGAAGCTAGAAAATATTTTTCGAGAATTTTTAGAGTTCGTATGTGACCCCGGTAACTTGAAATGTGCGTTTAAATTGAATATATAAAGAATTATACTTTAAATTTAACGGAAACTGATTCAAACGATCGAATCGGCTTGAGATACATATCCCATCGTGTTCGGCATGGGAGTATTTAGCTAGGGGCGATAGTTGCTGGACTTTGATTGGAGTTCGTATCATTAAACAAGCAATTTTTGAACTAAATAAAATATATATATTATAAAAAAAATGGTCAAACCCTAGGGTCAAAGTCCTTACACTTTTTTTTTTCTTTCTTTCCACGGTCAAACTGGATTAGCCGCCACTTCAAAAAGAAAAAAACCCGATTAGTTTTCTTCATTCGATCTGGCGATCGACGGCGTTCACGGCCATCGCCCCACCTCGTCACCGCCTATCGACGTTCGACCAAGCCCTCCTCCTTATCGCCCTGCCGCCGTGAACCTCCACTGTGCCTCAAATCGTAAACCCACCTTCGCTCCGTTCAGTTCAGGCGGCTCCACCACCGATAGGACCACCGAATGGCACGCCCTTCTACGCGTTCGAGGAGGAGGGTCCGGTGCTTCGTTCGCCGCCGCTCGATGGACCTCCGGTCATTTCAGGGTGGTGCAATACCGAACCCTAGGAAGGAGCAACCTGTAGAGCGATACGGTGAAGAAGAAGACGCAGGTGCTAAAGGTGATTACTTTAATTTAATTACCACATTTTTTTTATTATTAGTTTTATTTAAATTTACATTGTTTTAACTTAGTTTTCTTATTTATTAAGCATAGAAAAATATATATAGATTAGTTTGAAAATAAAAATAGATTGGTTTAAAAATAAATATTGTTTTTGAAAATGAAATACATATATTGTTTTTGAAAATGAAATACATACATTGTTTTTGAAAATGAAATTAGCTTTGTTTTTAAAAGGAATTTTGCATTTGTTTTAAAATAGAAATGTGATTTTTATATATTGAACTTCGAATTAAAAATAGGATTTTTATATATTGAACTTCGAATTAAAAATAGGATTTTTATATATTGAACTTCGAATTAAAAATGTGATTTTTATATATTGAACTTCGAATTAAAAATGTGATTTTTATATATTGAACTTCGAATTAAAAATAGAATTTTTATATATTGAACTTCGAAATAAAAATAGAATTTTTGTATATTGAACTTCGAAATAAAAATAGAATTTTTATATATTGAACTTCGAAATAAAAATAGATTTTTTATATATTGAACTTCGAAATAAAAATAGAATTTTTATATATTGAACTTCGAAATAGAAATATGATTTTTATATATGGAATAGCGAAGTAAAAATTCGATTTTTACATAGGTAGTGAAAGCAAGCAACGAAGATGAAAAAGGATGCGATGACGACGAGGACTTCTCTAAAAGGAGTGCCGTGGAGCTAGGATAGCTATATGTGAGAATTTCTCACCTTTCAATTTATTTTTCTAGTTATATATATATATACTAGGATGCAGACGGTGCTTAGTAGCACCCGACACAATCGTCCACAGACCATGGACTTGTTTGTTTGGCTGTGTTGTTAGTTAGATTGTTTGAGTTGATTTGAATTGTTTGGTGAAACGAAATTGATATGATTGATGTGTGAATGGCGTGGGCCTTCACTAGACCGGGGATAAGGCTAGGCCTCGTCCCGTTTCTAGTATCGTGCCGTTATGCCGCCGAAATTTTCTAAAATAAGTTAGAAAAATAAAAATATCATTTTATTTAAAGAATGAATTGAATAGAAATTCATAGGTTGAAATAAAATGTTTTATCGTTAAAAATATAATTTTTAACGTGAAGTGAATAAAATAGAATATTCATTTACAAACCAGACGGTTTGTTTATGTACACCTATTTGAATGACATTGATTGGGACGATAAATTTTACACATCGCCCAACAGCACAAATAAAATATGTGTTTGATCGTTTGAAACCCCACACGGGTGTTGGGATGAAATTTGAAGTTCACTCATCCTGATTGATTAAATATGTCGATCGATTGATTGACAGGCTGTTATAAGCGTTGAATATCTATATTTGATGCTTTTACAGTGTAGTGCACTTTGGTTGATGGTTGATTATTTTCAATGTTATTATATACATGTGTTGTATGAAAATCCATATAATTAAATTTATATGGTAATTGATTGGGCCTCATTCCAATTTGAAAAATAAAGAATATTATAAAATAAAAGTTCATGTGTTGACAGTACTCATCCATTGAGATTGGTCATGTGTTGAACGAAATATTTTAGTAATAAAATTTACATCTTTATCGATATAAAATAAAGGTTCATGTGTTGACAGTTTCATCCATTGAGATTGGTCATGTGTTGAACGAAATATTTTGATAATAACAACTATTTTGAAAAAGAAATATTTGAAATAGAATATTTGAAAATAGAAATTTATGAAGCCGTGTTGATTAGATTGACGCCATTTTGACGTGAACGATATTTATATCGATTTTATTCATTTTGAAATGAATTGAATTGAAAACGATTTCGAAATGAATTGAATATAAAACGATTTCGAAATGAATTGAATTGAAAACGACTTCGAAATGAATTGAATTGAAAACGACTTCGAAATGAATTGAATTGAAAACGATTTCGAAATGAATTGAATTGAAAACGATTTCGAAATGAATTGAATTGAAAACGAATTCAAATTGAATTGAAAGCGAAGTGAAATGAATTCAAATTGAATTGAAATTTGAATTGAATAGAAATGGATTTTAAAACGAATTTATAAAGAAGAATTCAATTTTGATTTGAATTGAAATGGAAGTTGAAAATGTTTTTGAAACGAATTCAAAACTATTTATATAATTCGTTTTAAATAGAAATCGACGATATATATATTATATATATTATATATATAATATAATGGCCTGAATAGAACGCACCGCGCCGCGGCAGTTCGCGAATTTCGACCATTCATTTCAAACGGGCATTACGGGAGATACGACCGTCGTATTCTCCTAAAACCGGAACCGTTGGGTTCGTATCGAAAAGAGCTTTCTAACGAATGTGATAAATTAGAAATCTAACGATTGGATTTGGAATTATGTCCAAATCAAATTGGAAAAAGGTCGCTGTAAGTGCAGTTCGATGGCCGTTGATGGAAATCGACTGTACGGGCCTTGATAAAATTATTAAAAATAGTAATAATTTGTGTAAAATCATAAGAAATGATTTGTGAAGAATTGGGATGAAAAACTCCATATTTGAAAAGATAAAAATAGATTTTTATCGAAATGAACTAGTTTTGAACTAGAATTATAATTCTATTTATTTTTAAATAAATAAATTGAATTCGAAAAGGGTTTTAAAAATAACCAAAATTTCCAATGATTGCATTGGAATGGATTTGAATCGAAATTGTCTTCGGAATATTTCGATGTTGGATTTCGTGACTATACAGATGTTGTTATGGAAATTTGAAAGATAGATATATATATATCGTTATTTCCAATACGATATTTGTTGGTCGTAGAATTTGATATTGAATATAAGCCGGGATATTTTCTATTTAGGGCCTTGTATTGAATATCAAATATGATTTGGGTTTGTCGTGAATAGTGTCTTCACTAACACTGTTCTTGAACCCAGTTGAGAAAAGATTAAATCTTTTTATTTAGATTTAATGAAGTGTACCAATTAAATAATATTTAATTGGAATTGAATTGATATTGATTTTTGGGTTTATCGTGAACAGTGTTTTAAATAACACTTGTTCTTTAACCCGATAATTAATGGAATGTGATTTTGGGTTTATCGTGAACCGTGTTTTAAATGACACTGATTCTTTAACCCAGTTAACGATTAAAACTAAGTGGAGTTTTAATGAATCTTTAATTAGATTGAAATAATCGAAATGGAGTATCACCAGTTTTGCTCCAGGCGATAGTTAAATCTTTAATTAGATTTGAACGTGAAATGGTAATTGAATTTACCAATAACACCGTGGTGTTAGATATGAAGTATAACCAGTTTTACTTCATGGGATGAATAGGTTGGGATTGGGAAATTAAAACAAATGATTACTTCGGTAAGGTTCGCTAATCCCGACTAGTTTGAATTGATATTCAAAAGTTGATTAAAGAATAAATTCAAGAATTTATCTTTGATAAAATTAATGGGAACCTTTCCCTATGAATGTGAAATTAGAAACTAACTGTCGGTTAGCTAAGTAGAATGGTTTTCTGGATATTGATCTGATGTTGGTTTCGGCCTTCGGGGTTAATATTTGGGGAATTATTCTCTTGATTAATTTACGGTTAGTGACTGATGGGTTGGAATGAGGCGTATGTTGTGTTTGTGTAACACTTATATAAAATATACGCGAGTTATTCGGGAAGACCGGGTTTATCCCATTCTGAATAACTGATACGACGATAAGTCGAAGATGAAGACGATGGTCGAAGACCGGAGGTCTTCACGTCGTTTGGGTGATTACTGATGATCTTGATTGGGCTGTACACCCAAGAAGATGGAAACAGTTTGTGATCGTCCAGACGTACTTGGAGATCGATGGATATGCGAGGTACTAGGTGCCTCCGGTTTCGTTCAGCCCCAGAACGGACTTGTAAATGGACTGTGTGTCTGACATTGGATTTTAGTCCGTGTGATTGATCTCTATTAAATATATATCTGTTTGGCGGCGGAGAATTTATTCTCTTGCTTAACGCCCTTCTCTGAGACGTACGAGCTCAGGGGTTATATATCGATGGATATCAAACGCATGGAGTGAATTGCCTGTGTGGCATGCCTAAGTGGCAATTGATCGAGGCTTCTGTTGAAAAGCAAAGTCTTGTGGTGATGATCAAAGCACGGCCTCTGTGGCGTAGCTTTGTGTAACGTTTACCTCGCGTGTTTCACACCCGGTATGAACCAAAAACGGGAGAAAGGACCTCAGGGAGAGCCTGCGTTTCTTCCTAGTTAGAAGTGGCGTCAGTGGTTTTACACGCCCTGACGAGTTTGACTTATGTGGTTGTTGCTGTTGCGAGGCGCCTCGGATTGATCGGTCGTTCTCGAACCGATGGAGTCATTTAGTTGGCTCGTTTACGCCCCATAGGGCGGGGAAACGTAGTGTTCAGGCATTTTAATCCACATCGGTGGACCGGCCCTGTCGCTTCTAGGGTCACTCGAGCTCTGATCCTGAGACTCGGGCTAGGCAGTCTCGAATCGGTTGAGGACTATCTTTTGCCTCGGTTCATAGATGGAAATCCAATTTCCAAATACGTGACATTTGCGGTTTTATTTGTAAACCTATATATGGCGACATAGTGGCATGGGACGCTCATGTCGTCTATGATTGATACTTATGATTTGAAGTTGTTTTATACACTATGCACTTATTATAGTATCAAATGAT
The DNA here is from genome assembly GCA_030737875.1 of Allium sativum. NCBI lineage: Eukaryota > Viridiplantae > Streptophyta > Magnoliopsida > Asparagales > Amaryllidaceae > Allium > Allium sativum. The sequence goes on from CM060922.1 coordinate 423,378,426, forward strand.
TTGTTTTAAACGTATCAAGCATTCTTTGGCTGTTATAAGGGAAAACCCTATCCCCCGGCTTGCGTTGCATTGTGTGATAGGACCTGGGTCTTATAACAGCTTCATTTTTCTTTATTTAGCATTGCGTTGTTTGCTTTATGCACTGGTATTCTTGGGAGGAAACCCGTTCCGTGTTATACGGCGTGGTCCCTTGATTTACCTAACTTTAAAATAAAGATTAACTGTTTTAGTTCTCACACCAATCACATGACTGACCTGGAGTTTATTGTTTTAACCTAAACTCTGGGTGCCCCTATTTTCGGCACGGGCAGCTAGTAGTTTTGGTTTTGCAGATTTATATCCACAGGATCCTGGTTTACAGCTGGAATGATATCCGGAAAGCTTTGTATCCGTATATCTCTTCTAGTTGTGCATTGTATTATTTTCCGCTGCTATGTATTTAAATGTAATTTAAATCTCTGATATTTCTGTGTAATATTCATTCGTACTCTGTATATTCTTGTAATCTGATGCATTGTTGTAATATACAATGAAATGTTCTTCTGTATGCGTTCTGTTGTGGCTTGTTCTCGAACTATCCGACGCTTTCCTTTACGGGGAAGTTACGGGTTTTCACATTAATTGAATAACTAAAATTCAATTAAATCCTAATTCGATTTACCATGTTCAATTTACTCTATCTTGTTAACTCTTTATTTGAATAACAAATATTCGATAAATTCTAATTGAATAACTAATATTCAATTTACTCTACGGATTAACCCTACTGATTAACTCTAACTGGTTAATTCTTACTCTAATCGATTTATTCCAACTCTAATCGATTATTTCTACTCTAATCGACTTCCTATTCGAATAACTCCTATTGGATAACGTTTATTCATTTATAAAGATTTACTTTTAGTAACGGTTCTTCACTTTATAAATGTTCTCTTTAATAACGTTACTTCACTTATACAAGTGTTGTGTACCCCTTCTATTTAAAACTATCGGTGTTAAAAACCAATATCTCTTCTCTATATAAGTTCAGACTTATATATTCCATTTATCGAATGATAAATATTTAATTTATAAACTGTTATTTATAAATTAATCTTTTGATTTATCTGTTAAAAACAGATTTCCATTTTCTATTCATCTTCTGAATATTCCTTTGATTAAATTCTATTTATTTAACAAATAAATATCTCATTTATAACATTCAATTTATTTACTATAAATGAATATTTCCATTCAACCTATTTGTAAATGTTTTACAAATATTCCCCTTTTAAATTTTATTTGTAAATGTTTTTACAAATATTTCTCCTTATATTTGTTTGCACATAACTTCCTTTGTATTTGTTTTACAAATATATTTCCTTCATTCACACCCAATTCATATTTCATTTACATTGATTTTACTCAATTTATTCATTTCGATCCATTTAACTTACTTAAGTTAAATTTAATTTCAATCATTCAAACTCCCATTAACTAGTTGCTAATTAACCGTCTTGCCGATTTCACCCCTTTTTATTTGAATATAACTTGTTCAAATATATGTCAACTTAATTATAACTAATCTAATTATATTTTCAACTCAAGTTATATATTCGATTTCGAATATAAATTCTCAATCTCTTTCACTTATCCAAAAACGCAATTTTGATCCACATTTCCTTTAACTAATTATTCTCCCATTTAGTTAATTCTATTTAACCATTTAAAATATGATTTTTGTCTTAAAAATCATTTCACTTACTTCACTGGAGTTCATATTTATTTTATATCTCCAGTCTGGATTTTTCTAGTGCCAATTCGGATTTTATTTCCTAAAAATCCCTTTACTCATTTAATTAAACCGTTATGGTTTTATAATGGTTCTGGCGCTGCTTTTCTAAAAATTTGATTTTGACATAACTCAAAATCTATACGACGAAATCCAGATTTTTCTCTTTCATTAGAAAACTATTATTCAACCGGTCCTGACGATTCTTGTTTCAAAGAATTCCGACTTCAATTGAGTTCTGTATAATAAATTTAAGTTCGAATCGCCAATTTACGAACTACCGCGCTATGGCGAGCTCGTTTTAATTTATTTATAAATATAAACGTTTTAACTTTGTTTATAATAAATTCAACTCCATTCTGATATATTTTTAATATATATCCAATCCATTTTTCCATTTCAACATAATATTTCTGATCTATTTCACTTCTAATATTCAAATCCTATATATTTACAATATTCAAATTCCATTTGAATCTCTTTATTCAAACTCTATATTTGAATTTCCTTCTATTCAATTTCTATTTGAATTTCTTCTATTCAAATTCTAATTCAACTTCTTATCTTCAAATTCTATTTGAATTTCTTATCTTCAATTTCTATTTGAAATCCTTCATTCAAAAATCCATTTCAAATCCCTTATTCAAATTCCATTTGAAATCCTTTATTCCATTTCTACTTAAATTCCTTTGTTCAATTTCTATTTGAAATCCTTTGAATTTAAATTCTATTTTAACTCCTTTGAATTCAAATTTTATTTCAAACTCTATATTTTCTTGAATTCTAATACTCAACCTCCACTTTATATTCTCTTTAAAATTCTATTTAACCAAATTCCATTTGAATTCTAATATTCAAATTCTATTCGACTTTTCTTTATTCAAATCCATTTGAATTCCTTTGAATTCAAATTCCATTTGAATTCCTTTGAATTCAAATTCCATTTCAATTTTTCTTATACAATTTCTATTTGATTTTTTTTTTAATTCAAACTCATTTGAATTCCTTTGAATTCAAATTCTATTTCACTTCTATTTGAATTATATATATACATTCAAATTCCTTTATTTTACTTCTATTTGAAATCTATATTCCCATTTCACATTTCAAATTCCTTTGAAGTTATATAAATATATACATATATTTATATCTATCTCAAATTCAAAACATTTGAATTTTCAAACAACTTGTTTCTTTCAAACAAATTTCCATCAAAAATTTTCTAAGGCAGCAATTCGTCACTTAGAAACTCGAAAATGAACACTGGTGATGTTGCGACCATCATCAGAATTATTTTCCAGCCACTGAATGAGTTCAGTGCTATATTTCTTTCAAGATCCATTTAGAAAAATATTTTCCAAACTCCCAGGATTTTAAATTCTGAATTCTGGTTGGAATTCAATTTCAATTTATCACATTTGTATATTTGATTTCATATACAAATTTCATTGGTTATATATAACTATTTCATTTCTTATAATCTAATTTGATTATAATCCTAACAATCAACTTAACTATTTGAAAACAATATCGTGTCCAATCTTCTGTTCCAATGTTTATAAACTCCTATCGACATCGTGGCGTCCCACGATTCGACCAAAATTTATAATCCACTCAACAGACTAGTCAACACAATATAAAACAGTTTTTATATCAAATAACAAATACGCTCTCTCGTATATATATACACTCAACTCATTCTAGGATACTGCTGATCCTATCTCTAATGAGCACATTCCAACAAGCCTAGGTATTCGCTCAACCTAAGCTCTGATACCAACTGTAATGACCCGCAAATCCGCAACATCAGAGTTGACTATATACATCATACGTCCAACCCAAATATCACGAAAACACGAAACATTTTTTTTAGAAGAAAGAGGTAGAAGAAGAACAGAAATAACAACACAGAATCTCACATCGCAGCGGAACAAAATATAATATATCATATCTTTGAAATACAAAATCTTAACTGTATAACATACACTTATCAGAGTACAACACTTACAACACAACGGAACCACTATAACTAGATAACGCTGAAGCCTCCTGCTCCAAGCTCCTTTAGATATATCTGAAAAATCCTGAACTACTTGACTGCCCGTATAAATTTAGGCATCCAAGAGTTTAGGTAGAACAAAACAAAATAAACTCCGGGTCAGTCATGGGACTGGTATGAGTAAACAGTTTAAAACAGTTTCAGAAACTAAATGATATCTCATAAGACCACGCCGTATAACACGGAACGGGTTTTTCCCTTATGAGAAATCCAAACACTTGACTTATCTTTATATCAAAACTCTTTTGATGTTGTAATAATGTATAAATCAAGTAAATAACAATCTAGTGGAACATTTTCATCTCACGTTCCACATATATATACAATCAAAACCGCAAGCACGTATTGGGTATTTGGTTTCCAACTATGACAAGGTATGGAACCACCTTCCGCTAGTATATCTCTAGAGGAGAATACACCGAGTTCAACAAGAACATCTTGCAACTCAGCCACACATGACCGACCACTCATTTCGCTTGAGTGTATCGAATGTATATCACCAACGATTGGGATCAGCAACCGTTTCCCGAATGGGACAGCATCGACAATAGATTTTTAGAAGTACATGAAACTCTAGATCAGGTGATTATACACCCTAATAGGTGCGACCTACCTAGCCATGTTGCTTGCCCGATTTTTGTCATTTACCGGTTGATGAGGCTAGAAGCTACGCTTTATCATCACACCAGATTCACTTCGAATGTCACATCGTCAGATTCATCGAAAATCACTAATTGACGTCTACAACAATACATTACGTGTCAGCTAAAAGAAGTTTCCTCCTCCGCTTCCACTCTTGGTACAGTTGGAGAAATCAATGTACGTGACCTTTCTGGAAATACTCTGTCAGACATTCATCCATACAAGTCACCCAGGAACAGGATGAACTGAAGGCACTATTTCTATTAATAGAAAAAGTCCTTGCACTCTACTCCGTCTTCGATTATCTTTATATAATCCGATTCGCACGCTACTGCCAATACGGAGTGGTTCTTCGGATAATAATCCAACCGGTCTCTCCATATTGACAACGATGGTCAAAACTTCGATAGTCTGTGATTTAACTATCGAATAAAAACAAGTGTTTCGATAGTCGATGATTTAACTATCGAATAAAACAAGTGTTCATCCAAACATCCAACAAATCACTGAACCTTTAATTAATATTCCATTAATTAAATCTCTTCTCTATTTCTTATCAATATTTGTTAACCAAATATTTTCAAATACCATATTGGCCTTTTACGTTCTTTGGAAAACATTTCCATATATCGCCTTCCTTTTATTTTCTAAACTTTAGAAAATATATGTTATTTATAATTGGAAAATATTCCAATTACTTATCTCTTTCCAAATCTCGTTTATTTCTATACTTAGGAAACGTTCATTATTCTATTTCCAAGCTTTGCACATATTTGGGTTAAAACAGATGTTGTGTAAAACATTGTTACGACAACCCAAATACTATATTCAACTAACTCTTATTCAACATTGATCTTCGAGCCTGAAATCTTACTGTTTATCTGTTAATAATGAAATCAATCAAGTTGGGGTATAACTACCTCTCAGACCTTGACTGAATAACATTTATAACGTCAAAACAGATATGACTACTTACTCGAATAATCAATACCATACAACTACTTATTCACTTTAAACACGTATATACTTTCTCTTTCTATTCTTTCGAGATTTTGCTTCTAGTCTTCCTTTTTGATTATACTATTCTATTTCTAAGTTCGTTTCCTTATCGACTTCTATATATATCGATACGTTGATTTCTAACTATCAAATTATCTTAAAAATATTCTATCTCCTTAAATTCCCGGAAAAATTCGCCATAACCTCCTTTGTACCGGGAGCATCGGGAAATTTCAAATAGCTTTCCCGGTCCTTCTCATCTCAAAAAGAAAAAGAAAAAGCCAAGCGGCTTGCCGATACGGCGCATAAGATCTCATATATGAATTAAGTACGTACCTTTTTGTCGGGCATTCTATTTATTTCACTTCTATACTTTATTCCATACCTGTCTCCTGTATGTCTATACCTGTCCAATCTATTTTAACTATACCAATCGTTTTAACTCAATTTGTTAATTAAATCTGTTAATTAACTTCTTAGTCTAATCCACTTCTATTTATCCAAATCTATTTATTTTAAACTCCATTTGAATTTCTATATTCAAATTCCATTTGAAATACTATGTTCAAATTCTATAGTTAAACTCCATTTGAATTCTATTATTCAAATTCTATTTCAATTCCTTATATTCAAAGTCCATTTGAATTCTCTGCATTATTTATAAACAATGTTTATAACTTCAATTCAAATCCCACCTTTCCATTTATAAACAACGTTTATAAATTCAATTCAAATCCCATAATTTCATTTATAAACAAAGTTTATAAATTCGATTCAAAACCCATATTTTCATTTATAAACAAAGTTTATAAATTCGATTCAAAACCCATTTTTTCATTTATAAACAAAGTTTATAAATTCGATTCAAAACCCATATTTTCATTTAAACAAAGTTTATAAATTCGATTCAAAACCCACCTTTCATTTATAAACAAAGTTTATAAATTCGATTCAAAACCCACCTTTCATTTATAAACAAAGTTTATAAATTCGATTCAAAACCCATATTTTCATTTATAAACAAAGTTTATAAATTCGATTCAAAACCCATATTTTCATTTATAAACAAAGTTTATAAATTCGATTCAAAACCCACCTTTCATTTATAAACAAAGTTTATAAATTCGATTCAAATCCTATCTTCCATTTATAAACAACGTTTATAAATTCGATTCAAATCCTATCTTCCATTTATAAACAACGTTTATAAATTCAATTACTTGTTTTATATACCTTCAAAACAAGTTAATATTTTCTATAGTTTTATTTAAAATTCAAATTCTATTTATAAAAATAGAATTTCCGTTTTAAATATCAAATACCCTTTCCGATATTTTTATGAATCAATATTCAAGCCCCAGGGATATTTTAAACAATCAAATCAACCAATTTTCAATCATTTGATTTTTAACACATCATATATGAATATATATGAAATCAAACAAAAAACAACAGATAATATATTTTTGAGGAATCCAGTTGGATTCCTCCAACCTGTTTTCCTGCATCCACAGATGTTAGTCAACATAGTAATACCCATCCTGCTTCGAGGCAGGATATCGTGGTATGAAGGTCATCCACTAGTCATAGTGTGGGGCGTATAGGGTAATCATCCGCTATGAAACTGCGGGCATCTGCTAATGAGACTACGGGAATCCAACCAATCATCAACCCAATATATATATAATAGTCAACCAATCCTAAATAACTATATATATTTTAAAACAATCAAACATCATTCAAACAAGCACAGACATTTATTTTTAACTATATAAAAATAAATTCTAAATAAATGGTGAGTGAGATTTACTCACCGATTTCCGAGCTATTCTGATTCCCATTTGATTCCATCTTTTGAAATCCGCAATTATGAATCTCTCGATTAAATCTATTCAATAGCTACAGTTATTAAATTTTAATTGTCAATTAAACTCTGTTATCCTAAAATAACAACTTACTGACTGAATTCAAACTAATTTAATTTAGTAAAAAGACATTAACTAAATTTAAAAAAATAGGTTTTACCTTAATCCTTGTTTTAATTTTCCTTCTCCAGTTTGAATCCGCGAGCACACAGTGAACTGCACCAACCCATAACCCAATGTCGCATTCACTCCTCAACTCACGACCTTCTTCTGACATCGCGTTATTAGTTCGAGAAAAAAAAACAGACCTTGCTTCCTCCTTTCGAGCACCATGCTTCACTCTTGAACCCTGAATTTTCTACGCCTTGAACCCTCTTCTAGATCGATTGCGACTACCTCAAACAACCACAACTATCGATGACCGTAAGCCCCAAAAGTTGGAACCCCAACCCGCTGTGACCAATTCGATCACCAGATAGATGATGCGCACCTTCCAATCTTCACGGCAATGAAAGCCTGTGTCCATCCACACTCCCAATTTGAAGCGACAGTAACCCTAATTTCGACCAATTTGAACTCGATCTCAGCGTCTTCATCGTGATGTCCTATTAGTTCGACCGTAACAGTATGGAGTGCTGTAAAGGTCGATCGCACGCCTCATACCTACTACCAAATCGAAGTCTTCGTCGTTCCTGGTTTGCAGACATCCGATTAGTTCGGATTTGATTTTTAATCTTTAAAAGAGGGAATTTTGTTTTCTAAAGCTTGCGATGGATTTATTTCTTTCAGAATGAAAATGGAAAGAAAAAAATATAAAAGGGGCGCTTTGTATAAAAGGAGAAAGGTAGTAGCTGTGGTTTTAGAATGAACGAGGCCTCTGTTTTGTGGAGTGGAAGAGGAGAACGTTTTCTTCTTTCCCCCTTATGATTTGTGCGGTCATTTTTTTCCTCCTTGTTATTTTATCTCAGTCCACAGATCAAGGATATTTTATTTTTATTTTAAATTTAATTAACCAACGCGATTTAATTAATTAAATTTTCCCGTTGATATCGAACTCCTTTCTGAACCCAACTACTGTCAATTCTAGGGTAATACCCCTGTTGCGAACACACTGGGATAGGTCACGAAGTCCAATTCGATCATCTGACGGAGATATTAATTTAAATCAATATAAATTAATTTCAGACAATTTATTCTTCTCGATAATAAATAAATATTATTATCATTATAAATTCAAATAGAATTTCATATTAATTATTTGAACTGTTTTCAATTCAAATTAAAATTTGAATTCAACTAAATCCATTTTCTTATTCTGATAAATTTAATATTTTTAATATTAAATTGAAATTGATTTTTAAATCGATAACTCCCTATAAAAAATTGATTTATTTACTTAACTCAATATTTATATCCATATTAATTATTTTAAAATTAACCCACAAATATCCGGGTCATTGCAGATATGTTTAAATTAAATCTTATGTTTAATATGAAGCAGGAAACTATATTTATAATATCAAAAGATTTAAGAGTTTGAATTTACATTTGTTTAATTTAAAGGCCAAGTTGTGCTGAATACTGAACCGGTGAACTCCTTGGATTGTCATGATTGAAACACTGATTATTTTGATAGTTAAATCACCGACTATCAAATCTGACCCATACGATTGTTGGTAAGGAAAGACCGGGATCGAATTTATATTCGAAAACCATTTCGACCAACAAATACGTGAAGATATCAGAAGACGGTCGAGATGAAGCATTGAAGACCGTGGATCTTCATAAGCGGAAGGATTGCTTATAATCTCTGGCTTAGCGGCCCGAGATAAACTGTGGTTCTGTCGTGGTTGGAATCTACGGGTTGCAAGGACTTCTCGCTACTGATCCATGGGGTGATTCCTATATGGGATGCAGTAGGAGAGTACCTTCGGTTCATCCTGTTCCTGGATGACTTGTATGGATGAATGTCTGACAAAGTATTTCCAAAGGAATTACGTATGTTGATTTCTTCAAACGTACCATAGTTGGTGGCGGAGGACGACGGTTCTCTTAGCTTAACCACTAGAGTATTTTTGTGGACGTCAATTAGTGATATCTGGCGGATCTGACGATGTGGCATTCAAAGTAAATGGTGTCCAGATGTTGTAGAGGAAATTCAAACCGGGAAATGACAAAAAATCGGGCAGGCAGCATGGCTATGTGGGTCGCTCCCATTAGGGTGTATAATCACCTATCTAGAGAAATTCCTATTGCTTCTTTAATCTATTTTGATGCTGTCCCTTTTCGGGAAACGGTGGTCTGAGTCCAACCGTTGGTGATATACATTCGATACACTCAAGCGAAATGAGTGGTCGGTCATGTGTGGGCCGTGTTGTAAGACGTTCTTGTTGAACCCAGTGTATTCGTCTCTTGAGATACACTATCGGCAGGTGGTCCCATACCTTGTCAAAGTCGGAATCCAATCTCCAATAAGCGCCTGCGATTTTGATTGTATACTGTATATGTGGAGCGTGAGATGCAAGCGTTCCACTAGATTGTTATTTACTTGTATTTAGACATTATTATAATATCAGAAAAGATATTGATTTCAAAAATGTTTTGGGTTATCGTAAGGTAAAAACCGTCCGTGTTTATGTGTGGATTCGGTCTTACGATTATCCTTTTCTTTTGAAAAGATTTTGAACTTTAAAATCATGTTGGATGATTTACCCTTAATACTATGCGAGTTTTTCTCACTCTGGTTCACCAGACTGACCCGGTGTTTTGTAAATGCTCGGGTTAGCCCGAAGTGTACAGGTTTAAGTCATCAGGTACTACGAAGTCCAGAGACGAGCTGAAGATGTTCAGCCGAATGGTATTCCGCTGTGTGATTATATATATGAGGATAGATTGTCAAACTGTCCAGATATGTGTTGTACTCTGATATTGTAAGTTTATTTAAAGCTCTCAATAAAGTTATTTCTGTATTATATTTTGTTCCGCCGCGATGAGAGACTCTGTGTCATGTTCTTCTTCTTCTATTCTAATATTTCTTTCTTTCTTATCTCACCCTCTAATTTCTTTCTAATAACGTCCAGTGTTTTCGGTGTTTGGAAGGTCGGCATGAGTTACGGCGAAGGTATTTATGTAGATTTTCGGGGCCGAAAACCCCTGTTCGTTACAGTGGTATCAGAGCTATTGGTTTAGTAATAACCTTGGCTCTGTGGTGTAACTCGATAGAGATTGGGTTAGTAATACCCTAGATCGAGAGTGAGTGTATGTTTATATGAGAGCGTATTTGTAAATTTTATATACAAATGTTTTGTATTGTGTTTGTTGATCGGTTCAATTGTTGAGAAGCATTGAACTGGCAATCGATACAGTATTGTTTTGTAGAGAGGGTAAATGAAATAATTTTACCTAAATTATATTTTTGTATAGAAAAGAAATAATTTTATAAATTATTGAGATACTACTGTGTTTGATTGATTTGAATTCAAATCGGATTGAAGTTTGAATTTAAAACTTAACTTTGTTAAGAGTAATTAAACTAAGAATGATATCGAAAAATAATAAAACAGATTTGGGAATTGGAAATTTAATGAATAAATAAGAACCAAATCTGTGAAACCAAAGTAAAATGTTAATATTGAATGTGAATTCAATTGATTTGGTTGATTGGTTGTGTATTTATTGTTGATTATGAATTGGTTGTATGGGATGATAGGTTGTTTGATAGAAATAATCAACAGTTAACTGGAACTGAATGAATTATAAACTAAAGAATAATTTCAGGTATAATTTAATTGGAATCAAAGTGAATATGAATTGGAATTTATAATTTAAACCTATGTTTGATAATGAATTTATGTTGTGTGTTTGATTCTAGAATTGGTATAGTTATACCAGTGATTAGTGAAATATTATCTCAGAAATTCACATATTTATTACTTAACTGAGTTAAGTACAGGTGCCAGAGGACTAGACAGATTGATGTTGGATGAATAAATCGCATATACATTAAGCAAATATTCCAATAACGCTCGTAAAAGGTACACCTACGCGAAAATATGAAATTTTGGGCTTTTGATTTTGTTTTCCGACCGTTGGTCGATGTATATATATTAATGGTTCCTGCGATATCGCAGATGTCACTCCGTGCAGGGGCGACTCTGCCGAATTTTCCCGAGAATTTAATGTGTTAGAATTTTTTTGATATTTTTGAAATATTTGTTTATGGTATAAAATATGTTTTCGATTTATAAAAAATTGGATTTGAAATTTAATGGATTTGTAACGTACTTCCTTACCTTTGCAATTTCGAGGACGAAATTATTTTAAGGGGGGAAGAATGTAACGACCCGTGTTTTTCAACCATTTGAATCTGAATATTTAAATTGGTTCTAAATATTTTATTTGAAATGTAAATGGATTTTTATATTTAAATTGCTATTTAAAATGAAGTTGAACGATATATATATATTCATATATAATATACATCGAGCTTGAAAATGGCGTGCAGTTCGTAAATTGGAATTTTGAATTTCAACTGGATATACGGGATTCGATATAAATGGGATTTCTGTGAAATGAGAAACGTTGGGACTGTGTTGATGATAATTTTCATATGAAAGAGAAAAAAAAATCAGATTTCGTGTTATAGATTGCTAGTTATGGCCAAATCAAATTTTGAAATAGTCGCTATGGAAATCGCTATCGGCCTTTAATTGGGCCATTTTGCAAACGGTCTCTGTTTTCGATGAAATCAGTTTCATTGGGGCCGTATCGTCAAATTATTGTAAGAAAATCAAATTGCGTGGCAAACCAATGTCGTATGTGACCACGATAGCCGTAAACACCCGTTCATTTTCTATAGCGTGTATTTAAATTAATAAACAGATATTTGGGTGTAACTTGAAAAGACAATCGAATTAGGCTGCAAAACTAGTTCCATTAAGTTCGTATCATCGATTAGAGTCAGGATAGGTATATAGTTTGCTATTTTTAAAGACCGGGTAATTTGGCGTTAAAAATGGTATTGCGATGCACGGTAAAAATAGCCTACCGGGAAAACAGTCTCAGGATGCAACGAAACTGGTGCCGTTGGGTTCGAACTGAAGAATTATTTTAGGATTGCAAGGTTTTAAGTTGATTCGATTTATCTGGTGATCATGAAAAAATTAAACGCGTGTTCATTTCTGGCTTTATAAAGGAAATTTTTCCATACGACCTCAGATTTCGACGAAACTTGTCTCATTGGGTCCGAAATACCATTTTATATTAAGATTAGCCTTTCTATCAGAAGACATGAGTCGTTTGTAATGGTTTTACCGCGTTACTTTAGGACGAAGTTTCGATTTATTATAAAGTAAAATAAATGTGTATTTTTCTACCTAATACACACAATATGAATACTGTGCGGCTCTATAACAGTGTCAACCTACCCCTTTCAAAGAAAAACCCATGCATGATATTTTTGCTGTGCACATGCTATTCATCCTACCCTATTACCTATGTTGTGTCTTCACCGTGCATCAATGTAACCTCAAACAGGACCATTGAAATGAAAATTGAATGCATACTAAACCTACCATGTACCAAGTTTTAGCTACCCATACCAAGAAGTACGAATGCACATTTTTTGACCCTGCCTCAAGACATCAAACTGAAGTGTATAAACGTGTTGTGTATAGGCCAATGCCAACCTATATGTACCTGGTATAGACGCAGAGCCTAATTATATGTCTCCCTTCATTTGTAAGCAACACGAGCTACATTTCCTTTCTGCAAGCCTAAGTTCTACCCTATTTCTTAAAATCTAAGCAACCATTATTTTTGGTACAAGCCATTGTTCTGTCTCATCTAATTAAACCATACAGCTACAACCTATGAAATGAATATACTCAACAGTCCTACTACCTAAAGCTTGATGGCCAAGGAACTTTCCCCCTATAAATTAACGCACTTTGCTTGGGTATTCTCCATCCAATTTTGCCGAGCTTCATGGCAACTATATATATATATATATATATATATATATATATAATGGTTGCGTGACAATCATCTGGTAGGCAAGAGAAGAAGCTCTCGCCTGGGAAGAGAAGGTTTGGCGGTGGAGGAGATTTGAGGGGTGTGCCGTGATTTCATGAGTGGGTCTGGAGACTGAAAATGGCGTGGGATAAACAGGGTGCGGATGTGTGCAGCAGGAGGGGAGTCGGACTGTGTTCGTTGGGAGGAAGGATGGGTCGTTAGAGCGAAGACGGAGCAGGCAAAGCATGGTGGGATGGTGTTCATTTGCGTGGAGTTTGTGCTGAGCAAATGAGGATTCGGTTTGGACAAAGCCTTTGGAAGATGAAACAAACAAAACTGGTACGAAAGCACTGTCTGGTAGGAGGCGGTTTCCATGCGGAAACATCAGAAAAGAAAGATGGGTTTGTTATTTTTAAATCAAACAAAGCGGCTTGTTTGTTTTAATATAAAACGTAAGTAATTGATTAGAGTATAAGTGATTTAGCTTAAATCTCATTTGGAACTTGCAGTGGACTTGAAGGGCATACGAGAAAATGAAACTTGGGAAGCATGGATTCTGAAACTCACGGCTGTTCGTTAAAGAAGGAGACGAGAGGGTGATTTAATAAGATGGAAGACGCGTCAGCACTGAGCAGAAGTGGGGCGCAAATTGAAGTGGGAACGTGGTGACATAGGGGTAGGGAAGAAGCGGATCAACAGTAGGAGTGGGGCAAAATGATTTGTTTGAGCTTGGTTCCTTTCACAACAAAGTGGACCATGAACGAAAAGAGATTTTTGGAACAAGAGCAATATAAACGTGAAAAATAGTAAACTACAGAAGTGTACCGATAAGAAAGTGGGAAGAACGAACTATTTTCGATCTGGGTATTAAAAGAGAATCAGTGGAAAACAATGTGAAGTGGGAACAAAATGTCAATTGGTTGAGAAGCACAGTGAATAGCAGTCACGTGCGTGACAGGATGAGGATGCGTGAAATAAGGACCAGACTACTGAATATCATATACTTTGGGGTTCGAAGATTTGGTAGATATACAAGAGAATGAGCCTGTTAAAATAAACCGAAGTAGAAACTTGAAATAGGAAGGAAAGGAAGGAATACCCAGAGCACCGTCATAGGATGGGGAAGAAGATGCTTTACTGTAGAGCATAGGGCGCAGGTGAGCTCATTCGAAATAATGTAAGGACCATTTTAATTTAGTTTACTGTTTACATATGTCGGCCTCTTTGTTAACCGTGGGAAAGGATATTAAAAAAAAGGGTCGAATATGTTTATAAACGAAAGTATAATCAACGTTCATTTTTATTTTTAATTAAGAAAATTAATTAATATAGTAAATAACGTTTACAAGTATAACCGTATATCTTTCTGTTACGTTACAGAATTGGACAGACCAGAAGACATTAAACAACCCTGGCGAGCGCTTCATTCTGGAACATGTTTGAATGCGGTTGAATACAGTTGGAAATTTCAGTTAAATGAACGACGTTTTTAATTTAACTGAAAGCAGTCGTTATCTCAACCAACGAGAATTCAAGGTGAGTTAAACTCACTCAGTTTTCCCATTTATATTTTATATAAATTGGGTTTTTATTTTGTGTGCTCTGCTTGCCAATGGTTGACTATTTGCTTGCTGATTTAACTGATGAAATTAAACCGTCGTTTAATTTCAGTGAAATACCAAATCGTTATTCTAACGATTTGTTCCAATAAAGGTAACTTACCTTGTTGGTCACGTTTATAAAATAAACGTGTTTAATGGTTTGAATTGTTTGATCTGTTTGAATTGAACAATCTGTTTGGGATAACCATTTGAGTACAGGGAAGAATAGGTTGGAGGGATCCAACCAGATTCCTCAAATATATTATTTATTTTCATATTATCATGAACTGTCATGATTGCGTAATTGATTTGATTAGTGACCATTGACTGAAAATGAAACCTGTGTCTTGTTTTAACCAATGGGCTATATTGGTTGAGTAATCGGCAGTAAATTGCCTAAAAGTAAATTGTTTTATTTATATCGATTTACCGTCAGGTAAATGGATAGAACTAAAATTATAAAAATTATTCTATAACTGGAAATAGATTTCGAAATATATTATTTTGAATAAAAGTTTATAAAAGGGAAATAAACGAATATTTTATTTATTTAAGAAAATTGATTATTTTATGAAGTCAATTCTGAAGTTAATCAGATTTATAAGTATGAGAATAAGAAATAAAAACGAGCGGTCAAATCTGGATAATTGTTTTGTTAAGAACAAAATTCAATGGAATTATTTAAATTAATTATATTATTAATTAATTTAAAGTGAAAAACTAATTGGAATCGCTTAATGGGATAACCGTGTTTAGGTTGACTAAAGCGGCCGTTTTAATTGGAATTGATTATTCAATTAGTGTGTTTAAAATATAATAGTTTAATGAACATTGGTTTGATTTTAGTAAGAGTTTTTAAAAAGCGGGAAGTGTTAAAAGTGGCGTTTTGACAAGAAGTTGCTTAGTTATTGAATTAAGGAAGAATGGCTATATCCGAGAAAGAGATTTTTTTCAAATGATAAGAATGTTTAGGAAACCGTATTTTGAATAAAATAGTTAAATGGTATTTGAATTGATATTTGGATAGAATGTTGGTTTTTGGATTACAACTCGGATTTGTCCTTAGATATGAACGTTGTTGGTCAAGGTCTGAGAGGTAATTAAAATACCCCAACCTGAACAACATCAGGATTTTCTGAGGGTGGTATTAGTTGTAATGGTGAGTGAGGTTAGTAAAATTTATTTTTTCATTAGAGAAATAATAACGCAACATTTTGGCGAAAATTTAGAATAATGTATATAATGAGGATTTCAAGGGAAAATGGAAATAAAAAGGGGTTTGCGTGAGTTATAACGGTAGGGTCGAGATTCAAAATGGAAATGAAAAGATGAGCTTTATTCTATAAGAATAAGAGTGGAGTGTTGTTTTCAAGTAAGGAATAAAAGATATGTCGTGACTTTGTTTTTCCAAATGAGTAAGTTGAATAGATTTCCCAATAATGGATAATACATTGGTTAGGGTTTTGGAAAGTAAAAATAGGAAAAATGAATATGATATTGGGTTTTTACCTAAGTATTAAAATGGATATGTTTAAATTAAATCTTATGTTTAATAAGAAGCAGGAAACTATATTTATAATATCAAAAGATTTAAGAGTTTGAATTTACATTTGTTTAATTTAAAGGCCAAGTGGTGCTGAATACTGAACCGGTGAACTCCTTGGATTGTCATGATTGAAACACTGATTATTTTGATAGTTAAATCACTGACTATCAAATCTTACCCATACGATTGTTGGTAAGGAAAGACCGGGATCGAATTTATATTCGAAAACCCTTCCGACCAACAAATACGTGAAGATATCAGAAGACGGTCGAGATGGAGCATTGAAGACTGTGGACCTTCATAAGCGGAAGGATTGCTTATAATCTCTGGCTTAGCGGCCCGAGATAAACTGTGGTTCTGTCGTGGTTGGAATCTACGGGTTGCAAGGACTTCCCGCTACTGATCCATGGGGTGATTCCTATATGGGATGCAGTAGGAGAGTACCTTCGGTTCATCCTGTTCCTGGATGACTTGTATGGATGAATGTCTGACAAAGTATTTCCAAAGGAATTACGTATGTTGATTTCTTCAAACATACCATAGTTGGTGGCGGAGGACGACGGTTCTCTTAGCTTAACCACTAGAGTATTTTTGTGGACGTCAATTAGTGATATCTGGCAGATCTGACGGTGTAGCATTCAAAGTAAATGGTGTCCAGATGTTGTAGAGGAAATTCAAACCTCAAGCCTCACAACCGGAAAATGACAAAAAATCGGGCAGGCAGCATGGCTATGTGGGTCGCTCCCATTAGTGTGTATAATCACCTTTCTAGAGAAATTCTTATTGCATCTTTAATCTATTTCGATGCTGTCCCTTTTCGGGAAACGGTGGTTTGAGTCCAACCGTTGGTGATATACATTCGATACACTCAAGCGAAATGAGTGGTCGGTCATGTGTGGGCCGGTTTGCAAGACGTTCTTGTTGAACCCAGTGTATTCGTCTCTAGAGATACACTATCGGCAGGTGGTCCCATACCTTGTCAAAGTCGGAATCCAATCTCCAATAAGCGCCCGCGATTTTGATTGTATACTATATATGTGGAGCGTGAGATGCAAGCGTTCCACTAGATTGTTATTTACTTGTATTTAGACATTATTATAATATCAGAAAAGATATTGATTTCAAAAATGTTTTAGGTTATCGTAAGGTAAAAACCATCCGTGTTTATGTGTGGATTCGGTCTTACGATTATCGTTTTCTTTCGAAAAGATTTTGAACTTTAAAATCATGTTGGATGATTTACCCTTAATACTCTGCGAGTTTTTCTCACTCTGGTTCACCAGACTGACCCGGTGTTTTGTAAATGCTCGGGTTAGCCCGGAGCGTACAGGTTCAGGTCATCAGGTACTACGAAGTCCAGAGACGAGCTGAAGATGTTCAGCCGAATGGTATTCCACTGTGTGATTATATATATGAGGACAGATTGTCAAACTGTCCAGATATGTGTTGTACTCTGATATTGTAAGTTTATTTAAAGCTCTCAATAAAGTTATTTCTGTATTATATTTTGTTCCGCTGCGATGAGAGACTCTGTGTCATGTTCTTCTTCTTCTATTCCAATATTTCTTTCTTTCTTATCTCACCCTCTAATTTCTTTCTAATAACATCCAGTGTTTTCGGTGTTTGGAAGGTCGGCATGAGTTACGGCGAAGGTATTTATGTCGATTTTCGGGGCCGAAAACCCCTGTTCGTTACATCCAGTTAACTTCATGTTGTAGATCTCGCCCATATGATTCCATAGAAACTTGTTTCACTGATTTCAGATTTGATTTGAATGAGTTACAAGGTTTCAAAATTTTAAAACAATTTAATTACATTAACTAATTTAATTAATATTTTAATTAACCATAATAACCTTCAGCCCGTCATCTTCCTTCTGAAACTCAACGAACCCTAACCGCCAAACAAAATCCGCCATCGCCCCCTTGTATTGATGATCGGAAGTCGATCCGACTACACCTCATGCCGCGCCTCGGAGAGCTCCACCACCACCATGAGTGGCTCAGCACTCGGTCCCCCCTCTTGCCGCGAATTTTCCCTTTAAATCCGGCGTCTTGGAGCGCTCAAATCAAGAAATCTAGGACGTTAAAATCCATCTCCACCGTTGATTGCTTAGATCATAAGGTGCTCTTCAATTTTTGCTTTGGGATCATGTTGAATTATAGAATGGATTGAGAGAAGGGATTGAAGAAAGTTCGGAGCTTTTCTGCCATTGGTTTTGTAAGAGGCGGCTACGTTAGAAATAGGGTTAGGGTTTCGTCTCCTAGTGTATTTATAATAATATATTTATTTTATTTTTAATTTAATTTTAAGTCTAAAAAGGTGAATTTAAAATCCGAACTCCGATTTAAACCCAACGACTGTTGCCCTTAGCTAAATACCCCCGTTCCGGACATAATGGAATATATTTTATGACCCAATTCGGCTGTTACGATCAGTTTTATTTTAAATTAAAATATAAATCTATATGTATTTAATTTAAATGTACATTTTAATTTACCGCGGCCACATACTGATTCTAAAAATCCTAGAAAAATAAATCTAGCTATGTTTTGAAGATACGGTCCGAACAAAATTAATTTTATCAAATTTGGAGACCATTTGAAAAATGGCCATTTTCTGGTCGATCCAAATTGACTAAATTGACAAAACAAGTTTTCTTTTGCCACGCTCACATATTGATTCCAAAAATTATGAAAATGGGAATCTAGCAATAATTTGACATTCCGGATTCAACAAAATTAGTTTCTTCGAAAATGTAGGTCGTTTGCAAAATGTCTATTTATACGGGCTATATATTATATTTAATTCCATAGCGATTATTCTGAATATTTAACTAGCCATAACTTTTGACTCCCGCTATGAAATTTCAATTTTCCGGATTCGTTGGAAAGATATTTTTAAATAGATTTAAATATTTTTGGTTTCACTAAAATCCTATTTATTTTGCATTACGTACTTTCAGTCAAAATTCAAATTCAAATTTTCAAACTGCCATGCTATTTTAAACTCCATTTATAACTAAAATAAATATATTCATTCTAACTTCAATTTAAATAATTTTTAATCATTATTATTTAAAATAAATTATTTTAAATATTTAAGATCCGTTAAAATTGCTAAAATAAAAATTTTAAATTAGTTCTAAAATTCCAGGTTCTTACAATAAAGGAATTTCATAGCAACTTTTTGAAAATTTGGTTTGGACATAACTCACAATCTACACGACGAAATCCCGAGTTTTCTCTTCCATTAGAAAAATATACTTCACCAGCTCCAAACTTTCTTGTTTCATAGAAATCCGATTTAAAACGGATTCTGTATATTTGTTTAAAGTTTGGATCGCCAAATTGCGAACTACCACGCCATTTCGAGCTTGATTATAATTATAATATAATTATATGTTCAAAGTTCATTTAAATAATATTTTCGTTATTATAATTCAATTCTAAACTGAATTATATCTTATAAATTATCCAATTTACACAACATTGTGAATTCAATTATTTCCGGCTATTTCGGAATTATAATATATTATTATATCATAAATATTAATTAAATATTCAATATTATTTAATTAACAATCCTTTAAATCTATAAAACATTATTATAATAATTAAATTAATTAATTATTATATCGTAAAAATATGGAATGTTACAAAATGAGTGGTCGGTCATGTGTGGGTCGGGTTGCAAGACGTTCTTGTTGAACCCAGTGTATTCGCCTCTAGAGATACACTATCGGCAGGTGGTTCCATACATTGTTATAGTCAGAATCCAATCTCCAATAAGTGCCCGCGGTTTTGATTGTATACTATATATGTGGAGTGTGAGATGCAAGCATTCCACTAGATTGATATTTATTTGTATTTAGACACTATTATAATATCAGAAGATATGTATGTTTTAAAAATGTTTTGGGTTATCGTAAGGTAAAAACCATCATTATTTATGTGTGGATTTGGTCTTATGATTATCCTTTTATTTCAAAAAGATTTTTGAACTTAAAAATCAAGTTGGATGATTTCCCTAAAACTTTACGAGTTGTTCTCACTCTGGTTCACCAGATTGACCGATTTTTGTAACCTCAGGTTAGACCGGGTCATACAGGTCCAGGTTATTGGATACTACGAAGTACAGAACACGTGTTGGAGGAGTTCATACATGTTCGTATTTATTCTGCTGTGTATTGTATATGAGGGCGGATTATTATAACTATCCAGATATGTTGATGTACTCTGATGATTGTAAGTGCATTTTAAGCTCTCAATAAATTTATTTCTATATTTTGTTCTACTGTGATGTGAGACTCTATGTTGTGCTAATTCTTCTTATTCCTTCTATTCTAATATTTTCTTTCTATCTTATCTCATCCTCTAAATTCTTTCTATTGGCATTTGGGTTTCCAGTACAGTTTGGGTTGGACTGGTGTTGTTTGGTCAGCTCAAATAGTACAGGAAATTTCGGTCGTCACAACTTACCTTTTAGATGTATCACGTCTTCATTCACTTTGAATGTCACATCGTCAAACCCATCAAATCACAATTGACTTCCCTAAAACTACGGGTGTAAAGCTAAGAGAAACGAATTCATTTGCCACTAAACATAGTTTAAAGAGATCAATCATATGACCTATTAGGCATACTCTATCAGACATTCATCCATACAAAGTTGTCATGGGACTGGACAAACCGAAGGCACTATCCTGTAAATCCATCTTAGGCAATTTCCACCTAGGATCGACAGAACAACCCTTTCATGAATTCCGTCTTCAATGGTCCTCAACTTGACTTCAAATTAATCAACGCCTAGGTTGAAACAATGTGTTATTTGGATTTCATTGAGAAACCAATCCCGGTCTCTTTGAATCGACGAACGTTAATATATTTTAGGGCCAAGTGATACTTAAAGGAATTAGGTTATCATATTCAAACAAATTTCAATATTTATATTGATTATTAGGACTTGTCTACTGAACTTATTATACATATAAAATTCCAGATTTCAACAGTAATTTGATATGATCTTAACAAGATGAGTAAATTTTTAATTTAACTAAACAAGTTTATTGGGTCATATCACAATATTACAATACATCCAACCATCCAATCAACCATCACAAAAAATCTTGTCTACCATAATTCAACAACTCAAACTCAATTATTTATCATTCCTAAATTAGTTGGTCTTCGAAAAAAAAACATTTCCAAATCATATCTATCTAAGATTTAATTCAGTTTAAGAATCCAATTTATTTTCATTGATTATAACAGTATTATTATAATCTATACTTCAATATATATACGACTTAAAAATAAAACTATTATTTAATTTCTTTAGATGAATAAATAATATAATTAAATAAAATTTAAATCTTTATTTAAAATAGAAAGTGATCGATGCTTTCCTAAATTTAACTTAGTCGGTTGCCAATTTAGCATCTCTTCCCCTTTCATTTCTGTTCCATTTATTTCCCTAAACTTCGGAATAATCTTATCTACCGATCAACCAAATTTCTCTTATTAATATTACTTACAACCATTCTCATCTGCAAAACTTTTGATTTTAACATTTTTCACTTTATATTGTGAATATCATTCCTTCTGGACTCGTTTATCACAAGAACTAGATTCAGTAATAAATATTGGTATAGGCCCAAATTCTGTTCATCTATTCACTATATAAATTCATATACCCATATATTTCAATATTTAACTAAATCGTCGTTAATTCAACTTTTAAATCATTACTTGATTTAAAATATAGTTATTGACCTAACTCGAAAAAATTTAAAATAACATTTCAATGTTTATTTCAAAATGTTTGATTTTATTTTTACACAATATCACTGACGATCTGCCATCATCCATTTATCACTATATATCGTCGATTACAATTCAACTAATATGACTTGAACTAATTATCTCGATTTTTAGAAATAAGATATCCGTATTTAATATATAATTAATTCAAAAAGAAAATACATTAATTCTATTTATTTATTTAAATAAAATAACTTTGTTTAATTCTAACAAAGTACAACTCTGTTCATTACTGACCGATCATCTACCATTTATTCCCTTCAGACTTCATCATCCAATACTGACAATGCTTCCCTTTTATTTCTTTTAGATGGATATATGTTCTTATATATATCCTAAATATTAAATTATATTTTAATAGGATAATCTTTTATTTTAGTGTGCTGCTAAAAGCACCCTGAAATGTGCTTCCTAACACCATAACTAAACACCACCATCTTTCCTATACACATATGCTTTTGGCCACCACAAAATAAAAAATAGGCACCCAACCCTAAGTTATTCCCGCTATTCACACTATTTTCTTCTACATTATCATTCTTGAATTCAGCATACTCAATGTCTTCTATTACTCGCAACAACAAAAATTAAATACATAACAATAATTTTAATTTTTAAAAATCAAAAGAAAACAAGATAATATCATTAGAAACCATACAAAAATAATTTAAGATA
This sequence comes from Allium sativum, assembly GCA_030737875.1. NCBI lineage: Eukaryota > Viridiplantae > Streptophyta > Magnoliopsida > Asparagales > Amaryllidaceae > Allium > Allium sativum. The sequence goes on from CM060922.1 coordinate 423,401,418, forward strand.
AATAACCCTATCTTTTTCATTATAGCATTGGCTATTCGTGAAATCTTCATTCATGTATGAGTTCTCGCCCTTCATTGCTAAGAAATCTAACAATAATGATTACTAAAATAAATTTTTCCTTAAATTACAATAAAATTGAGAGTTAGCGTTTAAGAGGAATCAAATGGGGAAGAAGTAGATGGCGGATCATGTTAGATAGCAAATCAGGTCGACGTTTATATTTGATCGATTGAGATAAGATGATAAAAAGAAATAGGGTTTACGTTTGAACTAATGGCGGGTGATGGAATACGTTCGGTGATTAGATTGAGTGGAGGAATAAAACTGGTGTTAGGAAGTACATTAATTTAATTAAGAGTGATTAAATTAAGCATGGTGCTAGGAAGCACATTTCAGGGTGCTTTTAGCAGCACACTTATTTTATTTCCTAAGGTTACTATTGCCTTCCTAGAATTATTTTCTATACTTTTATTTCTACTTCTTCTCTTTATATTTATTTCAGTATACTTTTTATTTCTTCTCTTTTACTTCTTCTCCTTTTTATTTACCCTTTCTTTACATTCCTATTTCCTTTTCTTTATTTTATTTCTCTTTTTATATTAAAAATATAGGCCAAGCGCAAAGCCCACTCATGCAACTAAATCCCATAAAAATACTGCTGCGTGAATTAATAAAACTGATCCCCTTTTTTTTCTCGGTTCTCTTTACTCCTATTTTCTATAGCCCGTCCACTTCACTTCTTATCCTTCCTTCTGCTTTTGCTTGGAACCATCCATTTGCTTGCTCCATCATCTGGTTCCATCCACAACTTCTTTCCACTGACCAAAACAAATTAACACTTCATGCCATATATACCATGATCAAGCCATGCAATCTGCTCTTCTTCCCTTTGCCATTTCTTGCTCCTGTTTCCCTTTCTTTTTCTCCCTTTTTCTATAATCTAGTATTCCAATGCACATATGTGCACGAGTGCACATGCATAACACCTCCTACACCATCCACGAACCCGACAACATTGCCGCAAACCATGTTACGATCACTGGAGCTATCACCGTCACCTAAATGTTGTACAAACACCTATTTCAAAATTCAATAGTGCCACCCCACTTTTTCAACTTGATTTACATCAGAGAATTCTTTTCACCTTGTCAGTACCATCCATTGTTTACCCTCAAACTCCATTAGCACGAAGCCGACACAAGGCCTGACATTTACCTCGAGTCTGCTCCAACTCGGTGCTACCATCCCCTCACAATTCATCGTCAAAGTCACTCCATTGATAACATAAGCAAAAAACCTAAATTAACTGTATCCAGAAAACCTATACTATGGAAAAATAATTGGGTATTTTTTCTATGATCCCCTCCCCTCCACAACTCTTTAGTGCCAATCACATGGCCTCCGATCAACTTGATCACTAGAAAAAGCTCTATTTTCCTTTTCTAATTAAATATAGGATTGGACATCCCCAACACTAAAATTTATGATTTTACTATTGAAAATCATGGTTTATACATACAAATATATTCGTAAGCCTGAATCATTGAATTAAGATATTTGAATTTTTGAGTTTTAAACGTCTTGCATTATATATATATATATTAATATCTATTAATGTATTATATTATTTAGGTTGCAAATCATTTTATATAATACTACAGACATATACATACAATATTCATATTCAACACAAATTTCCTAACTTACAAGAATCGGTGTTCTTGCTTTTACAATTTCAGAGGTGTGTATATATATCACCCAGTTTACATACTGATGCAAGAATAGTTTATCAGGGTCATATATAACTCAAGTGGTCCGGGTTTTTAATTGGTACAAAGTATCATATACAGGTATGTCTACATGTAAAGCATCAAACAATAATATATACAAGTGATGATTAAAAAAGAAATGGAAATTTTAAAGTTGAGTTTACTCACATTATTTTCTCTATTTCAATCTTCACAGTTCCAGATTTTCTACATTCTATGCCATGTTTTGCTTACAACTTCCCTTCAATTTTTGTTTCCATTTTTATTTCTAGTTTTTTGTCGAATGATCCATGAATTCATGCAATTAGGTGTACATATAGATGCCAAGAATGATTAAAATAATTAGGTAGCATATGTGTGCAGAGGGTAAACCAATGCATGGCTTGATGGAATGCTCCCAACTGTTGCTAATGATTGAAAAGATATGAACTATATTTTATAGTTGTCTATTCATAGGTGATGGAATGTTCCTGGGGTTGCTTTTCATATTATTGAAAAGGAGGTGAAGCTTTGTATATAGCTGTGCTGATTGATTTAGAAAATGCAGTTATGTATAACTCTCTGTGTAGTTTGATTGAAAGGAAAAGGCTATGTTCAGCTATGCATACTTTTGAATGCAATGAGTAGCTTTGTTCTAGCTGTGTGTGTATAGAAAGTATATAGCCAAAAAAATATAGCTATGGTTGGTTGGATTAAATCATACAACAATGTTTAGATTGATAGAAAAGGTTGTTTCATATTTGGTTGTTTCGAGAGGGAAATAGCTGTTGTTGTAGTTGTTGTGTAGTTTGATTGCAAGTGAGTTGTTAAATGCATATGCACGGCCTAGTCTTGATGTACACATTTTGTAACCAACCATATTCAGACCTATGTACTAAATACAATAAACAAACTAAATTTTCTGCAAGGCTTCAAGGTTATGCAATATGGATGTACAGTCTATGTATATTAAGTATAAAAACACAATTCTTGGTTGCCAAGCAAGCTGCACATGTACTTAAACCTTTGTATTCCAATTCATGGTTCAAAAAACCATTTTTTACATTTATTGCTTTAGATAAAGGTGTTAAATCCATATGAATGCATCTTTTCTTACCTATTAAGTAAACTAAAATTTACTTAAGTTATTTACATCTAGATTTTTAAGTGATGCTTATTTTTATTTTACATAAACTTAAAATTATTATATAAATGTGAAACAAAGTATACAACATCACATACTTGTTTACACACATATATTCCTATATTAAGGGATTACACAATATAAATATATACATATAGGATTTATAAAAAGATAATTTATTTTTCTCTAATTATTAAATCGAATTTATTTAATTATATTAATTACTAATAAAATCAATAAACTATTGTTTAATAGAATCAGCCAAATCTGGTTCGTTATAATCTACCTCCTAAAAAGAATTTCACTCGAAATTAAAGAGTAACGAGAAGATTCCAGTTATATTCAGAGTCATAGCTTATACACACATAAGTTATATGTTAATCATCATGGCAAATATACATACAATACAGACCAGTTATCCACCAAACACCCACAACAAGCAAAACATACAACAAAAACACATTCATTTTCATAACTAGATTTATCTATTATTATAGTTGGAAAATATTTTACGTTTCTTATGCAAATTCATTTAGGTTCTATATAACCATCTCATTTATAATCCAATTTGATTATAGTACAACAATCCACACATCCATATATAATAAACCAAGCTGTAACACCCCACCCCGGGCTGGACATATACAAATATGTTCACCGTACATCCATACATAATACATCATAAGTACATAACGGAAAGGTAGCTAAATATCAAAATATACATCCTAAAATATACACCTGATCTTACTAAAGATGACTCAAATGATGAGATATGAACAATCCAAAATATGCAAGTGTCCCACAGAAAATCAAGCTGAATCCAAAAGATAGAGCAACCCAATCTAACCTACAACTCGGTCTGATATCATAGAAAAATTCTTAAACTAGTTTATTACCGTGAACCATAAATTTTAGAAAGTTTCCAGAAAATTACATAGATTTTTCAAACTCTATAAGACATAAATTTGCAATTTAATCGACAAAAACTAATTTTTTTACTGTTGGCCTATCAATGACAACCACGACGTTTATGTGTTTGTTCGATTTTGACAATTCCATTTGCATTCTACTACAAACTTTCTACATGAAGTTTGATACTAAAGTTTGATCATGATGTCCAACAATGGAATAGTCAAGTTATGATGAGATTTGAATTTAAATTTAAATTAAATTCGATTTAAGTGTAATTCGTTTTCTAATGTTTGAATTGAAAAGTTCAAGATGAATTTTGTAGCCAGGATATCCGATAACTGATTACCTCGGTTTTAAATATATTTTAAATTTAAATTGTATTTAAATTCTATTTAAATTTAAATTCTATTTAAATTTAAATATCGGTAAATATCGATATTTGGATAATTCGATGATTCTAATTGTTTTGATTTCAAATAAAATTTGCAAAATTTTTCTTTAAAATCATGGGTTGGAAAATAAATATTTTAAAGGATTTTTAATAAATTACTTATTATTTCTAAAGTATGCTATAAATTGATAATCTATTAAAAAAATGAGGTTTTCCTAAAAAAAGCCCAAGTAGTCCAGTTGGTTAGAACATGTGACTTTCAAGTGAGAGGATACCATACATCAAATATAATACATCTGTGCACGTCATCCTTAATCATAACCTTTACTTGGTCCTTGTCCTTGTTTTTTCTTGTGTCCATTTTTTATTACTTTGTGATAGATAAGAGGAATACGTCTAGGAATGGAATATTTGTTTGACATTCTGTAGTATTCATCTAGCTATACCTTCATTGTTGTTCTACATGTGACTCTATCTTTTAGTGTGATATGGGAATTTTTTATTTTGAGACTTTGGGTATTAGGCCCATTAGTGATTTCCTTTGGAATTTACCTGGCTCCTATTCTTGTTTTGTGGTCTGGGAAGAAGGGGTCATTTGGAGACTATACACCTCTTATAGATGATGTGATGGTGTGCCCCCCTAATATGGGTGGAACTTCCGTATAGGCTTCCTAGCTATGGATTGTGTGTCTCTCCGTGAATAGACCTCACAACCTTTTATTGAATTGGTGATTCTTTGAATATTTGTTCATATTATTAGAGTATCTCATACTAACTCCGAATGAGAGTTTAAACAACCCATATATCCTTTTAACTTTCAGGGCAAGGTTCATTTGTTAACCTTAATCCTATGAGAACATGTGATCTCTCCTACCATATCCTTTTGCGTTATGGAATTCGAATACCCAAATTATGTTATTGAGTCATCGAGTTTAATTCTATCTCTCTTGAATTATTTTTATGGATCTAAAAGTATGTTTTGAACCTTGACGGAAGCTAATAAGTAGATAGTCTTCAGGGTAAATTAGCCAAAAAGAAAAGTTATTTTAAAATTAATTCTATGGGCCGCAAATTTTGGTAATTGGGCTGAAGGACCGGAAGTACAAAATTAAAAAAGAAAACGAACCCTTTGAATAGATTTAGCATTTCCATCTTTCCACGTTTTATCATTTCATTTCTTCAGTTATTCAAAGTCAGTTAGGGCTTTTCATCACATTTAAAGTCAAGAAAAAATAATTCGAAATCGAACGCAAATTTAATCGTCTAATGGAAAGTTGTCGTTTAAGGTCATCGCCGTCAGATAAATCGCCAAATTCTCCACCGACAAAAGAAATTAGGGCTTCGTCGAAATTATCACTAGCAACGATAAAGGTTAGAAAGATGATGGAGAAGGAGAAACGAGATCAGGTATAAGGATATTTTGACAAAATTAAACTTAATTGCTTAAATTGAGTGTGTATAGTTGATGTAGCTGTAGTTATAAATTCTGTACTGGTTAATTAGGGAAAACGAACAAAAATCTATTATAAAATGGTAGATTAATTTAGAATTGATGTGTAGTGAAGAATATGCTAGTTTAATTTAGTGCAGAATATTATATTTTAATTTAGTACTGATATATAGTACAAAATTTGCTAGGTTAATTTAGTGCAGAATATTCAAGTTAATTTAGCATTATAGCATTGATATGCATTTAGTTCATTGAGCTGTATTAATTTGGCATTTATCTATATTTGGTGCTGAAAGTGCTAGGTTACTTGAGCATTATGGCGCATGATTGAGCCTTTACCAGTGTATGAAAGTTCTAGGTTACCCTAGCATTAAAGCGCATGACCGAGCCCTTGACCAATGTATAAAAGTGCTATGTTAACCTAGCATTATGGCGCATGACTGAGCCTTTACCAGTGTATGAAAGTGCTAGGTTACCCTAGCATTAGAGCGCATGATCGAGTCCTTGACCAGTGTATGAAAGTGCTAGGCTACCCTAGTATTAGAGCGCATGACCGAGCCCTTGGCCAATGTATGAAAGTGCTAGGTTAGCATTAGAGCACATGACCGAGCCCTTGACAGGTGTATGAAAGTGCTAGTTACCCTAGCATTATGGCGCATGACCGAGCCCTTGACTAGTGTATAAAAGTGCTATGTTACTCTAGCATTATGGCGCATGACCGAGCCCTTAACCAGTGTATAAAAGTGCTATTTTACCCTAGCATTAGAGCGTATGACCGAGCCCTTGACCAGTGTATGAAAGTGCTAGGTTACTGTAGCATTTTAGCGCATGACCGAACCCTTAACCAGTGTATGAAAGTGCTAGGTTACCCTACCATTACGGCGCATGACCGAGCCTTTACCAGTATGAAAGTGCTAGGGTAATCCTTTACCAGTGTATGAAAGTGCTAGGTTACCCTAGCATTAGTGCGCATGACCGAGCCCTTGACTAATGTATAAAAGTGCTATGTTACCCTAGCATTATGGTGCATAACCGAGCCCTTGACCAGTGTATAAAAGTGCTAGTTTACCCTAGCATTAGAGTGTATGACCGAGCCCTTGACCAGTGCATAAAGGTGCTAGGTAACTCTAGCATTTTAGCGCATGACGAACCCTTAACTAGTGTATGAAAGTGCTAGGTTACCCTAGCATTATGGCGCATGACCGAGCCTTTACCAGTGTATGAAAGTGCTAGGTTACACTTGCATTATGGCGTATGACTGAGCCTTTACCTATTTATGAAAGTGCTATGTTACCCTAGCATTAGAGAGCATGACCGAGCCCTTGACCAGTGTATAAAAGTGTTATGTTACCCTAGCATTATGGTGCATGATCGAGCCTTTACCAGTGTATGAAAGGGCTAGGTTACCCTAGCATTAGATCACATGACCGAGCCTTTGACCAGTGTTTAAAATTGTTGTGTTACCCAAGCATTATGGCGCATGACAGAACCTTTACCAATGTATGAAAGTGCTACGTTACCCTTGCATTATGGTGCATTACTAAGCCTTTATCAGTGTATGAAAGTGTTAGGTTACCCTAGCATTAGAGCGCATGACCGATCCCTTGACCAGTGTATAAAAGTGCTATGTTACCCAAGCATTATGGTGCACGACTGAGCCCTTGACCAGTGTATAAAAGTGCTAGTTTACCCTAGCATTAGAGCGTATGACCGAGCCCTTGACCAGTGTATGAAAGTTCTAGGTTACTCTAGCATTTTAGCGCATGACCGAACCTTTAACCAGTGTTTGAAAGTGCTAGGTAAACCTAGCATTATGGCGCATGACCGAGCCTTTAATAGTGTATGAAAGTGCTAGGTTACCCTAGCATTATGGCGCATGACTGAGCCTTTACTAATGTATGAAAGTGCTAGGTTACCCTAGCATTAGAGCGCATGATCGAGCCCATGACCAGTGTGTAAAAGTGCTATGTTACCCTAGCATTATGGCGCACGACCGAGCCTTTTCCAATGTTTGAAAGTGCTAGGTTACCCTAGCATTAGAGCACATGACCGAGCCCTTGACCAGTGTATGTTACCCTAGCATTAGGTGCATGACCGAGCCTTTACCAGTGTATGAAAGTGCTAGGTTACCCTAGCATTTTGGTGCATGACTGAGCCTTTACCAGTGTAAAAAAGCGGTATTACCCTAGCATCAGAGCGCATGACCAAGCCCTTGACCATTGTATAAAATTGCTATGTTACCCTAGCTTTATGGCACATGACTGAGCCTTTACTAGTGTATGAAAGTGATAGGTTACCCTAGCATTAAAGTGCATGACCGAGCCCTTGACCAGTGTATAAAAGTGTTATATTATCCTGCCATTATGGCGCATGACCGAGCCTATAACCAGTGCATGAAAGTGCTAGGTTACCCTAGCATTAGAGCGCATGACCGAGCCCTTGACGAGTGTACAAAAGTGCTATGTTACCCTAGCATTATGGATCATGACCAAGCCTTTACCAGTGTATGAAAGTGCTAGGTTACCTTATCATTAGAGCATATGACCGAGCCCTTGACCAGTGTATGAAAGTTCTAGGTTTCCCTAGCATTATGGTGCATGACCGAGCCCTTGACCAGTGCATGAAAGTGCTAGGTTACCTTAGCATTGGAGCGCATGACCTAGACGTTGACCAGTGTATGAAAATGCTAGGTTAACCTAGCATTATATTGAGGAAAATGTTTTCTACAATATTGTATTATAATACAGTTCTATATTTTAATTCAGTTTTATATTGTGTTGTTATATTTGTTTTGTAGGAAACATCAGATTCTTCTCCAGAGGATAAAAAAGGCAGAAAGCGAAACAGAGCTGCATGCCAAAAAATATATATGGAGATTGTTCAATACTGATGCAATCTTGTAGCATTGGTTAAAATGCTTGGAAAAATTAAAAAACATAAAGGTTTTTCAACAAATCAGTTAAACTTTTTAAAATAAACTCCTTTTTATGGTTTTATAGATGCTTTTTTTTCAAGTAACATTGGAGCAAAACAAATTAGAAAATCTTCTGAAATTTCATATGATTTAATCAGTTGTTATTCCATTGAAGAAGAATGTTTTTGTATGGAGGGGATTGAAATTATCAACGAAAGATGTTTCTTTAATATTTGTATTACCTACGAATGGGAGAAACATTTTTCCACTACCTAAAGTTTCTTTACAATGTGAAACGACCCAGACTTCCCGATCCCAAAAGAGATGGAGGAGCCTGGATTGCTTTGAGAACACGACACATCAGAGCACAAACAGTAGAACATTTCATTTCTATTACAACAATTTACATCAGAGTACAAGAATACCAGAGTACGAATAAATATTGCATAGCATAAAAATAATATCAGAGATTAAATTACATAGCAGCGGAAATAAAATTGTATAAATACAAAGCACAGTGGAAATACATCAACTGAAAGAAATACACGGATACAAAGATTTCCGAATATAGCTCCAGCTGTAATCCAGGATCCTGGAAAAAGAAATATCTACGAAAACCAAACTACTAGCTGCCCGTGTGGAAAATATGGGCACCTACAGTTTAGGTAGAAACAATAAACTCTGAGTCAGTCATGAGACTGATATGAGAACTAAAACAGTTATTAAATTTTTACTTTAAAATACGGTAAATCACGGGACCACGCCAAACGCCACGAAACAGGTTTACTCCACATGAATCTCAGTTTAAAATAAAATAACGCAATGCTTTTTGGAAAATGAAGCTATTATAAGACTCAGGTCCTACCACATAATGCAATGCAAGCCGGAGGACAGAGTTTTCCCGTATGATAGCCAAACATGCTTGGTATCTTTAAAACAAATCATTTTTGATACTATTATAAGTGCATAGTGTATAAAACCACTACAAATATAAATGTATTAATCATAGACGACATGGATACCATATATCATGTTGCCATATAGGTTTACAACTAAAACCGTAAAGTGTTGTATTGGAAATTGGATTTCAGTCAAGAGCTAAGGCAAGGGATTGTCTCCTTACCGATTCAGATCACCTCTAGCAAGATGACCCAGGATCACACTTACAGGCAACCCTTAGATCCTGCAGTGTCGGTCGACACTTACTTTAGTGGATTGGTTACTCCTGAACAATACGTTTCCCGGCCCTATCAGACCTCCAAAATGATCATCACGTCGACCAATCATATCTGAGGCGCCCCGCCATCCATCATCCACATAAGACAATATGCCTAGGCTCCATACCATGGTACTACCTCTAGCTAGAAAGAAACGTATGCACTCAATGCGTCCCTTATCCCGTTTTTGACTCATACCGAGGTGTGAGGCTCACGAATTAACGCTATACACAAAGCTATGCTATTTAATGTCGTACTTTGATCATCAACCACAAGAATCTACTTTTCAACAAAAGCCTTGATCATTGCATCTTAGCATGCCACACTGACAATTCATGCCATACTATTGATGTCTATCAATGTACAATCTCTAAGCTCGTACGTCTCAGAGAAGGGTGTTAAGAAAGAGAATAAATTCTCCGCCACCAAACAGATATATATTTAATAAAAATCAATCAATACAAAATGAAATCCAATGTCAGAAACACATCGATTCACAAGTCCGTTCTGGATCTGAATGAAACCGGAGGCACATTATTCCTCGTCCCTTATGTCCAATACAGGAGGGAGATCCTCGTATATCCGGTCGATCTCCAAGTACGTCTGGATGATCACCACTTATTACCTTCTCTTGAGTGTACGGCCCAATCAAGACATCAGTAATCATCCAAACGATGTGAAGATCTCCAGTTTTCAACCACCGTCTTCATTGTCGACTTTTAGTTGTCGTATTAGTTATTTAGAATGGGTTAAACTCGGTCTTTCCGAATAACTTGCGTATTTTATAATCAATAATCGAGTGTTATAAAAACACATCATATGTCTCATTCCAATCCAGAATATTCTTTTATTCAAATGTTTACATCTTTAGGGAAAGGTTCACAATAATTTTATCAAAGATAAATTCTTTTAAATTTATTATTTAATATTCCTTTGGACTTCTTTTTCAAAAGATTTTATCAGCTAGTCGGGATTATCGAGCCTTGCCGAAGTAACCATTTATTTTATTTATCCCAATCCCGACCTATTCATCCCATGGAGCAAAACTGGTAGTACTCCATATCTAACACCCATGGTATTATCGGTAAAATTAATTACCATTTCATGTTTCAAATCTAATTAAAGATTTAACTATCACCTAGAGTAAAACTGGTGGTACTCCATTCTCGATCAATTCATGAATTCGGTAAATTTAATTAACTCATTCACTTTTCAATCTAATTAAATATTCATTAAAACTCCACTTAATTTTAATATCCAAAAATCATTACTTAATGATTATTCCACTTTAAGAAAATTAATCCTGTCTTTAACTGGGTTAAAGAACCAATGTCATTTAAAACACAGTTCACGATAAACCCTAATCATCTTCCATTAACTATGGAATTTTCATGGAAAACAGATCAATATATAACCGAATTCCATTCAATTCCATTTTAATGTATTTAATTGGAAAACTTTACTTTAGAAAAATTTCCATTAATCTTTATAAAAAGATTTATAAATTCCAAATCATATCTTCACTGTTAATTGGGTTTTAGGAACAAATGTTATTTAAAACATTTTTCACAATGAACCCACAATCATCTTCCATTGAATTTCAATTTATAATTATAAATTGGAAAATTCCATTAATCTTAATTAAAAGATTTATTCTTTTCTCAACTGGGTTTAAGTACACTGTTATTGAAGACACCATACATGACAAACCTAAAATCCAATTCGATATTAAATACAAGGCTCTGAGTAGAAATTTTATCGGCTTATATTCAATATCAAGTTCTAAAACAACGGATATCGTATTGGGAATAATATTTGTATCTTCCAAATTCCTCAACAATATCTTTATAATCACGGAATCCAATATCGAAATATTCCAAAGATTATTTCCATTCAAATCCATTCCAATTTATTCATTAGAAAATTCTTTTTATTTTAAAACCCTTTTTCAATCCAATCTATTTATTTAATGTTAGCCTGCATTGTGGCCAGGCTACCCAAAGCAAAGATCATGTTGACACACCTCTGGGTAAATGCTGTCTCATATGGAATCTCTGGATAACATCGCTCTCTGGCATTGGAAGCATCGTCAGAAGACACAAGGCAGTTTGGTCAAAATCACAACATCAGTATAAACTGGCCCGAAACCCCTATCAAATGACCTCATTTGGACCTATTCACCTCATATTCTTGTAGCCCTTTGAATTAGCTTCAGTTTGAGCTTTGGTTTGGCTCAATCGGACTTACGGTTTGAGAGTTACGCCCATTTCCGTGAACGGGTGTAAGCTGGCATATGACCGCGATCCGATCCGCCCTTGCCTACGCGATCCGATCCGACCTTGCCTACGCGATCCGACCCGACCGAGCAAGTAAGTCGCGATCCGACCCGGTGATACTTCCACGACCCGACCTGGAGCAATTGTTGTGAACATATCCACGAACTGTAGAAGACCACGAACCGATCCGAAGCTGGAAGGTTGGAGTGTCCCGATCGCCAAGCTGGACCACGAACCGGAGGACAGTAGCGAACCTCGACCCGGAAAAATGACGACAAACAAGGGTCACGACTCGATCCAAAAAAGTGACAATTTTTGGAAAAAATACAATTTTCAGATCATATCAGAAAAGGCTCCATGTTCCAAAATCGAAAAAATCGTGCGGTGCCCACATGTTCCAAAAAATGACGACAAACACGGTTAGGTCGATCGCCGCCGGGACTGCGGGGGCCCGGACCCCCGCCGGCTTGCGCCCGGACCCGCTGACGGCCTCGCCTTCGGCTCGGAGCACGGCCTCGCCTTCGGCTCGGAGCATGGCTCATCTTCAGCTCAACATATATGTTGGCCAATAGCATTCATCAATGCTTGTCAATGAAGAATAAACGGATTGTCAAAGAATTTGACAACGGAATGGCGACGATTAGAATTCCTCCAGAAGCCATGACCTCTATCTACCGATGTTATTGAATGTGAGGAGTTGTTGAAAAGATTCGACACGCTGGCTATGGCAGTATACAAAATAATGATGGTCTCATAACAGCCTCCTCTTCCAGAGCTCCGATGGTGTAAAGATCTCCCCAATGCAACCGATGATGTTCCTAAACAAGTAGTGATCACCTAGTTTACGTGACTTAAACCTATCCAACGGTCGGGATACCAGATGACATTGACATAGAACAACCCGGACACTATTTTGAAGATGACTCAGAAGATCCCAATAACCATGATTCTCAATAATGGGATACCCAACAACAAAGATTGATTGCCATCGAATAAGGTTTGGATCAACACGCTTTGGTGCCCAGAGTCATATACCAGTTGAATCACTGCAAGCCATGATTGGACCTAGGGATCCTTTCCCGGATGATAGCAACATTGACTGCTCACCAGCCACTATATGACCTTGGTCAAGAGACGAGAGCTCGAGATCAACGCAAATATGAATCAACCATTAGCTCTCCACTTCATACAACAGTTGTGATAGGATATACGAACCTTACTTGAAGCCTCACAAGCTATGCTATCATGTTCAAGCTCATCTGATCAAGATTCAGACAGACCAGTTCCAACAGAATTCAGAGCCTACATTGCACCCTAGTGCCTATTGCTAAATATGCCAACCGAAGATGGAGCGGGAATGGTCTATGGTGACCAAGTTATTGGAGAAGCCGACTATTCAGCTGGATGGACCATGCTACGCAACAAAGATGGCGTGAAACCCAAAGATGCTTCCCCTCTAGATGAAATGGAGTGTGAAGGAGGTATCAATATTGCGAATAATGGGAGCATCACAAAAGGAATTGCCCAAGGATCTGTCTGAAGATCTAGATCCTAGCAAGGATCATCATTCGGGATGCAGAAGGGTGACATCTAATGACGCAACTACACGTGTTCTGATTGGTGACGTCGACCTGACTAAGGTCTTGAAATCGGATCTCATTTAGACCTCTTCCGAACGAAGGAACTAACATGCTTTCTACAGGCAAACCTGGATGTGTTCGCTTGGACCTATGCTAATATTCGCAGGATTTTACCATAGTTTATGAGTCATTTGTTGAGAATAAACCTGAAGTGTGTTCTTGCCAAGCAAACAAGACGTATGCTCGATCCAGGGAAAGCATCTACCATGAAAGAGGAAGTCGGAATGTAGAGAGGCAATGGTTTTATATGATGTGCCACACAACCCGCTTGGATATCAAATCCCGTCCTTGTCAAGAACGCTAATGGAAAATGGCGCACACGCATTGATTTCTCAGATTTGAGCAAAGTTCGCCCAAAAGGAAGCTTCCCGTCAATCAGAATTGATCAGCTTGTGGATTCAATGACTAGACATGAATGTATCCCTCTCATGGACGTGTGCGCAGCTTACAACCAAATTCTTATGCATGTGCCTGATCATGAATAAACATGTTTTATCATTGACCTCGAACTGTACTGTTATATGGAATTGGCATTCGGACCAAAGGATGCCGAGGCAACTTACCAGTGCTTACTGAATTATATGGTCCACAACCAAAGTGCAAGGCCCATGGAAGTCCATGTAGGTGATAGTCTTATGGAGTCCGAACGGTCGACCTACCACGTTTCGAATCTGACAGAGATGTTCAATATCTGGAATGAACCTAAAGGCCTCATAGTTAGCCATGAACAACAAAGAATTAAAGGCGTCTGAAGCTTGGCATGAAAGTTGGCACCACTTGTGTGTAAGGAGGATAAGATCTGGAAACTAGTCAATAATGTGAGCAAGAAAATAGTCGTGGTATACCCAAAGATTGAAAAACTCGTCTACAGCTGCTGATTGCTCTAGGAAAGCTCCCCCATTACTTCCAAGTTCATCCGATGGTATCCACCCTCACTAACTGCTATGACAGGTCCTGCAACGACTTGAGGCATCTGGAAAATTGCTTGATCGGGAGATAGAGCTAAACCAGTTTGATCTGAACTCCCTCCTAAAGAAGTCCATACGAGGGCAAGCATTAACCAATTACATCGCTGAATGTACCACTCCCGAAGAGGATGTGGCAGATGTAGAAAATGCACCTGGAAGATGTAATCAGATGGTGCAAAGAATGATTGACTGCCCGACGCCGGTGTCTTATTAATAACCCCTAAAGGGCGGTCAATTTACTATGCCTTGCGGTTGAAATTCTCCGCTACTGACAACAGCTCCGAAGACGACACCCTGATTATCGAATTGAAACTCGCTAAGGAGTTGGGAATAGTGGCATTGAGCATATTTTCTGGCTTTCACATTGTTGTTCGCCAGGCTCGAAAGGAATTCCAGACGAAGGAACCACCACTCGCAACATACCTAGAACCGGAAGAAGGGTTATTGGATGTATTAGAACGTTACAACATATCTCATGTACTGCGAGCAGAAGATCAGAAGGCGGATAATCTGACCAAGTTAGAAGGGTCCGACAATCTAGAAAAGATAGAGATGATCCCCATCAAGACACTATGAAATACAACCATTGATCAGATGGAAGTTGATCCAACGTTGGAGACCAAACCCGGAAGAGAGTCATGGTTAACTCCATGATAAACTTCCTACAACAATGAATGCATCTAACAAGGTGAAGTGAAAGGTGTGCAATCGTTCTTTATGCCTCGATATATGACATGCAATTCGCCATTGCCTATTTCCCTTGGGAGGTTGTCCTGAGATAGAAATCAGCGAATCCCATTGCTAAATTCACCGCCCTAAATGATTTGACTTCTCGTTAAATGGGAGATGTACATGAATTAAACTTCTGATGAACAACATTTTGAAGCTAGAAAGTGAAGATTCACACTTTCGCTCCTTTCATCGATTATATGTCAAGTAAACTCATGCCCCAGACGCTGGGGGAAATTGGAGATTTGAGCTTGGATTACTCGAGATTACATCAACTGATTCAAAGCTTATATGTCAGGAGTTCGAACGACCGATTGCCTTAGTCTTGCCTGAAGGTTAGCAAGTCGAAGGTTTAGAACGCTTACGCCTGAAAGATGATTGGTTGTTTTCCCACCAATCCTTGTCCCCGATATGGAATCGAAGGCATATCGGCGAATTTAGGAGATATGACAATCTCCCCAGCAGTAATATCCTATTTCCTAGCATGGAAAGTGCAAAAATTTCTATAAGCATGAATCCATTGTTCTCATGCTAATTTACAACCTAACACTAATGCAAAGATGTGCTACCATTAGCAATCCATTCATGACTTCCTGATACTCTATCCTTACCCTCAGCACGGGGGCAAAAAGGCGATTTGAAGGAGATGTGACTTCATCACTCGCTTACAGTACCTACCTAACCGCCTTTTCCATCCCAAAACCTCGATCAAGGCCAATTCATTCTTGGAACTACCGCCTCACAATAATTTGAAAAAGCACTCCTCATCAACTAAAAGATGTTGGCAGCCCTTCATTGGTAGAGATAGGGCGAAGAAAAATGGACCTGCAATGAACATTCAACGCCATTTTTCGCTCAGAATGATACTCATTCCTTTAATAGGATTATTCTCTAACCATGACTCTTATATTTGCATGGTTTATGAGTTATTGATGTAATTAACTCAGATGAATTAATATGTGGATGGTGTAGGTATCCAGGATTTGCTACCGATCAAACTTGTAACACCCGCATATAGAGCCATAGAGCAATACTATAACGAGCTCGACTGAACTGCTCGTTTACAAAGCCACGCTCTTCGTCTAAAGAATGTTGTATAGCTCAAGGTGGATCCGGGATGACCATCCAATCCTTGGCTCACACATGGCAGACCACAAGACAATTGAACATAAATCTTTGAGTTGCAAAGTTGGAGTCCTACTCCAGAAGGACGCGGTGTGACCGTCTATATGGCTCAATCCTATCCGCGATGCCGCCAGACTACATGAATCCCAATAAAGGAGGCAACACTGCCTCTCGATATGCTTACGTTTTAACCATGCAATATACTTTCATGTGCTTTCTGAGTTATTGACATGACTAACTCGTGTGATATGAATGATGCAGGTACCCGAAGTTTGGTGTCAACCATTCCTCCCAAAGACTGTTCGGAGGAACGCAAAGCCTTGGCAAACGTTTACCAACTGTTTGTCTGACTGACTTTAATCCTCAGAGCTTGGATTAAAATATAAACCTAAGATGAGTGTGATGGGCGTGCATGATTGAAGACCGCTCGGTCCGTGGCTCTAACTCTCATGATTCGAGAGAGAGTATAAAGGACGCAAAGATGACGTCCGCAAGGCTCGAAGGTGCACCATGATAAGAGTCGCCTTAACCGCACTCTAACCTCGACGAATGTCAGGAGAGTATAAAAACGTCCCCGATTGAGCGCTGAGAAAGAACTCTTACCCCGCTGAAGGATCGGGGAGCGACAGAACAGCTGAGTTTGAACTCTAACCTCGGCAAAAGCTAGGAGAGTATAAAAGCGTCTCCGATTGAGCGCTGAGAAAGAGCTCCTACCCCGCTGAAGGGTTGGGGAGCGACGGAACTGCTGAGCTCGAACTCTAACCTCGGCGACTGCCAGGAGAGTATAAAAGCGTCCCTGATTGTGCGCTGAGAAAGAACTCTTACCCCGCTGAAGGATCGGGGAGCGACAGAACAGCTAAGTTCGAACTCTAACCTTGGCGACCGCCAGGAGAGTATAAAAGCGTCTATGATTAAGCGCTGAGAAAGGTGCTGGAGACTCAGCACCCCCCATAATTTCTGCTCCGCTGAAGGATCGTTGAGCACATCATGAAACAAGCTAGAACTCCTACCCTGCTGAAGGATTGGGGAGCAGATTGAAAGCTGAGTTCGAACTCCAGAGAGAGTATAAAGGCGCTAGAGACTTAGCGCCACAAGGGCTCCTACCCCTCCAGAGTGTCGGGGGACTAACTGAACTACGAGCCCAAATCCTCCATGTCCGGACATGGGGGAAAAACAGTTAAGATCCTAATCAATCCTCAACAAAGTACTGGCCAGGCACTAAGTTAATGATTGATTGGGAGCATACCTATACACACATATTACTTTAGTGCATTTTCATTTATAATTGCATTGACTACTTATAACGCTTCATGACTTATTTGCCCATTCGTAGGTACAAGACAATGCGAAAGGAACAAAATTTTTATTAGTAAACGCAGGTTTACAAAAGATAACTAGTCAAGAACGCGAGGGCCTCACTCGCAATGATGGCAACATGCTAATGGAAAACGAACAAAGGGTCGCATCCAGAAGGATGATGCAGGCCCCTTGAAGACCAGAAAGCAGATGCAAAGAGAACGTCCATCTGCCGATCCCAACTTACTTCCAGAATGGGAAGCTCAGATAAGGCTGGATATATCCCACGTAATAATTGAACATGATGCAAGCATTTCATCCCCGACCTTTCCCTTGATGCAAAGAGCAAATGGGAGCACTCGAGGCGACTACAATTTGACCCTTCACCGCTTGATTTCTGTCCTCGGAGCTTGGATGGGAGACTAGGGCTTAGCATGGGATGAATACCAACAATTCATTTTTGCACTCAAATCCGGCTCTTGATGCGAGAAGTGAACATGAATCCAGAGAAGACATGAATTCGAAGTTTACTGCTCAACAAAACCCCCTGTGGATAGGGGGAACATGATACGAGCCTTGAGCAGCATAGTTCAATTACTCGATGCCTCCGTTCCCAACCGAATGACAAAAGCCTGATTGACGGCTAATGCTTGTGTAGAATCAAGAAGCCCGAGGCCGACCTTCACCTATTTCAGGAATGAACTGGAAGGCCGAGCAACAATCATCAATTCGCTGGAAATGATAAAATTGAAGTTCAGGCAGTGACAAACTTGGCACAGACAAATATCAACCGTCAGCATGGGTTGAACACAAACTAATCAGTAGGCGCGTAGCATGCGGTTTCGATTCCCTACGTCATGGATGGAAACACGGGCAATGGAACAGCTACCTGCAACATCCTAGATGAGAATGCAAGAATTGTGACAAACTCAGATCATGCATGACTAGTTTTAACTCTAACTCGAATGAATACTCGAGCGACATTTCATACTCAGCTCCAAGAAAGAACGCAACAATTCCAAAAACAGGAACCCGGTCAGGTCGAATGACTCGAACCATGACCCGGGGGCAATATCGACGTGGAAACAAGAAATCAGCAAAGACCCCCTTTGTAATCTCAGATTCGATGCTGGGGGCACCAGCCAGGATCTTGATAATGTGCATCAATTCTTTGATGGCAACCTGTTCGCTAGTTTGATTCGGCGCCTCTCGAGAGGCGGCACTTCTCGAGATGATATGGATAACAACAATTACAGCCCTCACACGTGGAACGTCAGGAACCCCTGTTATTCCCCCGGACTTTAAATTTTCTCTTAACAAGACTTGCTCAGAGATTTTGATTAATTCAACCCTGAAGTGGATAGACTTTCATGACAAAAAGGTGTTAGCGTTGAGACGAATGACCTAGATGCCTTCCTGACTAAAGAATGGAGTACCTTCTAATTCTTGAAACGATAAGGACAAAGGAAAAGCACTGGAAAACAATGACAAGAATGTGCAATTCCAAAGAGAATCTACACCACTTATCGAGCCCATGATCTTGTTTGTCAAGCACAATTGAACCGAGCATGAGAAAGAGACTCAATAAGACTGTGATAACCATTTCGGACTATGCTGAAGCATAAACGGTGGGGCCCAACTAACTTCATAACGACATTTATTCACTCGCATTCAACAACCTTACTTGACTCTGCAACTGATCTGATGAGAGTAACCGAAGTCGCTGATGCCCGATGAGGCAATCCTCACTATCTGACTAAAGAGAAGAGTTGATATCAAAGCAAATGTGGTTCAACCATTCGCATATACAATTCCGATTTTTGCTAAATTGAGAAACAGTACAGAATGATCTGGGTCGACTAAGATTGCTGAACCTGCAACTCTTACCAGATGCAATGATAGGAAGTATAAAATCATCAAGATTAAATGCCTTATTGACTCAAATCAACCCCCATCGATACTGGGGGCATAAGTACTGACCTCGCTTGTCCTCCGATGGCACTAAGAGCACAAGTGTCGGTTCATAGACTAACTTTGAAGACAATCCTGGCATGAAATGGGATTCAAAACATGTACGTCATGCCTACGAAGTACAATCTTACTCATCTTTGTCGACCAAGCGAGATAGCTTGTGGATCAAATGTGAACTTAAAGACTCAAACTACACCGAATGGAAGGTGTGACAAACCTATCTACTACCTCGCGATGGTGACGATCCTATAGGCACTGGTCCACATAATTTTAACAACATCCCTTACTGACTACTTCATATGTGAATATTGGATTGAGAAATGATCCGTAATAATTGTGGATTCTCTCGACTACGATCCAGAGTGATCATGGCTTTTGAATTCCTTTCTGTTACGATTCAATGCGATTTAAGATCCTGAATCAATATCAAGATATCAGGCTAGTCCAAACTTGAGTACAAATGACAAATTCGTATGTTGATTCTGATGTGCTTTATCCCAACAGTCCATTTGTTAGCTCAGAGCCCAAAGATTCTTACATCGCCCCATGATTTGGATGGCTACTTCATTTATTGACTCATATGTAAAAAAAAGTCCAACCCTACCACGCGCTTGGCTTGCATAGAGTGATGATGTTGTTTGGCGACGACCTATGCGTGTAGGATCACGCTTGGGAGCCGACAATTTAGCATGACTTCTGACGGATGAATTAGATCTTTTGATTTGACAAGGTTTAAACAATTTCTTGATCGTCTCGAATACTCTTCTCATAGAACTTAGCCTGATTAGCTCCAATGGAAGCAATGTAACAATTGGGTAAAGCCTTCTCAAGGACAAATGATATTCTAGAAAGATTTAGCTCAACATATTCAAAGCACATCTCATCCTCGATAAGATGTACTTTGGGGGGCAAAATGTTAGCCTGCTTTGTGGCCAGGCTACCCAAAGCAAAGATCATGTTGACACACCTCTGGGTAAATGCTGTCTCATATGGAATCTCTGGATAACATTGCTCTCTGGCATTGGAAGCATCGTCAGAAGACACAAGGCAGTTTGGTCAAAATCACAACATCAGTATAAACTGGTCCGAAACCCCTATCAAATGACCTCATTTGGATCTATTCACCTCATATACTTGTAGCCCTTTGAATTAGCTTCAGTTTGAGCTTTGGTTTGGCTCAATCGGACTTACGGTTTGAGAGTTACGCCCATTTCCGTGAACGGGTGTAAGCTGGCATATGACCGCGATCCGATCCGCCCTTGCCTACGCGATCCGATCCGACCTTGCCTACGCGATCCGATCCGATTCCCGAGGACGTGGCAAAGCTCCTGACTAAGTCCATCACGATCCGAGATGCATGGATCTCACGACACCTGTCCACAACTGTCATATTGACCAATTCTTCATCAAGCCTCGATCCGATCCGATATTCTCGGGATTTGTGCCACGTGTGACCGCGATCCGCCTGACAGAATCAGCTATAAATACACCTTTAGAGGGCATTTTCAAGGGACTTTTGGTATCTCCTTGTCCATGGCTGCCATGGCTAACACTTCTCCATGAATAACTATCATCTTCCTCAATAAAAATTCAATGAATTCGGAGAGAATATTCATTGTAATTGTAATCCATGAATGAAATGAGAAAATATGAAGTGGACGTAGGCTCGTTAACGCCGAACCACTATAAAAATCTTGTTGTCTCACTTTTTCTATATTTTTCAGTTATTTCTTCATATCCTGTAACGACCCAGAAATTTCGGCAATTTGAAATAGAAATTAATTAAGAATTTCACGATAAATGATAAATTTTATATTTGGATTCGAGAATAAAAGTTTATTGGTTCGAATAAGCATTTGAATTCGATTTCAGAATGACTAATCGAAAATTGAATATATGTGTTTTGAGTTGAATTGAATTGAATACTTAATTCAATTTGGTGGATTGGAATCGAATATGTACTGTTGAGTATTTGAACTAAGTTTGAATTAGATTGAAATTTGACGGAGAAGTATTGATGGTAGAGTTTAAATTAAACGTTATCAACAAATTAGAAAATATTATTTGTTGAATGGAAATTGGCACATGTGTATATTGGTGAATCGGATTTTAACGTTCTAAATTTGTGAAATGAACGGAGCTGAGGATGGACAAACGAAATAAAATTGGTGAACGTTTAAATGATTTGAAAATAAATAACGGCGTATGCAAATAAAATTAGAATACGATAATTTAATTGGAATCAGAACATAAAGGCATTGCAGCGCGTCAAAATTTCGTTGCGGTAGGAGTTCGTTTGTGAGAGGGCAAAAATAAAACATAGACATAAATAGCGGTACAAAACGAACCCTTAAATATAAATTAAATAAATAAAGCAGTTCCTTGTTGCGCACACCATATGATGCCGTGCTCCCCACGTTGCCTTGGATGCCACGGTTCTTCTTTTATAAAAGCCACAGCCTCTTCCTCATTTCCTTCAGCAAACAATCGAAACCCTTTTTCTTTTAATGGCCGACGCTCATTTGCTTTCCCCTAAAATTGGAGCTCCTCCAAATCCAAACCGTCTTCCAATAATTCTCCTTCTTCTCCACTTCGAAATCAAGCACCGTCGCCTTCTTAATCGTGACCATCAGCGTTTGTTTTTCTGGATCTCGACAACACGGAAGTCGCAGCCTTCAGTGGCAACGTTGAAGCCGAGCGCTGCCTTGTCTAGGACCAACACAGCAGCAAAGGTGAGCTATTCACTCACGGTTAATCGTAATTTAAGTATTTTGATTTCAGTAATTTAACTGAATTAAATAGTCAAAAAGTTGGGTTACTTCACTGAGGCTTTGCCTGGCCTGCTCGTGCTTAACATTTCAGATGCGATGTGTTGTAGACACTATACTATTTGGGCACTTCGGTTTATACCTATGTGTACTGCTGTTATTGCCGTGTTTGCTGACTGAGAAACACCAAATTTGCTTGTTTTATAAATTGTGTTCACACACACGTATGTATATTGGAATGAAGTGGGAAACCTGGAAATAATTTGCTAATGAAAGACGTGGAATATAGTTTGATGAAGTGAAAATTCGAGTTCATAAATATTGGAATTTTCGTAAGTTTAATTTACTTTTAAATCATTATGTAGCACCCTTGTTTGAGTAGTATATAGCCTTGTTCATTTATCCAATTGAGTCCTATTCATTTAAGTTCAAACATACCCATCTGAACACATATTAGAGGATTTGTAGCTGTAAGTGATTAATAACCTGGGAACCTGTAATT
The DNA here is from genome assembly GCA_030737875.1 of Allium sativum. Classification (NCBI taxonomy): domain Eukaryota; kingdom Viridiplantae; phylum Streptophyta; class Magnoliopsida; order Asparagales; family Amaryllidaceae; genus Allium; species Allium sativum. The sequence continues at coordinate 423,424,469 of CM060922.1, forward strand.
TTACCCTTATATGCATATTAACATTGTGTATATATATATATATATATATATATATGCATGAACGCATACTTATGTGGTATGTCATTACCCAGTATGCGTCGATGAACTGAGTAAACTGTCCTAGTTAAATACCATGTACTATTTGTGAAATCATGAATCTGCACTCCTAAGTTACACATGTATATGTGTGTGTGTGCCTGTATAAATCACAATCTCTCGCTTGTGTTTGATGATACTCTGTCTCTACACTCTTTGCTTGTACACTGTGTTTTACCTTTGTTGCTTAATCCGAGCATGACCCTGCTCCTTTTCTTCTGTTTAAGCTATCTGCCCTACCAAAAGGAATGATTTCATTCAGTCGTTGTCGTCTAAAAATACTACATTGTTGATTGGGTACCACGTGTACATTCCACTGTCATGGATATACCTTGATTGTTGTGCTTCCCTCTTGCAGCAGCATGGTAGTTCATTTATCCCACTCGACCATACCATGTTTTGTGAATTAGGAATTTAGGTACCAAGTCACATACCTGAACCGAATGCACATTGGGTCTGCTACGTACCCCTTCTGGAATTTAACTTGTTCACTGCCTAGATGTTTTACACGCCGAGTCTTAAAGAAAAAATGTTTCTTAACTGTTTTATATATACTGGAATGCATTATGTTGGCATCTCATTACTGATACCTTGAACCTTAAAGTACTGGAATGCATTATGTTGGCATCTCATTACTGATACCTTGAACCTTAAAGTACTGGAATATTTGCATGAGCATCTTGATCCTAGACCAGAGGAAATTATCACAGCACCTCGCTTATACATGCATATACGGATAACAATTGAACATGCCTTTTTCTAATTTATTTAGTACCTTGTTGTCACCTTCTTTTTGGCACCCTGAAACCCTGCATAATCAGTAATGAGCTTGTTAATGTGACCAATCATGCCAAGAAGCACAGTATTACATTTGAACTCACACTGCTATGTATATACATATAAGTAGTTATCATTTTTTTGGGTTAAGTGGCCTGATAATATCTTACAGCTCTTCTTATGTTCATTAATAAACTACTCTACAACTCATTTGGTAATGGGGACATTATAGTTGTTGATGCATCGACATGTTTTGTATAAAATTCAGATATTTTACTTGATACTCATTAGTTTGACAAGTTCTCAGTATTTAATTTATTACTCCAATAAAGCACATAGAACAGTTTACTTTAAGGGTTAGTGGTTCTCAGTTATCTCTGCCTGCTTGTTTACAACTTTCTATCTTAGTTTTAATATTATTCTGAGGTTGTCAGTTTTGAAGATTAGTGAAGAATTTGCATTCATTATAAGGTTGTCATGGTCCCGAAGTATATCATTGGTATATATGGCCCATGCATAGTATTACTGCACGCATACATATTTTGACTTCATGAGTGTGTTTAGACTCATAGCCTAATCTGATTTTCTTTCCATTTGTATCTATGAGTTTCATGTCAGAACTTTACCATTAACAGTGAATAGATGTTGTATTAAGACCTGACCTGAACCCGGTATATTTTGAGCCGTAGGTGTTTACTCGTATATTAGTGAACCTGGATACACATATATTTATATACTCATTTCATGTTTAGTAAAACTGAGATATATATATATAGTATATGCAGCATCACCCAATATATTTAATGGATTAATTCATTTATATACCTGCCTTATGCATCTATATAATCAGTTGGAAAACCTAAATTCATGTTATACATATTTATATATGTATGTATTTTCTCACTTTCTGTTAGCCTGTGCGTGTTCACTTGGTAAACCTGAATCTTTGTTTATACACATTTCTATATATCATACCTTGTCTTCTTGAATGTGTTGCCTGCATAATTTGATCACTCTTGATCAATATTTCCTGCATATGTTGATCATTTGTAAACTGCATAGGTTGGATTCTTGATTACATCTTATTTACTGTATATGTTAATCACTCGGTCACCTTTGTTTGGGATGTACTCGCTAGTATTTCTCTGACCTGATTCATTTAGTATTTCGCATGAACCATCTTGTTACCCCTGGCATAAATGCTTGTTTATTCGAAGCATGATCTTTGCATACATGTGGTGGTTGGTGCATATGTGTATATATGTACTATAGTATGTGTATATACATATCATCAGCATACGTGTATGCACAAAAATACATGTTGTCCACCAAGTCGCTAGGCCATATCTTGGTAGTTTCTCATGGTAAAACTCGAATATGTGATGGTTGTTCGGAAAAAATTAACTAGTATATTCAGTTCTATTGAAATTAATTTACTTGAACTATGATTAATCCTGACTCGAGTGTTTTTATGTTTTGCATGGGACGCTCGAGTCAGACCCTGAGCTTTACAGATTTAGAGTTTTCAACTTGGGATTCGAAGAGGGTCGAAGTCGGGGATTCCAAAGACGGCGCGCTCTGAAGATTTTAAACCAGTAAATATTTTATTATTTTCAAATTGTATTTTCGTTCCGCTGTATAGAAAGATATTGTATTCATAAATCTTGATTAGTAAATAAAAGTTTTATTTCGTTATTCAATACCGTGTTATTTATTTGTTATGTATTTTCTATGTTGATTCTGTTGTTAAACTCAGTAAGCTAAATACGCTCCGTCAGTTTGGACGTTTTAAGTTGATTTAATCACCAATTTGAAGCGGTCAAAAAGGCGGGATGTTACAAGTGGTATCAGAGCTTTGGTTTATTCAAAGCTTAGCTTATTGAGTTTAAAACGGATCTTGAAAATAAAGCGATTTTGAAAAATAATTATTTTGAAATATCAAATATTTTGAAACTAGTGTTTTGAAATTAATACAGCGGAAATAAAAAATTATTTTTAAAATTTTGTTCGGAATCCCCAGTCTTCAGAAGTCTTCGAATCCAGGTTTGCAAGAATTATTCTTCGATAAGATTCCTTTGTATTTGAATCTCGAACCTATCATTGAACGACATTTAAGGAAATAAAATCGATGAATTAATTGTGTGTTTTTAGCGATCAAAGATAATTGAAATTTATTGGAATAAAATTTCAGATAAGAATTTGATCGAGGAGAGGAAATTGGAAATCGTTTCGGAAATGAGACGATGAAATTTATTTTGAATTCGGAATATAAAATAATAAAATTGAAAAGGGTATAATTATAATTCAATTGTGTCGAAGTTTATTGGCAAGATAATTTATAATTAGTATAATCGAATACATGGATTCGATAGTGAGGTACAAACTTGTTAATTAATTATCAAGAAGCGAAGTATGAACGAGCATTGTAAATGGAGCAAAATATGAATAAAGATTTGAATCGAGGTTCAAGTGAAATGAAAGCTAATTGGATGTGACGAGTCTAGATTTTGATAAAGGAAATATTTACTTTTTTTTAGAAGTAAATAACATTTGAAAACGAATATGTTGCGATTGAAATTGCTGATGGAGGTGATAAAGTTAACCAGTACGGTGAGATTGTTCTAAAGTTCAGAATATTTTCCGAAGTTCGGAATATGGTATTGAATAATAGATTATTCGAAAAGAAGTTATTTATGGGAGACGATTATGTCGGGTTTCAGGAAAATAGAAATTAATTATGTATTCAATGAATAAAGTATATTTTAAAGTTAAAGATTTCGAGGCATGAATGATTGTTACAATCAACGATTTTCGTTAGAAAAAAAAAAGTAGAATTTTAATTTGAATTTGAAAGTTATGAGAATGAAAGTTTCGAAGTTGCAAACTTATCTGTTTCAAAGTTATTAATGTTGTTCAGTTACGGTCTAAGAGGTAATCGTACCCCAACTTGACTGACTTCATTGTTGACGGAGAAATAATTCGACAGCAAGAGTGGTTAAGTGAAGTAAATGAGTGTTAGTAGTTAAGTGAAAATAGTAGTGTTTTATTTAATATCTGTTTTAATTCAAGTAACAAATTTAGAAATATTCCCCCCTGAGAATAAAGTATATTTCTATTAAAGATCTGCGAAAAATATGGAATTGTTTTCTAATGGTAATAGGAGATTTTCTAGAATTATAGGAAATGAATATGAATTGTTTTTCAAAGATTGTGAGAAGTTAACGGGTTTTGACAAATCAGAATAATGAGAACTGAACAACAAAGAGCCGCACATTGAAAATGAAGGGCGACAGAATGTAAGAGAAATGGAATTGTAATTCGAAGTCGAAAATTTCGTGAGCGATGATTTAATAAAGAATTAGAAATGGAATTAAGGCATTTAGAAAGTGACCGGAGGTTAGTTAAATAATTTCCCGAGTGAGGATCTGATGTTGGTTTCGGCCTTCGGGGTTGATACTTAGGGAGTTGTTCGCTTACTAATTGACGGTCGAAGTATGAATGTGAAAAAGTGATATGGCGTGAAGGAAAAATTTGTGATAAGAAGAAAAATTCGAAAATTTTGAGCGAATAAAGATGTTAATGAAGTGATGAATTTTAGAAAATTTGGGTTATAACCAATAGAATGGTAGATTTGGGTTTGAAAGGATGTCAAATTTCTGAATTGATTAAGAGATCAAACCCAAGACTTTGAATTGAAATAGAAATGTGAGGATATTTGATTTTGGATATTGGAAATAGAAGTTTTCGAAACTTATATGGAAAATATATAAGAATTCGGTGAATTTAAAAACTACTGAATTAGAAGGTAATCGATTTGAGGTGAGATCTTATATAACAAAATTTATATAAGACGAAGTGTTTGAAATATGATTTGAGAGGAAAATCTTGTGTGAAAGGACGCAAGTATGATTTATGAAATAAAGTATTGTATGTTTTCAAGTCAAGATAAGGGAAGTACCATCCTTCTTCTTTGAATTTCGAGCTTATGTAAAAGGACTGCAGATAGCGCAATCTGCAGTGCTGCTGGTGGCGGTAGGTTGTCCGGACATAAAACTCATGAGTTGCCATTGAGCACGACTGCTAGCGTCATTTGCAGGGCTGCAGATAGCCTATGGCGGTCGGATATTTCCTGAGGGAATCAGGCGCAACCATTGTGATCGCTGCAATCTAGAGTCGTTGGAATTCGACCGTGTTGCGAAATTCGTAGGGCTGCAGATAGCCAACGGCGGACAGATGTTTCTTGGGGGAACCAAGCGTAACCATTGTGACTACTACGATCTACAGTCGAATTATAAGGGCGTAATCCGCAGAGCTGCGAAAGCTTACGGGTATGGATGTTTCCTGAGGGACCCAGGCGTAACCATTGTGTACCTGCGGTCCACTGAGATATCTAAGTGATAGTGAGCCACCTGTTTAATGCAGCAGTTTGTCTTCGTGACATGATTTGCCTTCATGGCTTGATTGGTCCTCGTGACTTGATTTATCTTCATAATTGGATGATTTGATTTCGTGATCCTGAGAGAGAGCAACCAACGCTCAATGACATCAGATCGTCTTTTGATTCTTAAGTATCTTCTATTGATTTGTCCATGACGAAATTCGCAGGGAAGTGATTTCCTATGGATACGGATGTTTTCTGGGGGATCCAGACGGAACCATTGTGTATCTGCGATTCATGAACAATCAACATATCAACATTACATTGGTACTTTCCGTATCTGTTTTAAAAGAATTTTTGAAATATTTTCACTGGGAGTTGAAGCAAGGATATTTAGTGCTTGGAGATTTTAGTCGTGCGCCTGGCCAGCGTATGTCTAACATCTGTAAGAACGACAATAGACTTGTCAGACCTCGAGTTATCAAATAATTTTTAAAAATCAAATTAAAATATACTTAACTAAATAAGTTAAGAAAGAGATTTTTGGAATAATAACACAAATAATTTTGCTCGAATTTTGTGTTACAAAAGATTTTGAATTATGGAAATTTTCAAATTTATAATGTAGCTTGAAGAGGAAATGTTATTTACACTCTACAGCGAGAGTTCGGGCAAAATGGAATGGATTGAATGCGTTGAACTGAGATTGTAAGAAATAAGTGGGATAATGGATAGTAAATATTAACAGAGAGGATTATAAAGAAATTTGGGATTATTTGCAGAATTTGAAATTTAAGAGGAGATAAATTTTTAAAGGAAACGTGATTTCCCGAATTAATTGGATATGATGGTAAATAACGAAAAATCGATGATTTAAATATCGATATTTAAATGAGTTGTGGGGAAATTACCCACGGATATGAAATTTGAAGTGTACATTGGCAGAATTATAAAGATCACTCCTTTTCGAGGACGAAAAGTTTTAAAGGGGGGAAGATTGTAACGACCCAGAAATTTCGGCAATTTGAAATAGAAATTAATTAAGAATTTCACGATAAATGATAAATTTTATATTTGGATTCGAGAAAAAAAGTTTATTGGTTCGAATAAGCATTTGAATTCTATTTCAAAATGACTAATCGAAAATTGAATATATGTGTTTTGAGTTGAACTGAATTGAATACTTAATTCAATTTGGTGGATTGGAATCGAATATGTACTGTTGAGTATTTGAACTAAGTTTGAATTAGATTGAAATTTGACGGAGAAGTATTGATGGTAGAGTTTAAATTAAACGTTATCAACAAATTAGAAAATATTATTTGTTGAATGGAAATTGGCACATGTGTATATTGGTGAATCGGATTTTAACGTTCTAAATTTGTGAAATGAACGGAGCTGAGGATGGACAAACGAAATAAAATTGGTGAACGTTTAAATGATTTGAAAATAAATAACGGTGTATGCAAATAAAATTAGAATACGATAATTTAATTGGAATCAGAACATAAAGGCATTGCAGCGCGTCAAAATTTCGTTGCGGTAGGAGTTCGTTTGTGAGAGGGCAAAAATAAAGCATAGACATAAATAGCGGTACAAAACGAACCCTTAAATATAAATTAAATAAATAAAGCGGTTCCTTGTTGCGAACACCATGTGATGCCGTGCTCCCCACGTTGCCTTGGATGCCACGGTTCTTCTTTTATAAAAGCCACAGCCTCTTCCTCATTTCCTTCAGCAAACAATCGAAACCCTTTTTCTTTTAATGGCCGATGCTCATTTGCTTTCCCCTAAAATTGGAGCTCCTCCAAATCCAAACTGTCTTCCAATAATTCTCCTTCTTCTCCAGTTCGAAATCAAGCACCGTCGCCTTCTTAATCGTGACCATCAGCGTTTGTTTTTCTGGATCTCGACAACACGGAAGTCGCAGCCTTCAGTGGCAACGTTGAAGCCGAGCGCTGCCTTGTCTAGGACCAACACAGCAGCAAAGGTGAGCTATTCACTCACGGTTAATCGTAATTTAAGTATTTTGATTTCAGTAATTTAACTGAATTAAATAGTCAAAAATTTGGGTTACTTCACTGAGGCTTTGCCTGGCCTGCTCGTGCTTAACATTTCAGATGCGATGTGTTTTAGACACTATACTATTTGGGCACTTCGGTTTATACCTATGTGTACTGCTGTTATTGCCGTGTTTGCTGACTGAGAAACACCAAATTTGCTTGTTTTATAAATTGTGTTCACACACACGTATGTATATTGGAATGAAGTGGGAAACCTGGAAATAATTTGCTAATGAAAGACGTGGAATATAGTTTGATGAAGTGAAAATTCGAGTTCATAAATATTGGAATTTTCGTAAGTTTAATTTACTTTTAAATCATTATGTAGCACCCTTGTTTGAGTAGTATATAGCCTTGTTCATTTATCCAATTGAGTCCTATTCATTTAAGTTCAAACATACCCATCTGAACACATATTAGAGGATTTGTAGCTGTAAGTGATTAATAACCTGGGAACCTGTAATTTTTACCCTTATATGCATATTAACATTGTGTGTATATATATATATATATATATGCATGAACGCATACTTATGTGGTATGTCATTACCCAGTATGCGTCGATGAACTGAGTAAACTGTCCTAGTTAAATACCATGTACTATTTGTGAAATCATGAATCTGCACTCCTAAGTTACACATGTATATGTGTGTGTGTGCCTGTATAAATCACAATCTCTCGCTTGTGTTTGATGATACTCTGTCTCTACACTCTTTGCTTGTACACTGTGTTTTACCTTTGTTGCTTAATCCGAGCACGACACTGCTCCTTTTCTTCTGTTTAAGCTATCTGCTCTACCAAAAGGAATGATTTCATTCAGTCGTTGTCGTCTAAAAATACTACATTGTTGATTGGGTACCACGTGTACATTCCACTGTCATGGATATACCTTGATTTTTGCGCTTCCCTCTTGCAGCAGCATGGTAGTTCATTTATCCCACTCGACCATACCATGTTTTGTAAATTAGGAATTTAGGTACCATGTCACATACCTGAACCGAATGCACATTGGGTCTGCTACGTACCCCTTCTGGAATTTAACTTGTTAACTGCCTAGATGTTTTACACGCCGAGTCTTAAAGAAAAAATGTTTCTTAACTGTTTTATATATACTGGAATGCATTATGTTGGCATCTCATTACTGATACCTTGAACCTTAAAGTACTGGAATGCATTATGTTGGCATCTCATTACTGATACCTTGAACCTTAAAGTACTGGAATATTTGCATGAGCATCTTGATCCTAGACCAGAGGAAATTATCACAGCACCTTGCTTATACATGCATATACGGATAACAATTGAACAGGCCTTTTTCTAATTTATTTAGTACCTTGTTGTCACCTTCTTTTTGGCACCCTGAAACCCTGCATAATCAGTAATGAGCTTGTTAATGTGACCAATCATGCCAAGAAGCACAGTAATACATTTGAACTCACATTGCTATGTATATACATATAAGTAGTTATCATTTTTTTGGGTTAAGTGGCCTGATAATATCTTACAGCTCTTCTTATGTTCATTAATAAACTACTCTACAACTCATTTGGTAATGGGGACATTATAGTTGTTGATGCATCGACATGTTTTGTATAAAATTCAGATATTTTACTTGATACTCATTAGTTTGACAAGTTCTCAGTATTTAATTTATTACTCCAATAAAGCACATAGAACAGTTTACTTTAAGGGTTAGTGGTTCTCAGTTATCTCTGCCTGCTTGTTTACAACTTTCTATCTTAGTTTTAATATTATTCTGAGGTTGTCAGTTTTGAAGATTAGTGAAGAATTTGCATTCATTATAAGGTTGTCATGGTCCCGAAGCATATCATTGGTATATATGGCCCATGCATAGTATTACTGAACGCATACATATTTTGACTTCATGAGTGTGTTCAGACTCATAGCCTAATCTGATTTTCTTTCCATTTGTATCTATGAGTTTCATGTCAGAACTTTACCATTAACAGTGAATAGATGTTGTATTAAGACCTGACCTGAACCCGGTATATTTTGAGCCGTAGGTGTTTACTCGTATATTAGTGAACCTGGATACACATATATTTATATACTCATTTCATGTTTAGTAAAACTGAGATATATATATAGTATATGCAGCATCACCCTATATATTTAATGGATTAATTCATTTATATACCTGCCTTATGCATCTATATAATCAGTTGGAAAACCTAAATTCATGTTATACATATTTATATATGTATGTATTGTCTCACTTTCTGTTAGCCTGTGCGTGTTCACTTGGTAAACATGAATCCTTGTTTATACACATTTCTATATATCATACCTTGTCTTCTTGAATGTGTTGCCTGCATAAGTTGATCACTCTTGATCAATATTTCCTGCATATGTTGATCATTTGTAAACTGCATAGGTTGGATTCTTGATTACATCTTATTTACTGTATATGTTAATCACTCGGTCACCTTTGTTTGGGATGTACTCGCTAGTATTTCTCTGACCTGATTCATTTAGTATTTCGCATGAACCATCTTGTTACCCCTGGCATAAATGCTTGTTTATTCGAAGCGTGATCTTTGCATACATGTGGTGGTTGGTGCATATGTGTATATATGTACTATAGTATGTGTATATACATATCATCAGCATACGTGTATGCACAAAAATACATGTTGTCCACCAAGTCGCTAGGCCATATCTTGGTAGTTTCTCATGGTAAAACTCGAATATGTGATGGTTGTTCGGAAAAAATTAACTAGTATATTCAGTTCTATTGAAATTAATTTACTTGAACTATGATTAATCCTGACTCGAGTGTTTTTATGTTTTGCATGGGACGCTCGAGTCAGACCCTGAGCTTTACAGATTTAGAGTTTTCAACTTGGGATTCGAAGAGGGTCGAAGTCGGGGATTCCAAAGACGGCGCACTCTGAAGATTTTAAACCAGTAAATATTTTATTGTTTTCAAATTGTATTTTCGTTCCGCTGTATAGAAAGATATTGTATTCATAAATCTTGATTAGTAAATAAAAGTTTTATTTCGTTATTCAATACCGTGTTATTTATTTGTTATGTATTTTCTATGTTGATTCTGTTGTTAAACTCAGTAAGCTAAATACGCTCCGTCAGTTTGGACGTTTTAAGTTGATTTAATCACCAATTTGAAGCGGTCAAAAAGGCGGGACGTTACATATCCTATGCTCAAAATACGACGATTTGGGTGTTAGGACCATTTTTTGGTCTAACATTTAAAAACATTGGATTATTATTGTAATTATCAACTAGTTCATTCCAATAAAAATATCTTTTATCTTTTCAAATATGTAATTTATCATCCAAAATCTTTCCAAATCATTTATTATGGTTTTATTCAATTTTTCCATATTTTAAATAATTTTATGAAGGCCCTTATAGTTAGTTTCCAATAATGACCACCGAACTGCATCAATAGTGACCTTTTCTGAAATTGATTTAGACCTAAATTGAAATCCAACCGTTAAAATTTAAATCTCATTTATTCATTGGAAAGCTCTTTTCGATACGAACTCAATTGTAAAGGTTTTAGGAGAATCCGATGGTCAGATCTCCCGTTACATCAATTTGAAATTAATGGTCGAAATTCATGAACGGTTGCGGCGCATTCTATTCAGGCCATTTATATATATATATATATATATATTATACTTCGTCGATTTCCATTTAAAACGTATTTTATAAATTCGTTTTAAAAATAATTCCAACTTTATTTTCAATTTTTAATCAAAATTGAATATTCCATGTCATAATAATATTAAAATGATAATATTTTCAAAATATCAGATTTTCTAATCAATTTTTGTCGATATTCATTACAAAATAAATAAAATCGATAAACAAATCTATTTGAGTTAAAAATGGTGTATATACTTGTAACGAACCGCAAATCTGTACTATCTGACATCACATGTCCAACCCAAATATCACAGAAATACGAATCATTTTTTTAGAAGGAAAAGGTAGAAGAAGAACAGAAATAACCACATAGAATCACACATCGCAGCGGAACAAAATATAATATATCATAACTTTTGAAATACAAAATTTTAACTGTATAACATACAATTGTCAGAGTACAACACTTACAACACAGCAGAAAAACAATAATTAAATACGCTGAAGCCTCCTGCTCCAAGCTCCTTCAGATAAATCTGTAAAATCTTGAACTACTTGACTGACCGTACAAATTTGGGCACCCAAGAGTTTAGGGAAAACAAACAAAATAAACTTTGTGTCAGTCATGGGACTGGTATGAGTAAACAATTTAAAACAGTTTAGGAAAATAAACGATATCTCATAAGACCACGCCGTATAACACGGAATGGACTTTTCCCTTATGAGAATCCAAAACACTTGATTTAACTTTCAAATCCTTTTTGAAAGAAAACGATAATCTTTATATAAAAACTCCTTTGATATTATAATAGTGTCTGAATCAAATAAATAGAAATCTAGTGGAACGCTTTCATCTCACGCTCCACACATATAATATACAATGAAAACCGCGAGCACTTATTAGGTAATGAATTTCCAACTATGACAAGCTGTGGAACCACCTTCCGATATGTATCTCTAAAGGAGAATACACTGGGTTCAACAAGAACATCTTGTAACCCGGTCACACATGACCGACTACTCATTTCTCTTGAGTGTATCGAATGTATATCACCAACGGTTGGGATCAGCAACCATTTTCCCGAATGGGACAGCATCGAATAGAATAAGGAATTAAATGAATTTCTCTGGATAGGTGATAATACACCTAAATGGAAGCTACCCACATAGCCATGCTGCTTGCCCGATTTTTTTCATTTCCCGGTTGTTGAGGCCTGAGGTTATAATTCTTACAATTCATTGATAGCACAATCACTTTGAATGTCACGTTGTCAGACCCGTCAATCATTATTTGATTTGCACTAGTATATTCTGGATCTTATGCTAAGAGAATAAATTCTCCGGCACCATATATATTTATACAGACCAACATATGCGATCACCGGAAATACTCTGTTAGACATTCGTCCATATACGTTCGTTCTGGGATTGAACGAAACCGAAGGCACAATTTCAATAAATAGAAAAAGTCCTTGCACTTTACTCTGTCTTCAATTATCTTCACATAATCTGATTCGCAATGCTACTGCCAATACAGAGTGGTTCTCGGATAATAATCCAACCGGTCTCTCCGTATTGACAACGGTATTGGCAAACACTTCGATATTCGGTTATTTAACTATCGAAGAAAAACAAACATTCATTCAAAGTATCAAACAAATCACTGGTCCTTTTAATTAATATTTCATTAATTAAAACACTTCTCCATTTCCTTATCCATATTCGTTAACACGATATTTTCGATAATCATCTTGGCCTCTTACGCTATTTGGAAAACATTTCCATATATCGCCTTCTTTTATTTTCTATACTTAGAAAATATATTCTATTTATAATTGGAAAACATTCCAATTACTTATCTCTCATGACCATTTATTTATTTCAATACTTAGCAAATATTTATCTTTATATTTCCAAAATTCCACTTACTTGGGTTAAATCGATTGTTGTATAAAACATCGTTACAAACAACCCAAAATACTGCATTCAACTAACTCTTATTCAAACATTTCGCTTCGAGACTGGATCTTGCTATTTGTCGGTAAAAAATGAAATCAATCAAGTTGGGGTATAACTACCTCTCAGACCTTGACTGAAAACATTCTTAACTTCAAAACGGACAAGACCACTTACCTCGAATAATCAACATCATAAAATCCAATTATTCATTTTTAAACCCGCATATGTTTCTCTTTCTAATTTTACAAGATTTAATTATATATTTCCTTATTGAATTCTATATATATCGATACATTGATTTCTAACTACCAAAATTTCTTAAAATATTCTAACTCCTTAAATTTTCGAAAAAAATCGCCATAATCTCCTTTGTACGGGTCACTCGATACAACTACAAAACGCCTCTGTGGACCCTTTCCATTCCGAAAGAAAATTAACAAGCCAAGCGGCTTGCCGATTTGGCACATAAAACCTCATATGGAATTTAAACATGTACCTTTTTGTGGGGCATTAAATTTATAAACTTCATTCTCTTCATTCCATCCCTGTTTAACACATATCCAAATATTCCCATTTGTTCTCAACTCAATCCATTTGCCTTAACCCAGTTCGCTAATTTATTTTTAACTTTAGCTATTTTCCCTATTCCACTTCTTTGTTTGATCATAACATGTTCAAATAAAATATTAACTTGCTTATAAACAAACTGAATTCCATTTCAATTCAAATTTCCTTTTCGATTTCGAATATAATTTCTCAAATCACCTCTACTTATTCAAAGCCCAATTGCGTATCAAATTCCGATTAACTAATTATTATTCAAATTAGTTAGTTCTCTTCAATAACTAAAAACCTAATTTTTATTTCAAAAATCATTTTATCTTTTCACTTGAGTCTGTATTTATTTTATAACTCAAATCTGGATTTTTATAATGGAAATTCGGATTTTATTTACTTAAAATCCTTATATTTATTTAAATAAACCGTTAAGGTTTTTAAACGATTGTGGCGCTGCTTTTCTAAAAAATTGATTTTGATATAACTCAAAATCTATAAGATGAAATCCAGATTTTTCACTTCCATTAGAAAATTATTATTCAACCGGTCTTAAAGTTCTTGTTTTAAAGAATTCCGACTTAAATTGAGTTCTATATACTCAATTGAAGTTCGGAACGCAAATTTACGGACTACTGTGTTGCGGCGAATTCGTTTTAATTATATTTAAATATAAGGTTAAACATCATTTATTTAATAAATTCCAACTCCAGTCTAATATTATATATATATATATATATATATATATATTAAATCCAGTTTTCAAATCCAACTTAATATTTCCGATCATCTCTAATCATCGATTTTCCATTACTCATTTACCAATTCAATTACAACTCCATTTTAGAAATAAATTATTATATAGAATTCATGAAATTGAATTCTAAATATATATATCCTTTGGATTTTTCCAATTCAGTTTATATTCCGATTTCCGAAATAAAAACCGTCGTTCCCTTTTCGAAACGATTTCCAATTCATTTTCAAATTTATACTTGAATTTATAATTTCACATTTATCACATGATAATTATTCCACTTTATAAACATCGTTTATAGATTTTCTCCCTTGTTTTATACATGAAACAAGTTCCATTTAAAAACCCCATTTGAAACCAAATTTCTATATTTTGAATAATTTATTTATAATAAATTATATATATATACACATATATACACATAGTGAATTTATTTTCATATTTAAAATTTAAACTTCTATTTAATACAATCCAAATATTTTTCTTTTTTTGAAAATATTTATTTAAATCAACTCAATCTAATCGAATTAAAATAATAAATCCATACAGATTTATTTAATTCAATTCTCATTCCAACCATTGGAATAATTTCCTTGCTCCTTATTAACATGATTCCCAATCCTCAATTTAAATTCATTTTTGAATTTAAATATTTAAATTATCCAAATGATAATTTTCCATTTTAGTTATAAACACCGTATTCACATTCACTTTAATTCTCTGCATTATCCAATGAAAATCATTTCATATTATTTATAAACACCATTTATAAATTTACTGCAAATTCCTGCGTTATTTAATTTATTAATATTGTTTATAAATTCATCACTTCAATTTCCTGTATATTTTAATTTATAAACATTGTTTACAAATTCAATACTTGTTTTATTTATCTCAATAAGTTAATATTTCTCAGTCATTTCAAAATTCGAATTCTATTTTTAGAAAAATAGATTTCCCCTATTTATCTCAAAAATCCCTCTTCACAATATTTTTATAAAACAACATTTGGGCCCAATGATATTTTAAACACCCAAAACAACCAATTATAAATGACAGGTTTTCTAACACATCATATATGATAATATACGTGAAACAAACAAATAATAATTTTAGGAATCTAGTTGGATCCCTCCAACCTATTTTCAGACATTAGCCAACATAAATAATACCCATCCTGGCTCGAGGCAGTATCGCGGTATAGAAGGTCATCCACTATCATAGCGTGGGGCGCATAGTGTCATCCGCTAATGATAATGCGGGCATCCGCTAATGGTACCGCAGGAACTATCCAATAACCAATATATATATATATATATATATATATATATATATATATATATATATACATATATATATATAACAGCCACAAACACCAATCCTAAATAACTAATATATATTTAATAGCCACAAAAATATTTAAACGCATCCAAACAGTCAACAGTTTATTTTGAACGATAAAAATAAATTTAAATAAATTCTTAGTGAGAATTACTCACCGTGATTTTATTTGCAGATCTGATACAAATTTTAACTTAAACTGAATAATATTCAATTTAAACTAAAACTCCATAGTCGAGTCCAACTGTTTTCAAAAATTTCTAAATGGATCTCATTGCCTAGCTTAAGCCCATATGCACTCAATGAATTTGTCGGCATTCGAATCTGATTTTATTGAATTTAGGAATTCATTTTACAAGCAACCAAAATATTCGAATGTAATTTAAAATTCAATTATTAATTTAATATAACCACTTATTTTAAATTACCTCTTACTCTCTGATTATCGATGTTAATTCATCTTTCCTAGGTAAAAGAAAAACACGACTTCCTCCAGATCCAACACGACTGCAATCATTTCCATTATTTTATATTATAACTAGATGTAATTAGTTAAGGATTAATTACCTTATTAACAAAATAAACCTATTTAAATCATTCCCAGATAACAAATAAGAACTGCTACGGTCATCACTTCTCTACGCCGATTCTGGTCAATCGGAAGTCACCCAACTACCTTGTTCGACGCCCCTTCCTTCTCTTCGAACACTTTCCCAAAAACACCTATACAGATCGCGCTTCTTGATGAAAGTCATAACCTTCCTGAACCCGTTATCTCGCGTTCTGAAGAACATAGTGTGAACATTTCCATCCTAACACTTCACCAAAAACACACTATGACTTCCTTTTTAACCCTCGCCAGAAGCCACCCTCATCCAGCTTCCCCATTGTTGATCACACCAAGGTCCTGACCCATTTCCGAACTCCATAAAATGAATCGCAGCTCCTAATTCTGACTACCCTGAGGTCGATGTCAGATTCAAATTCGATTGCTTCTCCTTATTTTTTCGAAATCTATTTTCATTTGACGTTACTTTGGTTTTGAGATAAGAAGAAGCTCACGATTTGATCTGAGCGAATAGATTAGTGGGTTTGAATGGAAAGGGGGTCTCGATTTCTTCTTTTTATTTCCAGACATTGACTTCGATACTTGAAAAGTGGAAAGTATTTGAAATGGATAACTCACGATTTAGTTTTCTATTTGATTTGGAAGAAAAGGAGTAGCGACATTCTATTTCTTTTTCTTTTCTCTGAACGAGTTTATTTCCTATGCAAATGAAGGAGAAAATACAAGGGATGGTGTAACAACCCGGAAAATACGAGCCAATTAAAAAATTTTAAATTGGTAATTTCAAAGAAATTTGAACAATTGAAATAGAATATTTCAATAAAATAGTGAATTAGAAATAGTGAGTCAGTTTGAAAATTTGAATTCAAACTTTGACTGACTGTGCAGGGTGGAAAATACAACGGATTTTAGCGAACCAAAAATATTTAAATCTGTTAGTCAATACCTTTCTAACGAATCTGAAAAATCGAAGTTTCATAACGGGAATCAAAAGTTATGGCCGAATGAATTTTCAGAAAGGTCGCTATATAGAATATATAGCCCTGGAAAATTGATATTTTGCAAACGACCTCGGAATTCGACGAAACCACTTTTGTTAGGTCCGGGATGTCAAACTATTTCTAGTTTTCAAATTTCATAATTTTTGAAGCTAGTATGTGAGCGTGGCAAAAGAAAATGTGTTTGGTCAATTTCTATTAAATTGGATCGACCAGAAAATGGCCATTTTTCAAACGATCTCAGAATTCGACGAAACTAGTTTTGTTGGGACCGTAGCGTCAAAACATAGCTAGATTTATTTTTCTGGAATTTTTCGAATCAGTTTGTGGCCCTGGCAAATTGAAATGTACGTTCAGAGTTAAAAATTAAATGTTTTATACTTTAATTTGAAAAATAACTGACTGTAACAGTCGAATTGGCCAGCGAAACATATCCCATTGTGTCCGGGATGGGGGTATTTAGCTAGGGGCGACAGTCGTTGGGTACGAATTGGGGTTCGTATGGGAAAACCCTAATTTTTTGAATAATATATATATCGGCGAATCAGAAGATTTCTTTCATAAATTAAAATGAAAAAAAACCCGCTTCCTTCGTTATCAACGGTGAAAACCGATCGCAACCTTCCCCTTCAAATCGCCGCCGCCTCATCTCCCTATCACCGCCGCCACCTACCCCCGTCGACGCGCCTCCTCCTCCTCTTCAAATCTGACCAACCCTCAAACCCCCTCGACCACCCTATCGCCTGAATCGAGCCCAGGAAGTCGCCGACTTCCCAGCGCCGCCCCGATCGCCACCGACCACCGAGCCACCCCAAACCGCCACCGACCGACTCCCCTCTCCTTCCTCTTCCACGTCAGCACCTCCGATCATCCCCTCATGCCTCGATTTTCGCGAAAACCGCAACCCTAGTTTTGAACCATCATGAAAGGTGAGTTCTTTTTTATGTTTGCACTTTGAAAAATCACATATTTATGGTGTGTTGACGAAATTCGATGAAATAGGAAACATCGGGACCGCAAGAAAGCTCTCTACCACATAGAATAGACCGCGTATTTTTCTGAGTCATCTACGATTTTTAGCACTCCGAAAACCAATGTGAGAAATCTAAATTAAATGAATTTGAATGGAAAATGTCGTGTATAAATTATATAAGCGAAATATAAATTACACACGTGTTGTATACCTCATGTACATGCGTGGTGTAAGCTATATAAGCGAAGTATGAATTATACATGCATAGAATAATTGATATATGTGTTGAAATGCAAGTGAAATATAGCAATAATATATATATACTCCCCTCGTCCACAAACCATGGACGATATTTATTGTTGTGAATTGGTGTGAAACATTGGATGAAAAATACGAATGGTTGAATAATTGTTTGTGGTTGATATTGTTTGGTTGTGGTTGAAAAATACCCATTGGTGATTGAAATGAATAGGAAAAATTGTGGAAATAAAAATAAAACGTGCCGCCTACGTGCGAATTAGATGCATGAATCCCCATTGTCAAAAACCGCGAGGTTTTAAGGTAGAGCGAGGAGCCGTACTAGGGACAGTGCCGGTTTTAACTACCCTGCCATTATGCTGCCGAACTTTTGAATAATATCCATGTGTTAGAATTATTTTCTTATGTTGAAATTATCTTCATGCGTTGAAATTAAAGTCATATGTTGAAACTATATCCATGTGTGGAAATGTTCATGTGTTGAAAAGTGATGTGTGAAAATTAAATTCATTTGTGAATGAATGAAGTGTTTAAACAATAAAAATCACATTTTTATAATATATATGAAGTATGAAAAATATTCGCCTTATATATAAATAGTTTCAACAATAAAAATTTCATCTTTCTTATATGAACAACATATATAAAATATCCATGTGTGGAGGTGCTCATGTGTTGAGAAGTGTGTGTAGTGGAAATGTTCATGTGTTGAATAAAAAGATCAAACAATAAAAATTACATTTTTATTGAAATTATAAAGTGTTGAAACATTCATGTGTTGAATAAATGTTTTAAATGATAAAAATATCATTTTTATCATATATGTGATATGCTAAAGATATGCGAGCGTTGAAATTAATATTTGTGAAAGAAATATTATTTTTAACATGCATAGGAACTAAATAAAATAGTCATGTGTTGAAATATATTTAGTTCGCCAAAATTATCAATTTTGAAATGTGAAGTGTTAAAAATAGCCACTTGTTCAAATAAATATGCATGAGTTGAAATATTCATTAATTAGCTAATGATATGATTTTTGCCTATGCATGCAACATTAGAATGAATGGTGTCTTTAAACCAAATTGAATCAAATATGAAGTTGAATGGAAAATGATAAGTGATAAGAACTTTATATTTGTACATGCATATTTATGGAACAGGTTATAGCAAAGGGGCTAGAGAAGAGGAATAAAATTTTGTGCCCGACAAATAGGTACACATTTACTGTTTTGTTTGGGTGATGTTTTTATGAGCCTGTTGGCTAGCCGCTTGGCTTTTTCTTTTTCTTTTTGACATGAGACGCCCGTGTGGCTATTTGGGAATTTTCCCATCCCCTCCCGTACAAAGGAGGTTATGGCGAAATTTTCCAAAATTTAAAGGCGTTAGTGAAATATTTGAAGTGAAAACGATATAGGAATTTTTGAATGAACTATATTTATATAAATAAAATTAAAACGAAACATGGCCGTGCTGTTCGCGTTTTGAAACCGTGATTTCGAACGACGAGTACGGGAAATCCGACCATTGGATTTTCCCGAAACCGCAACCGTTGGGTTCGCCTTGGAAATATCTTTCCATCGGCACCAACTTTGAGAAGATCCGACGGTTGGATTGTCTAGAATGCTTAATTCAAATCTGAAGAAAAACAGCGCCACAAACGATTATATTTATATATATATGTATAAACATAATTAAATTAAATCGAATAACGACGCTGTAGTTCGTAATTTGAAATCGTAACTTCAAATGGCTAGTACGGGAAATCCGACCATTGGATTTTCCCGAAACTGAAACCGTTGGATTCGTTTTGAAAAGATCTTTCTAATGATATAAAATTTGTGAAGATCCAACGGTTAGATTTTCAGATATGTGTAAAACAAAATTAGTGAAAAACAGCGCCAGTGCATCGGCACGACCTGAAACGTCGTTTAATTAAATATGGCCGTTTTAAAATAAATAAAAATGGCGATATATCGTTATAAAATACTATAGACGATATAGAGTGGAAATAAACCAATTTTGCTGTGTTTGCTTGATATGTGATGGTTGAAGGTATTTAACATGAAAATTATAACTAAAGAACTGAAAGGTGAATGTTGAATAGTCCAACCATGTGATAAATTGATTTGAAAATCTAAATATACGTGGATTATTTGAAAAGGCCAAGTTCATTTCATTTCAAATAATCGATCGACGTAGAGAAGTCAAAGAGTCGAAGACGGTTGAAGACTGACGATCTTCACATTGGATGGATGCGCGCTACTGATGCTCGTGATTGGAGTAGCTACCGTGAAGGAGCTGAAGTAGTAGCCATCCAAACATACAGTTGATTGTACGGATATGCGAGGAATTGGTGCCTCCGGTTTCGTTCAGACCCAGAACGGACTAGTAAATGGACTGTGTGTCTGACATTGGATTTTGTTCTGTGCTGATTGATCTCTGTTAAATATATATCTGTTTGGCGGCGGAGAATTTATTCTCTTTCTTAACGCCCTTCTCTGAGACGTATGAGCTCAGAGGTTATGTATTGATAGAAATCAGTCGCATGGAGTGGATTGCCTGTGTGGCATGCCTAAGTGGCATATGATCAAGGCTTCTGTTGCAAAGCAAAGTCTTGTGGTTGATAATCAAAGCATGGTCTGTGTGACGTAGCTTTGTGTATAACGTGAATTCGCGAGCCTCACATCCCGGTATGAGTCAAAAACGGGAGAAGGACCCAAGGTGTGCACGACGTTTCTTTCTAGCTATGGTGGTGTCAGTGACCTCCCAGCCCTGACATTTATATCTACTTTTCACCTATGTGGTTGTTAGAATACGAGGCGCCTCGATTATAGGTCTGTAAGGACCGGGAAACATGTGTTCAGGAATTGCCAATCCTCAAAAGTAAGAGAGGACCGGCCTTGGAGGATCCAGGGATTGCTGTGTGCGGTCCCGAGGCATTTGCTAGAGTGTCTCGAACGGAGAGGAGCTTGCCCCTTGCCTCGACTCATGAAGGAATCCAATTTCCAATACGAAATATGCGGACGTGATTGTATTACTAGTATGGCAACATAGTAGATGGTAGCTATGCCGCCTAGGATTGATATTTATGATTGAATTTGCTTTTGAAACATATATGCACTAGTAATAATATCAAACACTTTTGTTTTATTCGTATGAAGCATTTTTGGCCATTATAAGGTAAAACTCTATCCTCCGGCTTGCGTTGCATTGTGTGATGGGACCTGAGTCTTATAATGGCTTCATTTTATAAAAAGCATTGCGATGATTTAATCATTTACTTTATTTCATGCACTAGCACTCATTGGAGTAAACCCGTTCCGCGAAAGTGGCGTGGTCCTTTGATTTGCCTTATTATTGTTGTTAATAAGTTAAGTAGATTTCTCATACCAGTCCCTTGACTGACTCGTAGTTTGTTTCACCTTGCAAACTCGGGTGCCCTCATTTTCACACGGGCAGCCTAGTTTCAGGTATTTGGCGCACTTTTGGCTCATGGCGAGGCTTGACTACACCATGCTGACTTCGACTCTTTCCGCCATTATTGTATCTATATTATGATTCCGCCACTGGCGATGTAGACTGATATTTATTTTGTGTACTCTTTATGTATGATGCTGCCTCTGGCGATGGTGACTGATTATGTATTATTATGCACTAAGTTGTATCCTGCACTATGCTCTCTGATGTGGTGATATCTATATGATTCCGCTGTCATATGTATGTAAATTATTCCACTTTATGTTTATGCTATTATCTGTGATCTGCTAATGATGATTAATGTGTTATATTCCAATGATTATCCTTAACACCGTGTAACGGGGTTTTGGGATCGTCACACCTGGTATCAGAGCTTTGGTTAACCTTAGTTCTGGAGTCTAACACATTAAACACTTCGTCAAAATAGAATCAGTAGTATTCTAAGGCGTGTAGCTCATTAGAGATAGGACTAGTAAAGTCCTAGAATGAGCCAAGCAGAATAGCAAAAACAATTTGATTAGTCCATTGTTATCTTTCCGTAAATTTTCTGCTTAATCATGCAATAAATTATCATTTCTGGTAGCTGACTCTTTTCTTGCTTGTACAAAACTTGAAAAATGGCTGCTAGAGCAGCCGCCGCTAGAGGAGGCCGTGTCGGCCGTGGCAGAGGACGGGGAGAAGTCCCAGTAGAAGAAGGACCTTTGATACAACCCCCTGCCGCTCAATACTTCGAGCTGGACCGCGTAGCTAAGAGATACAAAAACCTAGGAGGCAAGACCTTCTCGGGAACTGGCACAGTGATAGAGGCCCTTGCATGGCTCAAAACATGCGAGAAAATACTAGAAGGCCTAAGGCTTGGAGATCAAGATAAAGCTATTATGGGCGCCTGGCTTATGCAGGAACAAGCTGAACTATGGTGGGAATCTCTCACTGCCGGGAATAGAGAAGCTGGAAGGATATGGGATGGATTTAAAGAACTCTTCAAAGAGAAATATGTCCCGGAACAAGCACTTGAACGAATGCACGATGACTTCGCAACCTCCAGCAGGGGGATCTTTCAGTGCAGGATTATCTGAATAAATTTACACAGTTGTCGCCCTATGCTCCGGAGCTTGTCGCCACTGCAAAGTCCAAAAATAAGAGGTTTATCCTTGGGCTAAAGCGACAGTATCATGATAGAGCCGTGGCCCACGTCAAGTTGGAATTTAATGAATTGGTGGAAATGACATGCAACTACGAAGACCTTGACCAAAGGCATCTGGAGCAGGATCGCGCTAGAAGCCAAGCCGGGAACAAACGCAAGCCTGCTGTGAATCAAGCTGAGTCAAGCCAAGCAGCATCCTCGAAATCTCAGACTGGCATGCCGCCAAGAGGAAGCTGCTATAACTGTGGCAAAATAGGGCACTTCTCTAATGTGTGCACAGCCCCGAAGAGGCAGAAGACAAATTCACAAGGTTCAAGCCAGGGTTCTCAGAACCCTCGCTCCTTCTTTAATTGCCGCAAGACGGATCATCTTGTCAAAGACTGTCCTCTGCTGAAGAAGGCCGCAGTAGCTCACGTGTATGACAGGTCGAGCCCGCCGGCTGCTTCCGATGGAGCAGGTAAACCCGATGTTTTGGGAGGTACCCTTACAATTAAAAATATTCCTATCTCTGTATTGTTTGACACGGGTGCATCACGTAGTTTTATTGCTAGTAACACAGTGCACAAATTAAAGTTAAAACCAAGGAAGCTTAAAAATTCAGTTGAAGTACATAATCCGATAGGGGGTTCTATTATTCTCAGTACATATTGTAAAGTGCCAGCCTCTTATTCTTTCTACAAGTTTCCTTTTGATCTGGTCGTTATGGATTTTCCCGAATTCGATATCATTCTCGGGCTTGATTGGTTAACGAAATACGAAGCTGAAGTAAATTATGCGGAAAGAATCGTTAAAATTCGAATGAAGCTTGGATATATTACTGTACCATGTCATGATTCGAATCCAAATAGAGAAGAATTTTGGTCGGCATTAGAAGTTATTCCCACTTCCCTGGAAAAGATTCCGATTGTTAGAAACTATGCGGATGTGTTTGAAGAAGTTGAAAACTTACCTCCGCAAAGAGAAATATAATTCAGAATCGATCTAATTCCCAATGCCAGACCAGTGGTACATCCAATTCTTAGAATGACTCCGAAGGAAAAAGAAGAATTAGGCGATCAAACTCGTTAACTGTTGTGGAAGGGTCTAATTAGACCTAGCTTTTCTAATTGGGGTGCAGCTGTTGTATTTGTCCCAAAGTTAGACGGTACTCTTCGATTGTGCGTTGATTACCGAGACCTCAATAAACAGACGCTCAAAAACAAGTATCCATTACCCCGCATCAACGATCTGCTAGACCAATTAAATGGGGAGAGAGTATT
Source organism: Allium sativum (assembly GCA_030737875.1). Lineage (NCBI taxonomy): Eukaryota > Viridiplantae > Streptophyta > Magnoliopsida > Asparagales > Amaryllidaceae > Allium > Allium sativum. Next base: position 423,448,708 of record CM060922.1, read on the forward strand.
TTCCCGAATGGACCTAGCTACAGGTTTTCATCAATTGAGAATAGCAGAGGAGTGTGTTCCTTTGACAGCTTTTAGAGGTCCAGACATATTTTATGAATGGTTAGTAATGCCGTTTGGCCTGTGCAATGCTCCAGCATACTTTGTCGATCTAATGAATAGAGTGTTCAGGGGAGTTCTGAATAAATTTGTCCTCGTATTCATCGATGATATTTTGATCTACTCCAAATCAAAACCCGAGCATAAAAATCACTTAGAACAAGTATTGGAGATTCTAAGAAAGAACGTCTTCAAAGCCAAATTCTCTAAATGTGTCTTCTGGCAAGAAGATGTGAAGTTTCTTGGCCATGTCGTGTCAGAGAAAGGGATTTCTGTAGATCCGAGCAAAATAACAGCGATTCAAGACTGGGAACAACCCACTACACCTATAGAGGTTAGAAGTTTTATGGGGTTGGCTAGTTATTATCGAAAGTTCATTAAGGATTTTTCGAAGATATCCAGTCCATTAACGAAACTCACGAAGAAGCATGAGAAATTTAAGTGGACTTCCGACTGTGAAGAAGCTTTCCAGGAATTGAAATTGAAACTGACAACTACTCCAGTGTTAACCATTATTGATGGTAATCAGGATTTAATGGTTTGGACAGATGCTTCTATTAGAGGTCTTGGTGCAGTGTTAATGCAAAGAGGCCAAGTAGTCGCTTATGCAAGCCGCCAACTGAAACCACATGAGAAGAATTATGTGACTCATGATCTTGAGTTGCTAGCCATCGTTTTTGCATTGAAAATCTGGAGGCATTATTTATTGGGCGAGAAATTTGTACTGTACACAGATCATCAATCATTGAAGTATTTATACACCTAGAAAGATCTGAATTTGAGACAGTAGCGTTGGCTAGAATTTCTTGCAGCGTATGATCTTGATATCCTGTATACGCCGGGAAAGGCTAACGTTGTAGCGGATGCGCTTAGTAGAAAAACCGCAATCATTGCCAATCTTATAATTACGCCTGGATTGATTGATAAGATTTCAGCCCTTCAAAAGGACGATGAATTCATTCAGAGAATCAGTCAGAGGGTCAAAGAAGGAGAAACCACAAGTTTCCGTATTGACAATAGAGGGGTTCTCAGGTTAAATGATAGGATTTGCATTCCAAATATTCCAGGCCTTCGAAGAGAAGTGTTAGATGAATGCCATAAATCTAAACTTTGCATTCATCCTGGTGTGAGTAAAATGTACAACGATATCAAACGCACTTTCTGGTGGAAGGCAACGAAGAGGGATATTTCTTTGTATGTTAGCAGATGCCCTACATGTCAATTGGTCAAGAGCGACCAACAGAAGCTAGCTGGATTGTTGCAACCGTTGGAAGTCCCAGGTTGGAAATGGGAACAGATTTCCATGGATTTCATAGATGGTTTGCCGCAAACCAGGAAAGGTAATGACAGCATTTGGGTAATCGTAGATCGCTTAACGAAGACTGCCCATTTTATACCTGTCAGATCCAATAGAACCGCTAAAAGTCTAGCACAGATATATTTCAAAGAAATCGTTAAGCTGCATGGAATTCCCATCAGCATAGTCAGTGATAGAGACCCAATATTTGCTAGCAAATTCTGGGAGGCTTTCCAGACAGAATTGGGAACAAAACTGAATATGAGCACCGCTTATCACCCTCAAACAGATTGCCAGACTGAGCGGGTGAATAGAATTCTAGAAGATTTATTGCGGGCTTGTATAATTGATTTTGGTGGGTCATGGGAAGATCACTTGCATTTGGCAGAATATAACAATAGCTATCAAGCAAGTTTGGGAATGTCACCATTTGAAGCATTATATGGCAGACCGTGCAGATCTCCAGCATGTTGGGTAGAGCCTGGCAACAGACTTGTATTAGGACCCGATATGATTAGGGAAGCGTCTGATAAAGTCGACTTCATCAAAAAGCGATTGAGAAGCGCGCAAAGCCAACAGAAAAGTTGTGCAGATTCTAGAAGAAGAGATTTGACATTTGCTGTTGGTGATCATGTTTATTTGAAAGTTTCTCCGATTAGAGGAGTAATCAGATTTGGCAAAACTGGGAAGTTGGCACCGAGATTTATTGGTCCCTTTCCTATACTTGAACGAATTGGAACTCTTGCTTATAGGGTTCAATTACCAGATTGGTTGCCTGGAGTGCATGATGTATTTCACGTATCTCAACTTAGAAGACATGTGCATGATCCAGATCTTGTTGTAGAAGAAGCAGCGCAACAAGATATAGATATAACTCCAGAATTAGCAGTCAGAAGAGAGTCATTAAAGATTGTTGGCAAAGAAACTAGAGAACTGAGAAGCAAAAAGGTTCATTTAGTTAAAGTGCAATAGAGCAGTGATCCTAGAGACTATACTTGGGAGACTGAGGAAAGCATTAAGCAAGCTTACCCCAAATGCAGAGTGGACATCTCTGACTAACTCCGGTGCAAGGTACCTTTACAATACTTTGCATTTACATTTTGTTCCCTACTTTACTATTGTTTCCTTTTCGAGGACGAAAAGTTTTAAGTGAGGGAGATTGTAACAACCCATAAAATACGAGCCAATTTAAAATTTTTAAATTGGTCATTTCAAAGGAATTTGAACAATTGAGATAGAATATTTCAATAAAATAGTGAATTAGAAATAGTGAGTCAGTTTGAAATTTTGAATTCAAACTTTGACTGACTGTGCAGGGTGGAAAATATAACGGATTTTCGCGAAACTAAAAATATTTAAATCTGTTAATCAATACCTTTCTAACGAATCTGAAAAATCGAAGTTTCATAACGGGAATCAAAAGTTATGGCCGAATGAATTTTCAGAAAGGTCGCTATATAGAAAAAATAGCCCTGGAAAATTGATATTTTGCAAACGACCTCGGAATTCGACGAAACCACTTTTGTTATGTCCGGGATGTCAAACTATTGCTAGGTTTCAAATTTCATAATTTTTGAAGCTAGTATGTGAGCGTGGCAAAAGAAAATGTGTTTGGTCAATTTCTGTTAAATTGGATCGACTAGAAAATGACCATTTTTCAAACGATCTCAAAATTCGACAAAACTAGTTTTGTTGGGACCGTAGCGTCAAAACATAGCTAGATTTATTTTTCTGGAATTTTTCGAATCAGTTTGTGGCCCTAGAAAATTGAAATGTACGTTCAGAGTTAAAAATTAAATGTTTTATACTTTAATTTGAAAAATAACTGACTGTAACAGTCGAATTGGCCAGCGAAACATACCCATTGTGTCCGGGATGGGGGTATTTGGCTAGGGGCGACAGTCGTTGGGTTCGAATTGGGGTTCGTATGGGAAAACCCTAATTTTCTGAATAATATATATATCGGTGAATCAGAAGATTTCTTTCATAAGATAAAATAATAAAAAAAACTGCTTCCTTCGTTATCAACGGCGAAAACCGATCGCAACCTTCCCCTTCAAATCACTGCCGCCTCAACCCCCTATCGCCGCCGCCACCTACCCCCGTCGACGCGCCTCCTCCTCCTCTTCAAATCTGACCAACCCTCACACCCCCTCGACCACCCTATCGCCTGAATTGAGCCCAGGAAGTCGCCGAATCCCCAGCGCCGCCCCGATCGCCACCGACCACCGAGCCACCTGTAACACCCCACCTCCGCCAATGCCACTCTTGCAAGCACACTGGCATTGGATGGGCGTTGAACGAGGTAAACATGCATGCAGATATCACAAGACCGAACATATAAGTAAAACAGAGTAAATAAAGCAGCGGATAAAACTACTATTTCAAAACCATAGTCAAGTTACATCAAAGTATTGTCATCATTTTCCAACTACTACAAGTCTAGAAAACATAAACTGAAAACTGGAAATAACATAAAGTAACTATCCCCAAAGTAGAATAAAACCATAACATGCTCAAGTCCAAACCATACATGAGCTATCCAGAAAAGCATCTAAAGATCCAGCTAGGTGCTAGTGTTCCCACCCTAAGAACCTGGGGGGGGGGAACGGAAGAAAAGAGGCGAAAGAAAACGGGTCAGTCAAAAAGACTGGTAAGCCCTACCTACTATTAGTATAAAAACTAATAAATTTAACTGGACATGTAAAGCAGAGATGAAACATAGGATGATAACTGGCATGGTGAAAAGTTAACAAGATAGATCAAGTGTGGCATCGCATATACAAGGTTAGGTTGCACCAAGTGTGTACTAGTATTCCAATCCATGTCAAGTATAAACAAGAAACGATCCCTTGGCCCAAAGTCGGCCCAACATCATGAGGTGACCTAAATCTAGGTCCAACTACTCGGTCTAGTCGATCGGCTCCCTATAAGTCTAACTCGTCGTGTATCGGTGTCATACGGCTTAATCGTGGAATGTAGTTAACTGTGCAAGGTCCACCCCAGGGTGTATCCAGCCCTAAGGTGTAAACCACAGACACAATTCAAGCATGCACAGTCTAAACCTACTGGTGCCCATGTTCAACTCCGGACTTAATGTGCACGACCATGGTCCGCCTGAACAACCGGTGCACCCTTCAGCCGTCTCTTTTGGTCTCTTACAATCAGTCCAGTAATCGTGCCCCACCCTAGCCTAGTCCAGGGTACCCATGATACTTCCAAGTGGTTTACTGCTGAAAAGGACCACGTAACTAGGATTTCAAGAGGGTTAAGTGTGGTTAACCCTATCCTAACCATGTATTGAGTTGGTCAAGTGTATTCAAGCAGTTCATGACTTAACCCTATCAATACATCGGGTTTAATTGGTTAAGTATTCAAGTAATCCATGTCTTAACCCTACCAATCCATCGTGTTTAATTGGTTAAGTATATTCAAGTAGTCCATTACTTAACCCTACCAATCCATCGTGTTTAATTGGTTAAGTATTCAAGTAGTCCATGACTTAACCCTACCATGTGGCATTAATTAACTTAATGCACCCCAACCTCTCACATTAGACCTTGTTGTGGTTACTAGTTAAGCCGGGCGGGTCCGGGTAGCTTTACACCACAACCCAGTCTAACCTCAGGTTTTAAGTGCCATATGACCAACTACTCACATTGGGTCCTATTGTTTGTAGCCACTAGTTAAGCCGGTCGGTTCCGGGTAGATTTATGCTACAAACTCAACCCAACCTCGAGTTGGCCATTCTCATGTTTTCTAGAAGTCATGTCCAAGTCCATGTTTTCAAGCATAAACACATGTCAAACTTTCATGTCATATTTTCAAGTCATGTTCTCATGTTATTTAAGTTTGCCCAACTACCCATAATGTATTCCCATCGCACGTAAATTCGCATTAACGCAAATAGATCAAAGAGGGAACATAACTATATGACAAGGTGGGCATAAGATGGCAAAGTCTATCACAAATTAAACATGGTGATATTTGAGGCCAAAAGGGGTTCAACATACTAGCATATGGCCTCAACATGAAGGATAGCATAAAAGGTGACTTAGCCTCAAACATATCAAATAGCATAAGGGTGATTTGGCCACAAGCATGCATAATAGCATAAGGGTGATTTGGCCACAAGCATATTAAGGAACATGAGGGGTTAAGGTTTTGCCACAAGTTAAACATGGTGGCATATGAGGCAAATGTGTTCATAAACTTGCATATTACATTATAAGCCTCAAAACATGCATGATATCAACTTTAGCAAAATAGTTGAAACATGGCCATAAATAACATGGGATGATAGCAAGTGATTCGCATATAACATCATATGCAAGTTAACATAAGGTTTATGAGAGTTTCTATGTTGCTTTATGCAAGATTTCAAATCAAAGTTCATAGCTTTCTATGCACAAAGTCAAGGTGATAGCTTTACAAACATGCATAGAATAAATCTATGCATAACATGATAGGATCAAAGCTCATAGTTTTCTAGGCACAAAGTCAAGGTGATAGCTTTACAAACATGCATAGAATAAATCTATGCATAACATGATAGAATCAAAGCACAAATCGTACTTAGGCCCAAACTCAAACTTGCACATGTCATATTTAACTTCATAGTTAGAATCTAAGAGTAGAATAGGGCTTACAATGCTATGAAGACTTATAAAATAAAATAAGATTGAGACGAAGCCACAGTAGCACACTAAAAACCCCAAATGAATACAAGCTCCAAGTTGTCTTGAGGAACAAGAAGCTCCCTTTGATTTGTATGAAGAAAGATCCTTGTTTTGATGAAGAAAGGTGGCTCTTTTACTAGCTTAGGACACTCAAACTTTCATGAAGAGGACGGAGGCCAAGATATGAAGATGGAGGCCATGATCAAGAAACATTTTGGCGTAGTTTAGTTGTAGGAATGATTAATGAGGGTTTAGGCTAGGTCGTAGGGTCTTTTTATAGAAGTTTAGGTTAGTTTAGGCCATAGGATTAACCCTAGTTTAGATCTGAGCCATTAAAATCCGTCACCAGCCCTAAAGCATGTCTTGAGGAACAAGTCAGGTGCACCCAGGCCAGACTGGCCGACCACCCAAGTCGACAGGGGTGTCGATTGGGCAGTCGACACCACCTGGGGTGTGTCGACCCCCAAGTCGACTTGGGGGTGGCGGGAATTTTTCCCGCCTATTATGCTTGGCTGAATTTGAATTCTGAATTCAAATTTGAACTGTTTTTGAACTTGAAATTTTCTGAAAACTTCGACGGGCCATAACTTGGTCATACGGACTCCGATTTTTGAAAACTCGGACTCTATTTCGCCTATTTTTCCGAGACGAACGCAATGGCACAGCCCGTCTCCCTTGATTCGGATTCTATCATTCAATTCTTCCTTGGTTTATGTTATAACATGTTATTTAAAAAAATACGGGTTGTTACATTCTCCCCACCTTAAAGGATTTCGTCCCCGAAATCTTCAGGTTAGGAAGAACATATCCTACCATCCATCATCCATCTACTCAAAACATCATCCACAAGTAAACATTGTCCTTAAAAGATTCTAAATGTTGTATGATCATATGAAGAGCTGTGTGTATATGTACTTATCTAATGCCAAAATCAGGCGGTTACTGATTCAGTAAACCTCCTTAATGCAAAGCATGTTAGTGAAATGAGTCCATATGTATGCAAATTCCTAACATAATTCATAATCTCTATATGAGTGCACATAACATTCATCCATATGCAACATCCACGTGATAGCATAACAAGTTTCATCCATGAATAAGTATAAGCACTCATGCATATGCAATATGAAAGTGTGTGAGCCGATCTTAGTGCCTAAGGTGTATCATGCATCCATGAGTATCCACTTGCAAACACTTACAACCACTTGCAAACATCAAGCATAACATGTTTCAAATACATGTTTCATCCAAAGGGTTTCTACCTAAGGTTCTCATGACAAGGTTAACGAGATAACAAGGTAAACATGGATAGTGAAAGAAAGATATGCTGGCTAGGAAAAGAGATCGAGAATGTACCCTCAAAAAGAAATGGGTGAAGCGCGCGCATCTTCTCCTCGGTTTCCCAAGTTGCATCCTCTTCGGCTTCAGTCCACTGAACTTTTACTAACTTGACTTCTCGATTCCTCAGCTTCTTGATCTCCGTTCCCAAGATACGAATCGGAGCTCTCCTCAGGGTTGCCTCTTTCTCTACTTCCATGTCTTCAAGAATACTTGGTTCAACTACCTTGGCTGACTCATGTAGGCACTTTTGGAGATGCGAGACATGAAAAACATTGCGCCCTCCGGCCGGCTTCTCGCGCAATTCCACCTTATAGGCCATCTTCCCAATTCTCTCTATGATAGGGAAGGGTCCTACAAACCTTGGTGCTATCTTTCCAACTGCTCCAAAACGAACCACGTTTCGCAAAGGAGAAACCTTCACGAAAACCATATCTCCAACTTCGAATTCCAAATCTGTCCTTCTCTTGTCAGCATAGGATTTCTGTCTGTCTTGGGCCGTTTTCATCCGTCTTCTCACCAATTCAACTTTCTCGGAGGTGTCCCGTATCATATCGGGCCCAAGTATAAGCCTATCCGTTGTCTCCCACCAACATGTTGGTGGCTTGCACGACCTCCCATACAAAGCTTCGAATGGTGTCATTCCTATGCTTGCTTGGTAGCTGTTATTATAAGCAAACTCTACAAGAGGAAGGTGGTCTTCCCAAGTACCACCAAAGTCAACAAAACAAAGTCTCAAAAGATCTTCTAGCACTCTATTCACCCTCTCGGTTTGGCCATCCATCTGGGGGTGATAGGCTGTACTTAGATTCAATCGCGTGCCTATCGCTTCTTGCAAACTATTCTAGAACTGGATGGTGAAGATTGGGTCACGACTGCTAACTATGTTGGAAGGAACTCCATGCAATCGCACTATCTCTCGAAGATAAACAGATGATAAACCTGATACAGTCCTCTTGTTCTTTACTGGAAGGAAATGGGTGCTCTTCGTAAGTCTATCAACTATGACCCATATCCCATAAAGCCCAAATAGTTTGGTCATCTTAATGGACATCTTCACCCCAACTATAAATCACAAACAAGCGAGTCATACTCCTTATGGGGTTCGCAACAGAACTAAGATTGACAATAGGACCGAGAGGATATACTTAAAAGATAGCATGCGAGTAAGCTCTACAGAATAATAGGGATCAAGGATATACTCTTAGAAAGAGATATAATGCGCGTATCTAGTCTTCAATCTTCTAAGCCGCATTTTCTTGTGCTTAATCCCATCGTGCCCTGACCGTCTTTTAACTTCACAATTTCGTAGCTCTTAATTCTTATTTCCAAAATATGAGTTAGAACTCATTTCACCGTTGCCTCTCGTTCCACTTCCACTTATTCTTTTCCTAAAATACTTGGCTTAAACATAACTGCGTGCTCATGGTTTCATGTAAGCTTTCCAAAATTCGTTAGTGAATCCTGGATCTCGTTTACATACCATACGGTATTCCACGCAGAAGAACTATCTCTTGAAAACAAATGCCACTCCACGTTGCCAAATGTTCTTACTAGGGTGATTTCTATAACCCATGCTTAAGCGGAATGGACTATCCGCCTTAGTGGCGAACACTACTCGATTGGATTACAAATTTCCAATAAAAGTGCCAAGGGATTCTAGATAACTAATCATGACGGAACCCTAAAGGTCACACGAGATTTCGAGGGTATTACCGAGGCGAGTCATGAGCCTCGCAACCCTATGTTCAAAGTCAAGAATGGCTCCATAACTGGACAACCAACCCATGCCCAACATCAACCCGTGTCCCATAAACCCGAGAACATAAGCATTACACATGAATTCTATGCTCAAGATAGAGATTCTCAAATCCATACAAATCGCAGATAGATGGGCGAAACCCTCAATTGGATTTGAAACTTCTAACGGGATCCTCAACTAGACTAGTACTTAGGTGCAAACTTTCAACAAGATCAGAAATAAAACTATGCGATGTGCTAGAATCAAACAAGGTGCGAACAGGATAATCAGAAATGTAAACAAGGTTTTCTATAGAAATACTACCTCGATCAAGAACTGGAGCGATGTTGAGAGTATGCACTAGCCCTCCAGAAGATCCTGCTCGCTGAGTTTGCCTTTTCCCTTGTCCCCGCTTTTCCGGGCAATCCTTGCTATAGTTTCCAGACTCTCCACAATGAAAGCATTCTCCAAACTTCCTTTTCTTCTTCCTACAGTCTTTGGCTATGTGCCCAGTAATCCCACAGAAGTTGCACTTCCTCCTTTCTCTTGACTTGTTGTCCTTGCTATTGTTGTTCTTGCCTCCTTTCTCGAAATCTTCCTTCTTGCCTTGAGACTCATTTGCCTTGACCTCCTTCTTGCCACTCTTATCTTCCTCATGAAGCAGGGCCATATTCACCAAACTCTTGAAAGTCACCCCCATGGGTATATGAGACATAACCAAACCGCGCAATGGCTCATTCAATCCTAGAGCAAAGCGTAGGGCCTTCTTTTGAGCTGTGTTAACCAAGTCTAGACCGAACCGAGCAAATTGATTAAACGTATCCACGTATTCCCTAACTGTCATGTCCCCTTGCTTTAGAGATAGGAACCTCTCCATCCGAAGGTTCTCTTCTGTCGATGATAGAAACCTCAATCTGAACCTTCTCCTAAAGTCATCCCAAGTCTGAATTGGTCTAGTAGTGGTGGTGACTACCCACCAATATGAAGCTTCCTCTTTCAATAACCATACCACTTACAGAACTTTCCTACGGTCTTCTATATCAAAGATAGCAAAGAGGTCTTCAGTTTCCTTTAACCAGTTTCTTGCCTCAACAAAAGTCTCCGTCCCAACAAAATTCTTGCCACCCATCGCCTTAAAGTCCTTGCAAATCTTTGCGAAATCCGCTTGTGGATGCGGAGGAAGAGGAGTGTTAGCCACGGGGGAAGGAGGAGGAATGTCCGCGGGGCCGGCTTCATTCGCCCTTGCCTCCATGTACCTTCTAAACCAAATAGGTACTGGTATGCCCTCCAGAATGGCAAAATTATTGGCCATACTGAAACGAAGAAAAAGATAGATTGAGAACGAGGAAACAAAGGATAGTGCTAATGGCTTTTGGGGAATAGCCTTTTAAAATAAACTAGACTTTCCTTGGAAAATACTTAATTGGTTTTGAAAATAGTTTTTCAAAAGGTAAGTTTTAAAAAACCTTTTTGCTCAAATCTTGTAAACCTTATGCTCTGATACCAAATGTAACACCCCACCTCCGCCAATGCCACTCTTGCAAGCACACTGGCATTGGAGGGGCGTTGAACGAGGTAAACATGCATGCAGATATCACAAGACCGAACATATAAGTAAAACAGAGTAAATAAAGCAGCGAATAAAACTACTATTTCAAAACCATAGTCAAGTTACATCAAAGTATTGTCATTATTTTCCAACTACTAAAAGTCTAGAAAACATAAACTGAAAACTGGAAATAACATAAAGTAACTATCCCCAAAGTAGAATAAAACCATAGCATGCTCAAGTCCAAACCATATATGAGCTATCCAGAAAAGCATGTAAAGATCCAGTTAGGTGCTAGTGTTCCCACCCTGAGAACCTTGGGGGGGAGGGAACGGAAGAAAAGAGGCGAAAGAAAATGGGTCAGTCAAAAAGACTGGTAAGCCCTACCTACTATTAGTATAAAAACTAATAAAGTTAACTGGACATGTAAAGAAGAGATGAAACATAGGATGATAACTGGCATGGTGAAAAGTTAACAAGATAGATCAAGTGTGGCATCGCATATACAAGGTTAGGTTGCACCAAGTGTGTACTAGTATTCCAATCCATGTCAAGTATAAACAAGAAATGATCCCTTAGCCCAAAATTGGCCCATCATCATGAGGTGACCTAAATCAAGGTCCAACTACTCGGTCTAGTCGATCGGCTCCCTATAAGCCTAACTCGTCGTGTATCGGTGTCATACGGCTTAATCGTGGAATGTAGTTAATTGTGCAAGGTCCACCCCAGGGTGTATCCAGCCCTAAGGTGTAAACCACAGACACAATTCAAGCACGCACAGTCTAAACCTACTGGTGCCCATGTTCAACTCCGGACTTAATGTGCACGACCATGGTACGCCTGAACAACCGGTGCACCCTTCAGCCGTCTCTTTTGGTCTCTTACAATCAGTCCAGTAATCGTGCCCCACCCTAGCCTAGTCCAGGGTACCCATGATACTTCCAAGTGGTTTACTGCTGAAAGGACCACGTAACTAGGATTTCAAGAGGGTTAAGTGTGGTTAACCCTATCCTAACCATGTATTGAGTTGGTCAAGTGTATTCAAGCAGTTCATGACTTAACCCTATCAATATATCGGGTTTAATTGGTTAAGTATTCAAGTAATCCATGTCTTAAACCTACCAATCCATCGTGTTTAATTGGTTAAGTATATTCAAGTAGTCCATGACTTAGCCCTACCAATCCATCGTGTTTAATTGGTTAAGTATTCAAGTAGTCCATGACTTAACCCTACCATGTGGCATTAATTAACTTAATGCACCCCAACCTCTCACATTAGACCTTGTTGTGGTTACTAGTTAAGCCGGGTGGGTCCGGGTAGCTTTACACCACAACCCAGTCTAACCTCGGGTTTTAAGTGCGATATGACCAACTACTCACATTGGGTCCTATTGTTTGTAGCCACTAGTTAAGCCGGTCGGTTCCGGGTAGATTTATGCTACAAACTCAACCCAACCTCGAGTTGGCCATTCTCACGTTTTCTAGAAGTCATGTCCAAGTCCATGTTTTCAAGCATAAACACATGTCAAACTTTCATGTCATATTTTCAAGTCATGTTCTCATGTTATTTAAGTTTGCCCAACTACCCATAACGTATTCCCATCGCACGTAAATTCGCATTAACGCAAATAGATCAAAGAGGGAACATAACTATATGACAAGATGGGCATAAGATGGCAAAGTCTATCACAAATTAAACATGGTGATATTTGAGGCCAAAAGGGATTCAACATACTAGCATATGGCCTCAACATGTAGGATAACATAAAAGGTGATTTAGCCTCAAACATATCAAATAGCATAAGGGTGATTTGGCCACAAGCATGCATAATAGCATAAGGGTGATTTGGCCACAAGCATATTAAGGAACATGAGGGGTTAAGGTTTTGCCACAAGTTAAACATGATTGCATATGAGGCAAATGTGTTCATAAACTTGCATATTACATTATAAGTCTCAAAACATGCATGATATCAACTTTAGCAAAATAGGTGAAACATGGCCATAAATAACATTGGATGATAGCAAGTGATTTGCATATAACATCATATGCAAGTTAACATAAGGTTTATGAGAGTTTCTATGTTGCTTTATGCAACATTTCAAATCAAAGTTCATAGCTTTCTATGCACAAAGTCAAGGTGATAGCTTTACAAACATGCATAGAATAAATCTATGCATAATATGATAGGATCAAAGCTCATAGTTTTCTATGCACAAAGTCAAGGTGATAGCTTTACAAACATGCATAGAATAAATCTATGCATAACATGATAGAATCAAAGCACAAATCATACTTAGGCCCAAACTCAAACTTGCATATGTCATATTTAACTTCACAGTTAGAATCTAAGAGTAGAATAGGGCTTACAATGCTACGAAGACTTACAAAATAAAATAAGATTGAGACGAAGCCACACTAGCACACTAAAAACCCCAAATGAATACAAGCTCCAAGTTGTCTTGAGGAACAAGAAGCTCCCTTTGATTTGTATGAAGAAAGATCCTTGTTTTATGAAGAAAGGTGGCTCTTTTACTAGCTTAGGACACTCAAACTTTCATGAAGAGGATGGAGGCCATGATGTAACACCCCGCCTCCGCTAGGGTCACTCGCAAAGGAATGCACTAGCTTTAGAGGGGCATTATTGGTAAACGTGCACAGAAATATCACAAGACAGAACATATAAAATAGCGGAAGTAAAATCAAACTTTCATAACATGAATAAATAAGGTCTAAAGCCTTTTACATCAGAGTACATCAAAACCTGTCTTGCAATAGTAAAGAAGCATAAAGACATTTTCATAAATTATTCCCCAAGTAAAAACAGTATAGTAGCCATTAGCCAAGAAAAGTCCAAGCCATCCATGATGACCTTCAAGCAGAAGAAGTCCGAACTAAACAACAGTATTTCCTCCCTGTAACCTGGGGGGGAAACGGAAGAAAAGAGGCGAAACAAAACGGGTCAGTCAAAAAGACTGAGTAAGCCCTATCTACTATTAGCATAAAAACTAGTAAAGTTAACTGACATGAGAAACTGAGATGAACATAAGCATGATAACAAGATAGATAAGCTAAATCAAAATAACAGGATGAACTACTGAACTCAGATAAACTAAGGTGTCATGATAAATTACGATGTCAAGATAAAACAAGGTATCACATCGTCAGGTTTCTATCAAGTATAATATCCCCAAGATATCTGTCACGTATAACGCCCCTTGATATCTATCCTGTATTTTAGCTCTGCACCTACCGTACTAGTATCCCCACCGTGTCATGTGTTAACCAAGAATGACCCTCACTCAAAAGTCGTGTAATGGTCCATGTCAACCTAATATATCGCATATATAGGTTACTCAACTTGTATGTTTTATTCCATGTAAATGTTCAGTCCCTTGCCGTAGACCATACGGGCTTTCCCATGAGATTCTATATTACTTTAACATAGTTCCATGATCCTTAAGATCGGTTTGGACTGTTACCCTAAACCTAGCCAGGGTCTTCCAACATGAATTATCGTTTGTACAACTAGGACTTATGCTACCTAGGGCTACTAGGGATCATGCTTACCTATTGCACGTTTTCGTATCTCGGTTTGGGTTCAACCACCTAGGGCCACTAGGGATTACGCTAACCGCCAACCGCGCCCTTTTTCCCACGCATATATCGTGAATCATTTTTCCATGACTGTATGCACATGTATCACATCGTGCCATCCGAGTCCTGTCACAGGGCAGACCAGGAAATACAAGACTCGGTCGGGAGCTTTCAATTTATCTGCCGATGCAGATGCTAAGGTCTGTTTTTTCCTATACGTGGCTATGGTCCCACGAGACCACTCCCTCAACTAGTGAAAGACAAGACAGGATAAATCCTGTATGAGAACACAACACTGGCCAATCCACATCCAATCCTTACCGCAACCATAATTAGATAGCAATTATGGTCTATTGGGTGTTCTCTGCCTTTCCGTACGTACACGCTTGACCAAAGATGGTAGGTAGCCTGACGAAATGCTATCTAGGGTACGACCGTGTATCGTCGACTATCCCCTATCCATCCCCGTCTTTAGGTCGCTCGTATAGCAACCAGGGCATACTCTTGGTTCTTCTAACGCAGACCTTAACCTCTCATGAGCCTAGTATAATCACCTGGCAGCTCATAGAGGGATACCAAGAATACCCTCACGTTCCCCGAAGCCGCTGCTTCGTTACCCAGTTCGCTGGAGCCTTTATCCAAATCAGATACTTGCTCCTACTCGTATACTTAAACGATGACCTACCGTACTAGGTTACTCATCTATCTATGAACTGGTCTAAACTTCCTTGACTAAGAATCATTACTTAGTTATTCTTCAACTAAGGTTTACCACATAGCATTGTTCCCGTTATCCTTGTTAACTACGGTTATCCACCTAATCCTCAGAACTAGGGTTTACATAATGGATTAAGTGTCACTTAAGTTCATGACTTAACCCGTCTACAAATCCTGTCAAAATTGGCTAAGTATCCAAGTTCAAGGCTTAACCCTACAAACCATGCTCAAGTTGGTTAAGTATATTAAGCAATTCACGACTTAACCTCGTCCAATTATCATTCCAGATTTGTTAAGTATATATTAACTTGACCCTATCAATTTACTTAGTCGAATCGGTCAAGTGTATTCAAGCGATTCGTGACTTAGCCTTATCATGTTTTCACGTTATATTGGTTAAGTATTGGTTAACTTAACCACAATAAATTAACGAGTTAGATTGGATAAGTATAGGTCACTTAACCACATCAATTCATCACGTTTAGATTAGTTAAGTGTTTAACTTAACCCCATTAAACTACCAAGTGGGATTAATTAAGTCTAGGCTAACTTAACCCCATCCGATTTCCATGTTTAGACTAGTTGAGTCTAATCTTAACCCCATTCGTTAACCGTATTTTTCGGTTAAGCGTCATTAAGAAAACTTACTTAACCTTACCAAGTTATCGCGTTGGATTGATTAAGTGTTGGTTAACTTAACCCCATCCACTAGTCATATAAAAATGGTTAAGTGTCATTAGGCAAATCAAGTTACTTAACCTACCCAACCTTGTCATGTTTTGTTAAGTATCATTAGCCTAATCAAATTACTTAACCCATTTGTCCATGTCATATTTGGTTAAGAGTCATTAATCAAATTAACTTAACCCTATCATGTGGCATTAATTACTTAATGCACCTTCACCTCTCACATTAGACTTTGTTGTGGTTACTAGTTAAGCCGGTCGGTTCCGGGTAGCTTTACACCACAACTTGGTCTAACCTCGGGTTCATGCACAACATGACCAACTTCTCACATTGGGTCCTATTGTTTGCAACTACTAGTTAGGCCGGTCGGTTCCAGGTAGTTTTACATTGCAAACTCAACCCAACCTCGAGTTGGCCACACTTATATTATCTAAGTGTCATGTCCATCATGTTTCCCAAAACATGTTACAAGTTTTCAAGCATTTGGGTAGACCTAACTTAATAGGTAAATTCCCAAAGGGTAGACCTAACTTAATAGGTAAATTCCCAAGCTTATGTTTTTATGCATACTTACATGTCAACTTCCATGTTATATTTCAAGTCATGTTTTCAAGTTGTATTTTCATGTCATTAGAAATTACCCATAACATAACCCAACGCTTTTAAACTCGCATATACGTTCGCGACAACGTAATGGATTAAAAGAAGAGACATGGCAAAGGCATGACAAAAATGGATATTAAGCCACAAGTTAATCATGGTGGCAAATGAGGCACAAATGTGTTCATTAACTTGCATGTTACATTCTTAAGCCTCAAAACATGCATAAACCCAAACTTGGCACATAAGCGAATCATGGTGACAAAAGATATGGAATGATGACTAGTAACTCGCATATATCATCATATAAGGGTTATGACTTCATATGCAAGTTGACATAAAGGTTATGAGGGTTCTCATGTTGCCTAATGCAACATTTCAACATAAAGGTTGTAGCTTTTAGCTCACAAGATCAAGATAATGACTTCATAAACTTGCATGACATGATAGCATGTATCATACTCAATGATCAAACCCAAACTTGCAACATGAACATTTAACTTCATAGTTAATATCTAAGAGTAGGGAAAGGGCTTACATTGCTATGAAGGCACAAAAGATATGACAAAGCCCTTATGCAATCAAATAGACCCAAAATGCAAGCTCTAACATAAAAACCCTTGAGCCAAAATGATCAAAACCCTTGCTTTATGATGCAAAGATTGAAACTTGACTTGAATGCAAGCTAATGACACTCATACAAGCTTGAAAACACTTGTATGCATGGAAAATCTCTCATAGAAACCATTTAGAAAATTTATGAAGAGAGTGGAGGCCATGAGAGGTAAAATTTTGCCATAGTTTAGTTGCATGAATGAATAATGAGGATTTAGGATAGGTTAGGGTCTTATTTATAGATTAGGCAAGTGCTTTAGGCCATAGGATTAAACCTAGATTCAATCCAAGCCATCAAAGCATGTCTTGGGGAAGAAGTCAAGTGTAGGAACCATCTAGGGCCTTTAGATTAAAGATGAACCATGAGAACCATCCAAATGCAAAATCTGCATTTGAGCGAATCGGCCCACGGGTTGACAACCAAACACCCTGGATTAACCCCTAGTCGACCCAGCGAGCTCGGGTCGACCTCAAAAATCGGCCGGTTCGGTTATTCCCCTCTCCCAATTCGCTGTTTTGAACATTTTTGCATATTTATTTATTTAATTTTCAATTATATATATATATATATATATATATCAATATATATATATTTCTCTGCGCAACCCATTTCACTTAATTAAGTATACTTTAATTTGGGAATTTTTCGTGAAACTTCGCGAGGCCATATCTTGGTCATACGGACTCCGATTTTCGAAAACTCGGACTCTATTTCGCGTATTTTTCCGAGACGAACGCAATGGAATAGCCCATTTCCCTTGATTCAGATTTTACAGTTTAATTCTGCCTCCATTTATGTTATAACAGGTTATTGAAAATACGAGTTGTTACATTCTCCCCACCTTTTAGGATTTCGTCCCCGAAATCTCCAAGTTAGGAAGAACATATCCTACCATCCATCATCCATCTACTCAAAACATCATCCACAAGCAACCATTGTCCTTAGATGATTTCTAATGTTGTATGAATATATGCAAAACGTGTGTGTACATGTTCCTTAGCTAATGCTAATGATCAGGCCTGAATAATCTTTCTAATGCAAAATATGTATAGTGCCATGAATCCAACATGTATGCAAATAGTCCTAGTCATATAGATACTATATGCGTGCACAATCATTCATTTATATGCAACAACCGCATGATAATACATTCGATTTCATCCATAAACAAGTATAAATACTCGTGCATATGCAATATGAAATGTGACCGAGTCGAGCTAGTATCTAATGTGTATTCGCGCATCCACGAGCAACCACTTGCAACCATATCAGTCATAACATGTTTCAAATACATGTTTACATCCATAGGGTTCTACCTAGAATTCCCTGAAACAGGGTCGAGAAGATAAACAAGACAAACTCCTTACGGGGATTGTAACAGAAAATAGGACCAAGAAGATGTCCACAAAAGATAGCCTACAAGTAAGCTCTACAGAAAACAGGGATCAAGGATATACTCCCAAAAAGAGATATCATGCGCGTATCTAGTCTTTGACCATCAAAGTCGTATTTCCTCGAGCTTAATTCCATTGTGCCTTGACCGTCTTTTAACTTCGCGATTTCGTAGCTTCTTATTTCCTGTTTCCATAACATGAGCTGGAACTCATTTCTTCGTCGCCTCTCGTTCCACTTGCACTTATCCTTTTCCTAAAATACTTGACACAAACATGACTGCGTACTCATGATCTCATGCAAGCTTTCCAAAATTCACTAGTGAATCTTGGATCTCGTTTATATACTATAAGGTATTCCATGTAGAAGAACTTTCTCTTGAAAGTAAACAGATGTTAACCAGGTTATCAAGCGCACTTACTAGGGTGATCTCTATAACCCATGCATAAATGAAGTAAACCATCCGTCTTATCGGCGAACACCACTCGATCGGGCTTCAAATTTCCAATAAAGACATCAAGGGATTCTAAGTAACTAATCATGACAGAACCTCAAAAAGGTTACACGATACTTCGAGGGTATTACCAAGGCTAGTCAAAAGGTCTAACTACCCTCCTATCAAAACCGAGAGTGGCACCCCCTACTGGATAACCACTTCATCCCTAGAATCCATCCATAGCTTATAAACATAAGCATTATTTCCAAACTCAACACTTGGCATAGACATTCTCAAATCCAAACAAGTCATGCATAAATGGACTGATTCTCCAATAGGACTTTGAGACAAAAATGGGATTCTCTATTACGCTAGTACTTAAGGTGCAGAGACTCAACTATCGAAGCAGACTTAAATGATATGAACAGCGAAGTCCTAACGGGATGATAGAGAAGAAAAGCTAAACCTTTAACAAGATCGTTACCCTCCTTCCGAGGTACTCTAGAAATGAGAGCATAATACTGCCTTCCCGATGATCTTGTCCTTGTCCCATAATACTTAACTATCCGTCCCGTTTCACCATACCAAAGATACTTTTTCGTTATGGGTTGAGCCATACCAACAAGTTGCTCATCCTTAAGCTCGTATCCTTTATCCTCTTTCTCACTATCCTTTCTTATAACGCGGCCACTGGTCTCTCGAGAACCACCTCCATCGCATGGAAAGCACTTTCGTAGAGAGAAAAGACTAGTCGCAGTTAAAACCACTGTGACTACAGATGGAGGAAAGAAAGGAGAAGAGATTCAATTAAGGAAACAAGGATAGTGCTAATGGCCTTTGGGGAATAGCCTTTTTCTTTTAAAAGAAATTTTTCTAAAAAAATGCTTCTTTGTAAACGGTTTTCAAATAGTTTTCAGAAGGTCTTTAAAAACTTTTGCCCAGTCCGGTAACCTTCTGCTTTGATACCACGTGTAACACCCCGCCTCCGCTAGGGTCACTCGCAAAGGAATGCACTAGCTTTAGAGGGGCATTATTGGTAAACATGCATAGAAATATCACAAGATAGAACATATAAAATAGCGGAAGTAAAATCAAACTTTCATAACATGAATAAATAAGGTCTAAAGCCTTTTACATCAGAGTACATCAAAACCTGTCTTGCAATAGTAAAGAAGCATAAAGATATTTTCATAAATTATTCCCCAAGTAAAAACAGTAAAGTAGCCATTAGCCAAGAAAAGTCCAAGCCATCCATGATGACCTTCAAGCAGAAGAAGTCCGAACTAAACAACAGTATTTCCTCCCTGTAACCTGAGGGGGAAACGGAAGAAAAGAGGCGAAACAAAATGGGTCAGTCAAAAAGACTGAGTAAGCCCTATCTACTATTAGCATAAAAACTAGTAAAGTTAACTGACATGAGAAACTGAGATGAACATAAGCATGATAACAAGATAGATAAGCTAAATCAAAATAACAGGATGAACTACTGAACTCAGATAAACTAAGGTGTCATGATAAATTACGATGTCAAGATAAAACAAGGTATCACATCGTCAGGTTTCTATCAAGTATAATATCCCCAAGATATCTGTCACGTATAACGCCCCGTGATATCTATCCTGTATTTTAGCTCTGCACCTACCGTACTAGTATCCCCACCGTGTCATGTGTTAACCAAGAATGTCCCTCACTCAAAAGTCGTGTAATGGTCTATGTCAACCTGATATATCGCATATATAGGTTACTCAACTTGTATGTTTTATTCCATGTAAATGTTCAGTCCCTTGCCGTAGACCATACGGGCTTTCCCATGAGATTCTATATTACTTTAACATAGTTCCATGATCCTTAAGATCGGTTTGGACTGTTACCCTAAACCTAGCCAGGGTCTTCCAACATGAATTATCGTTTGTACAACTAGGACTTATGCTACCTAGGGCTACTAGGGATTATGCTTACCTATTGCACGTTTTCGTATCTCGGTTTGGGTTCAACCACCTAGGGCCACTAGGGATTACGCTAACCGCCAACCGCGCCCTTTTTCCCACGCATATATCGTGAATCGTTTTTCCATGACTGTATGCACATGTATCACATCGTGCCATCCGAGTCCTGTCACAGGGCAGACCAGGAAATACAGGATTCGGTCGGGAGCTTTCAATTTAACTGCTGATGCAGATGCTAAGGTCTGTTTTTTCCTATACGTGGCTATGGTCCCACGAGACCACTCCCTCAACTAGTGAAAGACAAGACAGGATAAATCCTGTATGAGAACACAACACTGGCCAACCCACATCCAATCCTTACCGCAACCATAATTAGATAGCAATTATGGTCTATTGGGTGTTCTCTGCCTTTCCGTACGTACACGCTTGACCAAAGATGGTAGGTAGCCTGACGAAATGCTATCTAGGGTACGACCGTGTATCGTCGACTATCCCCTATCCATCCCCGTCTTTAGGTCGCTCGTATAGCAACCAAGGCATACTCTTGGTTCTTCTAACGCAGACCTTAACCTCTCATGAGCCTAGTATAATCACCTGGCAGCTCATAGAGGGATACCAAGAATACCCTCACGTTCCCCGAAGCCGCTGCTTCGTTACCCAGTTCGCTGGAGCCTTTATCCAAATCAGATACTTGCTCCAACTCGTATACTTAAACGATGACCTACCGTATTAGGTTACTCATCTATCTATGAACTGGTCTAAACTTCCTTGACTAAGAATCATTACTTAGTTATTCTTCAACTAAGGTTTACCACTTAGCATTGTTCCCGCTATCCTTGTTAACTACGGTTGTCCACCTAATCCTCAGAACTAGGGTTTACATAATGGATTAAGTGTCACTTAAGTTCATGACTTAACCCGTCTACAAATCCTGTCAAAATTGGCTAAGTATCCAAGTTCAAGGCTTAACCCTACAAACCATGCTCAAGTTGGTTAAGTATATTAAGCAATTCACGACTTAACCTCGTCCAATTATCATTCCAGATTTGTTAAGTATATATTAACTTGACCCTATCAATTTACTTAGTCAAATCGGTCAAGTGTATTCAAACGATTCGTGACTTAGCCTTATCATGTTTTCACGTTATATTGGTTAAGTATTGGTTAACTTAACCACAATAAATTAACGAGTTAGATTGGATAAGTATAGGTCACTTAACCACATCAATTCATCACGTTTAGATTAGTTAAGTGTTTAACTTAACCCCATTAAACTACCAAGTGGGATTAATTAAGTCTAGGCTAACTTAACCCCATCCTATTTCCATGTTTAGACTAGTTGAGTCTAATCTTAACCCCATTCGTTAACCGTATTTTTCGGTTAAGCGTCATTAAGAAAACTTACTTAACCTTACCAAGTTATCGCGTTGGATTGATTAAGTGTTGGTTAACTTAACCCCATCCACTAGTCATATAAAAATGGTTAAGTGTCATTAGGCAAATCAAGTTACTTAACCTACCCAACCTTGTCATGTTTTGTTAAGTATCATTAGCCTAATCAAATTACTTAACCCATTTGTCCATGTCATATTTGGTTAAGAGTCATTAATCAAATTAACTTAACCCTATCACGTGGCATTAATTACTTAATGCACCTTCACCTCTCACATTAGACTTTGTTGTGGTTACTAGTTAAGTCGGTCGGTTCCGGGTAGCTTTACACCACAACTTGGTCTAACCTCGGGTTCAAGCACAATATGACCGACTTCTCACATTGGGTCCTATTGTTTGCAACTACTAGTTAGGCCGGTCGGTTCCGGGTAGTTTTACGTTGCAAACTCAACCCAACCTCGAGTTGGCGACACTTATATTATCTAAGTGTCATGTCCATCATGTTTCCCAAAACATGTTACAAGTTTTCAAGCATTTGGGTAGACCTAACTTAATAGGTAAATTCCCAAAGGGTAGACCTAACTTAATAGGTAAATTCCCAAGCTTATGTTTTTATGCATACTTATCTGTCAACTTCCATGTTATATTTCAAGTCATGTTTTCAAGTTGTATTTTCGTGTCATTAGAAATTACCCATAACATAACCCAACGCTTTTAAACTCGCATATACGTTCGCGACAACGTAATGGATTAAAAGAAGAGACTTGGCAAAGGCATGACAAAAATGGATATTAAGCCACAAGTTAATCATGGTGGCAAATGAGGCACAAATGTGTTCATTAACTTGCATGTTACATTCTTAAGCCTCAAAACATGCATAAACCCAAACTTGGCACATAAGTGAATCATGGTGACAAAAGATATGGAATGATGACTAGTAACTCGCATATATCATCATATAAGGGTTATGACTTCATATGCAAGTTGACATAAAGGTTATGAGGGTTCTCATGTTGCCTAATGCAACATTTCAACATAAAGGTTGTAGCTTTTAGCTCACAAGATCAAGATAATGACTTCATAAACTTGCATGACATGATAGCATGTATCATACTCAATGATCAAACCCAAACTTGCAACATGAACATTTAACTTCATAGTTAATATCTAAGAGTAGGGAAAGGGCTACATTGCTATGAAGGCACAAAAGATATGACAATGCCCTTATGCAATCAAATAGACCCAAAATGCAAGCTCTAACATAAAAACCCTTGAGCCAAAATGATCAAAACCCTTGCTTTATGATGCAAAGATAGAAACTTGACTTGAATGCAAGCTAATGACACTCATACAAGCTTGAAAACACTTGTATGCATGGAAAATCTCTCATAGAAACCATTTAGAAAATTTATGAAGAGAGTGGAGGCCATGAGAGGTAAAATTTTGCCATAGTTTAGTTGCATGAATGAATAATGAGGATTTAGGATAGGTTAGGGTCTTATTTATAGATTAGGCAAGTGTTTTAGGCCATAGGATTAAACCTAGATCCAATCCAAGCCATCAAAGCATGTCTTGGGGAAGAAGTCAAGTGTAGGAACCATCTAGGGCCTTTAGATTAAAGATGAACCATGAGAACCATCCAAATGCAAAATCTGCATTTGAGCGAATCGGCCCACGGGTTGACAGCCAAACACCCTGGATTAACCCCTAGTCGACCCAGCAAGCTCGGGTCGACCCCAAAAATCGGCCGGTTCGGTTATTCCCCTCTCCCAATTCGCTGTTTTGAACATTTTTGCATATTTATTTATTTAATTTTCAATTATATATATATATTTCTCTGCGCAACCCATTTCACTTAATTAAGTATACTTTAATTTGGGAATTTTTTGTGAAACTTCGCGAGGCCATATCTTGGTCATACGGACTCCGATTTTCGAAAACTCGAACTCTATTTCGCGTATTTTTCCGAGACGAACGCAATGGCATAGCCCGTTTCCCTTGATTTAGATTTTACAGTTTAATTCTGCCTCCATTTATGTTATAACAGGTTATTGAAAATACGGGTTGTTACACATGATATGAAGATGGAGGCCATGATCAAGAAACATTTTGGCATAGTTTAGTTGTAGCAATGATTAATGAGGGTTTAGGCTAGGTCTTAGGGTCTTTTTATAGAAGTTTAGGTTAGTTTAGGCCATGGGATTAACCCTAGTTTAGATCTGAGCCATTAAAATCCGTCACCAGCCCTAAAGCATGTCTTGAGGAACAAGTCAGGTGCACCCAGACCAGACTGGCCGACCACCCAAGTCGACAGGGGTGTCGACTGGGCAGTCGACACCACCTGGGGTGTGTCGACTCCCAAGTCGACTCCCCAGTCGACTTGGGGGTGGCGGGAATTTTTCCCGCCTATTCTGCTTGGCTGAATTTGAATTCTGAATTCAAATTTGAACTGTTTTTGAACTTGAAATTTTCTGAAAAGTTCGACGGGCCATAACTTGGTCATACAGACTCCGATTTTCGAAAACTCGGACTCTATTTCGTGTATTTTTCTGAGACGAACGCAATGGCACAGCCCGTCTCCCTTGATTCGGATTTTATCATTTAATTCTGCCTTGGTTTATGTTATAACATGTTATTTAAAATAATACGGGTTGTTACACCACCCCAAACCGCCACCGACCGACTCCCCTCTCCTTCCTCTTCCACGTCAGCACCTCCGATCATCCCCTCGTGCCTCGATTTACGCGAAAACCGCAACCCTAGTTTTGAACCATCGTGAAAGGTGAGTTCTTTATGATGTTTGCACTTTGAAAAATCATATCTTTATGGTGTGTTGACGAAATTCGATGAAACAGGAAACATCGGGACCGCAAGGAAGCTCTCTACCACATAGAAGAGACCGCGGATTTTTCTGAGTCATCTACGATTTTTAGCACTCCGAAAACCAATGTGAGAAATCTAAATTAAATGAATTTGAATGGAAAATGTCGCGTATAAATTATATAAGCGAAATATAAATTACACACATGTTGTATACCTCATGTACATGCGTGGTGTAAGCTATATAAGCGAAGTATGAATTATACATGCATAGAACAATTGATATATGTGTTGAAATGCAAGTGAAATATAGCAATATATATATATATATATATATATATATATACACACACTCCCCTCGTCCACAAACCATGGACGATATTTATTGTTGTGAATTGGTGTGAAACATTGGATGAAAAATACGAATGGTTGAATAATTGTTTGTGGTTGATATTGTTTGGTTGTGGTTGAAAAATACCCAATGGTGATTGAAATGAATTGGAAAAATTGTGGAAATAAAAATAAAACGTGCCGCCTGCGTGCGAATTAGATGCATGAATCCCCATTGTCAAAAACCGCGAGGTTTTAAGGTAGAGCGAGGAGCCGTACTAGGGATGGTGCCGGTTTTAACTACCCTGCCGTTATGCTGCCGAAATTTTGAATAATATCCATGTGTTAGAATTATTTTCTTATGTTGAAATTATCTTCATGCGTTGAAATTAAAGTCATATGTTGAAACTATATCCATGTGTGGAAATGTTCATGTGTTGAAAAGTGATGTGTGCAAATTAAATTCATTTGTGAATGAATGAAGTGTTTAAACAATAAAAATCACATTTTTATAATATATATGAAGTATGAAAAATATTCGCCTTATATATAAATAGTTTCAACAATAAAAATTTCATCTTTCATATATGAACAACATATATAAAATATCCATGTGTGGAGGTGCTCATGTGTTGAGAAGTGTGTGTAGTGGAAATGTTCATGTGTTGAATAAAAAGATCGAACAACAAAAATTACATTTTTATTGAAATTATAAAGTGTTGAAACATTCATGTGTTGAATAAATGTTTTAAATGATAAAAATATCATTTTTATCATATATGTGATATGCTAAAGATATGCGAGCGTTGAAATTAATATTTGTGAAAGAAATATTATTTTTAACATGCATAGGAACTAAATAAAATAGTCATGTGTTGAAATATATTTAGTTCGCCAAAATTATCAATTTTGAAATGTGAAGTGTTAAAAATAGCCACTTGTTCAAATAAATATGCATGAGTTGAAATATTCATTAATTAGCTAATGATATGATTTTTGCCTATGCATGCAACATTAGAATGAATGGTGTCAAATTGAATCAAATATGAAGTTGAATGGAAAATGATAAGTGATAAGAACTGTATATTTGTACATGCATATTTATTGAACAGGTTATAGCAAAGGGGCTAGAGAAGAGGAATAAAATTTTGTGCCCGACAAATAGGTACACATTTACTGTTTTGTTTGGGTGATGATTTTATGAGCCTGTTGGCTAGCCGCTTGGCTTTTTCTTTTTCTTTTTGACATGAGACGCCCGTGTGGCTATTTGGGAATTTTCCCAGCCCCTCCCGTACAAAGGAGGTTATGGCGAAATTTTCCAAAATTTAAAGGCGTTAGTGAAATATTTGAAGTGAAAACGATATAGGAATTTTTGAATGAACTATATTTATATAAATATATAAATATAAATAAAATTAAAACGAAACATGGCCATGCAGTTCACGTTTTGAAACCGTGATTTCAAACGACGAGTATAGGAAATCCGACCATTGGATTTTTCCCGAAACCGCAACCGTTGGGTTCGCCTTGGAAATATCTTTCCATCGGCACCAACTTTGAGAAGATCCGACGGTTGGATTGTCTAGAATGCTTAATTCAAATCTGAAGAAAAACAGCGCCAGAAACAATTATATTTATATATATATAAAAAAATATAGTTAAATTAAATCAAATAACGACGCTGCAATTCGTAATTTGAAATCGTAACTTCAAATGGCTAGTACGGGAAATCCGACCATTGGATTTTCCCGAAACTGAAACCGTTGGATTCGTTTTGAAAAGATCTTTCTAATGATATAAAATTTGTGAAGATCCAACAGTTAGATTTTCAGATATGTGTAAAACAAAATTAGTGAAAAACAGCGCCAGTGCATCGGCACGACCTGAAACGTCGTTTAATTAAATATGGTTGTTTTAAAATAAATAAAAATGGTGATATATCGTTATAAAATACTATAGACGATATAGAGTGGAAATAAACCAATTTTGCTGTGTTTGCTTGATATGTGATGGTTGAAGGTATTTAACATGAAAATTATAACTAAAGAACTGAAAGGTGAATGTTGAATAGTCCAACCATGTGATAAATTGATTTGAAAATCTAAATATACGTGGATTATTTGAAAAGGCCGAGTTCATCTCATTTCAAATAATCGATCGACGTAGAGAAGTCGAAGAGTCGAAGACGGTTGAAGACCGACGATCTTCACATTGGATGGATGGGCGCTACTGATGCTCGTGATCGGAGTAGCTATCGTGAAGGAGTTGAAGTAGTAGCCGTCCAAACATACGGTTGATTGTACGAATATACGAGGAATTGGTGCCTCCTGTTTCGTTCAGACCCAGAACGGACTAGTAAATGGACTGTGTGTCTGACATTGGATTTTGTTCTGTGCTGATTGATCTCTGTTAAATATATATCTGTTTGGCGGCGGAGAATTTATTCTCTTGCTTAACGACCTTCTCTGAGACGTATGAGCTCAGAGGTTATGTATTGATAGAAATCAGTCGCATGGAGTGGATTGCCTGTGTGGCACGCCTAAGTGGCATATGATCAAGGCTTCTGTTGCAAAGCAAAGTCTTGTGGTTGATGATCAAAGCATGGTCTGTGTGACGTAGCTTTGTGTATAACGTGAATTCGCGAGCCTCACATCCCGGTATGAGTCAAAAACGGGAGAAGGACCCAAGGAGTGCACGACGTTTCTTTCTAGTTATGGTGGTGTCAGTGACCTCCCAGCCCTGACATTTATATCTACTTTTCACCTGTGTGGTTGTTGGAATACGAGGCGCCTCGATTATAGGTCTGTATGAACTGGGAAACATGTGTTTAGGAATTGCCAATCCTCAAAAGTAAGAGAGGACCGACCTTGTAGGATCTAGGGATTGCTGTGTGCAGTCCCGAGGCATTTGGTAGAGTGTCTCAAACAGAGAGGGGCTTGCTCCTTGCCTCGAATCATGAAGGAATCCAATTTCCAATACGAAATATGCGGACGTGATTGCATTACTAGTATGGCGACATAGTAGATGGTAGCTATGCCGCCTAGGATTGATATTTATGATTGAATTTGCTTTTGAAACATATATGCACTAGTAATAATATCAAACACTTTTGTTTTATTCGTATGAAGCATTTTTGGTCATTATAAGGTAAAACTCTATCCTCTGGCTTGCGTTGCATTGTGTGATGGGACCTGAGTCTTATAATGGCTTCATTTTATAAAAAGCATTGCGATGATTTAATCATTTACTTTATTTCATGCACTAGCACTCATTGGAGTAAACCCGTTCCGCGAAAGTGGCGTGGTACTTTGATTTGCCTTATTATTGTTGTTAATAAGTTAAGTAGATTTCTCATACCAGTCCCCTGACTGACTCGTAGTTTGTTTCACCTTGCAAACTCGGGTGCCCTCATTTTCACACGGGCAGCCTAGTTACAGGTATCTGGCGCACTTTTGGCTCATGGCGAGGCTTGACTACACCGTGCTGACTTCGACTCTTTCCGCCATTATTGTATCTATATTATGATTCCGCCATTGGCGATGTAGACTGATATTTATTTTGTGTACTCTTTATGTATGATTCCGCCTCTGGCGATGGTGACTGATTATGTATTATTATGCACTAAGTTGTATCCTGCACTGTGCTCTCTGATGTGGTGATATCTATATGATTCCGCTGTCATATGTGTGTAAATTATTCCATTTTATGTTTATGCTATTATCTGTGATCTGCTAATGATGATTAATGTGTTATATTCCAATGATTATCCTTAACACTGTGTAACGGGGTTTTGGGATCGTCACAGATGGAGTTGCGATTTTATAAGCAATGAATACTTAGGGGTGAAGAAATTATGTCTGTGTAAAGTACATCATTATTAAATGGTATTTGATTTTGATTTAACAGTGATTTGAGTTCAACCTTATCCACTATATATTATAAAAATATATTTCGCGGTTATAAACTCCTATTTGAGCGCAACAACCGGCGTTTCTAGCGTTACACCACTATTCTGAACACATTGAGATATGTTTCAAAGTCCGGTTTGATCATATGGTGAAGATATAAATTTAAACTGACAAATTAAATTAAATCAACTAAAATATATTGATTCCAAAATAATTAAATTCATTGATAATAATTTATTGTTATTGTTTCTATTCAGTTAGAATTTATATTGATTATCTGAATCAATTTCAATACAGTTTAAATCTTCAAATTTAGAATATATTTTGAATTACGATAATTCGATATATTCTAAATTAAATTATATTCGATTATTAAATTGATAAATCAATATAAAAATTCATTTATATTATCAAATCAATATTTAAAATAATATTAAATATTCAAAATAAATCGACTAGAAAATCTGGGTTGTTATAATACTTAGTCAGCTTCAATATTTCAATATTTTCGTGTCCATCCCAAATCGGACATCAAAATCATATTTTGATTCTTTACTGAATATTATTTTAAAATATTCGTTATTTTAACATATTCGTTATTTTAAAATATTCGTTATTTCTATATCGGAATGCGACTCAATCAATTACCATATAATTTCAGATATATGGATTTCATACATTGCATGTATTCAACAATAATGATATATAATGTGACAACCCAAACCTCCCCGTGTAGGAAAGCACGGATTGCTTTGAGAACAACACACATCAGAACACAAATTGAAGAACATTTAATTGCTGATTACAACAATTACATCAGAGTAAAAAATTTTCCAGAGTATGAATGAATAATATACATTGGAAATACAATATCATAGTTTAAATTACATCTAAATAGCAACGGAAAAATAATACAAAATACAACCGAAAGGAATACATGGATACAGAGCTTTTCAAATATCGCTTCAGTTGAAAAATAGGATCCTGTGAATATAATATCTGCAAAACCAAAACAACTGGCTGCCCGTGTGGAAAATATGGGCACCCAGAGTTTATGTTAAAAAAATAAACTCCAGGTCAATCATGGGACTGATGTGAGAACTCAAAAACAGTTATTAATTTGATTTTAAAGTTAGGTAAATCAAGGGACCACGCCGTATAACACGGAACGGGTTTACCCCAAGGATACCAGTACATAAAAATGAACAGCGCAATATAAAGGAAAATGAAGCTATTATAAGACTCAGGTCCCATCACACAATGCAACGCAAGCCGTAGGATAGAGTTTTACCTTATAATAGCCAAATATGCTTGGTACGCGAAATTTATCTTTTAATATTACTATAAGTTCATAGTGCAGAAATCAATTTCGAAAGTAAATGTATCAGTCATAGACGGCACGAGCGCCCTATCCCACTATGTCGCCATATATAGGGTTTACAATCAAAACCGTAATGTCGTATTGGTAATTGGTTTCCACCATGAAATCGAGGCTAGGGATCGTCCTCTCTGATTTGAGACACTCTAGCAAATGCCTAAGGATCCCCCGTAGTGAACCCTTAGAGCGGTAGGGCTGATCCGCCCATAGTGCAATGGCTGGATTGGTTATGCCTGAACACACGTTTCCCGGTTTCTTTGAACCTCCATATGGCAACTAACAACCTATAAATCCGAGGTACCTCATAATCCATCATCCATATAAGTAAAAATGTCAGGGCTGGTAAGTTGTTGACACCCCTCTAGCTAGAAAGAAACGTGTGCACTCCCTACGGTCCATATCCCGGTTTTGACTCATACTTGGGTGTAAGGTTCGCGAAGTCACGCTATACACAAAGCTACGCCGAAATAGGCTATGCTTTGATCATCAACCACAAGGCCCTGCTTTTCAACAAAAACCTTGATCATTTGCATCTTGACATGCCACATTGTCAGACCATACCATATCATTGATAATCTACCAATATATAACCGGGTGTTAAGCGAAGAATAAATTCTCCACCACCAAACAGCTATACGTTAAACAGAGATCAACGAATACAATATAAAGGAATACAATGTTAGACACACAATCCATTTACAAGTCCGTTCTGGGTCTGAACGAAACCGGAGACACCTTATTCCTCGCATTTCCGTCGATCCCCAAATATGTTTGGATGATCACCACTTTTTCCATCGTCTAGGGTGTACAGTCCAATCAAGATAGCAATAACCATCCAAACAATGTGAAGAACTCCGGTCTTCAACCACCGTCTTCATCTTCGACTCTTGATCGTTGTAACGACCCGACTTTTCGACCCTCGAATGTCGACACTAATACATCCACGGTATTCACGTGCCGAGCACCCAAGTGCCGGAAAGACGAAAAGTTAGGGTGAAATAAAATAAAAATAAAATAGACTGAGGAAGAAGAGGACACAATATCAGAATCTCACAACGGAACGGTAACATATAATATAATGAATGATCTTTACCAAATAAAACTGTATGATTACAACTATCAGAGAAGACTAACCTATCATCAACTTGGACAGTTATAACAACCCGTCCTCATAAATGTTGATGTACAACATAGAATGCAGCGGATATAAAAAGTACGGTAAGATGAACTCCAACTCTCTTCCAAAAGCTCCAAGGCATCCAAAGTAAAACCTGCCATACTCAGCCTACTCGAAGGAGTACGAGATGATTTTAAGGAAAACAAAAACCAAGCGTCAGACATCAGTCTGGTATGAGAAACTCAAGATACACATTGCATGTAACAACACTGAGGGGACTATGCAGATAACCGCTCCGGATTTCCCCTCAATTGAAACCAACCATTTATTAGGAGAAGTATAGTTGTATTATAAATAATGTCTAGGGTGTAAAATATAAATAAATTCACATAGAAGGAATGGTTACATTGGTTACATTCGACAACTATTAAGTGTACAAACAAAACCGATAAGGCACGTTCCCATATTGGATTTTCCATCGGAGATCTCTCAATATAGATCCAAACTCCATGCACAAGGGTCAGAAAGTACCTCCGAGCATCGCATATCTCTAGATAAAATATACCATAAGGTAAACACAACTGGCCCACACACAAAACACCGAAGTGCACCACGTGGAACCAAATATATCCAACTCCCGTGCGCAACTTCGAGGAGCTCCCGCACGATTCGATAATAAGCATACACTAGATATGGAGTCAATATATCCTGCCGTAGGTTAGCAAAACCCCAGATTGTGCTCCTACTCTGTTTTTAGCCATTTCCGATGTCGAGGTTTCGTTCGGCATCTTTCACACGAGTCTTCATCACTCGAACAGAACAAGAATTCCCAGTTGGAATCCCACAGCTCAATAGATCTTGGAATCACACATAGACTACTTCACAGATCTCGGAATCATACATGGATTCCAATACATCAACAGATCTTGGAATCACACATAGATTCTTTCATAGATCTTAGAATCACTATATGTTTTCGAGCATCTCAACAGATCTCGAATCGCCATATGGCCTTCACTTCACAACCGCTTCCAAAACATAGAACCCGTATACTAGTTTTGAAGTGGTTTTCGATAAGTAAAACACTTACCAATCCCGGTCTCCTCAAAACCAGTCGCTAAATTTAAGGCCAAGTTCTATAGTCAACTAACTGACTACATTTCACACAATATATGATTGTATATGGAAAACAACCCTGCTTAATTTCCATAACAACCGAATAAACATTCAAGGCACTATCAAGATCACGAAGCATGATAACAGCCAAATCACTATCAAGTCACACAACATGACAATTAGCCGAAGCACGATTAACTCATATAAACGGCTTCTAATCCCATTCCCATTTAATTAATATTTCATTAATTAAAACTTATTTTATTAGTAAAACTCCTTTTAACTAATAAAACTTCACTTGTCAAATACAACTTCAATTATTAATCAATAACTCATACTTGACTAATATTCCTTTATTAGTAAAACTTCTTTTATCTAATAAAACTTCATTCGTCTAACTAGACTTCCTTATTAATCAATAATTCATACTCGATTAATATTCCTTTATTAGTAAACTTCTTTTAACTAATAAAACTTCGTTTGTCAAATAAGACATCACTTATTAATCAATAACTCATACTCGATTAATATTCCTTTATATACTAGCGTATGTATTCAACTTATACATATAAAATGTGTATATGTATATATTCTACGAATTACCAAATCCGTTATAGTCTTACTACCCAAAAAGGGTTTTAATATACTTATCCCTCCGGTATAAGTATAATCACAATTCAATTCCAAGATTTCCTATTTAACTTCAATATTTCAAAACATACTCATATACTTATCCCTCCGGTATAAGTATATCTACAATTCAATTTTAAGATTTCTTTTCTAACTTCAATACTTCAAAACGTATTCAAATACTTATCCCTCCGGTATAAGTATAACTACAATTCATTTTCAATATTTCTTTTCTAACTTCAATCCTTCAAGACGTATTTATAAACTTATCCCTCCGGTATAAGTATCTCAATAATTCATTTCTAGGATTTCTTAAAGTATAACCAAAGAGGTTAAAACCATTGTTTAATAAAGAACCTCTTCTCTTTTATAAGTTAAACATCTTATTCAATATCTTTATTCTGAAAGATTCCTATACTTGTTTCTATCTTTAAAATCAATTATTAAAGATCTAAGTATATTCAAAATCATTAAACCGTATATTCCAGTTTAACTACATTCCAAGGGTTTCAAAACAATTGTTGCTAAAACAATGTTTACAACAAACCCAAAACAATCCTTTATAATTTATCCTTAAATGTTTGTTTAAAGATTCAATTATATTTACTTCCATGATATAATCTGAGAGGGTTAAAGACTAATGTAATTAACACGTTGTCACGACAAACCCAAAACCATTTTATGCTTATATAAATCACACTTCGTGCACTTAACTCGTTTCCGACATTATCAACTTAACTATCCCTCGGTCAAGAGTGAGGCCAGGTAAGTTAGAGCACTGGTTGCATATCACCCCTTGCCTAGACACCCCATTCTTGACACTCACAGATAGATAAGCCTACTCGTCGACTTATTAGAATTAAGCACAGTAACCATGATATTCAATAAACAAGTAATTAGGAAGTGCACTCATATCACTATTCTAGCTTCACACACTTTCAAACTTACTTCAATTTAACATACAAGTCAAACAACCATTTTAATATGATAAGAAATCACTAAGGACGACATTTCAAAGTTCCATACAATGTATTGAAAACACAACAATTAAAACTGCATATATAGCGACTATCGCTATAAGTGCACTTTCAAGTTCAAGTCCACAATATGTCAATTCCCTACTAATCCTTATGTGCTTTGTTTCAAGTCCATTCCACTTGTTATACAAGTCAATTCAAGTCCAATTCCAAGTCCATTCAAGTCCATTCCAATCCATTAACATGGATCACATATGTCGCTTACTTTTAAAGTAAGAATCAAGACAACATTTTTAACATAAGTTACCAACATTCAAGCAACTTTAAGCATAGTTAAAAACATGCAAAAGGGTTTATGTTTGTTGTCCTAAATAGTGAGTAAACTCACCTTAATCCTTAGAAAATCCAAGATCCAATAATAAGAATAAAGATCCAAGAATAAGAACAAAGATCCAAGCTAGCAACCTCCTTCCTTCCCTTGTTTTTTCCTTGCTTCCTTCCTTATATAGCTCACGGCCAAAGATGAAAATTGAGAGGGGCTTGGATTTTTCAACTTCTAACTTGCTAAAAGGTCTTGTAATGGCATAAGAAGGCTACACTCAAAGTTTGAGTTGATTTGGAGTTGGTTTGATTATAGTTTGAGAAAGTTAGTAAGGAAGAGGAAGAAGATGAAGAGAAACCATTAAAAAGCTTCACTTTTGCTTAGGAATTTTGTGTAAGAAAGAAGGAGGTATACCCCTCCTTATATAGGAAAAAGAAAGTAGATGGGAAAAGACCAAAATGCCCTTAAAACCCTAAACACACTCATGAAAGAAGTGAAAGGTGTGTAAGAGAAGTGAAAGGTGTGTAAGAGAAGTGAAAGGTGTGTAAGAGAAGTGAAAGGTGTGTAAGAGATGGTAAGTTTGCTTTTTCAAAGCTTAAAAAGTAAGCATTCATTTGTATACGTATAAGAAGCTTATATACATACACTTAGGATATTTTCTAAACTCTTGATGTGACTAATTATGATTACATATATATGTGTATGTGCATATATACAAATATATCAAACAACGTTGCAACGATATGAAACAACTTCTATTCAACGATAGGATGTGAATCTGGAAGTTGAACCTCGATCATATTTTTAGTTATTTATCAAATGATTTATTCAAGTAAACAAAACTTGGAAATAAATCAATTAACTTATTTAAACAATTAAAACAAGCATATTCAAATTATAAAGCACTTATTTGAATACTTAAATACCCAAAATACAAAAACTTTCCTTAAATGCTCATTTTTGAAAATGATGACATCATCAAAATAATTAACCATAAATATGAAAAATACTTTTATTAGCTAACTACTTCCCTAATGATTAATTAGAAATTCACTAAAATTTTCAACAACTTTTACTGAGAAAATAGCCATTTATTGATAAAACGATTTTCGGTCATTTTATCAATATTTTACCAAAAATATATTTTTGAAAGCAATTTTCCAAAACGAGTCTAGAATTATAAATTACTAATTAAATGATGTTTAACAAGGTTATAAAATCATATTTATAACACTTAACAATATTACAAATTGTTATGTTATTCAAAGATTAAGTGTTCGAATTTTCCGGGTCTTTACATTCTCCCCCACTTAAAATATTTCGTCCCCGAAATTGCAACACAAGAGACCAAAGAAACAATCAAACATCGATACCTAATAGTATCATACTACCAGCAAACAAAACTCATGGCTTGATCAAGTTCAAACCCCCTCATCGCATAAGGATGATAAACAACCTACTAAGTGCGCCTTACGCTCAACAGCCTTAGGGATTACTCAGTCGATAATTCACAATACCTCATAACAAATCAAAGAGTCGTTTCCCAAACCCTCCACTAGCTACCAAACATACTAAATCCCATACGATGTTAATAAACCATCCGTACACATTGTTTGATCATATCACTTTCCCGATCACAAGACTTCGTTTCCGAACTACTATACCACACTTGACATATCTAGTGCGTACTTCGATCTAGTTTCTTGACCAGAAACTTCCATCTTCCTTACATAGCCATACACTATGATAGAAAACTTCACGATCGTATCAAAAATCCATATCAAGTATTCACTATCAAAGTCTAGTGAAGAACCCTTGTTTGGACCGGTGTAAATCACCTTCAAAATCCTGTACTCGAATCTGTACCAAGATCAACTATGCGAATAAAACGATCTACGTACAACTCACGTATTTTATCCTATTGGTTTCTTAACCACCAATATCCTTTATTAATTCTTCTATATGTATAGTATGCCATTTTATTCTAATATCCTTCCTCTTTTTTCGACATTCAATTATCACTTAGTATTTCTTTATTAATACTAAAACCACTTATGAATCATTTCATAAAACTATACTTCAAGTTATTAAACACTGTATAACTTAAGTTTGTACACATATAATACTCTAATACATTCTATGAATATATCCAAACATCAAATTTGTTGAGTATGTTAATCAAATTTTGAACTTGTTCCAACTTGCTATCTTAATAATTCAAGTGTTATATAAACTCAACTTTATATTTTCACAAGCACTTAACTTCAAGTTCCATAATAATTCAAAAGTTTTCAACTATCCAAAATCATTGAAAATCCCGTTTCATTTTAACAAATGAAACCGACCAAACTACAAATCATGGCATTATTCACATTTATACAATCTTAATGCATAGACTATATGGTTCCATAAAATGACTTAATCGAGTTTCAAAAATTTATATAAAGCACTTCTTTATCTAACTTATTTCACAAATTCTTATCATTATTCGGATTATAATAGACGGATCACGTTAAAATTAAATTTAACCTAACATCATCATTAAACACCTTATAGTCAAACTATGAAATTTAATTCACAAGGTGTTCATATCTAATGTTCTCACTTATTCCCATCTACCCAACCCATGTTTTTTAAAAGGTAAACTAGTTATAAGTCAACAAGCAATAGTACATGCTCATAAACTTACCAAGCATAAATAATATTCAATAATTGATAATAGTTGAATATTATCATTCCTAACAACCAGACACATCATAAATAACTATATCAATTTATGAAAGTTTATATTTTATACAAAAATATAAGACTAGGTAAAATTATTTCATTTACCAATTTAAAACCAATATCGTGTCGATTTTCCTTGTTTAAGTATTTAGAAATCCCTATCGGTACCATGGCGTCCCACATATCGACCAGAATTCATAAACCACTCAACAGATTAATTAACACAACATAAAATATTTTTATAGCACTAACACATACGCGCTCTCTTATATACAATACACTCAACTCATATTAGGGCATTCCATTACCCTACCTCTTGATGAGTCATACCCAACCAAAGCCAAGGTGTTCGCTCAACCTTGTGCTCTGATACCAAATGTAACGACCCGACTTTTCGACCATCGAATGTCGACACTAATACATCCACGGTATTCACGTGCCGAGCACCCAAGTGCCGGAAAGACGAAAAGTTAGGGTGAAATAAAATAAAAATAAAATAGACTGAGGAAGAAGAGGACACAATATCAGAATCTCACAACGGAACGGTAACATATAATATAATGAATGATCTTTACCAAATAAAACTGTATGATTACAACTATCAGAGAAGACTAACCTATCATCAACTAGGACAGTTATAACAACCCGTCCTCATAAATGTTGATGTACAACATAGAATGCAGCGGATATAAAAAGTACGGTAAGATGAACTCCAACTCTCTTCCAAAAGCTCCAAGGCATCCAAAATAAAACCTGCCATACTCAGCCTACTCGAAGGAGTACGAGATGATTTTAAGGAAAACAAAAACCAAGCGTCAGACATCAGTCTGGTATGAGAAACTCAAGATACACATTGCATGTAACAACACTGAGGGGACTGTGCAGATAACCGCTCCGGATTTCCCCTCAATTGAAACCAACCATTTATTAGGAGAAGTATAGTTGTATTATAAATAATGTCTAGGGTGTAAAATATAAATAAATTCACATAGAAGGAATGGTTACATTGGTTACATTCGACAACTATTAAGTGTACAAACAAAACCGATAAGGCACGTTCGCATATTGGATTTTCCATCGGAGATCTCTCAATACAGATCCAAACTCCATGCACAAGGGTGAGAAAGTACCTCCGAGCGTCGCATATCTCTAGATAAAATATACCATAAGGTAAACACAACTGGCCCACACACGAAACACCGAAGTGCACCACGTGGAACCAAATATATCGAACTCCCGCGCGCAACTTCGAACTCCCGCACGATTCGATAATAAGCATACACTAGATATGGAGTCAATATATCCTGCCGTAGGTTAGCAAAACCCCAGATTGTGCTCCTACTCTGTTTTGAGCCATTTCCGATGTCGAGGTTTCGTTCGGCATCTTTCACACGAGTCTTCATCACTCGAACAGAACAAGAATTCCCAGGTTGAATCCCTTAGCTCAATAGATCTTGGAATCACACATAGACTACTTCACAGATCTCGGAATCATACATGGATTCCAATACATCAACAGATCTTGGAATCACACATAGATCTTAGAATCACTATATGTTTTCGAGCATCTCAACAGATCTCGAATTGCCATATGGCCTTCACTTCACAACCGCTTCCAAAACATAGAACCCGTATACTAGTTTTGAAGTGGTTTTCGATAAGTAAAACACTTACCAACCTCGGTCTCCTCAAAACCAGTCGCTAAATTTAAGGCCAAGTTCTATAGTCAAATAACTGACTACATTTCACACAATATACGATTGTATATGGAAAACAACCCTGCTTAATTTCCATAACAACCGAATAAACATTCAAGGCACTATCAAGATCACGAAGCATGATAACAGCCAAATCACTATCAAGTCACACAACATGACAATTAGCCGAAGCACGATTAACTCATATAAACGGCTTCTAATCCCATTCCCATTTAGTTAATATTTCATTAATTAAAACTTATTTTATTAGTAAAACTCCTTTTAACTAATAAAACTTCACTTGTCAAATACAACTTTAATTATTAATCAATAACTCATACTCGACTAATATTCCTTTATTAGTAAAACTTCTTTTATCTAATAAAACTTCATTCGTCTAACTAGACTTCCTTATTAATCAATAATTCATACTCGATTAATATTCCTTTATTAGTAAACTTCTTTTAACTAATAAAACTTCGTTTGTCAAATAAGACATCACTTATTAATCAATAACTCATACTCGATTAATATTCCTTTATATACTAGCGTATGTATTCAACTTATACATATAAAATGTGTATATGTATATATTCTACGAATTACCAAATCCGTTATAGTCTTACTACCCAAAAAGGTTTTTAATATGCTTACCCCTCCGGTATAAGTATAATCACAATTCAATTCCAAGATTTCCTATTTAACTTCAATATTTCAAAACATACTCATATACTTATCCCTCCGGTATAAGTATATCTACAATTCAATTTTAAGAGTTCTTTTCTAACTTCAATACTTCAAAACGTATTCAAATACTTATCCCTCCGGTATAATTATAACTACAATTCATTTTCAATATTTCTTTTCTAACTTCAATACTTCAAAACGTATTTATATACTTATCCCTCCGGTATAAGTATCTCAATAATTCATTTCTAGGATTTCTTAAAGTATAACCAAAGAGGTTAAAACCATTGTTTAATAAAGAACCTCTTCTCTTTTATAAGTTAAACATCTTATTCAATATCTTTATTCTGAAAGATTCCTATACTTGTTTCTATCTTTAAAATCAATTATTAAAGATCTAAGTATATTCAAAATCATTAAACCGTATATTCCAGTTTAACTACATTCCAAGGGTTTCAAAACAATTGTTGCTAAAACAATGTTTACAACAAACCCAAAACAATCCTTTATAATTTATCCTTAAATGTTTGTTTAAAGATTCAATTATATTTACTTCCATGATATAATCTGAGAGGGTTAAAGACTAATGTAATTAACACGTTGTCACGACAAACCCAATACCATTTTATGCTTATATAAATCACACTTCGTGCACTTAACTCGTTTCCGACATTATCAACTTAACTATCCCTCGGTCAAGAGTGAGGCCATGTAAGTTAGAGCACTGGTTGCATATCACCCCTTGCCTAGACACCCCATTCTTGACACTTACAGATAGATAAGCCTACTCGTCGACTTATTAGAATTAAGCACAGTAACCATGATATTCAATAAACAAGTAATTAGGAAGTGCACTCATATCACTATTCTAGCTTCACACACTTTCAAACTTACTTCAATTTAACATACAAGTCAAACAACCATTATAATATGATAAGAAATCACTAAGGACGTCATTTCAAAGTTCTATACAATGTATTGAAAACACAACAATTAAAACTGCATATATAGCGACTATCGCTATAAGTGCACTTTCAAGTTCAAGTCCACAATATGTCAATTCCCTACTAATCCTTATGTGCTTTGTTTCAAGTCCATTCCACTTGTTACACAAGTCAATTCAAGTCCAATTCCAAGTCCATTCAAGTCCATTCCAATCCACTAACATGGATCACATATGTCGCTTACTTTTAAAGTAGGAATCAAGACAACATTTTTAACATAAGTTACCAACATTCAAGCAACTTTAAGCATAGTTAAAAACATGCAAAAGGGTTTATGTTTGTTGTCCTAAATAGTGAGTAAACTCACCTTAATCCTTAGAAAATCCAAGATCCAATAATAAGAATAAAGATCCAAGAATAAGAACAAAGATCCAAGCTAGCAACCTCCTTCCTTCCCTTGTTTTTCCTTGCTTCCTTCCTTATATAGCTCACGGCCAAAGATGAAAATTGAGAGGGGCTTGGATTTTTCAACTTCTAACTTGCTAAAAGGTCTTGTAATGGCATAAGAAGGCTACACTCAAAGTTTGAGTTGATTTGGAGTTGGTTTGAGTATAGTTTGAGAAAGTTAGTAAGGAAGAGGAAGAAGATGAAGAGAAACCATTAAAAAGCTTCACTTTTGCTTAGGAATTTTGTGTAAGAAAGAAGGAGGTATACCCCTCCTTATATAGGAAAAAGAAAGTGGATGGGAAAAGACCAAAATGCCCTTAAAACCCTAAACACACTCATGAAAGAAGTGAAAGGTGTGTAAGAGAAGTGAAAGGTGTGTAAGAGATGGTAAGTTTGCTTTTTCAAAGCTTAAAAAGTAAGCATTCATTTGTATACATATAAGAAGCTTATATACATACACTTAGGATATTTTCTAAACTCTTGATGTGACTAATTATGATTACATATATATATGTGTATGTGCATATATACAAATATATCAAACAACGTTGCAACGATATGAAACAACTTCTATTCAACGATAGGATGTGAATCTGGAAGTTGAACCTCGATCATATTTTTAGTTATTTATCAAATGATTTATTCAAGTAAACAAAACTTGGAAATAAATCCATTAACTTATTTAAACAATTAAAACAAGCATATTCAAATTATAAAGCACTTATTTGAATACTTAAATACCCAAAATACAAAAACTTTCCTTAAATGCTCATTTTTGAAAATGAGGACATCATCAAAATAATTAACCATAAATATGAAAAATACTTTTATTAGCTAACTACTTCACTAATGATTAAATAGAAATTCACTAAAATTTTCAACAACTTTTACTGAGAAAATAGCCATTTATTGATAAAACGATTTTCGGTCATTTTATCAATATTTTACCAAAAATATATTTTTGAAAGCATTTTTCCAAAACGAGTCTAGAATTATAAATTACTAATTAAATGATGTTTAACAAGGTTATAAAATCATATTTATAACACTTAACAATATTACAAATTGTTATGTTATTCAAAGATTAAGTGTTCGAATTTTCCGGGTCTTTACAATCGTCGTATTAATTATTCAGAATGGGTTAAAACCGGTCTTTCTGAATAATTCGCGCATTTTATAATCAAGTGCTATAAAAACATAACATACGCCTCATTCCAATTCAGAATATTCTTTATATAAAATATCCACATTCTTAGGGAAAGATTCCCATTACTTTTATCAAAGATAAATCCTTCAACTTTATTCTTTAATCTTTCCTTTTGATCTTAGTTTCAAAAGATTTTACTTTATCCTTTCTCCATATTAACCAAATTATGGTTTATCCAAACTAGTCGGGATTTACGTCATACTGAAGTAATTATTTTTTAATTAATCCCAATCCCAACCTACTCATCCCAATTTGTTCTGATAAACCTAATTACCATTTTGCGTTTAAATCTAATTAAAGATTTAACTATTGCATGGAGTAAAACTGGTAGTTCTCCATTTCCGATCACTTCCTTAATTCCGTAATTTTAACTACTTAATTCCCCTTCAATCTAATTAAAAATTTATTAAAACTTTATTTAGTTTTAATTTTATAAAATCATTATTAAATGATTATCAACTTTCGGGAATTAATCATATCTTTAATCCGGGTTAAAGAATAAATGTCAATTAAAACATAATTCGCGATAAACCCAGATTCGTATTTCATTAATTTCTAATTTAATATATTAAATTAGGGAAATCACATTTAAATCTTAATTAAAAGGTTTATTCTTCAAAAAGGTTCAAGAATAGTGTTAATTAAGACACTATTCACGACAAACCCAAATTCTTATTTGATATTAAATATAAGGCTTTGAATGGGAACTATAACGACTTATATTCAATATCAAATTCTAAAACCAACGGGTATCATATCAGAAATAACGATATTAAATATCTTCCAAATTTCCAACAATCACAGAAAATCAATATTGAAATAATCCGTAGATAATTTCCATTCAAGTCCAATTCACTCTATTCATTGGAAATTCTTAATTAAAATTAAATCCATTTGAATCCCTTTTTATTATTTATAAAATAAATAAATCACTTATTTGACAAAAATATCTGTTATCTTTATAAACTTGGATTTTTTTTCAAAAACCCTTTTAAAACATTTATTATGATTTTACATAATTTCTAGGCCAATTTAATTTAAATGACGTTCCAGGTCATTCAACTACACGGCCGCTATTTTTTTTTATTCCAATTTGATTTTAAACATTTCAGAAAATATATCCATTGGATTTCATATCTTAAATACTCATTTGAAAGCTCTTTTCGATATGAACCCATAGGTTCCAGTTCCAGAAGAATCCAACGGTCGGATCTTCCGCTATGTCTAATCAAAGTGTCAAAATTCGCGAACAGTCACCGCGCGAAACGTTCTATTCAAACCATTATATATATATTCATATATATTATTGTCGATTTACTTTCTAAACGTATTTTAAAACGTTTATAAATTCGTTTTGAAAATGATTCCAACATATATTTAAATTTAAAAAATGAGTTAGTATTCTATATATTATCCTTTTTGAATAATATTATTTTCCAAAATATTAATTTTGAAATTTCTCTTTTAGTATTCATAATTAAATGGATAACGTAAATCGATAAATACTTTCGAGTTAAAATGGTGTTACTAGACTAAAAACCTCAATTCATCATCTTATCCATTTATATTTTATTATTGGCTAGACCTCTCACATTAAGCCTACAACTTGCGAATGCTGGATATGTCGGTTGGTTCCAAGCAGACTTATCCCACAAGTTGGGCTTAACCTCGTGTCATGGCTCAATTCGTATTTGCGCGATTGGACCTCTCAAATTAGGTTCAACACTTGTGGCTGCTGGATATGCCGAGCGGGTCTGGGCAGACTTATACCACAAATGTAACCTAACCTCGTGTCCAAGTACAATTATAATTAATAATTATAATTAATTCACTGAAAATATTATTTTAAAATATTCTTTTAAAATAAATATATGATCTTTACATTAAATTGTTACTAATTTTATAAAACCCTTTGTTTCCGAGTATCCTAACTAACATTTCAATTTTTTAATGAAAAATTGAACTTTCTATATTATTATTATATTATAATATTAATCTTTTCAAAATGTTCAAACTTTGAAATCAAACCTTCTAATCTTAACATACTGACCGTAAAGATGTAATCCTTTTAATTGAATCCTTTTTATTATAACTTTTAAACAATAAAGATATAATCTTTCTGATTCACACGTCAATTAATTCCATTAACTGAATATTAAATTAAAATATTCCTTTAATTCAAAATTGGAATGAGACCCAATCCATTACCATATAATTTTAATTATATGGGTTTCAAACATCGCATTAATTCCATAATAATGATAAAACATTCAATAACAGCCAAAGTGCATTTTAAACTAATCACAAGGGCGACGTGTAGTCAGAATATCAACCCAAGACCCGTGT
This sequence comes from Allium sativum, assembly GCA_030737875.1. NCBI lineage: Eukaryota > Viridiplantae > Streptophyta > Magnoliopsida > Asparagales > Amaryllidaceae > Allium > Allium sativum. Next base: position 423,493,445 of record CM060922.1, read on the forward strand.
TGGGTTTCAACCAACACAAATTCAAATAATATATTATTAATTGTGCTTTTGGACGATGTGTGAAAATTTATCGTCCAATCAACATAAACAAGTCAGACAACTTGTAAATGGCAATGTAAACATGTTTTAAATATCATAACAACATGTTACATATTTCAAATTTCGAACAATTCACAACAGCCATCTAAATCAACATTTACCAACAAACAATAATTCCAACACAGATAATTAATTAATATTTAATAATAAAAATAATTAACTGTTCAAAAGCTTGAGTGAGATAAAAGTTCTCACCTTTGTCGGGCTTTAATTGACGGTTCAGACCCAATTTTGGCCCAAAATCCAACATGCTCCAAAATTGACGAATTTGGTGTCTATGCGAAGCTTATGACCCAACGATCATGGCAAATCCTATTTTGCGCGATTTCGAGTTCGTATCAAAAAGATATGAATTTTCGAAGTTTGTAATAATCAAATAATTAATTTAAATTTGTAAAAATTACCCAAAATTTGAAATTTCTCCAAATTGGACAAATTTGGTGTCCACTCGAAGGTCTCGTCGCCACGATCGTGGCGGATCCGAAATCGCGCAATTCTGAGATCGTATGTACAAGTTATGAGGTTCAAAGTTTAAATAATTAACTAAATACATAAAACACTATTCATCATCTTCTACCTTTGTGCAAACCCATTTCTCCAAACCTTCTACCGCTTGTTGCAGCTTCCATCGACCTCCAGACGACCAGCCACCACCGCCATTCTCTCCGCAATCACACCGCGCACCAATGCCGGGAGCCGCCGCCCCCGGTTCTGCCTCCTCCGGCCGGAATCCTAAGATGAACGAATTCCGGTTCGAGCCCCATAGCCGCTACCTCACTGATTCAAATGACCTGAAAATTGGTGAGCGTCTTCCCCTCGCGTAGACGAAGAACTTTCATGTTCAGCCCTTCGCCTGAAACTTCTTAGATTCACCGAAAAATATTGATTTATGTTTTCAACTTCTGATTTTGGCCAGATTTCACGTTTTCAGTTCATCTCGTATTCGTGCAATTCCGTCGACTTTCAGAAAAAAACTTTCTAAAGCAATGTTGTTCGTTTATGTCTCGGCTACATTTTCTTCTTTGACAACATCATCTAATTCTCAACGGTTTGGCCGGAATTCACCAAAATCCAAAACTGAAGTTTTCTGTTCAACCTCAGATTCCGGCGAATCCGTGCAATGATAGGTCTTGAATTTTTTGTGGTAGGTAGTGGTTACTGAGATGAACAAAACCCAGAAAGGGTTTGGTCTGATTTGGTTTTGATTTGGAGATTTAAATTATTGAAGTTTAGGTTCTTTTGTGCAAAGAAATTTTTATGGAGAAGTGATCCGCCATGAGAGAGATGAAGAAGGAGACTAGAATTAGGTTTAGAGAAATGGTTAGGGTGGGATTATGAGATATTATATAGAGGTTGTTTATTTTTAATTAAGTCCATGTGTAATATAACCCAATTTAATTAATAACCTATATGTTCTATTATTTTATTATTTTAAGTCTTTTTCAGTGTTTTAAAATCCGTATGAATACATAAGTTATTCAATTTTGCTGAAAACTGGAACATAACTATTTCCCGATAATACGAATCCAAAAAAACTGGTTTCGTTGAATTCTGAGTCCGTATGAATTATTAATGAATTTTTAAAGTCTAAAAATTGACCGTTTTCAATGAAAAATTAATAACGTCCATCTACTGACCCCAAAAATTACAAATTTTGGAATCTAGCAATAATTTAATATTCCGGATCCAAAGAAACTGGTTTCGTCGGATTCAGAGGTCGTTTGCAAAATGGCTATTTTTAAGGACTATATATTATATTAAAATATATATAAATTCTACAGCGACTTTTATAGATTTTAAACTGGACATAACTTATTATTTATAAAGTGAAATTTCAGTTTTTCAGATTCTTAGAAAGATATAATTAAACAGATTTAAATATTTCTGGTTATACTGATATCCAATTTATTTCGAATCATGTACATTCAGTTAAACTTTAAAATCAAAATTTCAAACTGCAGCGCTTTTTCTAACTCCTTTTATATTTAAGATAAATTTATTCGTTTTAACTTTGATTTAAATAATTTTTTAGTCATTATTATCTAAAATAAATTATTTTAAATATTCAAAATCTAATAAATTTGCTAAAATAAAATATTTAAATTGGTTCCAAAATTCCGGGTTGTTACAATCTCCCCCACTTAAAATCTTTTCGTCCTCGAAAAGGAATGGAGCTAAAAGTTGTTTAAATAACCAACTTAACATTCAATTCTAATCAATTTTCACTTCAGTTCAATGTTAAATTCGATTAAGCTAAATTTATCATTCTTTCTCATATTGGTTAAATTAATTTTCATTTCAATATTTTAATTAGTTAAACAAATTATCAAACATCACAACCAACAATCAATTAGGTGATTAACTTTTCAAATATATATAACTTTTAAATATAGTCAAAAAACATATTTCAGTGCAAATCACAACAATAAATCCTAGCTAGTTTTGGTACTCATACCAGTCAGTTGGAAATATATAGATATACCACATTCGAATACTCAAACATAAACACTAATGATGTCATGCTCATCACCAGAATCTTCTCCGGGCGACTAGAGTGTGATTCTATATCTATCTAGTATATTGGAGGCTTCGTATACACGCTAGCTAGGCATATATGCAAATCTCTATATACTCGATTGTCCAAAATAAATAATATACTCAAATATGTATTATTAGATTAAATTTCAAAACTAAATTTGTTTTTTGTTTTTTTTATATAAATAATACTCTTAACACTCGTTCTAGGATACTACTGACCCATATCTAACGAGTTATTATTATTGGATACAACTAATCCAATCTCTGATGAATTCAACCGTTCGGTTCTAATGTGTGTTGTTCTCGAGCTATGTAAACCAAAGGTCTGATACCAAATGTAACGACCCAAACTTCCCCGTGTAGGAAAGCACAGATTGATTTGAGAACAACACACATCAGAACACAAACTGAAGAACATTTTATTGCTGATTACAACAATTACATCAGAGAACAAGAATTTTCCAGAGTATGAATGAATAATATACACTGGAAATACAATATCAGGGTTTAAATTACATTTAAATAGCAGCGGAAAAATAATACAAAATACAACCGAAAGGAATACACGGATACAGAGCTTTACGATTATTTCTTCAGCTGTAAACCAGGATCCAGTTAATATAAAATCTGCAAAACCAAAACTACTAGCTGCCCATATGGAAAATATGGGCACCCAGAGTTTAGGTTAAAACAATAAACTCCAGGTCAGTCATGGGACTGGTGTGAGAACTCAAAAACAATTATTAATTTGATTTTAAAGTTAGGTAAATCAAGGGACCACGCCTCATAACACGGAACGGGTTTACCCCAAGGATACCACTACATAAAAATGAACAGCGCAATGCTAAAAAAAGGTAAATGAAGCTATTATAAGACTCAGGTCCCATCACACAATGCAACGCAAGCCGGAGTATAGAGTTTTACCTTATAATAGCAAAATATGCTTTGTACGCGAAATTTATCTTTTAATATTACTATAAGTGCATAGTGCAAAAATCAGTTTCGAAAGTAAATGTATCAATCGTAGACGGCATGAGCGCGCCATCCCACTGTGTCGCCATATATAGGGTTTACAATCAAAACTGTAATGTCGTATTGGAAATTGGTTTTCCATCATGAAATCGAGGCTAGGGATCGTCCTCTCCGATTCGAGACAGTCTAGCAATGTAACGATATGGATTTTCGCTCGGACCTAATCGATCGCTAAATCGACCCAGACCGTTTGAATCCCGTATATGCTAACTCTGGGCATACAACACATCAGAACAAATAACAGAAGATTTCTATTAACATCATAATAATATTACATCAGAGTACAGAATATCAGAGTTCATCGAATATAATAATACAGCGGAAGATAATTTTACAAAAATGTAATACAATGCACAACGGAAATAAATAAATAACACAGCGGAAGACGATAAATGCACTGGACATGGCTTTAAGCTTCGATCCAGAATCCTGCTTATATATCTACAAAATAAACTACTCAACTGCCTGTGTGGAAAATAGGGGCAACCGAGTTTGCAAGGGAAAAGCAAACTACAGGTCAGTCATGGGACTGGTGTGATAAACTCTAAACAGTTAAAATTAACTTATCAAAATGATAAGGCAAATCACAGGACCACGCCGCTAACGTGGAACGGGTTTACCCCCATGAATGCCAGTGTATAAACAACAATCAATAGTTATGGATCTACTATGCATCAATCAACATAAAATATCCCAATCTACCCATTTAGATTAATCACTACACTTAGATTTTCCAAATCCAATTCAATTTACAGAAATTATCCCTTTGGACTTTATTTCCCGATTTCCTATTTCAAGTAATTTGAAATACATATCTAACTTTCTATATCAAAGTAGATTTCACTTTGGGATCTCAAATCAAATCGTTTGGAAATATGAATTCCAAAACATAACAATGCATACAAAGAAGTATGCAACCAAATATCGGGCTCCCCTTAGACAAGGCAAAGGGCACGCACCTAAGCAACTCGATATATATATATGTGCACCTCCCACTATGGAGCAGGCTACACTAACGATGCACCTCCCACACATGGAAGCATACATCGCCCATCTCACCCATACTTTTAGTCGTCCGGGTTATTACAATCTCCCCCACTTAAAACTTTTCGTCCCCAAAAGGAACGAAGCTGAAAGTTGTTCAACCAATCAACTCAACTTCCATTATTTTCATTATGGCTTAAGTTCTTCAACTTTTAAGTTTCTAAGAACTTTTCAAATTTTTCAAAAATTTGGCTAACACCCTAAATTTTCGAAAAATTACACCATAACCTCCCCTGCACCGGGAGCTTCGGGATATTTCAAATAGCCTCCCATGGCCCTCACCAATCCAAAAAGAAAAAGAAACAACCAATCGGCTCATAAAATCATCCAAACCCAATAAATTTGTAAATATGTACCTATTTGTCGGGCAAACAATTTTATTCCTCTTCTCTAGCCTCCTTGCTATGACCTATTCAATGTAAGTACATGTGTATGAATGCAAATGCGATAAATTTTCAATACAATTCACTATTTGGTTCAATTTGGCTGAATGGTCCAAATTTTAATTAATCAACCAATAATCAAACAACACAACCAGCAATCAATTAGTTGATTATCTTTCCAATCACATAACTTTGATACATAGTCAAAAAATCAGATTCTTGGTGCCAAATCACAACAATATATACTAACTATATTTTGGTTCTCACACCAATCAATTGGAAATATATAAAAATCCCACTTTCGTAACTCGAAAATAAATACTGGCGATGGTGCCCCATCACCAGAATTATCCCCAGGCAACTAGAATGTGATTCTATAACTATCCAGTACATTAAAACTTCAAATACACGTTTGCAAGGCGTATATGCAAAATCTTTATATATTGGATTGTCCAAATTAATTTAATATAAATATTCAAATACATATAAAACGATTTAAATTTCAAAACAAAACTTGTTTTCATTTTTTTTTAAAATATACTCTTCACACTCGTTCTAGGATACTACTAATCCCATCTCTAACGAGTCATTCTTATTGGATATTACTAATCCAATCTCTGATGAATTCTTTTGTATGGTTCTAATGTGTCTTGTTCTCGAGCTTTGTAAAAAAATATACAAAACACAACCGAAGGAGATATACGGATACAGAGCTTTCCGGATATCATTCCAGTTGTAAATCAGGATCCTGTGAATATAAATCTCTAATAATTTATGATGTGTAATATTTATTCATACTATGTATATTCTTGTAATCTGATGGAATTGTTGTAATTAACAGTGAAATGTTCTTCTGTTTGCGTTATGATGTGGCTTGTTCTCAAAGTATCCACTCTTTCCTTCACGGGAAAGTTACGGGTCCTTACAAGCAAAGGCCTCAGGATCCCCCGCAGTGAACCCTTGGAGCGGTAGGGCCGGTCAGCTCATAATGCAATGGTTGGATTGGTTATGCCTGAACACACGTTTCCCGGTTCATTTGAACCTCCCTATGGCAACTAACAACCTATAAATCCGAGGTACCTCATAATCTGTCATCCACATAAGTAAAAATGTCAGGGCTGGTAAGTTGCTGACACCACTCTAGCTAGAAAGAAACGTGTGCACTCCCTACGGTCCATATCTTGTTTTTGACTCATACCGGGGTGTGAGGTTCGCGAAGTCACGCTATACACAAAGCTACGCCGAAATAGGCTATGCTTAGATCATCAACCACAAGGCCCTGTTTTTCAATAAAAGCCTTGATCATTTGCATCTTGGCATGCCACATTGTAAGACTATACCATATCATTGATCATCTACCAATATATAACCGGGTGTTAAGCAAAGAATAAATTCTCCACCACCAAATAGTTATACGTTAAACAGAGATCAACTAATACAATATAAAGGAGTACAATGTCAAACACACAATCCATTTACAAGTCTGTTCTTGGTCTGAACGAAACCGGAGGCACTTTGTTCCTCACATTTCCGTCGATCTCCAAATACATTTGGATGATCACCACTTTTTTCATTGTCTTGGGTGTATGGTCCAATCAAGATAGAAATAACCATCCAAACAATGTAAAGAACTCCGGTCTTCAACCACCGTCTTCATCTTCGACTCTTGATCGTCGTATTAATTATTCAGAATGGGTTAAACCTGCTCCTTCCGAATAATTCGTGTATTTCTAATTAACTTCTATAAAAACATAACATACGCCTCATTCCAATTCAGAATATTCTTTAAATAAAATATCCACATTCTTATGGAAAGATTGCCATTAATTTTATCAAAGATAAATCCTTCAACTTTATTCTTTAATCTATCCTTTTGATCTTCATTTCAAAAGATTTTACTTTATCCTTTCTCCATATTAACCAAATTATGGTTTATCCAAACTAGTCTGGATTTACGTCTTACCGAAGTAATTGTTTATTATTTAATCCCAATCCCAACCTACTCATCCCGATTTGTTCCGGTAAACTTAATTACCATTTTGCGTATAAATCTAATTAAAGATTTAACTATCGCATGAAGTTAAACTGGTAGTTCAACATTTCCGATCACTTCCTTAATTCCGTAATTTTAACTACTTAATTCCCCTTCAATCTAACTAAAATTTATTAAAACTTTATTTAGTTTTAATTTTCTAAAATCATTATTAAATGATTATCAACTTTCGGGAATTAATCTTATCTTTAATCCGGGTTAAAGAATAAATGTCAATTAAAACATAATTCGCGATAAACCCAAATTCGTATTTCATTAATTTCTAATTTAATATATTAAATTAGGGTAATCACATTTAAATCTTAATTAAAAGGTTTATTCTTCAAAATAGTTTTAATTAAGGCACTATTCACGACAAATCCAAATTCTTATTTGATATTAAATATAAGGCTTTGAATAGGAACTATAACGACTTATATTCAATATCAAATTCTAAAACCAACGAATATCATATCATAAATAATGATATTAAATATCTTCCAAATTTCCAACATAATATCCATATAATCACAAAAAATAATATTGAAATAATCCATAGATAATTTCCATTCAAGTCCAATTCACTCTATTCATTGGAAATTCTTAATTAAAATTAAATCCATTTAAATCCCTTTTTATTATTTATAAAATAAACAAATCACTTATTTGAAAAAAATATCTTTTATCTTTATAAACTTGGAATTTTCATCAAAAACTCTTTTAAAACATTTATTATGATTTTACATAATTTCTCCCTATTTTTATTTAAAAATAGGCCAATTTAATTTAAATGACGTTCCAGGTCATTCAAATACACGGCCGCTATTTTTTTTATTCCAATTTGATTTAAACATTTCGGAAAATCTAACCGTTGGATTTCAAATCTTAAATACTCATTTAAAAGCCCTTTTTGATACAAACCCATAGGTTCCGGTTCTAGAAGAATCTGACAGTCGGATCTTCCGCTATGTCTAATCAAAGTGTCAAAATTCGTGAACGGTCGCTGCGCGAAACGTTCTATTCAAACCATTATATATATTAATATATATTATCGTCGATTTCCTTTCTAAACGTATTTTAAAATGTTTATAAATTCATTTTGAAAATGATTCCAACTTATATTTAAATTTTAAAAATGAGTTGAATATTCTATATATTATCCTTTTTGAATAATATTATTTTCCAAAATATTAATTTTGAAATTTCTCTTTTAATATTCATAATTAAATGGATAACGTAAATCGATAAATACGTTCCCATTTATATTTTATTATGGGCCAGACCTCTCACATTAAGCCTACAACTTGCGAATGCTGGATATGCTAGTTGGTTCCGAGCAGATTTATCCCACAAGTTGGGCTTAATCTCGTGTCATGGCTCAATTCGTATTTGTACACTTGGACCTCTCAAATTAGGTTCAACATTTGTGGCTGCTGGATATGCCGGGCGGGTCCGGGCAGACTTATACCACAAATGTAATTTAACCTCGTGTCCAAGTACAATTATAATTAATAATTATAATTAATTCACTAAAAATATTATTTTGAATTATTCTTTTAAAATAAAGATATGATCTTTACATTAAATTGTTACTAATTTTATGAAACCCTTTGTTTCCGAATATCCTAACTGACATTTCAATTTTTTAATGAAAAATTGAACTTTCTATATTATTATTATATTATAATAATAATCTTTTCAAAATGTTAAAATTTTGAAATCAATCCTTCTTATCTTAACATACTGACCGTAAAGATGTAATCTTTTAAATTGAATGCTTTTTATTATAACTTTTAAACAATTAAGATATAATCTTTCTAATTCATACGTCAATTAATTCCATTAACTGAATATTAAATTAAAATATTCCTTTAATTCAAAATCGGAATGAGACCCAATCCTTTACCATATAATTTTAAATATATGGGTTTCAAACATCGCATTAATTCCATAATAATGATAAAACATTCAATAACAGCCAAAGTGCATTTTAAACTAATCACAAGGGCGATGTGTAGTCAGAATATCAACCCAAGACCCGTGTGGTGTTTCAACCAACACAAATTCAAATAATATATTATTAATTGTGCTTATGGACGATGTGTGAAAATTTATCGTCAATCAACATAAACAAGTCAAACAAGTTGTAAATGGCAGTGTAAACATGTTTTAAATATCATAAATGTCATAACAACATGTTACATATTTCAAATTTCAAACAATTCACAACAGTCATCCAAATCAACATTTATCCACAAACAATAATTCCAACACAGATAATTAATTAATATTTAATAATAAAAATAATTGACTATTCAAAAGCTTGAGTGAGATAAAAGTTCTCACCTTTGTCGGGCTTTAATTGACGGTTCGGGCCCAATTTTGGCCCAAAATCCAACATGCTCCAAAATTGACGAATTTGGTGTCTATGCGAAGTTTATGACCCAATGATCATGACAAATCCTATTTTGCGCGATTTCGAGTTCGTATCAAAAAGATATGAATTTTTAAAGTTTGTAATAATTAAATAATTAATTTAAATTTGTAAAAATTACCCAAAATTTGAACTTTCTCCAAATCGGACAAATTTGGTGTCCACTCGAAGATCTCGTCGCCATGATCGCGGTGGATCTGAAATCGCGCAATTCTAAGATCGTATGTACAAGTTATGAGGTCTCAAAATTTAAATAATTAATTAATTACATGAAATACTATTCGTCATCTTCTACCTTTGAGCAAACCCATTTCTCCAAACCTTCTACCGCTCGTTGCACCTTCCACCGACCTCCAGGCGACCAGCCACCACCGCCATTCTCTCCGCCATCACACCGCGCATAACGTCGGGAGCCGCCGCCCTCGGTTCCGCCTCCTCCGGCTGGAATCCTGAGATGAACGGATTCCAGTTCGAGCCCCCTAGCCGCCACCTCGATGATCCAAACGACCTGAAAATTGGTGAGCATCTTCCCCTCGTGTAGGTGAAGAACTTTCATGTTCGGCCCTTCGCCTGAAACTTCCTAGATTCGCTGGAAAATATTGATTTATGTTTTCAGCTTCTGATTTTGGCCAGATTTCATGTTTTCAGTTCATCTCGTTTTCGTGCAATTCCGTCGACTTTCAGACAAAACTATCTAAAGCAAAGTTGTTCATTTATGTCTCGGCTACATTTTCTTCTTTGACACCATCATCTAATTCTCGACAGTTTGGCCAGAATTCACCAAAATCCGGAACTGAAGTTTTTTGTTCAACCTCAGATTCCAGCGAATCCGTGCGACGATAGGTCTTGAATTTTTCGTGGTAGGTAGCGGTTATTGAGGTAAAGGTTTGGTCTGATTTGGTTCTGATTTGGAGATTTAAATTATTGAAGTTTAAGGTCTTTTTTGCCAAGAAATTTTTATGGAGAAGTGAGCCGCCATAAGAGAGATGAAGAAGGAGACTAGAATTTGATTTAGAGAAATGGTTAGGGTGGGATTATGAGATATTATTTAGAGGTTGTTTATTTTTAATTAAGTCCATGTGTAATATAACCCATTTAATTAATAACCCATATGTTTTATTATTTTATTATTTTAAGTCCTTTTCAGTGTTTTAAAATCCGTATGAATACATACGTTATTAAATTTTACTGAAAACTGGAACATAACTATTTCTCGACAATATGAATCCAAAGAAACTGGTTTCGTTGAATTCTGAGTCCTTATGAATTATTAATGAATTTTTAAAGTCTAAAAATTGACCGTTTTCAATGAAAAATTAATAACGCCTACCTACTGACCCAAAAAATTACAAATTTTGGAATCTAGCAATAATTTAATATTCCGGATCCATAGAAACTTGTTTCGTCGGATTCAGAGGTCGTTTGCAAAATGGCTATTTTTAAAGGACAATATATTATATTAAAATATATATAAATTCTACAACGACTTTTATAGATTTTAAACTGGACATAACTTATTATTTATAAAGTGAAATTTTAGTTTTTCAGATTCATTAGAAAGATATAATTAAACAGATTTAAATATTTCTGGTTTTACTGAAATCCGATTTATTCTGAATCCTGTACATTTAGTTAAAGTTTAATATCAAAATTTCAAACTATAGCGCTTTTTCTAACTCCTTTTATATTTAAGATAAATTTATTCATTTTAACTTTGATTTAAATAAATTTTAGTCATTATTATCTAAAATAAATTATTTTAAATATTCAAAATCTAGTAAATTTGTAAAATAAAAATTTTAAATTGGTTCCAAAATTCGGGTTGTTACATATATTCATTAACCATATAAACATCATCCAAAGTGCAATTTACAACTGTATAAGCAATAAAATAAATAAATAACGCTCATCATAGCCTATCAACCCATCGATTGACATACAACTAAATATTGGGATTAGTGTATGTCAAATATCATCCCAATACCTGTGTGGGGTTTTCAAACAACAACAGTCTATTTAAATAAATTATTGGTTAATAAATTGAAACAATTCTAATTCGGTTTGAATTAGTTTATAATTAACCAATTTTACTGTTTAAACTATAACTGGATATTTATAATTTAATTTTAACTACCACATTAATGTTAACATTATTTTTAATATGTTACACATCACAATCACAACACAAATCAGCAAACCATACATAAAAATAAATACTCAACAACCAAATGCCATTTACGGCGCCACAAATGTCCATCTGCGGAGTATGAAATACGAGTATCGCTAATAACAATACATCGCTTCCAATGCATGTGATTTGTGCGAATTCGTGTGTTGAACTCCAAAAATAAATAACATATAAAAATCAATACTGGCAATTTCTATATATTTATAGTTATAAAATAAATTAAATAACTGTATAAATATTTAGTTAGAGAATTCTCACTTTGATTTGCACTCCGTCAGTCTTTATTTCTAAATTTTTGTTTTTGAACTAAATTAAATGATCATTTAATTTAGCTCAAATATTTAATGTGCTCCGTATCCGTTTTGGTCAGTTCCAAGTTGTAGTGCTCGTTGTTGCGAATCCAACGCAACTGAAATTGTCCAATTTGGATCTCATATGAAAAAGATATGGTAACTAATACATTAAATACATAAATAATATAATTAGTTATATAATTAATTATAACTACTTCTCCTAATCCCTTTCTTTTTCTGTAGTTCTTCAGGCCGATAAAATCTCGACCGCGCCAAAACATTCATCCCAAAACCGCCGCTGCCAGAGGGGACTGGAACCCGATCCAACGCCTCCACGCCATTCGCCATCACGGCGCCTCCCCATACCCTGATCATCATGAAACTCGAGCCTCCCTCTGCGTCACGATTTGTATACGAACGGAGGGTCTTTGGGTTGAAAATTCTTAAGACCCAGGACATTATACATGATCTTGACCGTTGAGATCGAAAATCTCAACGTGCTCTACAATGTTGATGAAGGGAATTCCCTGGATTGTTGCATGGATTAGAGTTTTTTGGAGGAAGAAATGGGAGCTAATCGCGCGTAGGTTGTAGAGATGACGGCGGGTTCTGGTTATGAATTAGGGTTAGGTCATAAATGAATATATACACATATATTTATAATTTAATATTATTTTAATTCTAAAAAATGTGATTTCGCATTTGAACTCCAAATCAAACCCAACGACTTTCGTTTCTAACCAAATACCCCCGTTCTGACACAATGGAATATGTTACGTAAGCCAATTCGGTTGTTTCAGTCAATTTTTATCAAAACTAAAATATAAATTAATATAACGGTGAATATTGAATTTGAACGTACATTTTAATTTACCGGGGCCACATACTGACTCCAAAAATTACAGAAAAATTAAATCTAGCTATATTTTGATGATATGGTCCTAACAAAATTAATTTCGTTGAATTTGGAAATTGTTTGAAAAAATTCCTTTTTGTCTGGTCGATTAAATTCAAATTGAAATTACCAAACAAATTTAAATTCACTGCGCTCACATATTAATTCCAAAAATTATGAAAATTGAAACTTAACAATAATTTGACATTTCGGATCCAACAAAAGTAGTTTCGTCGAAAACGGAGGTCGTTTGCAAAATGACTATTTTAAGGGCTTTTTATTATTTAAAATGTATGTAAATTCCATAGCGACTATTCTAAATTTTAAACTGGGCATAAATTTCAATTTATATTATGAAATATGAATTTTTCACATTCATTAGAAAGATATGTCTAAACAGATTCTACAATTTCAGGTTTTACTGAAATCTGATTTCATTCTGTAAATTCACTTAAAGTTCAAAACAAAATTTTCAAACTACCACGCCATTTCGAGCTCGTTTTATAATTAAAATAAATTTATACATTCTAACTTCGATTCAAATAAATTTTAAATCGTTAATTCTAAAAATAAATCATTTTAAATCAATTAAAAATAAAATATTAAATTGGTTTAGAAATTCCGAGTTGTTACACAATGCACCCCTAAGAATTGTCAATGGTTTGTTTCGAGAAATTTTATTAACGTAGATCATATAACAAAAGATCTTATTATAAAAAAATAGAAATATAAATTGAGAAAGAAATTCTAGAAGATGAAAATGATTTGCCAAGATTTATTCTTATTCTTTTGTTTATAACATTTCTTTTCCCTGACAATCAAAGAATGCTTAGTTGGGGTTATCTCTAATACACCGTTGATCCAGAAAACTAAATCTAATTTCTTGGCCATTAAGTATTCATTACTCTTTAACTAAATCATTAAATTTTTTCAAGCATAAACCAAGAAATATGTCTGGATGTTCCATTTTTCCGCCGGTAAGAAAACATCAACGATATAAAATTTTAATATAGTATGATGAGGCATATGATAATTTGTTCTAAATAATATTTTGTTATTTTTTTAGTATTTTCTATCTGAATATGTTGATATACTCAAGCCAAGAAAAGAGTGGATAAGGGGGTCTCTAAGATTTGCAAAATGGTCGCTAAACTTAATGAAGAAAACTGTGTCAAAGGAAATTCTAGCCAATATGGATGATAAAATGGTATGATAATGTTTTATGTTGTTAAAATATTAATAATGCAATTGGTTTTGTAATTTTCTATTTAATACTGGAAATATAGTAGCTAACTTTGATTAATGTAAATAAATTTATCTATACATAAAACATAGTAGTGGTAACAACCCGGAAAATCTGAACCAATTTAAAATTTTTAAATTGGCTATTGTGGTGGATTTTAAATATTTAAAATAAATATTTTAAATAATAACATCGAAAAGTAAGTTTGAATCGACGTTTGAAAATAAATATAATTAATTCTAATTATAAACAAGGCCTGAAATGGCGCGGCAGTTTCAAAATTTGAATTCAAACTTTGTCTGACTGTACCGGGTGCAAAACAAAACGGATTTAAGCGAAACCAAAAATATTTAAATCTGTTAGTGAATATCTTTCTAATGAATCAGAAAAATCGAAGTTTCATAGCGGGAAGCAAAAGTTATGGCCAAATGAATTTTCTGAAAGGTCGCTATAGAGTTTATATAGCCCGTGAAAATGGCCATTTTGCAAACGACCTCAGAATTCGACGAAACCACTTTTGCTGGATCCGAGATGTCAAATTATTGCTAGGTTTCAAGTTTCATAATTTTTGAAGCTAGTATGTGAGCATGGCAAAGGAAAACGTGTTTTGGTCAATTACAATTAAATTGGATCGACTAGAAATGGGCCATTTTTCAAACGGTCTCAAAATTTGACGAAACTAGTTTTGTTGGGACCGTATTGTCAAAACATAGCTAAATTTATTTTTCTGAAATTTTTCGAATCAGTTTGTGGCCCTGGCAAATTGAAATGTACGTTCAAATTAAATATTGAATGTTTTATACTTTAATTTGAACGAAAACTGACTGAAATAGTCGAATGGGCCTACGAAACATATCCCATTGTGCTCGGAATGGGGGTATTTAGCTAGGGTCGACAGTCGTTGGGTTTGAATTGGTGTTTGTGTGTGACAAGGGGTATTTTCGCATTTTTAAAATTTATAAATATAAAAAAAATATCATTGGTCCACGTTTTTTTCTCTCTCCCCGACAGCTCTCGACGAACGGCGGTTTTGGTTCCAACCTTCCCCCTCCGATTACTCCGTCTACACATGAAATTAGACCGAGCTCCAGTTGAAGATTTTGAAGAGCATCACGAGAGCTTCAAATCCATATAAGGCGTGAGATTTTTCGTTGAGTGAGGTAAGAGAATCGACCGCAGGAAGTTGGCACCTTCTAACCGCCGCCGCCGCTTCCACAGGCCGTTGAACTGGCCAACTCCTCCCGGCGCCTGAGCGCCTCTCCTCCCCCTTCGACACTGCGTAGCCCGATCCTCTTCAAGCTTCACGGATTTCGAGTAAAATCGAAACCTAGTTTTGAATGATCCGGCTGAGGTATGGTTTAAATTATTTTAAACTATATTATAGCAGTTTAAAGCGCTACGGTTTTTGATTTCACTGTAAAAATCATATCTTTTTCATTTGTTGACGAAATTCCGTGAACAAGAGACAGTGGACTCGTGTGGACGTCTTCTACATTCTCGAAGAGACTGCGTATTTTTCTGAGCCTTCTGCTATTTTTGGTGGAGTGGAACCCAATGTGAGATTTCTAATTTATAAACGACATGGAAAACGACGATGTATAAATTATATAGTCGACGTATGAGTTATATAAGCATTGTACACCTCATGTATAAGCGTTGTATAAGTTGTACGGTCGATGTATAAGTTATATATGCATTGTAAAAATTATATATGTGTTGAATAGAAGTGAAATTTACTTATATATATATATATATATATATATATATATATATACACACATACGCCCCTCGTCCACAAACCATGGACGATATTTATTGGTTGTGATTGGTGTGAAAATTGGTTGATAGCGAATGGTTGATTAAAATTGTTTGTGGTTGAAATTGATTGATTGTGGTTGAAAAATACCCGTTTGTGGTTGAGAATTATTTGGTTGAAACCACATAGGATTGGTTTGTTGAAATGAAAAAAAATATACATGCCTCCTGCGTGCGAACTAGATGCATGAAATCCCCATTGTCAAAAGCTGCGAGGCTTTAAGGTAGAGCGAGGAGTCGTACTAGGGACAGCCCCGGTTTTAACTACCCTACCGTTATGCTGCCGAAATTTTGAATAATATTCATGTGTTAGAATTATTTTCATGTGTTGAAACTATATTCGTGTGTTGAATAGAAAACATTCATGTGTTGAATAGAAATTCATTCGTTGAATAGAAATCATGTGTTGAATAGCATTCGTGTTTTAAATAAATTGCTTTAATAATAAAAATCACATTTTTATTTTATATATATGAACTATAGAAAACCTTCATGTCTTGAATAGAAATTCATTCGTTGAATAGAAATTTATGTGTTGAATAGTATTCGTGTTTTAAATAAATTGTTTTATAATAAAAATCCTATTTTTATCATCTATATGAACTATATAAAATAGTCGTGTTTTGAAAGAAATTGTTTTATAATAAAAATCCTATTTTTTTATCACCTATATGAACTATATAAAATAGTCGTGTTTTGAAATAAATTGTTTTGCAATAAAAATCACATTTTTACTATATACATAAATCGTTAAAAATAGTGAAGTGTCGGAATAAATTTCTGTTGGATAAAAATATCATTTTTATCAAATGTAAGAAAAGAATATGGTTTTGAAATCGAAGGATCGATTATATTTATATACATATATATATAAATAGAATTGAAATATATCGAATAACGAAGCTGCGGTTCGTGTTTTGAAACCGTGATTTCAACCGATCAGTGCGGGAGATCTGAAACGACCCGCAAATCCGGGCTATCTGAGTTGACTAAATACATCACACGTCCAACCCAAATAACACAGAAATACGAACCATTAATAGAAAGAAGTTAGAGGATGAGAAATAGAAAGAAAGAAATATTAGAATAGGAGAAAAAAACGAAGATCACAACCCACAGCGGAACGAATAAAATATATTATATAACATAAGCTTCGAAATACAAATCTGTTTTGTACATATATACATACCATCATCAGAGTACACATAACATTTGATCCAGCGGAAGTAACTCTAAATAACTAACGTTGAAGCCTCCTGCTTCAAGCTCCTTCAAGTGTATCTGTAAAAGCCTGAAACACTTGACTGCCCGTACAAATTTGGGCACCCAAGAGTTTAGGAAAAACAAAACAAAATAAACTCTGGGTTAGTCATGGGACTGGTGTGAGTAAACTCCATCCACTTGTTTAACTTTCAAAAATCCTTTTCGAAAGAAAAGATAATAGTAAGACCAGCCCACACATAAACATGGACGGTTTTTTTTTTTACCTTACTATAACCCAAAACACTTTGATACGAAAATCCAGTGATATTATAATAATGTCTACATCAAATAAATAACCAAATAGCAGAACGCTTGCATCTCACGCTCCACATATATAGTATCAAATCAAAAATCGCATGGCGCTTATTGGAGATTGGATTTCCAACATGACAAGGTATGGAACCACCTTTCGATGATGTATCTCTAGAGGCGAATACACCTGGGTTCAACAAGAACATCTTGCAACCCGGCCCACACATGACCGACCACTCATTTCGCTTGAGTGTATCGAATGTATATCACCAACGGTTGGACTCAAACCACCGTTTCCCGAATGGGCAGAATCGATAGATTTAGAAACAAAAGGAATTTCTCTAGATAGGTGATTATACACCCTAATGGGTGCGACCCACATAGCCATGCTGCCTGCCCGATTTTTGTCCTTTCCCGGTTGTTGAGGCCTGAGACTACGCATACTTACCATTGCTTGATAGCACAATCACTTTGAATGCCACATTGTCAGATCCGTTAATCACTAATTGATTTGCACAAATATTCTGGATATTATGCTAAGGGATAAATCCGTTGCAACCATATATATTCATACAGACCAACCCATTTGATTATTGGAAATACTCTGTCAGACATTCGTCCATTTACGTTCGTTCTGGGACTGAACGAAAACCGAAGGCACTATTTCTATAAATAGAAAAGCCCTTGCACTTCACTCCGTCTTCAATATATTCAGCATACTTGGTTCGCAACGCTAATGCCGATACGGAGTGGTTCTTCGGATAATAATCCAACCGGTCTCTCCATATTGACAACGATGGTCAAAACTTCGATAGTCTGTGATTTAACTATCGAATAAAAACAAGTGTTCAATCAACATATCAAACAAATCACTGGACTCTTTAATTAATATTTCATTAATTAAATCTCTTCTATATTCTCTTATCAATATTTGTTAACCAAATATTTCAATAATCATCTCGGCCTCTTATGCCATTTGGAAAACGTTTCCAAATATCAACTTCTTTTATTTTCTATATATTAGAAAATATCTCTATTTGCAATTTGAAACAATTCCAATCACTTATCTCTATCCCTTTTTGTTTACAACATTCGATTTTTATATTCACTTTACTATCGAATTCAATACGTCGATAAAATGATTTCAAATTATCAAAATATCTTAAAAATATTCTAACTCCTTAAATTTCCGGAAAATTTCACCATAACCTCCCCTGTATCGGGAGCATCGGGAAATTTCAAATAGCTTCCCGGTATCTTCTAATCTCAAAAAGAAAAAGAAAAAGCCAAGCGACTTGCCGATACGGCGCATAAAACTCATATATGAATTTAAACATGTACCTTTTTGTCGAGCACATAAATTTAAATCCTTATATACTCCATCCCATATCTGTTTAACACCTGTTCACCTGTTTCCAATTCAATTCACTCAATTCAATCGTCTGAATTCAGTTTCCGCTCATTTATTCTTTAATTAGCTATTTTGCCTATTTCGCTTCTTTGTTTGAACATAGCAATTTCAAACAAAATATTTTAACTCGTTCATAACCAAATTGAATTTCAATTTCAATTCTAGTTTCCTTTTCTATTTCGAATATAAATTTCAAATCGAATTTACTCATTCAAACCCCATTAACTAATTCCATTTTAGTTAATTCTATTCAATAAATCAAAAATCTGGTTTCTGTTTCAAAAATCATATTCATTTACACAACTTGAATTCGCATATATTTTACAACTCAACTCTGAAATTTTCTAAAAAGAAACTTCGGATTTTATTTGCTTAAAATCCTTTTATAATATTAAATAAACCATTATGGTCGTTAAATAGTTCTGGCGCTGTTTTTCTGAAAATTTGATTTTGACATATCTCAAAATCTATACGACGAAATTCAGATTTTTCTCCTTCATTAGGAAACTATTATCAAATCGGTCCTGACGTTTCTTGTTTCAAAGAAATCCGACTTCAATTGAGTCCTGTATACTCAATTGAAGTTCGAATTGCTATTTTACGAACTGCAGCGCTGCGGCGAGTTCATTTTAATTATATTTATATATGTATAAACTTTTTAAACTTCTTAAAAATGAATTCAACTTCGTTTTAACCTTATTTGAATTCCTTGATTCAAATTCCAATCTCACTTTTGAATTCTATATTTCAAATCCCAATTCCTTTTCTATTTGATATTCAAATTCAATATTTGAATTTCTATTTGAATTCCCTATATTCAAATTCTAGACTTGAATTCATTTGAATTCTCTTATTCAAACTTTATACTCAAATTCCATTTGAACTTCTATATTCCCATTTCTATATTTGAATTCTATTGAAGTTCAAATATTCAAACTCCTTTTTAAATTCTATATTCAAAATTCCATAGTTTTTAAACCCATTTGAATTTCATATTCAAATTCCATAGATCAAATCCGATTTGAATTCAATTTGAATCTCTTATATTCAAATTCCATTTTCCTTTTGAATTCTAATATTCAAATTCGTTTCCAGCCCCATTTGAATTCTAATATTCAAACTCATTATTAACACCATTTGAATTTCTTCACTCAAATCCATTTGAATTCCCTTGAATTAAAATTCCATTTCAAAATCATTTGGATTTCCTATTTTGAAATCCTATTTGAAATTCTATTTCCAATTCGACTTTGAAATCCTATTTTTCAAAGTTTATTTCAAATTCTATTTTGAAATCTCATATTCAAATTTCTACTTGAATTTCTGTATTCAATTCCATGTTCAAATTCAATACTTGAATTTCTATTTCAAATCTCTATTCAAATTTCATATTTAAATTCCATTCAAATCTCTATTCAAATTTCACATTTGAATTCTTCCTTGAAATACCATATTTCAAATTCTATTCAATTCTCCTTTGAAATTCTATATTTCAAATTCTATTTTGAAATTCTACATTCAAATCTCTATTTGAATTTCTTTATTCGAATTCCTTTGAATTCAAATTTTATTTTAATTCCTTGAATTCAAATTCTATTTTTCATTCTAATTTCTTCTATTCAAATTCTATTTGAACTTCTATTTGAATTTCTAATATTCAATTTCCTCTTAAAATTCAAATATTTAAACTCCTTTTAAAATTCAAATGTTATACTCAAGTTTCATTTGAATTATATATTTAAAAATTCCATTTCACATCCTATTTGAAATTCCATTTCAAATTTCAATTTCGCACTTGTATTTCTATTTCTGAATTATCAAATGATAATTCTTTTTACTTCATTTATAACTTCGTTATAAAAGAACTATTTTTAAACTTCGTTTAAAAAGAAACTACTTGTTTTATTTTTCAAAAATAAGTTTATATTTTATTTCCATTTAAAATTCAAATTCTATTTAAATATAGAATTTTTTTCCTTTTAAATCTCAAATATCCCTTCCGCGATATTTTTAAATATCACTACTTAAGCCCAGTGATAAAACACACCAAGCAACCAATTATTTATTTTTCTAACACATCATATATAACAATATATATGCAAACAAATAAACAAACAGATAATATTTTTTTTTGAGGAATCCAGTTGGATTCCTCCAACCTGTTTTCCTGCATCCACAGATGTTAGCACATAAATAATACCCATTCTGCTTCGTGGCAGAATATCGCGGTATAGAAGGTCATCCACTAATCATAGCGTGGGGCGTATAGGGTAATCATCCGCTATGAAACTGCGGGCATCCGCTAATGAGACTGCGGGAATCCAACCAACCAATCAACCCAATATATATATATAGCCTAAATAACTAATATATATAAACAGCCAGAAAGCATTCACACCAGCAACAACAATTATTTTTAATGAAATAAAAATAATTCTAAAGGTGAGTGAGATTTACTCACCGGGTTTCGTTTGCTGAATCTCTTATTTAATCCCATATCATTACGCCATGAATTTACTTGAATCCTCTTAAATGAATTTTCTTGCACCTACCATTATTCATTCTAATTTTAATGATTAAACATTTATCTATATTAAACATAATAAATTCTTTATGTATAATAAAATTGTATACCTTATTTCCCACATAACTACGAAGCTAAACATGAGGCGACTCCATAACCATCGATCAATCCTGTTGAAAACAGCCCAAACTCTTGCACCATCCACTCCGGCATTACATCGAGCACCTTGTCTACACTGCCATATAACTCACGATCTGTCAATCTGATCACCACAGTCCAGACTCAACGTTCATCACCTCCTCTTATCGTCACAGTAGCAAACTCCCCACTGTCACTCCACCTCAACGTCAGACCCAAATCCCAACTCCACTGACGTGCTTGCCTACCTACTAGCCTTCAACGTGACCTCACTTCACCCCAGAACCCATCACAGAGTTCCGAATGCTACCCCCAGTAAAACGCCATCGCACCCAATTCCAACGCCACTTCGAAATGCCCTAATCGATCATCATACTGGCCTCAACTCCATCGCTGTTTTGTTCAGACCCAAAACTCCTTTCTCCTTCGAATCGCGATACGCTCCCTCAACTCGAGCCCTTCCATGCGCAGATCCCAACTCCACTGTCAAAACACCTCGAGCTCGACTGACGCGTTCTCTCAAATCAACTTCCATCTTTCTGGTCTCGAGCTCCAGGGTTTTCGTTCACGAATTGAATTAGGGATTTTGGATCCCCTTTTATTTTATGGAATTGATTTTTATCGTGATCCAGAAAATGGAAAAATGAAAGAAGGAGATGATTTCCGTTGGTTCAGAATGAATGAAACGTGAAGGCTTGGAGTAGGTTTTATAGTTGCGAAGGGGAACAGATAATGCAGCTCGAGGAAGAAAGTAATCCGACCATTTAATTTCTGTGTTTTACTTTGTCGTGACAGAAGAGAGCAAATACTTCAGCTCGAGGAAGAGAAGTAGGTCTGCGATGTAAAAGATATAGGTTGGCTAAAAAAAACATTGATTTGAATTTTTATTTAATTAAATGACTGAAATATCTCGTAGTCCTTGAACTCGAAATCCCGAACCATTAATTAATCGTACCGATTGACATTTCTAAAGTTATTTGTTATTTTGGACTCAACAGAAAGGGTTCTAAAATTTTATTTGCTCGTATACAAGGAATATCAATATTAAATTGACATAATCGTTTAAATCTGATTAAATTATTAATTAACTTCAAATGAATTAATTTATCGATAATAAATAATTTTCTTATCGTTTCGAATTCAATATTCAACTGAATTGTTTCGATTCTATTTCAACTACGACTTCTATTATAGTGTCTTCATATTTCTATAATCTAATATATTCGATATTAAATCGATAAATTCAAGATTAAAATTCATTTATATTATCAACACAATATTTAAAACCATATTAAATATTTAAAATAAATTGTTTCAAAAATCCGGGTCGTTACATTCTTTCCCCCTTAAAATAATTTCGTCCTCGAAATTGCTAAGGTAGGAAAATGGTACAAATCTATTACTTTTCAAAAATTCTTTATGTTGAAACTCATCTCTTCACATTTCAACAAATTTTAGTTCTACCAAAACATTTGGTTTCTCATTCACAAGCATTCAAATTGATTCTAAATCAATTCATTCACTTGATTTATTTAACTTGTTTAAGTTAAATTTTAATTCCAGAATTCAAATTCTCGAGTTTTATTTCAAATCCTTTTGAAGTCACATAAGTATATACATATATTTATTTCCTTTTCAAATTCAAAACATTTGAATTTTCAAACCACTTGTTTTCTTTCAAACAAATTTCCATCAAAACTTTTCTAAGGTAGCAATCCATCACTTAGAAACTCGAAAATGAACCCTGATGAGGCTGCAGTCATCATCAGAATTATTTCCCAGCGACTGAAGTGAGTTCAGTGCTTTATCATTTAAAAATTAATTCAAAATGATTTTTCATTCAAAACCTTTTCAAAATAAAACTATATTATTTTAATTACTTTGAAAAATATTATTCAACTTCCCAGGATTTTGAATTCTTAATTCTGGTTTGAATTTAATTTCAATTCATCTCATTTGTATATATTTTATTCATATACAAATTCAGTTTGGTTATAAATAACCATTCTAATTTCATAATCTCATCTGATTATAAAATCAGCATCCAACACATCCATATAATATAATGATTTCAAAAATCATTCTTTCTATATCAAAATATAATTTTGGGTAAAATTATTTCATCTACCCACTTTAAACAATATTGTGTTCAATTTCTCTGTTCAAGTGTTTAGAAATCCCTATCGACTTCGTGGCGTCCCACGATTCGACCAGAATTCATAAACCACTCACAGACTAGTCAACACAATATAAAACAACTTTTATATCAACTAACAAATACGCTCTCTCGTATATACACTCAACTCATTCTAGGGTACTATTGGCCCTATCTCTAATGAGTACATACCACACAAGCCTAGGTGTTCGCTCAACCTAAGCTCTGATACCAACTGAAACGACCCGCAAATCCGGGCTATCTGAGTTGACTAAATACATCACACGTCCAACCCAAATAACACAGAAATACGAACCATTAATAGAAAGAAGTTAGAGGATGAGAAATAGAAAGAAAGAAATATTAGAATAGGAGAAAAAAACGAAGATCACAACCCACAGCGGAACGAATAAAATATATTATATAACATAAGCTTCGAAATACAAATCTGTTTTGTACATATATACATACCATCATCAGAGTACACATAACATTTGATCCAGCGGAAGTAACTCTAAATAACTAACGTTGAAGCCTCCTGCTTCAAGCTCCTTCAAGTGTATCTGTAAAAGCCTGAAACACTTGACTGCCCGTACAAATTTGGGCACCCAAGAGTTTAGGAAAAACAAAACAAAATAAACTCTGGGTCAGTCATGGGACTGGTGTGAGTAAACTCCATCCACTTGTTTAACTTTCAAAAATCCTTTTCGAAAGAAAAGATAATAGTAAGACCAGCGCACACATAAACATGGACGGTTTTTTTTTATTTACCTTACTATAACCCAAAACACTTTGATACGAAAATCCAGTGATATTATAATAATGTCTACATCAAATAAATAACCAAATAGCAGAACGCTTGCATCTCACGCTCCACATATATAGTATCAAATCAAAAATCGCATGGCGCTTATTGGAGATTGGATTTCCAACATGACAAGGTATGGAACCACCTTCCGATGATGTATCTCTAGAGGCGAATACACCTGGGTTCAACAAGAACATCTTGCAACCCGGCCCACACATGACCGACCACTCATTTCGCTTGAGTGTATCGAATGTATATCACCAACGGTTGGACTCAAACCACCGTTTCCCGAATGGGCAGAATCGATAGATTTAGAAACAAAAGGAATTTCTCTAGATAGGTGATTATACACCCTAATGGGTGCGACCCACATAGCCATGCTGCCTGCCCGATTTTTGTCCTTTCCCGGTTGTTGAGGCCTGAGACTACGCATACTTACCATTCCTTGATAACACAATCACTTTGAATGCCACATTGTCAGATCCGTTAATCACTAATTGATTTGCACAAATATTCTGGATATTATGCTAAGGGATAAATCCGTTGCAACCATATATATTCATACAGACCAACCCATTTGATTATTGGAAATACTCTGTCAGACATTCGTCCATTTACGTTCGTTCTGGGACTGAACGAAAACCGAAGGCACTATTTCTATAAATAGAAAAGCCCTTGCACTTCACTCCGTCTTCAATATATTCAGCATACTTGGTTCGCAACGCTAATGCCGATACGGAGTGGTTCTTCGGATAATAATCCAACCGGTCTCTCCATATTGACAACGATGGTCAAAACTTCGATAGTCTGTGATTTAACTATCGAATAAAAACAAGTGTTCAATCAACATATCAAACAAATCACTGGACTCTTTAATTAATATTTCATTAATTAAATCTCTTCTATATTCTCTTATCAATATTTGTTAACCAAATATTTCAATAATCATCTCGGCCTCTTATGCCATTTGGAAAACGTTTCCAAATATCAACTTCTTTTATTTTCTATATATTAGAAAATATCTCTATTTGCAATTTGAAACAATTCCAATCACTTATCTCTATCCCTTTTTGTTTACAACATTCGATTTTTATATTCACTTTACTATCGAATTCAATACGTCGATAAAATGATTTCAAATTATCAAAATATCTTAAAAATATTCTAACTCCTTAAATTTCCGGAAAATTTCGCCATAACCTCCCCTGTATCGGGAGCATCGGGAAATTTCAAATAGCTTCCCGGTATCTTCTAATCTCAAAAAGAAAAAGAAAAAGCCAAGCGGCTTGCCGATACGGCGCATAAAACTCATATATGAATTTAAACATGTACCTTTTTGTTGAGCACATAAATTTAAATCCTCATATACTCCATCCCATATCTCTTTAACACCTGTTCACCTGTTTCCAATTCAATTCACTCAATTCAATCGTCTGAATTCAGTTTCCGCTCATTTATTCTTTAATTAGCTATTTTGCCTATTTCGCTTCTTTGTTTGAACATAGCAATTTCAAACAAAATATTTTAACTCGTTCATAACCAAATTGAATTTCAATTTCAATTCTAGTTTCCTTTTCTATTTCGAATATAAATTTCAAATCGAATTTACTCATTCAAACCCCATTAACTAATTCCATTTTAGTTAATTCTATTCAATAAATCAAAAATCTGGTTTCTGTTTCAAAAATCATATTCATTTACACAACTTGAATTCGCATATATTTTACAACTCAACTCTGAAATTTTCTAAATAGAAACTTCGGATTTTATTTGCTTAAAATCCTTTTATAATATTAAATAAACCATTATGGTCGTTAAATAGTTCTGGCGCTGTTTTTCTGAAAATTTGATTTTGACATATCTCAAAATCTATACGATGAAATTCATATTTTTCTCCTTCATTAGGAAACTATTATCAAATCGGTCCTGACGTTTCTTGTTTCAAAGAAATCCGACTTCAATTGAGTCCTGTATACTCAATTGAAGTTCGAATCGCTATTTTACGAACTGCAGCGCTGCGGCGAGTTCATTTTAATTATATTTATATATGTATAAACTTTTTAAACTTCTTAAAAATGAATTCAACTTCGTTTTAGCCTTATTTGAATTCCTTGATTCAAATTCCAATCTCACTTTTGAATTCTATATTTCAAATCCCAATTCCTTTTCTATTTGATATTCAAATTCAATATTTGAATTTCTATTTGAATTCCCTATATTCAAATTCTAGACTTGAATTCATTTGAATTCTCTTATTCAAACTTTATACTCAAATTCCATTTGAACTTCTATATTCCCATTTCTATATTTGAATTCTATTGAAGTTCAAATATTCAAACTCCTTTTTAAATTCTATATTCAAAATTCCATAGTTTTTAAACCCATTTGAATTTCATATTCAAATTCCATAGATCAAATCCGATTTGAATTCAATTTGAATCTCTTATATTCAAATTCCATTTTCCTTTTGAATTCTAATATTCAAATTCGTTTCCAGCCCCATTTGAATTCTAATATTCAAACTCATTATTAACACCATTTGAATTTCTTCACTCAAATCCATTTGAATTCCCTTGAATTCAAATTCCATTTCAAAATCATTTGGATTTCCTATTTTGAAATCCTATTTGAAATTCTATTTCCAATTCGACTTTGAAATCCTATTTTTCAAAGTTTATTTCAAATTCTATTTTGAAATCTCATATTCAAATTTCTACTTGAATTTCTGTATTCAATTCCATGTTCAAATTCAATACTTGAATTTCTATTTCAAATCTCTATTCAAATTTCATATTTAAATTCCATTCAAATCTCTATTCAAATTTCACACTTGAATTCTTCCTTGAAATACTATATTTCAAATTCTATTCAATTCTCCTTTGAAATTCTATATTTCAAATTCTATTTTGAAATTCTACATTCAAATCTCTATTTGAATTTCTTTATTCGAATTCCTTTGAATTCAAATTTTATTTTAATTCCTTGAATTCAAATTCTATTTTTCATTCTAATTTCTTCTATTCAAATTCTATTTGAACTTCTATTTGAATTTCTAATATTCAATTTCCTCTTAAAATTCAAATATTTAAACTCCTTTTAAAATTCAAATGTTATACTCAAGTTTCATTTGAATTATATATTTAAAAATTCCATTTCACATCCTATTTGAAATTCCATTTCAAATTTCAATTTCGCACTTGTATTTCTATTTCTGAATTATCAAATGATAATTCTTTTTACTTCATTTATAACTTCGTTATAAAAGAACTATTTTTAAACTTCGTTTAAAAAGAAACTACTTGTTTTATTTTTCAAAAATAAGTTTATATTTTATTTCCATTTAAAATTCAAATTCTATTTAAAAATAGAATTTTTTTCCTTTTAAATCTCAAATATCCCTTCCGCGATATTTTTAAATATCACTACTTAAGCCCAGTGATAAAACACACCAAGCAACCAATTATTTATTTTTCTAACACATCATATATAACAATATATATGCAAACAAATAAACAAACAGATAATATTTTTTTTTGAGGAATCCAGTTGGATTCCTCCAACCTGTTTTCCTGCATCCACAGATGTTAGCACATAAATAATACCCATTCTGCTTCGTGGCAGAATATCGCGGTATAGAAGGTCATCCACTAATCATAGCGTGGGGCGTATAGGGTAATCATCCGCTATGAAACTGCGGGCATCCGCTAATGAGACTGCGGGAATCCAACCAACCAATCAACCCAATATATATATATATATATATATAGCCTAAATAACTAATATATATAAACAGCCAGAAAGCATTCACACCAGCAACAACAATTATTTTTAATGAAATAAAAATAATTCTAAAGGTGAGTGAGATTTACTCACCGGGTTTCGTTTGCTGAATCTCTTATTTAATCCCATATCATTACGCCATGAATTTACTTGAATCCTCTTAAATGAATTTTCTTGCACCTACCATTATTCATTCTAATTTTAATGATTAAACATTTATCTATATTAAACATAATAAATTCTTTATGTATAATAAAATTGTATACCTTATTTCCCACATAACTACGAAGCTAAACATGAGGCGACTCCATAACCATCGATCAATCCTGTTGAAAACAGCCCAAACTCTTGCACCATCCACTCCGACATTACATCGAGCACCTTGTCTACACTGCCATATAACTCACGATCTGTCAATCTGATCACCACAGTCCAGACTCAACGTTCATCACCTCCTCTTATCGTCACAGTAGCAAACTCCCCACTGTCACTCCACCTCAACGTCAGACCCAAATCCCAACTCCACTGACGTGCTTGCCTACCTACTAGCCTTCAACGTGACCTCACTTCACCCTAGAACCCATCACAGAGTTCCGAATGCTACCCCCAGTAAAACGCCATCGCACCCAATTCCAACGCCACTTCGAAATGCCCTAATCGATCATCATACTGGCCTCAACTCCATCGCTGTTTTGTTCAAACCCAAAACTCCTTTCTCCTTCGAATCGCGATACGCTCCCTCAACTCGAGCCCTTCCATGCGCAGATCCCAACTCCACTGTCAAAACACCTCGAGCTCGACTGACGCGTTCTCTCAAATCAACTTCCATCTTTCTGGTCTCGAGCTCCAGGGTTTTCGTTCACGAATTGAATTAGGGATTTTGGATCCCCTTTTATTTTATGGAATTGATTTTTATCGTGATCCAGAAAATGGAAAAATGAAAGAAGGAGATGATTTCCGTTGGTTCAGAATGAATGAAACGTGAAGGCTTGGAGTAGGTTTTATAGTTGCGAAGGGAAACAGATAATGCAGCTCGAGGAAGAAAGTAATCCGACCATTTAATTTCTGTGTTTTACTTTGTCGTGACAGAAGAGAGCAAATACTTCAGCTCGAGGAAGAGAAGTAGGTCTGCGATGTAAAAGATATAGGTCGGCTAAAAAAAACATTGATTTGAATTTTTATTTAATTAAATGACTGAAATATCTCGTAGTCCTTGAACTCGAAATCCCGAACCATTAATTAATCGTACCGATTGACATTTCTAAAGTTATTTGTTATTTTGGACTCAACAGAAAGGGTTCTAAAATTTTATTTGCTCGTATACAAGGAATATCAATATTAAATTGACATAATCGTTTAAATCTGATTAAATTATTAATTAACTTCAAATGAATTAATTTATCGATAATAAATAATTTTCTTATCGTTTCGAATTCAATATTCAACTGAATTGTTTCGATTCTGTTTCAACTACGACTTCTATTATAGTGTCTTCATATTTCTATAATCTAATATATTCGATATTAAATCGATAAATTCAAGATAAAAATTCATTTATATTATCAACACAATATTTAAAACCATATTAAATATTTAAAATAAATTGTTTCAAAAATCCGGGTCGTTACAAGATCCGACCATCGGATTTTCCCAAAACCGAAACCGTTGGGTTCGCTTTGGAAATATCTTTCCAACAACACCCACTTTGTGAAAATCCAACGGTTGGATTGTCTGGAATGTTTAATTCAAATCTGAAGAAAAACAGCGCTAGAATCGATTATATATATATATATATGATTAAATTAAATCGAATAACAACACTGCAGTTCGTATTTTGAAATCGAAACTTCAAACGAGTGTACCGGGAGATCCGACCGTCGGATTTTCCCAAAACTGGAACTGTTGGATTCATTTTGAAAAGATCTTTCTAATGATATAAAATTTGTGAAGATCCAATGGTTAGATTTTCAGATATGTGTAAATCAAATCTAAAGAAAAACAGTGCCACGGCCGCGTTATGGCCTGAAGCGTCGTTTGAATAAATCGGCTATAAATAAATAAATAAAAATAGTGAAAAATCATTATAAAATATTATAAACGATATGGAATGTGAAATTTAGAAACTAACTGAAGGTTAGCTAAGTCGAATGGTTTCCTGGGTTTTGATTTGATGTTGGTTTCGGCCTTCGGGGTTAATATTTGGGAAATCGTTCTCTTACTGATTTACGGTTAGTGACTACTGAATTGGAATAAGGCGTATGTTGTGTTTGTGTAGCACTGGTTTATTTTATACGCGAGTTGCTCAGAAAGACCGGGTTTATTCCATTCTGAATAATTGAATCGACGATAAAAAATCGAAGATGAAGATGATGGTTGAAGACCGGAGATCTTCACCTCGTTTGGATGGTAACTGATGTTCTGATTGGGAGGCATCCCGAAATATGGATAATGAGTGGTGATCGTCTAGACGTACGTGGAGATCGATGGGTATGCGAGGTATATAGTGCCTCCGGTTTCGTTCCGACCCAGAACGGACTTGCAAATGGACTATCTGTCTGACATTGGAATTCAGTCTGTGTGACTGATAACCATCAGTTGCATGGTGTGAATTGCCTATGTGGCATGCTAAGATGCAGTGATAAAGGCTTCTATTGAAAAGCAAAGTCTTGTGGTTGATGATCAAAGCACCGCCTGTGTGGCGTAGCTTTGTGTATAACGTGAATCCGTGAGCCTCACACCCCGGGATGAACCAGAAACGGGAGAGGACCTCAGGGAGGGCATGCGTTTCCTTCTAGCTAGAGGTGGTGTCAGTGCTTGAACTGGATGACATTTATATTATTTTCACCTATGTGGTTGTTGCTGTTGCGAGGCGCCTCGGATATATCGGTGACTATGTGAAGCCGATGGAGTCATTTGTTTGCTCATTTACGCCCCAAAGGGCAGGGAAACGTAGTGTTCAGGCATTTTAATCCACATCGGTGGACCGGCCCTGTCGCTCCAAGGGTCGATGCGTTCTGATCCTGAGACTCGGGCTAGACAGTCTCGAAGTCGGTAAGGACTATTTTTTGCCTTGGTTCATGACGGAAATCCAATTTCCAAATACGTGACAGTGCGGTTTTGATTGTATATCTATATATGGCGACATAGTGGTATGGGGCATTAATGCCGTCTATGATTGATACTTATGATTTGAAATTGTTTTTGAAACATATAAACACTAGAAATTATATCAAATTCTTTTGTTTTATTCGTATCAAGCATATTTTGGCCATTATAAGGTAAAAACTCTATCCTCTGGTTTGCGTTGCATTGTGTGATGGGAATTGAGTCTTATAATGGCTTCATTTTTATAAAAAGCATTGCAATGTTTAAAAGATTTACTTGTTGTAAAGCACTGGCAATCCAATGGAGTAAACCCGTTCCGCGAAAATGGCGTGGTCCTGTGATTGGCCATAATATAAAATGTGTTAAGTGGATTTCTCATACCAGTCCCACGACTGACTCGTAGTTTGTTTCACTTGCAAACTCGGGTGCCCTTTTTTCTACACGGGCAGCCTTGTGTTTAGGTTTTAGCAGGCTCTTTCTGGATAGCTGGAGCTGAAGATGGATTCTATCATTTATCTCTTTTTATGCTATTCAGCTCCTATTGTACATATTATGTTTGTTTTCCGCTGTAGACATTTATGTATAACTGGAGTGTATTTATACTAAGTATGATCCTGTATACTGTGTAACTCTGATGATTACATTTATCTAGTGTATTATTTGTTCTTTATCTGGTGTATTTATTTAATATTGTTCTGCTATTATCTGTTTATGTGTTATATTCCAAAGATTACCCTTGCTGCCGTCAGTACGGGATTTGGGGTCATCACAGTAGTTACCTGTGATTAATGTAAATAATTATATGTTTATTTATGTTTAGTTAGTATTATGGTAGAATATCCTAGCATTATAAATTAGTAAAATGATATATTTTGAAATTAAACTGAGTAAAAAATTGCTAGAACATGCTATCATTTTAAAATAATAAAAC
This sequence comes from Allium sativum, assembly GCA_030737875.1. Taxonomy (NCBI): domain Eukaryota; kingdom Viridiplantae; phylum Streptophyta; class Magnoliopsida; order Asparagales; family Amaryllidaceae; genus Allium; species Allium sativum. The sequence goes on from CM060922.1 coordinate 423,525,808, forward strand.
TAATAACAATAATTTGCCTCTTTTAAGTTTAACATTGTTGAAAATTGATTTTTTGTATAAAGTTTGGATAGCAAAGCAGTCATATTAATTGATTAAAAAAATAATGTGAACTTCTGTACAAAGAACAAAATATGCCAAAACCTCTTTGTCATGTTTTTAGGATATTTGTTAATATGCTATAACATCCTAGCATTATAAATTAGTAAAATGATATCTTCTGAAATTAAGTCAAGTAAAAAAATGCTAGAACATGCTATCATTTTAAAATAATAAAACTGATAACAATAGTTTGCTTGTTTTAAGTTTAACATTGTTGAAAATTAATTTTTGCTATAAAATTTAGAGAGCAAAGCAGTCATATTGATTGATTAAAAAAATAATGTGAACTTCTGTACAAAGAACAAAATATACCAAAACCTCTTTGTCATGTTTTTAGGTTATTTGTTAACATGTTATAACATCCTAGTATTGTAAATTAGTAAAATGATAACTTCTGAAATTAAGCTGATTAAAACAAATGTTAGAACATGCTATCATTTTAAAATGATAAAACTGATAGGAATAGTTTGCTTGTTTTAAGTTTAACATTGTTGAAAATTGATTTTTTTTTTTTTTTTGCTATAAAGTTTGGATAGCAAAGCAGTCATATTGATTGATAAAATAATAGTAATGGGAACTTCTGTACAAAAAACATAATATACCAAAACCTTTTTTTTCATGTTTTTATGTTATTCATTAATATGCTATAACTTGCTAGCATTATAAAACAGTAAATTGATAACTTTTAAAATTAAGCCGAGTAAAAAAATTGCTAAAACATGCTATCATTATAATTAATAAAACTAATAACATCAGTATGCTTGTTTTGCATTTTACATTGTGATCATAAATGATATATGACATTCGGATTTGATTGATGCATTATGTTATTAAATCGTAATTCAGTAGATATAATGCTAAATTATACTAGAATTATAAACAAGTGGTAATTTTTGTTGTTGCTAGCTTTCAATAATGCAATTGGTTTTGTAATAATCCCTTTATCACTGAAAACTTAGTACTCATAATTCAATAAATAATTTTATGTTTGTTTATGCATATTTATTAATATGCTAGAACATCTTAGCATTATAAAATATTAGAAATGGTATATGAATTTATCACTGAAAAACTTCTTATATTCGTCGATTACATATTTACTTGGAATTAAGAAAATAACATCTAAATAGAAGATATTGCTTGATGAATCGTGGAACAAAGCACTTTTGCAAATAAAAGAGATTACAAGTGCAGGTGAACATGAAGGGTTAGGAATCGATGAAAAAGACATAAAAATTGAAATGCAAAATTTTCTAGACAATCAGAGAATGAATTGAAGGATATGAAAACAATGTTGGAGGAAGAAAAGGAGCTAAGAAAAAAAAAGAGAAGAAGAATTATGTAATGACCCACCATTTTTGACCGTTCAAACCGACAATAAACCACACATGTCGAGCCAAACAAATCGCAAAAGCAGGTAGTTATTGGGGAAAAGAAAGGAAAGAAGAAAGAAGAGAAAAACCATCACCCAGAATCTCACAGCGGAAAGACAACATATAATAGACAAATAACAGTTTAAAAACAATTGAAATGTATACATTGGTTATAACATTCAATGATTATCATAGTAACATATACATACAGAGGTACATAATAAGCAGCGGAAATAAATGCAGCGGAAATACATGCTTATAATTTATATCTATATAACAAATCCTCGTCTTCATCCTCCAAGGCCAAGAAATCTTCGCTAACTGCAACGTCTGCTGACCCGAGCGTACTGCATAAAATAAAACACAACAAACACTCGGATCAGCACTAAATCATTCTCATATTAGTCAAATGAAAATACGAAATAACTTTAGTGTCATGGGTGCAGTAACTCAAGAGATGTTACGGGATTTTTCCATCTCTCGAGGATCCGTTAAACTAATACATACATAGTAAAATACGCTATTATGATAGTGTCTATCCAGTAAAGTAAATATCATAAAATAGCGTAAGTGGGATTACCATATTACCTTTACGCCGTTTACAGGCATCAACAGTCTATACAGTACCATAAATTCACCATACTGGTGTTATCAGATGTCACTCCATAGAAGGCAATGTTAAATTAAAATCGTATGGGGCTCGATATGGATAAATATGACAAGGCACTCGAGGCAATTCCCAGGGTAAGATTCTACCAATTGCACTCCCGGACCGGTGGTAACGCATGGCAGCCACTACCGCCCACCTCGGAACACACTCCAAAAATCATAAAGGGCGCAAATCATCATCATCATAGTCATAGAAATACTATCGAAGAAGTGTGTCCGATCAAAGGTGCTACCTCAATTAGTCACGGTATAGCTCCTGTTTTAGTCATTCTAATTCTGACCCGAAGGTCAGGGCTATTTCGTCACTATTTCGTCATCGTTCATCTTCTTCGATTCAAAAATCGCCTCCAAGTCATCATACTCATTCTGGATATGTCATAACGTTCATAGTTGTCAAAGTGGTATCAACACTGACAGAGAGTATTCCTTATGTCGACTCCGGTCTCTTTAACAACCAACATTTACATTTTCCTCATCGGCCGGTTCTTTTACTTTTCACAAAGGTTCGCTTTCATATCAAAATATCATATTTTGTTTCGAACCAAATTTTTATTCAAATAGAATATAATTTAGTATCAAATTATCATAAATCATACCAAGCCGTTTAAATTCTAAATTAGAATATATTTCCATATCCTTATATTATAATCATATAATATTAAAAAACCCGACTTATATTCAAATAGAATATATTTTATCTTAAAGATTCAATTTATTCCAAATCGATTTATGTTCGAAATCCATTCATATTCATATAGAATATATGCTTTTGCTTCAACTCATTTTAATCCCTTAGGAGGTTCATTTATACTTGAGTAGAATATAATTTACATTTCCATATCAAAATCGGTATAGAAATCAATTCATATTCAATTTTTTTATCTCAACTCCATTCGAACAACAGTTTTAGATCCACACACTTTCCATTCGGAAGAAATTTACAATTCATAAGATAAAATTTTGAAAAATAAATGCTTATAAAAAAATCTTAATATAAATATACTTAGAATACAATAGCCAGAATAAAATAAGATAGTTTGGAACATTATATATATACCAAAAGTTTACAAATATTTTTAAGAAATAAAATATAAGGAAATTTTAGTTGTAACAAAATAGTCATAGATAAAGGTTTTAATAAATGAGATTTTAGAAGGGAATAGTTATTTGAAATTAACAGTGAATATATATATATATATATATATATATATATATGTAATAAAATCCTTTAACTAAAATCATTCCTTTCATCCGAACTTCAAACACCTGATCTATACTCTAGTCTCAAATGGAGTCACATAGTTTCAATATTTTATTCCAAAACCATTCAACCCATCTTTCCATTTCGAGGATTCAAAACCATATTGGTATTTTGTTAAAAACACTCCGAATATCCTAGATTACCTTTATTCCGAATTTAAATTCAATAAGAATTTATTTAAACTAGAGTCCACCAATTATTGGAATAAATCCCAAACCATAATAAAATTCAATTTAAGATAACTTCAAATTTGTTTTGGGAGAATTTCTTAACCATTTCAAATAACATCCAGGGTTCATGTCATAAAGGAAGAATAAAAATTTTATCGAAAACAACACATTCCTTTAATGGAATTTTCATCAATAGAATTTCGAATATCAAAAATCATTTAACCAACCGATGTCCATATATAATTTGTCGTCCTATGGCCAAGTGATTTTAATTTTTCGATATTTCAGGGATGGATCTATCATCTCAATCCAAATCAGGGTCACAGATATCTATCATTTCAATCTTTGTTCTTAATTCATTTTAAATCTATAAATCCCGGATTTATTTGATGCCCGTAACATCAAGGGTAAAATTCGGGATTCATCGTCAAACTCAACATGCAATACAATGTACTGAATATGAAGCATTAGTAGTGTCAATCAATTCAGTAATAAAATTAAACTAACCATCCATCACAAACATTTCATCCAATTAATAAATATTAACTGTTCACGGTTTTGCAAGGATCAAAATTTCCACTAGTAATTAAATTGAATTTAGTAACTGATTATTGGCCTAAATTTCCAGATTACCATACTTGCATGTCAGTTTTAAATCAACACATCATCAATCATACACAACCATGCAACTAAACTTATTTCAAAATTTAATTTAATAAATATGGGAATAATTCAGTTCATCGTGAGTGGAAAAATACTAACCTTTGGGTCTCTTGTGGATTGGACGTCCAAAAGAAGCCCAAAATTTGACAGTCTCCAAACGCAACCAAACCAGTCTCAGATCGACCGCAATTCCGTCACGATCCCAACGCACCCAACCTCGTCCAAATCCGAGTTCATAAAGGAAAGTTATTAGTAATTTATTGTTTGGAATTTAAAATATATAAAATTAATAAAATAAAACCTCACCCACATGAATTCCGCCACGTCAGCACGCCCACATTCATCTTCCCGCACGCGTCCCTCTCTGCTACAGTACCAACGCGAAACAACCCATCACCTCCGAACTTTGACCAAATATTGCGCCCTCCTCCGACCGATCCACGACCTGCGACCACCCGCCAACGAACCCCCATCCTCCTGCGCATCCACCGGTGCTGACGCCATCAACTCCGGTGGCTTCCACCGGCAGTGCGAAGCCGATGAATGGAGCGGGTTTTAACCCTTTAACAACCAAAATCCTACCATCCACTCCACGATACAACCTCCAACTACCACCAAAACACTCGTATGAGTCCCCACTACAATACCCAGGTGCTCGATTCTTCGATTGATTCCTGGGTTGAAAACCCCCAAATTGACACTTAGGGTTACGCAATCATCCCTCTTTGACCACGATTTCCGGTAAGACCAAGCGCTGCATGTCGAAATAAATCATACCAGCAGCTTCGTATCGTCAAGAGCTTTGTTTTGATATATAATTTGCTAGGGTTTGAGGAGATTTGATTTCAATATTGTATTTTTATTTCTAGGGTTTTTGTAACAACCCGGAAATTCTGAGCCAATTTAAATTTTTTATTTTGGCAATTTTGATGAATTTCAAATATTTAAAATGATTTATTTTAAATAATAACGATAAGAAATTTATTTTGAATAGAATTAGAATGTATATATTTATTTGAATCGTCGTTAGAATATAAATATTTTATTTTAAATATAAAAGGAATTGAAAATGGCGCGGAAGTTCGAAAATTCGATTTCAAATTTCAAATGAATGTACAGGATTCAAAATAAACCGGATTTTAGCGAAACCAAAAATATTAGAATCTAATTGAAAATATCTTTCCAACGAATCCAAAAATTTAAAATTTCATAGCGGGAATAAAAAGTTATTCCCAGTTGAAAATTCAGAATAGTCGTTATGGAAATATAGCCCTTAAAAAGGAAATTTTGCAAATGACCTCGGTTTTCGACGAAACCACTTTTGTTGGATCCGGGATGTCAAATTATTGCTATATTCCAATTTGCATAATTTTCTGAATCAATATGTGACCATTGCGAAGTAAAACGTGTTTTGACAGTTTCAATCAATTTGGATCGACCAGAAAATGGCCATTTTTCAAACGGTCTCAGAATTTAACGAAATTAGTTTTGTTGGAACTGTATCGTTAATACGAAGCTAGAAAATAGTTTTCGGGAATTTCTAGAATCCTTATGTGGCACTGGTAAATTGAAATGTATGTTTAAAATTCAATATAATAATTTAAATGTTAATTTAAATGAAAACTGATCGAAATGATCGAATTAGCTTACGACACATATCCCACTGTGTTCGAAATAGGGGTAATTAGCTAGGGACAATAGTCATTGGAGTCAGTTTGGAGTTCGAAGCATTGAACAGGTTATTTACGAATTAAATATTATTGCTTATATGTGTGTATATATATATATATATATAGTTTTTATTGGCCAAAACCCTACAAAAATTCCCTACGTTGTCAACTGGTGCCGCTATTCACAATTCAACGCCCCCAATCGCCCTAATCTTTCTCTCCAATTCTTGTTCAGACGGTTCAGAATTATTCCCCACTTCATAAACAAAAATTAAAGAGCCTCTCAAGCTCCTTCAATCAATATAGGAGTTAGCAATTTTCGTGAGCTATTTGTGTGATCTCGAAGCTCGAACTCCAGGCATTCGATCGCGTTTTGATGGGGCTAAAGGCCATCGAGTCGTAGGGGTAAGGGCATAGCATGGCGGTGCGTTGGGCTTCAAGGTGGAGGTTTCAGATAGGCGACCGGCGTGGTGTGGTGATGGCTAGGCGATACCCTAAAATGGGAGCGATGGGTTTCTTTTGTGAAGCAGTAATATGTGATGGAAGAGGAAGAGAATCAGAGGGCCACGTTTTCTTAAGTGTAATTAATTTTAATTGAAGTTATTTATTAAACTAAATATGTTATTTAATTTATACAATGTTTATATGGCCATAACATGTTCATACCAATTTAGAATTCAGAAAAACTGAGTGCTTGGGATCGTGGAGCTGAGCACTACGCAGTGGAACAAACCAGGATTAAAATAGGAGCTATTGGGATTTTTAATAAAATTAAACCTCGGGTTTAATTTTATTAAAACAATTGTTATAAAAACAATTTCTGAAACCAATCAATATGAGAATTCTCTCACTATAATCTCTGTACAGTTGTTTATTTTATAACTACATATATGAACTACTCCCCGTCGTCCACATACCATGGATGACTTGTTTGATTGTATCCTATGTGAAAAATGATTGTGGTGTGAAATGAAATAGATTATGTATATATATATTATGTGATAATGAAATATATATATATATATATATATATGATGTGAAAATGAAATATATATATATATATACACACACACGATGTGAATTGAAATTCGAACTGAAATTGAAATAGAATTCAAATTCGAATTAAATTGAAATAAAATTGGAAATGAATTTGAAATTCGAATTGAAATTGAAATAGAATTGAAATTCGAATTAAATTGAAATGAATTTGAAATTCGAATTGAAATTGAAATAGAATTGTAATTTGAATTAAATTGAAATAGAATTGAAATTCGAATTAAATTGAAATAGAATTGAAATTCGAATTGAAATTGAAACAGAATTGAAATTCGAATTGAAATTGAAATAGAATTGAAATTCGAATTAAATTGAAATGAATTTGAAATTCGAGTTGAACTGAAATGAATTTGGAATTCGAATTGAATTGAAATGAATTTAAAACAATCTATAAAATTCATTTTAAAGGGAAATCGACAAAATATATATAATATATATAATGGCCTAAATAGAACGCGCCGCGCTGCGGCAGTTCGCGAATTTCGACCATTGACTTCGAATGGACGTAACAGGAGATCCGACCGTCGGATTCTCCTAAAACCGGAACTGTTGGGTTCGTATCGAAAAGAGCTTTCCAAATAATATTAGAGATTTGAAATCTAACGGTTGGATTAGGAATTATGTCCAAATCAAATTTGGAAAAGGTCGCTGTAAGTGCAGTTCGATGGCCGTTTATGGAAATCGACTGTACGAGCCTTGATAAAATTATTAAAAATATTAATAATTTTGTAAAATCAAAAGAAATGATTTGAAAAGAATTGGGATGAAAAATTCCATATTTGGAAAGATAAAAATATTTTTTTATCCAAATGAACTAGTTATTAACTCGAATTATAATCCCATTATTTTTAGATAAATAAATTGGATTGAGAAATGGTTTTAAATAATCATAATTTTCCAACGAATAAATTGGAATGGGTTGGAATGGAAATAATCTTCGGAATATTTCAATATTGGATTCCGTGATTATACGGATATTGTGATGGGAATTTAGAAGATATCGATATCGTTATTCCCGATATGGTATCTGTTAGTTTCAGGATTTGATGTTGAATATAAGTCGATACTATCTCTATTCAAAACCTTATATTTAATGTCAAATTGGATTGATTGATTGTTTGGATTGTGCTCGACCAGTTTATGAGCAAGATATGCTTTTACATTTAGCATTGGGTTGGGTAGAAATACTGGTAGGCTAACGTCTTGTAAAACACTTCACGATTTGACTATGAGATGTGTAGCGATGTTGTTATGTATTATGAAATGATGTTTTTCTTAAGTGAAAAGAATGTATTCCCGATCTTGTAAAACCCGATGATTTCGAAATGATTTGGAAATGTATTATGGTTTTACATTGTAGTTCATCACATATTCGATAAGTTTCTATTAATGATGTATCTGTTTGGTGGCGGAGAATTTATTCTCTTGCTTAACACCCTTCTTTGAGACGTATGAGCTCAAAGGTTATGTGATTAATAGTGACTAATCATATGTGTGAATTCTGATGTGAAGTACTATATTTTGAAAGTACTTGTGATTATTATGTTGTGAAACGATTTTCCCTACTTTAGGATATGAAATGATTTGGTATGTGGCTAGAGATTCGAGTAACCTGGACGACTAAAAGTATAGATGAGATGGGCGGTGTATGCTTCCATGCGTGGGAGGTGCATCGTCGGTGTAGCCTTCTCCATAGTGGGAGGTGCACATATATATATCGAGTTGCTTAGGTGCGTGTCCTTTGCCTTGTCTAGGGGGAGCCCGATATTTGGTTGCATACTTGTTTGTATGCATTATTATGTTTTGGAATTCACATTTCCAAACAATTTGATTTGAGATCCCGAAGTGAAATCTACGTTGTTATAGAAAGTTAGATATGTATTTCAATTGATTTGAAATGGAAATCGGGAAATAAAGTCCAAAGGAATAATTTCTATAAATTGAATTAGATTTGGCAAATCTAAGTGTGGTGATTAATCTAAACGGGTAGATTGGGATATTGCATGTTGATTGATGCATAGTAATCCATATATCTATATTGATTATTGTTTATACACTGGCATTCATGGGGGTTAAACCCATTCCGCATTAGCGACGTGGTCCTATGATTTGCCTTATCATAAGTTTATAACTGTTTAGAGTTTCTCACACCAGTCCCATGACTGACCTGTAGTTTGCTTTTCCCTTACAAACTCGGGTGCCCCTATTTTCCACACGGGCAGTCGAGTAGTTTATGTTGCAGATATATGAGCAGGATTCCGGATTGAAGCTAAAAGCTGTGTCTAGAGCATTGATAGTCTTCCGGTGTGTTACTTCATTTATTTTTCGCAGTGAATTGTATTACATTTGATGTAAATTAATCTTCCACTGTATTATATTTCGATATACCCTGATATATTCTGTACTCTGATGTAACATTATTATGATGTTTATAGAAGTTTGCTGTTATTTGTTCTGATGTGTTGTATGCCCAGAGTTAGCGTATACGGGATTCGAACGGTTTTGGTCGATTTAACGATCGATTTTGGGTTCGTCGTGAATGGTGTCTTCAATAACACTGTTCTTGGACCCAGTTTAGATTAGAATAAATCTTTTAATTAAAATTTAGTGAAATTGTCCAGTTAATTAGTATATAATTGGAAATAAATTTAAATGGGTTTTTGGGTTTATTGTGAGCGGTGTTTTGAATAACACCTGTTCTTTAACCCGATTAACAATGGAATGGGATTTTGGGTTGGTCGTGAACCGTGTTTTTAAATGACATTGGTTCTTTAACCTAGTTGAGATAAGATTAACTTCTTAGCATTGAATAACCATTAATATTGATTTTTGGGAAGATTAAAACTAAGTGGATTTTTAATGAATCTTTAATTAGATGGAAATGATCGAGAATGGAGTATCACCAGTTTTGATCCAAAGCGATAGTTAAATCTTTAATTAGATTTGAACGTGAAATGGTAATTAATATTTACCGATAACATCATGGTGTTAGAAATGGAGTATTACCAGTTTTTCTCCATGGGATGAATAGGTTGGGATTGGAAAATAAAATAAATAATTACTTCGGTGTGGTTTGCTAATCCCGACTAGTTTGGAAAACCTTAACATGGTTTGAAATGATATCCAATGGAAGATTAAAGAATAAATTTAGAAGAATTTATCTTTGATAAAATTAATGGGAACCTTTCCCTAAGAATGTGAATATTTGAATAAAAGAATATTCTGAATTGGAATGAGGCGTATGTTGTGTTTGTGTAACACTTGTTTATTATATACACGGGTTATTCGGAAAGGCCGGGTTTATACCCATTCTGAATGACTGATTCGACGATAAGTCGAAGATGAAGACGGTGGTTGAAGACCGGAGGTCTTCACATTGTTTGGGTGATTACTGATGATCTTGATTGGGTTGTACACCCAAGAGGAGGGAATCAGTTGGTGATCGTCCAGACGTACTTGGAGATCGATGGATATGCGAGGAATAAGGTTCCTCCGGTTTCGTTCAGACCCAGAACTAACTTGTAAATGGACTATGTGTCTGACATTGGATTTTATTTTGTGTGATTGATTTCTATTAAATATACATTTGTTTGGCGGCGGAGAATTTATTCTCTTGCTTAATGCCCTTCTCTGAGACGTACGAACTCAGAGGTTATATATCGATAGATATCAGTTGCATGGCATGAATTACCTGTGTGGCATGCCTAAGTGGCAAATGATCAAGGCTTCTGTTGAAAAGCAAAGTCTTGTGGTTGATGATCAAAGCACGGCCTATGTGGCACAACTTTGGGTATAGCGTTAATTCGTGAGCCTCACACCTCGGTATGAGTCAAAAACGGGATAGTGACTACAGGGAGAGCACGACGTTTCTTCCTAGCTATGGGTGATGTCAGTGACCTACCAGCCCTGACAATTATATACTTTTTACATGTGGTTGTTGGATGCGAGGTGCCTCAGATATAGGTCTGATAGGACCAGGAAACTTCTGTTCAGGAATAACTGATCCTCAAAAGTAAGAGAGGACCGGCCCTGAAGATTTAGGATCGTTGTGCGTGGTCCTGAGACATTTGCTAGAGTGTCTCGAACGGAGAGGAGCTTGCCCCTTGCCTCGACTCATGATGGAATCCAATTTCCAATACGTGATAATTCGGTTTTATTTGTAGAACCTAGTATGGCGACATAGTAGATGGTAGCTATGCCGTCTATGATTGATAATTATGATTGAAATTGTTTAGACACTATACACTTATAGTAATATCATAATAATCTGTTTTTAAACGTATCAAGCATTATTTGTCTATTATAAGGTAAAACCCTATCCTCCAGCTTGCGTTGCATTGTGTGATGGGACCTGGGTTTTTTAATAGCTTCATTTTTATTTATTTATCCATCCACTATTTGTTTTATGCACTGGTATTCCTGGGAGGAAACCAGTTCCGTGTTATACGGCGTGGTCCCTTGATTTACCTAACTTTAAAAATAAAGATTAATAACTGTTTTAGTTCTCACACCAGTCACACGACTGACCTGGAGTTTATTGTTTTAACCTAAACTCTGGGTGCCCTTATTTTCGACACGGGCAGCTAGTAGTTGGGTTTTGCATATTTATATTCACAGGATCCTGGTTTACAGCTAGAACGATACTCGAAAAGCTCTGTATCCGTGTATTTCTTTCAGTTCTGTGTTGTATTATTTTTCCGCTGCGATGTATTTAAATATAATTTAAATCTCTCATATTCTCTGTTGTATAATATTTATCCATATTCTGTGTATTCTTGTATTTTGATGGAATTGTTGTAATAAGCAATGAAATGTTCTTCTGTTTGTGTTCTGATTCGTCTTGTCCTCAATTTAATCCGGGCTTTCCTTACCGGGGAAGTTCGGGTTCTAACAGCTTAGCATCAGAGCTTTGGTTTACAGAGCTCAAGAACAAGACACATTAGAACCGCACGATAGAATTCATCAGAGATTGGATTAGTAATATCCAATAAGGATTACTCGTTAGGGATAGGATCGGTAGTATCTTAGAACGAGTGTAAAGTGTGAAATTTTTGAAATAATTTTTTTTTTGAAAACAAACTTTGGTTTTGAAAGATAAATTCAAGTATACTTATTTGAATATTTTATTTGTATTGAATTTGGAAAATCCAATATATAAAGATTTTGCATATACGCGTCATGAACATATATTCGAGGTTTTAATATACTGGATAGATATAGAATCACACTCTAGTCGCCCGGAGATGTTCTGATGGTGGTTTGAAACATCATCAGCATTTACGTTCGAGCTTCGAAAGTGAGATATCTATATATTTCCAGTAGACTGGTGTGAGAACCAAAACTAATAGGATATATTGTTGTGATTTGTCATCAAAAATCTGATTTTTGGAATACGTATTAAAATTATGTGTTTGAAAGGTTAATCAACAAATAGACTGTTAGTTGTGTTGTATGATTATTGGTTTGATTTATTAAAATTTTGAACCATTATGCCAAATTGAACCGAATATTGAACTGTATTGAAAAATGATTACAATTGCATGCATATACATGTATATCCATTGAACAGGTCATAGCACGGAGGCTAGAGCAGAAGAATAAAATTGTTTGCCCGTCAAATAGGTACATGTTTACAAATTTATTGGGTTTGGATGATTTTATGAACCGATTGGCTAGCTGCTTGGCTTTTTCTTTTTCTTTTGGATTGATGAGGGCCGTGGGAGGCTGTTTGAAATATCCCGAAGCTCCCAGTGCAGGGGAGGTTATGGCGAATTTTTTCGAAAATTTAGGGTGTTAGCCAAATTTTTGAAAAATTTGAAAAGTTCTTAGAAAATGGAAAGTTGAAGAACTTAAGCCATAATGAAAATAATGAAAGTTGAGTTGGTTAGTAAAACAACTTTCAGCTTCATTCCTTTTCGGGGACGAAAAGTTTTAAGTGGGGGAGATTGTAACAACCCGGAAATTCTGAGCCAATTTAAAATTTTTATTTTGGCAATTTTGATGAATTTCGAATATTTAAAATGGTTTATTTTAAATAATAACGACAAGAAATTTATTTTGAATAGAATTAGAACATATATATTTATTTGAATCGTCGTTAGAATATAAATATTTTATTTTAAATATAAAAGGAATTGAAAATGGCGCGGTAGTTCGAAAATTCGATTTCAAATTTCAAATGAATGTACAGGATTCAAAATAAACCGGATTTTACAAAACAAAAAATATTAGAATCTAATTGAGAATATCTTTCCAGCGAATCTGAAAAATCAAAATTTCATAGCGGGAATAAAAAGTTATGCCCAGTTGAAAATTCAGAATTGTCGCTATGGAAATGTAGCCCTTAAAAATGGAAATTTTGCAAACGACCTCGGTTTTCGACGAAACCACTTTTGTTGGATCCGGGATGTCAAATTATTGCTAGATTCCAATTTGCATAATTTTCTGAATCAATATGTCAGCGTGGCGAAGCAAAACGTGTTTTGAGAGTTTCAATCAATTTGGATCGACCAGAAAATGGCCATTTTTCAAACGGTCTCAGAATTTAACGAAATTAGTTTTGTTAAAACCATATCGTCAATACAAAGCTAGAAAATATTTTTCGGGAATTTTTAGAATTCGTATGTGGCCCTGGTAAATTGAAATGTATGTTTAAAATTCAATATAATGATTTAAATGTTAATTTAAATGAAAACTGACTGAAACGATCGAATCAGCTTACGACACATATCTCACTGTGTTCGAAATGGGGGTAATTAGCTGGGGATAACAGTCGTTGGGGTCAGTTTGGAGTTCGGAGCATTAAACAGGTTATTTACGAATTTAATATTATTGCTTATATATATATAGTTTTTAATGGTCAAAACTCTACAAAAATTCCCTGCGTGGTCAATTGGAGCCGCTATTCACAATTCAACGCCCCAAATCACCCCAATCTTTCTCTCCAATTATTGTTCAATCGGTTCAGAATTATTCCCCGCTTCATAAACAAAAATTAAAGAGCCTCTCAAGCTCCTTCAATCAATATAGGAGTTAGCAATTTTCGTGAGCTAGTTTGTGTGATCTCGAAGCTCGAACTCTAGGCATTCGATCGCATTTTGATGGGGCTAAGCGCCATCAGTGGAAGGTGGGTTAGGGCACAGCATGGCGGCGCGTTGGGCTTTGTAACGACCCGCATTTTTCTGCGACATAATTAATTTATTTAATTATTTAAATAGTGATTTAGGAAATTAAATGGTCCTTAAATTGAATAATATTGGATATTTAATTAAAATAAATAATATAATAATATATTTAATTTATGAAATAGTCAGAAATAGTAGAATTCACAAAATAGTTTGAATGGGATTATTTAAAATATATAGTTCAGTTTCAAGTTGAATTATACGAACAAATATATTCAATCGACGGCAGTTTGAACATATAATTATAATATAATTAAAATCGAGCTTGAAATGGCGTGGTAGTTCGCTATTTGGCGATTTGAACTTCAACTGAATGTACAGGATTCGTTTTAAATCGGATTTCGGTGAAACAAGAAACGTTAGGAGCTAGTGAAGTATATTTTTCTAGTGGAAGAGAAAAATCGGGATTTCGTCGTGTAGATTTTGATATATGTCCAAATCAAATTTTAGAAAAGTCGTTATGGAATTCCTTTATAATTTATATCGATTTATTTATATTTTAGAATGGATTTTTAAATATAAATCGAATATCGATGTAACACTAGATTTGAAATACGAGTTATAAACCCCAATGTAGTTGTATGGTATTCCACTGCGAATATATACGATAATATTTATTTTTAAATATTAAATTTAAATGTTTTTAAATATATTTATATATTTAAATGGCTTATTTTGAGCTTGAAAAATAGCCACTTTTACAAACGAACTTAGTTTTCGACGAAACCAATTTTGTTAGATTCGTAATATCAAATTATTGTTAGATTTCAATTTCCGTGATTTTTGAAGTCAATATGTGGCCGTACGGGATTTTAATGTGAAAAACAATTAATTTTCTGACTTTAAAAATATGTTGTGTGAGCAAACGGAGTCGGAATTCGACAAAACCAGTTTCACTGGGACCGGAATGGCAAACCGTAGCTATAGGTCCATTTTCGTGATTTTTGGGTATTGTGTGTGATCACAGGGATTTTTAAACAAATATGAAAACAGCAATAGCTCGTATATAAATAAAATAAGCAAATAAAAAAATAATTTACCACTCTATATATACCCCTTATATTTTTCCCAACCCTAATCTCTATCTCCACCGGTCAAAGAAAGCGCCGCCATCATTTTTCACAGAAAACCCCAAACGTGAATTCAAAAATATCAAACAAATCATAGAAAAATCATAAAAATCCCGATTTATACATTTTTGCACTCCTGAACCAAAACTCTTCACTTCTAAGTATGTATTGTGGCATTCGACGTTCTTTTTCGGGGATCGAAAATCAACAGTGGAGATAGGGTTTGTGTTTTCCGTAAGTCGAGGGAGTTTTGAATGGAACGAGTGTTTGAACTGTATTTAGCCGATCATCTCGAGCTAATTGGAGGAGTTTGGGGATTTTTCGTGAGGTTGAATGTCGATGTCCTTCAAGGATGTAACTGCGTCGAGCACGAGATGAAACAGGTAGAGAGGACATCGAGTTATACGGTTTGTGATGGAAGTGAAGGAGGATTTGAAGAGAGAGAGGTTGGGGTTTTTAGTTCGAATTTCAGTAGAGTTGGATGTGGTATTTTGGAGATTGAAATCGAAAAGGGTGAAGGAGGATACGGTTCGTGATTACCAGTTTGAGGGAGACGATGGAATTTATGGGTCTTGGCTTGGAAATTGGGTATTGGGCTTGAGGTAAAAGGGGCAAGGCCCATTTGAAATTAAGTCCAAAGTTTTTATTTAAATTAAATTAGTCCAACTTTAAAAATGTATATCTATTTCATACGGTGTCGGAATTGGACGAAACAAGATCCGTCAGGATCGTATGGACGATGGCTACACCATGGAACAGACCAAAGGTGAAATGAAGTTCGTTTGGATGTATGGGGAAATTAAATGCCTGAATCAGATCAATGACCGATAATCGTTATTTAACGACTACCGACCAATGTGAGTAACTCTCACTAACTTTGATCAATTTATATCTCTATAAAGTATTATTAGAATTGAAATTATTGGTTGCTTTGTTGTGTGTTGGTTGTTTGGTTGAACTGCTAGTCAGTTGGTGTAACGACCCTAGAAAAAGACGACCTTGATTATCCGATATACAACACATATCGAACATCAAGGTTCGACAATTACCGAATAGTTAATGAAAGAATTTAGAGGGTGAGGATAGATAAGATAGAAAATTAGAATAGAAGAAGAAAAAGAAGAACACAACATCAGAGTAACACGAATCTCACAACGGAACGAATAAAATATAATGTACAACATAACTTGAAATCAAAAGCAGTATATATATAGGATACCATTATCAGAGTACAATACTTACATCACAGCAGAATAAACAATAGCTACATAAATCCTGAAGCCTCCTGCTCCAAGCTCTCCAAGTATATCTGTAAAATCCTGACTATTTGACTGCCCGTACAAATTTGGGCACCCAAGAGTTTAGGGAAAACAAAACAAAATAAACTCTGGGTCAGTCATGGGACTGGTGTGAGTAAACTCAAATCACTTGGTTTAACTTTCCAAAATCCTTTTCAAAAGAAAAGATAATCGTAAGACCAATCCACACATAAACACGGACGGTTTTTACCTTACGATAACCCAAATCACTTTTGAAAATCATATCTTATCTGATATTATAATAATGTCTAATCACAAGTAATTTGCAATCTAGTAGAACGCTTGCATCTCACGCTCTACATATATAATATACAATCAAACTCGCGGGCACTTATTGGGGATTGGATTCCAACTTGACAAGGTATGGGACCACCTTCCGAACGTGTATCTCTAGAGGCAAATACACTGGGTTCAACAAGAACATCTTGCAACTCGGCCCACACATGACCGACCACTCATTTCGCTTGAGTGTATCGAATGTATATCACCGACGGTTGGGATCAGCAACCGCTTCCCGATAAGGGATAGCATCGATAGATTTAAGAACAAAAGGAATTTCTCTAGATAGGTGATCATACATCCTAATCGGTGCGACCCACATAGCCATGCTGCCTGCCCGATTTTTGTCCTTTCCTGGTTGTTGAGGCTTGAGGTCATAACGTATCTTTTGACAGATCACACCTCCATTACTTTGAATGCCACATCGTCATACCCGCCAAATCACAAATTGATTTCACCAAAAACACCATGGGTATACAGCTAAGAGAAACGAATTCCTCCGCCACCAAACGTAAATACGTTTGAAGAGATCAACTTATGCGATCTATTGGATATACTCTGTCAGACACTCGTCCATACACGTTTGTCCTAGGACTGGACAAACCGAAGGCACTATTCTGTAAACAGGATAGCCCTTGCACAACTCCGTCTTCAATATATTCAGCATACTTGATTTGCAACGCTTATGCCAATACGGAGTGGTTCTCTGGATAATAATCCAACTGGTCTCTCCATATTAACAATGTAAAATGATCAAAACTTTGATAGTCGGTGAGTTAACTATCAAACGAAAACATGTCGGTGTGCAAACAACGATATTATTTCCCGAAGGAAATTCTATCGAACAATCATCATTTCATTCATTCGTTCATTTCCCTATTCCTGTTGTTTAATGTTTCTTATTCACTATATTTAGAAAATATATATCATTATCATTGGAAAACATTTCCAGCTCTTGTTTCTATATTCAGAAAACAATTCTGCTTCTCATTTGGAAAACATTTCCAAATCTCTTTCATTTGATTAAACAGATGTTTGAAAAAACATCACTATGCCAAATCTCCTTCATTTGGTTTCCACTTAACCACTTTTCACCATCGAATCTTAACCATTTCTTAGTTAAAAACGAAGTCAATCAAGTTGGGGTATAGTTACCTCTCAGACCTTAACTGAACAACATTTCTAACTTCGAAATAGGCAAAGTTCATCTTTCTAAATCTTTAACACTTCTTTACGACATTCTCGGATTTTATTTACAAATCCGCTTCTCGTACGGAAAAACACTTGATTATAACAATGGTGTTATAATCCCCTGCATCCGAATTATAATGACTTTATAAATACTTTGATTTTCTAACTCGAATAAATAACGAACTAAATTATTAACTCATACTCGGTTAATTCTAAGCGGTAACTCTTATTCAATTAACTCTTATTCTATTTAACTCTTACTGGACTAACCCTTGTTCAGATAACTCGGTCTGGTTTACTCATTTTGACCCACTTACTTGATCAGTTCAACTGGACTAACTTAGCTTAATTAACTCGACTAAATTACTTTTATCAATTAACTAATATTTGACTTGACACCATTCGCTCGACTCTAGATCGCAGCGATCACAATGGTTACGCCTGATTCCCTCAGGAAACATCCGACCGCCTTAGGCTATCTGCAGCCCTGCGAATTACGCTAGCAGTCGTGCCCACTGGTAGCTTATCTTAAATGACTACTTCTGTTTAACTCTATCTCGAATAACTAAATTCGAGCAAATCTAATTGAATAACTAATATTCCATCATCCCTCATTCGATTACTATTTTTGGATAACTCTAGTTCGATTAGACTCTAATCGATTAACTCTAACTGATTAACTCTAATTGGTTAACTCTAACTAACTAACTCTAAATGTTTACTCCAACGGTTTAACTCTACGGCTTAACCCTAACGGTTTAACTCTAACAGTTCAACTCTAACAGTTTAACTCTAACGGTTGATCTCAATCAATTTGTTCTATTGGATTAACTCTATTGGACTAACTCTCTTGGATCAACCCATATCAAATAACAAATATTCAATAAACTCCCTTTCGAATAAACTGATATTCGATAGCTTTACTTCGAATATCTCTTATTCGATAAATTCTCTTTCATACATATTCAGTTTCAAATATCGATGTGGAAATCGATTTTTACTTCTCTATATAAGTCTTGACTTATATACTCTATTTACCCAAAGATAAATAACTAAATTAATTTATAAAACTTTATTTATAAATTAACCTTCTCACTTTATCTGTTAAAACAGATCTCTCTTAAATTCTCACTTCGAATTCATATTCTGTTTACCCGTGTGCGAAGCACAGGCCTAAATTCTTCCTAGTGTAAAATTCTCCTTTATTACACTTTTATCCATTTTCAAGTACTTCAATATTCTAGTTATTTTCTAAATAAATAATTCCTTTTTATAGCTCAGTTTATTTCTCTAGATAAATATTTCCTTTTAATCTATTTGTAAATGTTTTACAAATATTTTTTTTTCTAATTCCATTTGTAAATGTTCTACAAATGTTTTCTTTTTACCTCTATTTGCAATGGTTTTACAAATATTTTCTTTTCTATTTTATTTGTAAATGTTTTACAAACAATTTCCCTTCTCTATTTGTTTTACAAATATTTTTCCTTTATTGCTTTGATTTTATAAAATGATTTCTTTTATAAAACCCTTTTTCCTTTCATATATAAAATCCGTTGATTTTATATAAATATTTTATTTTCAAAATAAATTTTGAAAAATTTCCCTTTTCCCTTTCTCGTATCACTTATGGTGTAAAAATATCAAATCAACTGATCGGTCATCATCCAAACACACAGAATCAATAACGGATGATATAACACATCATATATCAAAATATATGAAAAGCGGTAAATAAATGTTGAGGAACCCAGTAGGGTCCCTCCGACCTATTTCCCTGCATCCACAGATGTCAGTCAACGTCAATAACATGAGTATAAGATATTCTGATAAACAGAATCAATATTTCGATATGATTTATATATATCGTTATCGAAATATTCAATCAACTGACTAGCAGTTCAACCAAACAGCCAATACATAGCAATTCAACCAATATTTATCAATTCTAAAAATACTTTATAAAAATATAAAGCGTTCAGAGTTAGTGAGATTTACTCACATTGGTCGGGAATCGTTAAATAACGATATTCGGTCATTGATTTGATTCATGCGTTTAATTTCACCGTAAATCCAAACGAGCTCGGATTCACTCCCGGTTAGTTTCATAGTGTAGCCACCTTCCATACGGTCCCAACGCAACTTACGGTTCGTCAATCTGATAAAGTATGACGGAGTTATGCTATTACGAAGTTGGTATGTATTTTAAATTAAAAATAAACATGGAATTAATTAAATTAAATGGGCTTTACCCCTAAACATTGGCCCATCCTATCCTTGAAATCCCACGGCCCACTCCCCTTTCTTCTTCCCCGATTATTTGCCGTGAGCTTCAGTTGCCATGTCCCGATTTTAGCTCACCCGTCCTCTTTCTCTACTAAGTTTAAAATCAAACAAAATATACCACAATTCTCCTCATCACATGAGCTTCATCCCCATACCCAAATTACTGAACTCGCAACCACCTGGCGAAGAGAGACTCCGAGCTTTTCTGGTGCTGCTCCGATGAAGACAGCGACACATTTTTCGTCGAAATCACCCAAATACTTCAACTTAGATGGCAAACTCCACAACGATCCCAAATACCATACTAAAAACTCGATTAAATGCTTCTATGCCTCGCGAAGGCCAACCCTAGTTCAACTGGACAAAACCAACATCACATAACAGACGTCGTACACAGCAAATTGGACATCATCTTGAAGCTCTCCTCATAGCGAATTCAGAAATATATATGAAATGATTTATTGATTTTATTTCAATTTCATAGAAATTTTCTAAGAATTGATTTTCACGTTGGAAATAATCTGGTGGCGGCTCGATTTTTGTTTGACTACGAGACAATGAATTTTAGGTTTACAAAGGGGTAAGGGTATTTATAGAGAGCTTTTATAATTTTATATTCGATTAAAATATTTGTTTTTATTATACCGTTGCTTGTATACGTCTTCTAAAAATTCCTATGATCACACACGATATCTAAAAATCATGAAAATTGACATGCAGCTAGAGTTAGTCATTACGGTCCTAACGAAACTGGTTTTGTCAAATTCCGACTTCATATGCTCACACAGCGTATTTTTAAAGGTCGAAATACTGATTGTTGTTCACTTTAAAAAACTGTACGACCATATACGGACTCTAAAAATCACGAAACTTGACATCTGACAATAATTTGATATTACGGATCCAACAAAATTAGTTTCGTTGAATTCTGAGGTCGTTTGCAAAACTGGCTATTTTTAAAGCTCAAAATTAACCATTTAAATATATAAATATATTTAAAAATAATTAAATTAAATAAAAATAAATATATATTATCACATATATACACATACGAATATCATACAACTCTAGAAAAATCCTATATGAATTTCTGGCTTGATATTTCAAATCACGATTAGTCGATATTCGATTTATATTGAAATTCCTTTATATATATCGTTATAAAATATATATAAATTCCATAGCGACTTTTCTAAAATTTGATTTGGACATAAATAAAAATCTACACGACGAAATCCCGATTTTTCTCTTCAACTAGAAAAATATACTCCACCAGCTCCACGCGTTTCTTGTTTAATTGAAATCCGGTTTAAAACGGACCCTGTATATCCAGTTGAAGTTCAAATCGCCAAACTGCGAACTGCAGCGCCATTTCGAGCTCGATTTTAATTAAAATATAAATTATACGTTCAAATTTCATTCAAACCGTAAATTCGTTATTCTAATTCAATTCTTAACAGAATTATATATATTATTTTATTATTTATTTTAATTAAATATTCAATATTATTTAATTAAACGACCATTTCAATCCATAAATCACTATTTAAACAATTAAACAAATAAATTATTATCGCCAAAAATACGGGTCGTTACATTCTTCCCCCCTTAAAATAATTTCGTCCTCGAAATTGCTAAGGTAGAAAATTAACCCTATAACTAGGTTAACAATTATTTGTTTTACTTATTTACTTCAATTTTCGGCTGAAGCAAATTAATTTCAATTAAAATATTAATTAATTCTCACCAACGAAAATTTTCAGAAATCTTGAAAATTTTCTAACACCCGAAATTCTCGAAAAATTTCGCCATAACCTCCTTTGTACAGCCCTATCGATAAAACACCAACTCGCCTCTCGAGGCCTTCTCCAACCCAAAAGAAAATCAAAACAGCCAAGCGGCCTGCCAATCGGCTCATCAAAATCTCATCAAACTCATATGAATATAAATGTGTACCTTTTTGTCGGCATATCCTTATATCACTTCCATCTGCTGCCAATTCTGCATATACCACTATCATCCCAATCAAATACCAATCAGTATCTATCCAACACAGCTATTCGCTTATAACCAAGCCAAATTCTCATCAAACTGCAATTCCAATTTCAATTCAACATTCTTACTCAACAATTCATTTCTATTCCAGATTGTCTCTAATCCAGTCCAATTCTACTTGATACCATTCTATTTCAATTCAATTCAATTACCATTGAACTAGTTTCAATTAATTTCAAATTGGCTTTCACAAATTTCTATTTAATTTGTGTTTATTTTAATAATCTGTTTCTGGGAGTTTTTAAATAGCTTAGCGTTTTCCAAAAATCAAATTACTCATTTGGAATATCAAAACAACTTGTTTTCTCAAAACAATTTAAAAGCAAAATCTTTGGTAGCAATCCGTTACTTACAAACTCGAAAATGAACACCGATGATGTCCGGATCATCATCGGAATCTATTTTCCAGCTATCGAAGTGAGTTCAATACTATGTCACTTTCAAAACCATTTCTAAACATTTTCATTTTGAAATCCATTTCAAAATATCCCTTTTAATGCTTGTAACCAATTTAAAATCTCCAGGATTTTAAAATTCACATATATTCAACCCAGATTCATTTTCACACACTTCTTCACATTTCCAGAATTTTGATTTCATTTCTGATTAATTTCAGATTTAATTCATCTGATTCCATATATTATATTAATATGAATTTTGATTGGTTATTTACATAGCCAATTCACATTTTATAATCTTATTCGATTATAATCACAACCAACACATCCAATATACTATAATATTTCAAATATCTATACCTTGCTTATATCAAAATATAATTTGGGTAAAATTATTTCATTCACCCTTTTTCAAAACATACTGTGTCGGTTCATCGTATTCAAGCGTTTAGAAACCCCTATCGATACAGTGGATCAAACTGATCGAACGGAATTCATAAACAACTCAACCAATAAATCTCCACAATATAAAATCATTTTATATCAAATAACAAATACGTTCACTCGTATATATACACTCAAACTCGGTCTAGGGTATTACTAACCCCATCTCTACTGAATCACGCCACAGAGCCAAGGTAATACTTAACCTTCAGCTCTGATACCACTGTAATGACCCGGGAAAAAGACGACCTTGATTATCCGATATACAACACATATCGAACATCAAGGGTCGACAATTACCGAATAGTTAATGAAAGAATTTAGAGGGTGAGGATAGAAAAGATAGAAAATTAGAATAGAAGAAGAAAAAGAAGAACACAACATCAGAGTAACACGAATCTCACAGCGGAACGAATAAAATATAATATACAACATAACTTGAAATCAAAAGCAGTATATATATACGATACCATTATCAGAGTACAATACTTACATCACAGCAGAATAAAAAATAGCTACATAAATCCTGAAGCCTCTTGCTCCAAGCTCTCCAAGTATATCTGTAAAATCCTGACTACTTGACTGCCCATACAAATTTGGGCACCCAAGAGTTTAGGGAAAACAAAACAAAATAAACTCCGGGTCAGTCATGGGACTGGTGTGAGTAAACTCAAATCACTTGGTTTAACTTTCCAAAATCCTTTTCAAAAGAAAAGATAATCGTAAGACCAATCCACACATAAACACGGACGGTTTTTACCTTACGATAACCCAAATCACTTTTGAAAATCATATCTTATCTGATATTATAATAATGTCTAATCACAAGTAATTTACAATCTAGTAGAACGCTTACATCTCACACTCTACATATATAATATACAATCAAACTCGCGGGCACATATTGGGGATTGGATTCCAACTTGACAAGGTATGGGACCACCTTCCGAACGTGTATCTCTAGAGGCAAATACACTGGGTTCAACAAGAACATCTTGCAACCCGGCCCACACATGACCGACCACTCATTTCGCTTGAGTGTATCGAATGTATATCACCGACGGTTGGGATCAGCAACCGCTTCCCGATAAGGGACAGCATCGATAGATTTAAGAACAAAAGGAATTTCTCTAGATAGGTGATCATACATCCTAATGGGTGCGACCCACATAGCCATGCTGCCTGCCCGATTTTTGTCCTTTCCTGGTTGATGAGGCTTGAGGTCATAACGTATCTTTTGACAGATCACACCTCCATTACTTTGAATGCCACATCGTCATACCCGCCAAATCACAAATTGATTTCACCAAAAACACCACGGGTATACAGCTAAGAGAAACGAATTCCTCCGCCACCAAACGTAAGTACGTTTGAAGAGATCAACTTATGCGATCTATTGGATATACTCTGTCAGACACTCGTCCATACACGTTTGTCCTAGGACTGGACAAACCGAAGGCACTATTCTGTAAACAGGATAGCCCTTGCACAACTCCTTCTTCAATATATTCAGCATACTTGATTTGCAACGCTTATGCCAATACGGAGTGGTTCTCTGGATAATAATCCAACCGGTCTCTCCATATTAACAACGTAAAATGTTCAAAACTTTGATAGTCGGTGAGTTAACTATCAAACGAAAACATGTCGGTGTGCAAACAACGATATTATTTCCCGAAGGAAATTCTATCGAACAATCATCATTTTATTCATTCGTTCATTTCCCTATTCCTGTTGTTTAATGTTTCTTATTCACTATATTTAGAAAATATATATCATTATCATTGGAAAACATTTCCAGCTCTTGTTTCTATATTCAGAAAACAATTCTGCTTCTCATTTGGAAACCATTTCCAAATCTCTTTCATTTGATTAAACAGATGTTTGAATAAACATCACTATGCCAAATCTCCTTCATTTGGTTTCCACTTAACCACTTTTCACCATCGAATCTTAACCATTTCTTAGTTAAAAACGAAGTCAATCAAGTTGGGGTATAGTTACCTCTCAGACCTTAACTGAACAACATTTCTAACTTCGAAATAGGCAAAGTTCATCTTTCTAAATCTTTAACACTTCTTTACGACATTCTCGGATTTTATTTACAAATCCGCTTCTCGTACGGAAAAACACTTGATTATAACAATGGTGTTATAATCCCCTGCATCCGAATTATAATGACTTTATAAATACTTTGATTTTCTAACTCGAATAAATAACGAACTAAATTATTAACTCATACTCGGTTAACTCTAAGCTGTAACTCTTATTCAATTAACTCTTATTCTATTTAACTCTTACTGGACTAACCCTTGTTCAGATAACTCGGTCTGATTTACTCATTTTGACCCACTTACTTGATCAGTTCAACTGGACTAACTTAGCTTAATTAACTCGACTAAATTACTTTTATCAATTAACTAATATTTGACTTGACACCATTCGGTCGACTCTAGATCGCAACGATCACAATGGTTACGCCTGATTCCCTCAGGAAACATCCGAGCGCCTTAGGCTATCTGCAGCCCTGCGAATTACGCTAGCAGTCGTGCCCACTGGTAGCTTATCTTAAATGACTACTTCTGTTTAACTCTATCTAGAATAACTAAATTCGAGCAAATCTAGTTGAATAACTAATATTCCATCATCCCTCATTCGATTACTATATTTGGATAACTCTAGTTCGATTAGACTCTAATCGATTAACTCTAACTGATTAACTCTAATTGGTTAACTCTAACTAACTAACTCTAAATGTTTACTCCAACGGTTTAACTCTACGGCTTAACCCTAACGGTTTAACTCTAACAGTTCAACTCTAACAGTTTAACTCTAACGGTTGATCTCAATCCATTTGTTCTATTGGATTAACTCTATTGGATTAACTCTCTTGGATCAACCCATTTCAAATAAAAAATATTCAATAAACTCCCTTTCGAATAAACTGATATTCGATAGCTTTACTTCGAATAACTCTTATTCGATAAATTCTCTTTCATACATATTCAGTTTCAAATATCGATGTGGAAATCAATTTTTACTTCTCTATATAAGTCTTGACTTATATACTCTATTTACCCATAGATAAATAACTAAATTAATTTATAAAACTTTATTTATAAATTAACCTTCTCACTTTATCTATTAAAACAGATCTCTCTTAAATTCTCACTTTGAATTCATATTCTGTTTACCCGTGTGCGAAGCACGGGCCTAAATTCTTCCTAGTGTAAAATTCTCCTTTATTACACTTTTATCCATTTTCAAGTACTTCAATATTCTATTTATTTTCTAAATAAATAATTCCTTTTTATAACTCAGTTTATTTATCTAGATAAATATTTCCTTTTAATCTATTTGTAAATGTTTTACAAATATTTTTTTTTCTAATTCCATTTGAATATGTTCTACAAATGTTTTCTTTTTACCTCTATTTGCAATGGTTTTACAAATATTTTCTTTTCTATTTTATTTGTAAATGTTTTACAAACAATTTCCCTTCTCTATTTGTTTTACAAATATTTTTCCTTTATTGCTTTGATTTTATAAAATGATTTCTTTTATAAAACCCTTTTTCCTTTCATATATAAAATCCGTTGATTTTATATAAATATTTTATTTTCAAAATAAATTTTGAAAAATTTCCCTTTTCCCTTTCTCGTATCACTTATGGTGTAAAAATATCAAATCAACTGATCGGTCATCATCCAAACACACAGAATCAATAACGGATGATATAACACATCATATATCAAAATATATGAAAAGCGGTAAATAAATGTTGAGGAACCCAGTTGGGTCCCTCCGACCTATTTCCCTGCATCCACAGATGTCAGTCAACGTCAATAACATGAGTATAAGATATTCTGATAAACAGAATCAATATTTCGATACGATTTATATATATCATTATCGAAATATTCAATCAACTGACTAGCAGTTCAACCAAACAGCCAATACATAGCAATTCAACCAATATTTATCAATTCTAAAAATACTTTATAAAAATATAAAGCGTTCAGAGTTAGTGAGATTTACTCACATTGGTCGGGAATCGTTAAATAACGATATTCGGTCATTGATTTGATTCATGCGTTTAATTTCACCGTAAATCCAAATGAGCTCGGATTCACTCCCGGTTAGTTTCATAGTGTAGCCACCTTCCATACGGTCCCAACGCAACTTACAGTTCGTCAATCTGATATTATGCTATTACGAAGTTGGTATGTATTTTAAATTAAAAATAAACATGGAATTAATTAAATTAAATGGGCTTTACCCCTAAACCTTGGCCCATCCTATCCTTGAAATCCCACGGCCCACTCCCCTTTCTTCTTCCCCGATTATTTGCCGTGAGCTTCAGTTGCCATTTCCCGATCTTTAGCTCACCCTTCCTCTTTCTCTACTAAGTTTAAAATCAAACAAAATATACCACAATTCTCCTCATCACAAGAGCTTCATCCCCATACCCAAATTACTGAACTCTCAACCACCTGGCGAAGAGAGACTTCGAGCTTTTCTGGTGCTGCTCCGATGAAGACAGCGACACCTTTTCCGTCGAAATCACCCAAATACTTCAACTTAGATGCCAAACTCCACAACGATCCCAAATACCATACTAAAAACTCGATTAAATGCTTCTATGCCTCGCGAAGGCCAACCCTAGTTCCACTGGACAAAACCAACATCACATAACAGACGTCGTACACAGCAAATTGGACATCATCTTGAAGCTCTCCTCATAGCGAATTCAGAAATATATATGAAATGATTTATTGATTTTATTTCGATTTCATAGAAATTTTCTAAGAATTGGTTTTCACGTTGGAAATAATCTGGTGGCGGCTCGATTTTTGTTTGACTACGAGACAATGAATTTTAGGTTTACAAAGGGGTAAGGGTATTTATAGAGAGCTTTTATAATTTTATATTCGATTAAAATATTTGTTTTTATTATACCGTTGCTTGTATACATCTTCTAAAAATTCCTATGATCACACACGATATCTAAAAATCATGAAAATTGACATGCAGCTAGAGTTAGTCATTACGGTCCTAACGAAACTGGTTTTGTCAAATTCCGACTTCGTATGCTCACACATCGTATTTTTAAAGGTCGAAATACTGACTGTTGTTCACTTTAAAAATCCGTACGACCATATACGGACTCTAAAAATCACGAAACTTGACATCTGACAATAATTTAATATTACGGATCTAACAAAATTAGTTTCGTTGAATTCTGAGGTCGTTTGCAAAATTGGCTATTTTTAAAGCTCAAAATTGACCATTTAAATATATAAATATATTTAAAAATAATTAAATTAAATAAAAATAAATATATATTATCACATATATACACATACGAATATCATACAACTCCAGAAAAATCCTATATGAATTTCTGGCTTGATATTTCAAATCACGATTAGTCGATATTCGATTTATACTGAAATTCCTTTATATATATCGTTATAAAATATATATAAATTCCATAGCGACTTTTCTAAAATTTGATTTGGACATAAATAAAAATCTACACGACGAAATCCCGATTTTTCTCTTCCACTAGAAAAATATACTCCACCAGCTCCACGCGTTTCTTGTTTAATTGAAATCCGGTTTTAAACGGACCCTGTATATCTAGTTGAAGTTCAAATCGCCAAACTGCTAACTGCAGCGCCATTTCGAGCTCGATTTTAATTAAAATATAAATTATACGTTCAAATTTCATTCAAACCGTAAATTCGTTATTCTAATTCAATTCTGAACAGAATTATATATATTATTTATTTTAATTAAATATTCAATATTATTTAATTAAACGACCATTTCAATCCATAAATCACTATTTAAACAATTAAACAAATAAATTATTATCGCCAAAAATACGGGTCGTTACAGTTGGCTGAAATTATCGATAACGATATATATAAATCGTATTGAAATATTGACTCTGTATATCAGAATATTTTATATTTGTGTTGACTGACATCTGTGGATGCAGGGAAACAGGTTGGAGGGACCCAACTGGGTTCCTCAACACTTATTTTACTGTTGGTCATATATTGTGATATGTGAGATGATTAAAATCTGTTGTTGATTTGGTGTGTCGATTCTGGTTATTGGTAACTCTAAATACCAAAGAAAACTAGGATGTGAAAAGGGGAAATTTCAAAATATAATTTGAAATAAAATATTTGTATAAAATCAAAGGATTTTATATAAGAAGAAATTTTAAAAATGTATATTGAAATGAAAATATTCTTATAAAATCAAAGTATTTTATAAAGGAATGTACGAAGAGATTATGGGATCCTAGAATTTTATAAAATAAAAATGGATTCTATAGAAGAAGGTTATTCGAAAAGTTAATAAGGAACTGCTGTATAAAATATGAACACATATAGAAGCTTAAGAGACCGTTATTTGTAAATTAATTGATAAAAGTAATAAGAAGTAGGTATAGAAATCTATAAAAGAAAATACTTATAGGAAATCAAAGGAACATTTATAAAAGGAATATTTTTCACGTTTGGTGTGAAAAATGGATTTAAGCAAAAGGTTTTGCGAATAAACACATTTATTAAGAAAAGTGGATTTTTGAGTAAAGAAACAGAAAGGGAATTTCGAATGGTTAGAAATGAATAACTTGTAAATAATGAAAACAAGTGCTGAGATTTATAAACAAAGTTTATAAATAAATTAGAATATAAATTATCAGTGGATAATTGAGATTTGCAAATTCGATAGCGAATTTGGAAAATGGGGAAATTGGAGTTGTTTAAAAAGGAACGATGAAATCCCTTTCGAGATTCGAAATGTAAAGAGGGTTAAGGAAAATCCGCAAATGATTTGTAATTGGAATTCAACTAAGCCAGGTGGTTTAAAATAATTCATTTAAGGAATGATATACTTGATAAAATCAGAGATCTGACAATATAATTAGTATTTGGTTGGGAATAAATATTTATAATCGAATTAGAATTTAATTGAATATTTGTTATTCAATTTGAGTTGATCGAATATACGTATTTGGGATAGAGATACCAAACATAGTTAAACAGGATGAGTTGCCATTTCGTACGACTGCTAGCGTAATTCGTAGGGCTGCAGATAGCCTACGGCGGTCAGATGTTTCCTGAAGGAATCAGACGTAACCATTGTGATCACTGCGATCTAGAGTCAAGCGAATGGTGTTAAATCAAATAGTAGTAAATCGAATTGAGTTAATTAAGCCGAGTTAGTCAAGTTGAGATAATTAAGTTGAGTTAGTCAAATTGAGTTAAATAAGTCAAGTCAGTCGAGTTAGAGTTAATCGATTAAAGTTGATCAGTTAGAGTAAATCAGTTAGAGTTAACCAGTTATGGTTAATCAATTAGAGTAAATCAATTGGAGTTAAATCAAATTAGAGTTACACAAATAGAACTAATCAAGTTCGAGATAGTCAAGTATTAGTAGATTAAATAGAGTTAGTAAAAAGGAAGTAATCAGATATCGCTTATTCGAAGTAGAGTTATCGAATAGCACTTATCCGAAGTAAAGTTATCGAGTATAGTTTACTCGAGAAGAGTAATCGAATATAGTTCATTCGGAGTGAGTTAAATCGAATATAGTTATTCGAAGAAGAGAATTATCAAATATGGTTTATTCGAAGAGAGATAATTGAATATAGTTATTCGAAGAAAAGGATTATCGAATATTAGTTATTCGAACAAGAGGAATAGAATATAGTTTATTCAAAAAAGGAAGTTATCGGATAGTGATTATCCGAGAGTGAATTATACATTGGAATTCGACTATATCGAATTAAGGGAAGTAATGTTTACTTTCCGTTTCAAAATTTAGTTTTTTCCATTTGTTAATAAATTAGTTATTTATCCAAATTAAGATATAAAAGCTATATTTAAGTTAATATATTTCGAAAGCACGGAGTTATAACATTATAGTTATAATCAAATGATTTTGTAAAGAGAGTGGATTCATAAACAAAATCCGAGAGTTTCGCAAGGGAGTTTCTTAAAGAGTTGAAGTTTGAACTTTGTCTATTTCGAGGTTAGGAATGTCGTTCAGTTAAGGTCTGAGAGGTAATTATACCCCAACTTGATTGACTTCAGTTTTAACTAAGAAGTGGATAAGGTTTAATAGTGAAAGTTGGTTAAGTAAATTGAGTTAATGAATGTAGTGGGTTAAGTTGGCATAACGATGTTTTTAAACATCTGTTTAAATCCAGTAAAGGAGATTTGGACATGTTTTCCAAATAAGGATCAGAAATGTTTTCCAATATAGGAAATAAGAAAAGGAAGTAAATACGGTAATGTTTCCCTAATGTCTATAAAGTATATTTTCAAATTTTAGAAAATGAGAATTTACTATTATGTAGAAACGAGGAAATGGATAAATTAAAGATAATTTACAGATAGAGAAAAATGTGGAATGTTGATTGATTGATAGAGTTTCCATCTGGAAATAATATCGTTGGTTGCACACCTTTTTTTCTTTGATAGTTAAATCACCGACTATCGAAGTTTTTGACCATTTTTCCGTCGTCAATACGGAGAGACCGAGATCAGATTCATTATCTGAAAATCACTCTGTATCGATGTTAGCGTTGCGATAAAATGTGATGAAGATAATTGAAGACGGAGTTATGCAAGGGCTATCCTGTTTACAGAATAGTGCCTTTCGTTTGTCCAGTCCCAGGACAAACGTAAATGGACGAATGTCTGACAGAGTATATCTAACGGATCGCGTAATTTTATCTCTTCAAACGTACTTCCGTTTGGTGGCGGAGGAATTCGTTTCTCTTAGCTTTATACCCGTGGTATTTTTGGGGAAATCAATTTGTGATTTGGCGGGTATGATGATGTGGCATTCAAAGTGAATGGTGGTCAAGTGTTTCTAAAGATACGTAATGACCTCAAGCCTCATCAACTGGGAAATGACAGAAATCGGGCAGGCAGCATGGCTATGTGGGTCACACCCATTAGGGTGTATATCACCTTTCTAGAGAAAAATCCATTTCATTCTATTGTCTATTTCGATGCTGTTCCTTTTCGGGAAGACGATGGGTAGCTCCCAACCGTTGGTGGTATACATTAGATACACTCAAGATAAATGAGTGGTCGGTCATGTGAGGGTCGGGTTGCAGGATGTTCTTGTTGAACCCAGTGTATTCGCCTCTAGAGTTACACTATCGGCAGGTGGTCCCATACCTTGTCATAGTTGGAATCCAATCTCCAATAAGCGCCTGGGGTTTTGTTTGTATACTATATATGTGGAACGTGAGATGCAAGCGTTCTACTAGATTCTAATTACTTGTGATTAGACATTATCATTATATCAGAAAAGTATCGATTTCCAAAAATGTTTTGGGTTATCGTAAGGTAAAAACCGTCCGTGTTTATGTGTGGATCGGTCTTACGATTATCTTTTCTTTTGAAAGGATTTTGAAAAGTTAAACCGATGATTTGAGTTTACTCACACCAGTCCCATGACTGACCCAGAGTTTATTTTGTTTTGTTTTCTACCTAAACTCTTGGGTGCCCAAATTTGTACGGGCAGTGAAGTAGTTCAGGTTTTCATAGATACGCTTGGAGAAGCTTGAAGCAGGAGGCTTCATAACTATATAGCTATTGTTATTTCCGCTGTGTGTAAGTGTTGTACTCTGATAATGTTATTGTATATATATATACACACTGTTTTATTTCAAAGTTATGTTGTATAATATATTTTATTCGTTCCGCTGTGAGATTCGTGTTTATTTTGATTATGTTCTTCTTCTTCTATTCTAAATTTCTGTCTTATCTATTCTCACTCTCTAACTTCTTTCTATAAATGATCAGGTATTTTCGATGTTCGAATAGTCAACATGGCAGTTTTGTGTTGATGTTCGGAGTCGAACATCCCAGTTCGTTACAGTGGTATTAGAGCTGAAGGTTAATTGATTACCTTGGCTCTATGGCGTGACTCAGTAGAGATGGGGTTAGTAATACCCTAGATTGAGTTTGAGTGTATATATACGAGTGAACGTATTTGTAGATTTTATAAAGTTGTTTTATATTATGGAGATTTATTGGTTGGGTAGTTTGTGAATTCTGGTCGATCAGTTTGATCCACTGTATCGATAGGGGCTACCAAACACTCGAATGCGATAAACCGACACAGTATGTTTTGAAAAAGGGTATATGAAATAATTTTACCCAAAGTATATTTCGACATAAAGAAAGTGTTTATATTCGAATGATTATGGTATGTTGGAAGTGTTGGTTGATTATAATTGAAATGGTTATATAAATAACCAATTTAAGTTCGTATAATATGGAAGCAGATTAATTAAATCTGAATTAAATCAGAATTGGAATTAAAATTATGGAAACTGGGGAAAAAAGTGTTTGTAAATGGATTTGAGTTAAATATAAGAAATCTTAAGATCCTGGGAGATTTTAATTTGTTTACAAGCATCGTGAATGATATTTGAAAAGATTTCAAATGGAAGCATTTAAATATGGTTTTGATAAATGATATAGTATTGAACTCACTTTTATCACTGGGAAATAACTCTGATGATATTGGCCACATCATCAGTGTTTATTTTCGAGTTCTAAGTGACGGATTACTACCAAAGGATTCTGTTTTTGAACTGTTTTGAGGAGCAAGTGGTTTTGACTTTCGAAAAGGAATATTGACTTTTGAAAAAGAAATTGTTTAAAACACCCAGGAGAGATTGTTTGGAAAAAAAAATTAATTAAAAAGAAATTTGTGAAAGCAAATATGAATTGAAACCAATCAGCCGGGAATTGAATTGGAATATGATATACCAAGTAGAATCAGATTTTGAATTGTGTGATAGGAATCTGAAATGGTATTGGATTGGTGAGTTAGGAGTTGGAATCAGGGATGGAACTTTGGTTTGAAATGGATTTTGGCTTTGGATAAGTGAATAATTGTGTTGAAATTTGATTGATTGAAATTGATTGGAAATCGATGGTATAGATGGATATATGATCAGCACGTATTGAGCAGAAGCATGTGCAAGGATTTAATGATATGCCCGACAAAAAGGTACACGTTTATTTTATGGATTTGGTGATTTATGGGCCTATTTGGCAAGCCGCTTGGCTATTTGATTTTCTTTTGGATTGGAAAGGGCCTAGAGAGGCGAGATGGGGTTTGAACTATTGACCGGTACAAAGGAGGTGCTGGCGAAATTTTTCGAAAATTTCGGGTGTTAGAAAATTTTCAGGATTTTAGAAAATTATCGTTGATGAGAATTAATTAATAATTGAAATTAAATTGGTTCAGTTAAAACTGAAGTTAAAAGTAAACGAATAGTTTTTAAACTAGTTAATAGGGTCTATTTTCTACCTTAGCAATTTCGAGGACAAAATTATTTTAAGGGGGGAAAAATGTAACGACCCGCATTTTTCAGCGATATAATTAATTTATTTAATTATTTAAATAGTGATTTAGGAAATTAAATGGTCATTAAATTGAATAATATTGAATATTTAATTAAAATAAATAATATAATAATATATTTAATTTCTGAAATAGTCAGAAATAGTAGAATTCACAAAATAGTGTGAATGGGATTATTTAAAATATATAATTTAGTTTCAAGTTGAATTATATGAACAAATATATTCAATCGACGGCAGTTTGAACGTATAATTATAATATAATTAAAATCGAGCTCGAAATGGCGCGGTAGTTTGCTATTTGGCGAATTGAACTTCAACTGAATGTACAGGATTCGTTTTAAATCGGATTTCTATGAAACAAGAAACGTTAGGAGCTAGTGAAGTATATTTTTCTAGTGGAAGAGAAAAATCGGGATTTCGTCGTGTAGATTTTGATATATGTCCAAATCAAATTTTAGAAAAGTCACTATGGAATTCCTTTATAATTTATATCGGTTTATTTATTTTTTAGAATAGATTTTTAAATATAAATCGAATATCGATGTAACACTAGATTTGAAATATCGAGTTATAAACCCCAATGTAGTTGTATGGTATTCCACTGCGAATATATACGATAATATTTATTTTTAAATATTAAATTTAAATGTTTTTAAATATATTTATATATTTAAATGGCTTATTTTTAGCTTTAAAATAGCCACTTTTACAAACGAACTCAGTTTTCGATGAAACCAATTTTGTTGGATTCGTAATATCAAATTAATGTTAGATTTCAATTTCTGTGATTTTTGAAGTCAATATGTGGCCGTACGGGATTTTAATGTGAAAAACAGTCAATTTTCTGACTTTAAAAATATGCTGTGTGAGCAAACGGAGTCGGAATTCGACAAAACCAGTTTCGTTGGGACCGGAATGACAAAGTGTAGCTACCGGTCCATTTTCGTGATTTTGGGTATTGTGTGTGATCACAGGGATTTTTAAACACATATGAAAACAGCGATAGCTCGTATATAAATAAAATAAGCAAATAAAAAAATAATATACCACTCTATATATACCCCTTATATTTTTCCCAACCATAATCTCTATCTCCACCGGTCAAAGAAAGCGCCGCCATCATTTTTCACAGAAAACCCCAAATGTGAATTCAAAAATATCAAACAAATCATATAAAAATCAAAAAAAAATCCTGATTTATACATTTTTGCAATCCTGAACCAAAACTCTTCACTTCTATGTATGTATTGTGGCATTCGACGTTCTTTTTCGGGGATCAAAAATCAACAGTGGAGATAGGGTTTGTGTTTTTCGTAAGTCGAGGGAGTTTTGAATGGAACGAGTGTTTAAACTGTGTTTAGCCGATCATCTCGAGCTAATTGGAGGAGTTTGGGGATTTTTCGTGAGGTTGAATGTCGATGTCCTTCAAGGATGTCACTGCGTCGAGCACGAGATGAAACAGGTAGAGAGGACATCGAGTTATACGGTTTGTGATGGAAGTGAAGGAGGATTTGAAGAGAGAGAGGTTGGGGTTTTTAGTTCTAATTTCAGTAGAGTTGGATGTGGTATTTTGGAGATTGAAATCGAAAAGGGTGAAGGAGGATACGGTTCGTGATTACCAGTTTGAGGGAGACGATGGAATTTATGGGTCTGGGCTTGGAAATTGGGTATTGGGCTTGAGGTAAAAGGGGCAAGGCCCATTTGAAATTAAGTCCAAAGTTTTTATTTAAATTAAATTAGTCCAACTTTAAAAATGTATATCTATTTCATACGGTGTCAGAATTGGACGAAACAAGATCCGCCAGGATCGTATGGACGATGGCTACACCATGGAATAGACCAAAGGTGAAATGAAGTTCGTTTGGATGTATGGTGAAATTAAACGCCTGAATCAGATCAATGACCGATAATCGTTATTTAACGACTACCGACCAATGTGAGTAACTCTCACTAACTCTGATCAATTTATATCTCTATAAAGTATTATTAGAATTGAAATTATTGGTTGCTTTGTTGTGTGTTGGTTGTTTGGTTGAACTGCTAGTCAGTTGGCTGAAATTATCGATAATGATATATGTAAATCGTATCGAAATATTGACACTCTTTATCAGAATATTTTATATTTGTGTTGACTGACATCTGTGGATGCAGGGAAACATGTTGGAGGGACCCAACCGGGTTCCTCAACACTTATTTTACTGTTGGTCATATATTATGATATGTGAGATGATTAAAATCTGTTGTTGATTTGGTGTGTCGATTCTGGTTATTGGTAACTCTAAATACCAAAGAAAAACTAGGATGTGAAAAGGGGAAATTTCAAAATATAATTTGAAATAAAATATTTGTATAAAATCAAAGGATTTTATATAAGAAGAAATTTTAAAAATGTATATTGAAATGAAAATATTCTTATAAAATCAAAGTATTTTATAAAGGAATGTACGAAGTGAATATGGGATCCTAGAATTTTATAAAATAAAAATCGATTCTATAAAAGAAGGTTATTCGAAAAGTTAATAAGGAACTGCTGTATAAAATATGAACACATATAGAAGCTTAAGAGACCGTTATTTGTAAATTAATTGATAAAAGTAATAAGAAGTAAGTATAGAAATCTATAAAAGAAAATACTTATAGGAAATCAAAGGAACATTTATAAAAGTAATATTTTTCACGTTTGGTGCGAAAAATGGATTTAAGAAAAAGGTTTTGCGAATAAACACATTTATTAAGAAAAGTGGATTTTTGAGTAAAGAAACAGAAAGGGAATTTCGAATGGTTAGAAATGAATAACTTGTTAATAATGAAAACAAGTGCTGAGATTTATAAACAAAGTTTATAAATTAATTAGAATATAAATTATCAGTGGATAATTGAGATTTGCAAATTCGATATCGAATTTGGAAAACGGGGAAATTGAAGTTGTTTAAAAAGGAACGATGAAATCCCTTTCAAGATTCGAAATGTAAAGAGGGTTAAGGAAAATCCGCAAAGGATTTGTAATTGGAATTCAACTAAGCCAGATGGTTTAAAATAATTCATTTAAGGAATGATATATTTGATAAAATCAGAGATCTGACAATATAATTAGTATTTGGTTGGGAATCAATAGCTATAATCGAATTAGAATTTAATTGAATATTTGTTATTCAATTTGAGTTGATCGAATATACGTATTTGGGATAGAGATACTAAACATAGTTATCCAGGATGAGTTGCCATTTTGTACGACTGCTAGCGTAATTCGCAGGGCTGCAGATAGCCTACGGCGGACGGATGTTTCCTGAAGGAATCAGGCGTAACCATTGTGATCGCTGCGATCTAGAGTCAAGCGAATGGTGTTAAATCAAATAGTAGTAAATCGAATTGAGTTAATTAAGACGAGTTAGTCAAGTTGAGATAATTAAGTTGAGTTAGTCAAATTGAGTTAAATAAGTTGAGTCAGTCGAGTTAGAGTTAATCGATTAAAGTTGACCAGTTAGAGTAAATCAGTTAGAGTTAACCAGTTATGGTCAATCAATTAGAGTAAATCGATTGGAGTTAAATCAAATTAGAGTTACTCAAATATAACTAATCAAGTTCGAGATAGTCAAGTATTAGTAGATTAAATAGAGTTAGTAAAAAGGAAGTAATCGGATATCGCTTATTCGAAGTAGAGTTATCAAATAGCACTTATCCGAAGTAAAGTTATCGAGTATAGTTTACTCGAGAAGAGTAATCGAATGTAGTTCATTCGGAGTGAGTTAAATCGAATATAGTTATTCGAAGAAGAGAATTATCGAATATGGTTTATTCGAAGAGAGATAATTGAAAATAGTTATTCGAAGAAAAGGATTATCGAATATTAGTTATTCGAACAAGAGGAATATAATATAGTTTATTCGAAAAAGGAAGTTATCGGATAGTGATTATCCGAGAGTGAATTATACACTGGAATTCGACTATATCGAATTAAGGGAAGTAATGTTTACTTTCCGTTTCAAAATTTAGTTTTTTCCATTTGTTAATAAATTAGTTATTTATCCAAATTAAGATATAAAAGCTATATTTAAGTTAATATATTTCGAACGCACGGAGTTATAACAATATAGTTATAATCAGATGATTTTGTAAAGAGAGTGGATTCATAAACAGAATCCGAGAGTTTCGCAAGGGAGTTTCTTAAAGAGTTAAAGTTTGAACTTTGTCTATTTCGAGGTTAGGAATGTCGTTC
The DNA here is from genome assembly GCA_030737875.1 of Allium sativum. Taxonomy (NCBI): domain Eukaryota; kingdom Viridiplantae; phylum Streptophyta; class Magnoliopsida; order Asparagales; family Amaryllidaceae; genus Allium; species Allium sativum. The sequence continues at coordinate 423,564,634 of CM060922.1, forward strand.
AATTAAGGTCTGAGAGGTAATTATACCCCAACTTGATTGACTTCAGTTTTAACTAAGAAGTGGATAAGGTTCGATAGTGAAAGTTGGTTAAGTAAATTGAGTTAATGACCGTAATGGGTTAAGTAGGCATAACGATGTTTTTTAAACATCTGTTTAAATCCAGTAAAGGAGATTTGGACATGTTTTCCAAATAAGGATCAGAAATGTTTTCCAATATAGGAAATAAGAAAAGGAAGTAAATACGGTAATGTTTCCCTAATGATCTATAAAGTATATTTTCAAAATTTAGAAAATGAGAATTTACAAATATGTAGAAACGAGGAAAAGGATAAATTAAAGATAATTTTATAGAAAGAGAAAAATGTGGAATGTTGATTGATCGATAGAGTTTCCATCTTGAAATAATATCGTTGGTTGCACACCTATTTTTCTTTGATAGTTAAATCACCGACTATCGAAGTTTTTGACCATTTTTCCGTCGTCAATACGGAGAGACCGGGATCAGATTCATTATCTGAAAACCACTCTGTATCGACGTTAGCGTTGCGATCAAATGTGATGAAGATAATCGAAGACGGAGTTATGCAAGGGCTATCCTTTTTACAGAATAGTGCCTTTCGTTTGTCCAGTCCCAAGACAAACGTGAATGGACGAATGTCTGATAGAGTATATCTAACGGATCGCGTAAGTTGATCTCTTCAAACGTAATTACGTTTGGTGGCGGAGGAATTCGTTTCTCTTAGCTTTATACCCGTGGTATTTTTGGGTAAATTAATTTGTGATTTGGCGGGTATGACGATGTGGCATTCAAAGTGAATGGTGGTCAAGTGTTTCAAAAGATACGTAATGACCTCAAGCCTCATCAACTGGGAAATGACAAAAATCGGGCAGGCAGCATGGCTATGTGGGTCGCACCCATTGAGGTGTATATCACCTATCTAGAGAAAAATCCATTTCATTCTATTGTCTATTTCAATGCTGTCCCTTTTCGGGAAGACGGTGGGTAGCTCCCAACCGTTGGTGGTATACATTCGATACACTCAAGCGAAATGAGTGGTCGGTCATGTGAGGGCCGGGTTGCAAGATGTTCTTGTTGAACCCAGTGTATTCGCCTCTAGAGATACACTATCGGCAGGTGGTCCCATACCTTGTCATAGTTGGAATCCAATCTCCAATAAGCGCCTGGGTTTTTTTTTGTATACTATATATGTGGAACGTGAGATGCAAGCGTTCTGCTAGATTCTAATTACTTGTGATTAGACATTATTATAATATCAGAAAAGTATCGATTTCCAAAAATGTTTTGGGTTATCATAAGGTAAAAACCGTCCGTGTTTATGTGTGGATCGGTCTTACGATTATCTTTTCTTTTGAAAGGATTTTGAGAAGTTAAACCGATGATTTGAGTTTACTCACACCAGTCCCATGACTGACCCAGAGTTTATTTTGTTTTGTTTTCTCCCTAAACTCTTGGGTGCCCAAATTTGTACGGGCAGTCAAGTAGTTAAGGTTTTCACAGATACGCTTGGAGAAGCTTGAAGCAGGAGGCTTCAGAACTATATAGCTATTGTTATTTCCGCTGTGTAAGTGTTGTACTCTGATAATGTTATTGTATATATATATACACTGTTTTATTTCAAAGTTATGTTGTATAATATATTTTATTCGTTCCGCTGTGAGATTCGTGTTTACTCTGATTATGTTCCTCTTATTCTATTCTAAATTTCTATCTTATCTATTCTCACCCTCTAACTTCTTTCTATAAATGATCATGTATTTTCGATGTTCGAGTAGTCAACATGGCAGTTTTGTGTTGATGTTCGGAGTCGAAAATCCCAGTTCGTTATAGGCTTCAAGGTGGAGGTTTCAGATAGGCGACCGGCAGGGTGTGGTGATGGCTAGGCGAAACCCTGAAATGGGAGCGATGGGTTTCTTTTGTGAAGCAGTAATACGTGATGGAAGAGGAAAAGAATCAGAGGGCTACGTTTTCTTAAGTGTAATTAATTTTAGTTGAAGTTAATTATCAAACTAAAAATGTTATTTAATTTATACAATGTTTATATGGCCATTACATGTTCATACCAATTCAAAATTCAGAAAAACTGAGTGCGTTGGGATAGTGGAGTTGAGCACTACACAGTGGAACAAACCAGGACTAAAACAGGAGCTATTGGGATTTTTAATAAAATTAAACCTTGGGTTTAATTTTATTAAAATAATCGTTATAAAAACGATTTCTAAAACCAATCAATGTGAGAATTCTCTCACTATAATCTTTGTACAGTTGTTTATTTTAAAACTGCATATATGAACTGCTCCCCATCATCCACAAACTATGGACGACTTGTCTGATTGTATCCTGTGTGAAAATTGATTGTGATGTGAAATGAAATAAATTATATATATATATATATGATGTGAAAAATGAAATATATATATATACACTTATGATGTGAAAATGAAATACATATATATATATACACACACACGATATGAATTGAAATTCGAATTGAAATTGAAATAGAATTCAAATTTGAATTAAATTGAAATAGAATTGGAAATGAATTTGAAATTCGAATTGAAATTGAAATAGAATTGAAATTCGAATTAAATTGAAATGAATTTGAAATTCGAATTAAATTGAAATGAATTTGAAATTCGAATTGAAATTGAAATAGAATTGTAATTCGAATTAAATTGAAAAACAATTGAAATTTGAATTAAATTGAAATAGAATTGAAATTCGAATTGAAATTGAAATAGAATTGAAATTCGAATTAAATTGAAATGAACTTGAAATTCGAATTGAACTAAAATGACTTTGGAATTCGAAATTGAATTGAAATGAGTTTAAAACGATTTATAAATTTCGTTTTAAAGGGAAATCGACGAAAAATATATAATTTATATTATATATATAATGGCCTGAATAGAACGTGTCGCGCTGCGGTAGTTCGCGAATTTCGACCATTGACTTCGAATGGACGTTACGGGAGATCCGATCGTCGGATTCTCCTAAAACCAGAACATTTGGGTTCGTATCGAAAAGAGCTTTCCAAAGAATATTAGAGATTTGAAATCTAACGGTTGGATTAGGATTATGTCCAAATCAAATTTGGAAAAGGACGTTGTAAGTGCAGTTCGATGGCCGTTTATGGAAATCGACTGTACGGGCCTTGATAAAATTATTAAAAATATTAATAATTTGTGTAAATTCAAAAGAAATGATTTGTAAAGAATTAGGATGAAAATTCCATATTTGAAAAGATAAAAATATATTTTTATCAAAATGAACTAGTTATTAACTCGAATTATAATCCGATTATTTTTAGATAAATAAATTGGATTGAGAAATGGTTTTAAATAACCACAATTTTCTAACAAATAAATTGGAATGGGTTGGAATGGAAATAATCTTCGGAATATTTCGATATTGGATTTCGTGATTATACAGAAATTGTGATGGGAATTTGGAAGATATCGATATCGTTATTCCAGATATGATAACTGTTGGTTTCAGGATTTGATGTTGAATATAAGTCAATACTATCTCTATTCAAAACCTTATATTTAATGTCAAATTGGATTGATTGATTGTTTGGATTGTGCTCGACCAGTTTATGAGCAAGATATGCTTTTACATTTAGCGTTGGGTTGGGTAGAAATACTGGTAGGCTAACATCTTGTGAAACACTTCACGATTTGACTATGATATGTGTAGCGATGTTGTTATGTTCATTTCAAATTTAATAAATGATTGTGAAATGATATTTTTCTTAAGTGAAAAGAATGTATTCCCGATTTTGGATAGGGAATGTTTTATAAAAATGTTTTATAAAACAGAAAGGACTTAGAGGGCTAAAACCCGATGATTTCGAAATGATTTGGAAATGTATTATGGTTTTACATTGTTTTTCATCACATATTTGATAAGTTACTATTAATGATGTATCTATTTGGTGGTGGATTATTTATTCTATTGCTTAACACCATTCTTTAAGATGTACGAGCTCAAAGGTTATGTGATTAAGAGTGACTAATCATATGTGTGAATTGCTGATGTGAAGTACTATATTTTGAAAGTACTTGTGATTATTATGTTGTGAAATGATTTTCCCTACTTTGGGATATGAAATGATTTGGTATGTGGCTAGAGATTCGAGTAACCCGGACAACTAAAAGTATGGGTGAGATGGGCGGTATATGCTTCCATGCGTGGGAGGTGCATCGTCGGTGTAGCCTGCTCCATAGTAGGAGGTGCATATATATATATATATATATATATATATATATATATATATATATATATATATATATCGAGTTGCTTATGTGCGTGCCCTTTGCCTTGTCTAGGGGGAGCCCGATATTTGGTTGCATACTTATTTGTATGCATTGTGATGTTTTGGAATTCACATTTCCAAATGATTGTATTTGAGATCTCGAAGTGAAATCTACGTTGTTATAGAAAGTTATATATGTATTTCAAATGATTTGAAATGGAAATCGGGAAATAAATTCCAAAGGAATAATTTCTGTAAATTGAATTGGATTTGGCAAATCTAAGTGAGGGATTAATCTAAACGGGTAGATTGGAATATTGCATGTTGATTGATACATAGTAGATCCATATATCTATATTGATTGTTGTTTATACACTGGCATTCATGGGTGTTAAACCCGTTCCGCATTAGCGGCGTGGTCCTATGATTTGCCTTATCATAAGTTTATAACTATTTAGAGTTTCTCACACCAGTCCCATGACTGACATGTAGTTTGCTTTTCCATTGCAAACTCGGGTGCCCCTATTTTCCACACGGGCAGTCAAGAAGTTTATTGTGCAAATATATGAGCAGGACTCTAGATTGAAACTTAAAGCTGTGTCCAGAGCATTGATAGTCTTCCGCTGTGTTACTTTATTTATTTTTCATTGTGAATTGTATTACATTTGATGTAAATTAATCTTCCGTTGTATTATATTTCGATATACTCTGATATATTCTGTACTCTGATGTAACATTATTATGATGTTTATAGAAGTCTGTTGTTATTTGTTCTGATGTGTTGTATGCCAAGACTTAGCGTATACGGGATTCGAACGGTCTTGGTCGATTTAGCGATCGATTAGGTCCGGACGAAAATCTGTATCGTTACATTTTTTGAAAATCCGTTTTCAGCCATTGGAGGAAAAATTTGATAGAGAAATAATACGTATACTGAATAATGGCTGAATAGGGGTGGAAATGGATTTTATTTATATACATATATAAGGCCCAAACATTGGAAACAAACAATTTATCATATTATACCGACTTCTTTCATATTTTCTCTCGTACGATCAAACGGGAAGTCGGATCGTAACACAAATTGAAATCCTACCGTAATTCATCGTTCTGGTTCTGATGAGACTGGTTTCACTGGATTCCGAGACAGTTGCAATAACAGTTAAATTTCAGAGTTAATTAATTAATTAGTCAAATATTCATTTAGCTGTTTTAATTCAATATGAATATTCATTAAATTCAAATTTAAACCAAATTATAACTTAAATAGGTTCTATAAATTTATTTCATAAATTTTAAGCTTCCACATTTGATTACTTACAAATTTAAATTTGAATTTCAGTTATTCTAACAACTCAGAATTTCCCAATTTACCAAATTAATCTGGAATTCAATTTTTGACTTAAACCACTCAAATCTAATTATTATTCAAAAATTAACTTTCACATTTCAACATCTTTAAATATATCTTAATAAAAGAATTTGTTTATATTAAATTCAAACAATTGTCATCCTTAAATCAACAAAATTTGATTTTTATCAAATATTATCCCATTTAATTCGTTTAAATTTAAAAAAATTAAATATACATAAAATATGGGATGTTACAATCTCCCCCACTTAAAATCTTTTCGTCCTCGAAAAGAGTCCGAAATAAAGTATTAAACAAACCATACCTTCAAATTTTATACTTATAAAATAGTATTTATAAGATAAATTATACAGTTGTAAATTTTCATAAATTTTTCTAACTCCCGAAATCACGGAAAATTTCGGCAGCATCTCCTTTGTACGGAGAGGTCCGGAAAATCACAACATATATAAAATTCAAATATACATCTCATCATTCGATGAGGCATCCCAAAATGGGGAAAACGCCATATATATGTAACTACCAAACTATATTACTCAAATACGTACCTTCTTAGTGTTTATTTTGCAATTTCATTACCTTAGCACGTTAAATATTTAGCGCAAGTGAGCCCAAAGCGCAATACAACTTTCTTACACCTGTTACAACTCGCATACACATGAGATTCAAGCATATATACAATATATAACAAACATATGCAACTTACATAACATACATTAATCATTTTAACCCCAAAACCAATATATCTATGATAGGCCAGCAAACAAAATGAAGTTTATCACCCATTAAATGTTGAAATTTGACTAAGGCACATAGGCAAAAGTTGTTGCATTCGTTTCAGGCTTTCTGAATTGTCCAGATTCGTCGAATTCAGATAATTCATTCAAAAGTTATGACTATTTTAGTGAAGGCGAACACCTCAGCCCATACCCTGAAAATGCAGGTCTAAGTTGTTCAACCCAGTTTTTAACCCTTTAAACATCAAAATTATACCCAGTATATAAAGGAAAAGTTTTAGTTAACATTCTGGGCTTTCCGAATTGTACTCGCACATCGAAATCCGCCGCTCCGTTAGGAAGTTATGGTTAAAACAATATTGATATATAATTCAATTTTTAATTTTCTACGCATATATTTACGACTAAATCTTGGATTTCAACATACGTAGCTTGAAAATTCGACGAGGCTCAATTAGCGATAGTTCTAGTTCAGTTTTTAAGGTTTCCAAAAAGTCCGAAGTCGTCAGATTCCGATTATCCCACCAAAAGTTATGGTCGTTTTGTTTCAGCTTATCGAACGGTCAGATTTACGCATATACGCCAATTTATTTTGTTTCAAGTTCAAACTTCCAATTCCAAGATTTGTAAACCTTTAATGCTCTAAATATTGTTATCCTTTCTTTACTCGAGACATGTTGTGAAGAAAAGGAATTTCGCTCGATCCGAATCAGTCGCTAAACCGATCTAGACCGTTCGAAATGCTTGATTGTTTTGAGAACACGACAAAATAGAACGCAGACGGAAGGACATTTCATTGTTAATTACAAAAATTGCATCAGAATACAAGAATATACAGAGTATAAATGAATATTACACAGAAATATCAGAGATTTAAATTACATAGTATAGCAGCGGAAAATAATACAATACACAACTAGAGGAGATATACGGATACAAAGCTTTCCGGATATCGTTCCAGCTGTAAACCAGGATCCTGTGAATATAAATCTGCAAAACCAAAACTACTAGCTGCCCGTGTCAAAAAAAGGGCACCCAAAGTTTAGGTTAAAACAATAAACTCTAGGTCAGTCATGGGACTGGTGTGAGAACTAAAACAGTTATTTAAAACTTTACTTTAAATCAGATATATTAAGGGACCACGCCATATAACACGGAACGGGTTTCCTCCCAAGAATACCAGTGCATATAACAAAACAGCGCGATGCTTTTTGGAAAAATGAAGCTATTATAAGACCCAGGTCCTATCACACAATGCAACGCAAGCCGGGGGATAGGGTTTTCCCTTATAATATCCAAACATGCTTAGTACGCTTAAAACTAATCATTTGATACTATTATAAGTGCATAGTGTATAAAACAACTTCAAATCATAAGTATCAATCATAGACGGCATGGGTACCATATATCATGTCGCCATACTAGTTTTACAATTAAAACCGCAAATGTCACGTATTTGGAAGTTGGATTTCCATCTGTGAACCGAGGCAAAAGATAGTCCTCTACCGATTCGAGACGCTCTAGCCCGCCCCTCAGTAATAGCCGCAACTGCCCCTTGGATCGTCAGGGCCGGTCCACCGATGTGGATTATTATGCCTGAACACTGCGTTTCCCCACCCTTTGGGGTGTAAATGAGCGAAAAAATGACTCCATCGGCTTCACAGAGTCACCGGTATATCCGAGGCGCCTCGCAACAGCAACAACCACATAAGTCAAACTCGTCAGGGCGTGTAAAACCACTAACGCCACTTCTAGCTAGAAAGAAATGCATGTCCTCCCTGATGTCCTCTCCCGTTTCTGGTTCACAACCGGGGTGTGAGGCTCGCGAATTCATGTTACACAAAGATATGCCACACAGGCCGTGCTTTGATCATCCACCACAAGACTCTGCTTTTCAACAGAAGCCTTGATCATATTGCCACTTAGGCACGCCACACAGGCAATTCACTCCATGCGTTTGATATCCATCGATATATAACCCCTGAGCTCGTACGTCTTAGAGAAGGGCGTTAAGCAAGAGAATTAATTCTCCGCCACCAAACGGATATATATTTAATAGAAATCAATCACACAGACTAAAATCCAATGTCAGACACACAGTCCATTTACAAGTTCGTTCTGGGTCTAAACGAAACCGAAGGCACCTAGTACCCCGCACATCCATCGATCTCCAAGTACGTCTGGACGATCACCAACTGTTTCCATCTTCTTGGGTGTACGGCCCAATCAAGATCATCAGTAATTATCCAAATGACGTGAAGACCTCCGGTCTTCAACCACCGTCTTCATCTTCGACACCACGTCGAATCAGTTATTCAGAATGGGATAAACCTGGTCTTTCTGAATAACTCGAGTATATAATAAACAAGTGTTACACAAACACAACATACACTTCATTCCAATTCAGAATATTCTTATTCAAATATTCTCATATTTTGAGAAAGGTTCCCATTAATTTTATCAAAGATAAATTCTTTAAATTTATTCTCTATTCTCCTTTTTGAATATCAATTCAAACTAGTCGGGATTAGCGAACCACACCGAAATAATCATTTATTTTATTTCCCAATCCCAACCTATTCATCCCATGAAGTAAAACTGGTAATACTTCATATCTAACACCACGGTGGTATCGGTAAATTCAATTACCATTTCACGTTCAAATCTAAATAAAGATTTAACTATCGCCTGGAGTAAAACTGGTGATACTCCATTCTCGATCTTTTCAATCTAATTAAAGATTCATTAAAACTCCACTTAGTTTTGATCTTTAACTGGGTTAAAGAATCAGTGTCATTTTAAAACACGGTTCACGATAAACCCAAAATCACATTCCATTAATTACCGGGTTAAAGAACTAGTGTTATTTAAAACACTGTTCACGATAAACCCAAAAATCAATACCAATTCAATTCCAATTAAATGTTATTTAATTGGTACACTTCATTAAATCTAACTAAAGAGATTTAATCTTTTGCTCAGTTGGGCTTAAGAACAGTGTTAATGAAGACACCATTCACGACAAACCCAAATCACATTTGATATTAAATACAAGGCTCTGAATAGAAAATATATCGGCTTATATTCAATATCAAATTCTACGACCAACAAATATCGTATTGGAAATAACGATATTAATATATCTTTCAAATTTCCCAAACGATATCTGTATAATCATGAAATCCAACATCGAAATATTCCAAAGACAATTTCGATTCAAATCCATTACCACTTTATATATTGGAAATTCTGGTTATTTTCAAAACCATTTCAAATCCACCTTATTTATTTTAGAAATAAATAAATTACTATTCTAGTTCAAAACTAGTTCATTTCGATAAAAATTTATTTTTATCTTTTCAAATATGGAGTTTTTCATCCCAATTCTTCACAAATCATTTCTTATGATTTTACACAAATTATTACTATTTTTAATAATTTTATCAAGGCCCGTACAGTCGATTTCCATCAACGGCCATCGAACTGCACTTACAGCGACCTTTTCCAAATTTGATTTGGACATAATTCCAAATCCAACTGTTAGATTTCAAATTTATAATATTCATTAGAAAGCTCTTTTCGATACGAACCCAACGGTTCCGGTTTTAGGAGAATCCGACGGTCGGATCTCCCGCAATATCCGTTCGAAGTCAATGGTCGAAATTCGCGAACTGCCGCGGCGCGGCGCGTTCTATTCAGGCCATTATATTATATATATAATATATATATTATATACTTCGTCGATTTCAATTCAAAACGTGTTTTATAAATGTTTTTAAATTCATTTTCAAAACGGTTTCAACTTCATATTCAATTTCAAATCAAAATTGAATATTCCAATATAAATTCGTTTAAAATTCATTTCAAATCGATTTCAATTCAAATTGATTTCTAATTCAATTTCAGTTCGTTTTCAATTCGATTCAATTTCAATTCGAATCTATTTATTTTCAATTCGAATTCATTTATATTCAATTTCAATTCGAATTCATTTCTATTCAATTTCAATTCGAATTCATTTCTATTCAATTTAATTCGAATTTCAATTCTTTTCAAAATATCAGATTTTGAAATCACTTTCGATATTCATTATAAAATGAATAAAATCGACATTAATATCGTTCACGTCAAAATGGCGTCAATCTAATCAACACGGCTTCATATATTTTCTATTTTCAAATATTCTATTTCAAATATTTCTTTTTCAAATATTTCTATTTCAAAATTGGAATGAGGCCCAATCAATTACATATAACTTTAGTTATATGGATTTTCTACAACACATGTATAAAATAACAACGATGAAAAATCAACCATCATCCAAAGTGCATTCTACACTGTATAAGCATCAAATATAAATATTTAACGCTCATAACAGTCTGTCAATCAATCGATCGACATACAACTAAACAATCGGGATTAGTGTACGTCAAATATCATCCCAATACCCGTGTGGGGTTTCAAACAATCAAACACAGATTTTATTTGTGCAGTTGGGCGATGTGTAAAATTTATCGTTCCAATCAATATCAGTCAAATGTGTGTACATAAACAAATCGCCCGATTTGTTTATTTTTATTTCATTTCATATACACGTTAAAAATTCTATTTTTAACTATAAAATATTTTCAACTATATAAATATTTAATTTCATTTCACATCACATCACACAATCAACTACACATCAAAATCAAACAACCAAGCATACAAGCCGTCATGGTCTGTGGACGACGGGTGTCGGGTGCTACTAAACACCGTCTGCATCCTAGTATATATTTTAACTAGAAAACAAAATTAAAAGGTGAGAAGTTCTCACCAAAGCTATCCCAAATTCACGACACTTCATTTATAGAAATCTTCGTCGTTCTCGCCTTTTGTCACTTTCACTGCCCGTAGTCACTACATATATAAAAATCACATTTTTATATTGTTGCTATGTATATAAAAATCATGTTTTTATAATCACTCCTTATGGATAAAAATTCTATTTTTACATAGCTACTATATAGATAAAAATTATATTTTTACACCGCTACTATATAGATAAAAATTCTATTTTTATCACGGTGTTCATATAATAAAGATTATATTTTTGTCATTCTATTCTCTATGTAAAGATTTCGCCTTTTCAAATATAAATATTTCGCCTTCTCAAATATAAAGATTTCGCCTTTTTATTTCATCACTATAAAAATCATATTTTTACTTCGTTATTCAATATATAAAAATCGAATCTTTACTATGCTATTCAATATATAAAAATCGAATCTTTACTTTGCTATTCAATATATAAAAATCGAAATTTTACTTTGCTATTCAATATATAAAAATCGAATTTTTATAACGTTATTGGTATCCTAAAAATCATAACTTCCTATATTTAAAAATCCTATATTTTCTATTCAAGGAATTTGAAAAATAAAATAAGAAACTCACCACTTTTCAGTCGTTCAGCCACCAAACAGATCGGAGGTGGATCAACCCCGGGCGGAGCTTGTGCCAGAGCCTCACCGGCGTGTGCCTGAAGTGGCTCGAAACCCTAAACCTGAGGCGCCTTAAAATGGTGCTCGAACTCACGTCAGTAGGGGGCGCAGCAGGTCATATGTGAGCGGAGATGGTGGAGGGGATGGATACGGCGACGGAGGGGGTTTGGTTCAGGTGGCGTCGGTGGGGTGGGGGAAAAAGGGGATCGTGCTCAGCACGAGGGGGAAGAAAGGGGGGGCTGCGGGGGGGGGGGGGGGTCGGCGAGGCTGAGGCGGAGCTGGGGAGGGCGATGGTGGCAGGCGTGACGTGGAGGGATGGGCGGTGAGGTCGTCGATCGGATTGGGGATCGGGGTTTTTTTTCTCAATTTGATTGGTCAACGATAGAAGAGGAAGAGAGATAAAGGAGTATATAATAATATATTATTTAATTTAATTTATTTCAAAAAAAGCAACTTTTTATTTCGACCACTAAACAAGACCCACCGCCTGTCGTCCATAGTGTTTTACCCCCATTCCAAACACAATGGGATATTTATCGTAAGCTGATTCGACTGTTTCAATCAGTTTTCGTCAAAATCAACATATAACTCTATATATTGAATTTGAACGTGCATTTCAATTTACCGGGGTTACATATGAACTCAAAAAATTCCCAAAAAATATTTTCTAGCTTCGTATAGACGATACGGTCCTAACAAAACTAATTTCGTCGAATTCTGAGACCGTTGGAAAAATGGCCATTTTCCAGTCGATTAAAATCAACTTAAACTGGTCAAATGCGTTTTCCTTTTCCACGCTCACATATTGATTCGAAAAATTATGAAATTTGGAATCTAGCAATAATTTGACATCACGGACCCAACAAAAGTGGTTTCGTCTAAATCCGAGGTCATTTGCAAAATTACCATTTTTAAGGGCCTGAATTCCATAGCGACTATTCAGAATTTTCAACAAGACATATCTTTTGATTCCCGCTATGAAATTTCGATTTTTCGGATTCGTTGGAAAGGTATTCACAAATAGATCCTGTTATTTTTGGTTTCACTAAAATCCGGTTTGTTTTGCACCCGGTACATTCAATTGAAGTTTGAAATCGAATTATCGAACTACCACGCCATTTTCAATTCTATTTATAATTAAAATAAAATTTTATATTCTAACGACGACGTATATAATATAAACGTTCGAATTCCATTCAAAATAAATTCCTCGTCGATATTATTTAAAATAATTCATTTTAAATAATCAAAATTCGCTAAAATTGCCAAAATAAAAATTTTAAACCGGCCCAGATTTTCCGGGTTATTACAATCTCCCCCACTTAAAACTTTTCGTCCCCGAAAAGGAACAAAGCCGAAAGTTGTTTCACAAATCAACTCAACTTCCAGTGTTTTCACTACAGCTTAAGTTCTTCAACTTTTCAGTTTCTAAGAACTTTTCAAAATTTTCAAAAATTTGGCTAACACCCTAAATTTTCGAAAAATTTCGCCATAACCTCCCCTGCACCGGGAGCAACGGGAAAATCCCGAAATTGCCATACAGGCCTTCTGATCTCAAAAAGAAAAAGAAAAAGCCAAGCGGCTAGCCAATAGGCTCATAAAATCATCATCACCCAAACAAAACAATAAATTATAGTAAATATGTACCTATTTGTCGGGCAAACAATTTTATTCTCTGCTCTAGCCTCCTTGCTATGACCTGTTCAATAGATATACATGTATATGCATGCAAATGCGACCAATTTGAATACAATTCACTATTTGGTACAAGTTGGCTATATGGTTCAAATTTAATCAATCCAACAATAATCAAGCAACACAACCATCAATCAATTAGTTGATTATCATTTCAAATTCATAACTTTGATATATAGTCAAAAATCACATTTTTGATGCCAAATCACAACAATAAGCCCTATCTAGTTTCGGTTCCCACACCATTCAATTGGAAATTTATAGAAATCTCACTTTCGAAACTCGAAAATAAATACTGGCGATGGTGCCCCGTCAGAAGAATTATCCCCGGGCACTAGAGTGTGATTCTATAACTATCCAATATATTAAAACTTCGAATACACACTAGCTAGGCGCATATGCAAAATCTTTATATATTGGATTGTCCATATCAATTTAAAATAAATAATCAAATACGAATAAGTGATTTAAATTTTCAAAACAAAAATTGTTTTCATTTTAAAAATATACTCTTCACACTCGTTCTAGGATACTACTGATCCCATCTCTAAAGAGTCATTCCCATTGGATATTACTAATCCAATATCTAATGAATTCTTTCGTATGGTTCTAATGTGTCTTGTTCTCTGAGCTTCGTAAACCAAAGCTCTGATACCAACTGTGACGAAAAGGAATTTCGCTCGATCCGAATCAGTTGCTAAACCGATCTAGACCGTTCGAAACACCTGATTGTTTTGACAACACGACAAAACAGAACGTAGACGGAAGGACATTTCATTGTTAATTACAACAATTCCATCAGAATACAAGAATATACAGAGTATAAATGAATATTACACAGAAATATCATAGATTTAAATTACATAATATAGCAGCGGAAAATAATACAATACACAACTAGAGGAGATATACGGTTACAAAGCTTTCCGGATATCGTTCCAGCTGTAAACCAGGATCCTGTGAATATAAATCTGCAAAACCAAAACTACTAGCTGCCCGTGTCAAAATAAGGGCACCTAGAGTTTAGGTTAAAACAATAAACTCTAGGTCAGTCATGGGACTGGTGTGAGAACTAAAACAGTTATTTAAAAATTTACTTTAAATCAGATATATCAAGGGACCACGCCGTATAACACGGAACGGGTTTCCTCCCAAGAATACCAGTGCATATAACAAAACAGCGCGATGCTTTTTGGAAAAATGAAGCTATTATAAGACCCAGGTCCTATCACACAATGCAACGCAAGCCGAGTGATAGGGTTTTCCCTTATAATAGCCAAACATGCTTAGTACGTTTAAAACAAATCATTTGATACTATTATAAGTGCATAGTGTATAAAACAACTTCAAATCATAAGTATCAATCATAGACGGCATGCGTACCATATATCATGTCGCCATACTAGTTCTACAATTGAAACCGCAAATGTCACATATTTGGAAGTTGGATTTCCATCTGTGAACCGAGGGAAAAGATAGTCCTCTACCGATTCGAGACGCTCTAGCCCGCCCCTCAGGAACAGCCGCAACTGCCTCTTGGATCGTCAGGGTCGGTCCACCGATGTGGATTATTATGCCTGAACACTGCGTTTCCCCACCCTTTGGGGTGTAAATGAGCCAACAAATGACTCCATCGGCTTCACAAAGTCACCAGTATATCCGATGCACCTCGCAACAGCAACAACCACATAAGTCAAACTCGTCAGGGCGTGTAAAACCACTGACGCCACTTCTAGCTAGAAAGAAACGCATGTCCTCCCCGATGTCCTCTCCTATTTCTAGTTCACAACCGGAGTGTGAGGCTCGCGAATTCACGTTACACAAAGCTATGCCACACAGGCCGTGCTTTGATCATCCACCACAAGACTCTGCTTTTCAACAGAAGCCTTGATCATATTGCCAATTAGGCATGCCACACAGGCAATTCACTCCATGCGTTTGATATCCATCGATATATAACCCCTGAGCTCGTACGTCTCAGAGAAGGGCGTTAAGCAAGAGAATAAATTCTCCGCCGCCAAACAGATATATATTTAATAGAAATCAATCACACAGACTAAAATCCAATGTCAGACACACAGTCCATTTACAAGTTCGTTCT
Source organism: Allium sativum (assembly GCA_030737875.1). NCBI lineage: Eukaryota > Viridiplantae > Streptophyta > Magnoliopsida > Asparagales > Amaryllidaceae > Allium > Allium sativum. The sequence continues at coordinate 423,580,302 of CM060922.1, forward strand.
GGGTCTGAACGAAACCGGAGGCACCTAGTACCCCGCACATCCATCGATTGCCAAGTACGTCTGGATGATCACCAACTGTTTCCATCTTCTTGGGTGTACGGCCCAATCAAGATCATCAGTAATTATCCAAATGACGTGAAGACCTCCGGTTTTCAACCACCGTCTTCATCTTCGACACCACGTCGAATCAGTTATTCAGAATGGGATAAACCCGGTCTTTTTGAATAACTCGCGTATATAATAAACAAGTGTTACACAAACACAACATACGCTTCATTCCAATTCAGAATATTCTTTTATTCAAATATTCTCATATTTTGAGAAAGGTTCCCATTAATTTTATCAAAGATAAATTCTTTAAATTTATTCTTTAATCTCCTTTTTGAATATCAATTCAAACTAGTCGGGATTAGTGCAACACCCCGTGTATTCTATAACAGTGAAATTCACAAATTAAAGTATAATTAATTTCAAATCAAAGAATTAAGGGAAACGAGATACGCCATTGCGTTCGTCTCGGAATTCTGCTCGAGAAAGAGTCCGAGTATGCGTAAAACGGACTCCGTATGAAGAAGATATGGCCTCCGGAAGTTTCAGAATTCAGTTTAAAATTCAAACAGACCAAAACAGCTCAGAAAAACTAATTCAAATTTCAAAATCGGGCCAGAATGGCTAGGGCGGGAAAATTCCCACCCAAGGCACCCAGGTCGACTTGGCAGTCGACCTGGGGCAAGCCAGGTCGACTGGGCAGTCGACCTGGGTCACCCGTGTCGACTGCCAAGTCGACACGGTGTCGACCGGGGTGTCAACCTGGCCCCTGAGCCAGGTCGAACCCAGCCCCCCTGGCTGGCCTGGTCTATGTTTGGTCGATTTTCTGAGCCTTGCCTTGTCACGAGGGCTAGGTGTCAGCTCCTGGTTGGTCTCTCTTTCAAACGAACGGCTGTTATTAAACCAAGCTCCATCGACGGTCTAAATCAACTCACAAACTCTATAAAAAGGACCTAAGACTAACCCTAATTCACACAAACTAAAATGGAGATGAGACTGTCATGCTGCTGAGGAGAGACTAAGTATATCCGTCAGAAATTGAGAGACAATTAGGAGATAATTCAAAGCTTAAAGCATCGTCAATTAGAACAACGCCTACAACAAAGGATAGCATCTCCAAATTCAGAATTCAGATTCCTGAATTGAATATTCGTCATACGTTGTAAGTAGAGTGCTATTCCGATATGAATAATTAATTGCATTTGATTTGTGTAAAATGCGAAATGGAATTGTGGCGATAATAATCTATATTTGTATGTTATTTTGATTCTAAGCGATTTGAGAATGTTATGGTATACGATTGGATATTTGCAAGTATGTGATTTGCGTTGGAAGTTAACAACGAAATGGAATTGTGGCGATAATAATCTATACTTGTATGTTATTTTGATTCTAAACGATTTGGAAATGTTATGGTATACGATTGGATTCACACAAGTATATGATTTATGTTGACAACCATATGTTGTGGTATTTTATTTGGGATTCATGCAAGTATGTGATTCACTATTATGCCAATATGATGTACATACTTTTATGATCACTTTTAGTGTGTAATTGGATACGACTAAGTACTATAGTTTATATGAATCTATGTTGGAATTAGCAAATCATACTCTTGTATTAGAAACAAAAGTAAGCACCTTTATGAACATGACTAAACTATGTTTGGTATTATGCTTAGTTGAAACATGTTTTAGGCCTAAGTTGTTATCAAAACCATATGGTGATATATGTGACACAATTAAGTTAGATTTACATTCCAAATTTCAAGTTTACATGAATAGAATGATTCATGTTTAAGTATTATTTATGCCATGATTACATGAATAGAATGATTCATGTTTGAGTATTATGTATGCCATGATTATATGAATAGAATGATTCATGTTTAAGTATTGTTTATGCCATAATCATATGAATAGAATGATTCATGCTTAAGTATTGTTTATGACATGATCCATGTTTAAGTATTGTTTATGCCATGATTATAGGATGTTACAATTGCAAGTTCACATGTGCCACCTTTATGTTAATTGAATCGTTATGTTGCAAGTTCATGCGTTCACACTCCCCTTTTTATGTTACCTCATAAACACCATGTTACAAGCCTCCCCTTTTTCATATGGCTAAGTTGGGTTTAAATGTTAAACCCAACATATCTTATATTGTAGCGAATGTGTAAAACGGGGGTAATGACGTTTGGGTTAAAATATAGAACATATGTGTTGGCATGTTTGACGCATGCCAACAACCTTGAAAAACAATTAAGTGGCATAAATAAATTTTAACCAATAAAGATAAATTTGAATAATGGGCCGCAAATATTTACATATAAAAAAAAAGAGACAAAATATGTAAATGTAGAAAATACGATGTGTTTAACCTGAGGTTGGATTGAGTTGTGATGTAAACCTGCCCGGAACCGCCCGGCTGTCAAGTAGTCACAACAATACCTATCTAATGTGGGTGGTTAAACAGGGAGCCCAATAAGGACCCGAGGTTAGACTGAGTTGTGGCGTAAGACTGCCCGGACCCAACCGGCAACAAGCAGCCACAACAATACCTGTCTAATGTGAGAGGTCAAGGCTTTAATAAGACAATTAAGGTTGAGTCATGATTGATAGGACTAAGTAAATTAAATTAATACTTAATCAAAATGGAACATGCTAAACTAAACGGACTGATTGGGGGTTAGGTTTATAAAACACTTAACCAACTTAGCATGTTGGCTAGAAATAGAAAACCTAGTAGCGGGGGACCCTTTTCAGCAGTATCCCTACAAGGTGTATCAGGATACCCTGAACTAGGCAAGGTGGGGCACGATTACTGGGCTGACTGTAAGAGGTCAAATCGACGGCGGTGGTGCATCAGTGTAGGTTCTAACAGGGTGCGGGCGTGCACACACTCCGGCGCAGAAAAATAAGGCACTGGGCACCAGTAGCATACCTGTGCATTTTAGAATTATGTCGGGCCGCCACCATGGGACATGATACACCCCATGGTGGGACCAGCATAGGTAACTACAACATCGGGGGCCGTAAGACACATGTAACTATGCGAGTAGGAGCCGATCATCAGAAAAAGGATCACTTCACCCTTATTATGGGGTGCCTGTTAGGAACTAGTTTATATGGGTACAGAGATTAATGTGAGGTACGATAGTATTCGACCCTAGACAACTTAACTTAGTTTATGATGCTTTCCCATTTCCAGTTTATGCTTATCATACCCAGTTCTTTATTCATAGACTGAATAGTCCTAGACTTACTCAGGCTTTATGTCTGACTCTACTTTTCTTTCGCCTTCTTTTCTTTCGTTTCCCCCCTAGGTCCACAGGGAGGGAATACCACAGCTTGACCAGTTTTCACATCCAGCTTGAAGAGAAAGAATGTATTGCTTGGACCTTTTTCGTTTTGGACTATGGCTTTGGGCAGCAATTATGGGACTTATGCAGTTTATTTATGTTTTCTTTATGCTTCTTTAATAATGTAATCAAGACAGTTATGAAGATGTTATGTTTTTGGAAGAATTGTAAGACAAGTATGGCATGTTTTTGTGAACACGTATTTTAATGAAGTAAAAGATGTTGTTGTTTTCCACTGTTCAAAAATATGTGTTCTTATATCTGTCTTGTATATCTGTGATTTATACTTATAAACCTCCACCAAAATTAGGGCATTCCCTTTGAGAGTGACTCTAACGGAGGTGGGGTGTTTCACTTGGTATCAGAGCATAGGTTTACCAGATAAGATAAAAGTTTTGAAAATTTATTTTCAAAGGAAAATTTAAAGAAGCCTTTTTAAAAGATAAAATATTATTTTATTTTAAAAAGGCAAAGTCCCCCAAAGCCATAGGTACTATCTCTTATCCTTCATTTTGAATCTATCCTTTTTGTTTCAGCATGTCCGAAGAACTTAACTTGCCAGAGGGTGTACCAATACCTAGTTGGTTTAGACGGTTCTTAGAAGTAAGGGCCACTCAGCCAGGTCCTACCGTTCCTCCTCCCCCAGTGCAGGAAATCATCCGGCTATAGCAGCACCTCTTCCTCCACCTCCTCCGCGGGGAAATACTTTTGCTAAGATATGTAAAGATTTTAAAGCTATGGGAGGAAAGTATTTTCATGGAACTGAGTCCTTCGTGGCAGCTAGAAATTGGCTGAAAGAAACCGAGGACTTATTCGTCATCTTTGAGGTAGAAGATAGGCAGAAAGTACAACTGGCAGTGTGGCTACTAAAGGGCGAGGCTTCCTACAGGTGGGAAGTCACTAATGCAGAAAGACCAGTGGAAACATGGGAGGACTTTAGGGCAAGGTTTGAGGCTAAATTTCTCTCAGACGCGGAAAGGAGTTTGCAGTTGGAAAAATTCTTATTTCTTAAGCAAGGGAACAAGACAGTCAAAGAGTATGTTAATCAGTTCGATGAGCTGGCTAGGTTCGGACTGGACCTAGTCAACACCCCGCACAAGAAGGCTCTCCGTTTTGTCAAAGGGTTGAATGAGCCATTACACAATTTGGCCATGACCCATATACCCATGGGAGCTACATATGAAAGGTTGGTACAGATGGCATTGCTGAACGAAGAGGATAAGGGCAAGAAGGAGACAAAGGCAGAAAGCTCTCAAGGGAAGAAAGAGGGTTTACAGCCTAAGAAGACAGACTTTAAGAAGGGCGGGAAAGACAACAAAGAGAAGAGGAAGTGTAATTTATGTGGCAAAGTGGGGCACTTAGTAAAAGATTGCCGGAAAAAGAAGGCCAAGATGAATGGCGGGTGCTTTTCTTGCGGTGAGACAGGCCACATGGCAAAGGACTGCCCAAAGAAACGAGGACAGGGGCAGAGGGCTGGATCCACCTCAGGGGCATAGGTTCATGTGCTAGAAGCGCCACCTCTGCAACAGCGAGGTATAAATACTTCTGTAGAAAGTGTAGTTTATCTTTATGATCACCCCATTCGCACTTTATTTGATTCTGGCGCATCACACTCCTTTATCTCGTCTGCTTTAGTAGAATCTCTGCACCTAAAAAATAGTATGGTAGAGGACCCCTTAATTGTTTCAAACCCAATTGGGGGCCCAGCTCATTTGTCTATGATCTGTTTGGGATTGAAAATTTCTATTCTAAGCGTAGAATTTAAATGTAGTGCCTTTGTTTTGGGCTTTTCGGGATATGGTTTGATTTTGGGCATGGATTGGTTGTCCAGTAATGGGGCCATCCTTGATTGTGAGAAAAGGGTTGTTAGGCTCCTGACCCAACTCGGTAACACTTTGGAAATTACTTGTAATCCCTCATATGCGGTTATGCTTAGTTATCTTGAATCGCTAGATGCCTCCGTTGAAAATTTGCAATCGGTTAGAGTGGTCCGGGAATATCTGGATGTCTTCGAAGAGGTGAAGGGCTTGCCTCCGAAGCGGGAGATAGACTTCCGCATATATCTTGTAGATAATGCAAAGCCCGTTGCATTGCCCGTTAGACACATGGCTCCACGGGAAAGGAAAGAGCTCAGTAAACAGATTAAAGAGCTTCTAGAGAAGGGGTTCATTAGAGGAAGCATTTCAGAATGGGGCGCTCCAGTGGTGTTCGCTACAAAGGCGGATGGTTCACTCCGTCTATGTGTTGACTATAGGGAGCTCAACAAGCTAACGAAAAAGAATAGGCACCCTCTCCCCAGAATTGACGATCTGTTTGATCAGCTTGAAGGAGCGTCTGTTTTCTCCCAACTCGATTTAGCGACCGGTTTTCATCAGCTAAGGGTGACTGAAGATAGCATCGATAAAACGGCATTCAGAACCCCAGACGGCTTGTTTGAATGGCTTGTCATGCCTTTTGGCTTGACAAATGCACCTGCTTACTTCGTGGACCTGATGAGTAGGGTATTCATAGATTTCCTCAATAAGTTCGTAGTGGTCTTCGTAGACGATATCCTTATCTTCTCAAAGAGTGAAGAGGAACATGCTCAGCACTTAAGGGCAATCATGGAAACTCTGCGAGTCCATCAGCTAATAGCCAAATTCTCCAAATGCCACTTTTGGAGAGAGGAAGTAAGATTTCTTGGGCACATAGTATCCAAGGGAGGGTTAGCTGTAGACCCGGCTAAGGTAGTAGCGGTGCAGGATTAGAAGACACCAAAGAACGCAACAGAGGTCTGAAGCTTTCTCGGGCTAGCAGGCTTCTATCGAAAATTCATCAGAGACTTTGCGAAAATCTCATCTCCGCTCACAAAGTTGACCAAGAAGAATCTAGTGTTCAATTGGGACTTGGATTGCGAGTTTGATTTCCAACGACTAAAAAGGGCTCTTACAACAGCCCTAGTTTTAACGTTGCCAGATGGAAGCAAGATGTTCACAGTTTATACAGATGCATGTGGGACAGGGCTAGGCGCTGTCTTAATGCAAGAAGGAAGGGTAGTAGCTTATGGCGGGAGACAATTGAAAGTGCATGAAAAGACCTACCCGACCCACGATCTTGAGTTAGCTGCCATCGTCTTTGCACTCAAGTCTTGGCGACACTGTCTCCTAGGTGAGAAGTTCGAACTTTACACTGACCATAAATCGTTGAAATATCTTTTCTCGCAGAAAGATCTTAACTTAAGGCAACAGAGATGGATGGAGTTTCTTGCCTCGTATGATTTCGAGATCTCCTACACTCCGGGCAAAGGCAACGTAGTGGCAGACGCGTTGAGCCGAAAGAAACTGACCCAAAGCCCGCTGTTTGTTGAAATACAAAGCCTAGAGTTTATAGCCAACTTTGACTTTAGGCCTTCCTCCGATTTTGTACCAAGCTTGCTAGCATCTCTCGAAGTACGCCCGGCTTTAGTGGACTCAATAGGGACAGCACAACGCGAAGACCCTCAGCTTGTGGAGACGATTGATAGACTAATTAGGGGTGAGACTTCAAGTCACCTCAACAGGTACTCCATCGACGATAAGGGTTGGCTAAGGCGAGACGGAAGACTATGCGTCCCACAGACAAGGGATTTAGTAAAGAAGGTTCTCGAGGAAGCACATCACTCCAAGATGACGATACACCCAGGCAGAGATAAAATGTACAAGGACATAAAAAGAACTTTCTTTTGGAACGGCATGAAGAAAGACATGGCAGAATTTGTTTCTAAGTGTATGGTGTGCCAACAGGTTAAGGCGGAACAGAAAAAGCCTGGCGGCCTGCTACGTCCTCTAGAGGTCCCGCAGTGGAAGTGGGATAGCATCTCAATGGACTTCATTGATGGGCTGCCTAGGTCTAGGAGAGGCAACACTAGCATTTGGGTAATAGTGGATAGGCTTACTAAAAGCGCCCACTTTTTACCTATCAAAAGTAAAAGAACTGCCTCATCCCTAGCATCTCTTTACCTCAAGGAAATTGTTCGACTCCATGGAATACCGTCCAGCATTGTTAGTGACCGAGACCCTATCTTCACAAGTGAGTTTTGGCGGAGTCTGCAAGAAGCGGTAGGCACACAGTTATGCTTAAGCACAGCCTATCATCCCCAAACCGATGGCCAAACATAAAGAGTGAACATTGTTTTGGAGGACCTTTTAAGACTGTGCGTCCTTGACTTCGGAGGGACATGGGAAGACCATCTTCCTTTGGTGGAATTTGCCTACAACAACAGCTATCAAGCAACCATCGGAATGGCGCCCTTCGAAGCTTTATATGGAAGACCGTGCCGATCACCCACTTGTTGGTGGGAGTCTACTGATAAGCTCATACTTGGACCAGATATGATCAGAGAGACTTCAGAGAAAGTAGACTTAATACGAAGAAGGATGAAGACGGCCCAAGACAGACAAAAGTCCTACGCTGACAAGAGGAGGACCGACCTTGAATTTGAGGTTGGGGACAGAGTTTTTCTTAAGGTATCTCCGCTAAGGAACGTTGTTCGTTTTGGAACCACAGGAAAGCTAGCACCAAGGTTCGTAGGGCCATTCCATATCATCGAGAAAATTGGGAAAATGGCCTATTGATTAGAGCTACCCGAAAAATTGGCCGGAGTTCACAACGTCTTTCACGTTTCACATCTCCGAAAATGTCTACATGAGTCTGTTGAAGTGGTAGAGCCAAATATCCTAGAAGAAGATGAAGTGGAATGTGAAGCAACCGTAAGGAAAGTTCCAATCCGCATATTAGGAACGGAAGTGAAGAAGCTACGCAACCGCGAAGTCAAGCTCGTCAAAGTTCAGCGGAGCGACACCGAAGAAGATGCAACTTGGGAAACTGAAGCTAGAATCGCGCAGCCTACCCTTTTCTTTTCGAGGGTACATCTTTGATCTTTCCTTTTTCCTTAAGTTGCGCTTTTATCTATCTTTTTAGGTATATCTCCTCGACCTTATCTTTTAGGAAGAAACCCTTTGGATGGAAACATGTAATTGAAACATGTTATGGATGATGGTTGCAAGTGGTTGCAAGTGATTGCTAGTGGTTGCTCGTGGTTGCATATACACACACAATCTAGGTTTTAGATCGGCTTAGTCACTTCATATTGCATATGCATAAATGTATTTATATTCGTATATGGTTGAAATTTAATGTGTTGTCATATGGATGTTGCATCTGTGTGGATGATTGTGCACTCATGTAGAATCATGAATAGGGAAAATTTGCATACATAATGGATTCATGACACTTACATAATTTGCATTAAGGAGGTCAACTGAATCAGTAGACCGCATGATTTTGCATTAGATAAGTACATGTATACACACACTTCGCATATGATCATGAAGCATTAGAAGTCTTTTAAGGACAATGGATGCTCATGTTTGATGGATGAGTAGATGGATGTTTGGATGTTAGGATATTCATTCTTCCTGAACTTGAAGATTTCGGGGACGAAATCCTTTTAAGTGGGGGAGAATGTAACACCCCGTGTATTCTATAACAGTGAAATTCACAAATTAAAGTATAATTAATTTCAAATCAAAGAACTAAGGGAAACGAGATACGCCATTGCGTTCGTCTCGGAATTCTGCTTGAGATAGAGTCCGTGTTTGCGTAAAACGAACTCCGTATGAAGAAGATATGGCCTCCGGAAGTTTCAGAATTTAGTTTAAAATTCAAACAGACCAAAACAGCTCAGAAAAACTAATTCAAATTTCAAAATCGGGCCAGAATGGCCAGGGCGGGAAAATTCCCGCCCAAGGCACCCAGGTCGACTTGGCAGTCGACCTGGGGCTAGCCAGGTCGACTGGGCAGTCGACCTGGGTCACCCGTGTCGACTGCCAAGTTGACACGGTGTCGACTGGGGTGTCGACCTGGCCCCTGAGCCAGGTCAAACCCAGCCCCCCTGGCTGGCCTGGTCTGTGTTTGGTCAATTTTCTGAGCCTTTCCTTGTCACTAGGGCTAGGTGTCAGCTCCTGGTTGGTCTCTCTTTCAAACGAACGGCTGTTATTAAACCAAGCTCCAACGACGGTCTAAATCAACTCACAAACTCTATAAAAAGGACCTAAGACTAACCCTAATTCACACAAACTAAAATGGAGATGAGACCGTCATGCTGCTGAGGAGAGACTAAGGATAGCCGTCAAAAATTGAGAGACAATTATCAGATAATTCAAAGCTTAAAGCAACGTCAATTAGAACAACGCCTACAACAAAGGATAGCATCTCCAAATTCAGAATTCAGATTCCTGAATTGAAGATTCGTCATACGTTGTAAGTAGAGTGCTATTCCGATATGAATAATTAATTGCGTTTGATTTGTGTAAAATGCGAAATGGAATTGTGGCGATAATAATCTATATTTGTATGTTATTTTGATTCTAAGCGATTTGGGAATGTTATGGTATACAATTGGATATTTGCAAGTATGTGATTTGCGTTGGAAGTTAACAACGAAATGGAATTGTGGCGATAATAATCTATACTTGTATGTTATTTTGATTCTAAACGATTTGGAAATGTTATGGTATACGATTGGATTCACACAAGTATATGATTTATGTTGAAAACCATATGTTGTGGTATTTTATTTGGGATTCATGCAAGTATGTGATTCACTATTATGCCAATATGATGTACATACTTTTATGATCACTTTTAGTGTGTAATTGGATACGACTAAGTACTATAGTTTATATGAATCTATGTTGGAATTAGCAAATCATACTTTTGTATTAGAAACAAAAGTAAGCACCTTTATGAACATGACTAAACTATGTTTGGTATTATGCTTAGTTGAAACATGTTTTAGGCCTAAGTTGTTATCAAAACCATATGGTGATATATGTGACACAATTAAGTTAGATTTACATTTCAAATTTCAAGTTTACATGAATAGAATGATTCATGTTTAAGTATTATTTATGCCATGATTACATGAATATAATGATTCATGTTTGAGTATTATTTATGCCATGATTATATGAATAGAATGATTCATGTTTAAGTATTGTTTATGCCATAATCATATGAATAGAATGATTCATGCTTAAGTATTGTTTATGCCATGATCCATGTTTAAGTATTGTTTATGCCATGATTATATGCTGTTACAATTGCAAGTTCACATGATGTTAATTGAATCGTTATGTTGCAAGTTCATGCGATCACACTCCCCTTTTTATGTTACCACATAAACACCATGTTATAAGCCTCCCTTTTTCATATGGCTAAGTTGGGTTTAAATGTTAAACCCAACAAATCTTATATTGTAGCGAACGTGTAAAACGGGGGTAATGACGTTTGGGTTAAAATAGAGAACATATGTGTTGGCATGTTTGACGCATGCCAACAACCTTGAAAAACAATTAAGTGGCATAAATAAATTTTAACCAATAAAGATAAATTTGAATAATGGGCCGCAAATATTTACATAAAAAAAGAAAAGAGACAAAATATGTAAATGTAGAAAATACGATGTGTTTAACCCGAGGTTGGATTGAGTTGTGATGTAAACCTGCCCGGAACCGCCCGGCTGTCCAGTAGTCACAACAATACCTATCCAATGTGGGTGGTTAAACACGGAGCCCAATAAGGACCCGAGGTTAGACTGAGTTGTGACGTAAGACTGCCCGGACCCAACCGGCAACAGGCAGCCACAACAATACCTTTCTAATGTGAGAGGTCAAGGCTTTAATAAGACAATTAAGGCTGACTCAGGATTGATAGGATTAAGTAAATTAAATTAATACTTAATCAAAATGGAACATGCTAAACTAAACGGACTGATTGGGGGTTAGGTTTATAAAACACTTAACCAACTTACCATGTTGGCTAGAAATAGAAAACCTAGTAGCGGGGGACCCTTTTCAGCAGTAACCCTACAAGGTGTATCAGGATACCCTGAACTAGGCAGGGTGGGGCACGATTACTGGGCTGACTGTAAGAGGTCAAATCGACGGCGGTGGTGCAGCAGTGTAGTTTCTAACGGGGTGCGGGCGTGCACACACTCCGGCGCAGAAAAATAAGGCACTGGGCACCAGTAGCATACCTGTGCATTCTAGAATTGTGTCGGGCCGCCACCATGGGACTTGATACACCCCATGGTGGGACCAGCATAGGTAACTACAACATCGAGGGCCGTAAGACACATGTAACTATGAGAGTAGGAGCCGATCATCAGAAAAAGGATCACTTCACCCTGATTATGGGGTACCTGTTGGGAACTGGTTTATATGGGTACAGAGATTAATGTGGGGTATGATAGTATTCGACCCTAGACAACTTAACTTAGTTTATGATACTTTCCCATTTCCAGTTTATGCTTATCATACCTAGTTCTTTATTCATAGACTGAATAGTCCTAGACTTACTCAGGCTTTATGTCTGACTCTACTTTTCTTTTGCCTTCTTTTCTTTCGTTTCCCCCCCAGGTCCACAGGGAGGGAATACCACAGCTTGACCATGTTTCACATCCAGCTTGAAGAGAAAGAATGTATTGCTTGGACCTTTTTCGTTTTGGACTATGGCTTTGGGCAGCAATTATGGGACTTATGCAGTTTATTTATGTTTTCTTTATGCTTCTTTAATAATGTAATCAAGACAGTTATGAAGATGTTATGTTTTTGGAAGAATTGTAAGACAAGTATGGCATGTTTTTGTGAACACGTATTTTAATGAAGTAAAAGATGTTGTTGTTTTCCGCTGTTCAGAAATATGTGTTCTTATATCTGTCTTGTATATCTGTGACTTATACTTATAAACCTCCACCAAAATTAGGGCATTCCCTTTGAGAGTGACTCTAACGAAGGTGGGGTGTTTCAATTAGCGAACCACACCGAAATAATCATTTATTTTATTTCCCAATCCCAACCTATTCATCCCATGAAGTAAAACTGGTAATACTTCATATCTAACACCACGGTGTTATCGGTAAATTCAATTACCATTTCACGTTCAAATCTAAATAAAGATTTAACTATCGCCTGGAGTAAAACTGGTGATACTCCATTCTCGATCTTTTCAATCTAATTAAAGATTCATTAAAACTCCACTTAGTTTTAATCTTTAACTGGGTTAAAGAATCAGTGTCATTTTAAAACATGGTTCACGATAAACCCAAAATCACATTCCATTAATTACCGGGTTAAAGAACAAGTGTTATTTAAAACACTGTTCACGATAAACCCAAAAATCAATACCAATTCAATTCCAATTAAATGTTATTTAATTGGTACACTTCATTAAATCTAACTAAAGAGATTTAATCTTTTGCTCAGTTGGGCTTAAGAACAGTGTTAATGAAAACACCATTCACGACAAACCCAAATCACGTTTGATATTAAATACAAGGCTCTGAATAGAAAATATATCGGCTTATATTCAATATCAAATTCTACGACCAACAAATATCATATTGGAAATAACGATATTAATATATCTTTCAAATTTCCCAAACGATATCTGTATAATCACGAAATCCAACATCGAAATATTCCAAAGACAATTTCGATTCAAATCCATTCCCACTTTATATATTGGAAATTATGGTTATTTTCAAAACCATTTCAAATCCACCTTATTTATTTTAGAAATAAATAAATTACTATTCTAGTTCAAAACTAGTTCATTTCGATAAAAATTTATTTTTATCTTTTCAAATATGGAGTTTTTCATCCCAATTCTTCACAAATCATTTCTTATGATTTTACACAAATTATTACTATTTTTAATAATTTTATCAAGGCCCGTACAGTCGATTTCCATCAACGGCCATCGAACTACACTTACAACGACCTTTTCCGAATTTGATTTGGACATAATTCCAAATCCAACCGTTAGATTTCAAATTTCTAATATTCGTTAGAAAGCTCTTTTCGATACGAACCCAACGGTTCCGGTTTTAGGAGAATCCGACGGTCGGATCTCCCGCAATATTCGTTCGAAGTCAATGGTCGAAATTCGCTAACTGCCGCGGCGCGGCGCGTTCTATTCAGGCCATTATATTATATATACAATATATATATTATATACTTCGTCGATTTCAATTCAAAATGTGCTTTATAAATCGTTTTAAATTCATTTTCAAAACGGTTTCAACTTCATATTCAATTTCAAATCAAAATTGAATATTCCAATATAAATTCGTTTTAAATTCATTTCAAATCGGTTTCAATTCAAATTGATTTCTAATTCAATTTCAGTTCGTTTTCAATTCGATTCAATTTCAATTCGAATCTATTTATATTCAATTCCAATTCGAATTCATTTCTATTCAATTTCAATTCGAATTCATTTCTATTCAATTTCAATTCGAATTCATTTCTATTCAATTTAATTCGAATTTCAATTCTTTTCAAAATATCAGATTTTGAAAGCACTTTCGATATTCATTATAAAATAAATAAAATCGACATAAATATCGTTCACGTCAAAATGGCGTCAATCTAATCAACACGGCTTCATATATTTTCTATTTTCAAATATTCTATTTCAAATATTTCTTTTTCAAATATTTCTATTTTAAAACTGGAATGAGGCCCAATCAATTACCATATAACTTTAGTTATATGGATTTTCTACAACACATGTATACAATAACAACGATGAAAAATCAACCATCATCCAAAGTGCATTCTACACTGTATAAGCATCAAATATAAATATTTAACGCTCATAACAGTCTGTCAATCAATCGATCGACATACAACTAAACAATCGGGATTAGTGTACGCCAAATATCATCCCAATACCTGTGTGGGGTTTCAAACAATCAAACACAGATTTTATTTGTGTAGTTGGGTGATGTGTAAAATTTATCGTCCCAATCAATATCAGTCAAATGTGTGTATATAAACAAATCGCCCGATTTGTTTATTTTTATTTCATTTCATATACACGTTAAAAATTCTATTTTTAACTATAAAATATTTTTAACTATATAAATATTTTATTTCATTTCACATCACATCACACAATCAACTACACATCAAAATCAAACAACCAAGCATACAAGCCGTCCATGGTCTGTGGATGACGGGTGTCGGATGCTACTAAACACCGTCTGCATCCTAGTATATATTTTAACTAGAAAACAAAATTAAAAGGTGAGAAGTTCTCACCAAAGCTATCCCAACTTCACGCCACTTCATTTATAGAAATCTTCGTCATTCTCGCCTTTTGTCACTTTCACTGCCCGTAGTCACTACATATATAAAAATCACATTTTTATATTGTTGCTATGTATATAAAAATCATGTTTTTATAATCACTCCTTATGGATAAAAATTCTATTTTTACATCGCTACTATATAGATAAAAATTCTACTTTTACACCGCTACTATATAGATAAAAATTCTATTTTTATCACGGTGTTCATATAATAAAGATTATATTTTTATCATGCTATTCTCTATGTAAAGATTTCGCCTTTTCAAATATAAAGATTTCGCCTTTTCAAATATAAAGATTTCGCCTTTTTATTTCATCACTATAAAAATCATATTTTTACTTCGTTATTCAATATATAAAAATCGAATCTTTACTATGTTATTCAATATATAAAAATCGAATCTTTACTTTGCTATTCAATATATAAAAATCGAATTTTTACTTTGCTATTCAATATATAAAAATCGAATCTTTACTTTGCTATTCAATATATAAAAATCGAATTTTTATAACGTTATTGGTATCTTAAAAATCATAACTTCCTATATTTAAAAATCCTATATTTTCTATTCAAGGAATTTGAAAAATAAAATAAGAAACTCACCAATTTTTAATCGTTCAGCCACCAAACAGATCGGAGGTGGATCAACCCAGGCCGGAGCGTGTGCCAGAGCCTCACCGGCGTGTGCCTGAAGTGCCTCGAAACCCTAAACCTGAGGCACCTTAAAATGGTGCTCGAACTCACGTCAGTAGGGGCGCGCAGCAGGTCGTATGCGAGCGGAGATGGTGGAGGGGATGGACACGGCGGCGGAGGGGGTTCGGTTCAGGTGGCGTCGGTGGGGTGGGGGAAAAAGGGGATCGTGCTCAGCGCGAGGGGGAAGAAAGGGGGGGCTGCGGGGAGGTCGGCGAGGCTGAGGCGGAGCTGGGGAGGGCGATGGTGGAAGGCGCGACGTGGAGGGATGGGCGGTGAGGTCATCGATCGGATTGGGGATCGGGGTTTTTTTCCTTTTTTTTTCCTCAATTTGAATGGTCAACGATAGAAGAGGAAGAGAGATAAAGGAGTATATAATAATATATTATTTAATTTAATTAATTTCAAAGAAAGCAACTTTTTATTTCGACCACTAAACGAGACCCACCGCCTGTCGTCCATAGCGTTTTACCCCCATTCCGAACAAAATGGGATATGTATCGTAAGCTGATTCGACTATTTCAATCAGTTTTCGTCAAAATCAACATATAACTCTCTATATTGAATTTGAACGTGCATTTCAATTTACCGGGGTTACATACGCACTCAAAAAATTCCCGAAAAATATTTTCTAGCTTCATATTGACAATATGGTCCTAACAAAACTAATTTCGTCGAATTCTGAGACTGTTGGAAAAATGGCCATTTTCAAGTCGATTAAAATCAACTAAAACTGGTCAAATGCGTTTTCCTTTGCCATACTCACATATTGATTCGATAAATTATGAAATTTGGAATCTAGCAATAATTTGACATCACGGACCCAACAAAAGTGGTTTTGTCGAAATCCGAGGTCGTTTGCAAAATTCCCATTTTTAAGGGCCTGAATTCCATAGCGACTATTCAGAATTTTCAACTAGACATATCTTTTGATTCCCGCTATGAAATTTCGATTTTTCGGATTCGTTGGAAAGGTATTCACAAATAGATCCTGTTATTTTTGGTTTCACTAAAATCTGGTTTGTTTTGCACCCGGTACATTCAATTGAAGTTTGAAATCGAATTATCGAACTACCGCGCCATTTTCAATTCTATTTATAATTAAAATAAAATTTTATATTCTAACGACGATGTATATAATATATATGTTTGAATTCCATTCAAAATAAATTCCTCGTCGATATTATTTAAAATAATTCATTTTAAATAATCAAAATTCGCTAAAATTGCCAAAATAAAAATTTTAAACTGGCCCAGATTTTCCGGGTTATTACACATGTATTCCTATTAAATTGCTTACATCATTCCCATATATTTTCTATTCGTTTCTCGTTCCATTTCAAGCGTTAAATTCCAATTAAAAATTGAATTCATTTTAAAGTTTTCAACTACCCGATTACGTTAGATCTTTAATTCAATACCATAAATCAGCTTACCAAAATTTCATTACTTTTTCTTCTTTTAATTCACCCATATTATATTGAGCGTCACTCAATCTATCCAGATTTGATTAACCCTTCACTTGGACCAGTTCCGATTTATTTATTCTAATTATTTCAAGTTCATCTACATTTCATTTCATTCATTTCTATTTGGTCTAAATCGCCCAAATTCAAATTTATCGAGTTGAGCTTCATTATTCTCATTCATTCGACTTAATTAACTCCACTTAGTTCCAAATTCTTTCAATATTCTAATTTAATGAATTAGACAACGGTTTATATTCCTATATCTTATTTTATCTCCTCGTTTTACTTAGATAACTCTAAATCTATCATCATGGGTTAGGTCAAATATGGTTTTATAATAACCATTTTATTTTATCTCGTTTACCAAAATTCTATTTACTAACTTTCCCATTAAACCTTAGTATGGATTTTCACTAACTCAATTCAACTATCCATTCATTTAACCATTTTCTTCTTTCTGTATTCTTATTCACTCTAAATTTAAATATTATTCCATTAACTCAACTTATTTATTCAGTTTAAAAAAATCAGGTATTAAATTAAGGACTATTTATAACTAAAATTTCACTTAGTTCTCGAACCATTACTATTTGCTCTCCCAAGTTAAATTTTTATTTACCTCGATTTCTTTACTCAAATGAAGTTTTATTCCATTCGACAAAAGTTTTGTACTCATTCATTTCATCGTTCATACTCAACTTTACATTCGAGATATTCCCCTAATAAGATTACCATTTAGATTTCTTTCATTTTTAATTCATTGATCATTCACATTTCATTAACAACTCCATTTCTCTCAATTTTAATTTATCAACAATCCACATTTTTACAACAACTTAAGTTTTTTTCAACTTTTTCTCGAGCTAACTTAAAATACCCAAGTCACGAGTCGTTATTTCATTTATTCACTAAAATTTCTAACTTAATTTAGTCGACTTAAGTTGAACTTTATTTCTTAATAATTTCAACTTGACTAACACTTCTATCGACCAAACTTGGAATTTATTTAAGGTCCGTTTGTCATAGGTCCCTATTAAGTTTCAAAATTAGGCTCACATCCGGTCCTAAACATATTGTAAATTAGGTCCCTATTTTTCAAAAACATATAAAAAAATATAAAAAAAATATAAAAAAATCACGAAAATTCATTATTAAATAAAACACCTTCACGCCGAAAAATTCAGGTGGAAAAACAATCAAAAACCACGTCAAAACTCAAAATAACACAAAATCAGCGAAACAGCAGGTTTTTCATCAAAAGATGCACATATTTGTAAATAGTTGCATACATTCATGCTTATATTTCAGTGTTGCGCCCAAACTGCAGTATAAATGCATACATGTATGCAGCTAAATTGCATTACATGCATCATTTTATGCATATATTCAAATTTGGCCTGTTTTTTAAAGCATTCGCCATTTTCAGATATTGTTGCATACATTTATGCTCTTGTACGGAATAAATGCATGCATTCATGCGCATATCCGCAAGCCGTCGCCCCTTTTAAAATTGTTGCACACATGTATGCATATATACAGAATAGTTGCATTCATGCATGCAACTTTTCGTTACACGTGAATCTCAGTTCAACTTTGTATGCATAAATGTATGTAGTTATTTGCTAATAGTTGCATACATGTATGCGTATATTGGTCCAGATTTTTAGCATAAATACACTATATAAATATATGCATACATGTATGCTACTATAAGCAATAGTTGCACAGAAGTATGCAACTTTTTTTTTAATTTGCGTCGACTCCTGGGATTATTTCCAGATTTTAGAATATATATTTTTTTAGTGTGTGGGGCATTTTTTTTGGGTCAGAATTGGAAAAACACGTAACATGGCATGGGACAAGGCGGAAGGGGATGAAAATTTTGGGCGGCACCTTAAAATAGGGACCAGAAATGCATTAAAACTTTCACTGGATGTGGCGTGAATTAAGTTCCATTTTAGGGATGTGAGCCTAATTTTCACATTTATTTAAACCTGATTATCATACATATTTAAGAGTTTATGTGATGATTCTTCTTAATACTTAAGTCCATTTCATGGTTTCAAAGCTTAAAACTCAAATGAATCGAGCAAATCAATAGTAAATCAATGTCATTAGTTAAGATGAACTCAAGTTGCCTGATTCCGGTTTATAAACCAAGTTTAAAATACATATGTGTTTATAAGACTTATGGAAAAACCCTACCATAAAATTAAATCTAAATTCTTAATTAACTAAGAACATAGAATTTTAAATTCTGGTTTAATTTAAATTCAACTTAAATAACATATAGTAATACCTTTACATAAAAATTTACACCATATGGAATTTAAATCCAAAACCTTTACCAACCAGTTATGAAAGTGCGGAGTGGTCTCCCCCACTCAGATGCTTCAGAATAAAGGTCGATAATGCGTGCACTCATTATCGAAATCATTTCTGATGTTCTAAGTTGGGATTACACACTTTATTCCTTAAATTCCTTTAAACCATTTCCTTTTCGAAACACTTACCAAAGTACCATATTTCCTAAAAATTCTGGCAAATCTATTTTCAAAGTTCCGGAATCAAATTCTCAAGTTCACTTCTACCCTATTTTCAAGATATATTACCCAATTATTTCTTATATCTTACATTTTCAAATCTTTTTAAACCGTTTAAACTTGTCTTTGCTATTGAATTTATTATTTAATCAACCATAATAGATAATAA
Organism: Allium sativum; assembly: GCA_030737875.1. Taxonomy (NCBI): domain Eukaryota; kingdom Viridiplantae; phylum Streptophyta; class Magnoliopsida; order Asparagales; family Amaryllidaceae; genus Allium; species Allium sativum. Next base: position 423,599,765 of record CM060922.1, read on the forward strand.
CCCAAAATTACTACCTACTAATATCAAATGCATATAAACTTAAAACCAATAATAATATATTTGATATATTTAAAAGAAAAATATAATCGAAAACCATATTATGTCGATCCATTCTGTTTGATTATTTAGAAATTCCAATCGATTTTATGGCGTCCCATAAATCGATCAGAACCCATAAATATTCAACAGAACAATCAACACAATATAAAACCATTTTATATAAAAATACAAGTACGCTCTCTCATATATACTCTCTAACTCATTCTGGGGCATTTCTAACCCTATCTCTAATGAGTTAATTCCCGAACAGAGCCAAGGTTATCGCTAACCATCGCTCTGATACCAACTGTAACGACCCACCATTTTTGACCGTTCAAACCGACAATAACCACACATGTCGACCCAAACAAATCGCAAATGTAGGCAGTTATTTGGGAAAAGAAAGGAAAGAAGAAAGAAGAGAAAAACCATCACAGAATCTCACAGTGGAAAGACAACATATAATAGATAAATAACAGTTTAAAAACAATTGAAATGTATACATTGGTTATAACATTCAATGACTATCAGAGTTACATATACATACTGAGGTACATAATAAGCAGCGGAAATAAATGCAGCGGAAATACATGCTTATAATTTATATCTATATACCAAATCCTCATCTTCATCCTCCAAGGCCAAGAAATCTTCGCTAACTGCAACGTCTTCTAACCCGAGCGTATTGAACAAAATAAAACACAATAAACTCTCGGATCAGCACAAAATCATTCTCATATTAGTCAAATTAAAATACGAAATAACTTTAGTGTTATGGGTGCAGTAACTCAAGAGATGTTATGGGATTTTTCCATCTCTCGAGGATCCGTTAAACTAATACATACATAGTAAAATACGCTATTATGATAGTGTCTATACATTAAAGTAAATATCATAAAATAGCGTAAGCGGGATTACCATATTACCCTTACGTCGTTTACAGGCATCAACAGTTTATACAGTACCGTAAATTCACGGTACTGGTGTTATCATAGGGCACTCCATAGAAGGCAATGCTAAATCAAAATTGTATGGGGCTCGATATGGATAAATATGACAACGCACTCGAGGCAATGCCCAGGGTAGGATTTTACAAATTGCACTCCCGGACCGGTGGTAACGCATAGCAGCCACTACCGCCCACCTCAGAACACACTCCCAAAAATGATAAAGGGCTCAAATCATCATCATTATAGTCATAGAAATAGTATCGAAGAAGTGTGTCTGATCAAAGGGGCTACCTCAATTAGTCACGGTATAGCTCCTGTTTTAGTCATTTTAATTCTGACCCGAAGGTCAGGGCTATTTCGTCATCGTTCATCTTCTTCGATTCAATAATCGCCTCCAAGTCATCATACTTATTCTGGATACGTAATAATGTTCACAGTTGTCAAAGTGGTATCGACACTGACAGAGAGTATGCCTTATGTCGACTCTGGTCTCTTTAACAACCAACGTTTACATTTTCCACATCGGTCGGTTCTTTTACTTTTCACAAAGGTTCGCTTTCATATCAAAATATCATATTTTGTTTCGAACCAAATTTATATTCAAATAGAATATAATTATATATCAAATTATCATAAATCATACTAAGACGATTAAATTCTAAATTAGAATATATTTCCATATCCTTATATTATAACCATATAATATTAAAAAAAACGACTTATATTCAAGTAGAATATATTTTATCTCAAAGATTCAATTTATTCCAAATCGATTTATGTTCGGAATCCATTCATATTCAAATAGAATATATGCTTTCACTTCAACTCATTTCAATCTCTTAGGAGGTCCATTTATATTCTAGTAGAATATAATTTACATTTCCATATCAAAATCGGTTTAGAAATCGATTCATATTCAAATAGAATTTTTTTATCTCAACTCCATTCGAACAATAGTTTTAGATCCACACACTTTCCATTCGGAAGAAAATTACAATTCATAAGATAAAATTTTGAAAAATAGATGCTTATAAAAAAAAATCTTTATATAAATATACGTAGAATACAATAGTTAGAATAAAATAAGATAGTTTTGAACATTATATATATATATCAAAAGTTTACATATAGTTTTAAGAAATAAAATATAAGGAAATTTTAGTTGTAACAAAATAGTCATAGATAAAGGTTTTAATAAATGAGATTTTAGAAGCGAATAGTTATTTGAAATTAACAGTGATATATATATCTATATGTAATAAAATCCATTAACCAAAATCGTTCCTTTCTTCCGAAGTTCAAACACCTGGATCTATACTCTAGTCTCAAATGGGGTCACATAGTTTCAATATTTTATTCCAAAACCATTCACCCATTTTTCTATTTTGAGGATTCAAAACCATATTCGTATTTAGTTTAAAACACTCCGAATATCCTAGATTACCTTTATTCCAAAATTTAAATACAATAAGAATTTATTTAAATTCGAGTCCACCAATTATTGGAATAAATCTCAAACCATAATAAAATTCAATTTAAGATAACTTCAAATTTGTTTTTAGGAGAATTTCTTAACTATTTCAAATAACATCCAGGGTTCATGTCATAAAGAAAGAATAAAAAATTCATCAAAAACGACACATTCCTTTAATGGACTTTTCATCAATAGAATTTCAAATATCAAAAATCATTTAACCAACCGATGTCCATATATAATTTGTTATCCTATGGCCAAGTGATTTTAATTTTTCGATATTTCAGGGATGGATCTATCATTTCAGTCCAAATCAAGTTCACAGATATCTATCATTTCAATCTGTGTTCTTAATTCATTTTAAATCGATAAATCCCGGGTTTATTTGATGCCCGTAACATCAAGGGTAAAAATTGGGATTCATCATCAAACTCAACATGCAATACAATGTACTGAATATGAAGCATTAGTAGTGTCAATCAATTCAGTAATAAAATTCAACTAACCATCCATCACAAACATTTCATTCGATTAACCAGTATAAAACTGTTCACGGGTTTGCAAGGATTAGAATTTCCACTAGTAATTAAATTAAATTAAATAACTGATTATTAGCCTAAATTTCTAGATTACCATACTTGCATGTCAGTTTTAAATCAACACATCATCAATCATATACAACCATGCAACCAAACTTATTTCACAATTTAATTTAATAAATATGGGAATAATTCAGTTCATCATGAGTGAAAAAATCACTCACCTTTGGGTCTCTAGTGGATTGGACGTCCAAAAAAAGCCCAAAATTTAACAGTCTCCAAACGCAACCAAACTAGTCTCAGATCGACTGCAATTCCGTCACGATCCCAACGCACCCAACCGCGTCCAAATCCGAGTTCATATGAGAAAGTTATTAGTGTTTTATCGTTTGGAATTTCAAATATATAAAATTAATAAAATAAAACCTCACCCACATGAATTCCGCGACGTCAACAGAACCCTGTTTTTAACCCTTTAAACATCAAAATTTTACCCAGTATATATAGGAAAAGTTTTAGTTAACATTTTGGGCTTTCTGAATTGTACTCGCACATCGAAATCCGACGCTCCATTAGGAAGTTATGGTTAAAACATTATTGATATATACTTCAATTTTTAATTTTCTATGCATATATTTACGACTAAATTTTGGATTTCAACATACGTAGCTTGAAAATTCGACGAGGCTCAATTAGCAAGAGTTCTAGTTCAGTTTTTAAGGTTTCCAAAAAGTCTGAAGTCGTTAGATTCCGATTATCCCACCAAAAGTTATGGTCGTTTTGTTTTAGCTTATCGAATGGTCAGATTTACGCATATACGCCAATTTATTTTGTTTCAAGTTCAAACTTCCAATTCCAAGATTTGTAAACCTTTAATGCTCTAAATATTGTTATCCTTTCTTTACTCGAGACATGTATTCCTATTAAATTGCTTACTTCATTCCAATATATTTTCTATTCGTTTCTCATTCCATTTCAAGCGTTAAATTCCAATTAAAAATTGAATTCATTTTAAAGTTTTCAACAACCCTATTACATTAGATCTTTAATTCAATACTATAAACTAGCTTACCAAAATTTCATTACTTTTTCTTCTTTTAATTCACCCATATTATATTGAGCGTCACTCAATCTATCCAGATTTGATTAACCCTTCACTTAGACTAGTTCCGATTTATTTATTCTAATTATTTCAAGTTCATCTACATTTCATTTCATTCATTTCTATTTGGTCTAAATCGCTCAAATTCAAATTTATCGAGTTGAGCTTCATTATTCTCATTCATTCGACTCAATTAACTCCACTTAGTTCCAAATTCTTTCAATATTCTAATTTAATGAATTAGACTACGGGTTATATTCCTATATCTTATTTCATCTCCTCGTTTTACTTAGATAACTCTAAATCTATCATCATAGGTTAGGTCAGTTATGATTTTATAATAACCATTTTATTTTATCTCATTTACCAAAATTCTATTTACTAACTTTCCCATTAAACCTTAGTATGGATTTTCACTTACTCAATTCAACTATCTATTCATTTAACCATTTTCTTCTTTCCATATTCTTATTCACTCTAAATTTATATATTATTCCATTAACTCAACTTATTTATTCAGTTTAAAAAAATCAGGTATTAAATTAAGGACTATTTATAACTAAAATTTCACTTAGTTCCCGAACCATTACTATTCGCTCTCCCAAGTTAATTTTTTATTTAACTCGATTTCTTTACTCAAATGAAGTTTTATTCCATTTGACAAAAGTTTTGTACTCTTTCATTTCATCGTTCATACTCAACTTTACATTCGAGATATTACCCTAATAGGATTACCATTTAGATTTCTTTCATTTTTAATTCATTGATCATTCACATTTCATTAACAACTCCATTTCTCTCAATTTTAATTTATCAGCAATCCACATTTTTACAACAACTTAAGTTTTTTTCAACTGTTTCTTGAGCTAACTTAAAATACCCAAGTCACGAGTTGTTATCTCATTTATTCACTAAAATTTCTAACTTAATTTAGTCGACTTAAGTTGAACTTTATTTCTTAATAATTTCAACTTGACTAACACTTCTATCGACCAAACTTGGAATTTATTTAAACCTGATTATCATCCATATTTAAGAGTTTATGTGGCGATTCTTCTTAATACTTAAGTCCATTTCATGGTTTCAAAGCTTAAAACTCAAATGAATCGAGCAAATCAATAGTAAATCAATGTCATTAGTTAAGATGAACTCAAGTTGCCTGATTCCGGTTTATAAACCAAGTTTAAAATACATATATGTTTATAAGACTTATAGAAAAACACTACCATAAAATTAAATCTAAATTCTTAATTAACTAAGAACATAGAATTTTAAATTCTGGTTTAATTTAAATTCAACTTAAATAACATATAGTAATACCTTTACATAAAAATTTACACCATATGGAATTTAAATCCAAAACCTTTACCAACCAGTTATGAAAGTGCGGAGTGGTCTCCCCCACTCAGATGCTTCAGAATAAACGTCGATAATGCGTGCACTCATTATCGAAATCATTTCTGATGTTCCGAGTTGGGATTACACACTTTATTCCTTAAATTCCTTTAAACCATTTCCTTTTCGAAACACTTACCAAAGTACCATATTTCTTAAAAATTCTAGCAAATCTATTTTCAAAGTTCCGGAATCAAATTCTCAAGTTTACTTCTACCCAATTTTCAAGATATATTGCCCAATTATTTCTTATATCATACATTTTCAAATCTTTTTAAACCGTTTAAACTTGTCTTTGCCATTGAATTTATTATTTAATCAACCATAATAGATAATAACCCAAAATTACTACCTACTAATATCAAATGCATATATGCTTAAAACCAATAATAATATATTTGATATATTTAAAAGAAAAATATAATCGAAAACCATATTATGTCGATCCATTCTGTTTGATTATTTAGAAATTCCAATCGATTTTATGGCGTCCCATAAATCGATCAGAACCCATAAATATTCAACAGAACAATCAACACAATATAAAACTATTTTATATAAAAATACAAATACGCTCTCTCATATATACTCTCTAACTCATTCTGGGGCATTTCTAACCCTACCTCTAATGAGTTAATTCCCGAACAGAGCCAAGGTTATCGCTAACCATCGCTCTGATACCAACTGTAATGACCCACCATTTTTGACCGTTCAAACAGACAATAACCACACATGTCGACCCAAACAAATCGCAAATGTAGGTAGTTATTTGGGAAAAGAAAGGAAAGAAGAAAGAAGAAAGAAGAGAAAAACCATCACAGAATCTCACGGCGGAAAGACAATATATATTAGACAAATACCAATTTAAAAACAATTGAAATGTATACATTGGTTATAACATTCAATGACTATCAGAGTTACATATACATACTGAGGTACATAATAAGCAGCGGAAATAAATGCAGCGGAAATAAATGCAGCGGAAATACATGCTTATAATTTATATCTATATACCAAATCCTCATCTTCATCCTCCAAGGCCAAGAAATCTTCGCTAACTGCAACGTCTTCTAACCCGAGCGTATTGAATAAAATAAAACACAACAAACACTCGGATCAGCACTAAATCATTCTCATATTAGTCAAATTAAAATACGAAATAGCTTTAGTGTTATGGGTGCAGTAACTCAAGAGATGTTACGGGATTTTTCCATCTCTCGAGGATCCGTTAAACTAATACATACATAGTAAAATACGCTATTATGATAGTGTCTATACAGTAAAGTAAATATCATAAAATAGCGTAAGCGGGATAACCATATTACCCTTACGTCGTTTACAGGCATCAATAGTCTATACAGTACCGTAAATTCACCGTACTGGTGTTATCATAGGGCACTCCATAAAAGGCAATGCTAAATCAAAATCGTATGGGGCTCGATATGGATAAATATGACAAGGCACTCGAGGCAATGCCCAGGGTAGAATTTTACCAAATGCACTCCCGGACCGGTGGTAACGCATAACAGCCACTACCGCCCACCTCAGAACACACTCCCAAAAATCATAAAGGGCTCAAATCATCATCATTATAGTCATAGAAATAGTATCGAAGAAGTGTGTCCGATCAAAGGTGCTACCTCAATTAGTCACGGTATAGCTCCTGTTTTAATCATTTTAATTCTGACCCAAAGGTCAGGGCTATTTCGTCATCGTTCATCTTCTTCGATTCAATAATCGCCTCAAAGTCATCATACTCATTCTGGATACGTCATAACGTTCATAGTTCTCAAAGTGGTATCAACACTGACAGAGAGTATGCCTTGTGTCGACTCCGGTCTCTTTAACAACCAACGTTTACATTTTCCACATCGGTCGGTTCTTTTACTTTTCACAAAGGTTCGCTTTCATATCAAAATATCATATTTTGTTTCGAACCAAATTTATATTCAAATAGAATATAATTCCATATCAAATTATCATAAATCATACTAAGACGATTAAATTCTAAATTAGAATATATTTCCATATCCTTATATTATAACCATATAATATTAAAAAAAAACGACTTATATTCGAATAGAATATATTTTATCTCAAAGATTCAATTTATTCCAAATCGATTTATGTTCGGAATCCATTCATATTCAAATAGAATATATGCTTTCACTTCAACTCATTTCAATCCCTTAGGAGGTTCATTTATATTCTAGTAGAATATAATTTACATTTCCATATCAAAATCGGTTTAGAAATCAATTCATATTCAAATAGAAAAATTTTATCTCAACTCCATTCGAACAACAGTTTTAGATCCACACACTTTCCATTTGGAAGAAATTTACAATTCATAAGATAAAATTTTGAAAAATAGATGCTTATAAAAAAAATCTTTATATAAATATACATAGAATACAATAGTCGGAATAAAATAAGATAGTTTGGAACATTATATATATATATATATATATATCAAAAGTTTACATATAGTTTTAAGAAGTAAAATATAAGGAAATTTTAGTTGTAACAAAATAGTCATAGATAAAGGTTTTAATAAATGAGATTTTAGAAGGGAATAGTTATTTGAAATTAACAGTGATATATATATATATATATGTAATAAAATCCTTTAACCAAAATCGTTCCTTTCTTCCGAACTTCAAACACCTGGATCTATACTCTAGTCTCAAATGGAGTGACATAGTTTCAACATTTTATTCCGAAACCATTCACCTATTTTTCTATTTTGAGGATTCAAAACCATATTCGTATTTAGTTTAAAACACTCCGAATATCCTAGATTACCTTTGTTCCAAATTTAAGTACAATAAGAATTTATTTAAATTCAAGTCCACCAATTATTGGAATAAATCCCAAACCATAATAAAATTCAATTTAAGACAACTTCAAATTTGTTTTTGGGAGAATTTCTTAACTATTTCTAATAACATCCAGGGTTCATGTAATAAAGAAAGAATAAAAAATTCATCAAAAACGACACATTCCTTTAATGGACTTTTCATCAATAGAATTTCAAATATCAAAAATCATTTAACCAATCGATGTCCATATATAATTTGTTATCCTATGGCCAAGTGATTTTAATTTTTCGATATTTCAGGGATGGATCTATCATTTCAGTCCAAATCAGGTTCACAGATATCTATCATTTCAATCTGTGTTCTTAATTCATTTAAAATCGATAAATCCCGGGTTTATTTGATGCCCGTAACATCAAGGGTAAAAATTGGGATTCATCGTCAAACTCAACATGCAATACAATGTACTGAATATGAAGCATTAGTAGTGTCAATCAATTCAGTAATAAAATTAAACTAACCAAGCATCACAAACATTTCATCCGATTAATCAGTATTAAACTGTTCACGGGTTTGCAAGGATTAGAATTTCCATGTGATGACCCGAAAATTCCCACCCTTGTAACCGACCATAAACCACACAGGTCTGATCCAAAGTTGGAAACCACGAGTGCATAAACTCTGGGCATACAACTCATCAGAACAACAACACAGACTTTTATAACATCAATAATAAATCTTACATCAGAGTACAGAGTATATCAGAGTACATTGGTACAAATTACAGCGGAAGATAAATTACAACAAAAGTAATACAATGCAGCAGAACTAAACTCAGTGGAAGGCCCTCAATATTTTGAACCCAGCTTCTGGATTCAATTCAGGATCCTACTTTCGAGATAAATATCTGCAAAAAGCTACTCGACTGCCCGTGTGGAAAGAGGGCACCCGAGTTTGCAAAGTGAAACAAACTACAGGTCAGTCGTGGGACTGGTGTGAGAAATCTAACCTAACTTATCTAATAAGAAGGATAATCACAGGACCACGCCGCTAACGCGGAACGGGTTTACTCCATTGGATTGCCAGTGCATAAAATAAGTAAATCGTCAAATAACGAAATGCTTTTTAGAAAAATGAAACCATTATAAGACCGAAGATCCATCATACAATGCAACGCAAACCGGAGGATAGGGTTTTACCTTATAATGGTCAAAAGATGCTAGATACGTAAAAACGATATTATTATTAGTTTGTATATATTTTAATATAAACATTTCAAAATAAATGTATTAATCCTAGACGGCATAGCTACCATCTACTATGTCGCCATACTAGTTATACAATCAAAACCGCAAAAGGCGTATTGGAAATTGGGTTTCCATCATGAGTCAAGTCTAGGGAGGAGATCCTTACCGATTCGAGACACTCTAGCAATGTCTTAGGATTCGGACGCTGGCGAACCCTTGGATCCTGCAGGGCCGGTCCACAAATACTGTAGTGGATTAGTTATGCCTGAACACACGCTTCCTGATCCTATTGGACCTACAAATCGGCCGTGGGCGACCGATAAGAATAAACCGAGGCATCGCAAAAATTCCATCATCCACATAAGTAAATGTCAGCCAGTTTAAGCACTGACACCACTTCTATCTAGAAAGAAACGTGTGCACTCCTTGCGTTCCCTTCTCCCGTTTTAGACTCAATCGGTGTGTGAGGTTCGCGAAGTCACGATATACACAAAGCTATGCCTAAATAGGCTATGCTTTGATCATCAACCACAAGGCCTGCTTTTCAACAAGAGCCTTGATCATTTGCATCTTAGCATGCCACATTGTCAGACCCTACCATATCACTGATCATCTACCAATATATATATAACCTCTAAGCTCATACGTCTTAGAGAAGGTGATAAGTAAAGAATAAATTCTTCACCACCAAGCAGAAATATATAATCAGTAGCGTTCAACAAATACAGTAGAAAGGAATACAATGTCAGACACACAATCCATTTACAAGTCCGTTCTGGGTCTGAACGAAACATGAGGCATTATACCTCGCATATCCGAACAATCAACAATACGTCAGGCCAACAACCACTTTATCCCAGTCCTCGGAGCGACCCAGTCCAGAGCATCAATAGTCCTCATCCATTCGATGTGAAGATCGTCGGTCTTTAACCAACGTCTTCATCTTCGACTCTTCATCGTCGTAGAATGGGTTAAACCCGGTCTTTCCGAATAATTCGCGTATTTTATAATTAAAAGTCAAATGCTATAAAAACACATCCAACGTCTCATTCCAATTCAGAATATTCTTTTAAATAGAATATTCATATTATTAGGGAAAAATTCCCATTAATTTTGTCAAAGATAAATTCCTTTAAAATTTACCTTTTATCATCTTTTTAAAGATTCATTAAACTCCAATGTGGGTTTAATATCAAAATCGTTATTAAATGATTATTACAACTTAAGAAATAAGTATTGTCTTTAATTTGGGTTAAAGAATCAATGTAACTTAAAAACATTGTTCACGATAAACCCAAAATCGTCTTCCATTAATTATGGAATTTTCACAGAAATCAAATCAATGAATAATCGATATAAATTTCTGTATCAGACCAATAATATAAATGGAATAACGGCAAGGCCTTTTAAATTCCATATGTATTATCAGTCTTCTTTCACAGAAGCCTATCTCGAATATTATTAAATCGAATTCCCATTCAATTCTAATTTAATTTATATTAAATTGGAAAACTAAACTTTGGAATATTCTTTTTAAATATTGATAAATAGATTTATAAATTCTAAATCACATTTCAATGTAAATTGGGTTAAAGGACAAATGTCGTTTAAAACATATTGCACGATAAACCCAATTCACATATCATTTTATTTCAATTACTAAATACGATGGAAACTCTAAAATCTTAATTAAAAGATTTTATTCTTTAATATGGGGTTTAAGAATAGTGTTATTTAAGACACCATTCACGACAACCCAAATCTAATTCATTTATTTACTTCCAATGAAATATTATTCAATTTAGAAGACTTTATTAAATCTTAACTTAAAGAATTATCCTAGTTAATGACTAGTTTATTTCTATAAAATATATTTATCTTTTGTCCATCTAAGGACGGACATAGAATTATTCTTTGTTAAATATCATTTAAAATATTTACTATTAAAAATAATCTTTATATAAAAATATTCTTAATATAAAATATTATTTGTAATACAATACACTTTATTTTAAAATATCTTTACATTACAATGTTTTTATTTTAAAAGATATTCTTTATTTAAAGGAAATCCTGAAATGGAATGCGACTCAGACATTTACCCTATAACTTTGGTTACAGGGATTTCATACATTGAATGTACATAATAGTAATGATGAATATTATCCAACCATCCATTTAACATCCAGTGTGCAATCTATAACTGTGTGAGCATTGAAATGAAATAATAACGCTTATCGCAGCCTGTCGATCTATCGATCGACATAAAAATAAACATTAGGATTAGTGTATGTCAATTTTTATCCCAACACCCGTGTGGGGTTTCAACCAACAAACAAATAATAAATTATTTGTGCACTTGGGCGATGCGTGAAAATTATCGACCCAATCACATAAACAAGTCGGGTAATTTGTAAATGGAGGTGCAACATTTCAGCATTAGAAACATATATAATGATGGATCATTTCATATATAATAACAACGTAAATTCATAATTTATCAAAACAATGAATCCTTTCTACTGATTCATTTATACCAAAAATGTAAATTCTAATGTTGACTCACTTACAATGAAATGTAATCTTTTTATATTACATAAAAATGATATTCTTTTTACGTTGTATACAATGCAATCTTTATATTACATTGTTCACAAACAACCCATAATTAATTTCCTTTTATTTCAAAAAAAAAGATTTGGAAATCTCATTTAAATCTTAATAAAAAGATTATTCTTTACTCACATGGATTTAAGAATAATGTTATTTAAGACATTATTCATGACAAACCCAAAATCTAACTTGATATTAAATATAAGGCTTTGAATAGGAATTATATCGACTTATATTTAATGTCAAATTCTAAAACCAACGGATATCATATCAGAAATAATGACACTAAATATCTTCCAAATTCCTAAAATAATATCTGTATAATCACAGAATCCAATATTAAATTAATCCGTAGATAATTTCCATTTAAATCCAATTTAAATATTCTAAATGTTTCTCATATTAAAATAATATAATTTTCAAAATATTCATTTTGAAATTATTCCTCTTTTAATATTCATTATAACATGGATAAAATAAATTGATAAACTCGTTCGGGTTAAAAAATGGCGTCGCTATTTTAAAACAGATTGAATAGCCCAATTCATTATCTTATCCATATTTTTTTTAATGGGTTAGACCCCTCACATTAAGCCTACGACTTGTGGATGTTGGATGTGCCGGTCGGTTCCGGGCAGACTTATCCCACAAGTTGGGCTTAACCTTGTGTCATGGCCCGTTTTGTATTTGTGCACTTGGACCTCTCACATTAGGTTCAACATTTATGGCTGCTGGATATGCCGGTCGGGTCTGGGCAGACTTCCACCACAAATATAACCTAACCTCGTGTCCAGGTACAATTATAATTAATAATTGATTATTTTACTAAAGCATATTATTTCAAAATATTCTTTATATTATAAATGATCTTCATATTAAATCGTTTCTCATCCATTTATGTTTTATAATGGGCCAGACCCCTCACATTAGGCCTACAACTTGTGGATGCTGGATATGCCGGTTAGTTCCGAGTAGACTTATTCCACTTGTTGGGCTTAACCTCGTGTCTTGGCCCAATTCGTATTCGTAACCAATTTTTCTATGTTATTCATGTGACAAATAAATGGTCATTTATTTGAAATCAAATGTATATGTTATACAAATGAAAAATAAATTGTCATTTATTTGAAATCAAATTTCTATGTGTATTCATGATACATAAATGTATATTTCATTTATAACAATTTCTTATGTATGTTAATGACACATAAATGCTTATTTTATTTATAAACAGTTTTTTATGTATGTTAATGACAATAAATGCTTATTTTTTTTATAAACAATTTTCTATGTATGTTAATGACAATAAATGCTTATTTTATTTATAAACAATTTTCTATGTATGTTAATGACAATAAATGCTTATTTTATTTATAAACAATTTTCTATGTATGTTAATGACAATAAATCTTATTTTATTTTATAAACAATTTTCTATGTATGTTAATGACAATAAATGCTTATTTTATTTATAAACAATTTTCTATGTATGTTAATGACAATAAATGCTTATTTTATTTATAAACAATTTTCTATGTATGCTAATGACAATAAATGCTTAATGTTAACATTTCACTACAACTAAAATGAAAAAAAATGTAACTTTTAAATACTATCTTTTATTTACATCTAAATGCACATAAAAGGGTAACTTTTTAATTCATGTTTTTATTTAAAACATGCTTCTTTTTAGTGAATCAAACATGCAATGAAAATGTAACATTTCAAGTTTTAACGCTTTATTTTAAACACGATCCTTTTATGAATCAATCATACAATAAATATATGATTTTTATTGTATTAACATATTATATGACAAATGCACATTTTTAATGAAGTGAACATGCAATAAAAATGTGAATTTTCATGTTTAAATATTTTTAATAACTTACGAACATTTTTCATAGCATAAACATATGATAAAAATGTGAATTTTTATCATACAACATTTTCAATGGCTTATGAACATTTTTAATGGCATAAACTATGATAAAAATGTGAATTCTTATCATACAACAATTTTAGTAACTAGTGAACATTTTTATAAAACAAACATACAATAAAAATATGATTTTTCTTGCACTAGTAATATCTTACATGCCATATTAACATTTTAGTGACATAAACATAGAAAAAAATATGATTTTTGTTGCGTTAATAATATACTAACATGTGAATCATTTTTGTGACATAAATACACAATAAAAATATGATTTTTATTGCGTTAATAATCTACTTAACATTTAAATCATTTTCATGACATGAATACACAAAGAAATGATTTTTATTATTCAACAAATTCTAACATATACATATTACAATAAAAATAATATTGTTATTGTAAAACAATTCCTATCATTGGCATGATTATTTCAACTACATATATACAATAAAAAATATGGTTTTTATTCTATAAGCAAGTTTTAAATGAATAAGCAAATTCTAGATCTACACAATTCAATCCATTTTCATAACATGTGAATTCACAACAAATGCAATCGATTTCGTCGCAACCAATATCAACCATTCATAACCACAATAATTCAATCAAGTCGTCGCGATCACAATGATTTTTTTTTACCACAAATATATGTTCTAAATTTAAAATTGAATTTTATAGATCTCACGTCGTTTTAGAACGCACCACCAACGCCACCATCGGACCGCCATCGTCCACCACTACGATGCGCGCCTCGGCGAGCTTCACCACCACCCCACAAAGCTTGCAACTTGCACCCCCATCGGACTAGAAAAGCGTGTAAACCAGCGCCTTTGAGTGTTGAGAACTCCCCAAACTTTGAACGAGAAACGATCATAGTGGTATAAAATCAAAGAGTGGAAGAATCTCTTCGATTCCCTTTTTATATTTTAATTCGCAGTGGATAAAAAGAAATTGATGAATTTGAATTGGAGGTTCATGGCCATTGAGGAATAAGAGTGGCGACTGGGCAATTAGAATTAGGTTTAGAGTGTATAGGATATTTTATAGTGGAGAGGAGATTTCCCCCTTGTATGTTTAATTTTTCTCAAATTAAATTTCCGTTTACTTTCCTTTAAAGTTGAAAACACTTATTATGTTCAAATTAACTGTAACCTTTTGAATTTCAAATCACGTTCACATTTGCTATAGTTATAATCACATATTACCATTTACTACATTCAATTTAATTGCAAAAAAAAAAATCTTTTTATTTATGTTTATAAAATGACACTAAATATATAGCATGGATGCATGCGCTTGAAATAAGGAAGGGAAAACTCATTGAAAACTTGTTGCAACTTTCCACATTAATGAACATTATAGTTAAAACAACTAGGGAAAGTATTATATTTAAGAAATATTCTTATCATTAAAGAATTCTGATATTGAATATTCAAACTTGTTAATGATGTAAATTATGCTAGAACATTACATTAGAAAAATAAATTTTCAAAAGTATTTTCAATTCCAGAGTAAATACTATGTTAAAAATAGATGTTTCTAATATAAAACCAGTAAATACAATGGTTTACAACACAAATAGATTTGAGTTGAAATAGATAAATATGTTATGTAAGACAACAAAATTAAAATACTAAAATTTGCCAAATACAAGTAATGTAATCGAAGGGCAGAATGTTAGGCATAAATACAAAGGAGCATGAACAAACAAAGAATAAAATTATATAAAGCTAAACATACTAATTCCATACTAATTTATTAGTACATTTACTTTTCTCAAATCTACATGGTTATAATTGTTAATATTCCTTTTATTATATGTAGTAGTAATAAATGAGGGACATTTCAAATTCCAACCTAACCTAAACCTTTACCTATTTAGTAATGATAACTATCCTTTGTTATACATGTTATGGATGAATAAAGTATGTATGTTTGTGAGTTAATGCACTTATTACCCATATTTATCTCTTATCATTTTATATATATTAATTTTAACCATTTTATATTATAACACAAATGAATGATTAGAACTATCTCTTTGTGATTTGCGTTTGAAATAAATGTCAATTCCTACATTTCTTCTGACCCCAATACTAATATTCCTTTCCATATTATTAGGTAATTTATATGCATTGTGTTTTAATTGCATCATACCTTTACATTTTTATTACATTTTAATTTCATGTAACCTCATTACATTACTGGCAAAATTATATCTTTATTATTTCGTAATTACTTTTTTTTAAACTCCTTTTATAATTAAATTTAAATTTATTCGATTTAACTTCGATTAAAATAAATTTTTAGCCATTACTATTTAAATAATTTATTTTACATTCTCCAAATTCATTAAAATTTTCTGGAATAAAATTTTTAAATTGGTTCAGAATTTGCGGGTTGTTACAATCTCCCCCACTTAAAATCTTTTCGTCCTCGAAAAGGAAATGAGCTAAAAGTTGTTTATTTAGTAAATTTAATTTTCATTCTTTTATTGTTTGCTAATTTTATAAGTTGAATTTAATATTCACACAATACCATCATCAATCAATTAGTTGATTAAATTTTCAAAAATATATAACTTTTATATATTCAAAAATAATATTTGCTAAAATCGAATCGTATATATAATTACAAGTACGTTAATTATAAACTTTTCACTCTAACTCATTCTAGGGCATTACTAACCCCATCTCTAATGAGTTTTCTCATTCTAGGATGCTACTCATCCTATCTCTAATGAGTATTCTTATTGGATATTGCTAATCCAATCTCTGATGAGTCCTTTGTTCAGTCCTAACGAGTTGTACCACAAAGATTTGAGCTAACCAAGGCTCTGATACCAGCTGTGATGACCCGAAAATTCCCACCCTTGGAACCGACCATAAACCACACAGTTCTGATCCAAAGTTGGAAACCTCGAATGCATCAACTCTGGGCATACAACTCATCAGAACAACAACACATACTTTTATAACATCAATAATAAATGTTACATCAGAGTACATAATATATCAGAGTACATTGGTACAAATTACAGCGGAAGATAAATTACAACAAAAGTAATACAATGCAGTGGAACTAAACTCAACGGAAGGCCCTCAATATTCCGGACCCAGCTTCAGGCTTCAATCCAGGATCCTGCTTTCGAGATAAATATCTGCAAAAAGCTACTTGACTGCCCATGTGGAAAGAGGGCACTCGAGTTTGCAAAGTGAAACAAAGTACAGGTCAGTCGTGGGACTGGTGTGAGAAATCTAACCTAACTTATCTAATAAGAAGGCTAATCACAGGACCACGCCGCTAACGCGGAACGGGATTACTCCATTGGATTGCCAGTGCATAAAATAAGTAAATCGTCAAATAACGAAATGCTTTTTATAAAAATGAAACCATTATAAGACCCAAGTCGCATCACACAATGCAACGCAAACCGGAGGATAGAGTTTTACCTTATAATGGTCAAAAGATGCTTGATACGTAAAAACGATATTATTACTAGTGTGTATATATTTTAATAAAAACATTTCAAAATAAATGTATTAATCCTAGACGGCATAACTACCATCTACTATGTCACCATACTAGCTATACAATCAAAACCGCAAAAGGCGTATTGGAAATTGGGTTTCCAACATGGGTCAAGGCTAGGGAGGAGATCCTTACCGATTTGAGACACTCTAGCAATGTCTCAGGATTCGGATGCTGGCGAACCCTTGGATCCTACAGGGCCGGTCCACAGATACTTTAGTGGATTAGTTATGCCTGAACACACGCTTCCCGATCCTATTGGACCTACAAATCGGCCGTGGGCGACCGATAAGAATAAAATGAGGCCTCGCAAAAATTCCATCATCCACATAAGTAAATGTTAGCCAATTTAAGCACTGACACCACTTCTAGCTAGAAAGAAACGTGTGCACTCCCTGTGTTCCCTTCTCCCGTTTTAGACTCAACCGGTGTGTGAGGTTCGCGAAGTCACGATATACACAAAGCTATGCCTAAATAGGCTATGCTTTGATCATCAACCACAAGGCCTGCTTTTCAACAAGAGCCTTGATCATTTGCATCTTAGCATGCCACATTGTCAGACCCTACCATATCACTGATCATTACCAATATATATATATAACCTCTAAGCTCATACGTCTTAGAGAAGGGTGATAAGTAAAGAATAAATTCTTCACCACCAAGCAGAAATATATAATTAGTAGCATTCAACAAATACAGTAGAAAGGAATACAATGTCAGACACACAATCCATTTACAAGTCCGTTCTGGGTCTGAACGAAACCGGAAGCATTATACCTCGCATATCCGAACAATCAACAATACGTCCGGACAACTACCACTTTATCCCAGTCCTGGGAGCGACCCAGTCAAGAGCATCAGTAGTCCTCATCCATTCGATGTGAAGATCGTTGGTCTTTAACCATCGTCTTCATCTTCGACTCTTCATCGTCGTGATAAATATTCAAAATGGTGTTAAACCCGGTCTTTCCGAATAATTCGCGTATTTTATAATTAAAAGTCAAATGCTATAAAAACACATCCAACGTCTCATTCCAATTTAGAATATTCTTTTAAATAGAATATTCATATTATTAGGGAAAAATTCCCATTAATTTTATCAAAGATAAATTCCTTTAAAATTTACCTTTTATCATCTTTTTAAAGATTCATTAAACTCCAATGTGGGTTTAATATCAAAATCGTTATTAAATGATTATTACAACTTAAGAAATAAGTCTTGTCTTTAATTTGGGTTAAAGAATCAATGTCACTTAAAAACATTGTTCACGATAAACCCAAAATCGTCTTCCATTAATTATGGAATTTTCACAAAAATCAAATCAATGAATAATTGATATAAATTTCTGTATCAAACCAATAATATAAATGGAACGATGGCAAGGCCTTTTAAATTCCATATGTATTATCAGTCTTCTTTTACAGAAGCCTATCTCGAATATTATCAAATCGAATTCCCATTCAATTCCAATTTAATTTATATTAAATTGGAAAACTAAACTTTGGAATATTCTTTTTAAATCTTGATAAAAAGATTTATAAATTCTAAATCACATTTCAATGTAAATTGTGTTAAAGAACAAATGTCGTTTAAAACATATTTCACGATAAACCCAATTCACATATCGTTTTATTTTAATTACTAAATACGATGGAAACTCTAAAATCTTAATTAAAAGATTTTATTATTTAATATGGGGTTTAAGAATAGTGTTATTTAAGACACCATTCACGACAACCCAAATCTAATTCATTTATTTACTCCCAATGAAATATTATTAAATTTAGAAGACTTCATTAAATCTTAACTTAAAGAATTATCCTAGTTAATGACTAGTTTATTTCTATAAAATATATTTATCTTTTGTCCATCCAAGGACGGACATAGAATTATTCTTTGTTAAATATCACTTAAAATATTTACTATTAAAAATAATCTTTATATAAAAAGATTCTTAATGTAAAATATTCTTTGTAATACAATACTCTTTATTTTAAAATATCTTTACATTATAATGTTTTTATTTTAAAAGATATTCTTTATTTAAAGGAAATCCTGAAATGGAATGCGACTCAGACATTTACCCTATAACTTTGGTTACAGGGATTTCATACATTGAATGTACATAAAAGTAATGATGAATATTATCCAACCATCCATTTAACATCCAGTGTGCAATCTATAACCGTGTGAGCATTGAAATGAAATAATAACGCTCATCGCAGCCTGTCGATCTATCGATCAACATAAAAATAAACATTGGGATTAGTGTATGTCAATTTTTATCCCAACACCCATGTGGGGTTTCAACCAACAAACAAATAATAAATTATTTGTGCACTTGGGCGATGTGTGAAAATTATCGACCCAATCACATAAACAAGTCGGGTAACTTGTAAATGGAGGTGTAACATTTCAGCATCAGAAACATATATAATGATGGATCATTTCGTATATAATTACAACGTAAATTCATAATTTATCAAAAAAATGCATCCTTTCTACTGATTCATTTATACCAAAAATGTAAATTCTAATGTTGACTCACTTACAATGAAATGTAATCTTTTTATATTACATAAAAATGATATTCTTTTTACGTTGTATACAATGCAATCTTTATATTACATTGTTCACAAACAACCCATAATTAATTTCCTTTTTATTTCAAAAAAAAGATTTGGAAATCTCATTTAAATCTTAATAAAAAGATTATTCTTTACTCACATGGATTTAAGAATAATGTTATTTAAGACATTATTCATGACAAACCCAAAATCTAACTTGATATTAAATATAAGGCTTTGAATAGGAATTATATCGACTTATATTTAATGTCAAATTCTAAAACCAACGGATATCATATCAGAAATAACGATACTAAATATCTTCCAAATTCCTAAAATAATATCCGTATAATCACAGAATCCAATATTAAAATAATCCGTAGATAATTTCCATTTAAATCCAATTTAAATATTCTAAATGTTTCTCATATTAAAATAATATAATTTTCAAAATATTCATTTTAAAATTATTCCTCTTTTAATATTCATTATAACATGGATAAAATAAATTGATAAACTCGTTCGGGTTAAAAAATGGCGTCGCTATTTTAAAACAGATTGAATAGCCCAATTCATTATCTTATCCATATTTTTTTTAATGGGTTAGACCCCTCACATTAAGCCTACGACTTGTGGATGCTGGATGTGCCGGTCGGTTCCGGGCAGACTTATCCCACAAGTTGGGCTTAACCTCGTGTCATGTCCCGTTTCGTATTTGTGCACTTGGACCTCTCACATTAGGTTCATTATTTGTGGCTGCTGGATATGCCGATCGGGTCCGGGCAGACTTCCACCACAAATATAACCTAACCTCGTGTCCAGGTACAATTATAATTAATAATTGATTATTTTACTAAAGCATATTATTTCAAAATATTCTTTATATTATAAATGATCTTCATATTAAATTGTTTCTCATCCATTTATGTTTTATAATGGGCCAGACCCCTCACATTAGGCCTACAACTTGTGGATGCTGGATATGCCGGTTGGTTCCGGGCAGACTTATTCCACTTGTTGGTCTTAACCTCGTGTCTTGGCCCAATTCGTATTAGTAACCAATTTTTCTATGTTATTCATGTGACAAATAAATGGTCATTTATTTGAAATCAAATGTCTATGTTATACAAATGACAAATAAATAGTCATTTATTTGAAATCAAATTTCTAAGTGTATTCATGATACATAAATGTATATTTCATTTATAACAATTTCCTATGTATGTTAATGACACATAAATGCTTATTTTATTTATAAACAATTTTCTATGTATGTTAACGATAATAAATGCTTATTTTTTTATAAACAATTTTCTATGTATGTTAATGGCAATAAATGCATATTTTATTTATAAACAAATTTCTATGTATGTTAATGACAATAAATGCTTATTTTATTTATAAACAAATTTCTATGTATGTTAATGACAATAAATGCTTATTTTATTTTATACACAATTTTCTATGTATGTTAATGACAATAAATGCTTATTTTATTTATAAACAATTTTCTATGTATGTTAATGATAATAAATGCTTATTTTATTTATAAACAATTTTCTATGTATGTTAATGACAATAAATGCTTATTTTATTTATAAACAATTTTCTATGTATGTTAATGACAATAAATGCTTATTTTATTTATAAACAATTTTCTATGTATGTTAATGACAATAAATGCTTAATGTTAACATTTCACTACAACTAAAATGAAAAAAAAATGTAACTTTTAAATACTATCTTTTATTTACATCTAAATGCAAATAAAAGGGTAACTTTTTAATTCATGTTTTTATTTAAAACATGCTTCTTTTTAGTGAATCAAACATGCAATGAAAATGTAACATTTCAGGTTTTAATGCTTTATTTTAAACACGATCCTTTTATGAATCAATCATACAATAAATATATGATTTTTATTGTATTAACATATTATATGACAAATGCACATTTTTAATGAAGTGAACATCCAATAAAAATGTGAATTTTCATGTTTAAATATTTTTAATAACTTACGAACATTTTTCATAACATAAACAAATGATAAAAATGTGAATTTTTATCATACAACATTTTCAATGGCTTATGAACATTTTTAATAGCATAAACTATGATAAAAATGTGAATTCTTATCATACAACAATTTTAGTTACTAGCGAACATTTTTATAAAACAAACATACAATAATAATATGATTTTTCTTGCACTAGTAATATCTTACATGCCATATTAACATTTTAATGACATAAACATAGAAAAAATATGATTTTTGTTGCGTTAATAATATACTAACATGTGAATCATTTTTGTGACATAAATACACAATAAAAATATGATTTTTATTGCGTTAATAATCTACTCAACATTTAAATCATTTTCATGACATGAATACACAAAAAAAATATGATTTTTATTGTTCAACAAATTCTAACATATACATATTACAATAAAAATAATAATATTATTATTGTAAACCAATTCCTATCATTGGCATGATTATTTCAACTACATATATACAATAAAAAATATGGTTTTTATTCTATAAGCAAGTTTTAAATGAATAAGCAAATTCTAGATCTACACAATTCAATCCATTTTCACAACATGTGAATTCACCACAAATGCAATCGATTTTGTCGCAACCAATATCAACCATTCATAACCACAATAATTCAATCAAGTCGTCGCGATTACAATGATTTTTTTTTACCACAAATACATTTTCTAAATTTAAAATTGAATTTTAGAGATCTCACCTCGTTTTAGAACGCACCACCAATGCCACCATCGGACCGCCATCGTCCACCACTACGACGCGCGCCTCGGCGAGCTTCACCACCACCCCACAAAGCTTGCAACTTGCACCCCCATCGGACTAGAAAACCATGTAAACGCAGTGCCTTTGAGTGTTGAGAACTCCCCAAATTTTGAACGAGAAACGATCATAGTGGTATAAAATCGAAGAGTGGAAGAATCTCTTCGATTCCCTTTTTATATTTTAATTCGCAGTAGATAAAAAGAAATTGATGAATTTGAGTCGGAGATTCATGGCCATTGAGGAATAAGAGTGGCGACTGGGCAATTAGAATTTAGTTTAGAGTGTATAGGATATTTTATAGTGGAGAGGAAATTTCCCCTTTGTATGTTTAATTTTTCTCAAATTAAATTTCCGTTTACTTTCCTTTAAAGTTGAAAACACTTATTATGTTCAAATTAACTGTAACCTTTTGAATTTCAAATCACATTCACATTTGCTATAGTTATAATCACATATTACCATTTACTACATTCAATTTAATTGCAAAAAAAAATCTTTTTATTTATGTTTATAAAATGACACTAAATATATAGAATGGATGCATGCGCTTGAAATAAGGAAGGGAAAACGCATTGAAAACTTGTTGCAACTTTCCACATTAATGAACATTATAGTTAAAACAACTAGGGAAAGTATTATATTTAAGAAATATTCTTATCATTAAAGAATTCTGATATTGAATATTCAAACTTGTTAATGATGTAAATTATGCTAGAACATTACATTAGAAAGATAAATTTTCAAAAGTATTTTCAATTCCAGAGTAAATATTATGTTAAAAATAGATGTTTCTAATATAAAACCAGTAAATACAATGGTTTACAACACAAATAGATTTGAGTTGAAATAGATAAATATGTTAAGTAAGACAGCAAAATCAAAATACTAAAATTTGCCAAATACAAGTAATGTAATCCAAGGGCAGAATATTAGGCATAAATACAAAGGAGCATAAACAAACAAAGAATAAAATTATATAAAGCTAAACACACTAATTCCATACTAATTTATTATTACATTTCTCTCAAATCTACATGGTTATAATTGTTAATATTCCTTTTATTATATGTAGTAGTAATAAATGTGGGACATTTCAAATTCCAACCTAACCTAAACCTTTACCTATTTAGTAATGATAACTAGCCTTTATTATACATGTTTTGGATGAATAAAGTATGTTTGTGAGTTAATGCACTTATTACCCATATTTATCTCTTATCATTCTATATATATTAATTTTAACCATTTTATATTATAGCGCAAATAAATGACTAAAACTATCTCTTTGTGATTTGCGTTTGAAATAAATGTCAATTCCTACGTTTCTTCTGACCCCAATACTAATATTCCTTTCCATATTATTAGGTAATTTGTATGCATTGTGTTTTAATTGAATCATACCTTTACATTTTAATTTCATGTAACGTCATTACATTACTGGCAAAATTATATCTTTATTATCTCGTAATTACATTTTTTTAAACTCCTTTTATAATTAAATTTAAATTTATTCATTTTAACTTCGATTAAAATAAATTTTTAGCCATTACTATTTAAATAAATTATTTTATATTCTACGAATTCATTAAAATTTTCTAAAATAAAATTTTAAATTGGTTCAGAATTTGCGGGTTGTTACATTCCACTAGTAATTAAATTAAATTTAATAACTGATTATTGACCTAAATATCCAGATTACCATACTTGCATGTCAGTTTTAAATCAACACATCATCAATCATATACAACCATGCAACCAAACTTATTTCACAATTTAATTTAATAAATATGGGAACAATTCAGTTCATCATGAGTGGAAAAATCACTCACCTTTGGGTCTCTAGTGGATTGGACGTCCAAAAGAAGCCCAAAATTTGACAGTCTCCAAACGCTACCAAACTAGTCTCAGATCGACCGCAATTTCGTCACGATCCTAACGCACCCAACCGCGTCCAAATCCGAGTTCATACGAGAAAGTTATTAGTGTTTTATCGTTTGGAATTTTAAATATATAAAATTAGTAAAATAAAACCTCACCCACATGAATTCCGCCACGTCAGCACGCCCACATTCATCTTCCCGCTCGCGTCCCTGTATCGTCCCGACATTTGACTGCTTCAAATTGGTGATTGAACCAACTTAAAACGTCCAAACTGACGGAGCGTATTTAGCTTACAAAGTTTAGAAACAGAATCAACATAGAGAATACAGAATAATAAATAACACAGTATGAGATATAAAAATAAAACTTTCATTCATAAATCATGATTTTTGAATACGAGGATTTTTCTACAGCGGAATATAAAATACACTTTGAATACAAGAAAATCTTTACTGTATAAACCATCAGAGCGCGCCAGCTTGGAACCCTCATCTTTGTCGATCTTCGAATCCTGACTGAAATCTTTAAATCTGTAATGCTCAGGATCTGACCCGAGCGTTCCATGCAAAAACATAAAATACTCGAGTCAGGGTTAAATCATAGTTCAAGGAAATTGATTTCAATAGGAAATGAAATATAACAGTTAATCATACCATAGAGGTCACACATAAAATTGACAGTTGGGGTATCTGTTCATGTCAGTTTTATCTATTTCCAAGGACGAACAGTAACGGGAATTTGTGAATGTACACGTATATATATATTATACACGTGTACACCGCCTCAACGTCCCTAACCGAATAAAATTAACAACATAGGTGATTCCAGGAGCTTGCATATACACGCATGTGTATATACACACACGTATATTTTCCCAACGTCCTGAAAATGAACAAGAGGTAATAGAGCACGTGTGCAAATGGTCACCAGACAATAATTCAATGAACTGACGCAATCAGACTCAATACATTGGCGCACGAGACTGAGTATATAAAAGTATTACGAAAAACCCAGGTAAATTCTATACTTGGAATTAAATCTCAAACTAATCTAGAACATTCGTTCTAATAGGGCTCAAAACTGGCCTAGACTAAAATTCTTTCAATGCAGGTGATAGCGTTATATGTGAACAACTCGGTTAACTCATAGCCCTATAGGGTTATACTTCAAATGTATATCAGATATTCATTCAGTAAAAAGCTCTATACAATAATTTCAAAACTTGTCTTCCCTTGAGTGCCCGTGAAAGTGCTGACACATATTTGTTAAAATGCTTACAAGTATTTCAGAATCTGACATATTATTGAACCCACATGTTTTACTAACATACTATCCACTAGTGTTGATTACTCGTTTCTAAAACATCCGAAATAAAACCATATCGTAAATATAAATTGTCATAGATGTAATCTGTTCGCAATCATGAAGAATTATTGACTGTGTTAAACCAGTAAATGCTTCAAAATGTGCCATGAATTAGCCCGGAGAAAAAAGAAAAACAGCAGCTATATGATAGTGCGCTACTGTAAATCAAAAATGCCCATGTAGACCGAACAACAGGGTAGTGTCTACTAATCATACATGGTTCAGTAAGCATTCATAGTTCAGGTTTGTCAACTAACAATATATAATTCGGTAAACATTCATAGTTCAGGTTCTAGGGTAATCCTAGGAGTCCAAAAGTTCTCATGGTCCAACCGGGCACGACTCAGTAAAGCATATTCAAGTTAAACAAAAATGTCCAGAAGTGCAACTAAAGCAAATATACATTCGGATTTCAAGTAGGCAAGTGGCACAGGATTTACTCAACTGAATTATCCAAGATAAAACAGGTTTTGATCAACACTACCCAGCAAAAATGACATATTCAGATTCATACACAGTTGGGATGTCCTACACAGTTTAAAGGTTCACTATCACTAACACATATGGAAAAACATATAGAGCAAAACACTTTAAAGGGCCATTGTCACTAACATATATGGCAAAACATATACGGCAACAGTTTTAAAGGTTCACTAACATTAACAAATATGGCAAAACAGTTTAAAGTTTCCCTGTTACTAACACATGGCAAAACAGTTTAAAGCTTCCCTGTCACTAACACATATTATAGCAGGTTATAGATGACCCATTTCTAAGTATGTCAAGGTGAAGATGTATGTAAGTTACAGTGAATAAAATAATGTCACCACTTCATGACGAAGAGCATACAACTATATTTACATATCTAGTTCGAGGTGTTCAAAGTGAATGAACCAAAGTTAGCTCTCAACGTCCA
Source organism: Allium sativum (assembly GCA_030737875.1). Classification (NCBI taxonomy): domain Eukaryota; kingdom Viridiplantae; phylum Streptophyta; class Magnoliopsida; order Asparagales; family Amaryllidaceae; genus Allium; species Allium sativum. The sequence continues at coordinate 423,626,967 of CM060922.1, forward strand.
CTAATAACTTTTAAAAGACATAGTTAGTCCAAGTAAACAAGTTAACTAATAATAACCAAAACTGATATTAACCAAAACATAGTCAGTACATAATCGAAACTGCATATCTAATCACAACATTAAACGTCATGCAAGTGTACTACCCAAACATATCTGTTATAGTAAAAATAATCCCATACTAGCAGGTAATTCAAATTCTATTCATTTTTGTCTTACTTATTTTGATGCTTGGACTGAGCATAAATAGTAATAGCTTCAAACAAACCTTAACTCCGATTTAATCAGTTCTTGCTATTTGTCATCATTAATTTAAGCATTATTATTAACTGTAGCAAAATGTCAAAACTGAAAGCCAACCAAATATATCCACCCAGTCTGATTTATATATTAATTTGATCCCGCAAATAATCCCAGTAAACAATCAATGCCAAAATAGTCCGGAGTTTCGAACAACAAGCAAGATTTAAAATCACACATCAACTCAACAGGGTCCAACAGTAAGTACGACTGCCAAAGAAAATTAACCACAAGTCTTATTATCAATTTAGTTTCCTACTGAAATCGGATTACTTGAACTAAAATTTAACCATGAGTGAGATGCTCACCTTCGCAGCGACAAGGAGGAAGCGGTGCCGACTCAAGTTGATTCCTACAGCGCTCGCAGTCTAATTGCAAACGGCGTTGAGGGTACGGTGAGAGCAACTTACAGCAAGTTCAGGTGGCACCGGTGATGACTTGCGGTGACGAAGTACGACGTCGGTGGCTCAGCAGATCTGGGCGGTGGCATAGAAGATCGATGTCGAACAAATTTTGGGAAAAACTGATTGTAATTGAAAAGGGGGGAGAATTGATTTCGGCCAGGTTATCGGTGATGATGGGTTGCGCCTCAGACCGCGCAGAGAAGGGAGGAGTGATCGCTGATTTTGGTCGTGAAATAAATTTTGAGGAGGAGCCGATTTAGGGATTCAGCCATTTGAGTGAAAAAGGAAACTGAACATGGAGTAATTGGAAGGAGATTGGTGCATTCAGTATTTGGAATTTTTGTAACGTTGGAAGGAAGAATACAAATGGGGGTGTTGCGATAAAAGAAAGATGGGAATGATGTTGTATATATAAGAGAAGAACCGTGGGAAGCACGGTATTGGAAAAATCATATTTTATTCGGTTACTTGACTGGCACGGGTGATAAAGTTTGGCAGCCAAGGCAAATATAAAATACACAAATTCGGATCTAATTGATTCCAGAAAGTAAATGCCACTTTTACTTTGTTTGGGCGGTCATTCTATTTTCGTTCCCATGCCAGTGGTTGAAAGATTGAACAACTGGTGTCGTTCGTTTTCTAAATGTTAAATTCAGTTCCTTCACATACGCACGTACGTACATATCCAAACAAATTCCCATACATTTCAATAAAATTTCCAATTCGATTACGTCAATAACGTTTATAAATATAAATTCAGCCGTTCATATTTTTCAAGCGGATTACAATTCAATCACAAATATCCAACTGAATTCGACCCAATTCAATTCAAATATTTAACAACAAATATTTGTAACCGACCATTCTGAACTTAATATTAAATTCAATCCAAACAATATTTTTTTGATTTAAGATTTCTAATCGCAGTATAAGTATAAAATTGATTATTAATAGTCAAATCTTTAATTAATTCCATTTCAAACTGCCCAAATTTCTGGGACGTTACATTCTTCCCCCCTTTAAAACTTTCCGTCCTCGAAAAGAAGAGATTATTAGAGTTTTACCAATATATACTTCAAATTTCATATTTATGCGAAATTTCCCCACAACTAATTTAAATATCGATACTCAAATCGTCGATCATCTTTGTATTCAATCAACTCGGAAAAATCACATTCCTTTCAATAATCAATTTTGACCAGGTACACTTCGTTTATTTTCATGCTCTTTAGATTACAATCAATTTTACTATACCAACTTCTATCTCAAATTATGTTGAGATATCTCTAAATTTCTCATTCTATCTCCTAAGAGATCATATAATTTCTTTCCAAACTCATTCTCTTCTTAAATTTCAATTTCTGCATAAATTGGATTTATGCATCTCAAATTATTATAAATTTCTTTATAAATCTCATTCGTCTATATTCACTTATCCTTCATTGCCCTTTTCCCTTGCAAACCAGGTTCAACAGAATCTATTATAATTCAATTGATCGTTCCCAACACTCATTTAAGAGTGTAAATAACAACTCCTTTTCAAGGAATAAATTATCGACCTAGAAATTTTCAAAATCCGAAATCTATATAACTTTTATACATATCCTAAAATTCATATAGAAAATATTCTAATTATTATTTCAAAGTTATGAGACTTTAAAATACTTTTAAATCTTCCTATTTTAAATTCAAATTATTGACCTGGAAACATTTGATAACTCGAAATTTGACAAGTCTATTGTCGTCCTCACAGATGTTAGGCATACGCTGGCCAGGCGTACGACTAAAATCTTTAAGCACTAAATATTCTTGTTTCAACTCAGAGTGAAAAATATTTCAAAAATTCCTTTGAAAACAGATATGGAAAGTACCAATGTGATATTGATATGTTAATTGTTCATGAATCACAGATACACAATGGTTTCGTCTGAATCCCCCAGAAAACATCTGTATCCGTAGGAATTCACTTCCCTGCGAATTTCGTCATGGAAAAATCAACGGAAGGCAATATAAGAATCAAAAGACAATCTGAGGTCATTGAGCGCCAGTTGCTCTATCTCAGGATCACGAAATCAAATCATCAAATGAATTTAATTCAGGTCATGAGGACCAATCAAGTTACAGAGACAAATCAAGTCACGAAGACCAATCAAGTCACGAAGACTAATTGCTGCATCAACAGGTGGCTCACTATTAATAAGATATCCCAAATACTATGGACCGCAGGTACACAATGGTTACGCCTGGGTCCCCCAGGAAACATCCATACCCATAAGCTTTCACAGCTCTGCGGATTATGCCCTTCCAATTCGACCGTAGATCGCAGCAGTCACAATGGTTACGCCTGATTCCCTCAGGAAACATCCGTCCGCCTTAGGCTATCTGCAGCCCTGCGAATTTCGCTACACAGCCGAATTCCCACGACTCTAGATTGCAGCGATCACAATGGTTACGCCTGATTCCCTCAAGAAACATCCGACCGCCGTAGGCTATCTGCAGCCCTACGAATTACGCTAGCAATTGTGCTCAATGGCTACTCATGAGTTTTATGCCCGGACAACCTACCACCACCAGCAGCATATCTCAACTGAGCTCGAAATTCATAGAGAAGGAAGGTACTTTCCTTATCTTTATTTTGAAAAACATACGATACTATATACTTATAGTATTTTATTTCATATTCCTCAAAAATCATACTTATGTCAATTCATAAGATTTCCTTTCAAACCTTGTTTGCAACCATCTCCTTCTTATATAAATTATGTTATATAAGATTTCATTTCAACTCGATTACCTTCCGAATCAATAATTTTCTAATTTACCGCATTCTTATATATTTTTCCGTATACATTTCGGAAACTTCTGGATCTAATATCCAAACTCGAATATTCTCAAATTTCATTCTAATTTCAAATTTTCAGTTTGATCTTTTTAATCAACTCAGATTTATGCCTCTATTGGTTATAAACCAAATTTCCTTCCAGATCTCTAATTATAAAATTCATCACTTCATTCACAAATTTTATTCTCTAAAAATTCCGTATTTTTATTTTCTTTCCTCTTATCACAAAATTTTCCTTCACGCATTGTCACTCCTTCACATCCACACTTCGACCGTCAATCAGCAAGCGAATAATTCCCTAAGTATCAACCCCGAAGGCCGAAACCAACATCAGATCAACACTCAGAAAATTATTAAACTTAACTAATCTCCAGACAGTTTCTAAATTCCTTAACCTCCTTTCTTAATTTTTTAGCAGATAAATTCTTACAACTCTCAAATTCATTTTTGAAAATTCATTTCTCTTACGCTCTACCGACCTTCGTTCTCGCTGTGCGGCTCCTTGTTCTTCTGTTCTTGCTATCGAACCTTAATTATTTCTTAGTCGATAATGAAGTCAATCAAGTTGGGGTATATTTACCTCTCAGACCTTAACTGAACTGTGACGGCCCGCCCCGCACCAACCGACATTAACTCCAAAAGTGCGCTGTACACATGTCCAGTTAGCATGGAACGGTCGCCAAAGAAGGGAAAGAAGGGAATGAACTAGTCAAGGAACCTGTAGAATGTCTCACAGCACATGGAATAAAATATAATAATAATATACTTGACATAAAACAGGTGAGACAGTGCATAAGCTGATAACTAAAATCAACATCAATCATCAGAGCAGCGGAAATCCAAATACAGCTTATTACAATTTTCCAAATTTACTGTCTCTAAACAAAAGAAAGTTAAAGTAGAAGATGCACCACCAATGCCCAAGCAGTGATCTTCAACAACACAGGGAGAATAAACGTGGAAGCCTCATGCTCGTCTCCGGATCATCTACCCGTGCATCACCAGCTAACCTGTCTCTTGTCTGCTCGTGTGAGCACCCAGAGTAATAAGAGGAGACATAAAACTCTGGGTCAGACATAAAGCCTGGTATGAGCGATAAGCATCTAAACAGAATAATAACAGGAATACTAAACCATACCTAAACCTGGACATGCAACCAAAGAGTTAGTACCACATACCGTACAATACTCTAAGGTGACATAATGAAGAGTGTAAGAATACGGGGGTGGGGTGTGCATGTCATAATGATAGCAAACAAATCAACCATAGCAATCATCCTCACATTTCTCACTCAGTGCGTAAAGCATACGATATCCACCACTTTGAAACACTAGACAAATTGAGGTAACGACGAATTCCGACTTGTAGAAACCCTGCTATGACCAAGCTAAACACATGGAGTCATGACCAAACATTTCAATGACCCATCACATTGGTCGTAGCCCTTGGTCCTACCAATGCCATAATGGCCCTGAATCCGCCTTCGTCCTTCCTACCATAGTGGTCCAAAGCTATAGACATCGATAACCCCTTAACACGCGTCCCGCAGCAAAGCCCAATCATGAAGCGAACTCGTTGATTCCCATCTGGATTTTGAGCTCTAACTTCTCATTTGGACTTCCTTTGCATCTCGGGTTTGGTCGAATTGGAGTGGATCTTCAGAAGAGTTGTCGTGCAGTAGCAGCCCTAGAATTCGGTTCGGTTCGGTAGTCATTACCCTCGTCGGTTCGGGTCGGTCCTCCTTCCTTGTCATCTTTCCATTCGGTTCGGGTCGGGTACTTCACTTCGGGTCGGGTCGGTGTCCTCCTCTGGGTCGGGTCGGTGTCCTCCTCCGGGTCGGGTCGGTGTCCTCCTCTGGGTCGGGTCGGGTTGTTGTCTTCCTTCAAGTTCATGCTCCTTCTCCGATCAGCTCCCTTGTTTTCCATCTACTCCGATCCGATCCGATCCCTTCGCCTTACTCCAGTCGTAGCCTTCTATTCTTAAGTCGATCCGATCTGGCCTCCATTATTCTTCCGATCCGATCCGCTCTCTCCTACTCCGGTCCAATCCTGCTCCATAGTTCCGATCCGATCCGCTCTCTCCTACTCCGATTTTAAGCAGTGGCCTTCCTTCTTGCCAAATTTCTATTGTGCCAGGTTCCAGTTCGGGTCGGGTTCCTTGCCCAGGTCTCCTATCCGATCCGAGCCCATATCCGATCCGATCCGAAACCCTGCACAACTTTCTGCAACTTTTCCAGCAACTTGTTTACGCCATTCAATGACGTTTTCGACAAATCTAACTATTATAATCAATCACAAATCATGTCAAATAGCCATAACAACATAGCAAACTAACCACAAACACCAAAACAATGAATTTACATGTCAAAATGGATCAAATGTGCCCAAAACCCATTATTTTCCCTTAAGCATGTTTAAGTAAATCTAATCATAGGGTTAACAAAACTCAATCAAATTGAACCAAATTTCTACTGGAGGCATAAAATATTATTTAAGAATTTCTAAACATTTTTCCAGAATTTATTAGTGTATAAATTCGCTAATCCTCACTAATTACCTTTAATTACCGTAATTAGTGCAAAAACTATGCAAATCACTCACCTTGGCCACAAATGAAACACCAAATCTGAAATACTCTCTGTTTGGGTCGAATTCCTATGTATAGCAGCAGCTCCAACCTTGCTTTGTTGCTATTTGGCCTTGTTTTGATGTAGTTTAGGCTTAATCTTCACTAAAAATGTGTTTTGGAGTGGTTTTAGAGGATGGAAGCCATTACTAAGGTCTCAAGAAGGTTTGTGGTGGCTCAAAACTGAAATGAAAGTGATTTCCTAACCCTAATCAGTCCTCGTATACCTCTAAACCCGAAATTCCCCTTTGGGCCTAGCTGCTAATCACCCGGTTAAGCCCAATTAAGCTGGTTTTCACCATCTGAAACTTGTTTCAGCCATATCTCCCAAACGGTGAGTCCGTTTGGCTAATGTGACCACTCTACGGAAAGAGAAACCATCATCCGGAGCCAATGGAAGTGGTTTCAGGTCAAAATTCCTTTCTAGTCAAAAGTTATGGCCAAAACAGTGCCAACTAGGGGTAAAATGGTCATTTAAAAATCGGGAAAAATCATGAACATGGGAAATGGCCCCAATAGTCGTCTCCCAAAGTTACATGACCATACGACTTCGTATGTGAAAGAAATAAATATCCTACGATCCTATGATGCGTAGAATACGGGTCGTTACACTCTCCCCCCCTTAAGAAATTTCTTCCCCGAAATTCCTTAACCTAAAACATACAAAGGATCCCGCATACCTAACAACCACATACAACAATCAAACATGCAAAACAAGCAAACAAGCCTATCCTAGCATGCGGAAAACTAAATCGAAGTCAAAATCTTACCAGGCAAAGAGTTCTGGGTGTGTCTTCCTAATGTTCCCCTCTGTCTCCCAAGTACAATCATTCTCGTCCTCGCCCCACTGAACCTTGACTAGCTTCACCGCCTTTCTTCGAAGTTGCTTCATGTCATGCTCGAAAATACGGGCCGGCTTGCGGTTCCCAACCGCCTCGGGTTCTACTTCGAAGTCCTCTAACTGATCAGGTGAAATAGTCATATCTGAGTCGTGAACGAACTTCCTTAGTTGAGAAACATGAAATACGTCGTGAACTCCCGCCATCTTCTCTGGTAAGTCAATTCTGTATGCCAAATTCCCGACTAGTTCAAGAACAGGGAATGGGCCAACAAATCTTGGTGCCAATTTGCCTCTCCTGCCAAATCGTATTACGCTCTTCAACGGAGAAATTTTGACAAACACCAAGTCACCCACGGAGAACTTAGGTCTCTTCTCCTCTTATCAGCATAACTCTTCTGCCTATCTTGGGCAGCCTTTATTCGTTGTTGAATGATCTTGATCTTATCTGAAGTTTCCCTCACCACATCTGGTCCAAGCATAAACTTCTCGCCAGTCTCTATCCAACATGAAGGTGAGTTGCACGGTCTTCCGTACAAAGCTTCAAACGGAGCCATACCGATACTGGATTGGTAGCTATTATTATATGCAAACTCTACTAGATGCAAATGGTCATCCCATGATCCACCAAAATCCAATATACATGCTCTCAAGAGATCTTCCAAAATACGGTTCACCCTCTCCGTCTGACCGTCAGTCTGAGGATGATATGCGGTGTTGAGATGTAACTCTGACCCTAGAGCCTCTTGTAAGCTCTTCCAAAACCCACTAGTGAACAACGGGTCTTGGTCACTCACAATGCTTTTAGGTACTCCATGAAATCTCACTACCAACTTCATATACAATTCTGCCAACTTGGCTGCCGTTCTGGTCGATTTGACTGGTATAAATCTTGCACTTTTAGTCAATCGGTCCACAACTACCCAAATGCTATCATGTCCCGATCTAGTCCTTGGTAAACCATCAATGAAATCCATCGAGACTTGCTCCCATTTCCATTCGGGAATTTCTAAGGGCTGTAACAACCCACTAGGCTTCTTTTGCTCAGCTTTAACTAGCTGGCAATTCATGCATTTGATATAAACCTCCCAATGTCTCTTTTCATCCCTTCTTAGTAGTAGGTCTGCTTCATGTCTCGATACATCTTGTTACCACCGGGGTGTATAGTCAGTTTTGAGTGATGACATTCTATAAGCACTTCATTTCTCAATCCATTGACATTGGGTACGACTAGTCTTCCACCCTTTCTAAGCCATCCATCTTGATCAAGCCCATACTTGTTCATCTCCTCATCGATACCCATCTCTAACTTGGAGATGATTTCCAATAGGTTAGGATCGTCCCTCTGACTAGAGCCGATCCGCTCAATCAAAGTGGGTCTGACCGTCAAACTTGCTAACATTTCTGGATCCAATTCGCACTTTGGTCTGAAATCAAACCCCGCGATATACTCCAGTTGCTTCCATTCAAGGAACATAGCCCCTAAGCTGGCATGTCTTCTACTCAATGCATCAGCCACCGCATTGCCCTTTCCCGGTGTATATGCGATGTCGAAATCATAGGAAGCCAAGAATTCTAACCACCTTTATTGCCGGAGATTTAGATCCTTCTGGGAGAAGAGATACTTCAGCGACTTATGATCTGTAAACAGTTCAAATCTTTCTCCCAAGAGATAGTGTCTCCACATCTTTAACGCAAACATGATCGCTGCCAATTCCAAGTCATGGGTAGGGTATCTTTTCTCATGCGGTTTCAATTGCCGACTTGCATAAGCTACAACCCTACCGCCTTGCATCAATACAGCACCCAGTCCGGTACTACAGGCATCCGTGTATACCGTCATCTCTTCATCCCCCTTAGGAATGACTAACACTGGTGCGCTCGTCAACTTGTCCTTTAGACTCTTGAATGCATTCTCGCACCTTTCATCCCAGACAAAAGCTTGATTCTTCTTGGTCAACTGGGTCAATGGTGCTGCTATCTTGGAGAAACCTTGGATAAACTTACGATAATATCCAGCTAATCCCAAGAAACTTCTTACATCTATTGCATTCTTGGGCGTAGGCCAATCTTGTACCGTAGCCACCTTCGCCGGGTCCACGACAATACCATTCTCTGATACAACATGGCCCAAGAACCTCACTTCCCTCTTCCAGAAGTGACACTTAGAAAACTTTGCTTTCAATTGGTGTTTTCTCAACACCTCCATCACTACTTTTAAATGTTCCTTGTGTTCTTCCTCTGTCCTCGAATAGACCAAAATATCATCAACGAACACAAGGACAAACTTATTCAACTGATCCCTGAATACCCTATTCATAAGATCCACAAAATATGCTGGGGCATTGGTCAGCCCGAATGGCATGACCAACCATTCATAAAATCCAGATGGCGTTCGAAATGTTGTTTTAGCTATACTCTCAGCTTCCACTCTAAGCTGATGAAAACCTGTCGCGAGATCCAACTGAGAAAATACTCTCGCGTCACTCAACTGATCGAACAAATCATCTATCCGCGGTAGAGGATACTTGTTCTTCCTCGTCACTTTATTCAACTCGCGGTAGTCTACACACAAACGAAGGGAACCATCTTCCTTGGTAGCAAACACAACTGGTGCTCCCCATTCAGAAACACTCCTTCTGATAAATCCCTTCTTCAAAAGATCGCTGACTTGCATCTCGAGCTCTCGCTGCTCTCTTGGTGCCATACGACGAAGTGGCATCACTATAGGTCTGGCATCTTTTACCAAATCAATACGGAACTCAATCTCTCGGTGTGGTGGAAGTCCGGTCACTTCTTCGAAAACATCCGGATACTGGCCAACCACGGGCAAACCTGACAACTCAATATGCGGAATGTCGAGGGAGTTTCGAAAACTAGCCAATACCCCCTTACTGGGTAGACCACCAAACACTATCCTCCGCCCATCATTCGCTCTAGCTGTCACTAAAAAGCTCTCACAGTCTACCACCACCCCGTATCTTTGGAGCCAATCTACCCCCAAAATAATGCCAAGCCAAGTAAAGCCCAAAACAAAGCAATCATAAACAAACATGCATCCATGACTCGATAAGACCACATTACGACAAATCATGCTAAGGCTAGTTGAACCACCAATCGGGTTCGTCACTACTAAAGGTCTATCGACAATCTTGGGCTCCAATCCCAACCTATCTACCAGGTCACTAGGTATGAAAGAACTGGAAGCTCCGGTATCAAACAAAACTCTAACAGGAACATCATAAACAGAAAGCATACCTTGAATGACGACATTCTTTCCCTTCTCCGCCGCTGTTGGGGCATTCGACGAAGAAGGAATAGCATTAAGGGCGTAGGCTTTCACTATTTGCTTTTCTTTAGGGGGTTGCGGACACTTGTCCTTGTGATGTCCCATTTGGCCACAGTTGAAGCACTTCCTATCCGCTGGCTTGGCCCGACAATTACTAGCATAATGGCCCTTCTTACCACAGCTGAAGCACTCAACATCTTGCTTATTCTTTTTCTTCTGGCCATCCTTAGTCTGATTCTGCTTTCTCTTATTCTGGGAACCACCCTTGCCTCCACCACTTGCTTGTGGCTTTGGCTCATCTGCGGATGCAACCTCAGTTTTCGGCTTAGGGTAGAGACTTTCTGATCTTAATGCTTTTCCCACAATCGATTCAAACGTCTCATCGATGTGGTTAATAAGTCTTTCCCCCAAGTACTGATCCAAACCAGTTATGAATTTCTCATTCTTTTTCTCGGCAGTATCAATAAGAGATAACCCATATTTTGACAAAGTGTCAAATTCAGCAATATACTCCGAGACAGCTCTGCCATTCTGCTTGAGCTAAAAGAATTTCTTAAACAGCACTGACTTCTGAGCAGCCGGAATGAACTTCTCGCTAAAGCGAGCCTTAAACTGCTCCTAAGTAATCTGATCTTCGGGAGTAGCTGCCTTTATAGCATTCCACCAATTCATTGCCCGCCCTTGCAGCTGACGGGACGCTAGCTTTCTCTTCATCGCATCCTCGAGACCTAAGTCATCAAAGATACGGTCACAGCTATCCATCCAGTCCTGAACATCCGTGGCCGACTCCGTTCCGTGGAACGGCTTTCCACCAAGGCTGGTATAATCCTTATTCAGCTTGGCGAAGTCGACTCTTGGCGCCTGCACTATTGGACCACCACCATTTCCACCATTGGGAGCTGCCCTCTGTACATCTCTAAGCATCTCACTCATGAGGTCAGTAAACATCGTCCTCATGTCAGCAGCATTCCCATTATTGGCCCCTCTACCGGTACCTCTAACATATCGGCTCATCGTCAATCTGAAAAAGGAAACGATTAACGACCCCATAGTGGTGCTAGTTCAGTACGACTTCATTCTTATACTACTAATAGTATATATATAGCTTTTAAAAAACAAAATAATCACAAATACGCTCTCTCGTATACGTATATTATCTCTCCCTGATAACTTCCCTATGTTAACTACGCAACCTAGAGCTCTGATACCAAGTGTGACGGCCCGCCCCGCACCAACCGATATTTACTCCAAAAGTGCGCTGTACACATGTCCAGTTAGCACGGAACGGTCGCCAAAGAAGGGAAAGAAGGGAATGAACCAGTCAAGGAACCTGTAGAATGTCTCACAGCACATGGAATAAAATATAATAATAATATACTTGACATAAAACAGGTGAGACAGTGCATAAGCTGATAACTAAAATCAACATCAATCATCAGAGCAGCGGAAATCCAAATATAGCTTATTACAATTTTCCAAATTTACTGTCTCTAAACAAAAGAAAGTTAAAGTAGAAGATGCACCACCAATGCCCAAGCAGTGATCTTCAACAACACAGGGAGAATATTATATATATTACGTGGAAGCCTCCTGCTCGTCTCCGGATCATCTACCCGTGCATCACCAGCTAACCTCTCTCTAGTCTACTCGTGTGAGCACCAGAGTAATAAGAGGAGACATAAAACTCTAGGTCAGACATAAAGCCTGGTATGAGCGATAAGCATCTAAACAGAATAATAACAGGTATACTAAACCATACCTGAACCTGGACCTGCAAACAAAGAGTTAGTACCACATACCGTACAGTACTCTAAGGTGACATAATGAAGAGTTTAAGAATACGGGGGTAGGGTGTGCATGTCATAATGATAGCAAACAAATCAACCATAGCAATCATCCTCACATTTCTCACTCAGTGCGTAAAGCATACGATATCCACCACTTTGGAACACTAGACAAATTGAGGTAACGACGAATTCCGACTTGTAGAAACCCTGCTATGACCAAGCTAAACACATGGAGTCATGACCAAACATTTCAATGACCCATCACATTGGTCGTAGCCCTTGATCCTACCAATGCCATAATGGCCCTGAATCCGCCTTCGTCCTTCCTACCATAGTGGTCCAAAGCTATAGACATCGATAACCCCTTAACACGCGTCCCGCAGCAAAGCCCAATCATGAAGCAAACTCATTGATTCCCATCTGGATCTTGAGCTCTAGCTTCTCATTTGGACTTCCTTTGCATCTCGGTTTGGACGAATTGGAGTGGGTCTTCAGAAGAGTTGTCGTGCAGTAGCAGCCCTAGGATTCGGTTCGGTTCGGTAGTCATTACCCTCGTCGGTTCGGGTCGGTCCTCCTTCCTTGTCATCTTTCCATTCGGTTCGGGTCGGGTACTTCACTTCGGGTCGGGTCGGTGTCCTCCTCCGGGTCGGGTCGGGTTGTTGTCTTCCTTCCAGTTCATGCTCCTTCTCCGATCAGCTCCCTCGTTTTCCATCTACTCCGATCCGATCTGATCCGATCCCTTCGCCTTACTCCAGTCGTAGCCTTCTATTCTTAAGTCGATCCGATCTGGCCTCCATTATTCTTTCGATCCGATCCGCTCTCTCCTACTCCGGTCCGATCCTGCTCCATAGTTCCGATCCGATCCGCTCTCTCCTACTCCGATTTTAAGCAGTGGCCTTCCTTCTTGCCAAACTTCTTTTGTGCCAGGTTCCAGTTCGGGTCGGGTTCCTTACCCAGGTCTCCTATCTGATCCGAACCCATATCCGATCCGATCTGAAACCCTGCACAACTTTCTGCAACTTTTCCAGCAACTTGTTTACGCCATTCGACGACGTTTTCGACAAATCTAACTATTCTAATCAATCACAAATCATGTCAAATAGCCATAACAACATAGCAAACTAACCACAAACACCAAAACAATGAATTTACATGTCAAAATGGATCAAATGTGCCCAAAACCCCTTATTTTCCCTTAAGCATGTTTAAGTAAATCTAATCATAGGGTTAACAAAACTCAATCAAATTAAACCAAATTTCTACCAAAGGCATAAAATATTATTTAAGAATTTCTAAACATTTTTCCAGAATTTATTAGTGTATAAATCCGCTAATCCTCACTAATTACCTTTAATTACCGTAATTAGTGCAAAAACTATGCAAATCACTCACCTTGGCCACAAATGAAACACCAAATCTGAAATACTCTCTGTTTGGGTCGAATTCCTATGTATAGCAGCAGCTCCAACCTTGCTCTATTGCTATTTGGCCTTGTTTTGATGTAGTTTAGGCTTAATCTTCACTAAAAATATGTTTTGGAGTGGTTTTAGAGGATGGAAGCCATTACTAAGGTCTCAAGAAGGTTTGTGGCGGCTCAAAACTGAAATGAAAGTGATTTCCTAACCCTAATCAGTCCTCCTATACCTCTAAACCCGAAATTCCCCTTTGGGCCTAGCTGCTAATCACCCGGTTAAGCCCAATTAAGCTGTTTTTCACCATCTGAAACTTGTTTCAGTCATATCTCCCAAACGGTGAGTCCGTTTGGCTAATGTGACCACTCTACGGAAAGAGAAACCATCATCTGGAGCCAATGGAAGTGGTTTCAGGTCAAAATTCCTTTCTAGTCAAAAGTTATGGCCAAAATAGTGCCAACTAGGGGCAAAATGGTCATTTAAAAATCGGGAAAAATCATGAACATGGGAAATGGCCCCAATAGTCGTCTCCCAAAGTTACATGACCATACGACTTCGTATGTGAATGAAATAAATATCCTACGATCCTATGATGCGTAGAATACGGGTCGTTACAATATTATTAACTTCGAAATAAATCAAGTTCACAGCAAAACATCCATTCTTGCAACTTCCGAATTAAAAATTATCTTCTTTTACGTAAACTATTGATTATTACAATAATTTACGCCTTCGAAATATTAGTCTTCAAAATATACTTTATTTATTTATCTGAATACATAAATAATGAATTAACAATATATTAAATTTTAATTAAAACGGAATGTAATTGGTACTTCCCTAAAATTCGACGTAAATTCCTCCTCTAAGTAACTTCCTTCCTAATAATCACTTATCTGTTAATATATATTCCGAACTTCGGAAAAATCTCATTTGATTTCTATTCTGAACTTCAGAATAACCACACCGTTCTAGTCGACTTCATTTCCTTTACCCCAAATCTACTTGCACACATTTTCTTTCATACGTTATTTACTTCTAAAAAGTAATTATTATTCCCTTTTTCGAAATCTGAACTCGTCACCTCAATTTAATTTTGATTTTACTTAAGCATCGATTCAAAATTTGAAATCTTCATACACATTCCGCTCCATTTACAATTCTCGTTCACAATTCACTTATTGTTAATTAATTAACAAGTTCATACTTCACTATCAAATTTATATATTCGATTTCACATTATTGGTTTGGAACCAATTTTAGTCTATCTTGTCAAGTCGTGAATAATCTAAGTAAATTCGTAATGTAAATTCAACACAATCGAGTTCCAACTATAACCCTCTTCAATTTTATTTCCATTAATTTATATTCCGAATATCGAAATAAAATTTATCTTTTCGTTTTTGGAACAACTTCAAATTTCCCCTTTTAATTCAAATTCCATTGCAATTTTTTATTCCAACAATTCCAGTCGTCTTTGCTTTAAATTACACAGTTGATTCGTTAATCCTCTTATACGTATTTTCATTAGATACCACTCGATGATGGATCGAGATTCAATTCTAAGAGAACTTATCAAAGAACAGCTCTAGCAACTCTGGATTCGAAGATTGGGGATTCCGAACAAAATTTAAACCTCAAAATAAATTTTTTATTTCCGCTGTATCGATTTCAAAATACTAATTTCAACATATATAATATTTCAAAATAATTTTTCTTTCAAAATTATTTATATTTCAAAACTTTTCAAAATCCGTTTTTCTCGTGTCAATTTTGCTAAACTCGATAAGCCAAGCTTTGAATAAACCAAAGCTCTGATACCACTGTAACGTCCCGCCATTTGACTGCTTCAAATTGGTAATTGAACCAACTTAAAACGTCCAAACTGACGGAGCGTATTTAGCTTACAAAGTTTAGAAACAGAATCAACAAAGAGAATACAGAATAATAAATAACACAGTATGAGATATAAAAATAAAACTTTCATTCATAAATC
Organism: Allium sativum; assembly: GCA_030737875.1. Classification (NCBI taxonomy): domain Eukaryota; kingdom Viridiplantae; phylum Streptophyta; class Magnoliopsida; order Asparagales; family Amaryllidaceae; genus Allium; species Allium sativum. The sequence continues at coordinate 423,642,457 of CM060922.1, forward strand.
ATGATTTTTGAATACGAGGATTTTTCTACAGCGGAATATAAAATACACTTTGAATACAAGAAAATCTTTACTTTATAAATCTTCAGAGCGCGCCAGCTTGGAACCCTCATCTTCGTCGATCTTCGAATCCTGACAGAAATCTTTAAATCTGTAACGCTCAGGATCTGACCCGAGCGTTCCATGCAAAAACATAAAATACTCGAGTCAGGGTTAAATCATAGTTCAAGGAAATTGATTTCAATAGGAACTGAAATATAACAGTTAATCATACCATAGAGGTCACACATAAAATTGACAGTTGGGGTATCTGTTCATGTCAGTTTTATCTATTTCCAAGGACGAACGGTAACGGGAATTTGCGAATGTACACGTATATATATATATTATACACGTGTACACCGCCTCAACGTCCCTAACCGAATAAAATTAACAACATAGGTGATTCCAGGAGCTTGCATATACACGTATGTGTATATACACACACGTATATTTTCCCAACGTCCTGAAAATGAACAAGAGGTAATAGAGCACGTGTGCAAATGGTCACCAGACAATAATTCAATGAACTGACGCAATCAGACTCAATACATTGGTGCACGAGACTGAGTATATAAAAGTATTACGAAAAACCCAGGTAAATTCTATACTTGGAATTAAATCTCAAACTAATCTAGAACATTCGTTCTAATAGGGTTCAAAATTGGCCTAGACTAAAATTCTTTCAATGCAGGTGATAGCGTTATATGTGAACAACTCGGTTAACTCATAGCCCTATAGGGTTATACTTCAAATGTATATCAGATATTCATTCAGTAAAAAGCTCTATACAATAATTTCAAAACTTGTCTTCCCTTGAGTGCGAGTGAAAGTGCTGACACATATTTGTTAAAATGCTTACAAGTATTTCAGAATCTGACATATTATTGAACCCACATGTTTTACTAACATACTATCCACTAGTGTTGATTACTCGTTTCTAAAACATCCGAAATAAAACCATATCATAAATATAAATTGTCATAGATGTAATCTGTTCGCAATCATGAAGAATTATTGACTGTGTTAAACCAGTAAACGCTTCAAAATGTGCCATGAATTAGCCCGGACAAAAAAGAAAAATAGCAGCTATATGATAGTGCGCTACTGTAAATCAAAAATGCCCATGTAGACCGAACAACAGGGTAGTGTCTACTAATCATACATGGTTCAGTAAGCACTCATAGTTCAGGTTTGTCAACTAACAATATATAATTCAGTAAACATTCATAGTTCAGGTTCTAGGGTAATCCTAGTAGTCCAAAAGTTCTCATGGTCCAACAGGGCACGACTCAATAAAGCATATTCAAGTTAAACAAAAATGTCCAGAAGTGCAACTAAAGCAAATATACATTCGGATTTCAAGTAGGCAAGTGGCACCGGATTTACTCAACTGAATTATCCAAGACAAAACAGGTTTTGACCAACACTACCCAGCTAAAATGACATATTCAGATTCGTACACAGTTTGGATGTCCTACACAGTTTAAAGGTTCACTATCACTAACACATATGGAAAAACATATAGAGAAAAACACTTTAAAGGGCCACTGTCACTAACATATATGGCAAAACATATACGATAACAGTTTTAAAGGTTCACTGACATTAACAAATATGGCAAAACAGTTTAAAGTTTCTATGTTACTAACACATGGCAAAACAGTTTAAAGTTTCCCTGTCACTAACACATATTATAGCAGGTTAGAGATGACCCATTTCTAAGTATGTCAAGGTGAAGATGTATGTAAGTTACAATGAATAAAATAATGTCACCACTTCATGACGAAGAGCATACAACTATATTTACATATCTAGTTCGAGGTGTTCAAAGTGAATGAACAAAAGTTAGCACTCAACGTCCACTAATAACTTTTAAAAGACATAGTCAGTCCAAGTAAACAAGTTAACTAATAATAACCAAAACTGATATTAACCAAAACATAGTCAGTACATAACCGAAACTGCATATCTAATCACAACATTAAACCTCATGCAAGTGTACTACCCAAACATATCTGTTATAGTAAAAATAATCCCATACTAGCAGGTAATTCAAATTCTATTCATTTTTGGCTTACTTATTTTGATGCTTGGACTGAGCATAAATAGTAATAGCTTCAAACAAACCTTAACTCCGATTTTAATCAGTTCTTGCTATTTGTCATCATTAATTTAAGCATTATTATTAACTTTAGCAAAATCCCAAAATTGAAAGCCAACCAAATATATCCACCCAGTCCGATTTATATATTAATTTGATCCGGCAAATAATCCCAGTAAACAATCATTGCCAAAAAAGTCTGGTGTTTCAAACAACAAGCAAGATCTAAAATCACACATCAACTCAACAGGGTCCAACAGTAAGTACGACTGCCAAAGAAAATTAACCGCAAGTCTTATTATCAATTTAGTTTCCTACTGAAATCGGATTACTTGAACTAAAATTTAACCATGAGTGAGATGCCCACCTTCGCAGCGACGAGGAGGAAGCGGTGCCGACTCAAGTTGATTCCTACAGCGCTCGCAGTCTAATTGCAAATGGCGTCGAGGGTACGGTGAGAGCAACTTACAGCAAGTTCAGGTGGCACCGGTGATGACTTGCGGTGACGAAGTACGACGTCGGTGGCTCAGCAGATCTGGGCGGTGGCATAGAAGATCGATGTCGAACAAATTTTAGGGAAAACTGATTGTAATTGAAAAGGGAGAAGAATTGATTTCAGCCAGGTTATCGGTGATGATGGGTTGCGCCTCAGGCCGCGCAGAGAAGGAAGGAGTGATCGCTGATTTTGGTCGTGAAATAAATTTTGAGGAGGAGCCGATTTAGGGATTCAGCCATTTGAGTGAAAAAGGAAACTGGACATGGAGTAATTGGAAGGAGATTGGTGCATTCAGTATTTGGAATTTTAGTAATGCGGGAAGGAAGAATACAAATGGGGGTGTTGCGATAAAAGAAAGATGGGAATGATGTTGTATATATAAGAGAAGAACCGTGGGAAGCACGGTATTGGAAAAATCATATTTTATTCGGTTACTTGACTGGCACGGGTGATAAAGTTTGGCAGCCAAGGAAAATATAAAATACACAAATTCGGATCTAATTGATTCCAGAAAGTAAATGCTATTTTTACTTTGTTTGGGCGGTCGTTCTATTTTCGTTCCCATGCCAGTGGTTGAAAGATTGAACAACTGGTGTCGTTCGTTTTCTAAATGTTAAATTCAGTTCCTTCATATACGCACGTACATACATATCCAAACAAATTCCCATACATTTCAATAAAATTTCCAATTTGATTACGTCAATAACGTTTATAAATTTAAATTCAGCCGTTCATATTTTTCAAGCGGATTACAATTCAATTACAAATATCCAACTGAATTCGACCCAATTCAATTCAAATATTTAACAACAAATATTTGTAACCGACCATTCTGAACTTAATATTAAATTCAATCCAAACAATATTTTTTTGATTTAAGATTTCTAATCGCAGTATAAGTATAAAATTGATTATTAATAGTCAAATCTTTAATTAATTCCATTTTAAACTGCCCAAATTTCTGGGATGTTACAGTCCCTCTCTGCTATAGTACCAATGCGAAACAACCCATCACCTCCGAACTTTGACCAACTATTGCGCCCTCCTCCGACTGATCCACGACCTGCGACCACCCGCCAATGAACCCTCATCCTCATGTGTGTCCACCAGTGCTGACGCCATCAACTCTGGTGGCTTCCTCTGGCGGTGCGAACCTGATGAAAAAAAGCATGTTTTAACCCTTCAACGACCAAAATCCGACCATCCACTCCACGATACAACCTACAACTACCACCAAAACGCTCGTATGAGTCCCCACTACAATACCCAGGTGCTAGATTCTTCGATTGATTCCCGGATTGAAAACCCCCAAATTGACACTTAGGGTTACGCAATTACCCATCTTTGACCACGATTTCTAGCAAGACCAAGCGATGCATGTCAAAATAAATCACACCAGCAGCTTTGTATCGTCAAGAGTTTTGTTTTGATATATAATTTGCTAGGGTTCAAGGAGATTTTAATTCAGGATTGTATTTTTATTTCTAGGGTTTTTGAAAATATGTTTTCGGCCATCGGAGGAAAAATTTGACAGAGAAATAATACGTATACTGAATAATGGCTGAATGGAGGTGGAAATGGATTATTTATACACATATATAAGGCCCAAACATTGGAAACAAACAATTTATCATATTATACTGACTTCTTTCATATTTTCTCTCGTACGATCAAACGAGAAGTCGAATCGTAATGCAAATTGAAATTCCGATGAGACTGGTATGATCGGATTCTGAGACAGTTGCCATAACAGTTAAATTTCAAAGTTAATTAATTAATAAAATATTCATTTTGCTGTTTTAATTCAATTTGAATATTCATTAAATTCAAATTTAAACCAAATTATAACTTAAATAGATTCTATAAATTTATTTCATAAATTTTAAGCTTCCACATTTGATTAGTTACAAATTTAAATTTGAATTTCAGTTATTCTAACAACTCAGAATTTCCCGATTTACCAAATTAATTTGGAATTCAATTTTTGACTTAAACCACTCAAATCTAATTATTATTCAAATATTAACTTTCACATTTTAACATCTTTAAATATATCTTAATAAAAGAATTTTTTATATTAAATTCAAACAATCATCATCCTTAAATCAAAAAAATTTGATATTTATCAAATATTATCGCATTTAATTCATTTAAATTTGAAAATTAAATATACATAAAATATGGGATGTTACAAATTAGTTTAGAAAGAAAAAGAAATTCACCTGCTAAAATCAGTGCTCCAAGAATCTAATAAGGAACAGCAAAATCGGATTATTCGGATGTTTATAGAGCAACTTACCCTTCCTTCTTTCGACCTTCTAAGCGCAGCAGATAATGAGACTTAGGAAGAGTACAAAAAAGTGGAAAACCGAGAAGAGAAGGATGTGACAAGAGGAAGCTAGCGGCTTAAAAAATTAACACCAAGTTCAATGATTGAAAGATTAAAAGAGAAAAAGAGGAAGCCAAAATTTGATTCTTAATTTCAGTACAAAATAGTATGCCACAAAAAATACAAAACGATGAAAAAGACAGTGGAATGGTGAAATAGAAAATGAGAATGAAGAAGAAAGTGAAGTGAATAAAAAAGAAGAGAAAACACATGATGAAGAGAATGAAGATAAAGGAGAAGAAAAATGAAGAGACTTACCTGCATTTGTTCGTCGAATGCGATTTCGCTTTCTATGTTTGGACGAAGTGTTTGGTCAGCCTTAATATTTGTTTAGATTGGTCTAACTTCATCACCGAACAATTCCACTTTTGGCACACTATTTTTGTTTCACTCCCTGATACACCATGCGACAATTGTTTTCTTGAATTTTGCTTATGTTTGGATTTTATGGCATGAACGAAACTCACGCAAGTTTAAATGTAAAATGAAATCGCCCAATTCTGTTATCTACTGCATTCTCAAATTTGTTTCTCAATGGTCAGGCAGTGAAGAAGTCAAGTTTGTGGACACCATTAGCGCAAGAGTCATGGACAGAGCTCGTGGCAGACGAGCTTTGTAACGACCCGCATTCTACGCATCATAGGATCGTAGAATATTTATTTCTTTCACATACGAAGTCGTATGGTCATGTAACTTTGGGAGACGACTATTGGGGTCATTTCCCATGTTCATGATTTTTCCCGATTTTTAAATGACCATTTTACCCCTAGTTGGCACTGTTTTGGCCATAACTTTTGACTGGAAAGGAATTTTGACCTGAAACCACTTCCATTGGCTTCGGATGATGGTTTCTCTTTCCGTAGAGTGGTCACATTAGCCAAACGGACTTACCGTTTGGGAGATATGGCTGAAACAAGTTTCAGATGGTGAAAGACAGCTTAGTTGGGCTTAAACGGGTGATTGGCAGCTAGGCCCAAGGGGAATTTCGGGTTTAGAGGGTTAGGAGGTCTGATTAGGGTTAGGTTATCACTTTCATTTCAGTTTTGAGCCGCCACAAACCTCCTTGAAGACCTTAGTAATGGCTTCCTACATCTAAAACACCCCAAATCACTCTCTAATTGAAGATTAGGCTTAGCAACACCAAATTAAGGAGAAAAGCACCAAAGCAAGGTTGGAGCCGCTGTTAGACATCAGTATTCACCCCAAATCAGAGGAGTTTCAGTTCTGAGAATTTCATTTGTGGCCAAGGTGAGTGATTTGCATAGTTTTTGCACTAATTACGGTGATTAGGGGTAATTAGTGAAGATTAGCGAATTTATACGTAAATAAATTCTGGAAAAAAATTCTTAAAATTCTAAAATAATGTTTTAAGGCTCTGTTAGAAATTTGGGTTAATTTCGATGTGTTTTGCTAATCGTATGCTTAAACATGATTAAGAAGGATTATAGGAAAATGTGAGGTTTTAGCCACTTTTGATCCATTTTGGTTCATTTGAATTGTTGTTAGGTGTTTGTGGTTGTTCTTACATGTTGCTATGACTATTTGACATGAATTGTGATTGATTAGAATAGTTAGATTTGTCAAAAACGTCGTCGAACGGCGTAAACAAGTTGCTGGAAAAGTTGCAGAAAAGTGCATGTTCCGGACCGGATCGGATCGGAGTAGGGCTCGGATCGGATATGTGAACTGGGCGAGAAACCCGACCCGAACTGGAGTTTGGCACATAGAAGACTTGGCAAAAAGGAAGGCTGTTTACTTAGAGTTGGAGTGGACAAGGGGATCGGATCGGAGTAGGCTAGGGAGCGGAGTGGATCGGACTGAAGTAAAGCGAAGTGATCGGATCGGAGTAGAAGAAACGAGGGAGCTGATCGAAGAAGGAGCATGAACTGGAAGGAGGATAGCAACCCGACCCGACCCGGAGTGAAGAAACCCGAACCGAACAGACGAGGGCAATGATTGCCGAACCGAACTGAAGGGGGAGAATCACGGAACCGACCCGACCCGGAGGGAGACACCGACCCGACCCGATGATGGTGATGACTACCGAACCGAACAGAACTCTAGGACTGTTAATGTACGACAACTCTTCTGAAGACCCACTCCAATTCGACCAAACCCGAGATGCAAAGGAGGTCCAAATGAGAAGTTAGAGCTTAAGATTCAGATGGGAATCAACGAGTTCACTTCATGGTTGGGCTTTGCTGCGGGACGCGTGCTAAGGAGTTATCGACACCTATAGCTTTGGACCACTATGGTAGGAGGTACGAAGGCGGATTCAGGGCCATTATGGCATGGGTAGAACCAAGGGCTATGACCAATGAAGTGGGTCATTGAAATGTTTGGTCATGACTCCAAGTGTTTGGCTTGGTCACAGCAGGGTTTCTACAAGTCGGGATTCGTCGTTGCCTCAGTTTGTCTAGTGTTCCAAAGTGGTAGATGTCGTACGCTTTACGCACTGAGTGAGAGATGCGAGGATGGTTGCTATGGATGATTTGTTTGCTATCGTTGTGACATGCACACCCCACCCCCGTATTCTTATACTATTTATTATGGCACCTTGGAGTATTGTACGGTATGTGGTACTAACTCTTTGGTTGCAGGTCCAGGTTCAGGTATGGTTTAGTATACCTGTTATTTCTCTGTTTAGATGCTTATCGCTCATACCAGGCTTTATGTCTGACCCAGAGTTTTATGTCTCTTCTTATTACTCTGGGTGCTCACACGAGCAGACTAGAGACAGGTTAGCTGGTGATGCACGGGTAGATGATCCGGAGACGAGCAGGAGGCTTCCACGTACTATATACATAATATTCTCCCTGTGTTGTTGAAGATCACTGCTTGGGCATTGTTGGTGTATCTTCTACTTTAGCTTTCTTTTGTTTAGAGACAGTAAATTTGGAAAAATTGTAATAAGCTGTATTTGGATTTCCGCTGCTTTGAGATTGATGTTGGTTTTAGTTATCAGCTTATGCACTGTCTCGCCTGTTTTATGCCAAGTATGTTATTATTATATTTTGTTCCATGCGCTGTGAGACATTCTACAGGTTCTTTGATTAGTTCATTCCCTTCTTTCCTTTCTTCTGACGACCGTCTTGTGCTAGTCGGGCATGTGTACAGCGCACTTTTGGAGGAAGTGCAGGCTGGTGCGAGGCGGGCTGTCACACTTGGTATCAGAGCTCTAGGTTGCGTAGTTAGCCTAGGGAAGTTATCAGGGAGAGATAATATACGTATACGAGAGAGCGTATTTGTGATTACTTTGGTTTTTAAAAGCTATATATATATATATATATATACTATTAGTAGTATAAGGATGAAGTCGTACTGCACTAGCACCACTATGGAGTCGTTAATCATTTCTTTTTTCAGATTGACGATGAGCCGAGATACTAGAGGTGTTGGTAGGGGAGCCAATAATGGGAATGCTGTTGACATGAGGGCGATGTTTACAGACCTCATGAGAGAGATGCTTAGGGATGTTCAGAGGGCAGCTCCCAATGGCGGAAATGGTGGTGGTCCAATGGTGCAGGCGCCGAGGGTCGACTTCGCCAAGCTGAATAAGGATTATACTAGCCTTGGTGGGAAGCCGTTCCACGGAACGGAGTCGGCCACAGATGTTCAAGATTGGTTGGATAGCTGCGAACGTATCTTCGAGGATTTGGGCATCGAGGATGCGATGAAGAGAAAGCTAGCGTCCCGTCAGCTGCAAGGGCGGGCAATGAATTGGTGGAATGCTATAAAAGCAGCTACTCCCGAAGACCAGATTACTTGGTTTCAGTTCAAGGCTCGCTTTAGTGAGAAGTTCATTCCAGCGGCCCAGAAGTCAGTGTTGTTCAAGAGGTTCTTGGAACTCAAGCAGAATGGAAGGGCAGTTTCTGATTATATTGCGGAATTCGACACTCTGTCAAAGTATGGGTTATCTCTTATTGATACTGCCGAGAAGAAGAATGAGAAATTCATAACTGGGTTAGATCAGTACTTAGGGGAAAGGCTTATTAACCACATCGATGAGACGTTTGAGTCGATTGTGGGGAAAGCGTTAAGATCAGAAAGTCTCTACCCTAAGTCGAAGACTGAGGTTGCATCTGCAGAAGAGCCAAAACCACAAGCAAGTGGTGGAGGCAAGGGTGGTTCCCAGAATAAGAGAAAGCAGAATCAGGCTAAGGATGGCCAGAAGAAAAAGAATAAGCAAGATGTGGAGTGCTTCAGCTGTGGTAAGAAGGGCCATTATGCTAGTAATTGTCGGGCCAAGCCAGCGGATAGGAAGTGCTTCAATTGTGGCCAATTGGGACATCACAAGGACAAGTGTCCACAGCCCCCTAAGGAAAAGCAAATGGTGAAAGCATATGCTCTTAATGCTATCCCTTCTTCGTCGAATGCCCCAACTGCGGCGGAGAAGGGAAAGAATGTCGTCATTCAAGGTATGCTTTCTGTTTATGATGTTCCTGTTAGAGTTTTGTTTGATACCGGAGCTTCCAGTTCTTTCATATCTAGTGACCTGGTAGATAGGTTGGGATTGGAGCCCGAGATTGTCGATAGACCTTTGGTAGTGACGAACCCGATTGGTGGTTCGACTAGTCTTAGCATGATTTGTCGTAATGTGGTTCTATCGAGTCATGGATGCATGTTTGTTTGTGATTGCTTTGTTTTGGGCTTTACTGGGTTTGGCATTATTTTGGGAGTAGATTGGCTCCAAAGATACGGGGTGGTGGTAGACTGTGAGGGCTTGTTGGTGACAGCTAGAGCGAATGATGGGCGGAGGATAGTGTTTGGTGGTCTACCCAGTAAGGGGGTATTGGCTAGTTTTCTAAACTCCCTCGACATTCCGCATAGTGAGTTGTCAGGTTTGCCCGTGGTTGGCCAGTATCCGGATGTTTTCGAAGAAGTGACCGGACTTCCACCACACCGAGAGATTGAGTTTCGTATTGATTTAGTAAAGGATGCCAGACCTATAGTGATGCCACTTCGTCGTATGGCACCAAGGGAGCAGCGAGAGCTCGAGGTGCAAGTCAGCGATCTTTTGAAGAAGGGATTTATCAGAAGGAGTGTTTCTGAATGGGGAGCACCAGTTGTGTTTGCTACCAAGGCGGATGGTTCCCTTCGTTTGTGTGTAGACTACCGCGAATTGAATAAAGTGACGAGGAAGAACAAGTATCCTCTACCGCGGATAGATGATTTGTTTGATCAGTTGAGTGGCGCGAGAGTATTTTCTCAGTTGGATCTCGCGACAGGTTTTCATCAGCTTAGAGTGGAAGCTGAGAGTATAGCTAAAACGGCATTTCGGACGCCGTCTGGGTTTTATGAGTGGTTGGTCATGCCATTCGGGCTGACCAATGCCCCAGCATATTTTGTGGATCTTATGAATAGGGTATTCAGAGATCAGTTGAATAAGTTTGTCCTTGTGTTCGTTGATGATATTTTGGTCTATTCGACGACAGAGGAAGAACACAAGGAACATTTAAGAGTAGCGATGGAGGTGTTGAGAAAACACCAATTGAAAGCAAAGTTTTCTAAGTGTCACTTCTGGAAGAGGGAAGTGAGGTTCTTGGGCCATGTTGTGTCAGAGAATGGTATTGCCGTGGACCCAGCGAAGGTGGCTACGGTACAAGATTGGCCTACGCCCAAGAATGCAACAGATGTAAGGAGTTTCTTGGGGTTAGCGGGATATTATCGTAAGTTTATCCAAGGTTTCTCCAAGATAGCAGCACCATTGACCCAGTTGACCAAGAAGAATCAAGCTTTTGTCTGGGATGAAAGGTGCGAGAATGCATTCAAAAGTCTAAAGGACAAGTTGACAAGCGCACCAGTGTTAGTCATTCCTAAGGGGGATGAAGAGATGACGGTATACACGGATGCCTGTGGTACCGGACTGGGTGCTGTATTGATGCAAGGCGGTAGGGTTGTAGCTTATGCAAGTCGGCAATTGAAACCGCACGAGAGAAGATACCCTACCCATGATTTAGAATTGGCAGCGATCGTGTTCGCGTTAAAGATGTGGAGACACTATCTCTTGGGAGAAAGGTTTGAGCTATTTACGGATCATAAGTCGTTAAAGTATCTATTCTCCCAGAAGGATTTAAATCTCCGTCAGCAGAGATGGTTAGAGTTCTTAGCTTCCTATGATTTTGACATCGCATACACACCAGGAAAGGGCAATGCGGTGGCTGATGCATTGAGTAGAAGACATGCCAGCTTAGGGGCTATGTTCCTTGAATGGAAGCAACTGGAGTTTATCGCGGGGTTTGATTTCAGACCAAAGTGCGAATTGGATCCAGAAATGTTAGCGAGTTTGACGATCAGACCCACTTTGATTGAGCGGATCGGCTCTAGTCAGAGGGACGATCCTAACCTATTGGAAATCATCTCCAAGTTAGAGATAGGTGTCGATGAGGAGGTGAGCAAGTATGGGCTTGATCAAGATAGATGGCTTAGAAGGAATGGAAAGCTCGTTGTACCCAATGTCAATGGATTGAGAGACGAAGTGCTTAGAGAATGTCATCACTCAAGACTGACTATACACCCCGGTGGTAACAAAATGTATCGAGATATGAAGCAGACTTACTACTGGGAAGGAATGAAAAGAGACGTTGGGAAGTTTATATCCAAGTGCATGAATTGCCAGCTAGTTAAAGCCGAGCAAAAGAAGCCTAGTGGTCTGTTACAGCCATTAGAAATTCCCGAATGGAAATGGGAGCAAGTCTCGATGGATTTCGTCGATGGTTTACCAAGGACTAGATCGGGATATGATAGCATTTGGGTGATTGTAGACCGACTGACTAAAAGTGCAAGGTTTATACCAGTCAAATCGACAAGAACGACAGCTAAGTTAGCAGAATTGTATATGAAGTGGGTAGTGAGATTTCATGGAGTACCTAAAAGCATTGTGAGCGACCGAGACCCGTTGTTCACTAGTGGGTTTTGGAAGAGCTTGCAAGAGGCGCTAGGGTCAGAGTTACATCTCAGTACCGCATATCATCCTCAGACCGACGGTCAGACGGAAAGGGTGAATCGTATTTTGGAAGATCTCTTGAGAGCATGTATGTTGGACTTTGGTGGATCATGGGATGACCATTTGCATCTAGTAGAGTTTGCATATAATAATAGTTACCAATCCAGTATCGGTATGGCTCCGTTTGAAGCTTTGTATGGAAGGCCATGCAACTCACCATCATGTTGGATAGAGACTGGCGAGAAGTTTGTGCTTGGACCAGAGGTGGTGAGAGAAACGTCGGATAAGATCAAGGTCATTCAACAACGAATGAAGGCTGCCCAGGATAGGCAGAAGAGTTATGCTGATAAGAGGAGGAGAGACTTAAAATTCTCCGTTGGCGACTTGGTGTTTGTCAAGATTTCTCCGTTGAAGAGCGTAATACGATTTGGCAGGAGAGGCAAGTTGGCACCAAGGTTTGTTGGCCCATTCCATGTTCTTGAATTAGTCGGGAATTTGGCATATAGAATTGACTTACCGAAGAAGATGGCGGGAGTTCATAACGTATTTCATGTTTCCCAACTAAGGAAGTTCGTTCACGACTCAGATATGACTATTTCACCTGATCAGTTGGAGGACTTCGAAGTAGAACCCGAGGCGGTTGGGAACCGCAAGCCGGCCCGTATTGTCGAGCACGACATGAAGCAACTTCGAAGGAAGGCGGTGAAACTAATCAAGGTTCAGTGGGGTGAGGACGAGAATGATTGTACTTGGGAGACAGAGGAGAACATTAGGAAGACTTATCCTGAACTCTTTGCCTGGTAAGATTTTGACTTCGATTTAGTTTTTCCGCATGCTAGGATAGGCTTGTTTGCTTGTTTTGCATGGTTGATTTTTGTTATATGTGGTTGTTAGGCATGCGGGATCCTTTGTATGTTTTGGGTTAAGGAATTTCGGGGACGAAATTTCTTAAGGGGGGAGAGTGTAACGACCCGCATTCTACGCATCATAGGATCGTAGAATATTTATTTCTTTCACATACGAAGTCGTATGGTCATGTAACTTTGGGAGACGACTATTGGGGTCATTTCCCATGTTCATGATTTTTCCCGATTTTTAAATGACCATTTTACCCCTAGTTGGCACTGTTTTGGCCATAACTTTTGACTGGAAAGGAATTTTGACCTGAAACCACTTCCATTGGCTTCGGATGATGGTTTCTCTTTCCGTAGAGTGGTCACATTAGCCAAACGGACTTACCGTTTGGGAGATATGGCTGAAACAAGTTTCAGATGGTGAAAGACAGCTTAGTTGGGCTTAAACGGGTGATTGGCAGCTAGGCCCAAGGGGAATTTCGGGTTTAGAGGGTTAGGAGGTCTGATTAGGGTTAGGTTATCACTTTCATTTCAGTTTTGAGCCGCCACAAACCTCCTTGAAGACCTTAGTAATGGCTTCCTACATCTAAAACACCCCAAATCACTCTCTAATTGAAGATTAGGCTTAGCAACACCAAATTAAGGAGAAAAGCACCAAAGCAAGGTTGGAGCCGCTGTTAGACATCAGTATTCACCCCAAATCAGAGGAGTTTCAGTTCTGAGAATTTCATTTGTGGCCAAGGTGAGTGATTTGCATAGTTTTTGCACTAATTACGGTGATTAGGGGTAATTAGTGAAGATTAGCGAATTTATACGTAAATAAATTCTGGAAAAAAATTCTTAAAATTCTAAAATAATGTTTTAAGGCTCTGTTAGAAATTTGGGTTAATTTCGATGTGTTTTGCTAATCGTATGCTTAAACATGATTAAGAAGGATTATAGGAAAATGTGAGGTTTTAGCCACTTTTGATCCATTTTGGTTCATTTGAATTGTTGTTAGGTGTTTGTGGTTGTTCTTACATGTTGCTATGACTATTTGACATGAATTGTGATTGATTAGAATAGTTAGATTTGTCAAAAACGTCGTCGAACGGCGTAAACAAGTTGCTGGAAAAGTTGCAGAAAAGTGCATGTTCCGGACCGGATCGGATCGGAGTAGGGCTCGGATCGGATATGTGAACTGGGCGAGAAACCCGACCCGAACTGGAGTTTGGCACATAGAAGACTTGGCAAAAAGGAAGGCTGTTTACTTAGAGTTGGAGTGGACAAGGGGATCGGATCGGAGTAGGCTAGGGAGCGGAGTGGATCGGACTGAAGTAAAGCGAAGTGATCGGATCGGAGTAGAAGAAACGAGGGAGCTGATCGAAGAAGGAGCATGAACTGGAAGGAGGATAGCAACCCGACCCGACCCGGAGTGAAGAAACCCGAACCGAACAGACGAGGGCAATGATTGCCGAACCGAACTGAAGGGGGAGAATCACGGAACCGACCCGACCCGGAGGGAGACACCGACCCGACCCGATGATGGTGATGACTACCGAACCGAACAGAACTCTAGGACTGTTAATGTACGACAACTCTTCTGAAGACCCACTCCAATTCGACCAAACCCGAGATGCAAAGGAGGTCCAAATGAGAAGTTAGAGCTTAAGATTCAGATGGGAATCAACGAGTTCACTTCATGGTTGGGCTTTGCTGCGGGACGCGTGCTAAGGAGTTATCGACACCTATAGCTTTGGACCACTATGGTAGGAGGTACGAAGGCGGATTCAGGGCCATTATGGCATGGGTAGAACCAAGGGCTATGACCAATGAAGTGGGTCATTGAAATGTTTGGTCATGACTCCAAGTGTTTGGCTTGGTCACAGCAGGGTTTCTACAAGTCGGGATTCGTCGTTGCCTCAGTTTGTCTAGTGTTCCAAAGTGGTAGATGTCGTACGCTTTACGCACTGAGTGAGAGATGCGAGGATGGTTGCTATGGATGATTTGTTTGCTATCGTTGTGACATGCACACCCCACCCCCGTATTCTTATACTATTTATTATGGCACCTTGGAGTATTGTACGGTATGTGGTACTAACTCTTTGGTTGCAGGTCCAGGTTCAGGTATGGTTTAGTATACCTGTTATTTCTCTGTTTAGATGCTTATCGCTCATACCAGGCTTTATGTCTGACCCAGAGTTTTATGTCTCTTCTTATTACTCTGGGTGCTCACACGAGCAGACTAGAGACAGGTTAGCTGGTGATGCACGGGTAGATGATCCGGAGACGAGCAGGAGGCTTCCACGTACTATATACATAATATTCTCCCTGTGTTGTTGAAGATCACTGCTTGGGCATTGTTGGTGTATCTTCTACTTTAGCTTTCTTTTGTTTAGAGACAGTAAATTTGGAAAAATTGTAATAAGCTGTATTTGGATTTCCGCTGCTTTGAGATTGATGTTGGTTTTAGTTATCAGCTTATGCACTGTCTCGCCTGTTTTATGCCAAGTATGTTATTATTATATTTTGTTCCATGCGCTGTGAGACATTCTACAGGTTCTTTGATTAGTTCATTCCCTTCTTTCCTTTCTTCTGACGACCGTCTTGTGCTAGTCGGGCATGTGTACAGCGCACTTTTGGAGGAAGTGCAGGCTGGTGCGAGGCGGGCTGTCACAAGCTTGATGTTGTTTCATCCTTTTGGCTTTAGAAAGTTGGGGATATTAGCTGTTATAGGGTTGTTTTATGTATATTTTGGCTACTGTAATACCATGCCTGTGTGCATGTGCTATTTTTTGGACTGTACATATTCTTGTAAATATTTTTAGTACGTATGTTGTATGCTGTAATGAACATCACGATGTATTAGCTTTATATTTAATGAAAGAAGGCGTGAATCTTGCGATTCACTACCTTTTTGCATCAAAAAAGATAAAGGCGAAGAAGAGGAGGAAAAAAAGAAGATGAAACCGATGGTGAAGAAGATATTGAAAAAACAAGCAATGAAGATGAGGATGAATATGAGGACGAAGATAAGGATGAAGATGGAAGTGACGAAATTGATACAAAAGTCGAAGAAACTGAAGAAGAGAAAGAACTGGTCGAAGAAAAGAAAGAAGAAGCCGATACAGATGATAAAGTTCAAGATGAACAGCCTCTAGATGTTGAAAAATATTCTCCAAGAAGGAAAGTATACCACCAAAGAAATATTGTAAAGAGTCCGATATTACAACTCCTAGATTCACACAAACAGAACATAATCAGGGCATTCTTTGCATGTGGAGACAAAGTAAAGTAAGTTTTTTATCCTCGTTAAAATCTAAATTTATTTAAATGATTATGTGTTATTTTAATATTTTTAAATTAAAATATTAATATAGCATGATAGCATGGCGAAATGATGATACTGAAAGAGGGGGGATAACAATTGTACAGTCTATGCTAGAAGCACTGTTATTTAAAGAATTTACAGATGATCAGGTAAATGTAAATTGTAATAGGTACCTTTTTTAATTGTTAAGCAATATTTTGTTCCTAACGTACTAACTTGTAGCAGTTTTATTGTTATTTTTTAAAATGCTAGCTTTCACTAGCATTTTGGAATTTTTTTTATAAACCAGCATTTTGTTCCTAAAAGACTTTTTTCTACTACCATTATGATAACTTTTTAAATAAACAACACACTGTTCGTGAAATGCTTATTCTCATATCATTATGATTTTTTTAATAACATGGTGACTGAAAAATACTAAATTCTGCTAGAATTATAATAATATTTTTGATAATACAAAATGTTGTTCAAAAAATGCTAGCTTCTACCAGCATTTTGATTTTTAATTGGGTAGTCAACATGCTATTACAAAAATTATAACCTTTCCTATCATTTTATTTATTATTTAAGCAATTTGCTGATAATAAAATGCTAGAGTATCATGGCGTTATGATGTTTTTTAATCAAACAACATACTGGTAATAAAATGCTATCTCCTCCTAGCATTATTTAATAAAATAATGCTTGAATTTTTATAAGAAGATCACAATTTGTACTATGAAGATTTGTGCATGATTGAACATACATGCTTAAAATATTGCTTGAAATTTTAATTATATTTAGCAGGGGTTAATAAATAATTAACCAACACGCATGAAGGCAAGTGATAACTTACATCGACATGTGTATGTATACAGTGGAATGGTCTGGTACAATTGTATATGAACACATATGCATTTAGGTGCATATTGCGTATAAATTCAGCGATTATACTGAATTCCGCAGGTTATCTGTCCATAAACCCTAGTTCAAATCCAATTTGTTGATAAACTACAAATAAATGATGCATGCATTTGAAACTGAGACTTTTTTCTGCTACCATTATGAAAACTTTTTAAATAAACAGCACACTGTTCGTGAAATGCTAATTCTCCTAGCATGTTTTTTAAACATGGTGATTGAAAAATACTAAATTCTGCTAGCATTATAATAATATTTTTGATAATACAAAATGTTGTTAAAAAAATGCTAGCTTCTACTAGTATTTTGATTTTTAATTGGGTAGTCAACATGCTATTACAAAAATGCAAACCTCTCCTATCATTTTCATTTTTTTATTTAAGCAATTTGTTGTTAATAAAATGCTAATGTATCATAGCATTATGATGTTTTTTAATCAAACAACATACTAGTAATAAAATGCTATCTCCTAGCATTATTTAATAAAATAATGCTTGAATTTTTATAAAAAGAACATAGTTTGTACTATGAATATTTGTGCATGATTGAACATACAGGCTTAAAACTGTAACGACCTGGGGAATTTGCGATCCTGAGTAACTGACATAAACTCAATGTCGACTATTCAAGCATCAGAAACAACAGATAGTCCATGAAAGAAATTAGAGGGTGAGAATAGACAAGATAGAAACTTAGAATAGAAGAAGAAGAAGAAGAAGAACATACAACATCAGAGTAAACACGAATCTCACAGCGGAACGAACAATATATAGTAGATACATAATTTTGAAATAAAATCCGTATATGTATACAGTAACATTATCAGAATATAACACTTACATCACAGCGGAAATAAACAATAGCTATAAAACGCTGCTGAAGCCTCCTGCTCCAGCTCCTTCTAGTACATCTTCAAATCCTGATTGCTTATACAAATTTGAGCACCCAAGAGTTTAGGGAAAACAAAACAAAACAAACTCCGGGTCAGTCATAGGACTGGTATGAGTAAACACTTTAAAATAGTTTGGGAAAATAACGATATCTCATAAGACCACGCCGTATAACGGAACGGGTTTTCCCTTATGAGAATCCAAATCAATTTGATTTAACTATCAAAACATTTTGAAAGAAATGATAAACTTTATATCAAAACTCTTTTGATATTATAATAATGTTTATCAACCACAACTAAATAATCATCTAGCAGAACACTTTCATCTCACGTTCCACATATATAGTATACAATCAAAACCGCGAGCACTTATTGGGTAATGGATTTCCAACTATGACAAGGTATGGAACCACCTTCCGATTGTGTACCTCTAGAGAGGAATACACTGGGTTTAACAAGAACATCTTGCAACCCGGCCACACATGACCGACCACTCATTTCGCATGATTGTATCGAATTTATATCACCAACGGTTGGGAACAACAACCATTTCCTGAATGGGACAATATCGACAATATATTATAGAATGAAATGAATATCTCTAGATAGGTGATAATACACCCTACTTGGCAGCCAACCACTTAGCCATGCTGCCTGCCCGATTTTTGTCATTTCCCAGTTGTGAGGCTAGAGGCCATGCTTATCTCTGATAGATCACACATTTATTCACTTTGAATGTCACATCGTCATACTTGCCAAATCACAAATTGATTTCCCAAAAAATACAACGGGTATACAGCTAAGAGAAACGAATTCCTCCGCCACCAAACGTAAATATATTTGAAGAGATCAACTTACGCGATCTATTAAATATACTCTGTCAGACATTCTTCCATACAGGTCGTCCTGGGACTGGAAAAACCGAATGTACTATTCTGTAAATAGGACAGCCCTTGCATCACTCGATCTTCAGTTATCTTCATCATATTTGATTCGCAACGCTAACTTCCACACAGAGTGGTTTTCAGGTCATGAATCTGATCCCGGTCTCTCCGTATTGACGACGGAAATGGTCAAAATCTTCAATTGTCGGTGATATGACTATCAAAGGAAAACATGTATACAAACAACGGTCGTATTTCCAAATGGAAATCTTACAGAGCAAATCATCAATCAACACTAATCCACTTTAATTTTATATGTCATTCAATTATCCATTTCCCTATTCCTGTTTCCATATATTCAACATTTCTTATTTTCTAAATTTAGAAAATATACGTTATTAACAATGGAAAACATTTCCATTTCTTATTTTCTATATTAGAAAACATTTCTGATTCTTATTTGGAAAATATTTCCAAAACTCCTACATTTGGATTTAAACAGATGTTTAAATAAAACATTGCTATGCCAACTCAAACCATTACCTTCATTAACTAAATTCACTTAACCAACCTTCACTAGTGAATCTTAACAATTCCTTAGTTAAAAATGGAGTCAATCAAGTTAGGGTATAACTACCTCTCAGACCTTAACAACATTTCTAATCTCGAAATAGACAAAGTACCCTTCTAAATCTGTAAAAAACTTCCTTACGTAACTCTCTTTCGAATAGTCTTTATTCGATAACTCTTTCCTTCGAATAAACTATATTTGATAACTCTATTCAATTAACTCTATTCGATTAACTCTAATCGATTAACTCTTATCAATTAACTCTATCAATGAACTCTATTTGATTAACTCTATTTGATTAACTCAAATCAACGCTTACACAGTATGTCGACCAATCGATCGACATACAATTAAATAATTGGGATTAGTGTACGCCAAATATTATCCCAACACCCGTGTGGGGTTTCAAATCAACAAACACAGATTTTTATTTGTGCAGTTGGGCGATGTGTAAAATTTATCGACCCAATCAATATCAGCCAAATCAGTGTATATAAACAAATCAGCCGATTTGTTTATAATCATTTATTTATTCACATTCACGTTAAAAATTTTATTTTTAACAATAAAATATTTTTAACTATATAAATATTTTATTTCCTTTCAACACAAGAATATTTTATTATTTAATCATTCCACAACACAATCAATTTTCACAACACATCAACCAAACAAACAAGCCGTCCATGGTCTGTGGACGACGGGTGTCGGGTGCTGCTAAGCACCGTCTGCATCCCAGTATATATATATAAAACTAGAAAAAGAAATTTAGAGTGAGAAGTTCTCACCGATAGCTAATCCAATACCACGACTCTTCTTATGTAGAAAAATCTTGTCGTTCTCGCCTTTTGTCACTTTCGTTGCCCGTAGCCACTACATATATAAAATCACATTTTTATATGTTGTTATGTATATAAAAATTCTATTTTCACACTGCTACTATATAGATAAAAATTCTATTTTTACACCGCTACTATATAGATAAAAATTCTATTTTTACACCGCTACTATATAGATAAAAATTCTATTTTTACATCGCTACTATATAGATAAAAATTCTATTTTTATATCGCTACTATATAGATAAAAATTCTATTTTTACATCGATGCTATACAGATAAAAATTCTATTTTTACATCGATGCTCATATAATAGAGATTATATTTTTATCGCGCTATACTCTATATAAAGATTTCGCCCTTTCAAATATAAGGATTTCGCCTTTTCAAATATAAAGATTTCGCCTTTTCCTACTTTAAAAATGTCGTCTTTTTATATCCTACCATATAAAGATCACATTTTTCTTATCTATATAATATGAAAATTATATTTTCAACTTTTACATGCGATAAAAATTATATTTTTAACTTCTACATATAATAAAAATTATATTTTGAACTATCTATAATATAAAAATCAAATCTTTATATTCGCCACTATATAAAAATCATACCTTTGTTAATTCAAAAATCATTAGCTAATTTCAGTTAAAAAAACACGGAACAATAAATAAAATAAAAGAAAGAAAGGGGGAAGCTCACCGATTTGCTCGAAGGAGGTGCTGGACATCGGCAGGAGGGGGAGGGCGAGGTGGAGCGCGGCGGTCTCAAGGGGTCGCGGTGGGTCTATGGTGCAGGCGGAGGGGGGGTGGCTTCATCGCGGCGGCTAGGGTTTCAGGGGGGGCGGCGTGCGATTTAGCAGAGGGGGAGGAGACGCGAGAGGAGGTGGAGGAAGCGGGGGCCAGCGCCCGAGGTGGTGCGCCTGATGGCGCGGCGGCGCCCCGATGGGAGGAGCGACAGCGCTCCTCCCCCCCTTCGTCTTTTTTGTTTTTAAATTTCGAAATGAATTCTAACGTGGGGGCCTGAGTGAATAAAGGAGATGGAAGGGGGGATTATTTTAATTATTTTATTTAATTATCTCCCAAAAAGCAACTTTTATTTTCGACCTCTAAACGAGGCCCACCGCCTGTCATCCATAGCTAATTACCCCCATGCCGAACACAATGGAATATGTATCGTAGGCTGATTCGATCGTTCCGATCAATTTTCGTCAAAATCAAAATATAACTCTATATATTGAATTTTAACGCGCATTTCCATTTACTGGGGTCACATACTAACTCTATAAATTCCAGAAAAATATTTTCTAGCTTCGTATTGATGATACGGTCCTAACAAAACTAGTTTCGTCGAATTCTGAGACCGTTTGAAAAATGACCAATTTCCAGTCGATTAAAATCAACTAAAACTTGACAAACGCGTTTTCCTTTTCCACGCTCACATATTGATTCGAAAAATTATGAAATTTGGGATCTAGCAATAATTTGATATCGCGGATCGAACAAAAGTGGTTTCGTCGAAATCCGAGGTCATTTGCAAAATTCCCATTTTTAAGGGCCTGAATTCCATAGCGACTATTCATAATTTTCAACTGGACATATCTTTTGATTCCCGCTATGAAATTTCGATTTTTTGGATTCGTTGGAAAGATATTCTCAAATAGATCCTATTATTTTTGGTTTCACTAAAATCCGGTTTATTTTGCACCCGGTACATTCAATTGAAGTTTGAAATCGAATTATCGAACTACCGCTCCATTTTCAATTCTATTTATAATTATATATAATTATTTATATTCTAACGACGACGTATATAAATATTTACGTTCGAATTCTATTCAAAATAAATTTCTCGTTGATATTATTCAAAATAATCATTTTAAATGTTCAAAATTCGCTAAAATTGCCAAAATAAAATTTTTAAATTGGCTCGCATTTCCGGATTGTTACATCTTATTTATTTTCTAAATAAATATTTCCTTTTCTATTTGCTATACAAATAATTTCCTTTTTCTATTTGTTCTACAAATATTTTCCCTTTTTATTTGTTTTACAAATATTTCTTTTCATAAAATCCCTTGATTTTATAAATATTCCTTTATATAAATTCCTTTGATTTTATAAAGATTTCAATTTCAATATAACATTGAAAATTCCCTTTTTATATTCCAGTATTTGTTATGGTATTTAACACACCATATATCACTGATAAATATCATCCAACACACATAATCAACAACAGATTGTATATCACATCATATATCACAATATATGAAAAACAGTAAAATAAATGTTGAGGAATCTAGTTGGATTCCTCTAACCTGTTTCCCTGCATCACAGATGTTAAACAATGTAATTAACATCGATTTCATTTCAATATGAAATATTCTTCTAAATAGAATCAATATTTGATTAAAGATTTATATATATATATATATATATATATCGTTTTCTACAATTTCAACAAATACATAAGCAATTCAACCAAATAGTTAACACACAGCAATCAACAGAAAATTATCAGTTCTAAAAATACATTATAAAATATAACTGTTCAGAGTTGGTGAGTTTTACTCACATTGGCGGTTTAACGTTAAATATCAATAAACATTGTCGATTCAGAACAGACTATTTTGCTATAAATTGTAACGGACTCCAATTTACTCCCAGTCAGTTCCATCGTGTAGCCACCGTCCATACGATTCTAACGGATCTTGTTTCATATGATTCTGATATCAGATGACAAATTTACACATTATAGAAGTTTGTACACTATTTATAATTGAATTAAAATGATTTAAACCACATTTGGGCCTCGCCCCTTTAAAATCAAGCCCGCCACCATATTAGATCCGACGCGCTCCCCCACATTTCTTCTTCCCCAATGTCCAACGAATTAAACAACAAACCCTTCACCATTTTTGATCATTTCAAGCTCATCTATCTTCCCGAAAACACCATGAGATTCAAAATGGAAAGCACCATTAAACTTCTCATCTCCAGCTCAACAGCTTTGACACCGTTCTGTTCATCCCACGCCAATTTTTCCACCTCCGACTTCCAGCTGCTCACGTCCCCAAACTGCACCGCAGTTCACCAATTCATACCCCATCGTGCGCCTCACTCCAGCAAGCACACCGCAACCCTCGAAATCCACCACTGACGATCAATCGCCTGCCAAAATTCAACCCTAGCCCGCGGTTCCAAACCCCACTACCCTAGACCAAGCATCGAACCCAGAGAAAACCATATGAAGACGAAGAGCGATTCACATAGGCTCTGAAAATATATGTATTATTAATTGTAGAAATTTATCCAATTACCTTTGTTTTTTTGAAGACTCATTTTCCTCGTTTTACTTTGAGAATGAAGTAATAGCGGCGGATTTTTCTTTTCACCTGAGGATGAAAGTGATTTTAGGTTTAGAGATGGATGTGTATTTATAGGGAAAAAGGGGAAGATATTTTTATGAAGATATTTTCATTTTAATATTCGTTTTTGCCTTCTAAAAATCTGTGTGATCACACACGATACCCAAAAATCGCGAAACTGGACATGCTGCTATAGTTCGACATTACGGACCCAACGAAACTGGTTTTGTCGAATTCCGACTCCGTTTGCTCACACAGCGTATTTTTAACCGTCAAAATACTGATTGTTTTTCACATTAAAAATCGGTCGGCCAACACTAACTCTAAAAATCACGAAATTTTGAATCTAACAATAATTTTATAGTACGGATCCAATAAAATTAGTTTCGTCGAAACGGAGGTCGTTTGCAAAACTGGCTATTTTTAAATCCCTAAATAACACTTTTAAATATATTAATATATCTAAAAATAATTAAATTAAATATAAATAAACTTATATTATTGTATATATTCACAATAGACTATCATACAGCTCCATAATAAATATATATGGTTTTACAACTCGATATTTCAAATCCCCAGTTATATCGATATTCGATTTATATTTAATTCCTTTTATAAATCGTTATAAATTATAAAGGAATTCCATAGAGACTTTTCTAAAATTTGATTTGGACATAACTCAAAATATATACGACGAAATCCTGATTTTTCTGTTCCATTCGAAAAATATACTTCACCAGCTCCGAACGTTTCTTGTTTCACAGAAATCCGATGTAAAACGGACCCTGTATATTCAGTTGAAGTTCGAATCGCCAAATAGCGAACTACCACGCCATTTCATGCTCGATTATAACTATAATATAATTATACGTTCAAACTGTCGTTATTTAAATTTATACGTCATTATAATTCAACTCTAAACTGAATTATATATTTTGAATTGCCCAGTTCACACAATATTGCCATTTCAACTAATTCGGATTATTTCAAAATTAATTATATTATTTATTTATTATATTAATTAAATACAATATAAATATTTAAATTCAACTTGTTTTAAATTACACAATCAATATTCAAATAATTAAATAAATTAATTATTATATCGCTGAAAATACGGGACATTACATTCTTTCCCCCTTAAAATAATTTCATCCTCGAAATTGCTAAGGTAGAAAAAACCCTATTAACTGAGTTACAATTTATTTGTTTACTTCTTTTTCAGTTTCAACTGAACCAATTTAATTTCAATTAAATATTAATTAATTTCTACTAATAAAAATTCCAAAAAAAATCTGAAAATTTTCTAACACCTTAAATTTTCGAAAAATTTCGCTAGCACCTCCTTTGTGTTGGTCAATCGGTACAACTACAACTCGCCTCTCTGGGCCTTCTCCATCCCAAACGAAAATCAAACAGCCAAGCGGCTTGCCAAATCGGCTCATAAATCTCATGCTTATACCAAATATAAACTTGTACCTTTTTGTCGGGCATATCATTATATCCCTTCCATCTGCTACCAATTCAACATATACCAATGTCATCTCAACCAATTTCCAATCAATATCTGTTCAACACAGCTATCCGCTTATATCCAAGTCGAATTCTATTTCAAACTCGAGTTCCATTCTCGATTTCAAATTCTTAACCAACCCAATATACTTAACCTCGTTAAGTTACATCCACATATTTCATTAACTGGTTAATTTTTCTAATCAATTATCTTTATCATATAATTCAATTCTGATTTTTATTTCAAAAATCAACTCAATTCACCTGGGTCCATTTTTATTCAAGAATACAATTTTTCTTGAAATCATTCTATCTCAATTCAATTACCACTGAACTGCCTTTATTTCGAATTTCAAATTTACTTTCACAAATTTCTATTTAATTTGTTTTTATTTCAAACAATCTTTACCTGGAAGTTTCAAATAGCTTAGCCTTTCCAAAAAATCAAATAACCCCTTTCAGGATTCAAAATAATTTGCTTTTCACAAAACAATTCAAAAACAAAATCTTTGGTAGTAATCCATCACTTAGCAACTCAAAAATGAACACCGATGATGTCCGGATCATCATCGGAATTATTTTCCAGCGATCGAAGTGAGTTCAATACTATATCACTTTCAAAACCATTTCTAAACACTTCCATTTTGAAATAAATTCAAAATACCATTTAAAATGCTTTAAAACAATTTAAAATCTCCCAGATTTTAAAATTCTCGTATATTAATTCCAAATCCATCTACAAACATCTTTCCAAATTTCTAGGGTTTTTAATTTCAATTCTGATTTAAATTCATATTTAATTCATCTGCTTTCATATATTTCACTTATATGAATTCTGATTGGTTATATATAACCATTTCATTTGTAATCTTACTCGATTATAATAACAACCAATATATCCTATATATTATAATAATCCAAATATAAATCATTCTTTTATATCAATATATAATTTGGTTAAAATTATTTTATTTACCCTCTTTTCAAAACATACCGTGTCGACCCATCGTATTCGAGTGTTTATAACCTCCTACCGATACAGTGGATCAAACTGATCGATCTGAATCCATAAACAACTCAATCAATAAATCTCCAAAATATAAAACCATTTGTGTATCAAATAACAAATACGTGCTTATATATACACTCAAACTCAAACTAAGGTATTACTAACCTCATCTCTACTGAGTCGCGCCACAGAGCCAAGGTAATACTTAACATTAAGCTCTGATACCACTGTAACGACCCAGGGAATTTGCGATCCTGAGTAACCGACATAAACTCAATGTTGACTATTCAAGCATCGAAAACACCGGACAGTCCATGAAAGAAATTATAGGGTGAGAATAGATAAGATAGAAACATAGAATAAAAGAAGAAGAAGAAGAACATACAACATCAAAGTAAACACGAATCTCACAGCGGAATGAACAATATATAATAGATACATAACTTTGAAATAAAATCAGTATATGTATACAATAACATTATCAGAGTATAACACTTACATCACAGCGGAAATAAACAATAGCTATAAAACGCTGCTGAAGCCTCGTGCTCCAGCTCCTTCTAATACATCGTAAATCCAGACAACTTGACTGCTCATACAAATTTGAGCACCCAAGATTTTTGGGAAAACAATACAAAACAAACTTCGGGTCAGTCATGGGACTGGTATGAGTAAACACTTTAAAATGGTTTGGGAATATAACGATATCTCATAAGACCACGCCGTATAATGAAACGGTTTTTTCCCTTATGAGAATCCAAATCAATTTGATTTAACTATCAAATCATTTTGAAAGAAATGATAAACTTTATATCAAAACTCTTTTGATATATTAGTAATGTCTTTCAATCATAACTAAATAATCAACCAGTAGAACACTTTCATCTCACGTTCCACGTATATAGCATACAATCAAAACCGCAAGCACTTATTGGGTAATGGATTTTTAATTATGACAAGGTATGGAACCACCTTCCGATAGTGTACCTCTACAGAGGAATACATTGGGCTCAACATGAACATCTTGCAACCCGGCCACATATGACCGACTACTCATTTCGCTTGAGTGTATCGAATGTATATCACCAACGTTTGGGATCAGCAACCGTTTCCCAAATGGGACAGCATCGACAATAGATTGTAAAGTGAAATGAATATCTCTAGATAGGTGATAATACACCCTACTTGGTAGCCAACCACTTAACCATGCTGCCTGCCCGATTTTTGTCATTTCCCGGTTGTGAGGCAAGAAGCCACGCTTATCTCTGACAGATCATAAATATCACATCGTCATACCCGCCAAATCACAAATTGATTTCCCCAAAAATAAACCGGTATACAGCTAAGAGAAATGAATTCCTGCGCCACCAAATGTAAATTCATTTGAAGAGATCAACTTACGCGATCTATTAAATATACTCTGTCAGACATTCTTCCTTACAGGTCGTCCTGGGACTGGACAAACCGAAGGTACTATTCTGTAAACAGGATAGCTCTTGCATCACTCCGTCTTCAATTATCTTCATCATATTTGATTCACAATGCTAATGTCCATACAGAGTGGTTTTTAGGTCATGAATCTGATCCCGGTACCCCCGTATTGACGACGGAAATGGTCAAAATCTTCTATAGTCAGTGATTTAACTATCAAAGGAAAACATGTGTACAAACCACGGTTGTATTTCGAAATGGAAATCTTACTGAGCAAATCATGAATCAACACTGATCCACTTTAATTTTATTTATCATTCAGTAATCCATTTCCCTATTCCTGTTTCCATATATTCAACATTTCTTATTTTCTAAATTTAGAAAATATACGTTATTAACAATGGAAAACATTTCCATTTATTATTTTCTATATTAGAAAACATTTCTGATTCTTATTTGGAAAACATTTCCAAAACTCCTACATTTGGATTTAAACATATGTTTAAATAAAACATCGCTATGCAACCTCAAACCATTACCTTCATTAAC
Source organism: Allium sativum (assembly GCA_030737875.1). Classification (NCBI taxonomy): domain Eukaryota; kingdom Viridiplantae; phylum Streptophyta; class Magnoliopsida; order Asparagales; family Amaryllidaceae; genus Allium; species Allium sativum. The sequence goes on from CM060922.1 coordinate 423,670,552, forward strand.
TAAATTCACTTAACCAACCTTCACTAGAGAACCTTATCCATTCCTTAGTTAAAAATGCAATAAAGTTGGGGTATAACTACCTCTCAGACCTTAATTGAACAGCATTTCTAACCTCAAAATAGAGAAAGTACCCTTATAAATCTTTAATAAACTTGCTTACGTAACTCTCTTTCGAATAGTCTCTATTCGATAACTCTTTCCTTCGAATAAACTATATTCGATAACTGAGACACCCCACTTCCGTTAAAGTCACTCACAAAGGGAATGCCTTAACTTCGGTGGAGCATTTTTATTATAGGATGTAGCAAAATTACAAGACATACAAATAAAGCAGCGGAAAATAAACAACCTTTATTAATTAAAACAGCTTGTACAAAGATTGTTTTACAACACTAATACTTATTACAACAAAGCATCTGTCTTGTTTAATAAAAAGAAGCCAAAAATGACAGTGATATTCCCAAAATAAAGCATGAGCTAGCCATAGCAGTAGAAAATGGAGTTCAAAGCAATGCGCCAAAGAATCTTCAAGCTTGGAAAGAGTAACGGTCCAAAATAAGCTGAGCTTTTCCCTCCCTGACTACCTGGGGGGAACGGAAGAAAAGAGGCAAAAGCAAACTAGGTCAGACGTAAAGCCCGGTAAGCTCAGTGATTCTTAGTATTTAAATGAGGAAAAGGGTCATGACATGAATAAACTAAATATAAGACTAAACCATAGTAACAAGATAACATGGGATAAGCATGGGATATGGCAAGATAAACTGAATGTACCGATAAACTGGATATACTGATAAACTGAATATACTGATAAACTGAATGCGCTTCTACTCCTTCTCTGTTTCGTGACTACCCTGTTATACTGATTTCTATATCTCTGCACTACCTAACTAGTGTCCAAACTAGTAATCTATATAAAATGATCATATGATAACGTGATCCCAATCCCCGTAATTGTGGTTGCCTTCAGGTGTACATCTATTATGGGGATTCCATTTATTACCTAGATCTAATCTATGGTTTACTATCGAGCACTTCCTAGATTCAACTAGGGTTTACGCTACCCAGGGCCACTGGGGTTTATGCTACCTATTGAACGCTTCTCGGATTCAGGGTTTACACGACCTAGGTCCAACTAGGGATTATGCTACCTATCGAACGATGCCCCCATAGTCTAGGACACACTACCCAGAGCGGTATATGTTCATAGACTTTCCCCACGTATGTATCGTGAATCGTTATCGATGTCTAGATGCACATGCCCTCTATATGTGCGACCCGAGTCCCGTCGCCGGGCTAGTCAAGAAACACGGAACTCGGTCGGGAGCTTTCAGATATTTGCCGATTGCAGATGCTAAGGTCTTCTTTTACAGTGGCTATGGTCCCACTAGTCCCCTCCCTTAACTAACAAATGAAAGGCACCCAAGAAAATCAAGAATGAGAACTGTACGCAGGCCCCTCTATGCCCCCACAAACCTATGGGCCAACCCCACCCATAACTAGATAGCAAGTATATGGTCTGTTGGAGTTCTCCGCCTTTCCGCTTCACGTATCTCGACTGACTCAAGATGGTAGGTAGACGACAAGTTTCTATCACAAGGCAAAAACTGGTCTCGCCGAATCACGCTGGTCCATCCTAGTCTTTAGGTTGCCTTATTATTGCAACCAAGGCATACCCTTGGCTCTTCTAACGCAGACCTTAACCTCTGTGAGCCCAGGAGGTTCATCTGCAGCCTCACAGAGGGATACCAAGAGTACCCTCACGTCCCCTTCGAAGCTGCCTGCTTCGTAACCTAGTTCGTTGGAGCCTTCTTCATGATCAGACGGACGTTCGCTCCTTTACGTGTTCTACATGGCTTTCTTGACTAAGGTTTACTACTTAGTTCTCTTAACTAAGGTTTACTACTTAGTTCCCTTTCTCGTCATGTTGGATTGGTTAAGTGTCATCAGTCCATTCAAGTTAACTTAACCCATTCACTTGTCTTGTTAAATTGGTTAAGTGTTATCCAGTAGTTCACGTTGACTTAACCTACCCATATATCATGTCAAATTGGTTAAGTGTTCCTTAACCTTACTCGTTTATCAGGTTATAATGGTTAAGTGTCTTTCATTAACTTAACCCTGTTTATTCATCATGCTATAACGGCTAAGTGTTCTAAGTTTACTTAACCCCACCATCTAGTCTAGTTAGCATGTTAAACATTTACTTAACCTTACCCGTTTGTCTAGTTAACAAGTTATAATGGTTAAGTGTTTCCTTAGTCACTTAACCCCCCACAAATCTTGCCTTGTTAACATGTTAAGTTGGTTAAGTGTCCAAATTTACTTAACCCCTCATTAATCTTGTCTAGTTAACATGTTGAATTGGCTAAGTGTTTTCTCAATTACTTAACCCCACCGTTCTTGTCTTGTTAACATGTTAAGTTGGTTAAGTGTTTCCTTAATTACTTAACCTCACCATTTCTAGATTGATTGTTCATGAGCTTTAATTAATTAATTAAAGCACCAACCACTCATATTAGACAGGTATTGTTGTGGTTATTGGATGTGTCGGTCGGTTCCGGGCAGTTTTACACCACAACTTAGTCTAACCTCGGGTCTTTCTGGGCTTGATGCACTAACCTCTCACATTAGATAGGTATTGTTGTGGTTACTGGAAGTGCCGGTCGGTTCCGGGCAGTTTTACACCACAACTCAATCTAACCTCAGGTAAGGCATTTTCCTCTTCTCTAATTTACATATTTACTATTCATGTAAATTTTCCATAAATCAATTTAGCCTAGATCATATTCATTTGTCATGCAAATTAACATACTTATATTCTATTCCCAAAACTTGATTTACGTATCAATTCACCCAACTTGCAGTTTATACCAATTTAGATTTAATATTCCCCTTTTATAGGTCATGCCCAATCTAGATTAATATCTCGATTTACAGTTCATGTCAAAACTAGATTTAATATTATAGTTTACCGTTTATGTCCAAAACTTGGTTTACATGCCAATTACATACTTTGCGGCCAATTAAAGTTTAACATTTGTGCCCAAGTCTAATATGCATGTAAATTATTCACTATTATAGCCAATTCAGATTATGCCAACATATTTATTATGCCAAATTATCTTAATTAAGCTACGCCCAATCCCCGCATCATAATCGTACTTATAACATGATTTCACAAGTTTTCTAAGTACTCATGAAATGGAACTAACAAAAGGAATAGAGGATAAGCACAAGAATTGATATAAAAGAATAGGCATGCAAAAATAATGGCTCCAACAGGTTCGATGTACATAATAGTGAATAGGAATAAACTGGCCAAGTTACACACTAAAAATGAGATCCAACAAACTTAAGGGAATAGGCATAGGTGATTTGATCCAACATAATGCCAGTTCAAGGTACAACACGATTGGTTTATCGTAACAATGGGAATAGGCATAAGCAACTAACTACAATAGTTATAGGCAATTAATCACAATAATCATGGGCAACTAATCACAATATTTTTTTAATAAATATCATAGGCAATAGTCTCATAGTTATGAATCGTAGTCGTGGGCAACAGTCTCATAGTCACGAATCATAATCATAAGCAGAAGTCTCATAGTCATAGTCATAGTCATGGACAATAGCTTCATAGGCAACAGTTTCATAGTCTTAGGCAAAAGTCTCATAGTCATAGTGGTGAATCAAAATCCAAAGGCATAGATAACTTTAGATTTGACGTAAGCATGAATCAAAGTTAATTAACTTGCAAATAGGTACAGTTCTATATTTTGATTTATTACATTCACGATTCCAATTACACGTTCAAATCTAAAGAATGACCGAACTTACAAAGACGGAATTCTTAATTTCTGGAATCTGAATTCTGAAGTTGGAATGCTCGCCTTTGATGTAGATCATTGTTCTTTTAATTTAGATTTGATTCACTTCGTAGCTTTCTAGTTTTCTTTTTAGTTGAAAGAGAATGGTGGCTGTCCTAGGTTGAGTATGGCGGTATGATGGCTCTTGGAATGAATTAGTGTGATTTTAGGGTTGAGTGTTCGGTTGTTTATATAGAATTTCAATTTAATCAGAGTCGTCGGATGAACCTAGAGTTAACCACAACCATTCAGTCTGGATAGGGTGACACCTTAGCCTTATTGACTCAGCAAGGAGTCAGAAAGGACTCAGCAATGACTCATAGTACGGATCAGAACACACCAGAAAGCTGTCCAGGCTTTCAGCCCGACCTGGGCGCACTTGGCAGGTGCGCCAGTGCAATTTTTGTACTGGTGCACTTCCCAAGTGCGCCAATGCATTTATATATATATATTTTCTGGTTTTCTGCCTAACTTCATTCGTCCATATCTTCTTTGTACGGTATCCGATTTTCGCAAACTCGGACTCTATCTCAAGCAGAATTCCGAGACGAACGCAATGGAATAACCCGTTTCATCTAATTATTCTTTTAATAATTAATTATTCTCTAATTCATTACTTAACGTATTTTCCGAAAATAAGGGGTGTTACATTCTCCCCTCCTTTAAAGGATTTCTTCCCCGAAATCTCTAAGTTAGGGAGAATGTTCATCCTACCATCCAATCATCCATCTACTCAACCATTCAATCACATCCATCCATTGTCCTTAGAAAGATTTCTAATGCTTTCATGATCATATGCATAGTGTGTGCATATGTCCTTATTTAATGCAAAATCAGGCGGTCTACTGATTCAGTTGACCTCCTTAATGCAAATCATGTCAGTGCCATGCATCCAATATGTATGCAATCCTAATGATACATATTAATTCTATATGAGTGCATAACCATTCGCTCAAATGCAACGTCCACAGGATAACACATCAAGTTCAATCCATAAACATATATGCATATGTAATAAGAAAGTGACCGAGTCAATCTAGTGCCTAAGGTGTGTGTATATGCACTCACGAGCAACCACCAACAAACACTTGCAACGATCAATCATAAAATGTTTCAAACACATGTTTACATCGATTAGCTTCTACCTGAGCATCGAAGATATGACTTGGAGGATATACCTTAAAATATGAAGACTAGCATGCAAATAAACTTTACAGAAAAAGAGGAATCAATGATACACCCTTATAAAGGGTATGATGCGCATATCTAGTCTTCAGTCTTCTAAATCACATTGTAACAACCCGTAAATTCTGGGCCAGTTTAAAATTTTTATTTTGGCAATTATAGCGAATTTTGATTATTTAAAATGAATTATTTTAAATAAAATCGACGAGAAATTTATTTTGAATATATTTCGAACGAATATATTTATACGCGTCGTCGTTAGAATATAAATAATTATATATAATTATAAATAGAATTGAAAATGGCGCGGTAGTTCGATAATTCGATTTCAAACTTCAATTGAATGTACCGGGTGCAAAACAATCCGGATTTTAGTGAAACCAAAAATAATGGAATCTAATAGTGAATATCTTTCCAACGAATCCGAAAAATCAAGATTTCATATCGGGAATCAAAAGATATGTCCAGTTGAAAATTCTGAATAGTCGCTATGGAATTCAGGCCCTTAAAAATGGACATTTTGCAAATGACCTCGGATTTCGACGAAACCACTTTTGTTGGGTCCGTGATGTCAAACTATTGCTAGGTTTCAAGTTTCATAATTTTTCGAATCAATATGTGAGCGTGGCAAAGGAAAACGCGTTTGACCAGTTTCAGTTGATTTTAATCGACTGGAAATTGGCCATTTTTCTAACGGTCTCAGAATTCGACGAAATTAGTTTTGTTAGGACCGTATCGTCAATACGAAGCTAGAAAACATTTTTCGGGAATTTTTCTAGTTAGTATGTGGCCCCGGTAATTTGAAATGTACGTTTAAAATTCAATATAGCGATTTAAATGTAAATTTAACGGAAACTGATTGTAACGATCAAACCAGCTTACGATACATATCCCATTGTGTTCGGAATGGGGGTAAAACGCTATGGACGACAGGCGGTGGGCCTCGTTTAGAGGTCATATGTAAAAGTCAACCCTTGTGCATAATTTAATAATTAAATAATAAAATAAAATAAAATAAAAAACCTATTCCCTCCCCTTTTCTTTCTGCCTTGGCCCCCCCGATCATTAATCAGAAAGTGAAAAAAAAAGAGAAAACCTAGAAACTAAACCGCGTCGCCCCCTGACCCTCGAATGACGCCGACGAACCCTTCACCGAAGCCCCCACCGTCAGACCAACCTCCTCCTCCCACCGAACCACACCCCGAAGCAACCCTCGACAAATCGAAGCAGCCCCCTCGTCGAAGCCTCGAACCACCGCCGCGACGCCTCGCTGAACCTCCGAACGCCGCCTGAGCCGCCCTCGACTTCCCTCCTCCCCTTCGCATACCACGGTAAGCATTTATTTTATTTTATTTTTATTTTTGTTTTATAAAACTGATTTATAGCTAATTACTGTATTTTTTTTTTCTTTCTAGTTTTATAAACTGTTTTTTTTTATAAACTGAAATTATAAAAGGTAATTACTGATTTTTGTTTTAGAATTTTAAAACAGAATTTTTAAAAGAATTTTAAAACAGAAATTTTTAAAAGATTTTAAAAACAGAAATTTTTAAAAGATTTTAAAAACAGAATTTTTGAGAAGAAGAATAAAAACAGAATTTTTGAAAAGAAGAATAAAAACTGGATTTTTTAAAAGAAGAATAAAAACGGGATTTTTATTGTGTAGAAGAAGTAAAAATATGATTTTTATATTTTTAAAGTATTAAAAATATAATCTTTACTATATAGAAATATTAAAAATATGATTTTTATATTTTTAAAGTATTAAAAATATAATCTTTATAGGATAGAGGATATAAAAATATCATCTTTGTATATGTAGCGAAGTAAAAATCTGATCTTTATTACGTTGAGATAAAGTAGTAATTTTTATAAAGGCGAAAACTTTATTTTTATAAAGGCGAAAACTTTATTTTTGAAAAGGCTAAATCTTTATTTTAGAAAAGGCGAAATCTTTATGTGGAAAATAGCGTGATAAAAATATAATTTTTATCTATTTGACGTAGCGATAAAAGTTCGATTTTTATATATTGAACTTCGAAAGAAAAATATGATTTTTATATATAGAACTTCGAAATAAAAATATGATTTTTATATATTGAATAGCGAAGTAAAAACTCGATTTTTACATATGTAGTGAAAGCGGACAACGAAGGTGACAAAAAGGCGAAACGACGAAGACTTCTACAAAGGAAGAGCCGTGGAGCTAGGATAGCTATAGGTGAGAATTTCTCACCTTTCAATTTAATTTTTCTAGTTATATATATATATATATACTAGGATGCAGACGGTGCTTATTAGAAGCACCCGACACCCGTCCACAGACCATGGGCTTGTTTGATTGGTTGTGTAGTTGATTAGATTATTTGATTTGGATTGGATTGTTTTGGTGAAATTGATATGATTGATATGTGAATGGCGTGGGCCTTCACTAGACCGGGGATAAGGCTAGGCCTTGTCCCGTTTCTAGTATCGTGCCGTTATGCCGCCGAAATTTTCTAAAATATGTTAGAAAAATAAAAATATCATTTTATTGTGTAAATGAATTGAATAGAAATTCATAGGTTGGAATAAAATGTTTTAGCGTTAAAAATATAATTTTTAACGTGAATGTGAATAAATAAATATTCATTTACAAACCGGACGGTTTGTTTATGTACACCTATTTGAAGGACATTGATTGGGTCGATAAATTTTACACATCGCCCAATTGCACAAATAAAATATTTGTTTGATGGTTTGAAAACCCCACACGGGTGTTGGGATGAAATATGAATGTCACTCATCCTGATTGATTAAATATGTCGATCGATTGATTGACAGGCTGTTATAAGCGTTGAATATCTATATTTGATGCTTATACAGTGTAGTGCACTTTGGTTGATGGTTGATTATTTTTCAATGTAATTGTATACATGTGTTGTATGAAAATCCATATAATTAACTTTATATGGTAATTGATTGGGCCTCATTCCAATTTGAAAAATAAAGAATATTATAAAATAAAAGTTCATGTGTTGACAGTACTCATTCATTGAGATTGGTCATGTGTTGAACGAAATATTTTAGTAATAAAATTTACATCTTTATCGATATAAAATAAAAGTTCATGTGTTGACAGTACTCATTCATTGAGATTGGTCATGTGTTGAACGAAATATTTTGATAATAACAACTATTTTGAAAAAGAAATATTTGAAATAGAATATTTGAAAATAGAAATTTATGAAGCCGTGTTGATTAGATTGACGCCATTTTGACGTGAACGATATTTATATCGATTTTATTCATCTTAAAAATGAATATTGAAAAGTGATTTCGAAATCGAATATTTTGAAATGAATTGAAAACGAATTCAAATTGAATTGAAAACGATTTCGAAATGAAATGAATTGAAAACGAATTCAAATTGAATTGAAAACGATTTCGAAATGAAATGAATTGAAAACGAATTCAAATTGAATTGAAAACGATTTCGAAATTAAATGAATTGAAAACGAATTCAAATTGAATTGAAAACGATTTCGAAATGAAATGAATTGAAAACGAATTCAAATTGAATTGAAAACGATTTCGAAATGAATTGAATTGAAAACGATTTCGAAATGAATTGAATTGAAAACGATTTCGAAATGGATTGAATTGAAAACGATTTCGAAATGAATTGAATTGAAAACGAATTGAAATGAATTCAAATTGAATTGAAATTTGAATTGAATAGAAATGAATTTTGAAACGAATTTATAAAGAAGAATTCAATTTTGATTTGAATTGAAAAGGAAGTTGAAATTGCTTTTGAAACGAATTTTAAAACTATTTATATAATTCGTTTTAAATAGAAATCGACGAAGTATATATTATATATATTATATATATAATATAATGGCCTGAATAGAACGCGCCGCGCCGCGGCAGTTCGTGAATTTCGACCATTTATTTCAAACGGACATTGCGGGAGATCCGACCGTCGGATTCTCCTAAAACCGGAACCGTTGGGTTCGTATCGAAAAGAGCTTTCTAATGAATGTTAGAAATTTGAAATCTAACGGTTGGATTTGGAGATACGTCCAAATCAAATTCGAAAAAGGTCGCTGTAAGTGCAGTTCGATGGCCGTTGATGGAAATCGACTGTACGGGCCTTGATAAAATTATTAAAAATAGTAATAATTTGTGTAAAATCATAAGAAATGGTTTGGGAAGAATTGGGATGAAAAAACTCCATATTTGAAAAGACAAATATAGATTTTTATCGAGATGAACTAGTTTTGAACTAGAATTATAATTCTATTTATTTTTAAATAAATAAATTGAATTCGAAAGGGGTTTTAAAAATAACCAAAATTTCCAATGATTGCATTGGAGTGGATTTGAATCGAAATTGTCTTCGGAATATTTCGATGTTGGAATTCGTGATTATACAGGTGTTGTTATGGAAATTTGAAAGATATATATTTATATCGTTATTTCCAATACGACATTTGTTAGTCGTAGAATTCGATATTGAATATAAGCCGATATATTTTCTATTCAGAGCCTTGTATTGAATATCGAATGTGATTTGGGTTTATCGTGAATGGTGTCTTCACTAACACTGTTCTTGAACCCAGTTGAGAAAAGATTAAATCTTTTTATTTAGATTTAATGAAGTTCACCAATTAAATAATATTTAATTGGAATTGAATTGATATTGATTTTTGGGTTTATCGTGAACAGTGTTTTAAATAACACTCGTTCTTTAACCCGATAATTAATGGAATGTGATTTTGGGTTTATCGTGAACCGTGTTTTAAATGACACTGATTCTTTAACCCAGTCGAAGATTAAAACTAAGTGGAGTTTTAATGAATCTTTAATTAGATTGAAATGATCGAAAATGGAGTATCACCAGTTTTGCTCCAGGCGATAGTTAAATCTTTAATTAGATTTGAACGTGAAATGGTAATTGAATTTACCGATAACATTGTGGTGTTAGATATGAAGTATTCACAGTTTTACTTCATGGGATGAATAGGTTTGGATTGGGAAATTAAAACAAATGATTACTTCGGTAAGGTTCGCTAATCCCGACTAGTTTGAATTGATATTCAAAAGTTGATTAAAGAATAAATTCAAGAATTTATCTTTGATAAAATTAATGGGAACCTTTCCCTATGAATGTGAAATTAGAAACTAACTGTCGGTTAGCTAAGTAGAATGATTTTCTGGATATTGATCTGATGTTGGTTTCGGCCTTCGGGGTTAATATTTGGGAAATTATTCTCTTGATTAATTTACGGTTAGTGACTGATGAATTGGAATGAGGCGTATGTTGTGTTTGTGTAACACTTTTATAATATATACGCGAGTTATTCGGAAAGACCGGGTTTATCCCATTCTGAATAACTGATACGACGATAAGTCGAAGATGAAGACGATGGTCGAAGACCGGAGGTCTTCACGTCGTTTGGGTAATTACTGATGATCTTGATTGGGCTGTACACCCAAGAAGATGGAAACAGTTAGTGATCGTCCAGACGTACTTGGAGATCGATGGATATGCGGGGTACTAGGTGCCTCCGGTTTCGTTCAGACCCAGAACGGACTTGTAAATGGACTGTGTGTCTGACATCGGATTTCATTCTGTGTGACTGATATCGGTTGCATAGGATGGTTTGCCTGTGTGGCATGCTAAGATGCAAATGATCAAGGCTTCTGTTGAAAAGCAAAGTCTTGTGGTGATGATCAAAGCACGGCCTTTGTGGCGTAGCTTTGTGTAACGTTTACCTCGCGTGTTTCACACCAGGTATGAACCAAAAACGGGAGACGGACGTCAGGGAGGGCATGCGTTTCTTTCTAGCTAGAAGTGGCGTCAGTGGTTTTACACGCCCTGACGAGTTTGACTTATGTGGTTGTTGCTGTTGCGAGGCGCCTCGGTTATATCGGTTTCGGCCGAATGCATTCTGGTCGGCTGACGGACCAGACTTACACCCCATAGGGTGGGGAGACGTAGTGTTCAGGCATAATAATCCACTCCGTGTGGACCGGCCCTGAGGATCCATGGGGCAGTTGCGGCTGTTCCTGAGACATGGGCTAGATTGTCTCGAATAGGTTGAGGACTATCTTTTGCCTCGGTTCATAGACGGAAATCCAATTTCCAAATACGTGACATTTGCGGTTTTATTTGTAAACCTATGTATGGCGACATGATATATGGTACCCATGCCGCCTATGATTGATACTTATGATTTGAAGTTGTTTTATACACTATGCACTTATAATAGTATCAAATGATTTGTTTTAAACGTATCAAGCATTCTTTGGCTGTTATAAGGGAAAACCCTATCCCCCGGCTTGCGTTGCATTGTGTGATAGGACCTGGGTCTTATAACAGCTTCATTTTTCTTTATTTAGCATTGCGCTGTTGTTTTGTGCACTGGTATTCTTGGGAGGAAACCCGTTCCGTGTTATACGGCGTGGTCCCTCGATTTACCTAATGATTTAAAATAAAGATTAATAACTGTTTTAGTTCTCACACCAGTCACATGACTGACCTGGAGTTTATTGTTTTAACCTAAACTCTGGGTGCCCTTATTTTGACACGGGCAGCTAGTAGTTTTGGTTTTGCAGATTTATATTCACAGGAACCTGGTTTACAGCTGGAACGATATCCGGAAAGCTTTGTATCCGTATATCTCTTCTAGTTGTGTATTGTATTATTTTCCGCTGCGATGTATTTAAATGTAATTTAAATCTCTAATATTTCTGTGTAATATTCGTTTATACTTTGTATATTCTTGTAATCTGATGCATTGTTGTAATATACAATGAAACGTTCTTCTGTATGCGTTCTGTTGTGGCTTGTTCTCGAACTATCCGACGCTTTCCTTTACGGGGAAGTTAAGGGTTTTTACAGTTGGTATCAGAGCTTTGGTTTACAAAGCAGAGAACAAGGCACATTAGAACCATACGAAAGAATTCATCAGATATTGGATTAGTAATGTCCAACTAGAATGACTCGTTAGAGATAGGATCAGTAGTATCCTAGAACGAGTGTGAAGAGTATATTTTTCAAATGAAAACAAATTTTGTTTTGAAAATCTAAATCAACTATTCGTATTTGGTTATTTATTTATATTGATGTGGACAATCTAATATATAAAGGTTTTGCATATACGCGTCATGAACGTATATTCGGAGTTTTAATATATTAGATAGATATAGAGTCGCACTCTAGTCGCCCGGACATGGTCCTGATGATGAAGTATACCATCACCAGCATTTATTTTCGAGTAACGAAAGTGTGATATCTATATATTTCCATTAGACTGGTGTGAGAACCAAATCTTATATAGCTAGAACACTTTGTTGTGAATTGGCATCAAAAACAAGATTTTCTGTATATGTATCAAAATTATGAATTTGAAACGTTAAATTCACTAATTGATTGATGTTTGTGTTGTTTGTTCATTTGTTTGCTAATTTTGAACCATTATGCCTAATTTGATCGAATAATGAATTGTATTGAAATTTGGTTGCATTTGCTTGCATATACATATACTTACCTTGAGCAGGTCATAGCAAGGAGGCTAGAGCAGAGAATAAAATTTGTTTGCCCGACAAATAGGTACATGTTTACTACATAATTTACTGTTTTGTTTGGGTGATGATGATTTTATGAGCCTATTGGCTAGCCGCTTGGCTTTTTCTTTTTCTTTTTGAGATCTGAAGGACCGGGGAAGCTATTTGAAATTCCCCGATGCTCCCGGTGCAGGGGAGGTTATGGCGAAATTTTTCGAAAATTTAGGGTGTTAGCCAAATTTTTGAAATTTTGAAAATTCTCAGAAACTAAAGAGTTGGAGAATGGAAGCCCGATCGAGCGTAGAGTTGATTAATCAAACCACTTTCGACTTTGTTCCTTTTCGGGGACGAAAAGTTTTAAGTGGGGGAGATTGTAACAACCCGTAAATTCTGGGCCAGTTTAAAATTTTTATTTTGGCAATTATAGCGAATTTTGATTATTTAAAATGAATTATTTTAAATAAAATCGACGAGAAATTTATTTTGAATATAATTCGAACGAATATATTTATACGCGTCGTCGTTAGAATATAAATAATTATATATAATTATAAATAGAATTGAAAATGGCGCGGTAGTTCGATAATTCGATTTCAAACTTCAATTGAATGTACCGGGTGCAAAACAATCCGGATTTTAGTGAAACCAAAAATAATGGAATCTAATAGTGAATATCTTTCCAACGAATCCGAAAAATCAAGATTTCATATCGGGAATCAAAAGATATGTCCAGTTGAAAATTCTGAATAGTCGCTATGGAATTCAGGCCCTTAAAAATGGACATTTTGCAAATGACCTCGGATTTCGACGAAACCACTTTTGTTGGGTCCGTGATGTCAAACTATTGCTAGGTTTCAAGTTTCATAATTTTTCGAATCAATATGTGAGCGTGGCAAAGGAAAACGCGTTTGACCAGTTTCAGTTGATTTTAATCGACTGGAAATTGGCCATTTTTCTAACGGTCTCAGAATTCGACGAAATTAGTTTTGTTAGGACCGTATCGTCAATACGAAGCTAGAAAACATTTTTCGGGAATTTTTCTAGTTAGTATGTGGCCCCGGTAATTTGAAATGTACGTTTAAAATTCAATATAGCGATTTAAATGTAAATTTAACGGAAACTGATTGTAACGATCAAACCAGCTTACGATACATATCCCATTGTGTTCGGAATGGGGGTAAAACGCTATGGACGACAGGCGGTGGGCCTCGTTTAGAGGTCATATGTAAAAGTCAACCCTTGTGCATAATTTAATAATTAAATAATAAAATAAAATAATAAAAAAAACCTATTCCCTCCCGTTTTCTTTCTGCCTTGCCCCCCCCCCCCCCCCCGATCATTAATCAGAAAGTGAAAAAAAAAGAGAAAACCTAGAAACTAAACCGCGCCGCCCCCTGACCCTCGAATGACGCCGACGAACCCTTCACCGAAGCCCCCACCGTCAGACCAACCTCCTCCTCCCACCGAACCACACCCCGAAGCAACCCTCGACAAATCGAAGCAGCCCCCTCGTCGAAGCCTCGAACCACCGCCGCAACGCCTCGCTGAACCTCCGAACGCCGCCTGAGCCGCCCTCGACTTCCCTCCTCCCCTTCGCATACCACGGTAAGCATTTAATTTAATTTATTTTTATTTTTGTTTTATAAAACTGATTTATAGCTAATTACTGTATTTTTTTTTCTTTCTAGTTTTATAAACTGTTTTTTTTTTATAAACTGAAATTATAAAAGGTAATTACTGATTTTTGTTTTAGAATTTTAAAACAGAATTTTTAAAAGAATTTTAAAACAGAAATTTTTAAAAGATTTTAAAAACAGAAATTTTTAAAAGATTTTAAAAACAGAATTTTTGAGAAGAAGAATAAAAACAGAATTTTTGAAAAGAAGAATTAAAACTGGATTTTTTAAAAGAAGAATAAAAACGGGATTTTTATTGTGTAGAAGAAGTAAAAATATGATTTTTATATTTTTAAAGTATTAAAAATATAATCTTTACTATATAGAAATATTAAAAATATGATTTTTATATTTTTAAAGTATTAAAAATATAATCTTTATAGGATAGAGGATATAAAAATATCATCTTTGTATATGTAGCGAAGTAAAAATCTGATCTTTATTACGTTGAGATAAAGTAGTAATTTTTATAAAGGCGAAAACTTTATTTTTATAAAGGCGAAAACTTTATTTTTGAAAAGGCTAAATCTTTATTTTAGAAAAGGCGAAATCTTTATGTGGAAAATAGCGTGATAAAAATATAATTTTTATCTATTTGACGTAGCGATAAAAGTTCGATTTTTATATATTGAACTTCGAAAGAAAAATATGATTTTTATATATAGAACTTCGAAATAAAAATATGATTTTTATATATTGAATAGCGAAGTAAAAACTCGATTTTTACATATGTAGTGAAAGCGGACAACGAAGGTGACAAAAAGGCGAAACGACGAAGACTTCTGCAAAGGAAGAGCCGTGGAGCTATGATAGCTATAGGTGAGAATTTCTCACCTTTCAATTTAATTTTTTTAGTTATATATATATATATATATATATATACTAGGATGCAGGCGGTGCTTATTAGAAGCACCCGACACCCGTCCACAGACCATGGGCTTGTTTGATTGGTTGTGTAGTTGATTAGATTATTTGATTTGGATTGGATTGTTTTGGTGAAATTGAAATTGATATGATTGATATGTGAATGGCGTGGGCCTTCACTAGACCGGGGATAAGGCTAGGCCTTGTCCCGTTTCTAGTATCGTGCCGTTATGCCGCCGAAATTTTCTAAAATATGTTAGAAAAATAAAAATATCATTTTATTGTGTAAATGAATTGAATAGAAATTCATAGGTTGGAATAAAATGTTTTAGCGTTAAAAATATAATTTTTAACGTGAATGTGAATAAATAAATATTCATTTACAAACCGGACGGTTTGTTTATGTACACCTATTTGAAGGACATTGATTGGGTCGATAAATTTTACACATCGCCCAATTGCACAAATAAAATATTTGTTTGATGGTTTGAAAACCCCACACGGGTGTTGGGATGAAATATGAATGTCACTCATCCTGATTGATTAAATATGTCGATCGATTGATTGACAGGCTGTTATAAGCGTTGAATATCTATATTTGATGCTTATACAGTGTAGTGCACTTTGGTTGATGGTTGATTATTTTTCAATGTAATTGTATACATGTGTTGTATGAAAATCCATATAATTAACTTTATATGGTAATTGATTGGGCCTCATTCCAATTTGAAAAATAAAGAATATTATAAAATAAAAGTTCATGTGTTGACAGTACTCATTCATTGAGATTGGTCATGTGTTGAACGAAATATTTTAGTAATAAAATTTACATCTTTATCGATATAAAATAAAAGTTCATGTGTTGACAGTACTCATTCATTGAGATTGGTCATGTGTTGAACGAAATATTTTGATAATAACAACTATTTTGAAAAAGAAATATTTGAAATAGAATATTTGAAAATAGAAATTTATGAAGCCGTGTTGATTAGATTGACGCCATTTTGACGTGAACGATATTTATATCGATTTTATTCATCTTAAAAATGAATATTGAAAAGTGATTTCGAAATCGAATATTTTGAAATGAATTGAAAACGAATTCAAATTGAATTGAAAACGATTTCGAAATGAAATGAATTGAAAACGAATTCAAATTGAATTGAAAACGATTTCGAAATGAAATGAATTGAAAACGAATTCAAATTGAATTGAAAACGATTTCGAAATGAAATGAATTGAAAACGAATTCAAATTGAATTGAAAACGATTTCGAAATGAAATGAATTGAAAACGAATTCAAATTGAATTGAAAACGATTTCAAAATGAATTGAATTGAAAACGATTTCGAAATGAATTGAATTGAAAACGATTTCGAAATGGATTGAATTGAAAACGATTTCGAAATGAATTGAATTGAAAATGAATTGAAATGAATTCAAATTGAATTGAAATTTGAATTGAATAGAAATGAATTTTGAAACGAATTTATAAAGAAGAATTCAATTTTGATTTGAATTGAAAAGGAAGTTGAAATTGCTTTTGAAACGAATTTTAAAACTATTTATATAATTCGTTTTAAATAGAAATCGACGAAGTATATATTATATATATTATATATATAATATAATGGCCTGAATAGAACGCGCCGCGCCGCGGCAGTTCGTGAATTTCGACCATTTATTTCAAACGGACATTGCGGGAGATCCGACCGTCGGATTCTCCTAAAACCGGAACCGTTGGGTTCGTATCGAAAAGAGCTTTCTAATGAATGTTAGAAATTTGAAATCTAACGGTTGGATTTGGAGATACGTCCAAATCAAATTCGAAAAAGGTCGCTGTAAGTGCAGTTCGATGGCCGTTGATGGAAATCGACTGTACGGGCCTTGATAAAATTATTAAAAATAGTAATAATTTGTGTAAAATCATAAGAAATGGTTTGGGAAGAATTGGGATGAAAAAACTCCATATTTGAAAAGACAAATATAGATTTTTATCGAGATGAACTAGTTTTGAACTAGAATTATAATTCTATTTATTTTTAAATAAATAAATTGAATTCGAAAGGGGTTTTAAAAATAACCAAAATTTCCAATGATTGCATTGGAGTGGATTTGAATCGAAATTGTCTTCGGAATATTTCGATGTTGGAATTCGTGATTATACAGGTGTTGTTATGGAAATTTGAAAGATATATATTTATATCGTTATTTCCAATACGACATTTGTTAGTCGTAGAATTCGATATTGAATATAAGCCGATATATTTTCTATTCAGAGCCTTGTATTGAATATCGAATGTGATTTGGGTTTATCGTGAATGGTGTCTTCACTAACACTGTTCTTGAACCCAGTTGAGAAAAGATTAAATCTTTTTATTTAGATTTAATGAAGTTCACCAATTAAATAATATTTAATTGGAATTGAATTGATATTGATTTTTGGGTTTATCGTGAACAGTGTTTTAAATAACACTCGTTCTTTAACCCGATAATTAATGGAATGTGATTTTGGGTTTATCGTGAACCGTGTTTTAAATGACACTGATTCTTTAACCCAGTCGAAGATTAAAACTAAGTGGAGTTTTAATGAATCTTTAATTAGATTGAAATGATCGAAAATGGAGTATCACCAGTTTTGCTCCAGGCGATAGTTAAATCTTTAATTAGATTTGAACGTGAAATGGTAATTGAATTTACCGATAACACTGTGGTGTTAGATATGAAGTATTCACAGTTTTACTTCATGAGATGAATAGGTTTGGATTGGGAAATTAAAACAAATGATTACTTCGGTAAGGTTCGCTAATCCCGACTAGTTTGAATTGATATTCAAA
Source organism: Allium sativum (assembly GCA_030737875.1). NCBI lineage: Eukaryota > Viridiplantae > Streptophyta > Magnoliopsida > Asparagales > Amaryllidaceae > Allium > Allium sativum. The sequence continues at coordinate 423,688,540 of CM060922.1, forward strand.
AGTTGATTAAAGAATAAATTCAAGAATTTATCTTTGATAAAATTAATGGGAACCTTTCCCTATGAATGTGAAATTAGAAACTAACTGTCGGTTAGCTAAGTAGAATGATTTTCTGGATATTGATCTGATGTTGGTTTCGGCCTTCGGGGTTAATATTTGGGAAATTATTCTCTTGATTAATTTACGGTTAGTGACTGATGAATTGGAATGAGGCGTATGTTGTGTTTGTGTAACACTTTTATAATATATACGCGAGTTATTCGGAAAGACCGGGTTTATCCCATTCTGAATAACTGATACGACGATAAGTCGAAGATGAAGACGATGGTCGAAGACCGGAGGTCTTCACGTCGTTTGGGTAATTACTGATGATCTTGATTGGGCTGTACACCCAAGAAGATGGAAACAGTTAGTGATCGTCCAGACGTACTTGGAGATCGATGGATATGCGGGGTACTAGGTGCCTCCGGTTTCGTTCAGACCCAGAACGGACTTGTAAATGGACTGTGTGTCTGACATCGGATTTCATTCTGTGTGACTGATATCGGTTGCATAAGATGGTTTGCCTGTGTGGCATGCTAAGATGCAAATGATCAAGGCTTCTGTTGAAAAGCAAAGTCTTGTGGTGATGATCAAAGCACGGCCTTTGTGGCGTAGCTTTGTGTAACGTTTATCTCGCGTGTTTCACACCAGGTATGAACCAAAAACGGGAGACGGACGTCAGGGAGGGCATGCGTTTCTTTCTAGCTAGAAGTGGCGTCAGTGGTTTTACACGCCCTGACGAGTTTGACTTATGTGGTTGTTGCTGTTGCGAGGCGCCTCGGTTATATCGGTTTCGGCCGAATGCATTCTGGTCGGCTGACGGACCAGACTTACACCCCATAGGGTGGGGAGACGTAGTGTTCAGGCATAATAATCCACTCCGTGTGGACCGGCCCTGAGGATCCATGGGGCAGTTGCGGCTGTTCCTGAGACATGGGCTAGATTGTCTCGAATAGGTTGAGGACTATCTTTTGCCTCGGTTCATAGACGGAAATCCAATTTCCAAATACGTGACATTTGGGGTTTTATTTGTAAACCTATGTATGGCGACATGATATATGGTACCCATGCCGCCTATGATTGATACTTATGATTTGATGTTGTTTTATACACTATGCACTTATAATAGTATCAAATGATTTGTTTTAAACGTATCAAGCATTCTTTGGCTGTTATAAGGGAAAACCCTATCCCCCGGCTTGCGTTGCATTGTGTGATAGGACCTGGGTCTTATAACAGCTTCATTTTTCTTTATTTAGCATTGCGCTGTTGTTTTGTGCACTGGTATTCTTGGGAGGAAACCCGTTCCGTGTTATACGGCGTGGTCCCTCGATTTACCTAATGATTTAAAATAAAGATTAATAACTGTTTTAGTTCTCACACCAGTCACATGACTGACCTGGAGTTTATTGTTTTAACCTAAACTCTGGGTGCCCTTATTTTGACACGGGCAGCTAGTAGTTTTGGTTTTGCAGATTTATATTCACAGGAACCTGGTTTACAGCTGGAACGATATCCGGAAAGCTTTGTATCCGTATATCTCTTCTAGTTGTGTATTGTATTATTTTCCGCTGCGATGTATTTAAATGTAATTTAAATCTCTGATATTTCTGTGTAATATTCGTTTATACTTTGTATATTCTTGTAATCTGATGCATTGTTGTAATATACAATGAAACGTTCTTCTGTATGCGTTCTGTTGTGGCTTGTTCTCGAACTATCCGACGCTTTCCTTTACGGGGAAGTTAAGGGTTTTTACACACATTTTCTTGAGCTTCACTCCACTGTACCTTATCTAATTTAACTTCACGGTTGCAAAGCTTCTTGACCTCCATTTCCAAAACCCACTAGTAAAGATAGGACCTCGATCACTATGCTAGAGGGTATCCAATGTAGTCGAACTATCTTTCCAAGATAAACAGATACTAACCATGATACCAAGTGTATATCCTAAGATGATTAAAGGTCTCTCCTCTACTTAGCTTATCCATCATGTTGCAAATCTGAGGGTCTAAAGCTAATGGTTACTATGTGCTTTTTACCTCTCTTAAGGTCAGTCTAACTTAGGGTGCCAGCCCCAACCATTTATTTCACACACAAACCATCCTAGTTGAACTCAACATCCTTCAAGTACAAACCCTAAAGGCCTAAACCAATATCAGACAAGCACCCAAGGGATACCTCCTCCGAATTTGTACGATCTATGTGAGATGATACTAACAAAACAACCAAACAATTGAGCACTTTACTGACCCTGGCTATCCTCGCCAATCTTGCTCCAGAATTATCGTTGATCGCATAACTGGCTTTGCAGCGTCATCTAGATACATGCGGAAGTCTATCTCAAGTTTTGGGGGAAACCCCTACCCTAATCAAAACATCTTGCGTACTCATGGACTACTCCAACGGATCAAAAATCGTCGATAGATAAATAAAGTGATTCGAGGTAGCTAAGATAAACTGATCCCTTAGGATCGTACGAAATCTCAAGGTTATTCCTGAGGCAAGTCGAAAATCTAACTATCCTTGTTTCATAATTACTAGCTAACCAATCAATGCCTAGAATTAACCCATAGCCCAAAAAAAAAACATAAGCATAAATATAGCTATTCTCAAATCCACACAAGTCAAAGATAAATGAGCCGAACCAACAATTGGATTTGAGACTATAATGGGATCCTCTACTATACAATATCTAGGGTGCAGAGACTCAACTATGAAAGTAGATATATACGAATGTAAAGAGCTAAAATCAGAAGGAGTACTAACAGGATGATCAAAGGGAAAAACACTATCAACAGAAATCTTACTGCCTCTCTCTCAGGTATGCTGGTGGTGAGAGCATAACTTGCCTTCCGGAAGATCCTATCCCTTGTTCTTGCCCTTGCCCTTAACTATACGACACATTATACCAAAATAAAGATACTTCCTCTTGTTTTAGGTTTTACTATTCTTTCCTCCCCTCCTTTGGGAACCAAGTCCATATCCATGGGTTCTTCATCCTTGTGTTGTGCTCCTTAGACAAACCCCCTCATTCTCAACTTTGCCATCCTTGTGTAACTTATTGACATGTCTCTCGAAAGCCATCGCACGGAGAATCCTACAAAGATCGAAAGAAAATTACGGCTACAGATGGAAGTTAGGCACCTATTTGCCCTTTGACAAGTGTCATAGTCTCATCAAGCCTACGGAACCATGCCGCAATGAGGTTACCTCCCAGAAAGACAGGAGCCCCAGAGACTCAAGGAAGAAGGAAAAAAGGATTCAAGCAGAGGGTCCAAAGATAGTGCATATGGCTTTGGGGAATATGCCTTTAAAACAAAACTTTTCTTTTGAAAATGCTTCTTTTAAAACCATTTGAAAATAATTTTTTAAATCTTTTTATCTGATATGGTAACCTTTAGCTCTGATACCAAGTGAAACACCCCACCTCCGTTAAGCTCACTCACAACGGGAATGCCTTAACTTCGGTGGAGCATTTTTAGTACAAGGTGCAGAAAAATTACAAGACAGACAAGTAAAGCAGCGGAAAATAAATAACCTTTATTAATTAAAACAGCTTGTACAAACATTGTTTTACAACACCAATACTTATTACAACAAAGCATCTGTCTTGTTTAACAAAAAGAAGCCCAAACTGACAATGATATTCCCCAAATAAAGCATGAGCCAGCCATAGCAGTAGAAAGTGGAGTTCAAAGCAATGCGCCAAAGATCCTTCAAGCTCGGAAAGAGTAACGGTCCAAAATGACCTGAGTTTTTCCCTCCTTGACTACCGGGGGGAACGGAAGAAAAGAGGCAAAAGAAAACTAGGTCAGACATAAAGCCTGGTAAGCTCAGTGATTCTTAGCATTTAAACGAGGAAAAGGTTCATGACATGAATAAACTAAATATAAGACTAAACCATAGTAACAAGATAACACGGGATAAGCATGGGATATGGCAAGATAAACTAAATGTACTGATAAACTGGATGTACTGATAAACTGAATATACTGATAAAATGAATGCGCTTCTACTCCTTCTCTGCTTCGCGACTACCCTGTTATACTGATTTCTATATATCTGCACTGCCTAACTAGTGTCCAAACTAATAATCTATATAAAATGATCATATGATAACGTGATCCCAATCCCCGTAATTGTGGTTGCCTTCATGTGTACATCTATTATGGGGATTCCATTTATTACCTAGATCTAATCTTGTGTTTACTATCGAGCGCTTCCTAGATTCAACTAGGGTTTATGCTACCCAGGGCCACTGGGGTTTATGCTACTTATTGAATGCTTCTCGGATTTAGGGTTTACGCGACCTAGGTCCAACTAGGGATTATGTTATGTATCGAACGATGACCCCTACTCTAGGACACACTACCCAGAGTGGTATATGTTCCTAGACTTTCACACGTATGTATCGTGAATCGTTATCGATGTCTAGATGCACATGCCCTCTATATGTGCGACCCGAGTCTCGTGGCAGGTGTAACGACCCGCATTCTACGCATCATAGAATCGTAGAATATTTATTTCTGTCACATACGAAGTCGTATGGTCATGTAACTTTGGGGGACGACTATTGGGGTCATTTCCCATGTTCATGATTTTTCCCGATTTTTAAATGACCATTTTACCCCTAGTTATCACTGTTTTGGCCATAACTTTTGACTGGAAAGGAATTTTGACCTGAAACCACTTCCATTGGCTCCGGATGATGGTTTCTCTTTCCGTAGAGTGGTCACATTAGCCAAACGGACTTACCGTTTGGGAGATATGGCTGAAACAAGTTTCAGATGGTGAAAAACAGCTTAATTGGGCTTAACCGGGTGATTAACAGCTAGGCCCAAAGGGGAATTTCGGGATTAGGAGTTTAAAGGGGCTGTTAGGGTTTGGAGAATACTTTTTTTCTCATTTTTCAGCCGTCACTATTCATTCCTCTTAACCTAGCCATGGCCTCCACCCTCTAAATCTCTTCAAAACACATCTTAATCACTTTCTAATTTAAGATTAGGCTTAGCAAACATCAAATCAAGGAGTATTAGCACGAGAACCGAGATAGAGCTGCTGTGTAAGATTGGGAACAGCGCCAAATCAGAGAATATTTCAGTTTTGGGGTTTTAGTGGTGGCAAAGGTGAGTGATTAGCTTGCTTTTACACTAATTACTGTTAATTATGGGTAATTAGTGAAGATTAGCGAATTTATACATTAATAAATTCTGGAAAAATTCCTAAAATTCTATAATGATGTTTTATGGCTCTGATAAAAATTTGGGCTAATTTGGATAAGTTTTGCTAATTGTATGCATAATCACGGTTAAGAAGGATTAAGGGGAAAACATGGGTTTCTGGGTATGTTTGATCTAAAGTATTTCATGTAAATGATGTTTTAATGTTTGTGATTGATTCTATATGTTGTTACTGCTGTTTGGAATGTTTTGTAATGTCATAGGAAGTTTAGAAAGGTTGAAAACGCCGTCATTCGGCGAAAATAGCTTGCTGGAAAAAGTTGCAGATTTTCAGAACCGGTTAGGAAGAACACCCGATCCGAACCGGATAGGAGGAGGAGATCCGATCCGAACCGGATAGGAGGAGGAGATCCGATCCGAACCGGATAGGAGGAGTAGATCCGATCCGAACCGAATAGAAGGAGGAGATCCGAACCGAACCGGATAGGAGGAGACACCCGAACCGAACCGGATAGGAGGAGACACCCGAACCGAACCGGATAGGAGGAGGAGATCCGATCCGAACCGAATAGAAGGAGGAGATCCGAACCGAACCGGATAGGAAGAGACACCCGAACCGAACCGGATAGGAGGAGACACCCGAACCGAACCGGATAGGAGGAGGAGATCCGATCCGAACCGAATAGAAGGAGGAGATCCGAACCGAACCGGATAGGAGGAGACACCCGAACCGAACCGGATAGGAGGAGGAGATCCGAACCGAACCGAATAGAGGAGGAGACCCGAACCGAACCGGATAGGAGGAGGATGCCTGAACCGAACCGAATAGGAGGAAGAGACCCGAACCGAACCGAAGAAGACCATAATCCGAGATGCAAAGGTAGTCCAAATGGGAAGTTTGTACCAAGGATTCAGATGGGAATCAACGAGTTAACTTCATGATTGGGCTTTGCTGCGGGACGTGTGCTAAGGGGCTGTCGATGTCTGTAACTTTGGATCACTATGTATAGGGGGTACGTGAACGGATTCAGGGCCACAGTGGTCTAGGTACGACTAAAAGAGCTATAGACCAATGAAGTGGGGTCATTTGTAAAGGTTTAGTCATGACTCCATGGGGTAAGCTTGGTGGTAGCAGTAGTTGTACAAGCCGAACTCCGTCACTACTTCGATGGGTCTAGTGGTTGAAAGCGGTATACATCGTATGCTTTATGCACTGAGTGAGAGATGTGAGGATGGTTGCCATGATTGAATTGTTTGCTATCCCTATGACATGCACACCCCCACCCCCGTATTTCTTTACACCATATGTTGATGGCACCTTAGAGTATTGTACAGTATGTAGTGCTAACTCTTTGGTTGCAGGTCCAGGTTCAGGTATGGTTTAGTATACCTGTTATTGTTCTGTTTAGCTGCTTATCGCTCATACCAGACTTTTTGTCTGACCCAGAGTTTTATGTCTCTTCTTATTACTCTGGGTGCTCACACGAGCAGACTAGAGACAGGTTAGCTGGTGATGCACGGGTAGATGATCCGGAGACGAGCAGGAGGCTTCCACGTAATATATATATATAGTATTCTCCCTGTGTTGTCGAAGATCACTGCTTGGGCATTGGTGGTGTATCTTCCACTTTAGCTTTCTTTTGTTTAGAGACAGTAGATTTTGAAAAGTTGTAATAAGCTGTATTTGGATTTCCGCTGCTCTGATGTTGACATTTATTATTAGTTATCAGCTTATGCACTGTCTCACCTGTTTTATGTCAAGTATGTTATTAATATATTTTATTCCATGCGCTTTGAGACATTCTACAGGTTCCTTGATTAGTTCATTCTCTTCTTTCTTTTCTTATGACGACCGTTCCGTGCCAGTTGGACATGTGTACAGCGCACACTTGGAGGAAGTGTCGGTTGGTGCGGGGCGGGCCGTCACACTTGGTATCAGAGCTCTGGGTTGCGTAGTTAACCTAGGGAAGTTATCAGGGAGAGATAATATACGTATACGAGAGAGCGTATTTGTGGTTATTTTGGTTTTCAAAAGCTATATATATACTATTAGTAGTATAAGAATGAAGTCGTACTGCACTAGCACCACTATGGAATCGTTAATCGTTTCCTTTTTCAGATTGACGATGAGCCGAGATACTAGAGGTGCTAGTAGGGGAGCCAATAATGGGAATGCTGCTGACATGAGGACGATGTTTACTGACCTCATGAGAGAGATGCTTAGAGATGTACGGGGGGCAGCTCCCAATGGTGGAAATGGTGGTGGTCCAATAGTGCAGGCGCCAAGAGTTGACTTCGCCAAGCTGAATAAGGATTATACTAGCCTTGGTGGGAAGCCATTCCACGGTACGGAGTCGGCCACAGATGTTCAGGATTGGTTGGATAGTTGCGAACGTATCTTCGAGGATTTGGGTATCGAGGATGCGATGAAGAGAAAGCTAGCGTCCCGTCAGCTGCAAGGGCGGGCAATGAATTGGTGGAATGCTATAAAGGCAGCTACTCCCGAAGATCAGATTACTTGGGAGCAGTTTAAAGCTCGCTTTAGCGAGAAGTTCATTCCAGCTGCTCAGAAGTCAGTGCTATTTAAGAAATTCTTGGAGCTCAAGCAGAATGGCAGAGCTGTCTCGGAGTACATTGCTGAATTCGACACTTTGTCAAAGTATGGGTTATCTCTTATTGATACTGCCGAGAAGAAGAATGAGAAATTCATAACTGGGTTAGATCAGTACTTAGGGGAAAGGCTTATTAACCACATCGATGAGACGTTCGAGTCGATTGTGGGGAAAGCATTAAGATCAGAGAGTCTCTACCCTAAGCCGAAGACTGAGGTTGCATCCGCAGATGAGCCAAAGCCACAAGCAAGTGGTGGAGGCAAGGGTGGTTCCCAGAATAAAAGAAAGCAGAGTCAGACTAAGGATGGCCAGAAGAAAAAGAATAAACAAGATGTTGAGTGCTTCAGCTGTGGTAAGAAGGGCCATTATGCTAGTAATTGTCGGGCCAAGCCAGCGGATAGGAAGTGCTTCAACTGTGGCCAAATGGGACATCACAAGGACAAGTGTCCGCAACCCCCTAAAGAAAAGCAAATGGTGAAAGCATACGCCCTTAATGCTATTCCTTCTTCGTCGAACGCCCCAACAGCGGCGGAGAAAGGAAAGAATGTCGTCATTCAAGGTATGCTTTCTGTTTATGATGTTCCTGTTAGAGTTTTGTTTGATACCGGAGCTTCCAGTTCTTTCATATCTAGTGACCTGGTAGATAGGTTGGGATTGGAGCCCGAGATTGTCGATAGACCTTTAGTAGTGACGAACCCGATTGGTGGTTCTACTAGCCTTAGCATGATTTGTCGTAATGTGGTCTTATCGAGTCATGGATGCATGTTTGTTTGTGATTGCTTTGTTTTGGGCTTCACTGGGTTTGGCATTATTTTGGGAGTAGATTGGCTCCGAAGATACGGGGTGGTGGTAGACTGTGAGGGCTTTTTGGTGACAGCTAGAGCGGATGATGGGCGGAGGATAGTGTTTGGTGGTCTACCCAGTGTGGGGGTATTGGCTAGTTTTCTAAACTCCCTCGACATTCCGCATAGTGAGTTGTCAGGTTTGCCCGTGGTTGGCCAGTATCCGGATGTCTTCGAAGAAGTGACCGGACTTCCACCACACCGAGAGATTGAGTTCCGTATTGATTTGGTAAAGGATGCCAGGCCTATAGTGATGCCACTTCGTCGTATGGCACCAAGAGAGCAGCGAGAGCTCGAGGTGCAAGTCAGCGATCTTTTGAAGAAGGGATTTATCAGAAGGAGTGTTTCTGAATGGGGAGCACCAGTTGTGTTTGCTACCAAGGCGGATGGTTCCCTTCGTTTGTGTGTAGACTACCGCGAGTTGAATAAAGTGACGAGGAAGAACAAGTATCCTCTACCGCGGATAGATGATTTGTTTGATCAGTTGAGTGATGCGAGAGTATTTTCTCAGTTGGATCTCGCGACAGGTTTTCATCAGCTTAGAGTGGAAGCTGAGAGTATAGCTAAAACGGCATTTCGGACGCCGTCTGGGTTTTATGAGTGGTTGGTCATGCCATTCGGGCTGACCAATGCCCCAGCATATTTTGTGGATCTTATGAATAGGGTATTCAGAGATCAGTTGAATAAGTTTGTCCTTGTGTTCGTTGATGATATTTTGGTCTACTCGAGGACAGAGGAAGAACACAAGGGACATTTAAGAATAGTGATGGAGGTGTTGAGAAAACACCAATTGAAAGCAAAGTTTTCTAAGTGTCACTTCTGGAGGAGGGAAGTGAGGTTCTTGGGCCACGTTGTATCAGAGAATGGTATTGCCGTAGACCCGGCAAAGGTGGCTACGGTACAGGATTGGCCTACGCCCAAGAATGCAACAGACGTAAGAAGTTTCTTGGGATTAGCGGGATATTATCGTAAGTTTATCCAAGGCTTCTCCAAGATAGCAGCACCGTTGACTCAGTTGACAAAGAAGAATCAAGCTTTTGTTTGGAACGAAAGGTGCGAGGATGCATTCAAGAGTCTAAAAGAAAAGTTGACAAGTGCACCAGTGTTAGTCATTCCCAAGGGGAGTGAAGAGATGACGGTATATACAGATGCTTGTGGTACCGGACTAGGTGCTGTGTTGATGCAAGGTGGTAGGGTTGTAGCTTATGCAAGCAGGCAACTAAAACCGCATGAGAAGAGGTATCCTATCCATGATTTGGAATTGGCAGCGATCGTATTCGCATTGAAGATATGGAGACATTATCTCTTGGGAGAAAGATTCGAGCTGTTTACTGATCATAAGTCGCTGAAGTATCTTTTCTCTCAAAAGGATTTGAATCTTCGTCAGCAGAGGTGGTTAGAGTTCTTAGCTTCATATGATTTCGACATCGCATATACACCGGGAAAGGGCAATGCCGTAGTCGATGCGTTGAGTCGAAGACATGCCAGTTTAGGGGCTATGTTCCTTGAATGGAAGCAACTGGAGTATATCGCGGGGTTTGATTTCAGACCAAAGTGCGAATTGGACCCAGAAATGTTAGCAAGTTTGACGATCAGACCCACTTTAATTGAGCGGATCGGCTCTAGTCAGAGGGACGATCCTAACCTATTGGAAATCATCTCCAAGTTAGAGATGGGTATCGATGAGGAGATGAGCAAGTATGGGCTTGATCAAGATGGATGGCTTAGAAAGAATGGAAAGCTCGTTGTACCCAATGTCAATGGATTGAGAGATGAAGTGCTTAGAGAATGTCATCACTCAAAACTGACTATACACCCCGGTGGTAATAAGATGTATCGAGACATGAGACAGACTTACTACTGGGAAGGGATGAAAAGAGACGTTGGGGAGTTTATATCCAAATGCATGAATTGCCAGCTAGTTAAAGCCGAGCAAAAGAAGCCTAGTGGGTTGTTACAGCCATTAGAAATTCCCGAATGGAAATGGGAGCAAGTCTCGATGGATTTCATTGATGGTTTACCAAGGACTAGATCGGGACATGATAGCATTTGGGTGATTGTGGACCGATTAACCAAAAGTGCAAGATTTATACCGGTCAGATCGACCAGAACGGCAGCTAAGTTAGCAGAATTATATATGAAGTGGGTAGTGAGATTCCATGGAGTACCTAAAAGCATTGTGAGTGACCGAGACCCGTTGTTCACTAGTGGGTTTTGGAAGAGCTTACAAGAAGCTCTAGGGTCAGAGTTACATCTCAGTACCGCATATCATCCTCAGACCGACGGTCAGACGGAGAGGGTGAATCGTATTTTGGAAGATCTCTTGAGAGCATGTATATTGGATTTTGGTGGATCATGGGATGACCATTTGCATCTAGTAGAGTTTGCATATAATAATAGCTACCAATCCAGTATCGGTATGGCTCCGTTTGAAGCTTTGTACGGAAGACCGTGCAACTCACCATCATGTTGGATAGAGACTGGCGAGAAGTTTATGCTTGGACCAGATGTGGTGAGGGAAACTTCAGATAAGATTAAGATCATTCAACAACGAATGAAGGCTGCCCAGGATAGGCAGAAGAGTTATGCTGATAAGAGGAGAAGAGACTTAAAATTCTCCGTTGGCGACTTGGTGTTTGTCAAGATTTCTCCGTTGAAGAGCGTAATACGATTTGGCAGGAGAGGCAAGTTGGCACCAAGATTCGTTGGCCCATTCCCTGTTCTTGAACTAGTCGGGAATTTGGCCTATAGAATTGACTTACCGGAGAAGATGGCGGGAGTTCATAACGTATTTCATGTTTCCCAACTAAGGAAGTTCGTTCACGACTCAGATATGACTATTTCACCTGATCAGTTGGAGGACCTCGAAGTAGAACCCGAGGCGGTTGGGAACCGCAAGCCGGTCCGTATTGTCGAGCACGACATGAAGCAACTTCGAAGGAAGGCGGTGAAGCTAGTCAAGGTACAGTGGAGCGAGAACGAGAATGATTGTACTTGGGAGACAGAGGATAACATTAAGAAGTCACACCCAGAACTCTTTGCATGGTAAGATTTTGACTTCGATTTAGTTTTCCGCATGCTAGGATAGGCTTGTTTGCTTGTTTTGCATGTTTGATTGTTGTACGTGGCTGTTAGGCATGCGGGATCCTTTGTATGTTTTGGGTTAAGGAATTTCGGGGACGAAATTTCTTAAGGGGGGGAGAGTGTAACGACCCGCATTCTACGCATCATAGAATCGTAGAATATTTATTTCTGTCACATACGAAGTCGTATGGTCATGTAACCTTGGGGGACGACTATTGGGGTCATTTCCCATGTTCATGATTTTTCCCGATTTTTAAATGACCATTTTACCCCTAGTTATCACTGTTTTGGCCATAACTTTTGACTGGAAAGGAATTTTGACCTGAAACCACTTCCATTGGCTCCGGATGATGGTTTCTCTTTCCGTAGAGTGGTCACATTAGCCAAACGGACTTACCGTTTGGGAGATATGGCTGAAACAAGTTTCAGATGGTGAAAAACAGCTTAATTGGGCTTAACCGGGTGATTAACAGCTAGGCCCAAAGGGGAATTTCGGGATTAGGAGTTTAAAGGGGCTGTTAGGGTTTGGAGAATACTTTTTTTCTCATTTTTCAGCCGTCACTATTCATTCCTCTTAACCTAGCCATGGCCTCCACCCTCTAAATCTCTTCAAAACACATCTTAATCACTTTCTAATTTAAGATTAGGCTTAGCAAACATCAAATCAAGGAGTATTAGCACGAGAACCGAGATAGAGCTGCTGTGTAAGATTGGGAACAGCGCCAAATCAGAGAATATTTCAGTTTTGGGGTTTTAGTGGTGGCAAAGGTGAGTGATTAGCTTGCTTTTACACTAATTACTGTTAATTATGGGTAATTAGTGAAGATTAGCGAATTTATACATTAATAAATTCTGGAAAAATTCCTAAAATTCTATAATGATGTTTTATGGCTCTGATAAAAATTTGGGCTAATTTGGATAAGTTTTGCTAATTGTATGCATAATCACGGTTAAGAAGGATTAAGGGGAAAACATGGGTTTCTGGGTATGTTTGATCTAAAGTATTTCATGTAAATGATGTTTTAATGTTTGTGATTGATTCTATATGTTGTTACTGCTGTTTGGAATGTTTTGTAATGTCATAGGAAGTTTAGAAAGGTTGAAAACGCCGTCGTTCGGCGAAAATAGCTTGCTGGAAAAAGTTGCAGATTTTCAGAACCGGTTAGGAAGAACACCCGATCCGAACCGGATAGGAGGAGGAGATCCGATCCGAACCGGATAGGAGGAGGAGATCCGATCCGAACCGGATAGGAGGAGTAGATCCGATCCGAACCGAATAGAAGGAGGAGATCCGAACCGAACCGGATAGGAGGAGACACCCAAACCGAACCGGATAGGAGGAGACACCCGAACCGAACCGGATAGGAGGAGGAGATCCGATCCGAACCGAATAGAAGGAGGAGATCCGAACCGAACCGGATAGGAAGAGACACCCGAACCGAACCGGATAGGAGGAGACACCCGAACCGAACCGGATAGGAGGAGGAGATCCGATCCGAACCGAATAGAAGGAGGAGATCCGAACCGAACCGGATAGGAGGAGACACCCGAACCGAACCGGATAGGAGGAGGAGATCCGAACCGAACCGAATAGAGGAGGAGACCCGAACCGAACCGGATAGGAGGAGGATGCCTGAACCGAACCGAATAGGAGGAAGAGACCCGAACCGAACCGAAGAAGACCATAATCCGAGATGCAAAGGTAGTCCAAATGGGAAGTTTGTACCAAGGATTCAGATGGGAATCAACGAGTTAACTTCATGATTGGGCTTTGCTGCGGGACGTGTGCTAAGGGGCTGTCGATGTCTGTAACTTTGGATCACTATGTATAGGGGGTACGTGAACGGATTCAGGGCCACAGTGGTCTAGGTACGACTAAAAGAGCTATAGACCAATGAAGTGGGGTCATTTGTAAAGGTTTAGTCATGACTCCATGGGGTAAGCTTGGTGGTAGCAGTAGTTGTACAAGCCGAACTCCGTCACTACTTCGATGGGTCTAGTGGTTGAAAGCGGTATACATCGTATGCTTTATGCACTGAGTGAGAGATGTGAGGATGGTTGCCATGATTGAATTGTTTGCTATCCCTATGACATGCACACCCCCACCCCCGTATTTCTTTACACCATATGTTGATGGCACCTTAGAGTATTGTACAGTATGTAGTGCTAACTCTTTGGTTGCAGGTCCAGGTTCAGGTATGGTTTAGTATACCTGTTATTGTTCTGTTTAGCTGCTTATCGCTCATACCAGACTTTTTGTCTGACCCAGAGTTTTATGTCTCTTCTTATTACTCTGGGTGCTCACACGAGCAGACTAGAGACAGGTTAGCTGGTGATGCACGGGTAGATGATCCGGAGACGAGCAGGAGGCTTCCACGTAATATATATATATATAGTATTCTCCCTGTGTTGTCGAAGATCACTGCTTGGGCATTGGTGGTGTATCTTCCACTTTAGCTTTCTTTTGTTTAGAGACAGTAGATTTTGAAAAGTTGTAATAAGCTGTATTTGGATTTCCGCTGCTCTGATGTTGACATTTATTATTAGTTATCAGCTTATGCACTGTCTCACCTGTTTTATGTCAAGTATGTTATTAATATATTTTATTCCATGCGCTGTGAGACATTCTACAGGTTCCTTGATTAGTTCATTCTCTTCTTTCTTTTCTTATGACGACCGTTCCGTGCCAGTTGGACATGTGTACAGCGCACACTTGGAGGAAGTGTCGGTTGGTGCGGGGCGGGCCGTCACAGCAGGGCTAGTCAAGAAACACGGAACTCGGTTGGGAGCTTTCAGATATTTGCCGATTGCAGATGCTAAGGTCTGCTTTTACAGTGGCTATGGTCCCACTAGGCCCCTCCCTCAACTAACAAATGAAAGGCACCAAGAAAATCAAGAATGAGAATTGTACGCAGGCCCCCTATGCCTCTACAAACCTATGGGCCAACCTCACCCATAACTAGATAGCAAGTATATGGTCTGTTGGAGTTCTCCACCTTTTCGCTTCACGTATCTCGACTGACTCAAGATGGTAGGTAGACGACGATTTTCTATCACAAGGCAAAAACTGGTCTCGCCGAATCACGCTGGTCCATCCTAGTCTTTAGGTTGCCTTATTATTGCAACCAAGGCATACCCTTGGCTCTTCTAACGCAAACCTTAACCTCTGTGAGCCGAGGAGGATCATCTACAGCCTCACAGAGGGATACCAAGAGCACCCTCACGTCCCCTTCGAAGCCGCGTGCTTCGTAACCTAGTTCGTTGGAGCCTTCTTCATGATCAGACGGACGTTCGCTCCTTTTCGTGTTCTACGTGGCTTTCTTGACAAAGGTTTACTACTTAGTTCTCTTAACTAAGGTTTACTACTTAGTTCCCTTTCTTGTCATGTTGTATTGGTTAAGTGTAGTGACCCGCATTTTTAGCTGTTGAATAATTTATTTATTTAATTATTAAATATCGATTTATCGATATCGAGAACGTGAATTAAATAATATTGAATATTTAATTAATAATTATTATATAATAAAATATATTATAATGTCGAAATAATCAAAAATATTGGAAATCACAATATTCTGTGAACAGGGTCATCCCTAAGATGTAATTCAGCTTAGAGTTGAATTATACTGACGAATATATTCAATCGACGTCAGTTTGAAACGTAGAATTATAGTATAATTAAATTCGAGCGCGTAACGACGCGGCAGTTCGCTATTTGGCGATTTGAACTTCAACTGAGTATACAGGATTCGTTTTAAATCGGATTTCTGTGAAACAAGAAACGTGTGGAGCTAGTGGAGTATATCTTTCTAGTGGAAGAGAAAATTCGGGATTTCGTTGTGTAGATTTAGATTTATGTCCAAATTTTTTTTTTAGAAAAAGTCGCTATGGAATTCCTTTATAATTCGTAACGCTTTATATACGTTATAAAAGGATTTTTCAATATAAATTGAATATCGATTCAATCTAGACACAGAATAGAGAGTATATAATTTTCCTGGAGCTGTATGGTATTCCACAGTGAATATATACGATAATATAAATTTATTTATATTTAATTTAATTTATTTAAATATATTTATATATTTAAATGGGTCATTCAGAGCTTTAAAAATATCCACTTTTGCAAACGAAGTTGGAATTCGACGAAACTCGTTGGATCCGTAATGTCAAATTATTGCTAGGTTCCAGTTTTCATGATTTTTAGAGTCCGTATGTGACCGTACGGATTTTTAGAGTGAAAAACAGTCGATAATTGGACAGGTAAAACTACGCTGTGTGAGCATACAAGGTCGGAATTCGACGAAACCAGTTTCGTTGGGACCGTAATGTCGAGCTGTAGCTGCATGTCCAGTTTGATGATTTTTAGGTATCGTATGTTATTACAGGAATTTTTAGAAGAGTAATACAAGCAGCAGACCAATATATATGAATATAAAAATAAAAATATATAAAATAAATATCTAGTCCCCTCCCACTATAAAATCAAATTTTACTCCCTCTTCTAAACCTAATTCAGATGTGCGCCTCCACCAAAAGGAATAACACAGCAAACATTCCCAACTCTTCTAAAATTAATGAAAAATAGAAATAAAATCCTAAAATCCCAAAGCAAGTATATTCGAACTCTTGAGGTGTTTCTCTTTATGCTGTGTGAAGACGGGAGCGTTCGATCACCATTTTTTTTCGAAGTCCTGTACCCAGCGAAAAGCTAGGGTTCACCATCTCGACGGATACATGCATCGATGCTCACTTTGGTGATGACATTCGGGTTCGTGGAGGGAAGAGAGGGTTGTCGGCAGGGTCTGGTGGTCTTCGGTGGTGGTGGGCGTCGCACGAAGTGGTGGGAGGCACGATGAGTAGGACGTCGAACAGGAAGAGGAGGGTGTGGATAGGTGCGGTTTTCAATGGTGATTTGGATGGAGGAGGTGGCGCCTGAAATAGATGAACGGAGGAGGAAGTGTAGGTGGTCAACGTGAAGTTCAATGGGGGGGGGGAAATACTTGGATCGAATACTGGAAGTTTAGAAGTGAGTTTGGGGAAGAAGCCTGTGGGAGCGGACGGGTTATATTTCATGGGTATGGGCTTTTAGAAAGAGGGTGAGCCCAACAAAATAAATAAAAGTTTTAGTTTTAATTTAATCTGAATATTTGTACAAACTTGTATAAGCTGTAACTTCGTCGTACGGTGTCAGATTGACGAACCGTAAGTTGCGTTGGGATTGTATGGACGAGCACTCCACAATGGAACTGACCGCGAGTCGATTGGAGCCCATCACAATTTATAGCAAAATAAATTGTCTGAATCAAGAGATGGTTATCATCATTGACGATGATCGTCCAAATGTGAGTAAAACTCACCAACTCTGAACAGTTTATATTTTCATGTTGTATTTTTAGAACTGTTAGATATTGACAAATTGACTATGTGTTGACCGTTTGATTGAACTGCTAGTCAGTTAGTTGAATTTCCATATTGATTCTGTTTATCAGAATATATCATATAGGAACTGCAAGTGATGTTAATTTTATTGTGTAACATCTGTGGATGCAGGAGAACAGGTTGGAGGAATCCGACCGGATTCCTCAACAGTTATTTTATTGTTTTTCATATATTGTGTTATATGATGTGATATAATCTGTTGTCGATTATATGTGTTTGGATGATAGTGATCATCGTGATTTGATATGTAGAATATCATAACATACCGGAATGTTGATAAGGAGATTTTCAAAGTGATATTGAAAACAGAATATTTATAAATTGGAATATTTATAAATAAGAGACATTTATAAATTTAAATATTTATAAATAAGGAATATTTATAAATTGGGATATTTATAAATAGGAGATATTTTAAAAAGGAAATAAATTCAAAACATTTCTTTTTGAATGGAAAGGCCTGCGTGGCGAGTTTGGGGATTTTCCCGATGCTCCCAATACAAAGGAGGTTATGGTGAATTTTCCCGAAAATTTAAGGAGTTAGAATATTTTTAAGAATAAAAATCAAATAGAAAGAGAAAGGTTTGTAAATCATTTACAAATCAAATAGTAAGAGAAATATTTGTAGAACATTTACAAATAGATAAAAAGGGAGATATTTATTTGTTAGAATAAATAGAATCAAAAGGAATATTTATTTGATAAATAAATAGAACTAAATCAAAGTGGATTAGTTAAGTTAATCAAAGTGGATTAGTCAAGTTAATTGAAGTGGATTAGTTAAGTTAAACTAAAGGGATTAGTTAAGTAAAACTAAACGGATTTGTTAAGTTAAACCAAGTGGATTAGTTAAGTTAATTGAAGTGGATTAGTTAAGTTAAACTAAGTGAATCGGTTAAGTTAATCAAAGTGATTAGTTCAGTAAGTCGAGATTAACCAGTTAGAGTTGATCAGTTAGAGTTGATCGGTTAGAGTTGATCAGTTAGAGCTAATCGATTCGAGTTAATCAAATGGAGTTAATCGATTAGAGTTAAAATAGACATAGTCTTTTTAGAATGAGTCGCCATTTAGCACAACTGCTAGCGTAATTCGCAGGGCTGCAGATAGCCTACGGTGGTCGGATGTTTCCTGAGGGAATCAGGCGTAACCATTGTGATCGTTGCGATCTAGAGTCAAGCGAATGGAGTTAAATCGAATACTAGTTATTCGACAGGGTTAACCAGTTGGGTTAGGTAAGTCTAGTTAACCAGTTGGGTTAGGTAAGTCAAGTTAACCAGTTGGGTTAGGTAAGTCAAGTTAACCAGTTGGGTTAGGTAAGTCAAGTTAATCAGTTGGGTTAAGTAAGTCAAGTAAAACAGTTAGAGTTAAACAGTTAGAGATAACCAGTCAGAGTTAACCAGTTAAAGTTATTCAAATGTAGTTATTCGAGTAGAGTTATCGAATATTACTTATTCGAAGTAGAGTTATCGAATATAGTGTATTCGAGAGAAGAGTTATCGAATATTGGTTATTCGAAGGAGTTATCGAATATCGCTTATTCGAAGTAGAGTTATCAAATATCGCTTATTCGAAGTAGAGTTATCGAATATCGCTTATTCGAAGTAGAGTTATCAAATAGAGTTAAAGGAGTTAATCGAATATAGTTTATTCGAATAGAGTTAGAGGAGTTATCGAATATAGTTTATTTGACAGGAGTTAAGTGAATAGAGTAAATCAAATAGAGTAAAGCAAATAGAGTTAATCCAAAGGAGTTAATCGAATAGAGTTAAGTGAAAAGAGTTAATCGAATATAGATTCGAAAGAAAGGGTAAGTAAGGAAGTTAGTTAGAGAAATATAAAGTGAACTTTGCCTATTTCAAGGTTATAAGTGTTGTTAAGTTAAGGTCTGAGAGGTAAATTCTACCCCAACTAGATTGGCTTCGTTTTTAACTGAGGAATGGTTAAGGTTCGACATTAAAGGATAGTAAAGTGAATTTAGTAATTAAAGGAAATGGTTGAGTTGGCATAGCGATGTTTTATCTGAACATCTGTTTAATCCAAACGTAAGAGCTTTGGAAATGTTTTCCAAACAAGAATCAGAATTGTTTTCTAATATAGAAAAAACAAGGGATGGAAATGTTTCCCAGTGTTAATAACATATATTTTCTAAACTTAGAAAAGAAGAAAAATGTTGAATGTAGGGAAACAGGAAATGACAAATAAGATAAATTAATGATAAATTAATTTAAAGGATAAAAGTTGTTTGATGATTGATCGATATAAATTCCATCTGGAAATAATATCGTTTGTTTGCACACTTGTTTTTTTTGATAGTTAACTCACAGACTATCGAAGTTTTGACCATTTTACGTTGTTAATATGAAGAGACCGGTTGGATTTTTATCCGAAGAACCACTCTGTATTGGCATAAGCGTTGCGAACCATATATGCCAAAGATAATTGAAGACGGAGTAAAATGCAAGGGCTATTGTATAAATCTTAGATAACATTGCCTAAGATGGATGTACTGAATAGTGTCTTCGATTTGTCCAGTCCCAGGACAACTTGTATGGACGAAGGTCTGACAGAGTATATCTGATAGATCGCGTAAGTTGATCGTTTCAAACGTATTTACGTTGGTGGCGGAGGAATTCGTTTCTCTTAGCTTATACCCGTGGTATTTTTTAGGAAATAAATTTGTGATTTAAAAGGTATGACGATGTGACATTCTAAGTGAATGAAGATATGATATGTGAAAAGATAAGCGTAGCTTCTAGCATCACATCCGGTAAATGACAGAAATCGGGCAGGCAGCATGGCTAAGTCGGTCGCACCGAAGTAGGGTGTATTATCACCTATCTAGAGAATATTCATTTGCTTCTTTAATCTATCAATGCTGTCCCATATATATATATATATATATATATATATATATATATATATATATACGGGAACGGTTGCTGATCCCAACCGTTGGTGATGTACATTCGATACACTCAAGCGAAATGAGTGGTCGGTCATGTGTGGCTGAGTTGCAAGATGTTCTTGTTGAACTCCAGTGTATCGTTCCTAGAGTACACTGATCGGAAGGTGGTTCCATACCTTGTCATAGTTGGAAATCCAATCATCCAATAAGCGCCTACGGTTTATGATTTTACATTATATATGCGGAGCGTGAGATGCAAGAGTTACTGCTAGATTGATATCTATTTGTATTTAGACATTATTATAATATCAGAATGATATTACTTTACAAAGTTGTTTGGATTCTCATAAGGGAAAAACCCGTTCCGTTATGCGGCGTGGTCTTGTGAGATATCCTTTATTAAATCAAGTATTAAATTGTTTTACTCATACCAGTCCCATGACTGACCCGGAGTTTATTTTGTTGTTTTCCCTAAACTCTTGGGTGCCTAAATTTGTACGGGCAGTCAAGTAGTCGAGATTTTACAGATACACTTGGAGAGCTTGGAGCATGAGGCTTCAGGATTCTATAGCTATTATTATTTCCACTGTTGTTGTAAGTGTTGTACTCTGATAAGTGTTATTGTATACATATACTGATGTTATTTC
The DNA here is from genome assembly GCA_030737875.1 of Allium sativum. NCBI lineage: Eukaryota > Viridiplantae > Streptophyta > Magnoliopsida > Asparagales > Amaryllidaceae > Allium > Allium sativum. The sequence continues at coordinate 423,709,297 of CM060922.1, forward strand.
AAAGATATGTTATGTTATATTTTATTCGTTCCGCTGTGAGATTCGTGTTTACTCTTATGATGATGTTCTTCTTCTTCTTCTATTCTATAAGTTCTATCTTATCTATCCTCACCCTCTGTCTTCTTTCTATTAGTTTCTTGAATTTCCAGTGCGATTTGGGTTGGACTTGTGTTATTTAGTCAGCTCAAATTCCCCCGGATTTTCGGGTTACTACAGTTGGTATCAGAGCCAGGTTAAGTGAGTTACCTTGGCTCTGTGGCGTAACTCAGTAGAGATGGGATTAGTAATATCCTAGACTGAATTTGAATGTATATATACGAGTGAACGTATTTGTTAATCAATATAAAATGATTTTATATTGTGGAGTTTTATTGGTTGAGTTGTTTATGAATTTTGGTCGATCAGTTTGATCCACTGTATCGATAGGGGTTACTAAACACTTGAATACGATAAACCAACATGATATGTTTTAAAATTAGCATAGTATAATTGGTTGTGTTGATTGTTATTATAATCGAGTAAGATTATAAAAAGGTGAAATGATTTTAAATAACTAATCAGAATTCATATAAGTAAAGTATATGAAATAAGATGAAATAAATCTGGAATTTTAAATCAGATTTGGAATTAAAATAAGGAAATTTTAAGTTCCTGGGAGATGTTGAAAATGTTTTTCAAACTGAAAGTGATATAGTATTGAACTCACTTTGATAGCTGGAAAATAGATTCTGATGATGAATCGCGACATCATCAGTGTTCATTTTCGAGTTTCTAAGTGACGGATTACTACCAAAGGTTTTGATTTTGAAATGTTTTGAGAAAACAAGTGTTTAGAAATTCAAAGGTTTTAAATTGGTATTATGATTTCAAATTGATTTGAAATAAACCCAGAAATTTAAATTCTGGAATATAAATTTAACCTATGAAGTTAAAGAGATTGAGATGGTAAAAATTGAGATAAATAAATTGAAATTAACTTGAACTGAGTTAAATAAAATTGAATGGGTTAGAGATAATCTAGAATGGAACCAAATTGATAAGTCAATAATTTGGAATTTGATATTGGGGTTCGAATGAAATTCGATTTGGATTTGAGGATATGAACTGATTGGAATTTGATTGAGATAACACTGATATATGCTGAGTTGATAGCATATGGAAGTGATAGAGTTGATGTGCCCGACAAAAAGGTACCAGTTTATATTATATATGAGTTTCGAATTTATGAGCCAATTTGGCAAGCCGCTTGGCTGTTTGATTTTCTTTTGGGTTGGAGAAGGCCCAGAGAGGCGAGCTGGAGTTTGAGATATTGACCAGTACAAAGGAGGTGTTGGCAAAAATTTTTGAAAAGTTAAGGCGTTAGAAATTTTTCAAAATTTTTGAAAATTTAGTTAGTCAGAATAAATTATTATTTTAGTCGATATTAATTGGTTCAGTTGAAACCGAAGATAAGAGGTAAACAGATAAATTTTTACCCAGTAGATAGGGTCGTCCCCTAGCTTAGCAATTTCGAGGACGAAATTTTATTAAGGGGGGAAGATTGTAGTGACCCGCACTTTTTAGCTGTTGAATAATTTATTTATTTAATTATTAAATATTGATTTATCGATATCGAGAACGTGAATTAAATAATATTGAATATTTAATTAATAATTATAATATATTATAATGTCGAAATAATCAAAAATATTGGAAATCACAATATTCTGTGAACAGGGTCATCCCTAAGATGTAATTCAGCTTAGAGTTGAATTATACTGACGAATATATTCAATCGACGTCAGTTTGAAACGTAGAATTATAATATAATTAAATTCAAGCGCGTAACGACGCGGCAGTTCGCTATTTGGCGATTTGAACTTCAACTGAGTATAGAGGATTCGTTTTAAATCGGATTTCTATGAAACAAGAAACGTGTGGAGCTAGTGGAGTATATCTTTCTAGTGGAAGAGAAAAATCGGGATTTCGTCGTGTAGATTTTGATTTACGTCCAATTTTTTTTTCCAGAAAAAGTCGCTATGGAATTCCTTTATAATTCGTAATGCTTTATATACGTTATAAAAGGATTTTTCAATATAAATTGAATATCGATTCAATCTGGACACAGAATAGAGAGTATATAATTTTCATGGAGCTGTATGGTATTCCACAGTGAATATACACGATAATATAAATTTATTTATATTTAATTTAATTTATTTAAATATATTTATATATTTAAATGGGTCATTCAGAGCTTTAAAAATAGCCACTTTTGCAAATGAAGTCGGAATTCGACGAAACCAGTTTCGTTGGATCCGTAATGTCAAATTATTGCTAGGTTCCAGTTTTCGTGATTTTTAGAGTCCGTATGTGACCGTACGGATTTTTAGAGTGAAAAACAGTCGATAATTGGACAGGTAAAAATACGCTGTGTGAGCATACAAGGTCGGAATTCGACGAAACCAGTTTCGTTGGGACCGTAATGTCGAGCTGTAGCTGCATGTCCAGTTTGATGATTTTTAGGTATCGTATGTTATTACAGGAATTTTTAGAAGAGTAATACAAGCAGTAGACCAATATATATGAATATAAAAATAAAAATATCTAAAATAAATATCTAGTCCCCTCCCACTATAAAATCAAATTTTACTCCCTCTTCTAAACCTAATTCAGATGTGCGCCTCCACCAAAAGGAATAACACAGCAAACATTCCCAACTCTTCTAAAATCAATGAAAAATAGAAATAAAATCCTAAAATCCCAAAGCAAGTATATTCGAACTCTTGAGGTGTTTCTCTTTATGCTGTGTGAAGACGAGAGCATTCGATCACCATTTTTTTTCGAAGTCCTGTACCCAGCGAACAGCTAGGGTTCACCATCTCGACGGATACATGTAATGGCGCGTTTTGTTAGCTGTCGAATAATTAATTAATTTAATGATTTATATATCGATTTGGCGATATCGATAACTTAAAGTACAACGTTCGAACTTATAATTTCTAATTATAATTAAAACGAACCTGAAACGTCGCGGTAGTTCGAAATTTGGCGATTTGAACTTCAACTGAATGTACATGATTCATTTTAAATCGGATTTCTGTGAAAGAAGAAACGTATGGATCTGGTGGAGTATATCTTTCTAGTGGAAGAGGAAAATCAGGATTTCGTCGGGTAGATTTTGAGATATGTCCAAATCAAATTTCAGAATAGTCGCTATAGAATCGTTTATCGACCGTATCAGTTTATTCGATATAACTAGATATCGGTTGTGAATTTATACAAGGTTCTTTTGGGAAATAGCGATAATTTAATTTTTAGAATTTTTCTATAATTTTTAATTATTTAAATAAGCAACTTTTTATTTGAAGTATTTTGCACCCTTAATCAGCGATTTTGGGGTTTCACAATATGAGTTAATCTACCGGTATTATTATATTTTTGGGGTCTGGACATATTACTGATTTCAACGGTATGTTTACTTCTGTCTATAACAATCCATAGAAACATATGAAATTTTATGTAACCGTGCACTAAGCTTTTAAAAATAAAATATATATTCCTTGTATTTAACGGAGCATTCTGCTTGACAATTCAAGGCTAGTGGTCTAAGTCGCGCCAACGTGAAAACAAAAAGGGTATGGGGGTAGGGAACCTTAGTTTAGAAATGGACACGACAGTAGAAAGGAACCCTACCTACCCTACAACGTGTACAAAGCAAAGCCCATTGGTTTAACCTAATTGAACTGGGAAAAAAATACTATAAATAAAAATTCCTCCAACCGAATGCATTTTCCTTTTCCTCTCAGAAGATCGTAGCAGCCATCTCTGTTATCAACAAAAGCTTGTGTCAATAACATGAGGAATGGAGGTTGTTTCGGAGACAAATATACTTGCGGGTATAATCTGTGAGGGTAGGAGATGACGGGGTCAAACCAGATGATGTGGAGGAGGGGTTTCATTGGAATAAGGGAGATGGCGTTCGAATGTTGGCAAGTGGAGGAAGCTGCTGTAGTCGGAAGTCATCAAAATGGTGGAGTTGGCGGCAAAATAAATGAGGGGAGGAGGTTTGCTGTTTTCCTTTGTTGTTTCGGTGGTTCATGGGAAAAGTGGCACGTGTAGTCAAAGTGCGTGAAGGGTGGATGTGGTACAAGGACTGGTTAGTGCGGTTATGGGATGAAGCGGATGGAGATGTACAGGGAGCAGATGGAGATGTACAGGGAGCGGATGATGTTTGGAAGGAATGAAGGTATTAACGTATTGGGCCAGGTTATTTTTAAAATAATCCCAACGTGAAAATGAAGAGGACGTGGAGACTTGCAGGACCGTTAAACGATTGGATGTCGGGTTTCTTGGTGAAGGAGGATGGAGCTGAAAACGTTTTTGAGGGAGGAGATCATTTACTAGGATGGGCGTGTAGCTTATGCGCGATGGGGAGGAGTTTAACGTTGGGTGATGGCATTTAGTGGTGTGTTAAAGGTGGAGTATGGGTTCAAGGCTTGGGTTTTGTATTCGGGATTGTAGTGAAAGCTGATTGGTGTCATGCGAAAAAGTAACGGAAGTTACAGTTGTGGAAAACGGGGTAAGGCCCAAATCTTTTAATATATATGTTTAGATTAAAAATATAATCATGTGTTAAACTTTAAATGGTTGTAACTTTACTATACGTTACCAGAATTCTGAACGGTCAGATCCGTTGGGATCGTATGGACGGGAGCAACACAATGAGACTGACCAGGAGTGAATCCGAGCTCGTTACAATTTATGGCGAAATAAATTGTCCGACTGAATCAAATAATGCAAACCGTTATTTAACGGCTAACGCGCAAATGTGAGTAAATCTCACAAACTCTAAACAGTTTTATTTTCACGTTGTATTCTTAGAACTGTTAAAATATTTTCTGTTTGACTGGTTGACTGTGTGTTGACTGTTTGATTGAACTGCTAGTCAGTTAGTAGAGATTATATATATATATTTACGTATATATATATAAACCGTTAAATAGTCATATGTGATTCTGCTATCAGAATATTTCACAGTGAAGTGAAATCGATGTTGTTGTATTATCTAACATCTGTGGTGCAGGGAAAACAGGTTGGAGGAATCCAACTGGATTCCTCAACAATTATTTTACTGTGATTTTTATATTGTGATATATAATGTGATGTATATAATCTGTGTGATTATGTGTGGTGGGACGATATTTATCGTTGTTATATGGTGTGTTAAATACCATGAGAAATACCAAAATGTAGGAGAGGGGTTTTCAAAGTATATTTTGAAAATAGTTTATTTATATAAAATCAAGGGATTTTATATATATATATATAAGAAAAAGGATTTTTGAATATTGAGGAATATAGTTGGTAAAACAAATATAAAAGAGTTTTATTTGTAAATCAATATAGGGGAATATATATGTTAATCGAATATAAGAGGATATATTTGTTAGTCAAAATATAAAGGAATTATATTCGTTAGAACAAATATAGAGGATATTTATTTAGAGATTAAATAAATAGAATATTATAAAGGGTATTTATTTAGAGATTAAATAAATAGAATTAAACTAAAGAAGATATTTATTTGTTAAATAAATAGGAGTTAATCAAAGTGAATTAGTTAAGTTAAACTAAGTGGTTAACCAAAGTAAATTAGTTAAGTTAAACTAAGCGGTGAATCAAAATGAATTTGTTAAGTTAAACTAAATGATTAATCGATGTGAATTAGTTAAGTTAAACTAAAGGATTAATCGATGTGAATTAGTTAAGTTAAACTAAAGGATTAATCGATATGAATTAGTTAAGTTAACTAAGTGGTTAATCGAAGTAAATTAGTTGAGTTAAACTAAGTGAACCGGCTAGAGTTAATCAACGTGAATTAACTAAGTTAAACTAAGTGGATTAGTTCAGTTAATCGAGACAAGTAAATCAAGTTAGGGTAGACCATTTGAGTTAACCATTTGAGTTAACCAATTTGAGTTGATCAGTTAGAGGCGACCAGTTAGAGTTGACCAGTTAAAGTTGACCAGTCAGAGTGGATCAGTTAGAGTTATCCAAGTAGAGTTAATCGAGTAGAGTTGTCGAATATCACATATCCGAAGTAGAGTTATCGAATATAGGGTATTCGAGAGAAGAGTAATCGAATATAGTTTATTCGAGTGGAGAAATCAAATGTTATTTATTTGAGAAGAGTTATCGAATATAGTTTATTCGAGTGGAGAAATCAAATGTTATTTATTTGAGAAGAGTAATCGAATATAGTTTATTCGAGTGGAGAAATCAAATGTTATTTATTTGAGAAGAGTTATCGAATATTATTTATTCAAAGAGTAGTTATCGAATATGAGTTATTCGAAGTTAGTTAATCCAAAGGAGTTGTTCGAAGTTAGCTAATCCAAAGGAGTTATTCGAAGTTAGCTAATCCAAAGGAGTTATTCGAAGTTAGTTAATCCAAAGGAGTTAGTCGAAGAGTTAATCGAATATAGTTATTCGAAAGAAAGAGTTAATCGAATATAGTTATTCGAAAGAAAGTGTTAATCGAATATAGTTATTCGAGTAAAGTTAAAAGAGTTAATCGAATATAATTTATTTGAATAGAGTTAGAGAAGTAAATCGAATATAGTTCATTCGAATAGTGTTGGAGGAGATATCGAATATAGTTTATTCGATAGGATAGAAGTGAATATAATTCATCAATTAAGTTATTCGAATTAGTTATTCGAATAGAGTTAAACACGTAGGAGTAAATTGAATATCAGTTATTCAATTTGAGTTAATCGAATTTAGTTATTCGAGAAGAGTTAAATCGAATTTAGTTATTCGAAAGGAGTTAATCAATTTGAGTTAAGTTAATCGATTTGAATTAAGTTGAATCGAAATGGAGTAAATCGATTAGAATCAGGTTAATCGAGTTAGAGTAAATCGAATATTGGTTATTCGAAGGTAAGTTATTCGAATTAGTTATTCGAAGGAGTTAATCAAATGAGTTGATCCAAAGGAGTTAGTCGAATATTATTTATTCGAATAGAGTTAAAGGAGTTAACGATTTTAGTTTGATCGAAAGGAGTTATCGATTAGTAAATCAAAAGGAGATTTTCGAATATAGCATATTCGAAAGAAAGAGATCGAATATTGTTTATTCGAAAGAGAGAGATTTCGAATATGAGTTATTCGAAGAGAGATAATCGAATATAGGTTATTCGAAGAAGAGTTAACCAAATAGAGATTACTCGAAAGAGAGTTATACGTCGAATTCGATTATAGCAAATTCGGGAAAGTACTATTTACTTTCCAGGGTTTAAATCAAGATTTAGTTATTGATTTAGAAATTAGGTGTCTGTTAAATTATTCAAGTTAGGAGATAAAGTTATAATTTAGGTTAGATATTGCAGAAGTAGGAATTATAACATTATAGTTATAATCAAACGTTTTCATATAAGAAGTAGATTCGTAACCTGAATCCGAGAATTTGCGTAAACAGATGATTGGAAAAAGTGAGTGACGAACTTCATCTATGTCACAGTAAAGGACGTTGTTCAATTAAGGTCTGAGAGGTAACTATACCCCAACTTGATTGACTTCAGAATTGACAAAGGAATAGTGTGGTTCGATCTAAAAGGTTGATTAGGAATAAAGCTAAGGAATAAGCGATAAATGGATTAAGCGTAACGATGTTTTATACAACGTTCATTGGAAATCCGTAAATGAGTTTTGGAAACGTTTTCCAAATATAGTCAGATATGTTTTCTAAACATAGAAAATGAAATGTTTTCATGATAAGAATTTAAGAAATAGAGTTAAGCAAATTCAGAAACTGACTGGAGAGGGTAAGTTGAACGGTTTTCTAAGTGACGATCTGATGTTGGTTTCGACCTTCCGGATTGATACTTAGAGAATTTGTTCTCATACTAGTTACAGTTAGGGACTGATAGTTGCGAAATAATAGTGATGTGAAAATAAGCTATGGAAATGTTTTCCAATGATTAATAACATATATTTTCTAAATATATGAAATAAGGAAATATGAACATATGATGATTGATCGATCGAATTTCCATTTGGAAATAAGATCGTTGTTTGTACACCGACATGTTTTCATTTGATAGTTGAATCACAGACTATCAAAGTTTTTACCATTTTAACGTTGTTAATATGGAGAGACCGGTTGGATTATTATCCAAAGAACCACTCTGTATTGGCATAAGCGTTGCGAGCAATATATGCCAAAGATAAATTGAAGACGGAGTAAAGTGCAAGGGCTGTTGTATAAGTCTTAGATAACAGTGACTAAGATGGATATACTGAATAGTGCCTTCGGTTTGTCCAGTCCCAGGACAACGTATATGGAAGAAGGTCTGACAGAGTATATCCAATGGATCGCGTAAGTTGATCTGTTCAAACGTATTCACGTTTGGTGGCGGAGGAATTCGTTTCTCTTAGCTGTATACCCGTGTTATTTTTGGATAAGTCAATTTGTGATTTGGCGGGTATGACGATGTGGCATTCAAAGTGAATGGTGATCAGATGTTCTGAAGATAGACGTAGCTTCTAGCCTCACACCAGGAAGTAACAAAAGTTGGGCTAGGCAGCATGGCTAGTTGGGCCATTCCCAAGCAGGGTGTATTGTCACCGATCTAGAGAATATCCATATTTATACTTCTTTTTGATTCTGTATCTTCGGATGACGGTTTGATGGCCTATAACCGTGGTGGCAATATATTCGCGACACTCAAGCTAAATGAGTGAGCGGTCATGTGTGGCCGGGTTGCAAGACGTTCTTGTTGAACCCTGAGTGTATCACCTCTAGAGTACACTATTCAGAAGGTGCTCCCATACCTTGTCTGTTGGAATCCATTCTCCGATAAGCGCCCTGCGGTTTATGATTTTATACTATGTATGTAGAACGTGAGATGCAAGCGTTTCTGCTAAGATTGATACCTATTTGTACTTAGACATTATTATAATATCACAATGATATTGTTTGTCAAAGTTGTTTAGATACTCATAAGGAAAAACCCGTTCCATATTCACGGCGTGGTCTTATGAGATATCATATACCTGTTCAATTGTTTTAAACTATTTTACTCACACCAGTCCCATGACTGACCCGGAGTTTACTTTGTTGTTTTCCCTAAACTCTTGGGTGCCTAAATTTGTACGGGCAGTCAAGTAGTCGGGATTTACAGATATACTTGGAGAGCTTGGAGCAGGAGGCTGCAAGATTCTATAGCTATAGTTATTTCCGCTGTGTTGTAAGTGTTGTACTCTGATAAGTGCTATTGTATATATATAACTGTTTACTTCAAAGCTATGTTATATATTATATGTTATTCGTTCCGCTGTGAGATTCGTGTTACTCTGATGATTCTGATGTTCTTCTTCTTCTTCTATTCTATTAGTTCTATCTTTTCTTTCTCACCTTCTAAATTCTTTCACTAACGTCTCGGAATTTCCGACTCTCGAGGAGTCGGAAATTTCCAGCCGTTACAGTTGGTATCAGAGCTTAAGTTTAGAATTACTTGGCTCTGTGGCGTGACTCGGTAGAGATAGGGTTAGTAATACCCTAGATTGAGTTTGAGTGTATATATACGAGTGCGTATTTGTATTTGATATAAAATGGTTTTATATTGTGGAGATTCATTGGCTGAGTTGTTTATGAGTTCTGGCCGATCAGTTTGATCCACTGTATCGGTAGGAGTAAATAAACACTTGAATACGATGGGTCGTCACGATATGTTTTGAAAAAGGGTAAGTGAATTTAACATTACCCAAAGTATATTTTGATATAGAAATATATATATATATATATATATCAAAATTTTAATATATTAGATATATTGGTTGTTATTATAATCGAGTAAGATTACAAATTAAATGGTTATATATATAACCAATAAGAATTCCTATAAGTAAAATACGTGGAATCAGTTGAATTAAAATCTGAAATTAAATTAGAATTGGAATTAAAATAAGGAAATTTTAAGTTCCTGGGAGATTTTGAAAATGTTTTTCAGTTAGAAATAAATATAGTATCTAACTCACCTGGATGACTGGAAAATAATTCCGAGGATGGATCGATACATCGTCGGTGTAATTTTCGAGTTTCTAAGTGGCGAATTACTACCAAGGGTTTTGTTTTCGAATTGTGTTGAGAAAACAAGTTGTTTAGAAATTCCATGGTTTTGAATTAGTGTTAGGATTTGAAACTTGAGTTGAAATAAACCCAGGAATTTTGAATTCTGGAATTAAAAATTTAACTTATGAAGTTAAATGGGTTAAAATATTGAAATTGGGTAAATAAATTTGAATTAAGCTCAGACAATGTTAAATATAATATAGGATTATATTGGAATGATATCGATTAAGTTGATGGATGATATAAGAATTTGGAAATCAGGAATGTAACGATGGTTTGAAATTGAATTAGACTCGGGTATAAACGAATGGTTGGATTTATGGATAAAAACAGATTGGAGAATTTGTTGAGATGACCTTGGGTATATGTTGGGTTGATAACAGGTGGAAGTGATAAGAGTTGATATGCCCGACAAAAAGGTACAAGTTTATATTTTGTATAAGCATGAGATTTATGAACCGAATTGGCAAGCCGCTTGGCTGTTTGATTTTCTTTTGGGTTGGAGATGGCTTAGAGAGGCGAGTTGTGGTTTTACCGATTGGGCTGTACAAAGGAGGCTATGGCGAAATTTTCCGAAAATGTAAACTGTTAGAAAATTTTCAGAATTTTTGAAAATTGTAGTTAGTCGGAAGAATAAATATTTTAGTCGATATTAAATGGTTCGGTTGAAATCAAAAATAAGGGGTAAAACCAATCTTAGGAGTTCCAATATATAGGGTCAACCTCTAACTTAGCAATTTCGAGGACGAAATTATTTTAAGTGGGGAAGTCTGTAATGGCGCGTTTTGTTAGCTGTCGAATAATTAATTTATTTAATGATTTATATATCGATTTGGCGATATCGATAACTTAAAGTACAACGTTCGAACTTATAATTTCTAATTATAATTAAAACGAACCTGAAACGTCGCGGCAGTTCGAAATTTGGCGATTTGAACTTCAACTGAATGTACATGATTCATTTTAAATCGGATTTCTGTGAAAGAAGAAACGTATGGATCTGGTGGAGTATATCTTTCTAGTGGAAGAGGAAAATCAGGATTTCGTCGGGTAGATTTTGAGATATGTCCAAATCAAATTTCAGAATAGTCGTTATAGAATCGTTTATCGACCGTATCAGTTTATTCGATATAACTAGATATCGGTTGTGAATTTATACAAGGTTCTTTTGGAAAATAGCGATAATTTAATTTTTAGAATTTTTCTATAATTTTTAATTATTTAAATAAGCAACTTTTTATTTGAAGTATTTTGCACCCTTAATCAGCGATTTTGGGGTTTCACAATATGAGTTAATCTACCGGTATTATTATATTTTTGGGGTCTGGACATATTACTGATTTCAACGGTATGTTTACTTCTGTCTATAACAATCCATAGAAACATATGAAATTTTATGTAACCGTGCACTAAGCTTTTAAAAATAAAATATATATTCCTTGTATTTAACGGAGCATTCTGCTTGACAATTCAAGGCTAGTGGTCTAAGTCGCGCCAACGTGAAAACAAAAAGGGTATGGGGGTAGGGAACCTTAGTTTAGAAATGGACACGACAGTAGAAAGGAACCCTACCTACCCTACAACGTGTACAAAGCAAAGCCCATTGGTTTAACCTAATTGAACTGGGAAAAAAATACTATAAATAAAAATTCCTCCAACCGAATGCATTTTCCTTTTCCTCTCAGAAGATCGTAGCAGCCATCTCTGTTATCAACAAAAGCTTGTGTCAATAACATGAGGAATGGAGGTTGTTTCGGAGACAAATATACTTGCGGGTATTATCTGTGAGGGTAGGAGATGACGGGGTCAAACCAGATGATGTGGAGGAGGGGTTTCATTGGAATAAGGGAGATGGCGTTCGAATATTGGCAAGTGGAGGAAGCTGCTGTAGTCGGAAGTCATCAAAATGGTGGAGTTGGCGGCAAAATAAATGAGGGGTGGAGGTTTGCTGTTTTCCTTTGTTGTTTCGGTGGTTCATGGGAAAAGTGGCACGTGTAGTCAAAGTGCGTGAAGGGTGGATGTGGTACAAGGACTTGTTAGTGCGGTTATGGGATGAAGCGGATGGAGATGTACAGGGAGCAGATGGAGATGTACAGGGAGCGGATGATGTTTGGAAGGAATGAAGGTATTAACGTATTGGGCCAGGTTATTTTTAAAATAATCCCAATGTGAAAATGAAGAGGACGTGGAGACTTGCAGGACCGTTAAACGATTGGATGTCGGGTTTCTTCGTGAAGGAGGATGGAGCTGAAAACGTTTTTGAGGGAGGAGATCATTTACTAGGATGGGCGTGTAGCTTATGCGCGATGGGGAGGAGTTTAACGTTGGGTGATGGCATTTAGTGGTGTGTTAAAGGTGGAGTATGGGTTCAAGGCTTGGGTTTTGTATTCGGGATTGTAGTGAAAGCTGATTGGTGTCATGCGAAAAAGTAACGGAAGTTACAGTTGTGGAAAACGGGGTATGGCCCAAATCTTTTAATATATATGTTTAGATTAAAAATATAATCATGTGTTAAACTTTAAATGGTCGTAACTTTACTATACATTACCAGAATTCTGAACGGTCAGATCCGTTGGGATCGTATGGACGGGAGCAACACAATGAGACTGACCGGGAGTGAATCCGAGCTCGTTACAATTTATGGCGAAATAAATTGTCCGACTGAATCAAATAATGCAAACCGTTATTTAACGGCTAACGCGCAATTGTGAGTAAATCTCACAAACTCTAAACAGTTTTATTTTCACGTTGTATTCTTAGAACTGTTAAAATATTTTCTGTTTGACTGGTTGACTGTGTGTTGACTGTTTGATTGAACTGCTAGTCAGTTAGTAGAGATTTTATATATATATATATATTTACGTATATATATATAAACCGTTAAATAGTCATATGTGATTCTGCTATCAGAATATTTCACAGTGAAGTGAAATCGATGTTGTTGTATTATCTAACATCTGTGGTGCAGGGAAAACAGGTTGGAGGAATCCAACTGGATTCCTCAACAGTTATTTTACTGTGATTTTTATATTGTGATATATAATGTGATGTATATAATCTGTGTGATTATGTGTGGTGGGACGATATTTATCGTTGTTATATGGTGTGTTAAATACCATGAGAAATACCAAAATGTAGGAGAGGGGTTTTCAAAGTATATTTTGAAAATAGTTTATTTATATAAAATCAAGGGATTTTATATATATATATAAGAAAAAGGATTTTTGAATATTGAGGAATATAGTTGGTAAAACAAATATAAAAGAGTTTTATTTGTAAATCAATATAGGGGAATATATATGTTAATCGAATATAAGAGGATATATTTGTTAGTCAAAATATAAAGGAATTATATTCGTTAGAACAAATATAGAGGATATTTATTTAGAGATTAAATAAATAGAATATTATAAAGGGTATTTATTTAGAGATTAAATAAATAGAATTAAACTAAAGAAGATATTTATTTGTTAAATAAATAGGAGTTAATCAAAGTGAATTAGTTAAGTTAAACTAAGTGGTTAACCAAAGTAAATTAGTTAAGTTAAACTAAGCGGTGAATCAAAATGAATTTGTTAAGTTAAACTAAATGATTAATCGATGTGAATTAGTTAAGTTAAACTAAAGGATTAATCGATGTGAATTAGTTAAGTTAAACTAAAGGATTAATCGATATGAATTAGTTAAGTTAACTAAGTGGTTAATCGAAGTAAATTAGTTGAGTTAAACTAAGTGAACCGGCTAGAGTTAATCAACGTGAATTAACTAAGTTAAACTAAGTGGATTAGTTCAGTTAATCGAGACAAGTAAATCAAGTTAGGGTAGACCATTTGAGTTAACCATTTGAGTTAACCAATTTGAGTTGATCAGTTAGAGGCGACCAGTTAGAGTTGACCAGTTAAAGTTGACCAGTCAGAGTGGATCAGTTAGAGTTATCCAAGTAGAGTTAATCGAGTAGAGTTGTCGAATATCACATATCCGAAGTAGAGTTATCGAATATAGGGTATTCGAGAGAAGAGTAATCGAATATAGTTTATTCGAGTGGAGAAATCAAATGTTATTTATTTGAGAAGAGTTATCGAATATAGTTTATTCGAGTGGAGAAATCAAATGTTATTTATTTGAGAAGAGTAATCGAATATAGTTTATTCGAGTGGAGAAATCAAATGTTATTTATTTGAGAAGAGTTATCGAATATTATTTATTCAAAGAGTAGTTATTGAATATGAGTTATTCGAAGTTAGTTAATCCAAAGGAGTTATTCGAAGTTAGCTAATCCAAAGGAGTTATTCGAAGTTAGCTAATCCAAAGGAGTTATTCGAAGTTAGTTAATCCAAAGGAGTTAGTCGAAGAGTTAATCGAATATAGTTATTCGAAAGAAAGAGTTAATCGAATATAGTTATTCGAAAGAAAGTGTTAATCGAATATAGTTATTCGAGTAAAGTTAAAAGAGTTAATCGAATATAATTTATTTGAATAGAGTTAGAGAAGTAAATCGAATATAGTTCATTCGAATAGTGTTGGAGGAGATATCGAATATAGTTTATTCGATAGGATAGAAGTGAATATAATTCATCAATTAAGTTATTCGAATTAGTTATTCGAATAGAGTTAAACACGTAGGAGTAAATTGAATATCAGTTATTCAATTTGAGTTAATCGAATTTAGTTATTCGAGAAGAGTTAAATCGAATTTAGTTATTCGAAAGGAGTTAATCAATTTGAGTTAAGTTAATCGATTTGAATTAAGTTGAATCGAAATGGAGTAAATCGATTAGAATCAGGTTAATCGAGTTAGAGTAAATCGAATATTGGTTATTCGAAGGTAAGTTATTCGAATTAGTTATTCGAAGGAGTTAATCAAATGAGTTGATCCAAAGGAGTTAGTCGAATATTATTTATTCGAATAGAGTTAAAGGAGTTAACGATTTTAGTTTGATCGAAAGGAGTTATCGATTAGTAAATCGAAAGGAGATTTTCGAATATAGCATATTCGAAAGAAAGAGATCGAATATTGTTTATTCGAAAGAGAGAGATTTCGAATATGAGTTATTCGAAGAGAGATAATCGAATATAGGTTATTCGAAGAAGAGTTAACCAAATAGAGATTACTCGAAAGAGAGTTATACGTCGAATTCGATTATAGCAAATTCGGGAAAGTACTATTTACTTTCCAGGGTTTAAATCAAGATTTAGTTATTGATTTAGAAATTAGGTGTCTGTTAAATTATTCAAGTTAGGAGATAAAGTTATAATTTAGGTTAGATATTGCAGAAGTAGGAATTATAACATTATAGTTATAATCAAACGTTTTCATATAAGAAGTAGATTCGTAACCTGAATCCGAGAATTTGCGTAAACAGATGATTGGAAAAAGTGAGTGACGAACTTCATCTATGTCACAGTAAAGGACGTTGTTCAATTAAGGTCTGAGAGGTAACTATACCCCAACTTGATTGACTTCAGAATTGACAAAGGAATAGTGTGGTTCGATCTAAAAGGTTGATTAGGAATAAAGCTAAGGAATAAGCGATAAATGGATTAAGCGTAACGATGTTTTATACAACGTTCATTGGAAATCCGTAAATGAGTTTTGGAAACGTTTTCCAAATATAGTCAGATATGTTTTCTAAACATAGAAAATGAAATGTTTTCATGATAAGAATTTAAGAAATAGAGTTAAGCAAATTCAGAAACTGACTGGAGAGGGTAAGTTGAACGGTTTTCTAAGTGACGATCTGATGTTGGTTTCGACCTTCCGGATTGATACTTAGAGAATTTGTTCTCATACTAGTTACAGTTAGGGACTGATAGTTGCGAAATAATAGTGATGTGAAAATAAGCTATGGAAATGTTTTCCAATGATTAATAACATATATTTTCTAAATATATGAAATAAGGAAATATGAACATATGATGATTGATCGATCGAATTTCCATTTGGAAATAAGATCGTTGTTTGTACACCGACATGTTTTCATTTGATAGTTGAATCACAGACTATCAAAGTTTTTACCATTTTAACGTTGTTAATATGGAGAGACCGGTTGGATTATTATCCAAAGAACCACTCTGTATTGGCATAAGCGTTGCGAGCAATATATGCCAAAGATAAATTGAAGACGGAGTAAAGTGCAAGGGCTGTTGTATAAGTCTTAGATAACAGTGACTAAGATGGATATACTGAATAGTGCCTTCGGTTTGTCCAGTCCCAGGACAACGTATATGGAAGAAGGTCTGACAGAGTATATCCAATGGATCGCGTAAGTTGATCTGTTCAAACGTATTCACGTTTGGTGGCGGAGGAATTCGTTTCTCTTAGCTGTATACCCGTGTTATTTTTGGATAAGTCAATTTGTGATTTGGCGGGTATGACGATGTGGCATTCAAAGTGAATGGTGATCAGATGTTCTGAAGATAGACGTAGCTTCTAGCCTCACACCAGGAAGTAACAAAAGTTGGGCTAGGCAGCATGGCTAGTTGGGCCATTCCCAAGCAGGGTGTATTGTCACCGATCTAGAGAATATCCATATTTATACTTCTTTTTGATTCTGTATCTTCGGATGACGGTTTGATGGCCTATAACCGTGGTGGCAATATATTCGCGACACTCAAGCTAAATGAGTGAGCGGTCATGTGTGGCCGGGTTGCAAGACGTTCTTGTTGAACCCTGAGTGTATCACCTCTAGAGTACACTATTCAGAAGGTGCTCCCATACCTTGTCTGTTGGAATCCATTCTCCGATAAGCGCCCTGCGGTTTATGATTTTATACTATGTATGTAGAACGTGAGATGCAAGCGTTTCTGCTAAGATTGATACCTATTTGTACTTAGACATTATTATAATATCACAATGATATTGTTTGTCAAAGTTGTTTAGATACTCATAAGGAAAAACCCGTTCCATATTCACGGCGTGGTCTTATGAGATATCATATACCTGTTCAATTGTTTTAAACTATTTTACTCACACCAGTCCCATGACTGACCCGGAGTTTACTTTGTTGTTTTCCCTAAACTCTTGGGTGCCTAAATTTGTACGGGCAGTCAAGTAGTCGGGATTTACAGATATACTTGGAGAGCTTGGAGCAGGAGGCTGCAAGATTCTATAGCTATAGTTATTTCCGCTGTGTTGTAAGTGTTGTACTCTGATAAGTGCTATTGTATATATATAACTGTTTACTTCAAAGCTATGTTATATATTATATGTTATTCGTTCCGCTGTGAGATTCGTGTTACTCTGATGATTCTGATGTTCTTCTTCTTCTTCTATTCTATTAGTTCTATCTTTTCTTTCTCACCTTCTAAATTCTTTCACTAACGTCTCGGAATTTCCGACTCTCGAGGAGTCGGAAATTTCCAGCCGTTACAATACATGCATCGATGCACACTTTGGTGATGACATTCGGGTTCGTGGAGGGAAGAGAGGGTTGTCGGCAGGGTCTGGTGGTCTTCGGTGGCGGTGGGCGTCACACGAAGTGGTGGGAGGCGCGATGAGTAGGACGTCGAACAGGAAGAGGAGGGTGTGGATAGGTGCGGTTTTCAATGGTGATTAGGATGGAGGAGGTGGCGCCCGAAATAGATGAACGGAGGAGGAAGTGTAGGTGGTCAACGTGAAGGTCAACGGGGGGGGGGGGGGGGAATACTTGGATTGAATACTGGAAGTTTAGAAGTGAATTTGGGGAAGAAGCCTGTGGGAGGAGATGGGTTATATTTCATGGGTATGGGATTTTAGAAAGAGGATGAGCCCAACAAAATAAATAAAAGTTTTAGTTTTAATTTAATCTGAATATTTGTACAAACTTGTATAAGCTGTAACTTCGTCGTACGGTGTTAGATTGACGAACCGTAAGTTGCATTGGGATCGTATGGACGAGCACTCCACAATGGAACTGACCGCGAGTCGATTGGAGCCCATCACAATTTATAGCAAAATAAATTGTCTGAATCAAGCGATGGTTATCGTCATTGACGATGACCGTCCAAATGTGAGTAAAACTCACCAACTCTGAACAGTTTATATTTTCATGTTGTATTTTTAGAACTGTTAGATATTGACTGATTGACTATGTGTTGACCGTTTGATTGAATTGCTAGTCAGTTAGTTGAATTTCCATATTGATTCTGTTTATCAGAATATATCATATAGGAACTGCAAGTGATGTTAATTTTATTGTGTAACATCTGTGGATGCAGGAGAACAGGTTGGAGGAATCCGACCGGATTCCTCAACATACCGGATTGTTGATAACATCTGTGTAACATCTGTAACATCTGTTGTCGATTATATGTGTTTGGACGATAGTGATCATCGTGATTTGATATGTAGAATATCATAACATACCGGAATGTTGATAAGGAGATTTTCAAAGTGATAGTGAAAACAGAATATTTATAAATTGGAATATTTATAAATAAGAGATATTTATAAATTTAAATATTTATAAATAAGGAATATTTATAAATTGGGATATTTATAAATAGGAGATATTTTAAAAAGGAAATAAATTCAAAACATTTCTTTTTGAATGGAAAGGCCTGTGTGGCGAGTTTGGGGATTTTCCCGATGCTCCCAATACAAAGGAGGTTATGGTGAATTTTCCCGAAAATTTAAGGAGTTAGAATATTTTTAAGAATAAAAATCAAATAGAAAGAGAAAGGTTTGTAAATCATTTACAAATCAAATAGTAAGAGAAATATTTGTAGAACATTTACAAATAGATAAAAAGGGAGATATTTATTTTTTAGAATAAATAGAATCAAAAGGAATATTTATTTGATAAATAAATAGAACTAAATCAAAGTGGATTAGTTAAGTTAATCAAAGTGGATTAGTTAAGTTAATTGAAGTGGATTAGTTAAGTTAAACTAAAGGGATTAGTTAAGTAAAACTAAACGGATTTGTTAAGTTAAACCAAGTGGATTAGTTAAGTTAATTGAAGTGAATTAGTTAAGTTAAACTAAGTGAATCGGTTAAGTTAATCAAAGTGATTAGTTCAGTAAGTCGAGATTAACCAGTTAGAGTTGATCAGTTAGAGTTGATCAGTTATAGTTGATCAGTTAGAGCTAATCGATTCGAGTTAATCAAATGGAGTTAATCGATTGGAGTTAAAATAGACATAGTCTTTTTAGAATGAGTCGCCATTTAGCACAACTGCTAGCGTAATTCGCAGGGCTGCAGATAGCCTATGGTGGTCGGATGTTTCCTGAGGGAATCAGGCGTAACCATTGTGTTTGCTGCGATCTAGAGTCAAGCGAATGGAGTTAAATCGAATACTAGTTATTCGACAGGGTTAACCAGTTGGGTTAGGTAAGTCAAGTTAACCAGTTGGGTTAGGTAAGTCAAGTTAACCAGTTGGGTTAGGTAAGTCAAGTTAACCAGTTGGGTTAGGTAATTCAAGTTAATCAGTTGGGTTTAGTAAGTCAAGTAAAACAGTTAGAGTTAAACAGTTAGAGTTAACCAGTCAGAGTTAACCAGTTAAAGTTATTCAAATGGAGGTATTCGAGTAGAGTTATCGAATAATACTTATTCGAAGTAGAGTTATCGAATATAGTGTATTCGAGAGAAGAGTTATTGAATATTGGTTATTCGAAGGAGTTATCGAATATCGCTTATTCGAAGTAGAGTTATCAAATATCGCTTATTCGAAGTAGAGTTATCGAATATCGCTTATTCGAAGTAGAGTTATCAAATAGAGTTAAAGGAGTTAATCGAATATAGTTTATTCGAATAGAGTTAGTGGAGTTATCGAATATAGTTTATTTGACAGGAGTTAAGTGAATAGAGTAAATCAAATAGAGTAAAGCAAATAGAGTTAATCCAAAGGAGTTAATCGAATAGAGTTAAGTGAAAAGAGTTAATCGAATATAGATTCGAAAGAAAGGGTATGTAAGGAAGTTAGTTAGAGAAATATAAAGTGAACTTTGCCTATTTCAAGGTTAGAAGTGTCGTTCAGTTAAGGTCTGAGAGGTAAATTCTACCCCAACTAGATTGGCTTCGTTTTTAACTGAGGAATGGTTAAGGTTCGACATTAAAGGATAGTAAAGTGAATTTAGTAATTAAAGGAAATGGTTGAGTTGGCATAGTGATGTTTTATCTGAACATCTGTTTAATCCAAACGTAAGAGCTTTGGAAATGTTTTCCAAACAAGAATCAGAATTGTTTTCTAATATAGAAAAAACAAGGGATGGAAATGTTTCCCAGTGTTAATAACATATATTTTCTAAACTTAGAAAAGAAGAAAAATGTTGAATATAGGGAAACAGGAAATGACAAATAAGATAAATTAATGATAAATTAATTTAAAGGATAAAAGTTGTTTGATGATTGATCGATATAAATTCCATCTGGAAATAATATCGTTTGTTTGCACACTTGTTTTTTTTATAGTTAACTCACAGACTATCGAAGTTTTGACCATTTTACGTTGTTAATATGGAGAGACCGGTTGGATTTTTATCCGAAGAACCACTCTATATTGGCATAAGCGTTGCGAACCATATATGCCAAAGATAATTGAAGACGGAGTAAAATGCAAGGGCTATTGTATAAATCTTAGACAACATTGCCTAAGATGGATGTACTGAATAGTGTCTTCGATTTGTCCAGTCCTAGGACAACTTGTATGGACGAAGGTCTGACAGAGTATATCTGATAGATCGCATAAGTTGATCGTTTCAAACGTATTTACATTGGTGGCGGAGGAATTCGTTTCTCTTAGCTTATACCCGTGGTATTTTTGAGGAAATCAATTTGTGATTTAAAAGGTATGACGATGTGACATTCTAAGTGAATGAAGATATGATATGTGAAAAGATAAGCGTAGCTTCTAGCCTCACATCCGGTAAATGACAGAAATCGGGCAGGCAGCATGGCTAAGTCGGTCGCACCGAAGTAGGGTGTATTATCACCTATCTAGAGAATATTCATTTGCTTCTTTAATCTATCAATGTTGTCCCATATATATATATATGGGAACGGTTGCTGATCCCAACCGTTGGTGATGTACATTCGATACACTCAAGCAAAATGAGTGGTCGGTCATGTGTGGCTGAGTTGCAAGATGTTCTTGTTGAACTCCAGTGTATCGTTCCTAGAGTACACTGATCGGAAGGTGGTTCCATACCTTGTCATAGTTGGAAATCCAATCATCCAATAAGCGCCTACGGTTTATGATTTTACATTATATATGTAGAGCGTGAGATGCAAGCGTTTCTGCTAGATTGATATCTATTTGTATTTAGACATTATTATAATATCAGAATGATATTACTTTACAAAGTTGTTTGGATTCTCATAAGGGAAAAACCCGTTCCGTTATGCGGCGTGGTCTTGTGAGATATCCTTTATTAAATCAAGTATTAAATTGTTTTACTCATACCAGTCCCATGACTGACCCGAAGTTTATTTTGTTGTTTTCCCTAAACTCTTGGGTGCCTAAATTTGTACGGGCAGTCAAGTAGTCGGGATTTTACAGATACACTTGGAGAGCTTGGAGCAGGAGGCTTCAGGATTCTATAGCTATTATTATTTCCGCTGTTGTTGTAAGTGTTGTACTCTGATAAGTGTTATTGTATACATATACTGATGTTATTTCAAAGATATGTTATGTTATATTTTATTCGTTCCGCTGTGAGATTCGTGTTTACTCTGATGATGATGTTCTTCTTCTTCTTCTATTCTATAAGTTCTATCTTATCTATCCTCACCCTCTGTCTTCTTTCTATTAGTTTCTTGAATTTCCAGTGCGATTTGGGTTGGACTTGTGTTATTTAGTCAGCTCAAATTCCCCCGGATTTTCGGGTTACTACATTAAGTGTCATCAGTCCATTTAAGTTAAATTAACCCATTCACTTCTCATGTTAAATTGGTTAAGTGTTATCCAGTAGTTCACGTTGACTTAACCTACCCATATATCATGTCAAATTGGTTAAGTGTTCCTTAACCTTACTCGTTTATCAAGTTATACTGGTTAAGTGTCTCTCATTAACTTAACCCTGTTTATTCATCATGCTATAACGGCTAAGTGTTCTATGTTTACTTAACCTCACCATCTAGTCTAGTTAGCATGTTAAACATTTACTTAACCTTATCCACTTGTCTTGTTCACATGTTATAATGGTTAAGTGTTTCCTTAGTTACTTAACCCCCACAAATCTTGCCTTCTTAACATGTTAAGTTGGTTAAGTGTCCAAATTTACTTAACCCCTCATCAATCTTGTCTAGTTAACATGTTGAATTGGCTAAGTGTTTTCTCAATTACTTAACCCCACCGTTCTTGTCTTGTTAACATGTTAAGTTGGTTAAGTGTTTCCTTAATTACTTAACCTCACCATTTCTTGCTTGATTGTTCATGAGCTTTAATTAATTAATTAAAGCACCAACCACTCACATTAGACAGGTACTGTTGTGGTTACTGGATGTGCCGGACGGTTCCGGGCAGTTTTACAATACAACTCAGTCTAACCTCGGGTCTTTCTGGGCTTGATGCACTAACCTCTCACATTAGACAGGTATTGTTGTGGTTACTAGATGTGCCAGTCGGTTCCGGGTAGTTTTACACCACAACTCAGTCTAACCTCGGGTTAGGCATTTTCCACTTCTCTAATTTACATATTTACTATTCATGTAAATTTTCCATAAATCAATTTAGCCTAGATCATATTCATTTGTCATGAAAATTAACATACTTATATTCTATGCCCAAAACTTGGTTTACCTATCAATTACCCCAACTTGCAGTTTATACCAATTTAGATTTAATATTCCCCTTTTACATTTCATGCCCAATCTAGATTAATATCCCAATTTACAGTTGATGTCAAAACTAGATTTAATATTCTAGTTCATCGTTTATGGCCAAAACTTGGTTTACATGCCAATTACATACTTTGCGATCAATTAAAGTTTATCATTTGTGCCTAACTCTAATATGCATGTAAATTATTCTCTATTATAGCCAATTCAGATTATGCCAACATATTTATTATGCCAAATTATCTTAATTAAGCTACACCCAATCCCCGCATCATAATCGTACGTATAACATGATTTCACAAGTTTTCTAAGTACTCATGAAATGGCACTAACAAAAGGAATAGGGGATAAGCACAAGAATTGATATAAAAAAGAATAGGCATGCAAAAAAAATGGCTCCAACAGGTTCAATGTACATAATAGTGAATAGGAATAAACTGGCCAAGTTACACACTAAATATGAGATCCAACATAATTAAGGGAATATGCATAGGTGATTTGATCCAACATAATGTCAGTTCAAGGTACAACATGATTGGTTAATCGTAACAATGGGAATAGGCTTAAGCAACTAACTACAATAGTTATAGGCAATTAACCACAGTAGTCATGGGTGACTAATCACAATAATTTCTAAATAAATGTCATAGGCAATAGTCTCATTGTTATGAATCATAGTCGTGGGCAACAGTCTCATAGTCACGAATCATAATCACAGGTAGAAGTGTAATGACCCGAAAATTCGGTCCAATTTGAGCTGACTACATAACACAAGTCCATCCCCAATTACACTAGAAAATCAGAACACTAATAGGAAGAAAACAGAGGGTGAGGATAGGTAAGATAGAAACATAGAATAGAAGAAGAAGAAGAACACAACATCAGAGTAACACGAATCTCACAGCGGAACGAACAACATATAATATATAATATATCCTTGAAATAAAATCATTATATGTATACAATAACATTATCAGAGTACAACACTTCCAACTCAGCGGAAATAACCATAGCTATATAATTCTGAAGCCTTCTGCTCCAGCTCTTCAAGTATCTGTAAATCCCGACTACTTGACTGCCCATACAAAATTGGGCACCCAGGAGTTTAGGGAAAACAAAACAAAATAAACTCCGGGTCAGTCATGGGACTGGTATGAGTAAAATAGTTTAAAACAGTTTGAACAAGTAAACGATATCTCATAAGACCACGCCATATAACAGAACGGGTTTTTCCCTTATGAGAATCCAAAATATCTTTATATCAAAAAACTTTTGATATTATAATAATGTCTATCAACCACAAT
Source organism: Allium sativum (assembly GCA_030737875.1). NCBI lineage: Eukaryota > Viridiplantae > Streptophyta > Magnoliopsida > Asparagales > Amaryllidaceae > Allium > Allium sativum. The sequence continues at coordinate 423,733,475 of CM060922.1, forward strand.
ATAATAATCATCTAGCAGAAACGCTTTCATCTCACGTTCTACATACATAGTATACAACCAAAACCGCAAGCACGTATTGGGTAATGGATTTCCAACTATGACAAGGTATGGAATCACCTTTCGCTAGTGTACCTCTAGAAAGGAATACACTGGGTTCAACAAGAACATCTTGCAACCCGGCCACACATGACCGACCACTCATTTCGCTTGAGTGTATCGAATGTATATTACCAACAGTTGGGATCAGCAACCATTTCCCGAATGGGACAGCATCAACAATAGATTTTTACAAGTAAATGAAACTCTAGATCAGGTGATTATACACCCTACTTCGGAGCGACCGACTTAGCCCTGCTGCCTGCCCGATTTCTGTCATTTACTGGTTGATGAGGCTTGAGGTTACGCTTCATCATCACATCAGATTCACTTCGAATGCCACATTGTCAAATCCATCGAAAATCACTAATTGACGTCTACAATAGTACATTATGTGTTAGCTAAAGAAGTTTCCTTCTCCGCTTCCACTCTTGGTATGGTTGAAGAAATCAATGTATGTGACCTTTCTGGAAATACTCTGTCAGACATTCATCCATACAAGTCATCTAGGAACAGGATGAACCGAAGGTACCATTTGGTATATCCATCTTAGGCACTGTTATCTAAGACTTATACAATAGCCCTTGCACTTTACTCCGTCTTCAATTATCTTTGGTATATATGATTCGCAACAATTATGCCAATACAGAGTGGTTCTTTGGATAAAAATCCAACCGGTCTCTCCATATTAACAACGTTAAAATGGTCAAAAACTTCGATAGTCGGTGAGTTAACTATCGAAGAAAAACACGTGTGCAAACAAGGATATTATTAAAAAATGGAAATTCTATCAATCAATCATCAATCATATATAAATATATATATTCATATTCCTTATTTTCTATGTTTAGAAAATATACGTTATTAACACGGGAAAACATTTCCATTGTTATTTACATATCACTATCATTTTACAACTATCGGTCCCTGACTGTAAACTAGTAGGAGAACAATTCTCTAAGTATTAACCCCGAAGGCCGAAACCAACATCAGATCGATACTCAGAAAACTATTCAACTTAACTAATCCCTAGTCAGTTTCTAATCTTGTTCAACTCTATTTCTTTTAACTATGTTCGATTAACTTCTTTTGAATAACTATGTTCAATTGACTCCTTTCGAATAACTATGTTCAATTGACGCCTTTCGAATAACTATATTCAATTGACTCCTATTTGATGACTCTATTCGACTAACTCTTTTCTATCTCGTTAATTTCCTTTTATAATCCTATTTATTTTCCCAATAAATATTCCTTTATTCTATTAGTTTATCAACTAAATATTCCTTTATTCTATTTATTTACTTTCTACGTAAATATCTTTCTTTATACTTTTATTTACGTGCTAAGTAAATAATCGTTTTATAAAAATTCTTTGATTTTAAAATTTGTTCCCTTTCTAAATATCTCCTATTTATAAATATTACGATTTATAAATATTTCTTATTTATAAATATTCCAGTTTATAAATATTTTATTTTCAATATCACTTTGAAAGTCTCCTTTTCCCATTGCGATATTTTATGGTACTTAACACATCATATCACGATGACCAATATCGTCCAAACACATACAATCAACAACAGGTTATAATTCACATCATATATCACAATATATGAAAAACAATAAAATAACTGTTGAGGAATCCATTCGGATTCCTCCAACCTGTTTCCCTGCATCCACAGATGTTACACAATAAAATCAACATCACTATATGATATATTCTATCAAACAGAATCAATATAGAAATTCAACTAACTGACTAGCAGTTCAATTAAACAGAAAACACACAGTCAATCAGCCAATATTTAACCGTTCTAAAAATACAACATGAAATTATAAACTGTTCAGAGTTAGTGAGATTTACTCACATTGGACGATCATCGTTAATAACGATAATTGTCGCTTGATTCAGATGGACAATTTATTTTGCAATAAATCGTAACGAGCTCGGATTCACTTTCGGTTAGTCCCACGGTGTAGCCCTCGTCTATACGATCCCAATGGATCCGACGGTTTGAAATTCTGATAACGTATGAGTAAGATATATGTTATACAAGTTTATACATTTTTATATTGAATTAAAACTTAATTTAAATTCATAGAGGGGCTATACCATCCATCAGGCCCATAACCATATCTTTACACACCCGACCCGCTTCTCATCCGTTCTTCTTCACATGTACTCTGCTTCATCACGCAAAGAAGAAACTGCTCCCATTAAAAAGGAAAACAGACCGTTGTTCCATCCTCATTCTCCCTTCACTTCTCAATCATGTTCGCATCCATTTGTCATCGTTTACACAACTAACACAGAGACGTACACCTCCACTCCATTATCATCTCCTTCCTGTTCTTCACCATCTTCCAAAACAAACCCCCTTTTTTCTCCCTTTTGCTGTGCCAGTTGAAAAACAGAAACCACATCCTCCTATTTAACATTTCCCAACGCCACCCATTGTCAACTTCTTCTCATCCGCTCCCTTCCTACCTTCCAGTTTCAGGCAGCAAGCGCCAGTTCATCACCACCGTATGGTCCTACCCGAGCTGCTCCTCCTCCTCACCCACTCCTCCACAATGACCTAAATACACAAACACTGAATTCGACACAGCTCCACCGTCCGACTCCTAAACCACCTGCAATCACCGTCTGAGATGGCCACGTCCATCCTCCCTCCAACGCCCTAACTTGGTATCGAACGATGCACTGATGAGCACCAAACCGTTACCCTAGTTCACTGTTGAAAAACTTCGAACTCCAGACAGCTATCGAGTTCATCAAAATGTATACCCAAAAGGAAGAGCAAGCTTCCAGCACATCAAATAAAATACTCTCGAGATTTATAGACTTTTATCCAAATTGTTTTGGAATTTAGAAGTTGCGGAAATTTGGTTTTAAAAGAGAAAGTGGTGGCTCACTTTGATTGAGCAGAGAAGTAAATTAGGTCGTAATGTTTTTAAGGGGGGTTATTTATAGTAAATGATATTTAGATATTTGTTTGATTTTGTGGTAGAGGGGTGTCCACATTTTTGGTTTAGAGGATGAGTTCAATCCACATTTTCCTTTGTTTGTGGCTGAGAGAAATTTATAATTGGCAGTTAGTTGGTTTGCATTACATCACAAAGAAATACGTTGTTTAGGTTATAAGGTTTTCAGCGTACCTCGGTGCACCAACTTCGTTACCCAAAAATTATACGATTGTACGAACTGTTATAGGAAGAGTAGAACATACCGTTGTGATGACCGACGTACCACGATCCCAAAGATATAATAATACCGGTAGATCAACTTATATTGTGAAACCCCAAAATGTCGATACAAGGTGCCACATACTCCTAATAAAAAGTTGCTTATTTAATTAATTAAAAATTACTATAAAATTCTAAAAATTAAATTATCACTATGTCCCAAAAGAACCTTGTCTAAATTCAAACCCGATCTCTAGTTATATCGAATAAACCGATACGGTCGATAAACGATTTTATAGCGACTATTATAAAATTTGATTTGAACATACCTCAAAATCTACACAACGAAATCCTGATTTTTCTCTTCCACTAGAAAAATATACTCCACCAGCTCCACACGTTTTTCGTTTCTTAGAAATCCGGCCTAAAACGAATCCTGTACATTCAGTTGAAGTTCGAATCGCCAATTTACGAACTGCAGAGCCATTTCGAGCTTGGTTTTAATTATAATATAATTATACGTTTAAACTGTCGTTCAAATAATACATTCGTTATTCTAATTTAATTCTAAAATGAACTAAATATCACAGATGATCCAGTTCACACCATATCGCCATTTCAGCCAATTCTGATTATTCCAGAATTAAATATATTATTTAATTTATTATTTTAATTAAATATTCCCCATTATTTAATTAAACCACCATTTAATTCACTATATCACTATTTATATAATTAAATAAATTAATTATTATATCGCTGGAAATGCGGGTCATTACATTCTTCCCCACTTAAAATAATTTCGTCCTCGAAATTGCTAAGGTAGAAAACAGACCCTATCGACTAGTTAGAACTTATTTGTTCACTTCTTTACTTCAGTTTCAACCGAACCAATTTAATTTTAATTAAAATATTTATTAATTCTTATCAACGAAAATTTTCAAAAATTCTTAAAATTTTCTAACGCCTTAACTTTTTCGAAAAATTTCGCCAGCACCTTCATTGTACTGGTCAATACGTCAAACAACCACTCGCCTCTCTGGGCCATCTCCATCCCGAAAGAAAATCAAACAGCCAAGCGGCTTGCCAATTCGGCTCATAAATCTTATATCCAATAGAAATATAAACTTGTACCTTTTGTCGGCATTTCATTATATCCTTTCCACCTGTTATCAATTCAGCGGATACAAGGGTCATCCCAATCAAATTCCAATCTGCTTTTATTCACAAGACAACCATTCTCTTATATTCGAGCCAAATATCATTTCAACTCGAGTTTCTTCTCGATTCCCAACTCTTAACTTGATTATCACATTACACTTCAAATTTGAATCTCACAATCCAATTTGTATTGATATCGTTCTAATTCAATCTCAGTTATCACTTTACTGGCTTTACTTTAATTCAAATTTGATTTCACAAATTTCTGTTTAATTTGTTTTTAATTCAAAAAGTCTTTCCCTGGGAGTTTTTAAACAGTTTACTCTTTTCAAAAATCAAATTTTCCTTTTTGTAATTCAACAAAACTTGCCTTTGCCAAAACAAATTCAAACCAGTATCTTTGGTAGTAATTCGTCACTTACAACTCGAAAATGAATACTGATGATGCAGCTGTCATCATCAGAATCTATTTTCTAGTGATCGAAGTGAGTTCAATACTATAAAACCAATTCTAAACATTTCCACTTTGAAATTCATTTCAAAATATGATTCACACGGCTAGTAAAACAATTTAAAATCTCCCAGGATCTTAAATTTTCCTTATTTTTAATCCAAATCCATTTACAAACACTTATCCAATTTCCAGGGTTTTAATTCAATTTCTGGTTTAAATTCAGATTCAATTCAATTCATTCTACTTATCTGAATTTTGATTGGTTATTTACACAAACATTTCACATTTTTATAATCTTATTTGATTATAATAATAACCAATATATCCAATATGTATCAAAATATACTTTGGGTAAAATTATTTTCATTTACCCTCTTTCAAAACATATCATGCCGACCCATCGTATTTGAGTGTTTATAAACTCCTACCGATACAGTGGATCAAACTGATCGACCAGAACTCATAAACAACTCAACCAATAAATCACCAAAATATAAAACAATTTTTATATCAATAACCAATACGCTCACTCGTATATATACACTCAACTCAATCTAGGGTATTGCTAACCCCATCTCTACTGTGTCACGCCACAGAGCCAAGGTAATTCTTAACTTAAGTACCGATACCAACTGTAATGACCCGAAAATCCGATCCAATTTGAGCTGACTAAATAACACAAGTCCAACCCAAATTACACTAGAAAATTAGAACACTAATAGAAAGAAAGCAGAGGGTGAGGATAGATAAGATAGAAACTTAGAATAGAAGAAGAAGAAGAACACAACATCAGAGTAACACGAATCTCACAGCGGAATGAACAACATATAATAGATAATATATCCTTGAAATAAAATCATTATATGTATACAATAACATTATCAGAGAACAACACTTACAACTCAGCGGAAATAACTATAGCTATATAATTCTGAAGCCTCCTGCTCCAGCTCTTGAAGTATCTGTAAATCCCGACTACTTGACTGCCCATACAAAATTGGGCACCCAAGAGTTTAGGGAAAACAAAACAAAATAAACTCCGGGTCAGTCATGGGACTGGTATGAGTAAAACAGTTTAAACAGTTTGAACAAGTAAACGATATCTCATAAGACCACGCCGTATAACGGAACGGGTTTTTCCATTATGAGAATCCAAAATATCTTTATATCAAAAACCTTTTGATATTATAATAATGTCTATCAACCACAATATAATAATCATCTAGCAGAAACGCTTTCATCTCATGTTCTACATTCATAGTATATAATCAAAACCGCAAGCACGTATTGGGTAATGGATTTCCAACAATGACAAGGTATGGAACCACCTTTCGCTAGTGTACCTCTAGAAAGGAATACACTGGGTTCAACAAGAACATCTTGCAACCTGGCCACACATGACCGACCACTCATTTCGCTTGACTGTATCGAATGTATATCACCAACGGTTGGGATCAGCAACCGTTTCCCTAATGAGACAACATCAACAATCGATTTTTAGAAGTAAATGAAACTCTAGATCAGGTGATTGTACACCCTAATTCGAAGCGACCGACTTAGCCATGCTGCCTGGCCGATTTCTGTCATTTACCGGTTGATGAGGCTTGAGGTTACGCTTCATCATCACATCAGATTCACTTTGAATGCCACATTGTCAGATCCATCGAAAATCACTAATTGACGTCTACAACAGTACATTAAGTGTTAGCTAAAGAAGTTTCCTTCTCCGCTTCCACTCTTGGTACGGTTGAAGAAATCAATGTATGTGACCTTTCTGGAAATACTCTGTCATACATTCATCCATACAAGTCATCTAGGAACAGGATGAACCGAAGGTACTATTCAGTATATCCATCTTAGGCACTGTTATCTAAGACTTATACAATAGCCCTTGCATATTACTCCGTCTTCAATTATCTTTGGCATATATGATTCGCAACGCTTATGCCAATACAGAGTGGTTCTTTGGATAAAAATCCAACTGGTCTCTCCATATTAACAACGTTAAAATGGTCAAAAACTTTGATAGTCGGTGAGTTAACTATCGAAGAAAAACACGTGTGCAAACAACGATATTATTTCCAGATGGAAATTCTATCAATAAATCATCAATCACATATATATATATATATATATATATATATATATATATATATTCATATTCCTTATTTTCTATGTTTAGAAAATATACGTTATTAACACTGGAAAACATTTCCATTGTTATTTACATATCACTATCATTTTACAATTATCAGTCCCTGACTGTAAACTAGTAGGAGAACAATTCTCTAAGTATAAACCCCGAAGGCCGAAACCAACATCAGATCGATACTCAGAAAACTATTCAACTTAACTAATGCCTAATTAGTTTCTAATCTTGTTTAACTCTATTTCTTTTAACTATGTTCGATTAACTTCTTTTTGAATAACTATGTTTAATTGACTCCTTTCGAATAACTATGTTCAATTAACTACTTTCGAATAACTATATTCAATTGACTCCTATTTGATGACTCTATTCGACTAACTCTTTTCTATCTCGTTAATTTCCTTTCATAATCCTATTTATTTCCCAATAAATATTCCTTTATTCTATTTGTTTATCAACTAAATATTCCTTTATTCTATTTATTTATCAACTAATTATTCCTTTATTCTATTTATTTACTTTCTACGTAAATATCTTTCTTTATACTTCTATATACTTGCTAAGTAAATAATCGTTTTATAAAAATTCTTTGATTTTAAAATTTGTTCCCTTTCTAAATATCTCCTATTTATAAATATTCCAATTTATAAATATTTCTTATTTATAAATATTCCAGTTTATAAATATTTTATTTTCAATATCACTTTAAAAGTCTCGTTTTCCCGTTCTGATAGTTTATGGTACTTAACACATCATATCATGATGACCAATATTGTCCAAACACATACAATCAACAACAGGTTATAATTCACATCATATATCACAATATATGAAAAATAATAAAATAACTATTGAGGACCCAGTCGGATTCCTCCAACATGTTTCCCTGCCTCCACAGATGTTACAATAAAATCAACATCACTATATGATATATTCTGTTAAACAGAATCAATATAGAAATTCAACTAACTGACTAGCAGTTCAATCAAACAGTCAACATACAGTCAATCAGCCAATATTTAACCGTTCTAAAAATACAACATGAAATTATAAACTGTTCAAAGTTAGTGAGATTTACTCACATTGGACGATCATCGTTAATAACGACAATTGTCGCTTGATTCAAACGGACAATTTATTTTGCAATAAATCGTAACGAGCTCGGATTCACTCTCGGTCAGTCCCACAGTGTAGCCCTCGTCCATATGATCCCAACGGATCCGACGGTTTGAAATTCTGATAACGTATGAGTAAGATATGCGTTATACAAGTTTATTGTTCGTCGCTTTCCTATGAATTAGAAAAGCGCGAATTTTAAATTAAATACTGCAAGCGCACAGGTGTGTAGCATACAGGTCGAACACAGGGAGGTAGATTAAAATCAAATTATTTATTTTATCTCTTGGGCGAGTTAGACGATTTTCGAGGTTGGTTTTTGAAAACAATAAAAATTATGCGATCCGATTCAGAACAAATCTAATTGAACCGACGATCAAATCACAATTATCAATTGGAAACTAAAATGCAGAAAGTAAAATTGCAGGAAAAGAAGAACAACAAAAAGTAAATTAGGATTGTCGTTGAAACTAATCAAACGACTAATCACTAACAAAAAAATGTAAAATACAATTGGTGCTGTTCCAAAACTAATTGTCAAGACAACACCGATTGCTAAGAAAAAGAAAAATGCAGAAATAATAAAAAGAAGAAGAACTTTTATTAATGGAGAAGAGAATATAGAATAGGATAGGATGGTGGCTATAATGACATTACAAGGGTATTTATAGGATAGATAGTCAAACCCTAACCCTAATTACAAATGGGCCTAGCCATTACATCACTAATTAGTTTACAATGAGAATCTCAAATGGGCCTTAGTTAAATCTATTAAATTTTTGGCCTTTCTTCTTTTCCTCTTGGTTCTTTGACAAGCCTCCTTGATTGAGATGTGCATGGCCTTTTTATCACTCTTGTTCAATAGCAACTAGATGTGGGATCTTCATCTACAATTCTTCAAAATGCAAATACACAGCAATTTGATCTCTATTTCTCTACTTTTCTGTTTGCATGCGGGCTGGGTTGGAATATCTGTAAAAGTGACAAAACAATACCCAAGTAATATTTATTTATATACAAAAGATAAGATATAAGAGCATAAAATAAACACATTTTCATGTCAATCAAATACCCCCACACTTATCTTTTACTCGTCCTCGAGTAAAACAAGAAATGAAAAACTAAACTAGATAGGTCACACTTTCGTAGGAAACACGATTGCATTGAGCGTATGCAACAAGCCGTTAAACCTCTAGGTGTCCCTAGTAGGACGAGTGGTGTCTCGTGAGGGTTTTCAGCGGATACTACCCACAAAATCCAAATGCAGTATGTGTGGATCTAATGTAACTACGTGAATGCAATGGACATATGCAAAATAAATACAAAAATGAAAACAAGACTTGTCTTTGAAGTGGTACAACAAATTAAATTAACAATTTCTAGTCAGTTGATTTTATTTTAGATATATCAACTTGACACAAATTTTCAATATAAATCAAGTTTTCAAATGTTAAATTCCAGTTTGGCCAGTTGGTTCGGTCGATAACATAGTGCAGCCATGAAATAGATTCTTAGTTTGCTTGGCACAGTTTGCAAAGTGGTATTATTATTTTCTCATGTATGGCTAGTCAAATCAATAAGGTCAAGAAGTGTTTGGGCATCTTCGCTTATTCTCTATCTCTATAAAAGTTAAAATTTATGATTAAGTACATACACCTAACTCAGAAGACCAAGGTTTACCACCCATGCACTGCCTCGCGGACTAACGGAGAGTGAGTAAAGAGCTTGGCAGATTGTGCAGGCCGACTTTGACTTTGTCAACAACGTGTCGGTAATCCTTAGGTGTCCAATCTCATAAAATGAGACCAAGTTATTCCAACGCTGACTTTGTCAACAACATGTCGGATAGAGCTTGGCGGGTTTGCACACCAACGCTAGATATACAAGCAATGTTGGATACCCTTGGATTACTATTATTATTATTGAATTTATAAGCACAAAAGAGAGTTATGCGAATTCAACTTAACACAACGTAGTTTTAAATATTCGAAAAGCCAATATAAGTATTTTAAGAACTCCACTTATTTAAACAAAGACTACAATATAGAATAGATTTCATGGTCATAACCTAAGAATCTCCCTATGTACCGGTTACACTATTATCCCTCAAAATTAAACTTTTCATTATGTTTCTTATTTGATCTAAGTTGAGAGAAAAAAATACTATCAACTGATTAACAATCCTTAACTTATTTTGCTATATCAATCTAAAATGAGTCATGTTTTTTTTTTAAAAAAAATGGCATGTTAGTACAGTCTAAAATGCATTATGGTCCTATTTAAATGGCTGAAATTGAAAAGAAAGAAAAATAAATAAAAAAACGAAAATGAGTGAAATGCAGACTCCCCCCCACACTAGAACTAAATAGTGTCCACACTGTGAACGTTTCCTAAATTTGAAAGATTGTACCCAAAGGTGAATGAGTTGTAAAATTATCTGTAAAATGAAATGAAGTTTAGCCACTATATGTGAATGAAAATCATATGTACGATGATATATGTGTTTGCGATGCATGCGATGCAAAGAATGCCACCAACTTTTCCCCCCACACTTGGTTCTTGCCCTATGAGTCCCATTCCCACTATGTCTAGGCATGTTTTCTAATAAGAAAAGGTTTTTGAAAACCATCTCATATTTAAACCTAGATTTATAGTCCAGGAGATAAATATCCAGGGTCGTCCTAACATGAAGTTTTTCAATCAAGCTAACATTCCAAAAATAATTCATGTGCTCAACAAATTTATCAGTGTAATTGTTCAAAAATTTGTGATCGTATGTAAACTCAGTTGCAATCGTGAAATTTAAACTTTGAGTGTTGTTCAAGACTATGTGATCACATTTCTCATCATTAATTGACAACGTATTTTCGACACTGACAATTTCAAGTCTGTTTGAAATTTTCTCAAAGTTAAAATTTTCGAACTCGTGACGTGAATCCACTTCTTACTCATTTGGCAACTCATCCTCGTACAATCCAAAGAACTCATGTTCGTTAAAATCCTTTTCCAAATTTGAATTGAAAAATTCAACATTTTTATTTCGTTTAATTTTAAAAATTTCAAGTTTCTCGCAGCCTGAAAGAGAAAGATCAAAATCCGAGCTTAAATCTTTTTCCTAAAGAGACTTGAAGTCCAATTCATTAACTGAATTATGAACAACTTCATTTAGATGGTTATTCTCAATTTCCAAAGTTGTTATTTGAAAATTTTCACTATCAGTAAAGAGTGGATTATTTTCTGAATCATCGCATGTTTGAATTTGATTTTGTTGCTCGAGTTGTTCTTTAAAAGATGTCATTAAAGAAAGAAGTTCATCAAGTTGTCTATCTTTTTCACCAAGCTGTCTATCTTGCTTTTGTACCCTCTCTCTAAGAACGTTAAGATGATATTCTTCAGAATCGTTGATTTGAGAGCTCCCGTTTTGGATTTCTTGATTTTCAAAATTATAGTCCACATCAATTTCATAATCAATATTATTTCCGATGTGGTAGTTGTTTGAATTTTCAGAAAAATGATATTGGAAATCATTTTGATTTTGAAAATTAGGTTCATAACCAAAACTAGAAAAATTCGAGGGAAAGCTGCAATTTTGGTCATATTCAAGATGTGGATATGAGTTGGTATTTTGAAGATTCTGATCGATTTGAAAATCATTTTCATATCCAAAATTATTTTCGAATTGGTTTCCAACTTGGGGTTCAAAGCTATTTTGATATGGTTGTGGCCCATAAACGAAATTATTGAAATTTGAATTGAAGTCGCCATTTCGATCATAACTTTGAAAATGTTGGTCATTTTGAAAATTTTGAAAATTGTTGACATTTGGGTCGTGAAATTTTGGAAAATCTTGCTTCATGAGTTTTAATTCAAAATCATACTCTTCAAGCGGACGTCTACTCCGATTATTATCCCACATATCTCTCAATGATTTTTTTTAATCAGACATTTTAAAGAAGTCACGGCAAAACAGAAATTATTCTCACTTCAAAATAGTATAAAATACTCAGTTGTGCTCTATTAATTAACTGACTCAATTGGAAGGGGGAAGAGGGTCTTATGGCCGTTCACGTATAGTATAAATACTAAGGGATACAACCAATGTTTTACAGGTAGTATGCAACCTCTTTTGCTAGAAGTTCAATAAATTGAACTAATATATATCCGCGATCCAATTATACGAGACAGTCAACTTCACAAAGCACCACCTTTCAATTATATTATTTTGAAATACCTAGCCAAATTCAATTGTTGAAAAACGATGAGATCGATGATAGCATTAATGGAAATTTCAATCAACCACAACAATAAGACAATAATAACTGCAGAAATTTAAAATATTGTACAAGCAAGCCGCTGCCCCTGCAGAAGATTTTTACAAGCAATTTCTATATTTTTCAATGCAGCACCTGTAGAGTTAGAAAATTATACAGTGGTGTATGGCAATCCCTCCAGAAAAATTTGAGTAGTGTAAGCGGTTCCAATCCCAGTGTTTGCAGTTCGTTTGATCCTTGAATTCCTTGTCGCTTGAATTCTTCACCTCGCCTTGGCTTTTGATTTCTTCTTTTTCTTTTTCTTGTACTTTTTTTTCTTCGACAATAAGGGTTCTGACTTCTGAGTCTTGAATTCTTCCCCGATAACGGTGCCAAAAACTTGTTCGTCGCTTTCCTGTGAATTAGAAAAGCACGAATTTTAAATTAAATACTGCAAGCGCACAGGTGTGCAGCATACAGGTCGAACACAGGGAGGTAGATTAAAATCAAATTATTTATTTTATCTCTTGGGCGAGTTAGATGATTTTCGAGGTTGGTTTTTGAAAACAATAAAAATTGAAACTGCGATCCAATTCAGAACAAATCTAATTGAACCGACGATCAAATCACAATTATCAATTGGAAATTAAAATGCAAAATAGAAATAAAATGCAGAAAGTAAAATTACAGGAAAAGAAGAACAACAAAAAGTAAATTAGGATTGTCGTTGAAACTAATCAAACGACTAATCACTAACAAAAAATGTAAAATACAATTGGTGCTCTTCCAAAACTAATTGTGAAGACAACACCGATTGCTAAGAAAAAGATAAATGCAGAAATAATAAGAAGAGAATATAGAATAGGATAGGATGGTGGCTACAATGACATTACAAGGGTATTTATAGGATAGATAGCCAAACCCTAACCCTAATTACAAATGGGCCTAGCCATTACATCACTAATTAGTTTACAATGAGAATCTCAAATGGGCCTTAGTTAAATCTATTAAATTTTTGGCCTTTCTTCTTTTCCTCTTGGTTCTTTGACAAGCCTCCTTGATTGAGATGTGCATGGCCTTTTTATCACTCTTGTCCAACAGCAACTAGATGTGGGATCTTCATCTACAATTCTTCAAAATGCAAATACACACCAATTTGATCTCTATTTCTCTACTTTTCTGTTTGCATGCGGGCTGGGTTGGAATATCTGTAAAAGTGACAAAACAATACCCAAGTAATATTTATTTATATACAAAAGATAAGATATAAGAGCATAAAATAAACACATTTTCATGTCAATCATTTATACATTTTTATATTGAACTAAAACTTAATTTAAATTCATAGATGGGCTTTACCATACATTAGGCCCATAACCATATCTTTACACACCCGACCCGCTTCTCATCCGTTCTTCTTCACATGTACTCTGCTTCATCACGCAAAGAAGAAACTGCTCCCATTAAAAAGGAAAACAGACCGTTGTTCCATCCTCATTCTCCCTTCACTTCTCAATCATGTTCGCATCCATTTGTCAACGTTTACACAACTAACACAGAGACGTACACCTCCACTCCATTATCATCTCCTTCCTGTTCTTCACCATCTTCCAAAACAAACCCCCTTTTTTCTCCCTTTTGCTGTGCCAGTTGAAAAACAGAAACCACATTTTTTCTCTCAAAACCCCCTTTTTTCTCTCAACTCGATGTAGCCACAGGATTCCATTAGCTTAGTGTGGCTGAGGATAGCATTGAAAAAACTGCATTTAAGACTCCAGATGGGTTCTTCGAATGGCTCGTCTGCCGTTTGGGTTAACGAATGCACCCGCGTACTTTGTAGATTTGATGAGTAGGGTGTTTCGGGAGTTCCTCAACAAGTTTATGGTGGTATTCGTGGATGATATTTTGATCTTCTCAAAAGATGAAGAAGAGCGTGCTAGGCATCTCAAGGAAGTCATGGATACACTTAAAGCACACAAGTTAAAGGCCAAGTTCTCCAAATGCCATTTTTGGAGGAAGGAAGTTCGGTTTCTTGGACATGTAGTTTCTAAGCAAGGCATAGCTGTGGACCCCGCAAAGGTAGTTGCGGTGCAAGACTGGAAAATTCCTAAGAATGCAACGGAGGTGAGAAGCTTTCTCAGTTTGGCAGGCTACTATAGGAAGTTCATTAAGGACTTCGCTAAGATTTCAGCCCCTCTTACTAAGTTAACGAAGAAAAACCTAGCGTTTACATGGGACATAGAATGTGAGATTGCTTTTCAGAGACTCAAGAGAGCCCTCACCACAGCTCCAGTTTTGGCATTACCCGACGGAGGTAAGATGTTTACAGTGTACACAGATGCGTGTGGCACGGGATTAGGCACTGTTCTAAGCAAGAAGGGAAAGTGATATGCTATGGGGGTAAACAACTTAAAGTTCATGAGAAGAACTATCCCACACATGACTTGAAGTTGGCGGCGATCGTTTTTGCACTTAAATCTTGGTGCCGTTATCTCCTAGGGGAGGTTCGAGCTGTATACCGACCCCAAATCGCTTAAGTACCTCTTCTCGCAGAAATATTTGAATCTGAGACAACAATGGTGGATGGAATTCTTGGCATCTTATGACTTCGATATAGCTTATACCCCTGGCAAGGGTAACGTGGTGGCAGATGCGCTAAGTAGGAAAAGGTTGACCTTGAGCCCCTTGTTTGTTGAAAGGAAAAGCCTTGAGTTTATAGCAACCTTTGATTTTACACCTTCTGTTGAGTCATTGGCTGCTACGCTAGCATCTCTTGAGTTAAGACCTACACTTCTAGATCAAGTAGGCTCTTCACAGAAGGAAGACCCACAGATAGTCGAAAACATGGACAAGCTGATTAGTGGTGAGACGTCAAGTCACCTCGGTAGGTATGCCATAGATGACAAGGGATGGCTAAGGCGTGATGGAAGGCTAAGTGTCCCACAAGTGGTAGACTTAGTAAGGAAAGTCCTCGAGGAGGCGCATCACTCGAAGATGACCATACATCCCGGAGGGGATAAGATGTACAACGATATGAAACGCATTTTGTTTTAGGCTGGAATGAAAAAGGACGTGGCATAGTTCGTTTCGAAGTGCATGGTGTGCCAATAAGTAAAGGCCGAGTCGAAGAAGCCCAGAGGGCTATTACACCCTTTGGAGGTTCTGCAATGGAAATGGGAAAGTATCTCGATGGATTTCGTGGATGGACTGCCTAGGTCAAGGAAGGGAAATACTAGCATATGGGTCATAGTTGATAGACTCACGAAAAGTGCTCACTTCATTCCGGTGAAAAGCAAGAGGACCGCATCATGGCTAGCGTCTATTTACCTTCGAGAGATAGTACGGTTGCACGGGGTTCCTTCTAGTATAGTTAGTGATCGTGACCTGATTTTCACTAGCCAGTTTTGGAATAGTCTGCAAGAAGCAATGGGTACACGACTGAGTTTAAGCACGGCCTATCACCCACAGACGGATGGACAAATCGAAAGGGTAAATAGGGTACTAGAGGATCTCCTGAGGCTATGCATTCTTGACTTTGGTGGTACTTGGGAAGACCATCTTCCTCTCGTGGAGTTTGCTTATAATAATAGTTATCAAGCTAGCATCGGGATGGCACCGTTCGAAGCCTTGTATGGAAGACCGTGCAGGTCACCACCTTGTTGGTGGGAGACGACAGACAGGCTTATACTTGGGCTCGACATGATAAGGGACATTTCTGAGAAGGTTGAGTTGATACGAAGACGGATGAAAACGGCCCAAGATAGACAGAAATCTTATGCGGACAAGAGAAGGAAAGACATAGAGTTCGAAGTCGGAGATATGGTCTTTATAAAAATTTCTCCTTTACGCAATGTGGTTCGTTTTGGAGAGGTTGGAAAGCTAGCACCAAGGTTCGTAGGACCATTCCCTATCACTGAGAGGATTGGGCAGATGGCCTATAAGGTAGAATTACCCGAGAAGTTGGCCGGAGTACACAATGTCTTTCATGTCTCGCATCTCCGAAAGTGCTTACATGAATCAGCCGAAGTGGTTGAGCCAAGCATCCTTGAAGGCGTAGAAGTGGAAAAAGAAGCAACTTTGAGGCGAGTTCCGATTCGTATCTTAGGAACGGAGATCAAAAAGCTAAGGAATCGAGAAGTCAAGCTAGTTAAAGTACAGTTGAGTGAAGCCCATGAAGACACAACTTGGCAAACCGAAGAGAAGATACGCGCGCTCTACCCATTTCTTTTAGAGGGTACATTCTCGACCTCTTTTCCTATAAACTTGAAAACCTTTCGTATCATGCTTTTACTACCTATGTTTATCTTGTTATCTTCTCGATCTCATCTTGAGAACCTTAGGTAGAACCATGTGGATGTAAACATGTGATTGAAACATGTTATGGTTGATGTTTGAAAATGGTTGCAAGTGTTTGCTAGAGATTGCTAGTGGATGCATGACACACGTTAGGCCCTAGATCGGCTCAGTCACATTTTCATGTTGCATATGCATGAGTGCTTATACTTGTACATGGATGGAACTTGTTATGATATCACCTGGATGTTGCATATGAATGAATGTTATGTGCAATCATGTAGAGATTATAAATTATGTTAGGAATTTGCATACATGTTGGACTCATTACACTAACATATTTTGCATTAAGGAGGTTTACTGAATCAGTAACCGCCTGATCTTTTGCATTAGATAAGTACATATACACACACTTACTGCATATGTTCATACAGCACTAGAAATCTTTTAAGGACAATGGTTGCCTGTGGATGATGTTTTGAGTAGATGGATGATTGGACGGTAGGATATATTCTTTCTAACTTAGAGATTTCGGGGACGAAATCCTTTAAGGAGGGGAGAATGTAACAACCCGTATTTTAATAACGTGTTATAACCATAAATCAAGGCAGAATTAATTTTTAAAATAATAATCAAGGGCAACGGGTTATGCCATTACGGTCGTCTCGAAATTCTTCTTGGAAACGAGTCCGAGTTTTCGAAAATCGGAGTCCGTATGACCAAGTTATGACACTTCAAAGTTTCAGAAATTTCAAGTTCAAAAACAGCTCAGAATTCGAATTCAAATTTCGAATTCAAACCCCAGAATGGACTGGGCGGGAAATTTCCCGCCCAGGACCAGGTCGACCTGGGGGTCGACCTGCCCAGGACCAGGTCGACCATAGAGTCGACCTGGGGGTCGACCTGGTGACAGAACCCATTTTTGAGTCTGAGTTCGTTTTGATGTTTCTGGCCACATTTCTGTCTACATTCGTTGGCCTGACCCTATATAAACAGCCCCTAACACTAGTCTCTCTGCACAAAATTCTCTCTAAACTTATGCTGCTCAAATTATGGTTGAAAAGTTAGAGAAAGGGACCACTTCTTCTACATCGAAACTAAGATGAGAGATTTGCTGATTTGGGGATTTCTGTTAGGACTCGACTAAGCACATAAAGATTCAACATCGACTTTCTTTTTCTAATTCTCAAACCACGATCTGTAAGCCCAGTTACTTTTAGATTTAAACTGTAAACATAATATGAATATGTTGTAAATTGAAATTGGACCTGTGTATGATGACTGTTTTACATCCATTCTTGTTCATCATGGATCTTGAATTTTGGGTATATTACTATGACATTGATTTGGGGCTTATTCATGTTGTAAATCAAAAAGAAAAACCCTTCATATTATCATGCCTGAAATACTGAATCTGTTATTAGTCACAAGTTTATGACTATCACCTTATGTCAACCGTTACCATGACTATCACCTTATGTCAACTATTATCATGACTAGTACCTTATTTTGCTAGATTTGGAATCTTAATGTTTGAGGCCGATATTCCATATGCCAGTAATGTTGTAATCATTTATCTCAAGTTATACCATGCTATGCTAGTAATCACTTTTGCCACCTTATACCCGTCCCATTTTATGTTATTCCCTAATAAGAGTTATTTGTATAGATTCGAGTTTACGTGCAATGGGAATACGATTTGGGTAGATTAGGTAAAACATGAATTGGCTTTGAACTTGAACATGAACGTTGTTATAACTTGAACTTGTATATGGACAAGAACTTGACATGAAATTTACATGAAACCTGATATGAAACTCGACATGAATTTTGACATGAAAACTTGAACATGGACATGACACTTAGATAAACTTGAAAATGGCTAACTCGAGGTTGGGTTGAGTTTGCATTGTAAATCTTCCCGGAACCGCCCGACGAATCCAGTTACTGCAAACAATAGGATCCAATGTGGGTAGTTGGTCATATCGCACTTAAAACCCGAGGTTAGTCTATGTTGCCAGAACCGCCCGGCGAATCCAGTGACCACAACAACTAGTCTAATGTGAGAGGTTGGGATGCATTAATTTATTTAATGCCACAGGATAGGGTTAAGTCATGAACCCCTTGAATATACTTAACCAGCTTGATACATGATTGAATAGGGTTAAGTCACGAATATGAAAGACAACACTTAACCCATTAGAAACCCTAGTTACGCGGTCCTTTTCAGTAGTAACCCACTTAGATGTATCACGTACCCTGGGACTAGGCAGGGTGGGCACGATTACTGGGCTGATTGTAAGCGACCAGAACGACGGCTGAGTTGGTGCGCCATTGTAGGTTCAAACGGACTATGGTCGTGCACGTAGTCCGGATTTGAAAAAGCAAGCATTGGGCACCTGTAGGTTTACACTGTGTGTGCTTGATTCGTGTCGGTGGTTGGCACCCTAGACTTGATACACCCTATGGTGGACCTAGCACAGGTGACTACATTCATGATAGGGCCGTATGACACAGACACATGATGAGCTAGAACTTGTAGGGAGCCGATCGATTAGTGAATCGTTCCGTAGGACCCTGGGTTGGGTTATTTTATGATATTGGGCCAAGGGATCATTTCATGGTTAATACTTGACATGGGTTAGGATACTAGTACAATTAGTGCAGCGAACCTTGAACATGCGATGCTATACTTGAGTTATCTCGTTATCTTAGTTTATCATGCCAGACTTATCATCATCCTTATGTTTATTTTCAGTTTATACATGTCTTGTTACCTTTACTAGTTTTTATACTGAAATCACTAGGACTTACCAGTCTTTATGACTGACCTGTTTTCTTTCGCCACTTTTTCTTTCGTTCCCCCCCCCCCCCCCCAAGGTTCTCAGGGAGGAAACTCTGGCACTTAGCTTGGATATCTCTTGCTTTCTGTTCAGCTCATGTACGGTTTGGTCTAGAGCTATGCTATGGGTGCTTTTCTGCTCTCTTTGGGGAATAAATTACTTTTACTATTTCAAGTTTATGCTTCTTTATTTAGAACTTGTTGTAATGGAATAATGACAGTTGGTATCTTGGATGTAAGAGGTTTGACTCTATTTTGAAATAATGAAAGTTTGTTTTTGATTCTTCCGCTGTTTTAAATTTATGTTCTGTCTTGTGATACCTCTGTGTTTGTTTACCTAGATAGCGCTCCTCCAAAGCTAGTGCATTCCCTTTGTGAGTGACACTAGCGGAGGCAGGGTGTTACAATTTATATAATTAAATAAATTAATTATTATACCGCTGGAAATGCAGGTCATTACAAGAAGTCTCATAGTCATAGTCATGACCAATAGCTTCATATGCAATAGTTTCATAGTCTTAGGCAAAAGTCTCATAATTATGGTCGTGAATCAAATCCAAAGGCATAGATAACTTTAGATTTGACGTAAGCATGAATCAAAAATAATTAACTTGCAAATAGGTATAGTTCTATATTTTGATTTATTACATTCACGATTCTAATTACACATTCAAATCTAAAGAATGACCGAACTTACAAAGAAGGAATTCTTGATTTCTGGAATCTGAATTCTGAAGTTGGAATGCTCGCCTTTGATGTAGATCGTTGTTCTTTTAATTTAGATTTGATTCACTTCGTAGATTTCTAGTTTTCTTTTTAGTTGAAAGAGAATGGTGGATGTCATAGGTTGAGTATGGCGGCATGACGGCTCTAGGAATGAATTAGTGCTATTTTAGGGTTGAGTGTTAGGTTGTTTATATAGAATTTCAATTTAATTAGAGCCGTCGGATGAACCTAGACTTAACCACAACCATTCAGTCAGGATAGGGTGACACCTCAGCCCTAATGACTCAGCAAGGAGTCAGAAAGGACTCAGCAATGACTCATAGTACGGATCATAACACACCAGAAAGCTGTGCAGGCTTTCATCCTGACCTCCAATGCAATTTTTGTACTGGAGCACTTCCCAAGTGCGCCAGTGCATTTATATATATATATGTATATATGTATATATATATTCTCTGGTTTTCTACCTAATTTCGTTCGTCCATATCTTCTTCGTACAGTATCCGATTTACGCAAACTCGGACTCTATCTCAAGCAGAATTCCGAGACGAACGCAATGGCGTAACCCGTTTCATCTAATTATTCTTTTAATAATTAATTATTCTCTAATTCGTTACTTAATTTATTTTCCAAAAATACGGGGTGTTACAATAACTTTATTCAATTAACTCTAATCGATTAACTCTTATCAATTAACTCTATCAATGAACTCTATTTGATTAACTCTAATCAATTAACTCTATCAATTAACTCTATTTGATTAACTCTATTTGATTAACTCTAATCAATTAACTCTATCAATTAACTCTATCAATGAACTATATTTGATTAACTCTATTTGATTAACTCTAATCAATTAACTCTGTCAATTAACACTATCAATGAACTCTATTTGATTAACTCTATTTCATTAACTCTAATCAATTAACTCTATCAATTAACTCTATCAATGAACTCTATCAATGAACTCTATTTGATTAACTCTAATCTATTAACTCTATCAAGAAACTCTATCAATGAACTCTATTTGATTAACTCTAATCAATTAACTCTATCAATTAACTCTATCAATTAACTATATCAATTAACTCTATTTGATTAACTTTGTTTGATTAACTCTAATCAATTAACTCTATCAATTAACTCTATCAATGAACTCTATTTGATTAACTCTAATCAATTAACTCTATCAAGAAACTCTATTTGATTAACTCTAATGAATTAACTCTAATCGATTAACTCTTTTGGATCAACTCTATCGATTAACTCTAATGAATTAATTCTAATGAATTAACTCTAACCGATTAACTCTATTTGATTAACTCTAATCGATTAACTCTAATGAATTAATTCTAATGAATTAACTCTAATCAATTAACTCTATTTGATTAACTCTAATCGATTAACTCTACGTCCATATTCAGTTTCAAATATCGATGTTGAAATCGATTCTTACTTCTCTATATAAGTCCTGACTTATATATTCCATTTATCCCATGATAAGTATTTTATTTAATTTATAAAATATTATTTATAAATTAATCTTCTCAATCTATCGATTAGAACATATTCTATTTAAAATCTTTGCTTAAAATCTATTCCATGTTATACCCGTGTGCGAAGCACGGGTTTAAACCTTTCAAACGTAAAATTCTCTTATTATAAAATTCTTTTCATTTTCCAAATATTCCTTTTATAATTCTATTTATTCTCTAAATAAATATTTCTTTTTATTTATCAAATGATAAATATTCCTTTTTATAAAATCCTTTGATTTTATAGATATTTCATTTCAAATACACACTTTTAAAAGATCTTATTTATTTTCTAAACAAATATTTCCTTTTCTATTTGCTATACAAATAATTTCCTTTTTCTAATTGTTCTATAAATATTTTCCCTTTTTATTTGTTTTACAAATATTCCTTTTTATAAAATCCCATGATTTTATAAATATTCCTTTATATAAAATCCTTTGATTTTATAAAGATTTCAATTTCAATATAATATTGAAAATTCCCTTTTTATATTCCAGTATTTGTTATGGTATTTAACATACCATATATCACTGATCAATATCATCCAACACACACAATCAACAACAGATTGTATATCACATCATATATCACAATATATGAAAAACAATAAAATAAATGTTGCGGAATCCAGTTGGATTCCTCCGACCTGTTTCCCTGCATCACAGATGTTGAACAATGTAATTAACATCGCTTTCATTTCAATATGAAATATTCTGCAAAATAGAATCAATATTTGATTAACGATATATATATATATATATATATATATATATATATATATCGTTTTCTAAAATTTCAACCAATACATAAGCAATTCAACCAAATAGTTAACACACAGCAATCAACAGAAAATTATCAGTTCTAAAAATACATTATAAAAATATAACTATTTAGAATTGGTGAGTTTTACTCACATTGGCGGTTTATCGTTAAATATCGATAATCGTTGTCAATTCAGAACAGACAATTTATTTTGCTATAAATTGTAACGGACTCCAATTCACTCCCAGTCATTTCCATCGTGTAGCCACCGTCCATACGATCCTAACGGATCTTGTTTCGTCTGATTCTGATATCGTATGGCGAAGTTGCACATTATAGAAGTTTGTAAACTATTTATAATAGAATTAAAATGATTTAAACCACATTTGGGCCTCACCCCTTTAAAATCAAGCCCACCACTATATTAGATCCGACCCACTCCCCCACATTTCTTCTTCCCCGATGTCCAGCGAATTAAACCACAAACCCTTCACCATTTTCGATCATTTCAAGCTCATCTATCTTCCTGAACACGCCACGAAATTCAAAACGGAAAGCACCATTAAACTTCTCATCTCCAGCTCAACAACTTCGACACCATTCTGTTCATCCCACGCCAGTTTTTCCACCTCCGACTTCCAGCTTCTCACGTCCCCAAACTGCGCCGAAGTTCACCAGTTAATACCCCATTGTGCGCCTCACTCCAGCAAGCACACCACAACCCTCAAAATCCACCACTGACGATCGATCCCCTGCCAAAATTCAAAACTAGCTCGCGGTTCCAAACCCCACTACCCTAGACCAAGCATCGAACCCAAAGAAAACCACATGAAGACGAAGAGCGATTCACATAGGCTTTGAAAATATATGTATTATTAATTGTAGAAATTTATCCAATTTCCTTTGGATTTTTGAAGACTCATTTTCCTCATTTTGGTTTGAGAATGAAGTAACAGCGGCGGATTTTTCTTTTGACCTGAGGATGAAAGTGAGTTCAGGTTTAGAGATGGATGGTATTTATAGGGAAAAAGGGGAAGATATTTTAGTGAGATATTTATGCAGATATTTTCATTTTAATATTCATTTTTGCCTTCTAAAAATCTGTGTTATCACACACGATACCCAAAAACCACGAAACTAGACATGCAGCTATAGTTCGACATTACGGACCCAAGAAACTGGTTTCGTCGAATTCCGACTCTGTTTGCTCACACAACGTATTTTTAACCATCAAAATACTGATTGTTTTTCACACTAAAAATCTTGTACGGCCACACACTGACTCTAAAAATCATGAAAGTTGGGAATCTAACGATAATCTGATATTACGGATCCAACAAAATTAGTTTCGTCGAAACGGAGGTCATTTGCAAAACTGACTATTTTTAAAGCCCTAAATAACCCTTTTTAATATATAAATATATTTAAAAATAATTAAATTAAGTATAAATAAATTTATATTATCATATATATTCACAATAGACTATCATACAGCTCCATAATAAATATATATGGTTTTACAACTCGATATTTAAAATCCCCAGTTATATCGAAATTCGATTTATATTTAATTTCTTTTATAAATTGTTATAAATTATAAAGGATTCCATAGCGACTTTTCTAAAATTTGATTTGGACATAACTCAAAATCTATACGACGAAATCCTGATTTTTCTGTTCCATTAGAAAAATATACTTCACCAGCTCCAAACGTTACTTGTTTCACGGAAATCCGATTTAAAACGGACCATGTATATTCAATTGATGTTCGAATCGCCAAATAGCGAACTGCCGCACCATTTCGAGCTTAATTATAATTATAATATAATTATACATTCGAACTGCCATTATTTAAATATATTCGTCATTAGAATTCAACTCTAAACTGAATTATATTTTTTGAATTGCCCAATTCACACCATATTGCTATTTCAGCTAATTCGGATTATTTCAAAATTAAATATATTATTTAATTATTATATAAATTAAATAAAATCTAAATATTTAAATTCAACTTGTTTTGAATTACCCAACCAATATTCAAATAATTAAATAAATTAATCACTATCGCTGAAAATACAGGACATTACAAAACATTGCTTGAATTTTTAATTATATTCAGCAGGAGTTAGTAAATAATTAACCAATACGCATGAAGGCAAGTGATAACTTGTGTCGAAATGTGTATATATACAGTGGAATGGTCTGTTACAATTGTATATGAACACATATGCATTTAGGCGCATATTGCATATAAGTTCAGCGATTATACTCAATTCCACGAGTTATCTATCCATAAACCCTAGTTCAAATCCAAGTTGCTGATAAACTGCAAATAAATGATGCATGCATTTGCAACTGAGACTTTTTCTACTACCATTATGATAACTTTTTAAATAAACAGCACACTGTTCGTGAAATTCTAATTCTCCTAGCATTATAATTTTTTTTTTAAAATAACATGGTGATTGAAAAATACTAAATTCTGCTAGCATTATAATAATATTTTTGATAATACAAAATGTTATTCAAAAAATGCTAGTTTCTACCAGCATTTTGATTTTTAATTGGGTAGTCAACATGCTATTACAAAAATGCTAACTTCTTCTATCATTTTGATTTTTTTATTTAAGCAATTTGATGTAAATAAAATGACAAAGTATCATTGCATTATGATGTTTTTTAATCAAACAACATACTGGTAATAAAATGCTATCTCACCCTGGCTGTAACAACCCGGAAAATCAGGACCAATTTAAAAATATTATTTTGGCAATTTTAGTGAATTTTGAATACTTAAAATGAATTATTTTAAATAATATCGAATAAAATTTATTTTGAATAGAATTAGAACATATATATTTGTTTGAATCGAAGTTAGAATATAAATATTTATTTTAATTATAAAAGGAATTGGAAATGGCGCGGTAGTTTGAAAATTCGATTTCAAATTTCAAATGAATGTACAGGATTCAAAATAAATTGAATTTTAGCGAAACCAAAAATATTTGAATCTATTTGAAAATATCTTCCAAAGAATCTAAAAAATCAAAATTTAATAGTGGGAATAAAAAGTTATGCCCAGTTGAAAATTCAGAATAGTCGTTATAGAAATATAGCCCTTAAAAATGAAAATTTTGCAAATGACCTCCGTTTTTTACGAAATCACTTTTGTTGGATCCGGGATGTCAAGTTATTGTTAGACCCAATTTTCATAATTTTTTGAAATCAATATGTGAGCATGGCAAAAGGAAACGTGTTTGGTCAATTTCAGTTGAATTGGATCGCCCAGAAAATGGCCATTTTTCAAACGGCCTCCAAATACAAATAAATTAGTTTTGTTAGGAGCATATCATCAAAACATAGCTAGATTTATTTTTCTGTAATTTTTGGAGTCAGTATGTGGTCCTGGTAAATTAAAATGTACGTTGAAATCAATTTTGAACGTTATATTAATTTAAATTTAAATTTTGATGAAAACTGATCGAAACAGTCAAATTGGCTTACGGGACATATCTCATTGTGTCCGGAATGGGGGCATTTAGCTAGAGGAGATAGTCGTTGGGTTCGATTTGGAGTTCGAATGAAAAACTAACTTTTTGGGAATTAAAATTAAATTAAATAAAAATGGTCAAACCCCCTCCCCTTTCTCTCTCTCTCTCTCTTCCTCCCGTCGTTCTAAACAAAAAAGAAAAAAACATGTGCTGCTCCGCGGCGACTCCACCACCGCACCCCCTCTTCTGGTCGACGCGTCTCCCCTCCTCTCCTCCTCCTCCTCCTCTTCTTCTTCCTCCACTTCCCCTCTTTCAATTTGCAAAACCCTAAACCCCAAATCACCACCAACCACCTTCTCTGGCCCCACCACTGCACCACCACAGCCACACGCACCTCCCCCTCGTCCAATCAGGTCATGCCGCCACCTCCCCTCGGCCCAATTCCGATTGTGGCCCCGTCACCTTAAAAAAATTCGCTCATACAAAACAGCCCGGAACTGTTTTTGCCTATATCTCCTAATCCGAGCGCTTCTGGCCCAAACTCCACATTACCAAAATCGAAAAGCATGATTTTCTCTTTGATTCGAGTATACATAAGTCATATTTTGGATTGCGGAGTTGTTTAAAAAACGCATCCAAAAGTCTGCTATCCAAATACTGTCTTTTCGCGATTTCCACTGAAATGGTACATTTTTGGAAGGAAGACCACTAGGCAAAAATTGTCTGTAATGGTGCGTTTAAGCTCGAAGGAAAAGATGGCATGATGATTGGAGCTAATTTGCAAATTATGGAACCATAACAGCAAATCCGGGCGATAGAAAATATGTGAGTTTTCTCCGCTTTAAAGCTTCTATGATTTTTGACGTATGAAGTATATAAAGTTATGATTTTTATTTATATAAAGTTATGATTTTTAATTACATAAAGTTATGATTTTTATTTATATAAAGTTATGATTTTCATATTATACATGTTATTTATAAAATAGTCATACAAAGAAATAATTATTAGTTGGCTAAACATATGATTTTTACCTATGTAGTAGCGTTATAAAAATGTGATTTTTATGTATATGTAGCGTTATTAAAAATGTGATTTTTTATGTTATGAATAGCGATATAAAAATGGGATTTTTAAATACATAAACATCATATTAAAAATGTGATTTTTACTATGAACAGCGTGGAAAAGACTGCGTTGGAATTTCGGGAAAAAAAAAACGGTTCAGAAGTTCAGAAATAAACTAGCGAGTGGATCCCAAAGGTGAGAACTCCTCACCATATTTTCTTATACAGTTATTTATTTTATAACTGCCTATATGAACTGCTCCTCGTCGTTCACAAACAATGGACGACTTGTTTGATTGTTTGGTTGATTGGATTATTTGGTTGAATTTGGTTTGTGAATTGAAATGAATTAATATGATTTGGTTTGTGTATGGTGCGAGCCATTATTGGGCGAAGGATAAGGCTAGACCTTGTCCCGTTTTAGTATCGCGCCGTTATGCCGCAAAATTTTTCTAAAATATGTTAGAACAATAAAAATATCATTTTTATTGTGTAAATGAACCGAATAAATATTTTATCATTAAAAATATAATTTTAACGTGTATATGGATAAAATAAATATTCATTTACGAATCAGACGATTTGTTTACGTACACCCATTTGACAGATATGGATTGGGACGATAAATTTTGCACGTCGCCCAACTGAACAAATAAAATATGAACCCCACACGGGTGTTGGGATGATATTAGACGTACACTAATCCCAATTTTTTAGTTGTATGTTGATCGATTGGTTGACATGCTATGGTAAGCGTCAAATATTTATATTTAATGCTTATACAGTGTAGAACACACTCTGGCTGATGGATGATTATTTATCACTATTGTTGTATACATGTGTTGTATGAAATCCATATAATAACATTATATGGTAATTAACTGAGTCTGATTCCAGTTCAGAAAGAATGAATATTTTAAAATAACGATTATTTTAAAATAATGAATATTTTAAAACAATATCCAACAAAAGATCAAAATCTGATTTTGATGTCCGATTTGGGATGGACACAAAAATATTTAAATATATAAAGCCATGTTGATTAGATTAACGCCATTTGGACGTGAACGATAGTTATATCGATTTTATTCAGTTTTCTAATGAATATCGAAAAGGAAATGGTTTAAAATCTAATGTTTTGAAAATACTATCATTTATATATCGATGATATGGAATATTCAATTTTGATTCTAACTTTAATATGAAGTTAAAATCGTTTTGAAAATGAATTTAAAATGATTTATAAAATACATTTTAAATGGAAATCGATGAAATATATATAATATATATATTATATATATTTAATTGCCTGAATAGAACGCGTCGCGCCGCTGAAGTTGAAATCGTTTTGAAAACGAATTTAAAACGATTTATAAAATACATTTTAAATGGAAATCGATGAAATATATATAATATTTATATTATATATTTAATGGCATGAGTAGAACGCGCCGCGCCGTGGCAGTTTGCAAGTTTCGACCATTGAATTCGAACGGACATTATGGGAGATCCGGCCGTCGGATTCTCCTAAAACCGGAACCGTTGGGTACGTATCGAAAAGAGCTTTCTAACGAATATGAGAGATTTGAAATATAATGGTTGGGTTTGGAATTATGTCCAAATCAAATTAGGAAAAGGTCGCCGTAAGTGCAGTTCGATGAGCGTTTACGGAAATCGATTGTACAGACCTTGATAAAATTATTAAAAATATCAATAATTAGTATAAAATCATAATAAATGATTTGGAAAGAATTGGGATGAAAAATTCCATATTTAAAAAGATAAAAATATATTTTTATATAAATGACTAGTTATGAAATATAATTATAATTCAATATTTAAATAAATAAATTGGATTTGAAATGGTTTTAAAAACAACTAGAATTTCCAATATATGAATTGGAATTGATTTGAATTGAAATTATCTTCGAAATATTTAGATATTGGATTCCGTGATTATACGGATATTCTTTGTAACACCCCGTAATTCTGTTAATATAAATATTCACAAATTAAAGAATAACTAATCTCAGACTTGAGAATTGTGGGAAACGGGTTGCGCCATTGTGTTCGTCTCGGAATTCTAGTTGAAATAGAGTCCGAGTTTGCGTGATTTGGACTTCGTATGAAGGAGATATGGCCATCGGAAGTTTCAGAAAATTCAAAACAGATTTCAGAAAATTTAAAATTTAAAATTCGAAGTCAAACAGGCTAAGCGGGAAATTTCCTGCCCAGCACCCAGGTCGACTGGGGAGTCGACTGGGCAGTCGACACCCCAGGGACCAGGTCGACTGCGCAGTCGACCTGGTCCAGTCGGCCAGGTTTTGGCTGAGCCCAATCTTGAGCTGCTGATGTGTCTTTAGGGCTAAGTTGGCTAATTTAATGGTTCAGGCTAGTTCTGAGTTGATCTGACGGTCTAAATAAATCCTAAACTCTATATATACCTAGGTAGTCTCTCACTCTAATTCATATGAAAAATAGAATAGTCGCCGTCATGCCATCGCCATGGAACTCAGTGTAGCCGCCGCCAACTAAGAAGGAAGAAAGCTAATCAAAACTCTAATTCTACTCAACTCTAAAGCAAATCAAGACTCTCTTTCTTCTCTAATTGTGAGTATGATGATCTTAACAAGATTATTAGCAAACTAATTAGATTAAGATGTGATATGGATCATAAGAAAATGATGTGAATTGTCATATATGTTGTTGTAAACCTTATGCTATCATATATGTTGTAAATCCTATGCTATGTGATGATGATATCCTATATGTTGTAAATCATGCTATGATGATGTTATTTATGTTGAAAGTTTCTATGCTAAGTTGCGATGTTACAAAGTCATGATGTTATTGTTTATGTTATAGTTAGCTTATGCTTGATCAAATCATGATGTTGATTATATATATGTTTGGGCTATGATGATTCACATGATAAATCACATGTACCTATGCAAGTTTAGATTGATTAGTATGTATAATCTCACATATCTTATAACATCTATTTAGATCTAAAATTAGGTTATAACATGTGTGAGTTCTTTGTGTTAGATGCTAGTTCACACCATCATTATGTTGCATAAACCACATATGCAAGTTTATACATGAATTTGGATTATGATCATATTATGTAAATTGTGACATTTTACCAAACAAGTTGACACCTTTAGATCCATGACATGAGTAGTTTTATGCAAGTTCCACCCCTATCATGATTAGATCTATTTTATTTGTCTATATGTTGTGATAATTTATCTTTGTGCTATGAGTTAGATTATTCGAGTCTAACGTATATTTTGTTGAATAAGCGAACATATAACGTGGGGTAGGGGTAATATTAAGGATTTAATATTAAGAAATTGGGGTGCAATTGATATGATTTTGCATACCATAAGTGGATGGCCATAATTGAGTCAATTATGGACATCATTAAAATTGGAATTAATTAATGATTTGAATAGGGATATATTTAAAACTGGGGTAAAAGATTATAAGTGTTAATTAATGCTTAGGACACGATGTTGGACTCGTTTGTGGCGTAAAACTGCCCGGACCCGCCCGGCAAATCCAGTAGTCACAAATGTCAGCCCAATGTGAGAGGTCCTAGGCCCAAATTAAAGCATAACAGTTGTAAAGACACGAGGTTAGACTCTTTTATGGTGTAAGACTGCCCGGACCCGCCCGACAAATCCAGCTGCCATAAATGCCAGTCTAATGTGAGAGGTCTTTATGAGGTTATGGCCTGAATGAATTAAGAAATACTTAACCAGATAAACATGTGAAGTGGGACATGGGGGTTAAGTAGGTGCCTTGGGTGGCATGAGGAATCTAGTGGGTGCCTTTAGTGGCATTTGAAATACGATTTGCAAGACTTAACCAAACACACATGTAAATGAACATGACTAAGAGGGTTAAGTGGGATATACTATTGGGGACAAGCTTAGGTGGATAGCTTATGGGGGCCCATTTCAACCAGTAACCCAAATGTATCTTTGTGGGCTCGACCCAAGTCGAGGACGGGACACGCATACTGGGATTGACTATAAGAGGCCAAACGGGGTAGCGGTGGCAACGCAAGTCCAACGGGTTTCATATGCGTGTGTGGACCCGGGCTGGTAGGTAAGACGTTGTTTCATCGTGTAGGTATAAGCCGTGCACTCTCAAGTTGTATCGGGTTTCCACTTTAGGGGAGTGATACACCCCACTGTGGGGCCAACACAGGTATCTACGAGTAGGGAGCCGATCGAAAGTGGGTAGTGGGGTACACCTAGAGGAGATAGGGGCAGGCGGCACCTATGTAGTCAGCTAGGGGTACACGAAGTTATTTATATAAAATTTCTAAGTGAAGCAAGAGGGATCAACCTTTAGGGTGACTGGTGTGGTTCAGTGTAGTAATTATTCGTTAGTAATTAGGTGTGCCTTTAACATTATCTTTATCTGCTCTTCCATACACAATAGTTCATAGACATTTCCTTGTTTTCCAGCTTATGCCTTAGTCTAGTTATTTTGATAATAGTATTGCTAGAATTATCATACTCGCCAGACTTTATGTCTGACCCCCTCTATTTCTATCTTTTTCCCCCCACCAGGTCCTCAGGGTGGGCCCAGCTCTAGCGGAGTTTGATTGTATTGCTTTATCTCTCTTTTGGAAAGCTTGGACCGCTGAAGTAAAGTCCAGCTTGTTATCTTCTTTAATGGCTATTTATGTAATGGGATTATGTATTTTGTTTTATCAAGATGGATATTGTACTTGACTCTGATTTATGGTTTTTTAATGTAATAAACATGTTTAATTTCCGCTGCAATGAAATAAAGTTTTAGATTTCCATGTACTACTTATTATCTGTCTTGTTGTAATTTTTTTGTTCTATATTCACTTAAAACCTCCATGGAAGTTAATGCATTCCCTTTGTGAGTGACATTAATGGACGTGGGGTGTTACACGTGGTATTAGAGCTTAAGGTTACCAGAACAGATAAAATTTTTAGAAAAACTATTTTTCTAAAGTATTTTTGGAAGAAGTATTTTCAAAAACATGTCTTAATGAGTGATTTTAAGAGGAAAGTTTTTAAGAAAAACATAATCCCCAATAGCCATATATTTTTATCTTTCGAATTCTCCATTTTGAATCTTTCCTTTTTCGTTTCAGCATCGCTGAAGATCTTAACCTTCTGGATGGTGTAACGATACCAGGATGGTATAGGAGGTTATTAGAGGCTAGGGCCGTTGCAGGTCCAGCCAATGTTCCTCCACCGCCCGTTGCACCCGCTCCTCCTCCTCCTCCTCGCGCTGATACTTTTACAAAGATATGCAAGGAATTTAAGGCTATGGGTGGAAAACCTTTTCAAGGGTCAGAAACGTTTGTGGAGGCTAGAGATTGGCTTAAGGAGGTGGAAGAATTGCTAGAAATCTTTTAAGTAGAAGAAGGGAGGAAAGTCAAATTAGCAGCTTGGTTAATGAAGGGAGAGGCCTCGTTTTGGTGGGAGGTCACTAATGGGGAGCGTCCTGTTGATTCTTGGGCGGATTTCAGACGTAGGTTTGAGGCAAAGTTTCTCTCAAGGGCAGAAGAGAATATATATATGGAAAGGTTCTTGACATTGAAGCAAGGAAGCTCATCAGTGAAAGAGTACGTCAACAAATTTAATCAGTTAGCAAGGTTTGGCTTGGACTTAGTGAACACGCCAGAGAAGAAGGCTCTGAGGTTCGTTAATGGCTTGAATGAGCCGTTGCAAGGGTTGGCTATGACCCACATCCCTATGGGGGCCACCTTTGAGAAGCTAGTAGACATGGCACTCATGCACGAAGAGAAAGGCGCTAATTCTAATAAGGCACCCGAGAAGAAAGGGGATCAGAAGAAACCACAACAGTAAAACAAGAAGGGTGGTAAAGACAATAATGGCAAAGGAAAGAAAAGATGCTTTAACTGTGGGACACCAGGCCATCTCAGTAAGGATTGCAGAAAGAAAAAGAAGACTGGCTGTTTTCACTGTGGTGAAGTGGGACATCTAGTGAAGGACTGCCCAAAGAAGGGGCAGAGGGCAGGGTCTACCTCGGGAGGACAGGTGCAGGCTCTTATGGCACCAGGGCAGGCAAGGGGACAAGTTCAGGCTCTCGCGGTCCCACCGCTGCAAGAACGAGGTAGAACCATTTCTGTTGAAAGCTTAGTTTTTCTGGTTGATCATCTTGTCCGTACCTTATTCAATTCGGGCGCATCGCATTCGTTTATTTCTACATCATTAGTTGAATCACTGCACTTAAACACCAGCTTAGTAGAGGATCCCTTAGTTGTTTCGAATCCAATTGGGGGCTCAGCTTATTTGTCCATGATGTGTTTGGATTTGAAAATTTCTATACTTAGCATTAAGTTTAGATGTGATGCTTATGTTTTGGGCTTCACGGGCTATGGGCTAATTTTAGGAATGGATTGGTTATCCAGAAATGGGGCCGTTCTTGATTGTGAAAGGAGAGTAGTTAGGCTCGTGACTCGCCTTGGCAGCACTCTCGAAATCTTATGTAATCCCATAAATTCTGTTATGCTATGTTATTTAGAATCGCTTGACGCGTCTGTGGAGAATCTACGATCTGTTAGAGTGGTCCAAGAATACTCGGATGTGTTTGAGGAGGTGAAGGGCTTGCCTCCGAAGCGGGAGATAGATTTTCGAATATATCTTGTGGATAATGCAAAACCTGTATCTTTGCCAGTACGCCACATGGCTCATCGTGAAAGGAGGGAACTCAATAAGCAAGTGAAGGAGTTGCTTGAGAAGGGGTTCATAAGACGTAGTATATCGGAGTGGGGTGCTCCAGTAGTATTTGCCACGAAAGCGGAAGGGTCCCTTAGACTGTGTGTGGACTATAGAGAACTTAATAAGCTTACTAAGAAGAACAGACACCCACTGCCGAAGATTGACGGTCTCTTCGATCAGTTAGTTGGCGCCTCAATGTTTTCGCAGTTGGACTTAGCCACTGGATTCCATCAGTTGAGAGTGGCTGAGGATAGCATAGACAAAACTGCCTTTAGGACTCCGGATGGTTTCTATGAATGGCTAGTGATGCCCTTTGGTTTGACAAACGCCCCCGCATACTTTGTTGATTTTATGAATAGGGTGTTTAGGGAGTACCTTAATAAATTCGTGGTGGTCTTTGTAGACGACATCTTGATCTTTTCTAAGAATGAAGAATAGCATGCCCTACATCTTAGGGAAGTGTTGGAGATTCTACGAGCGCATAACCTTAAAGCTAAATTTACTAAGTGTCACTTATGGAGAGAGGAAGTGCGATTCTTAGGGCACGTGGTTTCCAAAGAAGGGATAGCTGTGGATCCCGCAAAGGTGGTGGCCATCCAAGATTGGAAGGTCCCTAAAAATGCTACCGAAGTAAGGAGTTTCTTGGGGTTGGCTAGCTACTATAGGAAGTTTATCAAAGACTTCGCAAAGATATCAGCTCCATTGACACGCCTGACGAAGAAGAACCTAGTCTTCGCGTGGGACGTAGATTGTGATGATGCGTTCCAACGTTTAAAGAGAGCTTTGACCTCAGCTCCAGTCTTAGTGCTGCCAGACGGGAGTAAGCCATTTACTGTTTATACCGATGCTTGTGGGACAGGTCTAGGCGCAGTCTTAATGCAAGAGGGTAGGGTAATAGCCTATTGTGGAAGGCAGTAAAGGGTGCATGAGAAAAATTACCCTACACATGACCTAGAGTTAGCCGCTATTGTTTTTGCGCTTAAGTCTTGGCGCCATTATCTTCTTGGCGAGAAATTCGAATTGTTCACTGACCACAAATCTTTAAAATACTTGTTCTCTTAGAATGACTTGAACTTAAGGCAGCAAAGGTGGATAGAGTTCTTAGCGTCCTACGATTTCGAAATAGCATATACCCCTGGCAAGGGTAACGTGGTGGCAGATGCCTTAAGTAGGAAAAGGTTGTCCTTGAGTCCGTTGTTTGTTGAACGGCGAAACTTAGAATTCATCTCTAGGTTTGATTTTAGACCTTCCGTTGACTTTGTACCCGGTTTGCTAGCATCCTTGGAGGTCAGACCTACGCTTTTAGGACGGATTGGTGAGGCACAGCAAGACGACCCACAGTTGGTTGAGTTAGTAGAGAAGCTCAAAAGAGGGGAGTCATCAAGCCATCTCCGTAGGTATACCCTAGATGATAAGGGTTGGTTACGTAGGGATAGTAGACTTTGTGTAACTCGAGACGAAGATTTGAGGAAGGCTATTCTTGACGAAGCACATCATTCGAAGATGACCATTCATCCCAGCGGGGACAAGATGTACAAAGACATGAAGCGAGTTTTCTTTTGGGCTGGTATGAAGAGGGATGTGGCCGAGTATGTCGCCAGATGCTTGGTGTGCCAACAAGTAAAAGCGGAGCAAAAGAAACCCGGTGGGTTACTTCACCCATTGGAGGTTCCACTATGGAAGTGGGAAAGTGTCTCGATGGATTTTGTAGATGGGTTACCAAGATCAAGGAAGGGTAATATGGGGATTTGGGTTATAGTAGATAGACTTACTAAAAGCGCCCATTTCATTCCCGTGAAGAGTAAGAGGACTGCTCCATGGTTAGCTTCTGTATACGTTCGAGAGATAGTTCGTTTGCATGGTGTTCCTTCTAGCATAGTAAGCGACCGCGATCCTATCTTCACTAGCGAATTTTGGAAAAGCTTGCAAGAGGCGGTAGGGACTCAGTTATGTTTGAGCACCGCGTATCATCCTCAGATCATCCTCAGACGGACGGCCAGACTGAGAGGGTGATTCGCATTCTAGAGGATCTTTTGAGGCTATGTATCCTAGACTTTGGGGGTACATGGGAAGAGCATCTTCCATTGGTGGAGTTCGCATATAATAACAGCTTTCAGTCTAGCATTGGCATGGCACCTTTCGAAGCTCTTTATGTACGACCTTGTCGTTCACCTACATGTTGGTGGGAATCTACGGATAAGATCTTACTTGGGCCCGATATGATTAGAGAGACTTCAGAAAAGATCGACTTGATTCGAAGAAGGATGAAGACGGCGCAAGATAGACAGAAATCTTATGCAGACAAAAGGAGGACAGATCTTGAGTTTGACGTTGGGGACATGGTCTTTATCAAAGTGTCTCCATTACGGAACGTTGTTCGCTTTGGGTCCGTTGGGAAATTAGCACCAAGGTTCGTAGGGCCGTTTCCTATTAAGGAGAAGATTGGGCAGATGGCGTATATAGTGGAGTTGCCTGAGAGACTTAGTGGTGTACACGACGTATTCCATGTGTCTCATTTGAGGAAGTGCTTGCATGAGACCGCGGAAGTGGTAGAGCCGAACTTGCTTAGAGAGGTGGAGATAGAGCGTGATGCGACGATTCGACGAGCTCCTACGCACATTCTTGGGTCGGAGATCAAGAAGTTGAGGAATCGAGAGGTCAGACTAGTCAAAGTGCAATGGGGAGATGATGAGAGCAACGCTACTTGGGAGACAGAAGCGAAGATGCGTTCGTTGTACCTATTTCTTTTTGAGGGTATGTCTTTTAATTTCTCCTTTATCGCTTAGCTTGTACTTATCTTATCTTTAGTATGTCCTCTCGCTAGTATCTTTGACCTTTAGTTAGGATCATCCTATGGTTGAAACATGTGTTTGAGACATGTTATGTATGATGGATGCAAAGTGGATGCAAGTGTTTGCTAGTGGTTGCTCATGGACGCATATACACACACTATTAGGCACTAGATCGGCTCAGTCACTTCATATTGCATATTGCATATATATGGATGTATTTAGTAAAAATGGATGTACGAGGATTTTTTTTTATCATATAGATGCTGCATTCAGATGATGATTGTGCACGCATATAGAGATAATATGTAGCATTAAGGAACTTTTGCATACACAATGGACGCATGGCACTATCATGATTTGCATTAAGGAGGTCAACTGAATCAGTGGACCGCCTGATTTTGCATTAGATATGGACATATACACACACTGTGCATTTAAACATGAAAGCATTAGAAGTCTGTAAGGACAATGGATGCCTGTGTTTGATGGTTGAGTAGATGGACGATTGGATGTTAGGATATACATTCTTCTTGACTTGAATATTTCGGGGTCGAAATCCTTTAAGGAGGGGAGAATGTAACACCCCGTAATTCTTTTAATATAAATATTCACAAATTAAAGAATAACTAATCTCAGACGAGAGAATTGTGGGAAATGGGTTGCGCCATTGTGTTCGTCTCGGAATTCTGGTTGAAATAGAGTCCGAGTTTGCGTGATTTGGACTTCGTATGAAGGAGATATGGCCATCGGAAGTTTCAGAAAATTCAAAACAGATTTCAGAAAATTTAAAATTCAAAATTCAAAGTCAAACAGGCTAGGCGGGAAATTTCCCGCCCAGCACCCAGGTCGACTGGGGAGTCGACTGGGCAGTCAACACCCCAGGGACCAGGTCGACTGCGCAGTCGACCTGGGTGTCGACCTGGTCCAGTCGGCCAGGTTTTGGCTGTGCCTAATCTTGAGCTGCTGATGTGTCTTTAGGGCTGAGTTGGCTAATTTAACGGTTCAGGCTAGTTCTGAGTTGATCTGATGGTCTAAATAAATCCTAAACTCTATATATACCTAGGTAGTCTCTCACTCTAATTCACATGAAAAATAGAATTGCCGCCGTCATGCCATCGCCATGGAACTCAGTGTAGCCGCCGCCAACTAAGAAGGAAGAAAGCTAATCAAAACTCTAATTCTACTCAACTCTAAAGCAAATCAAGACTCTCTTTCTTCTCTAATTGTGAGTATGATGATCTTAACAAGATTATTAGCAAACTAATTAGATTAAGATGTGATATGGATCATAAGAAAATGATGTGAATTGTCATATATGTTGTTGTAAACCTTATGCTATCATATATGTTGTAAATCCTATGCTATGTGATGATGATATCCTATATGTTGTAAATCATGCTATGATGATGTTATTTATGTTGAAAGTTTCTATGCTAAGTTGCGATGTTACAAAGTCATGATGTTATTATTTATGTTATAGTTAGCTTATGCTTAATCAAATCATGATGTTGATTATATATATGTTTGGGCTATGATGATTCACATGATAAATCACATGTACCTATGCAAGTTTAGATTGATTAGTTTGTATAATCTCACATATCCTATGACATCTATTTAGATCTAAAATTAGGTTATAACATGTGTGAGTTCTTTGTGTTAGATGCTAGTTCACACCATCATTATGTTGCATAAACCACATATGCAAGTTTATACATGAATTTGGATTATGATCATATTATGTAAATTATGACATTTAACCAAACAAGTTGACACCTTTAGATCCATGACATGTGTAGTTTTCTGCAAGTTCCACCCCTATCATGATTAGATCTATTTTATTTGTCTATATTTTGTGATAATTTATCTTTGTGCTATGAGTTAGACTGTTCGAGTCTA
Source organism: Allium sativum (assembly GCA_030737875.1). NCBI lineage: Eukaryota > Viridiplantae > Streptophyta > Magnoliopsida > Asparagales > Amaryllidaceae > Allium > Allium sativum. Next base: position 423,772,046 of record CM060922.1, read on the forward strand.
ACGTATATTTTCCGCTGAATAAGCGAACATATAACGTGGTGTAGGGGTAATATTAAGGATTTAATATTAAGAAATTGGGGTGCAATTGATATGATTTTGCATACCATAAGTGGATGGCCATAATTGAGTCAATTATGGACATCATTAAAATTGGAATTAATTAATTATTTGAATAGGGATATATTTAAAACTGGGGTAAGAGATTATAAGTGTTAATCAATGCTTAGGACACGAGGTTGGACTCGTTTGTGATGTATAAATGCCCGGACCCGCCCGGCAAATCCAGTAGTCACAAATGTCAGCCCAATGTGAGAGGTCCTAGGCCCAAATTAAAGCATAACAGTTGTAAAGACACGAGGTTAGACTCTTTTATGGTGTAAGACTGCCCGGACCCGCCCGGCAAATCCAGCTGCCATAAATGCCAATCTAATGTGAGAGGTCTTTATGAGGTTATGGCCTGAATGAATTAAGAAATACTTAACCAGATAAACATGTGAATTGGGACATGGGGGTTAAGTAGGTGCCTTGGGTGGCATGAGGAATCTAGTGGGTGCCTTTAGTGGCATTTGAAATACGATTAGTAAGACTTAACCAAACACACATGTTAATGAACATGACTAAGAGGGTTAAGTGGGATATACTAGTGGGGACAAGCTTAGGTGGATAGCTTGTGGGGGGCCATTTCAACCAGTAACCCAAACGTATCTTTGTGGGCTCGACCCAAGTCGAGGACGGGACACGCATACTGGGCTTGACTATAAGAGGCCAAACGGGGTAGCGGTGGCAACGCAAGTCCAACGGGTTTCATATGCGTGTGTGGACCCGGGCTGGTAGGGAAGACGTTGTTCCATCGTGTAGGTATAAGCCGTGCACTCTCAAGTTGTATCGGGTTGCCACTTTAGGGGAGTGATACACCCCACTGTGGGGCCAGCACGGGAATCTACGAGTAGGGAGCCGATCGAAAGTGGGTAGTGGGGTACACCTAGCGGAGATAGGGGCAGGCGACACCTATGTAGTCAGCTAGGGGTACACGAAGCTATTTATATAAAATTTCTAAGTGAAGCAAGTGGGATCAACCTTTAGGGTGACTGGTGTGGTGCAGTGTTATAATTATTCGTTAGTAATTAGGTGTGCCTTTAACGTTATCTTTATCTGCTCTTCCATACCCAATAGTTCATAGACATTTCCTTGTTTTCCAGCTTATGCCTTAGTCTAGTTATTTTGATAATAGTATTGTTAGAATTATCATACTTGCCAGACTTTATGTCTGACCCCCTCTATTTCTATCTTTTTTCCCCCACCAGGTCCTCGGGGTGGGCCCAGCTCTAGCGGAGTTTGATTGGATTGCTTTATCTCTCTTTTTTAAAGCTTGGACCGCTGAAGTAAAGTCCAGCTTGTTATCTTCTTTAATGGCTATTTATGTAATGAGATTATGTATTTTGTTTTATCAAGATGGATATTGTACTTGACTCTGATTTATGGTTTTCTGATGTAACAAACATGTTTAATTTCCGCTGCAATGAAATAAAGTTTTAGATTTCCAAGTACTACTTATTATCTGTCTTGTTGTAATTTTTTTGTTCTATATTCACTTAAAACCTCCATGGAAGTTAATGCATTCCCTTTGTAAGTGACATTAATGGATGTGGGGTGTTACATTGTGGAGGAATTTTGAAGATATATATCGTTATTCCAACACAATATTTGTTAATTTTAGAATTTGATATTGAATATAAGCCAATATATTTTCTATTCAGGGCCTTGTATTTAATATCAAATTGGTTTTTGGGTTTATCGTGAATGGTGTTTTAAATAACACTTGTTCTTTAACCCGATTAACAATGGAATGTGATTTTGGGTTTGTTGTGAATGGTGTCTTAAATAACATTGTTCTTGAACCCGGTGTGAAAAGAATAAATCTTTTAATTATGATTATTAGTGTTTCCAATTAATTAACATTTAATTGGAATTGAAAATGGAAGGTGAATTAGGTTTATTGTGAACTATGTTTTTAACGACATTCATTCTTTAACCCGATTTACAGTGAAATGTGATTTGGAATTTATAAATCTTTTTATTAATATTTAATGGGAATTTTCCAAAGTAAAGTTTTCCAATTTAATATATTAAATTGGAACTGAATGGAGTTCGATTTGATAATAATTGAAGTGAACTTCTGTGGAGAAAGACTGTTAATACATATGGAATTTAAAGTTTTCCATTTTTATGAAATTTAAAAGGTTCCATTTTTATGGAAGAGGATTTGGGTTTATTGTGAACCGTGTTTTAAATGACATTGGTTCTTTAACCCAGTTAAAGGTAGGATTACATATCTGTCATTTTATTTCGAACTGTATGGTTGATCTCTAATTTATATATATCTGTTTGGTGGAGGAGAATTTATTCTCTTGCTTAACACCCTTCTCTGAGACATACAAGCTTAGAGGTTATATATCGGCAGAATCCAATAGTATGGTGTAGATTGTCGATGCGGCATGTTTGTGTTTCCAAAGTTAAATAATCATTAATATTGATATTTGGGAAGATTAAAACTAAGTGGAGTTTTAATGAATCTTTAAATAGATTGAAAAAGGAAATTGATAATTTAAATTATCAAATTTGAGAAATGATCGAGAATGGAGTATCGCCAGTTTTGCTCCTAGCGATAGTTAAATCTTTAATTACATTTGAATGGGAAATGGTAATTAATTTTACCAATAAGACCGTGGTGTTAGTTATGGTGTATTACCAATTTTGCTCCATGAGATGAATAGGTTGGGATTGAGAAATTAAGCAAATGATTACTTCGGTAAGGTGCGCTAATCCCGACTAGTTTGGAAAACCTTAATATGGTATGAAATGATATCCAAAGGAAGATTAAAGAATAAATTTAAATGAATTTATCTTTGATAAAATTAATGGGAACCTTTCCCTAAAGGTATGAATATTTGAATAAAAGAATATTCTGGATTGGAATGAGGCGTATGACGTGTTTGTGCAGCACTTGTTTATTATATACACAAGTTATTTGAAAAGGCCGGGTTTATACCTATTCTGAATAACTGATTCGACGATAAGTCGATGATGAAGAAGGTGGTTGAAGACCGGAGGTCTTTACATCGTTTGGATGATTACGGATGTCTTGATTGGGTTGTACACCCAAGACGAGGTAATAAGTGGTGATCGTCCAGACGTACTTGGAGATCGACGGATATGCGAGGGCCTCTCTCCTGTATTTGACATACGAGACGAGGAATAAGGTGCATCCGGTTACGTTTAGACCCAGAACGAACTTGTAGATGGATTGTGTGTCTGACATTGGATTTAATTCTATGTTGATTGATTTCTATTAAACATATATCTGTTTGGCAGCGGAGAATTTATTCTCTTGCTTAACGCCCTTTTATGAGACGAACAAGATCAGAGGTTATATATTGATAGATATCAGTCGCATGGCATGAATTGCATGTGTGGCATGCTAAGATGCAGTGATCAAGACTTTTGTTGAAAAGCAGAGTCTTGTGGTTGATGATCCAAGCACAACTTTAATATAGCGTCGCTTTGTGTATAGCGTTAATTCGCGAGCCTCACACCTCTGTACAAGTCAAAAATGGGATCGTGACCGCAGGGAGTGCACGACGTTTCTTTCTAGCTATGGGCGGTGTCAGCGTTTTACGAGCCCTGACATTGTTATATTTTTACCTATGTGGTTGTTGGAATGCGAGGCGCCTTGGTCATATCAATCTCTACGGAGCCGATGGATAGGTCCGATAGGACCGGGAAACGTGTGTTAAGGAATAACCAATACTTAAACGTAAGGGAGGACCGGCCCTGAATATCCAAGGGTTACCTAGAGTGTGGAGTCCTGAGACATTTGCTAGAGTGCCTCGAAGCAGTGAGGAGCCATCCCTGGCCATGACTCATGACGGAAATCCAATTTCCAATATGTGACATTTCGGTTTTGATTTTAGAGCCTAGTACGGAAACATGATATATGGTACCCATGCCATCTAGGGTTGATACATTTATATTTGAAGTTGTTTTGACACTATACACTTATAATAGTATCAAATGATTTGTTTTAAACGTACCCAGCATGTTTGGCTATTATAAAGGAAAATCCTATCCTCCGGCTTGCGTTGCATTGTGTGATGGGACCTGGGTCTTATAATAGCTTCATTTTTTCAAAAAGCATTGCATTGTTTATTCTATGCACTAGTATTCTTGGGAAGAAACCCGTTCCGTGTTATCTGGCATAGTACCTTGATTTACTCTCTTTTAAATTAAAGTTTTAAATAACTGTTTTAGTTCTCACACCAATCACATGACTGACCTCGAGTTTATTGTTTTAACCTAAACTCTTGGTGCCCCTATTTTCCACACGGGCAGCTAGTAGTTGTGGTTTTGTAGATTTATATTCACAGGATCCTGGTTTACAGCTGGAACGATATTCAGAAAGCTCTGTATCTGTTTATCTCTTTCAGTTATGTTTTGTATTATTTTTCGCTGCATTGTAATTTGTAAATCTCTGATATTTATCAAATGTATATTATTTGTTCATATCTGTATATTCTTGTACTCTGATGTAAATTGTTGTAATAAGCAATGAAATGTTCTTCTGTAAGTTTTCTAATTTGTTGTGTTCTTAACTCAATCCGCGCTTTCCTTTATGGGGAAGTTCGAATCGTGCCAGATTGGTATTAAAGCTTTGGTTTACAGAGCTCGACAATAAGACACTTTAGAACCAAACGAAAGAATTCATCAGAGATTGGATTAGCAATATCCAATGAGAATTACTCGTTAGAGATGGGGTCAGTAGTATCCTAGAATGAGTTGGAAGAGTATATTTTTAAAATAAAAACAAATTTTGTTTTGAAAAATTCAGTCTAATTATACGTATTTGATTATATTTATTTTATATTGAATTTGGGCAATCCAATATTTAAAGATTTTACATATACGCCTTGCAAATATGTATTCGAAGTTTTAACATACTGGATAGATATAGAATCACACTTTAGTCGCCCGGAGATGATTCTGATGATGACGTACAACATTAGTAGTTTATTTTCGAGTTTCGAAAGTGGGATATCTATATATTTCCAATTAACTGGTGTGAGAACCAAAAACTAGATAGGGTTATTGTTATGAATTGGCATCAAAAACATGATTTTGTATATATACATCAAAAGTATGAATTTGAAACATTAACCAAGTAATTGATTGCTGGTTGTGTTGTTTGATTACTAATTTGATTAAGCCAAATTGAATCAAATTTTGAACTGAATTGAAAATTGTTTGAGATTGCATGCATATACATGTACATACATTGAACAGGTCATAGCAAGGAGGCTAGAGAAGAGGAATAAAATTGTATGCACGACAAATAGGTACATGTTTACTGATTTATTGGGTTTGGATGATTTTATGAGCTGTTTAGCTAGCCGCTTGGCTTTTTCTTTTTCTTTTTGAGATGAGAGGGCTATGTGGTGGTTTGGGGATTTTCCCGGTGCTCCCCATACAAAGGAGGTTATGGCGAAATTTTTCGAAAATTTAGGGTGTTAGCCAAATTTTGAAAAAATAGAAATTCTTAGAAACTGAAAAGTTGAAGAATGAAAGCCAAACTGAAAGTTGAGTTGATTAGTTAAACAACTTTCAGCTCCGTTCCTTTTCGAGGACGAAAATATTTTTAGTGGGGGAGATTGTAACAACCCGGAAAATCAGAACCAATTTAAATTTTTTATTTTGGCAATTTTAATGAATTTTGAATATTTAAAAAGAATTATTTTAAATAATAACGACTAGAAATTTATTTTGAATAGAATTAGAATGTATATATTTATTTGAATCGAAGTTAGAATATAAATATTTATTTTAATTATAAAAGGAATTGGAAATGGCGCGGTAGTTTGAAAATTCGATTTCAAATTTCAAATGAATGTACAGGATTCAAAATAAACCGGATTTTACCGAAACCAAAAATATTGGAATCTATTTGAAAATATCTTCCCAACAAATCTAAAAAATAAAAATTTCATAGCAGGAATTAAAAGTTATGCCCAGTTGAAATTTCAGAATAGTCGCTATAGAAATATAGCCCATAAAAATGGAAATTTCGGAAACGACCTCCGTTTTCAATGAAAGTACTTTTGTTGGATCCGGAATATCAAGTTATTGCTATATTCAATTTCATAATTTTTGAAATCAATATGTGAGCGTGGCAAAAGAAAACGTGTTTGGTCAATTTTAGTTGAATTGGATCGACCAGAAAATGGCCATTTTTCAAACGCCCTCCAAATTCGATGAAATTAGTTTTGTTAGGACCGTATCGTCAAAACATAGCTAGATTTATTTTTCTGTAATTTTTGGAGTCAGTATGTGGTCTCGGTAAATTAAAATGTACGTTGAAATCAATTTTGAAAGTTATATTAATTTAAATTTAAATTTTGATGAAAACTAATCGAACCAGTCGAATTTGCTTACGGGTCATATCTCATTATGTCTGGAATGGGGGTACTTAGCTAGGGGCGATAGTCGTTGGGTTCGATTTGGAGTTCAAATGAAAAACTAACTTTTTGGGAATTAAAATTAGATAAAATTTAAATAGTCAAACCCCCTCCCCTTTCTCTCTCTCTTCCTCCCGTCGTTCTAAACAAAAAAAAAACACGTGCTGCTCCCTCCCTCCTCCGCCGCGACGCCACCACCGCACGCCCTCCTCTGGCCTACGCACCTCCGCTCCTCCTCTCCTCCTCCCCTTCTTCTTCCTCCTCTTCCCCTCTTTCAATTTGCAAAACCCCAAATCACCACCAACCACCTCCTCCGACCCCATCGTCGCACCACCACATCCACCTGCACCTGCACCTCGTCCAATCAGGTCCTGCCGCCACCTTCCCTCAGCCTAATTCCGATTGTGGCCCCGTCTCCTAAAAAAAAAATCGTTTTTACCAAAAATTCGCGTGGACAAAACAGCCAGAACTGTTTCTGCCTATATCTCCCAATCCGAACAGTTCTGGCCAAAACTCCACATTACCAAAATCAAAGAGCACAATTTTCTCTTCAATTTGAGTATACAAAAGTCATATTTTGGACTGCGGAGTTGTTCAGAAAACGCATCTAAAATCTGTTGTCCAAATACTGTCTTTTCGCGATTTCTGGTGAAATGGCACATTTTCGGTAGTAAGACCACTAGGCGAAAGTTGTTCGGAATGGCACGTTTAAGCTGGAAAAAAAAGATGGAGTGAAGATTGGAGCTCGTTTGCGAATTCTGGAATCAGAACAGCAAATCCAAGCGATAGAAAATATGTGAGTTTTCTCCGCTGTAAAGCTTCTATGATTTTTGATGTATGAAGTATATAAAGTTATGATTTTTATTTATATAAAGTTATGATTTTTAATTACATAAAGTTATGATTTTTATTTATATAAAGTTATGATTTTTAGATTATATATGTTATTTATAAAATGGTCATACAAAGAAATAATTATTAGTTGGCTAAAAATATGATATGTAGTAGCGTTATAAAAATATGATTTTTATGTATAGGTAGTGTTGTTAAAAATGTGATTTTTTGTGTTATGAACAGCGATATAAAAGTGCAATTTTTAAATATATAAACATCATATTAAAAATGTGATTTTTACTATGAACAGCGTGGAAAAGACTACGTAGGAATTTCGGGTAAAACCAAACGGTTCAGAAATTCAGAAAAAGTGGACGGAGTGGATCCCAAAGGTGAGAATTCCTCAGCATATTTTCTTATACAGTTATTTATTTTATAACTGCCTACATGAACTGCTCTCCGTCATCCACAAACCATGGACGACTTATTTGATTGTTTGTTTTGGTTGATTGGGTTATTTGGTTGAATTTGGTTTGTGAATTGAAATGAATTGAAATGATTTGGTTTGTGTATGGCGCGAGCCATTATTGGGCGAGGGATAAGGCTAATGTAACGACCCGGAAAATCCGAACCAATTTAAAAATTTTAAATTGGATATTTTAGTGGATTTTAAATATTTAAAATAAATATTTTAAATAATAACGATGAAAAGTAAGTTTGAATCTACGTTTGAAAAGGAATATAATTATTTCTAATTATAAACAAGGCCTGAAATGGCGCGACAGTTTCAAATTTTCATTTCAAACTTTGACTGATTGTACCGGGTGCAAAACAAAACGGATTTGAGTGAAACCAAAAATATTTAAATCTGTTAGTGAATATCTTTCTAAGAATCTGAAAAATTGAAGTTTCATAGCGGGAAGCAAAAGTTATGGCCAAATGAATTTTCTGAAAGGTCGTTATAGAGTTTATATAGCCCGTGAAAATGGCAATTTTGCAAACGACCTCGGAATTCGATGAAACCACTTTTGTTGGATCCGGGATGTTAAATTATTGCTAGGTTTCAAATTTCGTAATTTTTGAAGCTAGTTTGTGAGCGTGGCAAAGGAAAACGTGTTTGGTCGATTTCTATTAAATTGGATCGACCATAAAATGGCCATTTTGCAAACGACCTCAGAATTCGACGAAACTAGTTTTGTTAGGACCGTATCATCAAAACGTAGCTAGATATATTTTTTGGGAATTTTTAGAATCAGTATGTGGCCCCGGCAAATTGAAATGTACGTTCAAATTGAATATTGAATGTTTTATATTTTAATTTGATGGAAAACTGACTCAAACAGTCGAATGGGGCTATGAATCATATCCCATTGTGTTCGGAATGAGGGTAAAACACTAGGGACAACAATCGTTGGGTTTGGATTGGAGCTCGCAGGAGGCAAGGGGTATTTTTGGATTTTTTAAAACTCTATAAATAAAAAAAAGGGATTGGTCCACATCAGCTCCCCCCCCTCGACATTCTCTCTCCCCGACCAAAACGAACGAAGGAATTCCTTAAAGCCTTCCCTCCTCTTTTCCTCTCGATCCACGTACTAATATCGAGCGCCCCAGTTAAGGTTTTTGAAGAGTGTCCTCCAAGCTTCAAATCCATATAACCCTTGCCCTCTATTGTGTCGTGTGGAGCGAGATCCAAGCCCAGAAAGTCTGGGACTTTCGAGCACCGCCGTGCCCTCCTCCCTGGTTCGAGTTCGCCGCGGCTACCATCCCCTGGAGCGACTTTCGACGCCCTTCGATGCTGCAATGGCCGATCGACGAATAGCTTCACGGATCGAGCAAAAAATTAAAACCTAGTTTTGAACAGGTTTGAAAAACATACGGCTGTTTTATTTTAAACTATATTATAGCAGTTTAAAGAGCTACGGTTTTTGATTTCATTGTAAAAATCATATCTTTTTCGTTTGTTGACGAAATTCAGTGAAACAAGAGACAGTGGACTCGTGTGGACGTCTTTTACATTCTAGAAGAGACCGCATATTTTTCTGAGCCTTCTACTATTTTTGGTGGAGTGGAACCCAATGTGAGATTTCTGAATTATAAACGATATGGAAAACGACGATGTATAAATTATATAGTCGATGTATGAGTTATATAAGCGTTGTACACCACCTGTATGAGCGTTGTATAAGTTGTACGGTCGATGTATAAGTTATATATGCGTTGTAAAAATTATATATGTGTTTAAATTGAAGTGAAATGCTTATATATATACACATGCCCCTCGTCCACAAACCATGGACGATATTTATTGGTTGTGATTGGTGTGAAAATTGATTGATAGTGAATGGTTGATTAGAATTTGTAACACCCGTGAATTCTATGACTGTGAAACTCACAAATTAAAGTATAATTAATTTCAAACCAAAGAACTAAGGGAAACGGGATACGCCATTGCGTTCGTCTCGGAAAAATACGCGAAATAGAGTCCGAGTTTTCGAAAAACGGAGTCCGTATGAAGAAGATATGGCCTTCGGAAGTTTTGAATTAAATTTAAAATTCAAACAGAATTAAACAATTAAATATTCCGAAGTGGGGCCCATTGGGCCAGAAGAACGCCCGCCTGGGCCACCCAGGTCGACTGGGCTGTCGACCTGGGCTACCCATGTCGACAGGGCTGTCGACAGCCCTGTCGACAGGGGTATCGACCTGGTCGAGCCCAGTCAACCTGGCTGGCCAGGTCGGTGTGTGGTCGAATTTCTGTGGTCTGTTTTGTCATTAGGGCTAGGTGGCGGGTTTTTATTGGTCTCTCTTCCTAATGAATGGCTATGATCTAACCTAGCAACATCAAGGGTCCTAATCAATTCCTAACCTCTATATAAACAACCCTAGACTAAACCCTAATCTATTCATTCAAATTAAGAACATAGCCGCCATGTTGCTGAGGAACGACAAAGAATAGCCGCCAACTAAAGAGAGGATTAGGGAGAAAGTTCTAAAGCCTAAAGCAATTCAAGCAACCTAAAGCTAATCAATTCAACAAAGAAATCGTGTCTCTTAATTAGAGAATTCGCCACAACCATTGTAAGTAGAGTATTACTTTAGTATGAACAAATAACTGTGTTGGTTTGTATACTTGGTTGTGGTAATAAATAATTCATAATTTGTGCGTTACTATGATTCTTATCGATTTGGGAATTATGTTATTCATTATAAAGAACTACATGCGGTAGTTCTATGCAAGTATACGTTTGGAATATTCGCAAATTATGTAATCCATGTTGAAGCTACATGTATGTAGTTGATTAATTGAAATTCATGCAAGTTTTGGGTTTTGCTACTATGCCATCATGATGTATACTTTTGTGCATAAATCATTTTGTAAGTAATTGGAACAAGTTTGGTTGTTATAGTTCATATGAAACTATGTTGAAATTTTGGCACCATGATCCATGTATTAAGTCATGCTTTTGTACTAGAAAACCTATTTGCAAACTTATGAATATGACTAGGCTATGATTGATATTTTGCATAATTAATTCTATATTGTTTACAAGAATCATATGATGACATATGTGGTACATAGCTAGGTTAGATTCAAAATCCCTTTTTGCAAGTTTGCATGACTAAAGTAAAAATCATGATTTCATGTTAGAAATATTTATGTCATGGTTATGTGAACAAATTTAACTATACTTATGCCATGCTTATGTTTGACAATATGCCATGTTTATGCTAGAAGTATTTAGGCCATGCTTATGTTTGACATTATGCCTAAATAAGAATATAGGTTCATGTTGTAGTTAAACCTATGCAAGTTTACATGCCTTGATTTATGTCACCTATGTTTTATGACCAAAATACATGTCACCACTATGCAAGTACACCAATTTCTATTATGTATTTTCCAACGTCATATGCAAGTTCATGCGCTCACTTTCCCCTCTTTGTGTATACGCCATAAGCCTCCCTTTTCGCATGGCTAAATTGGGCTTTAAAAGGCTAAGCCCAATATATATGAACGGACGTGTAAAACGGGGGAAAATAACGTTGGGTAAAAATTAATTAATGAATGAAAATATAAAATAGAAGGGCCCAAATTCAAGTGTGGGTTGGGCCCGTGATTGGTGTGATCTTTACACCATTAACTTAATAATGGGCCGCAAATATTTACATATAAATAAAGCAGAATGACAAGATATGTAAATGTAGAAAATACGATGTGTTTAACCCGAGGTTGGATTGAGTTGTGATGTAAACCTGCCCGGAACCGCCCGGCTGTCCAGTAGTCACAATAATACCTATCCAATGTGGGAGGTTAAACATGGAGCCCAGCAAGGACCCGAGGTTAGACTGAGTTGTGGCGTAAGACTGCCCGGAACCAACCGGCAACAGGCAGCCACAACAATACCTGTCTAATGTGAGAGGTCAGGGCCTTAATAAGACAATTAAGGCTGAGTCAGGATTGTTAGGATTAAGTGAACTTAAGACTTAATCAAAATGGAACATGCTAAACTAAACGGACTGGTGGGGTTAGGTTAGGAAACACTTAACCAACTTAGCATGTTGGCTAGAGATAGAAAACCTAGTAACGGGGGACCCTTTTCAGCAGTAACCCTAAAAGGTGTATCAGGATACCCTGAAACTAGGCAGGGTGGGGCACGATTACTGGGCTGATTGTAAGAGGTCAAAGCGACGGCGGTGGTGTAGCAGTGTAGGTTCTAACGGAGTGCGGGCGTGCACACACTCCGGCGCAGAAAAATAAAGCACTGGGCACCAGTAGCATACCTGTGCATTCTAAGGTTGTGTCGGGCCGCTGCCATGGGACTTGATACACCCCATGGTGGGACCAGCATAGGTAACTACAGACATCGGGGGCCGTAAGACACATGTAACTATGCGAGTAGGAGCCGATCATCATTGAATGGATCACATCACCCTGATTATGGGGTGCAAACTGGAAACTAGTTTATATGGGTTCAGAGATTAACATGGGGTACGATAGTATATTCGACCCTAGGTAACTTAACCAAGTTCATAGTGTTTGCCCACTTCCTGTTTTACTTATCATACCCAGTTCTTTATTCATAGACAAAGTAGTACTAGACTTACTCAGGCTTTATGTCTGACTCTACTTTTCTTTCGTCTTCTTTCTTCCGTTTCCCCCCCCCCCCAGGTCCTCAGGGAGGGAACACAGCAGCTTGATCAGCCTCAACATCCAGCTTGAAGAAGAGAAATGTATCGCTTGGACTTTCCTGTTTTGAACTATGGCTTTGGACAATCCACTATGGGGCTTTTGCAGTTTATCTATGTTTTATTTATGCTTCTTTAAATCATGTACTCAAGACATATTATGAAAGTGTTATGCTATGTTTTTGGAAAGGATGTTGTTGTAACACGTATTTGACTTTATGAAATAAAAGTTTGTTGTTCTTCCGCTGTTTACAAATATGTGTTCTTATATCTGTCTAGTATATCTGTGACTTGTACTTATAAACCTCCACCAAAATTAGGGCATTCCCTTTGAGAGTGACCCTAACGGAGGTGGGGTGTTTCACTTGGTATCAGAGCATAGGTTTACCAGATAAGATAAAAAGTTTTGAAAAATTATTTTCAAAAAGGAAATTTAAAGAAGCATTTTTAAAAGAAAAATACTATTTTATTTTAAAAAGGCAAAGTCCACTCTCCAAAGCCATAGGTACTATCTCTTATCCTTCGTTTTGAATCTATCCTTTTTGTTTTAGCATGTCCGAAGATCTTAACTTGCCAGAAGGGGTGCCAATACCTGGTTGGTTTAGACGGTTCTTAGAAGCAAGAGCCACTCAGCCAGGTCCTACCGTTCCTCCTCCCCCTGCTGCAGGAAATCATCCAGCTGCAGCGGCACCTTTTCCTCCACCTCCTCCTCGGGGAAACACTTTTGCTAAAATATGTAAAGATTTTAAAGCTATGGGAGGAAGGGATTTCCATGGAACTGAGTCCTTCGTGGCAGCTAGAAATTGGCTGAAAGAAACTGAGGACCTATTCATCATCTTTGAGGTAGAGGATAGACAAAAAGTACAATTGGCAGTGTGGCTATTGAAGGGCGAGGCTTCCTACTGGTGGGAAGTCACTAATGCTGAAAGACCAGTGGAGACATGGGAGGACTTTAGGGCAAGGTTTGAGACTAAATTTCTCTCAGATGCGGAAAGAAGTTTGCAGTTAGAAAAATTCTTATTTCTTAAGCAAGGAGACAAGACTGTTAGAGAGTATGTGAATCAGTTCGATGAGCTGGCTAGGTTTGGGCTTGACCTAGTCAACACCCCGCATAAGAAGGCTCTCCGTTTCGTCAAGGGGTTAAATGAGCCATTACATAGTTTGGCCATGACCCATATACCCATGGGAGCCACGTATGAAAGATTGGTGCAAATGGCATTGCTGAACGAAGAGGACAAGGGCAAGAAGGAGACCAAGGCAGAAAGCTCTCAAGGGAAGAAAGAGGGTTTGCAGCCTAAGAAGACAGACTTTAAGAAGGGCGGAAAAGGCAACAAAGAGAAGAGGAAGTGTAATTTCTGTGGCAAAGTGGGGCACTTAGTAAAGGACTGCCGAAAGAAGAAGGCTAAGGAGAATGGTGGGTGCTTTTCGTGCGGTCAGACAGGCCACAGGGCTAAGGACTGCCCAAGGAAACGAGGACAGGGGCAGGGCACTGGATCCACCCCAGGGGCACAGGTTCATGTGCTAGAAGCGCCACCATTGCAACAGCGAGGTATAAATACTTCTGTAGAAAGTGTAGTTTATCTTTACGATCACCCCGTTCGCACTTTATTTGATTCTGGCGCATCACACTCCTTTATCTCGTCTGCTTTAGTAGAATCTCTGCACCTAAAAACTAGTATGGTAGAGGACCCCTTAATTGTTTCAAACCCAATTGGGGGCCCAGCTCATTTGTCTATGATCTGTCTGGATTTGAAAATTTCTATTCTAAGTGTAGAATTTCAATGTAGTGCCTTTGTTTTGGGCTTTTCGGGTTATGGTTTGATTTTGGGTATGGATTGGCTATCCCGTAATGGGGCCATCCTTGATTGTGAGAAAAGGGTTGTTAGGCTCCTAACCCAGCTCGGTAATACTTTGGAAATTTCTTGTAATCCCTCGTATGCGGTTATGCTTAGTTATCTTGAATCGCTAGATGCCTCTGTTGAAAATTTGCAATCAGTTAGAGTGGTCCGGGAATATCCGGATGTCTTTGAAGAGGTGAAGGGCTTGCCTCCGAAGCGAGAAATAGACTTCCGCATATATCTTGTAGATAATGCAAAGCCCGTTGCGTTGCCCGTTAGACACATGGCTCCACGAGAAAGGAAAGAGCTCAGTAAACAGATTAAAGAGCTTCTAGAAAAGGGGTTCATTAGAAGGAGCATTTCAGAATGGGGCGCTCCAGTGGTGTTCGCTACAAAGGCGGATGGTTCACTCCGTCTATGTGTTGACTATAGGGAGCTCAACAAGCTAACGAAAAAGAATAGGCACCCTCTCCCTAGAATTGACGATTTATTTGACCAGCTTGTAGGAGCGTCTGTTTTCTCCCAACTCGATTTAGCAACCGGTTTTCATCAGCTAAGGGTGGCTGAAGATAGCATCGATAAAACGGCGTTCAGAACCCCAGACGGCTTCTTTGAATGGCTTGTCATGCCTTTCGGCTTGACAAATGCACCTGCTTACTTCGTGGACCTGATGAGTAGGGTATTTAGAGATTTCCTCAACAAATTCGTAGTGGTCTTCGTAGATGATATCCTTATCTTCTCAAAGAGTGAAGAGGAACATGCTCAGCACCTAAGGGCAATCATGGAAACTTTGCGAGTCCATCAACTAAAAGCCAAGTTCTCCAAATGCCACTTTTGGAGAGAAGAGGTGAGGTTCCTTGGGCACATAGTATCCAAACAAGGGTTAGCGGTGGACCCTGCTAAAGTAGTGGCGGTACAGGATTGGAAGACACCAAGGAATGCAACTGAGGTCCGAAGCTTTCTAGGACTAGCAGGTTTCTATCGGAAATTCATAAGGGATTTTGCGAAAATCTCAGCTCCGCTCACGAAATTGACCAAGAAGAATCTAGTGTTTAATTGGGATTTGGATTGCGAATTTGCTTTCCAACGACTGAAGAGGGCTCTCACAACAGCCCCAGTTTTGACGCTGCCAGATGGGAGCAAGATGTTCACTGTTTATACGGATGCATGTGGGACAGGGCTAGGCGCCGTCTTAATGCAAGAAGGAAGGGTAGTAGCTTATGGCGGGAGGCAGTTGAAGGTGCACGAAAAGAACTACCCAACCCACGATCTAGAGCTAGCCGCCATCGTCTTTGCACTCAAGTCTTGGCGACACTATCTCCTAGGTGAGAAGTTCGAACTTTACACTGACCATAAATCGTTGAAATATCTTTTCTCGCAGAAAGATCTTAACTTGAGGCAACAAAGATGGATGGAGTTTCTTTCCTCGTACGATTTCGAAATCTCATACACTCCGGGCAAAGGCAACGTAGTGGCAGACGCGTTGAGCGGAAAGAAATTGACCCTAAGCCCGTTGTTTGTTGAAAGACAAAGCCTAGAGTTTATAGCCAGCTTCGACTTTAGGCCTTCCTCCGATTTCGTACCAGGCTTGCTAGCATCTCTCGAAGTGCGCCCAACTCTAGTGGATTCAGTAGGGACAGCACAACGCGAAGACCCTCAGCTTGTGGAAACAATTGATAAGCTAATTAGGGGTGAGACTTCAAGTCACCTCAACAGATACTCCATCGACGATAAGGGTTTGCTAAGGCGAGACGGAAGACTATGCGTCCCACAGACAAAGGATTTAATAAAGAAGGTTCTCGAGGAAGCACATCACTCCAAGATGACGATACACCCAGGCGGAGATAAAATGTACAAGGACATAAAAAGGACTTTCTTCTGGAACGGCATGAAAAAGGACGTGGCAGAGTTCGTTTCTAAGTGTATGGTGTGCCAACAGGTTAAGGCAGAACAGAAAAAGCCTGGCGGACTGCTGCATCCTCTGGAGGTCCCGCAATGGAAGTGGGATAGCATCTCAATGGACTTCATCGATGGGCTGCCTAGGTCTAGGAGAGGCAACACTAGCATTTGGGTAATAGTGGATAGGCTTACTAAAAGCGCCCACTTTTTACCTGTCAAAAGTAAAAGAACTGCCTCATCCCTAGCATCACTTTACCTTAAGGAAATCGTGCGACTCCATGGAATACCATCTAGCATCGTTAGTGACCGAGACCCCATCTTCACCAGCGAGTTTTGGCGGAGTCTGCAAGAAGCAGTAGGAACGCAGTTATGCTTGAGCACAGCCTATCATCCCCAAACCGACGGCCAAACAGAGAGAGTGAACAGAGTTTTGGAAGACCTTTTAAGACTATGCGTCCTTGACTTCGGAGGGACATGGGAAGACCACCTTCCTTTGGTGGAATTTGCCTACAACAACAGCTATCAAGCAACCATCGGAATGGCGCCCTTCGAAGCTTTATATGGAAGACCGTGCCGATCGCCCACTTGTTGGTGGGAGTCTACTGATAAGCTCATACATGGACCAGATATGATCCGAGAGACTTCAGAGAAAGTAGACTTAATACGAAGAAGGATAAAGACGGCCCAAGACAGACAAAAGTCCTATGCCGACAAGAGAAGGATCGACCTTGAATTTGAGGTTGGAGACAGAGTTTTTCTCAAGGTATCACCGCTAAGGAACGTTGTTCGTTTTGGAACCACAGGGAAACTGGCACCAAGATTCGTAGGGCCATTCCCTATCATCGAGAAAATTGGGAAAATGGCCTATAGATTAGAGCTACCCGAGAAGTTGGCTGGAGTCCACAACGTTTTTCACGTTTCACATCTCCGAAAATGTCTACATGAGTCTGCTGAAGTGGTAGAGCCAAATATCCTCGAAGAGGCCGAAGTGGAGCGCGAAGCAACCATAAGAAAAGTTCCAACACGCATATTAGGAACGGAAGTGAAGAAACTACGCAACCGCGAAGTCAAGCTCGTCAAAGTTCAGTGGAGCGACGCCGAGGGAGACGCGACTTGGGAAACTGAAGCTAAAATCCGTACATCCTACCCTTTTCTGTTCGAGGGTACATCCTTGATCTTTCTTTTTCCTTAAGTTGCGCTTTTATCTATCTTTTTAGGTATATTTCCTCGACCTTATCCTTTAGGTAGAATCTTTTTGGATGAAAACATGTAGTTGAAACATGTTATGTATGAATGGTTGCAAGTGATTGCTAGTGGTTGCTCGTGGTTGCATATACACACACAATCTAGGTTTTAGATCGGCTCAGTCACTTCATATTGCATATGCATTCGTATATGGTTGAATTCTTATGTGTTGTCATGTGGATGTTGCATTTGTATTGAATGATTGTGCACTCATGTAGAATCAAGAATAGGAAAATTTGCATACAGAATGGATTCATGGCACTTACATAATTCGCATTAAGGAGGTCAACTGAATCAGTAGACTGCCTGATTTTGCATTAGATAAGTACATGTACACACACACTTCGCATATGATCATGAAGCATTAGAAGTCTTTTAAGGACAATGGATGCTCGTGTTTGATGGATGAGTAGATGGATGATTGGATGTTAGGATATACATTCCTCCTAACTTGAAGATTTCGGGGACGAAATCCTTTTAAGTGGGGGAGAATGTAACACCCGTGAATTCTATGACTGTGAAACTCACAAATTAAAGTATAATTAATTTCAAATCAAAGAACTAAGGGAAACGGGATACGCCATTGCGTTCGTCTCGGAAAAATACGCGAAATAGAGTCCGAGTTTTCGAAAAACGGAGTCCGTATGAAGAAGATATGGCCTTCGGAAGTTTTGAATTAAATTTAAAATTCAAACAGAATTAAACAATTAAATATTCCGAAGTGGGGCCCATTGGGCCAGAAGAACGCCCGCCTGGGCCACCCAGGTCGACTGGGCTGTCGACCTGGGCTACCCATGTCGACAGGGCTGTCGACAGCCCTGTCGACAGGGGTATCGACCTGGTCGAGCCCAGTCAACCTGGCTGGCCAGGTCGGTGTGTGGTCGAATTTCTGTGGTCTGCTTTGTCATTAGGGCTAGGTGGCGGGTTTTTATTGGTCTCTCTTCCTAATGAATGGCTATGATCTAACCTAGCAACATCAAGGGTCCTAATCAATTCCTAACCTCTATATAAACAACCCTAGACTAAACCCTAATCTATTCATTCAAATTAAGAACATAGCCACCATGTTGCTGAGGAACGACAAAGAATAGCCGCCAACTAAAGAGAGGATTAGGGAGAAAGTTCTAAAGCCTAAAGCAATTCAAGCAACCTAAAGCTAATCAATTCAACAAAGAAATCGTGTCTCTTAATTAGAGAATTCGCCGCAACCAT
This sequence comes from Allium sativum, assembly GCA_030737875.1. NCBI lineage: Eukaryota > Viridiplantae > Streptophyta > Magnoliopsida > Asparagales > Amaryllidaceae > Allium > Allium sativum. Next base: position 423,790,767 of record CM060922.1, read on the forward strand.
TGTAAGTAGAGTATTACTTTAGTATGAACAAATAACTGTGTTGGTTTGTATACTTGGTTGTGGTAATATATAATTCATAATTTGTGCGTTACTATGATTCTTATCGATTTGGGAATTATGTTATTCATTATAAAGAACTACATGCGGTAGTTCTATGCAAGTATACGTTTGGAATATTCGCAAATTATGTAATCCATGTTGAAGCTACATGTATGTAGTTGATTAATTGAAATTCATGCAAGTTTGGGGTTTTGCTACTATGCCATCATGATGTATACTTTTGTGCATAAATCATTTTGTAAGTAATTGGAACAAGTTTGGTTGTTATAGTTCATATGAAACTATGTTGAAATTTTGGCACCATGATCCATGTATTAAGTCATGCTTTTGTACTAGAAAACCTATTTGCAAACTTATGAATATGACTAGGCTATGATTGATATTTTGCATAATTAAGTCTATATTGTTTACAAGAATCATATGATGACATATGTGGTACATAGCTAGGTTAGATTCAAAATCCCTTTTTGCAAGTTTGCATGACTAAAGTAAAAATCATGATTTCATGTTAGAAATATTTATGTCATGGTTATGTGAACAAATTTAACTATACTTATGCCATGCTTATGTTTGACAATATGCCATGTTTATGCTAGAAGTATTTAGGCCATGCTTATGTTTGACATTATGCCTAAATAAGAATATAGGTTCATGTTGTAGTTAAACCTATGCAAGTTTACATGCCTTGATTTATGTCACCTATGTTTTATGACCAAAATACATGTCACCACTATGCAAGTACACCAATTTCTATTATGTATTTTCCAACGTCATATGCAAGTTCATGCGCTCACTTTCCCCTCTTTGTGTATACGCCATAAGCCTCCCTTTTCGCATGGCTAAATTGGGCTTTAAAAGGCTAAGCCCAATATATATGAACGGACGTGTAAAACGGGGGAAAATAACGTTGGGTAAAAATTAATTAATTAATGAAAATATAAAATAGAAGGGCCCAAATTCAAGTGTGGGTTGGGCCCGTGATTGGTGTGATCTTTACACCATTAACTTAATAATGGGCCGCAAATATTTACATATAAATAAAGCAGAATGACAAGATATGTAAATGTAGAAAATACGATGTGTTTAACCCGAGGTTGGATTGAGTTGTGATGTAAACCTGCCCGGAACCGCCCGGCTGTCCAGGAGTCACAATAATACCTATCCAATGTGGGAGGTTAAACATGGAGCCCAGCAAGGACCCGAGGTTAGACTGAGTTGTGGCGTAAGACTGCCCGGAACCAACCGGCAACAGGCAGCCACAACAATACCTGTCTAATGTGAGAGGTCAGGGCCTTAATAAGACAATTAAGGCTGAGTCAGGATTGTTAGGATTAAGTGAACTTAAGACTTAATCAAAATGGAACATGCTAAACTAAACGGACTGGTGGGGTTAGGTTAGGAAACACTTAACCAACTTAGCATGTTGGCTAGAGATAGAAAACCTAGTAACGGGGGACCCTTTTCAGCAGTAACCCTAAAAGGTGTATCAGGATACCCTGAAACTAGGCAGGGTGGGGCACGATTACTGGGCTGATTGTAAGAGGTCAAAGCGACGGCGGTGGTGTAGCAGTGTAGGTTCTAACGGAGTGCGGGCGTGCACACACTCCGGCGCAGAAAAATAAAGCACTGGGCACCAGTAGCATACCTGTGCATTCTAAGGTTGTGTCGGGCCGCTGCCATGGGACTTGATACACCCCATGGTGGGACCAGCATAGGTAACTACAGACATCGGGGGCCGTAAGACACATGTAACTATGCGAGTAGGAGCCGATCATCATTGAATGGATCACATCACCCTGATTATGGGGTGCAAACTGGAAACTAGTTTATATGGGTTCAGAGATTAACATGGGGTACGATAGTATATTCGACCCTAGGTAACTTAACCAAGTTCATAGTGTTTGCCCACTTCCTGTTTTACTTATCATACCCAGTTCTTTATTCATAGACAAAGTAGTACTAGACTTACTCAGGCTTTATGTCTGACTCTACTTTTCTTTCATCTTCTTTCTTCCGTTTCACCCCCCAGGTCCTCAGGGAGGGAACACAGCAGCTTGATCAGCCTCAACATCCAGCTTGAAGAAGAGAAATGTATCGCTTGGACTTTCCTGTTTTGAACTATGGCTTTGGACAATCCACTATGGGGCTTTTGCAGTTTATCTATGTTTTATTTATGCTTCTTTAAATCATGTACTCAAGACAGATTATGAAAGTGTTATGCTATGTTTTTGGAAAGGATGTTGTTGTAACACGTATTTGACTTTATGAAATAAAAGTTTGTTGTTCTTCCGCTGTTTACAAATATGTGTTCTTATTTCTGTCTTGTATATCTGTGACTTGTACTTATAAACCTCCACCAAAATTAGGGCATTCCCTTTGAGAGTGACCCTAACGGAGGTGGGGTGTTTCAGAATTGTTTGTGGTTGAAATTGATTGATTGTGTTTGAAAAATACCCGTTTGTGGTTGAGAATTATTTGATTGAAACCACATAGGATCAGTTTGTGGAAATGAAAAAAATGTACATGCCGCCTGCATGCGAACTAGATGCATGAAATCCCCATTGTCAAAAGCTGCGAGGCTTTAAGGTAGAGCGAGGAGCCGTACTAGGGACGACCCCGGTTTTAACTACCCTGCCGTTATGCTGCCGAAATTTTGAATAATATTCATGTGTTAGAATTAATTTCATGTGCTGAAACTATATTCGTGTGTTGAATAGAAAACCTTCATGTGTTGAATAGAAATTCATTCGTTGAATAGAAATTCATGTGTTGAATGGTATTCGTGTTTTAAAATAAATTGTTTTATAATAAAAATCATATTTTTATCATCTATATGAAACATATAAAATAGTCGTGTTTTGAAATAAGTTGTTTTGCAATAAAAATCACATTTTTACTATATATATATACAAACTATAGAAATCATTCATGTGTTGAATAGAAATTCATTTGTTGAATAGAAATTCATGTATTGAATGGTATTCGTGTTTTAAAAGAAATTGTTTTATAATAAAAATCATATTTTTATCATCTATATGAAGTATATAAAATAGTCGTGTTTTGAAATAAATCGTTTTACAATAAAAATCACATTTTTACTATAAACATGAATTGTTAAAAATAGTGAAGTGTCGAAGTGAATGTCGGTTGGATAAAAATATCATTTTTTCAAATGTATGAAAAGAAAATAGTTTTGAAATCGAAGAATCGATTATATTTATATTCATATATATAAATATAATTAAAATATATCGAATAACGAAGCAGCAGTTTGTGTTTTGAAACCGTGATTTCAAACGATTAGTGCGGGAGATCCGACCATCGGATTTTCCCGAAACCGAAACCATTGGGTTCACTTTGGAAATATCTTTCCAACGACACCAACTTTGTAAAGATCCAACATTTGGATTGTCTGGAATGTTTAATTCAAATCTGAAGAAAAATAGCACCAGAATCAATTATATGTATGCATATATATAAATATAATTAAATTAAATCGAATAACGACGTTGCAGTTCGTATTTTGAAATCGAAACGTCAAACGATTGTACCGGGAGATCCGACCGTCGGATTTTCACAAAACTGGAATCGTTGGATTCGTTTTGAAAAGATATTTCTAATGATATAAAATTTGTGAAGATCCCACGGTTAGATTTACAAGTATGTGTAAATCAAATCTGAAGAAAAACAGCGCCACGGCCGCGTTATGGCCCGAAGCGTCGTTTGAATAGATTAGCTATTTTAAAATAAATAAAAATTGTGATAAATCGTTATAAAATATTATAAACGATATGGAATGTGAAATTTAGAAATTAACTGAAGGTTTGCTGAGTCGAATGGTTTCCTCGATTTTGATCTGATGTTGGTTTCGGCCTTCGGGGTTAATATTTGGGAAATCGTTCTCTTACTGATCTACGATTAGTGACTGATGAATTGAAATTATGCGTATGTTGTGTTTGTGTAGCACCTGTTTATTATATATGCGAGTTGCTCAGAAAGACCGGGTTTATACCATTTTGAATAACTGAATCGACGATAAGAAATCGAAGATGAAGACGGTGGTCGAAGACCGGAGATCTTCACCTCGTTTGGATGGTAACTGATGTCCTGATTAGGAGGCATCCCGAAATATGGATAATGAGTGGTGATCGTCCAGACGTACGTGGAGATCGATGGGTATGCAAGGTATATAGTGCCTCCGGTTTCGTTCAAACCCAGAATGGACTTGCAAATGGACTGTGTGTCTTACATTGAAATTAAATTTGTGTGTTTGATAGCCATCAGTTGCAAGGTGTGAATTGCCTGTGTGGCATGCTAAGATGCAGTGATCAAAGCTTCTGTTGAAAAGCAAAGTCTTGTGGTGATGATTAAAGCGCCGCCTATGTGGCGTAGCTTTGTGTATAATGTGAATTCGCGAACCTCACACCCCAGTATGAACCAGAAACGGGAGACGACCTCAGGGAGGGCATGTGTTTCTTTCTAGTTAGAGATGGTGTTGGTGCTCGAACTGGCTGACATTTATATTATTTTCACCTATGTGGTTGTTTTTGCTAGGCGCCACGGTTATATCGGTCGATCCGGGACCGATGAAGTCATTCGTTTGCTCACTTACGCCCCAAAGGGCGGGGAAACGCAGTGTTCATGAATTTTAATCCACATCGGTGGACCGACCCTGTCGCTCCAAGGGCCCACCTGAGTCTGGGTCCTGAGGGGCGGGCTAGAGCGTCTCGAATTCGGTAAGGACTATCTTTTGCCTTGGTTCATGATGGAAATCCAATTTCCAAATACGTGACTGTGCGGTTCTGATTGTATTCCTATATATAGCGATATAGTGGTATGGGGCATTAATGCCGTCTATGATTGATACTTATGATTTGAAATTGCTTTTGAAACATATAAACACTAGTAGTAATATCAAATGCTTTTGTTTTATTCGTATCAAGCATATCTTAGCCATTATAAGGTAAAAACTCTATCCTCCGGTTTGCGTTGCATTGTGTGATGGGAACTGAGTCTTATAATGGCTTCATTTTTATAAAAAGCATTGTGATGTTTTAAAGATTTACTTGTTTAAAGCACTAGCAATCCAATGGAGTGGCGTGGTCCTGTGATTAGCCAAATTATATAATGTGTTGAGTGGATTTCTCATACCAGTCCCATGACTGACTCGTAGTTTGTTTCACTTGCAAACTTGGGTGCCCCTTTTTCTACGCGTGCAACCTTGTATTCAGGTTTTAGCAGGCTCTTTCTGGATAGCTGGAGCTGAAGATGGATTCTACCATTTATCTCTTTTTATGCTGTTCAGCTCCTATTGTACATCATGTTTTGTTATCCGCTGTAGACATTTATGTATAGTTGAACTGTATTTGTACTAAGTATGATCCTGTATACCGTGTAACTCTGATGATTACGTTTATCCAGTGTATTATTTGTTCATTATCTGGTGTATTTATTTAATTCTATTCTACTATTATCTGTTTGTATGTTATATTCCAAAGATTACCCTTGCCACCGTCAGTACGGGGTTTGGGGTCGTCACAATGTGGTATCAGAGCTTTGGTTAAGCTTAGTGCTGGAATAAAACATATTAACGAGCTCGTCAGAAATAGAACCAATAGTGTTCTAGGATAGGTAACTCATTACAGATAGGATCAGTAATATCCTAGTATGAGTAAAGTAGAATGAAATACACCCCAATAGACACATTTACATTTGAAGTATTTGCCTCTATTTTTGAAATATCTTTTCTGTTGACCTGACACTTTGTCTGCTAATTGTAGACGTACTAGAAAATGAGTGACAGGAACAGAAGAAATAATCCTATGACTCGTCAATCTATTGAGCCAGTTGTGCTCCCGCAGCCAGAATCAGATATTGAAGTTCTATTCAAAAGATTTCGAAATCTGGGTGGATCTCCATTCTTAGGCAAAGAATCCATTATGGAAACACAAGCTTGGATTCGTTCTACTGAGAAAATCTTTGAAGGTTTAAAGCTAAGAGATGATCAGAAAAGATTACTGGCATCTTGGGCACTCAAAGAAGAAGCTTTGTTCTGGTGGTATTCGATTATTAATGATAATCTAGAAGATGATATCACCTGGGATAGATTCAAAGTGATTTTCCTAGAAAGATTTACTTGTAACGACCCGTGTTTTGGCAGTCAAATATTTAATTTAATTTATTATTTTAAATATTATATTGGGAATATTAATGGGATTTAATATTTAATTCGATAATAAAACGAAGTTCGAACATTATATATTTATATAATTATAAATCGAGCTTGAAAATGGCGTGCAGTTCGTAAATTCGAGTTTTGAACTTCAACTGAGAATACAAGATTCGATATAAGTTGGATTTCTGTGAGACAAGAAATGTTAGGAGCGTATTGACGATGATTTTCATATGAAAGAGAAAAATCCAGATTTCGTGTTATAGATTGCTAGTTATGGGTAAATCAAAATTTGAAATAGTCGCTATGGAAAATCGTTATTTAAAAATATAAGCCTTTAAAATGGTCGTTTTGCAAACGGACTCAGATTTCGACGAAATCAGTTTCATCGGAACCGTATCGTTAAATTTTTGTACGATAGTGAATTGCATGGCAAAACGATGTCGTATGTGACCACGGTAGCCGTAAACACCCGTTCAATTTCTATAACGCGTAATTAAGTAAATAAATGGATATTAGAGTGTAACTTGAGTAGACGATCGAATTAGGCCACGAAACCAGTCCCGTTGAGTTCGTGTCGTCGATTAGAGTCAGGATAGGTATATACTTTGTTATTTTTAGAGATCGGAAAATTTGGTGTTAAAAAGGGTATTGCGGTACGCGGTAAAAACAGCCTACCGGGGAAACAGTCTCAGAATGCGACGAAACCGGTGCCGTTGGGTTCGTATCAACAAATTATTGTAGGATTTCAAAGTTTCAAGTTGATTTGATTTATCTGGTGACCGGGAAAAAATTAAATGCGTATTTATTTCTGGTTTTATAAAGGAATTTTTTTCATACGACCCCGGATTTCGACGAAACTTGTCACATTAGGTCCGGAATATCTTTTTACACTAAGATTAGCTTTACATCAGAAGACAGAAGTCGTTTGAAGGGGTTTTATCGCGTTACTTTAGAACGAAGTTTCGTACATAATATTATATAATTTCATACACTATGTATATATACCCTAAATAAACATCTATTATTTGTAAATATATATTTCGTTACCTTCTCACTTAAGTAATAAGAAACGTACATCATTTCCTTTCTAACGCTGTAAGCATCTGATGCCCACATAGCCTTTCCAAATCCACGGATGAAGTGACAACTCAACTGAGAACCTACCCTTATCTATAAATCACGCAACAACTCTTCACAGCCGACCTAAAGATTTTACAACACATCTTCACATATACATATGAGATCATGCACAGACCCTGCCCTTTCGTCTTGTGTTTTCAACTGATAAAAAAACTCCATGCGAACATATGAGAAAACACAACACATGCTACCTCTATGAAATGAAACATGTGCAGTCCTACTAACCTAAGAGCCTTGCACCCCAAGGAGTCTCCCCCTATAAATACACACGAGAGCTTTCCCTTCCCCACAACACAAATACTCCCTCCACAAAAACAACGTTACGGCAACGATATATATGTTTATAAATAATAATAAAAGAAGAACAGTTACGGTAGCAAGAGGGTTTAGCTGCGGGAGAGTTCTTCGGACCTGAAGACGTGTTAATAAAGAGCTACGTGGTGTTAACAGTGTTCACACAGCAGGTTCAGAGAGTAGAAGTGGTGAGGAGGACTTGCTTGAGAACTGGGATGGTGCGGAGGGGTAAGGGATATTGCGGGTTCAAGGTGAATGAAGGAGGGATTGTACTGGACTGGGGCGTGCGTTTGTGATGGAAAAAAAATGAAGAAGTGGGTCAATGTTTGTGTGATTAGCATATATGAACTAATCTGTTTGTGTGATTGATCTGATGGTTGATTATTGACTGAATATTCAACATCTGTTTGGTTTAAACCAATGGCGATATTGGTTAAGGGTTTGGCAGAGTATGGCCTTTAAAATCAATCGGGTTATAAATATTGATTCACCGTCAGGTGAATCGATAGAGTGAAAGTTATAAAATCTGTTTTATAACTGAAGTTAGATTTGAAATATATTATTTTTGAATAAAAGTTATTAAAGAGAAATAAGTATTTATTTAATTAAGACTTTGATTTGTAAATAATTTATTTATAAAATAAATTCTGATGTAAACCAGATTTACTGAGAAATGGATCGAATGGTTAAACTTTGATCATTGTTTTGTAAAGGAAACAATTAATGGAATTTATTTAAATTAATTATATTTTTAATTAATTTAAAGTGAGAATTAATTGGAATCGATTAGTGGAATAACCGCGTTTTAAGTGAATTTAATCTACCGTTTTGAATTGGAAGTGATTATCGAATTAATGTGTTTTGATTTAAAATAGCTAACAAATATTGTTTAAATTTAGATAAGGGTTTTAAAAGGGTTTACTATTCATTTTAGTTATTAAAGACTTAACTACTGCAGTAGTTGACAATCGAAGTAAATTATTATTTAATTAATAATAATGTAGAGTATTACTTTTCAAAGGTGATCGAAGTGAAATGAAATCAGATGGAATGGTGAACGGAGTTTATGTATGAGATTTTATATTTAAAACCCAAAATTTATTATAACGAAGTTTTTGAAGGAATTCCAAGCGAATAGAATAGCTTGATATAAGTGTTACTTGATTATTCGAATTAAGTGAAGGGAAATTTAGTTCAAAAGGGTTTTATGATAAACCTGGGATATAAATGAGATTTACAAAAGGGAAACGCGTTAATCTTAAGTTAACGTTACTTGAAAATGAGATAAAGTAAAACGGGGAATTTGAAATAAGATTTCCAAAGGGGGAAATGGTCGAATAAATTTGGAAGGAGATTGGAAATAAGTAAATCTAGTTAAAGAAATGGGTTATAGGGTTGTATAACCAAATTCAAGTTATGATGGAAACTGTTTTGAGACTAAAATGAAATATTGGGTTTTGATTACAACTTATATTTATCTAAAGATATGAATGTTGTTGATCAAGGTCTGAGAGGTAATTAAAATACCCCAACTTGAACGACAGCAGGATTATCCGAAGATGATGTTGGTTGGTAATCGAAAAGGGGTTAGTCATAATTTATTATTTCCATTAGTGAAATAATAAGTTGAATGGATTTTTCCAAGTTTAAATAATAGAGCATGACATAACATACGTTTTGAAAGGAGATTTAAGAGAGAACTGAATATGGTCATAAGTTATTTTACTACGTAATACAAAGAAATGGTTTTGAGAACATTTGTATATTTATTAAGGATCGAATATCGTATTTTCAAAATATTAAAAGAGTTAGAAGTTTTAATTAAGAAGAAGTGAATAAATTTGTTTTTAAAGGCCAAGTGATGCTGAATACTGAACCAGTGAACTCATTGGAGTGTCATGATTGAAACACTGCATATTTTGATAGTTAAATCACCGACTATCAAACCTGTCTAATACGATTGTTGTTGCGGGAAGACCGGGATCGAATTTATTCGAAAACCATTCTGACCAACAAATACGTGGAGATATCAGAAGATGATCGAGTTGGAGCATTGAAAACCGTGGATTTTCATAAATGGAAGAACCACTAATATTCTCTGCCTGGCAAGCAGAGATAAGCTATGATTCTGTCATGGTGGGAATCTACGGGTTGCAAGGACTTCTCGCTACTGATCCAAGGGGTGATTCCTATATGGATGCGGTAGGAGAGTGCCTTCGGTTCATCCTGTTCCTGGATGACTTGAATGGACGAGTGTCTGACGGAGTATTTCCAAAGGGTCACGTACGTTGATTTCTTCAAACGTGCTACAGTTGTTGGCGGAGAATCGCCGTTCTCTTAGCCTCCAGCTAGAGTATTTTTGTGGACGTCAATTAGTGATATCTTACGGATCTGACGATGTGGCATTCAAAGTGAATGGTGATCAGATGTTTCAAAATTAAACTCTGACCTCAAGCCTCATCAACCGGGAAATGACAAAAATCGGGCAGGCAGCATGGCTATGTGGGTCGCTCCCATTAGGGTGTATAATCACCTATCTAGAGAAAATCCTATTTGTTTCTTAAATCTATGTTTCGATGCTGTCCCTTTTCGGGAGATGGTTGCTGATCCCAACCGTCGGTGATATACATTGGATACACTCAAGCGAAATGAGTGGTCGGTCATGTGTGGGCCGGGTTGCAAGATGTTCTTGTTGAACCCAGTGTATTTGCCTCTAGAGATACACTATCGGCAGGTGGTCCCATACCTTGTCATGATTGAAATCCAAACTCCAATAAGTGCCCGCGGTTTTGTTTGTATACTATATATATGGAGCGTGAGAAGCAAGCGTTCCACTAGATTGTTATTTACTTGTATTTAGACATTATTATAATATCAGAAAAGATATTGGTTTCAAAACTGTTTTGGGTTATCGTAAGGTAAAAACCGTCTGTGTTTATGATTGGATTCAGTCTTACGATTATCCTTTTCTTTCTAAATGATTTTAACTTTAAAATCAGGTTGTGTGATACCCTTAATACTGTGCGAGTTTTTCTCACTCTGGTCCACCAGACTGACCCGGTGTTTTGTAAATACTCGGGTTAGCCCGGGTGTACAGGTTCAGGTTATCGAATGATGTGAAGTCCAGAAACGAACTGAAGATGTTCAGACGTATGATATGATATAGCTACTATTCCGCTGTGTGTTGTATATGGGAATAGGTTATTATAACTGTCCCATTGTGTGATGTACTCTGAAACTGTAAGTATTTTTAAAGCTCTCAATAAAGATTTATTTCTGTATTATATTTTTCCGCTGCGATGTGAGATTCTATGCTGTGGTGTTTCTTTTTCTTCTTCTATTCTAATATTTCTTTCTTTCTTATCTCACCCTCTAATTTCTTTCTAATAACTATCCAGTGTTTTCGGTGCTTGGTGGATCGACATGAGTTACGGTAAAGGTGTTTATGTCGATTTTCGGGAACGGAAATCACTGGGTCGTTACAGTGGTATCAGAGCTGAAGGTTAAGTGATTACCTTGGCTCTGTGGTGTAACAACCCACATTCTACGCATCCGAGGATCGTAGAATATTTATTTCTTTCCCATATGAAGTCGTATGGTCACGTAACTTTGGGAAACAACCATTTGACTCATTTCCCATGTTCATGATTTTTGTCGATTTTTAAATGACCGTTTTGCCCCTAGCTGATCTTGTTTTAGCCATAACTTTTGATTGGAAAGGAATTTTGATTTGAAACCTCTTCCATTAGATTTGTTTGATGGTTTACCTTTCCGCAGAGTGGTCACATGTGAAAAACGGACTAACCGTTTGGGAGATATGGTTGAAATAAGGTTTGGAAGGTGAAAAACTGCTTAACCGGGCCAAATAGGGTGATTAGCGAATGGGCCCATAACCCATTTCGGGATTAGGGTTATGAGGAGGCTGAAAAGGGTTAGAGAATCATTCATTTCAGTTTTCTAGCCTCCACTTATCTCCAAGAAACCCTAAAAATGGCCTCCAACCTCTAAATCACCTCCAAATCATCTTCTAACCAAGGATTAAGCTTAGCAACATCAAATCAAGGGAGATCTACACCAAACCAACATTGGAGCTGCTATTTAGCATTGGGATTCGCATCAAATCAGAGATTTACTTCAGATCTAAAGTTTATTTGTGGCTAAGGTGAGTGATTTGCATAGTTCCTCACTAATTATGGCTAATTAAGGGTAATTAGTGTTAATTAGCGAATTTAAACATGATAAAATTCTGGAAAAATACTTATAAAATTCAAAATGATGTTTTAGACCTCTTATATGAATTTAGGGTAATTTGGTTAAGTTTTGCTAATCACATCATTAGTTTCACCTAAACATGCTTAAGGGGAAATATGGGGTTTTGGGTAAGTTTGATCCATTTTAACCTATTATATAGTTGTTTTGATGTTTGAGGTTGATTATGCATGTTGCTATGACTGTATGGTATGCTTTGTGATTGATTAGAATAGGTAGAATGTTCGAAAACGCCGTCGAGTGGCGTAAAACTGCTTGCTGGAAAAGTGCAAAAAACAGACCGATCCGGATCGGAACGGAGGGAGGACCCGATCTGCTCCCCATACTTCATTCTTCGATCTATTCGCTCTTCGCGTGGCATGCATCGTCCGATCCGACCCCCCTGATGATCTCTGACCCGATCCGCCATAGTACCCGACCTGAACCGATGTACCTCGACGAGGCTTGGAGACTGCGACTGTGACGACCCCAAACCCCGTACAGACGGAGACAAGGGTAATCTTTGTAATATAACACAGAAACAGATAAAAGCAAAACAGAATTAAATAAATACACCAGATAATGAACAATAGAATATACTGGATAAGAGTAATCATCAGAGTTACACAGTATACAGGATCATACTTAGTACAAATGCAGTTCAGATATACATAAATGTCTACAGCGGAAAACAAACATAATATACAATAGGAGTTGAACAGCATAAAAAGAGATAAATGATAGAATCCATCTTTAGCTCCAGCTATCCAGAAATAACCAGCTAAACCTGAATACAAGGCTGCCCGTGTAGAAAAAGGGGCACCCGAGTTTGAAAGTGAAACAAACTACGAGTCAGTCATGGGACTGGTATGAGAAATTTACTCAACATTTATAATATGGCTAATCACAGGACCACGCCACTTTCATGGAACGGGTTTACTCCATTGGATTGCCAGTGCTTTAAAAACAAATCTTTCTTTTAAACATCGCAGTGCTTTTTATAAAAATGAAGCCATTATAAGACTCAGTTCCCATCACATAATGCAACGCAAACCGGAGGATAGAGTTTTACCTTATAATGGCCAAAATATGATTGATACGAATAAAACAAAAGAATTTGATATTATTACTAGTGTTTATATGTTTCAAAAACAGTTTCAATCATAACTATCAATCATAGACGGCATGGGTACCATATATCATGTCGCCATATATATATACAATCAAAACCGCACAGTCACGTATTTGGAAATTGGATTTCCGTCATGAACCAAGGCAAAAGATAGTCCTTACCGAATTCGAGACTGTCTAGCCCGAGTCTCAGGCACAGCCGCAACCGTACCTTGGATCGTCAGGGCCGGTCCACACGAAGTGGATTATAATGCCTGAACAATGCGTTTCTCCACCCTTTGGGGCGTAAGCGAGCCAACAAATGACTCCATCGGACCCGGATCGTCCGATCTAACCAAGGTGCCTCGCAACAGTAACAACCACATAAGTCAAACTCGTCAGGGCGTGTAAAACCACTGACGCCACTTCTAGCTAGAAAGAAAACGCACGTCCCCCCTGATGTCCTCTTCCGTTTCTGGTTCATACCGGGGTGTGAGGCTCGCGAATTTACGTTATACACAAAGCTACGCCACACAGGCGTTGCTTTGATCATCACCACAAGACTTTGCTTTTCAACAGAAGCCCTGATCACTGCATCTTAGCGTGCCACACAGACAATTCACACCGTGCAACTGATGGCTATCAATCACACAGAATAAATTCCAATGTCAGACACACTGTCCGTTTGCAAGTCCGTTCTGGGTCTGAACGAAACTGGAGGCACTATATACCTCGCAAACCCATCGATCACCACGTACGTCTGGACGATCACCACACATTATCCATATTTCGGGATGCCTCCCAATCAGGACCTCGGTTACCATCCAAACGAGGTGAAGATCTCCAGTCTTCGACCACTGTCTTCATCTTTGATTTCTTATCGTCGATACAGTTATTCAGAATGGGATAAACCCGGTCTTTCTGAGCAATCCGCGTATATAATAAACAAGTGCAACACTAACATACACACGCATCATTTCAATTCATTAGCCACTAACCGTCATTCAGTAAGAGAACGATTTCCCAAATATTAACCCCGAAGGCCGAAACCAACATCAGATCAACACCCAGGAAACCATTCGACTTAGCCAACCTTCAGTTAATTTCTAAATTTCACATCCATATCATTTATAATATTTTATAATGATTTATCGCTATTTTTATTTATTTTAAAATAGCCAATTTATTCAAAACGACGCTTCGGGCCATAACGCGACCGTGGCGCTGTTTTTCTTCATATTTGATTTACATATATATGAAAATCTAACCGTTGGATCTTCACAGAATTTACATCATTAGAAAGATCTTTTCAAAACGAATCCAACGGTTCCAGTTTCGGGAAAACCCGACGGTCCGATCTCCCGGTATAATCGTTTGAAGTTTCGATTTCAAAATACGAACTGCAGCGTCGTTATTCGATTAAATATAATTATATATATATATATAAAATCGATTCTGGCGCTGTTTTTCTTCAGATTTGAATTAAACATTCCAGACAATCCAACCGTTGGATTTTTACAAAGTTGGTGCCGTTGGAAAGATATTTCCAAAGCGAACCCAACGGTTGCGGTTTCGGGAAAATCCGATGGTCGGATCTCTCGGTATAATCGTTTGAAATCACGGTTTCAAAATACGAACTACAGCTTCGTTATTCGATATATTTCAATTCTATTTATATATATATATATATATCGATTCTTCGATTTCAAAGCTATATTCTTTTCATACATTTGATAAAAATGATATTTTTATCTAACTGTCTTCTATTTCTACACTTCACTATATTTAACAAGTCATGTATATAATAAAAATGTGATTTTTATTGTAAAACAATTCATTTCAAAACACTATTATTTTATATAGTTCATATAGGTAATAAAAATAGGATTTTTATTATAAAACAATTTCTTTCAAAACAAGATTATTTTATATAGTTCACAAAGATGATAAAAATGTGATTTTTATTATAAAACAATTTATTTCAAAATATGAATATCATTGAACACATGAATTTCTATCCAATGAATGAATATCGACTCAACACATGAAGGCTTTCTATTCAACGAACAAATATAGTTTTAACAAATGAAAATAATTCAAACACATGAATATTATTCTAAATTTCGGCAGCATAACGGCAGGGTAGTTAAAACTGGGACCGTCCCTAGTATGGCTCCTCGCTCTACCTTAAAACCTCGCATTTTTGACAATGGGGAATCATGCATCTAGTTCGCACGCAGGCGGCATGTATATATTTATTTCATTTGCACAAACTAATCCTATGTGGTTTCAACCAAATATTTCTCAACCACAAATGGGTATTTTTCAACCACCATCAATCAATATCAACCACAAACAATTCCAATCAACCATTCGCTATCAATAAATTTTCACACCAATCACAACCAATAAATATCATCCATGGTTTGTGGACGAGGGGCGTATATATATATATATAGCAATTCACTTCTTTTTCAACACATATATAATTTTTACAACGCATATATAACTTATACATCGAACGTACAACTTATACAACGCTTATAAATGAGGTGTACAATGCTTATATAACCCATACATCGACTATATAATTTATACATCGTCGTTTTCCATATCGTTTATAAATTAGAAATATCACATTGGGTTCCACTCCACCAAAAATAGCAGAAGGCTCAGAAAAATATGCGGTCTCTTCTAAAATGTAGAAGATGTCCTCACGGTCGCGATGTTTCCTGTTTTATCGAATTTTGTTAACACACTAAAAAGATATGATTTTTCAAAGTTTTGTAACACTTAAAAGTGTTAAAATCTTATAAGGGAATCACCTTAATCGTTGGTTCAAAAAAGGGTTTGAAATTTTCGCGAAATCCGAGCGATGTGGTGACGATCGGAGGGTGTGACGTGGAAGAGGGTGGAGAGGGGAGTCGGCGCAGGTTGGTTTGGTGATGATCGGTGGTCAGATCTGGTCGCGGCGGCGCTAGGAAGACGACGGATTCTCGGACCCGATTCTCGAGGCATAGGCGATGGTGGAGGGCAAGGGTTGGTCGAATTTGAAGGGGGATGTAATAACGCGGAAAATACGGGCCAATTTAAATTTTTTAAATTGGTGATTTCAAAGGAATTTGAACAATTGAAATAGAATATTTCAATAAAATAGTGAATTAGAAATAGTGAGTCAGTTTGAAAATTTGAATTCAAACTTTGACTGACTGTGCAGGGTGGAGAATATAACGAATTTTAGCAAAACCAAAAATATTTAAATCTGTTAGTCAATACCTTTCTAACGAATCTGAATAATCGAAGTTTCATAACGGGAATCAAAAGTTATGGACGAATGAATTTTCAGAATGGTCGCTATATAGAATATATAGCCCTGGAAAATTGATATTTTGCATACGACCTCGGAATTTGACGAAACCACTTTTGTTGGGTCCGGGATATCAAACTATTGCTGGGTTTCAAATTTCATAATTTTTGAAGCTAGAATGTGAGCGTGGCAAAAGAAAATGCGTTTGGTCAATTTCTGTTAAATTGGATCGACCAGAAAATGGCCATTTTTCAAACGATCTCAGAATTCGATGAAACTAGTTTTGTTGGGACCGTAGCATCAAAACATAGCTAGATTTTTTTTCTGGAATTTTTCGAATCAGTTTGTGGCCCTGGCAAATTGAAATGTACGTTCAAATTTAAAAATTAAATGTTTTATACTTTAATTTGAAAAATACTGACTGTAACATTCGAATTGGCCAACGAAACCTATCCCGTTGTGTCCGGGATGGGGGTATTTAGCTAGGGGTGACAGTCGTTGGGTTTGAAAAGGAGTTCGTTGGAGAAAACACTATTTAAAAATTTAATAAAACCATCGACCAATCATATTTCTCCGTTCATAAATAGTAATAAAACATCAGAATACCCCCCGACCCCCCCCCCCCCCCCGACATCGACGACGGAAAGCTTCCTCCCCTTCCCTGGCGATTTCCGATCGCCACAGCCCGAATCAGCCCCTCTCCCAGTTCAACTTTTTGTACTTCTCCTTCCCCTCTTCAAATCCATATAAGGAGCTCCCCCTATCGTTGCTCCTACGTCGAGATATCTCCCTCCAAAGTCCCGACCTTTCAGCCGCCGCCGCTAGCTCTGGGCCCCACCGAGTCGCCTCCAACCGCCGCGCGCCTGTAGCCCTCTCCTCCCTCTTCCACGTCCAACCCGCCGATTATCCCCTCGTGCCTCGGTTCTCGCGAAAACCGCAAACCTAGTTTTGAACCATTGTGAAAGGTGAGTTCTTTTTTATGTTTGCACTTTGAAAAATCATATCTTTTTGGTGTTTTGACGAAATTCGATGAAACATGAAACATCAGGACCGCAAGGAAGCTCTCTACCACATAGAAGAAGCCGCGGATTTTTCTGAGTCATCTACGATTTTTAGCACTCCGCAAACCAATGTGAGAAATTTAAATTATATAAATTTGAATGGAAAATGTCATGTATAAATTATATTAGCGACATATAAATTACACACGTGTATTATACCTCAAGTACATGCATAGTGTAAGCTATATAAGCGAAGTATGAATTATACATGCATAGAATAATTGATATATGTGTTGAAATGCAAGTGGAATATTGCAATTATAATATACATATATATACTACCCTCGTCCACAAACCATGGACGATATTTATTGTTGTGAATTGGTGTGAAATATTGGATGAAAAATACGAATGGTTGAATAATTGTTTGTGGTTGATATCGTTTGGTTGTGGTTGAAAAATACCCATTGGTGATTGAAATTAATTGGAAATATTTGTGGAAATAAAAATAAAACATGCCGCCTGCGTGCGAATTAGATGCATGAATCGCCATTGTCAAAAACCGCGAGGTTTTAAGGTAGAGCGAGGAGCCGTACTAGAGACGGTGCCGGTTTTAACTACCCTGCCGTTATGCTGCCGAAATTTTGAATAATCTTTATGTGTTAGAATTATTTTCATATGTTGAAATTATCTTCATGCGTTGAAATAATAGCCATATGTTGAAACTATATCCATGTGTGGAAATGTTCATGTGTCGAAAAGTGATGTGTGAAAATTAAATTCATTTGTAAATGAATGAAGTGTATAAACAATAAAAATCACCTTTTTATAATATATATGAAGTATGAAAAATATTCGCCTTATATATAAATAGTTTCAACAATAAAAATTTAATCTTTCTTATATGAATAACATAAATAAAATATCCATGTATGGAAATGCTCATGTGTTGAGAAATGTGTGTAGTGGAAAAGTTCATGTATTGAATAAAAAGATCGAACAATAAAAATTACATTTTTATAGAAACTATGAAGTGTTGAAAACATCCATTTGTCAAATGAATATTTTAAATGATAAAAATATCATTTTTATCATATATGTGATATGCTAAAGATATGAGGACGTTGAAATAAATATTTGTGAAGAAATATTATTTTTAACATGCATAGGAACTAAATAAAATAGTCATGTGTTGAAATCTATTTTAGTTCGCCAAATTTATCTTCTTTGAAATGTGAAGTGTTAAAAATAGCCACTTGTTCAAATAAATGTGCATGAGTTGAAATATACATTAATTAGCTAAAGATGTGATTTTAGCCTATGCATGCAACATTGGAATGAATGGTGTTTTTAAACCAAAGTAAATCAAATATGAAGTTGAATGGAAAATGATAAGTGATAAAAATTGTATATATGTACATGCATATTTATTGAACAGGTTATAGCAAAGGGGATAGAGAAGAGGAATAAAATTTTGTGCCCGACAAATAGGTACACATTTACTGTTTTGTTTGGGAGATGATTTTATGAGTCTGTTGGCTAGCCGCTTGGCTTTTTCTTTTTGACATGAGACGCCCGTGTGGCTATTTGGGAATTTTCCCAGCCCCTCCCGTACAAAGGAGGTTATGGCGAAATTTTCCAAAATTTAAAGGCGTTAGTGAAATAATTGAAGTGAAAACGATATAGGAATTTTTGAATGAACTATATTTATATAAATATATAAATAGAAATAAAATTAAAACGAAACGTGGCCGTGCAGTTCGTGTTTTGAAACCGTGATTTCAAACGACTAGTGCGGGAAATCCGACCATTGGATTTTCCCGAAACCGCAACCATTGGGTTCGCCTTGGAAATATCTTTCCAACGGCACCAAATTTGTGAAGATCCGACGGTTGGATTGTCTGGAATGTTTAATTCAAATCTGAAGAAAAACAGCGCCAGAAACGATTATATTTATATATATATAAACATAAATATAATTAAATTAAATCGAATAATGACGCTGCAGTTCGTAAATTGAAATCGTAACTTCAAATGGCTAGTGTGGAAGATCCGACCGTCGGATTTTCCCAAAACTGAAACCGTTGGATTCGTTTTGAAATGACCTTCCTAATGATATAAAATTTGTGAAGATCCAACGGTTAGATTTTCAGATATGTGTAAAACAAAATTAGTGAAAAACAGCGCCAGTGCATCGGCACGACCTGAAACGTCGTTTAATTAAATATGGTCGTTTTAAATTGAATAAAAATGGCGATATATCGTTATAAAATACTATAGACAATATAGAGTGGAAATAAACCAATTTCGTTGTGTCTGCTTGATTTGTGATGGTTGAATGTATTTGACATGAAAATTATAACTAAAGAACTGAAATGTGAATGTTGAATAGTCCAACCATGTGAATAATTGATTTGAAAATCTAAATAGACGTGGGTTATTTGAAAAGGCCGAGTTCATCTCATTTTAAATAATCGATCGACGTTGAGAAGTAGAAGAGTCGAAGACGGTTGAAGACCGACGATCTACACATTGGATGGATGGGCGCTACTGATGCTCGTGATTGGAGTAGCTACCATGAAGGAACTGAAGTAGTAGCCGTCCAAACATACTGTTGATTGTACGGATATGCGAGGAATTGGTGCCTCCGGTTTCGTTCAGACCCAAAACGGACTTGTAAATGGACTGTGTGTCTGACATTGGATTTTGTTCTGTGCTAATTGATCTCTGTTAAATATATATCTGTTTAGCGGCGGAGAATTTATTCTCTTGCTTAACGCCATTCTCTGAGACGTACGAGCTCAGAGGTTATGTATTGATAGAAATCAGTCGCATGGAGTGGATTGACTGTGTGGCACGCCTAAGTGGCATATGATCAAGGCTTCTGTTGCAAAGCAAAGTCTTGAGGTTGATGATCAAAGCATGGTCTGTGTGACGTAGCATTGTGTATAACGTGAATTCGTGAGCCTCACACCTCGGTATGAGTCAAAAACGGGAGAGTGACTGCAGAGATATCACGACGTTTCTTTCTAGCTAAGGTGGTCTCAGTGACCTACCAGCCCTGACATTATATATCCTTTTCACCTATGTGGTTGTTGGAATGCGAGGCGCCTCGATATAGGTCTGTAAGGACCGGGAAACGTGTGTTCAGGAATAATTAATCCTCAAAAGTAAGAGAGGACCGGCCCTGAAGATCCAAGGATCATAGTGGGGTCCTGGGACATTTGCTAGAGTGTCTCGAATCGGAGAGGAGCTTGCCTCTTGCCTCGGCTCATGAAGGAATCCAATTTCCAATACGAAATATGCGGACGTGATTGTATTACTAGTATGGCGACATGATATATGGTACCCATGCCGTCTAGGATTGATATTTATGATTGAATTTGCTTTCGAAACATATATGCACTAGTAGTAATATCAAACACTTTTGTTTCATACGTATGAAGCATTTTTGGCCATTATATGGTAAAATTCTATCCTCCGGCTTGCGTTGCATTGTGTGATGGGACCTGAGTCTTATAATGGCTTCATTTTATAAAAAGCATTGCGATGATTTAATCATTTACTTTATTTCATGCGCTAGCACTCATTGGAGTAAACCCGTTCCGCGAAAGTGACGTGGTCCTTTGATTTGCCTTATTATTGTTGTTAATAAGTTATGTAGATTTCTTATACCAGTCCCATGACTGACTCGTGGTTTGTTTCACCTTGCAAACTCGGGTGCCCTCATTTTCACACGGGCAGCCTAGTTACAGGTTTCTGACGCACCTTTTGGCTCATGGCGAGGCTTGACTACACCATGCTGACTTGGATTTTCTCCGCCATTATTGTATCTATATTATGATTCCGCCATTGGCGATGTAGACTGATATTTATTTTGTGTACTCTTTATGTATGATTCCGCCTCAGGCGATGGTGACTGATTATGTATCATTATGCACTAAGTTGTATTATGTATTGTGCTTCTCTGATGTGATGATATCTATATGATTCCACTGTCATATGTGTGTAAATTATTCTATTTTCTGTTTATGCTATAATTTGTGATCTGCTAATGATGATTAATGTGTTATATTCCAATGATTATCCTTAACACCATGTCACGGGGTTTTGGGATCGTCGCAGCTGGTATCAAAGCTTTGGTTAACCTTAGTTCTGGAGTCTAACACATTAAACACTTCGTAAAAATAGAATCAGTAGTATTCTAAAGCGAGTCTCTCATTAGAGATAGGACTAGTAAAGTCCTAGAATGAGCCGAGCAGAATAGCAAAAACAATTTGATCAATCCATCGTTATCTTTCCGTAAATTTTCTGCTTAACTATGCAATAAACTATCATTTCTGTTAGCTGACTCTTTTCTTGCTTATACAGAATTTAAAAAATGGCTACCAGAGCAGCCACCGCTAGAGGAGGCCTGCCGGCCGAGGCCGAGGACGGGGAGAAGCCCCAGTTCAAGAAGGACCTTTGATACAGCCTCCGGCCGCTCAATACTTCGAGCTGGACCGTGTAGCTAAGAGATAGAAAAACTTAGGAGGCAAGACCTTCTCAGGAACTGGCACAGTAATAGAGGCCCTTGCATGGCTCAAAACATGCGCGAAAATTCTTGAAGGCCTAAAGCTTGGAGACGAAGATAAAGCTATTATGGGCGCGTGGCTTATGCAGGAACAAGCCGAACTATGGTGGGAATCTCTCACCGCCGGGAATAGAGAAGCTGGAAGAACATGGGATGGATTCAAAGAACTCTTTAAGGAGAAATATGTCCCGGAACAAGCACTGGAACGAATGCACGATGACTTCGCCAACCTCCAGCAGGGGGATCTTTCCGTGCAGGATTATCTGAATAAATTTACACTGTTGTCGCCCTATGCTCCAGAGCTCGTCGCCACTGCAAAATCAAAAAATAAGAGGTTTATCCTTGGGCTAAGGCGACAGTATCATGATAGAGCCATGGCCCATGTCAAGCTGGAATTCAACGAACTGGTGGAAATGACATGCAACTACGAAGACCTTGACCATAGGCATCTGGAGCAGGATCGCGCTAGAAGCCAAGCCGGGAACAAACGCAAGCATGCCGCGAATCAAGCCGAGTCAAGCCAAGCAACATCTTCAAAACCTCAGACCGACAAGCCGCCGAGAGGAAATTGCTTTAACTGTGGCAAAGCGGGGCACTACTCTAATGTGTGCACAGCCCCGAAGAGGCAGAAGACAAATTCACAAGGTTCAAGCCAGGGTTCTCAGAACCCTCGCTCCTGCTTTAATTTCTGCAAGACCAATCATCTGGTCAAAGACTGTCCTTTGCTGAAGAAGGCCACAGCAGCTCATGTATATGACGGGTCGAGCCTGCCAGCTGCTTCCGATGGAGCAGGTAAACCCGATGTTTTGGGAGGTACCCTTACCATTAAAAATATGCATGTCTCTGTATTGTTTGACACAAGTGCATCACGTTGTTTTATTGCTAGTAACACAATGCACAAATTAAAGTTAAAACAGAGGAAACTTAAAGAATCGGTAGAAGTACATAATCCGATAGGAGGATCTCTTATTCTCAGTTCATGTTATAGAGTGCCAATCTCTTATTCTTCCTACAAATTTTCCATTAATTTAATCGTTATGGATTTTCCCGAATTCGACATTATCCTTGGGTTAGAATGGTTAGCGAAATATGAAGCCGAAGTGAATTATGCAGAAAGAATCGTTAAAATTCGAATGAAGCTTGGATATATTACGGTACCCTGTCATGGTTCGAATCCGAATAGAGAAGAATTTTGGTTGGCATTAGAACTTATCCCCACTTCCTTGGAAAAGATTCTGATTGTTAGAAACTATGCGAATATGTTTGAAGAAGTTGAAAACTTACCTCCGCAGAGAGAGATAGAATTCAGAATCGATCTAATTCCCAATGCCAGACCAGGGGTACATCCAATCCGCCGAATGACTCCGAAGGAAAAAGAAGAATTAGGCGACCAAACTCGTCAACTGTTGTGGAAGGGTCTAATCAGACCTAGTTTTTCTAATTGGGGTGCAGCTGTTGTGTTTGTCCCAAAGTCAGACGGTACTCTTCGATTATGCGTTGATTACCGAGACCTCAACAAACAGACGCTCAAAAACAAATATCCATTACCCCGCATAGACGATTTGCTAGACCAATTGAATGGGGCGAAAGTATTTTCCCGAATGGACCTAGCTACAGGTTTTCATCAATTGAGGATAGCAGAAGTGTGTGTTCCTTTGACAGCTTTCAGAGGTCCAGACATATTTTATGAATGGTTAGTAATGCCGTTTGGCCTGTGCAATGCTCCAGCATACTTTGTCGATCTAATGAATAGAGTGTTCAGGGGAGTTCTGAATAAATTTGTCCTCGTATTCATCGATGATATTTTAATATAATCCAAATCAAAACCCGAGCATGAAAAACACTTAGAACAAGTATTGGAGATTCTAAGAAAGAACGTCTTCAAAGCCAAATTCTCTAAATGTGTCTTCTGGCAAGAAGAAGTCAAATTTCTTGGCCATGTCGTGTCAGAGAAAGGAATTTCTGTTGACCCAAGCAAAATAACAGCGATTCAAGACAGGAAACAACCCACTACTCCCATAGAAGTTAGAAGTTTTATGGGGTTGGCTAGTTATTATTGAAAGTTCGTTAAGGATTTTTCGAAGATATCCGGTCCGTTAATGAAGCTCACGAAGAAGCATGAGAAATTCAAGTGGACTTCCGACTGTGAAGAAGCTTTCCAGGAATTGAAATCGAAACTGACCACTGCTCCAGTGTTAACCATTATTGATGGCAATCAGGATTTAACGGTTTGGACAGATGCTTCTATTAGAGGTCTTGGTGCAGTGTTAATGCAAAGAGGCCAAGTAGTCGCTTATGCAAGCCGCCAACTGAAACCGCATGAGAAGAATTATATGACTCATGATCTTGAGTTGCTAGCTATCGTTTTTGCTTTGAAAATCTGGAGGCATTATTTATTGGGCGAGAAATTTATACTGTATACAGATCATCAATCATTGAAGTATTTATACACCCAGAAAGATCTGAATTTGAGACAGCAGCGTTGGCTAGAATTTCTTGCAGCGTATGATCTAGATATCCTGTATACGCCGGGGAAGGCTAACGTTGTAGCGGATGCGCTTAGTAGAAAAACCGCAATCATTGCCAATCTTATAATTACCCCTAGCTTGATCGATAAGATATGTGCTCTCCAGAGGAATGATTATTTCATCCAAAGGATCATATGGAGAATCCAGAGGGGAGAGCCCACAAGTTTTCAGGTAGATAAAGAAGAAGTTCTTAGACTGAATGGGAGAATGTGTGTTCCCAACATCCCTGAGCTCAAAAGAGAAGTGTTAGACGAATGCCATAAATCCAAATTTTGCATCCATCCTGGGGTGAGTAAAATGTACAATGATATCAAGCGCACTTTTTGGTGGAGGGCAATGAAAAGGGATATTTCTTTGTATGTTAGCAGATGATCTACTTGTCAATTGGTCAAGAGTGACCAACAGAAGCTAAATGGATTGTTGCAACCGTTGGAAGTCCCAAGTTGGAAATGGGAACATATTTCCATGGATTTCATAGATGGTTTGCCACGAACCAGGAAAGGT
The DNA here is from genome assembly GCA_030737875.1 of Allium sativum. Taxonomy (NCBI): domain Eukaryota; kingdom Viridiplantae; phylum Streptophyta; class Magnoliopsida; order Asparagales; family Amaryllidaceae; genus Allium; species Allium sativum. The sequence goes on from CM060922.1 coordinate 423,815,707, forward strand.
AATGACAGCATTTGGGTAATCGTAGATCGCTTCACGAAAACTGCCCATTTTATACCTGTCAGATCCAATAGAACCGCTCAAAGTCTAGCACAGATATATTTCAAAGAAATCGTTAAGCTGCATGGAATTCCCATCAGCATAGTCAGTGATAGAGACCCGATATTTGCTAGCAAATTCTGGGAGGCTTTCCAGACAGAATTGGGAACGAAACTGAATATGAGCACCGCTTATCACCCTCAAACAGATGGCCAAACTGAGCGGGTGAATAGAATTCTAGAAGATTTATTGCGGGCTTGTATAATTGATTTTGGTGGGTCATGGGAAGATCATTTGCATTTGGCAGAATTCTCATATAACAATAGCAATCAAGCAAGTTTGGGAATGTCTCCATTTGAAGCATTATATGGCAGACCGTGCAGATCCCCAGCATGTTGGGTAGAACCTGGCAACAGACTCGAGTTAGGACCCGATATGATTAGAGAAGCATCGGATAAAGTCGACTTCATCAAAAAGAGTTTGAGAACCGCGCAAAGCTGACAGAAAAGTTATGCAGATTCTACCAGGAGAGACATTTGCTGTTGGTGATCATGTTTATTTGAAAGTTTCTCCGATGAGAGGAGTAATCAGATTTGGCAAAACTGGGAAGTTGGCACCGAGATTTATTGGTCCCTTTCCTATACTTGAACGAATTGGAACTCTTGCTTATAGGGTTCAATTACCATATTGGTTGCCTGGAGTGCATGATGTATTTCACATATCTCAACTTAGAAGACATGTGCATGATCAGGATCTTGTTGTAGAAGAAGCAGCGCAACAGGATATAGACATAACTCAAGAATTAGCCCTCAGAAGAGAGCCATTAAAAAATGTTGGCAAAGAAACTAGAGAACTCAGAAGCAAAAAGGTTCATTTAGTTAAAGTGTAGTGGAGCAGTGATCCTAGAGACTGTACTTGGGAGACTGAGGAAAGCATTAAGCAAGCTTACCCCAAATGCAGAGTGGATATCTCTGACTAACTCCGGTGCAAGGTACCTTTACAATACTTTGCATTTACATTTTGTTTCCTACTTTACTGTTGTTTCCTTTTCGAGGACGAAAGTTTTAAGTGGGGGAGATTGTAATAACCCGGAAAATACGAGCCAATTTAAAATTTTTAAATTGGTGATTTCAAAGGAATTTGAACAATTGAAATAGAATATTTCAATAAAATAGTGAATTATAAATAGTGAGTTAGTTTGAAAATTTGAATTCAAACTTTGACTGACTGTGCAGGGTGGACAATATAACGGATTTTAGCGAAACCAAAAATATTTAAATCTATTAGTCAATACCTTTCTAACGAATCTAAATAATCGAAGTTTCATAATGGGAATCAAAAGTTATGGCCGAATGGATTTTCAGAATGGTCGCTATATAGAATATATAGCCCTGGAAAATTGATATTTTGCATACGACCTCGGAATTCGACGAAACCACTTTTGTTGGGTCCGGGATGTCAAACTATTGCTGGGTTTCAAATTTCATAATTTTTGAAGCTAGTATGTGAGCGTGGCAAAAGAAAATGCGTTTGGTCAATTTCTGTTAAATTGGATCGACTAGAAAATGGCCATTTTTTCAAACGATCTCAGAATTCGACGAAACTAGTTTTGTTGGGACCGTAGCGTCAAAACATAGCAAGATTTATTTTTCTGGAATTTTTCGAATCAGTTTGTGGCCCTGGCAAATTGAAATGTACGTTCAAAGTTAAAAGTTAAATGTTTTATACTTTAATTTGAAAAATAACTGACTGTAACATTCGAATTGGCCAACGAAACCTATCCCATTGTGTCCGGGATGGGGGTATTTAGCTAGGGGCGACAATCGTTGGGTTTGAAAAGGAGTTCGTTGGAGAAAACACTATTTAAAAATTTAATAAAACCATCGACCAATCATATTTCTCCATTCATAAATAAAAAAAACATCAGAAAACGCCCGACCCCCCCCCCCCCCCGACATCGACGACGGAAAGCTTCCTCCCCTTCCCTGGCGATTTCCGATCGCCACAGCCCGAATCAGCCCCTCCCCCAGTTCAACTTTTTGTAGTTCTCCTTCCCCTCTTCAAATCCATATAAGGAGCTCCCCCTATCGTTGCTCCTACGTCGAGATATCTCCCTCCAAAGTCCCGACCTTTCAGCCGCCGCCGCGAGCACTGGGCCCCACCGAGTCGCCTCCAACCGCCGCGCGCCTATAGCCCTCTCCTCCCTCTTCCACGTCCAACCCGCCGATCATCCCCTCGTGCCTCGGTTCTCGCGAAAACCGCAAACCTAGTTTTGAACCATCGTGAAAGGTGAGTTCTTTTTGATGTTTGCACTTTGAAAAATCATATCTTTTTGGTGTGTTGACGAAATTCGATGAAACAGGAAACATCGGGACCGCAAGGAAGCTCTCTACCACATAGAAGAAGCCGCGGATTTTTCTGAGTCATCTACGATTTTTAGCACTCCGTAAACCAATGTGAGAAATTTAAATTATATAATTTTGAATGGAAAATGTCGTGTATAAATTATATTAGCGACATATAAATTACACACGTGTAGTATACCTTATGTACATGCGTAGTGTAAGCTATATAAGCGAAGTATGAATTATACATTCATAGAATAATTGATATATGTGTTGAAATGCAAGTGGAATATAGCAATTAATATATATATATGTATATATATATATACACACACACACACTCCCCTCGTCCACAAACCATGGACGATATTTATTGTTGTGAATTGGTGTGAAATACTGGATGAAAAATACGAATGGTTGAATAATTGTTTGTGGTTGATATCGTTTGGTTGTGGTCGAAAAATACCCATTGGTGATTGAAATGAATTGGAAATATTTGTGGAAATAAAAATAAAACATGCCGCCTGTGTGCGAATTAGATGCATGAATCCCCATTGTCAAAAACTGCGAGGTTTTAAGGTAGAGCGAGGAGCCGTACTAATAACGGTGCCAGTTTTAACTACCCTGCCGTTATGCTGCCGAAATTTTGAATAATCTTTATGTGTTTGAATTATTTTCATATGTTGAAATTATCTTCATGCGTTGAAATAATAGCCATATGTTGAAACTATATCCATGTGTGGAAATGTTCATGTGTTGAAAAGTGATGTGTGAAAATTAAATTCATTTGTGAATGAATGAAGTGTATAAACAATAAAAATCACTTTTTATAATATATATGAAGTATGAAAAATATTCGCCTTATATATAAATAGTTTCAACAATAAAAATTTCATCTTTCTTATATGAATAACATAAATAAAATATCCATGTGTGAAAATGCTCATGTGTTGAGAAATGTGTGTAGTGGAAAAGTTCATGTGTTGAATAAAAAGATCGAACAATAAAAATTACATTTTTATTGAAACTATGAAGTGTTGAAAACATCCATTTGTCAAATGAATATTTTAAATGATAAAAATATCATTTTTATCATATATGTGATATGCTAAAGATATGAGGACGTTGAAATAAATATTATTTTTAACATGCATAGGAACTAAATAAAATAGTCATGTGTTGAAATCTATTTTAGTTCGCCAAACTTATCATCTTTGAAATGTGAAGTGTTAAAAATAGCCACTTATTCAAATAAATGCGCATGAGTTGAAATATACATTAATTGGCTAAAGATGTGATTTTAGCCTATGCATGCAACATTGGAATGAATGGTGTTTTTAAACCAAAGTAAATCAAATATGAAGTTGAATGGAAAATGATAAGTGATAAAAATTGTATATATGTACATGCATATTTATTGAACAGGTTATACGAAGGGGCTAGAGAAAAGGAATAAAATTTTGTGTCCGACAAATAGGTACAGATTTACTGTTTTGTTTGGAAGATGATTTTATGAGTCTGTTGGCTAGCCGCTTGGCTTTTTCTTTTTATTTTTGACATGAGACGCCCGTGTGGCTATTTGGGAATTTTCCCAGCCCCTCCCGTACAAAGGAGATTATAGCGAAATTTTCCAAAATTTAAAGGCGTTAGTGAAATAATTGATGTGAAAACGATATAGGAATTTTTGAATGAACTATATTTATATAAATATATAAATATAAATAAAATTAAAACGAAACGTGGCCGTGCAGTTCGTGTTTTGAAACCGTGATTTCAAACGACTAGTGCGGGAAATCCGACCATTGGATTTTCCCGAAACCGCAACCGTTGGGTTCGCCTTGGAAATATCTTTCCAACGGCACCAAATTTGTGAAGATCCGACGGTTGGATTGTCTGGAATGTTTAATTCAAATCTGAAGAAAAACAGCGCCAGAAACGATTATATTTATATATATATATATATATATAAATATAATTAAATTAAATCGAATAATGACGCTGCAGTTCGTAAATTGAAATCGTAACTTCAAATGGCTGGTGTGGAAGATCCGACCGTCGGATTTTTCCCAAAACTGAAACCATTGGATTCGTTTTGAAATGACCTTCCTTATGATATAAAATTTGTGAAGATCCAACGGTTAGATTTTCAGATATGTGTAAAACAAAATTAGTGAAAAACAGCGCCAGTGCATCGGCACGACCTGAAACGTCGTTTAATTAAATATGGTCGTTTTAAATTAAATAAAAATGGCGATATATCGTTATAAAATACTATAGACGATATAGAGTGGAAATAAACCAATTTCGTTGTGTCTGCTTGATTTGTGATGGTTGAATGTATTTGACATGAAAATTATAACTAAAGAACTGAAATGTGAATGTTGAATAGTCCAACCATGTGAATAGTTGATTTGAAAATCTAAATAGACGTGGGTTATTTGAAAAGGCCGAGTTCATCTCATTTCAAATAATCGATCGACGTTGAGAAGTCGAAGAGTCGAAGACGGTTGAAGACCGACGATCTACACATTGGATGGATGGGCACTACTGATGCTCGTGATTGGAGTAGCTACCATGAAGGAACTGAAGTAGTAGCCATCCAAACATAATGTTGATTGTACGGATATGCAAGGAATTGGTGCCTCCGGTTTCGTTCAGACCCAAAACGGACTTGTAAATGGACTATGTGTCTGACATTGGATTTTGTTCTGTGCTGATTGATCTCTGTTAAATATATATCTGTTTGGCGGCGGAGAATTTATTCTCTTGCTTAACGCCCTTCTCTGAGACGTACGAGCTCAGAGGTTATGTATTGATAGAAATCAGTCGCATGGAGTGGATTGCCTGTGTGGCACGCCTAAGTGGCATATGATCAAGGCTTCTGTTGCAAAGCAAAGTTTTGAGGTTGATGATCAAAGCATGGTTTGTATGACGTAGCTTTGTGTATAACGTGAATTCGCGAGCCTCACACCTCGGTATGAGTCAAAAACGGGAGAGTGACTGCAGGGAGAGCACGACGTTTCTTTCTAGCTAAGGTGGTGTCAGTGACCTACCAGCCCTGACATTATATATACTTTTCACCTATGTGGTTGTTGGAATGTGAGGCGCCTCGATATAGGTCTGTAAGGACCGGGAAACGTGTGTTCAGGAATAATTAATCCTCAAAAGTAAGAGAGGACCTACCCTGAAGATCCAAGGATCATAGTGGGGTCCTGGGACATTTGCTAGAGTGTCTCGAATCGGAGAGGAGCTTGCCCCTTGCCTCGACTCATGAAGGAATCCAATTTCCAATACGAAATATGCGGACGTGAATGTATTACTAGTGTGGCGACATGATATATGGTACCCATGCCGTCTAGGATTGATATTTATGATTGAATTTGCTTTCGAAACATATATGCACTAGTAATAATATCAAACACTTTTGTTTCATACGTATGAAGCATTTTTGGCCATTATAAGGTAAAACTCTATCCTCCGGCTTGCGTTGCATTGTGTGATGGGACCTGAGTCTTATAATGGCTTCATTTTATAAAAAGCATTGCGATGATTTAATCATTTAGTTAATTTCATGCACTAGCACTCATTGGAGTAAACCCGTTCCGCGAAAGTGGCGTGGTCCTTTGATTTGCCTTATTATTGTTGTTAATAAGTTATGTAGATTTCTCATACCAGTCCCATGACTTACTCGTAGTTTGTTCCACCTTGCAAACTCGGGTGCCCTCATTTTCACACGGGCAGCCTTGTTACAGGTTTCTGACGCACCTTTTGGCTCATGGCGAGGCTTGACTACACCGTGCTGACTTGGATTTTTTCTGCCATTATTGTATCTATATTATGATTCCGCCATTGGCGATGTAGACTGATATTTATTTTATGTACTCTTTATGTATGATTCCGCCTTAGGCGATGGTGACTGATTATGTATCATTATGCACTAAGTTGTATCCTGTACTGTGCTTCTCTGATGTGATGATATCTATATGATTCCGCTGTCATATGTGTGTAAATTATTCTATTTTCTGTTTATGCTATAATCTGTGATCTGCTAATGATGATTATTGTGTTGTATTCCAATGATTATCCTTAACACCGTGTCACGGGGTTTTAGGATCGTCGCAGGGGAGGGGAGAGCTTTCGAGAGAGGGTGGTGGCGCTGGCTATCGTCACCTGTGGCGGCGGAATTTTGGCCTGGAAGTGGTAAAAGCGGGCGCCGTTCAGATCGGGGGAGAGAAAAGGGATTTTTCTTTTTTTCTTTTTTTATAAAAATTATGATTGGCCGGTGGGTTTTAAAGGGGTTTTCGGACACGACCACCAATCTAAACCCAACGACTGTCGTCCCTAGCGTTTTACCCCCATTCCGAACACAATGGGATATGTTTCGTAGGCCCATTCGACTGTTTCAGTCAGTTTTCCTTCAAATTAAAATATAAAACATTCAATATTTGATTTGAACGTGCATTTCAATTTGCCAGGGCCACAAACTGATTCGAAAAATTCCAGAAAAATAAATCTAGCTATGTTTTGACGATACGGTCCCAACAAAACTAGTTTCGTCGAATTCTGAGACTGTTTGCAAAAAGGCCCATTTCTGGTCGATCCAATTTAACTATAATTGACCAAAACACGTTTTCATTTGCCACGCTCACATACTAGCTTCAAAAATTATGAAATTTGAAACCTTGCAATAACTTCACATCTCGGATCCAACAAAAGTGGTTTCGTCGAATTCCGAGGTCGTTTGCAAAATGGCCAATTTCACGGGCTATATAAATTCCATAGCGACCATTCTGAAAATTCATTTGGCCATAACTTTTGCTTTCCGCTTTGAAAATTCGATTTTTCAGATTCGTTAGAAAGGTATTCACTAACAGATTTAAATATTTTTGGTTTCACTCAAATCCGTTTTGTTTTGCACCCGGTACAGTCCGACAAAGTTTGAATTCAATTTTTGAGACTACAGCGCCATTTCAGGCCTTGTTTATAATTAGAATTAATTATATTCGTTTTCAAACGTCGATTCAAACTCACTTTTCATCGTTATTATTTAAAATATTTATCTTAAATATTTAAAATCCCTTATTTTAGCCAATTTAAAAAATTTAAATTGGTTCAGATTTTCTGGGTCGTTACAATCTCCCCCACTTAAAAATTTTCATCCCCGAAAAGGAACAAAGTCGAAAGTGGTTTGATTAATCAACTCTACGTTCAATCGGGCTTCAATTCTCCGACTTTTCAGATTCTGAGAATTTTCAAATTATTCAAAAATTTGGCTAACACCCGGAATTTTCGAAAAATTTCGCCATAACCTCCTTTGTACGGGGAGAGGTTTGGAAATTTATTGGGCCGTATTAGGTACCCAATAAATCCTAATAAGCATACACATATTTATATTGATATATTCTGGTGTTTACAGGGGAGCGTGTATTGATAATAACTCCAGAGAATAAATTCTCGTCACCCTGTCAAAGCCTGAGGGAGTGTGTATTTTAAATGCTCCAGAGGATAAATCCTCGTCACCTCGTCCCGTGTGGGAAATAAATAGTCCATGTGCCGTATCTAATAACTAGAGTGACGTGGTTATTGTCAACTCCAGACCCATGTGGGTTTTTTATTAATCTGGCAATTTTATTGTTACAATTTAAATATTCCATATCAGTCATCAGTTCAACCTGTAAAATATAGTCATCGCCATACAAGCCTCTCGCTCGTATGGTAAATCTTCCACCTCGTCACACAAGCTCCAAATGCTTATGTGGTATATGATGAAGTATGCCTATCTTCAGAAGTATGCCATGCCATGTAGTTCAAAATTAATTGTTACTATCCTATGGCAATATTTATTATTTCACACAGAACAACCAGCACTCCGCATCCAATGGCATTCACAGGAGTTGATATAATAATATTTCGCATCCAACTCATTAAGGTTTACCTATTTGTCGGGCACGCAAATAAAATCTTTACTCAACAGCTATCCATTTACCTGTTCAAACATATATAATGCACATGTATATATTTCTATCTATTTTCTAATCAGTTAAATGGTGATACAATCGAATAAACTCTACCATTCATTCTATCATTGATTAAATTAACTATCGTTTTAATAATTTTAATTAATCAAATCTATTATCACACAACACAAACAACAATCAAATTGTTTTTAACTCTTCAAAATTATACAAATCAATTTCTATATTCTTTTAAAATCATTCAGACTATAGAATTAAAAGTGCACATCCATGGAAAGAAAATAACAACAGAATAGAGAACTAATTGGTAATGCAAAGTATGGTAAATGTACCTTGCACCGGAGTCAATCAGAGATATCCACTCGACACTTAAGATAGGCTTTCTGAATGCTCTCCTCAGTTTCCCAAGTACAATCTCGCGGATCTCCACTCCATTGCACTTTGACTAAGTGAACCTTCTTGTTCCTCAGCTCTTTGGTCTCTTTGCCGATAATCTTGAGCGGCTCTCTTCTCACAGCTAATTCTGGAGTAATTTCAATATCCTGTTGAGCTGCTTCTTCCACGATCAAGTCTAGATCTTGAACGTGCTTTCGAAGTAGAGATATGTGAAATACATCATGGACTCCAGGCAACCAATCAGGCAATTTAACCCTATAAGCAAGAGTTCCGATCCGTTCCAGAATAGGAAACGGACCAATGAATTTGGGCGCCAACTTCCCAATTTTACCGAACCGGATAACTCCCCTCATCGGCGATACTTTCAGATATACATAGTCACCAACAGCAAATGATATATCCCTTCTTCTCCTATCGGCATAGCTCTTTTGTCGGCTTTGAGCGGCCAGTAATCGCTTCTTGATAAAATTGACTTTGTTGGCGGCTTCTCGGATCATATCGGGCCCCAACACAAGTCTATTACCAGGTTCGACCCAACAAGCAGGAGATCGGCACGGTCTACCATACAACGCTTCGAATGGCGACATTGTCAAGCTCGCCTGGTAGCTGTTGTTATATGAGAATTCAGCCAAATGTAGATGGTCTTCCCATGATCCACCGAAATCTAGAACACAAGCGCGCAATAGATCTTCTAATATACTATTCACCCTCTCAGTTTGACCATCTGTCTGAGGATGATAGGCGGTGCTTAGGTTCAGCTTTGTTCCCAGCTCTACTTGAAATGCCTCCCAGAATTTACTAGTAAATATTGTATCTCTATCACTGACTATACTGAGCGGCACTCCATGTAGTCTAACTATTTCCTTGAAGTATATCTGCGTCAGACTCTGAGCAGTTCTATTTGATCTGGCAGGTATGAAATGGGCCGTCTTCGTGAAGCGATCTACGATCACCCAAATACTGTCATTTCCTTTTCTAGTTCTGGGCAAACCATCAATGAAATCCATGGAAATATGTTCCCACTTCCAACCAGGAACTTCTAGCGGTTGTAACAATCCAGCTAGTTTCTGTTGGTCGCTTTTGACTAGCTGGCAAGTAGGGCATCGGCTAACATATAAAGAAATGTCCCTCTTCATCGACCTCCACCAGAAAGTGTGTTTGATGTCATTATACATTTTGCTTACTCCCGGATGGATACTAAGTTTTTACTTGTGGCATTCATCCAGTACTTCCTTTCGAAGCTCAGGAATGTTAGGGACATAGATTCGACCTTTGAGCCTTAGAATCCCATCATTATCAACTTGAAAACTCGAGGGTTCACCTTGTTGAATTATCTCTCTGATCTTCTGAATGAAGTGATCATCCTTCTGAAGAGCAGATATTTTATCTAGCAATGAAGTCATGATAATAAAACTGGCGATCATTTCATTCTTTCGGATTAACGCATCGGCCACGACATTAGCTTTCCCTGGAGTGTATATAATCTCAAAGTCATATGCTGCAAGAAACTCCAGCCAACGTTGCTGCCTCAGATTCAAGTCCTTCTGGGTGAACAGATACTTTAACGACTGGTGATCTGTAAACAGTTCAAATCTCTCACCAGAAGATAATGTCTCCAGATTTTCAAAGCGAATACTATAGCCAATAACTCAAGATCATGAGTTACGTAGTTCTTTTCATGTGGCTTCAGTTGACGGCTAGCATAAGCAATCACTTGACCCCTTTGCATTAACACTGCGCCAAGGCCTTCTCTAGAAGCATCAGTCCAGACTATCAAATCCTGATTGCCATCGATGATGGTTAACAGTGGAGCTGTCGTTAATCTTAACTTCAGCTCTTCAAAAGCTCCTCACTTTCTGGAGTCCATTTGAATTTAGTGTGCTTCTTTGTAAGCTTCGTTAAGTGACCAAATATCTTCGAAAAGTTTTTAACGAACTTCCGGTAATAACTAGCCAGTCCGAGAAAACTGCGGACTTCTGTAGGAGTACTGGGATGTTTCCAATTCTGAATAGCTATGATTTTACTTGGATCCACAACAATTCCTTCTTTTGATACGACATGGCGTAGATATTTTACTTCTTATTGCCAGAATATACATTTGGAAAGTTTGGCTTTTAATACATTCCTTCTGAGGATTTCTAACACTTGTTCCAAATGTTTTTCGTGCTCGCTTTCTGACTTAGAGAAGATAAGGATATCATCAATGAAAACCAGAACAAATTTATTCAATACTCCTCTGAATACTCTGTTCATTAGATCGATGAAATAGGCTGGAGCGTTACCTAAGCCGAACGGCATTACTAACCACTCGTAGAATAGGTCGGGACCTCTGAATGCTGTCAAAGGAACACACTCCTCGGCGATACGAAGCTGATGGAAACCTGTAGCTAGGTCCATTCGTGAAAATACTTGTGCGCCATTTAAACGATCCAACAAATCATCAATCCGCGGCAATGGATATTTATTCTTTATTGTCTGTTTGTTCAAATCACGATAATCCACACATAGCCGTAGAGTACCGTCAGATTTTGGGACAAACACCACTGCTGCACCCCAATCAGAGAAACTAGGCATGATCAGACCCTTCCATACTAGCTGTCGTGTTTGATTGCCTAATTCCTCTTTCTCTTTCAAGGACATTCTTCGAATAGCGTGAACTACCGACCTTGCATTCGGAATTAAAGCAATTTTGAAATCAATTTCTCTCTACGGAGGTAAGCGAACAACTTCTTCGAACACATTCGCATAGTTCTGGACGACAGGAATATCTTTTATGTGGTCGGGAATATTCTCTGTGACTTCAGGGATATCTTCTATTTGGGCTAGAGAAACATCGAGAGCTGCCCAGAAGTCTTTTCTATTAGATTTCTGACCTTCACACGGTACGGTTATGTAATTTCCTGATTTAATCCTAGCCCTAACAACTCTCTCGGTGCATCTAACCTCTGCTTCATATTTGGTTAGCCAATCCAATCCCAGAATAAGATCGAATTCATTAAAATTCATGACGATAGTGATAGTAGGGAATTTATAGCAGGAAAAAGAGACAGGTACTGCACAAACCCAACTGAGATCGATGGAACCCCCGACCAGATTTTGGACAGTCATTGGTTCTTTGAGCTTCCTCAATTTCAAATCCAACTTCTCAGCTGCATTCTTTGAAATAAAGCTTCGTGACGCGCCTGTGTCAAACAGTACTTTGACTGGAATGTTTTTGACAGTAAATGTTCCTTCTAAAACATCAGCCCTTTCCTGAGCAAACGAAGATGCAGGCACTTCGGCTATTTCATTTACCTGAGCTTCTCTGGTTGTTTTTAACAGCCGGCACTCTTGTTTTACATGACCAAACCGATGGCATGGATTGCATCTTTTACTTTCCTGGAGCTTTTTGCCGGATTTAAAACCATCCTCCTTTCGTTTCTTCAAGGATTTACACTTCCTGGTCAGATGCCCCTGTTTATTGCAGTTAGAGCATGTGGCAGTTGTTACTGGTTCCTTCTTAGATTTAGCCCTTTTTCTCTTGGCACTGGGCTTCTTGCTGACCCCAGACCTCGTACTGGATTCAGGAATATCAGTTTCAGACTCCCCTTTGTTACTTGAGCTGACTTCCTCTTCGTCGCGCAACATACCTTTCTTATGGAGATCTTCATACTGATAAGCCATATAAATCATTTCAGCAAAAGGGAGCTTCACATTCCTCATCACGCTATTCTGATATTTTCTTTGCAGGCCATGAATAAATCTCAGATTCTTCCTCTTTGGATCTTGAATCAGATGAAGAGCAAAGTGAGAAAGTTCGTTGAATTTCTTATGATATTTTGGGATGGTCATATCTCCTTGTATCAGGTAAGAGAATTCATCACATAATCGCTCAGTCACTTCAAGAGGAGTAAATCTTCCAAGGAAAATCTCTTTGAATCAATCCCAGGTGACATCACCTTCTGGATTTTCTTTGATGATTGTTTCCCACCAGATTAAAGCTTCTCTATTGAGCGCCCAAGATGCTACTAATCTTTTCTGGTCGTCTTTCAGCTGGAAACGCTCAAATATTCTTTCTGTAGAGCTCACCCAAGCTTGAGTTTGAATAATAGATTCATTGCCCGAGAATTGTGCTCCACCCAGATTTCGATATCTCTTAAATAGAGCCTCTTGATCTGGTTCTGCATTCCTTCTGTTTGTGACACACATTTTTCTAGTACTTTTGCAAACAGCAGATCAAGTGTCAGGTCACAGAAAAGATAATTTAAAATATAGGAACACATACTTCAAATGTAAATGTGTCTATCGAGGTGTGATCTCATTCTGCTTTACTCATACTAGGATATTACTGATCCTATCTGTATAGAGTTACCCGTCCTAGAACACTACTGGTCCTATTTCTGACGAGTTCGTTAATATGTTATACTCCAGAACTAAGCTTAACCAAAGCTCTCATATCACGTGTGACGACCCCAACCCCGTACAGATGGAGACAAGGGTGATCTTTGGAATATAACACAGAAATAGATAAAAGCATAACAGAATTAAATAAATACACCAGATAATGAACAATAGAATATACTGGATAAGAGTAATCATCAGAGTTGCACAGTATACAGGATCATACTTTGTACAAATGTAGTTCAGATATACATAAATGTCTACAGCGGAAAACAAACATAATGTACAATAGGAGCTGAACAGCATAAAAAGAGATAAATGATAGAAACCATCTTCAGCTCCAGCTATCCAGAAAGAACCATCTAAACCTGAATACAAGGTTGCCCGTGTAGAAAAAGGGGCACCCGAGTTTAAAAGTGAAACAAACTACAAGTCAGTCATGGGACTGGTATGAGAAATCTACTCAACATTTATAATATGGCTAATCACAGGACCACGCCACTTTCGTGGAACGGGTTTACTCCATTGGATTGCCAGTGCTTTAAAAACAAATCTTTCTTTTAAACATCGCAATGCTTTTTATAAAAATGAAGCCATTATAAGACTCAGTTCCCATCACACAATGCAACGCAAACCGAAGGATAGAGTTTTACCTTATAACGGCCAAAATATGATTGATACGAATAAAACAAAAGCATTTGATATTATTACTAGTGTTTATATGTTTCAAAAACAATTTCAATCATAACTAACAATCATAGACGGCATGGGTACCATATATCATGTCGCCATATATATATATATACAATCAAAACCGCACAGTCACGTATTTGGAAATTAAATTTCTGTCATGAACTAAGGCAAAAGATAGTCCTTACCGAATTCGAGACTGTCTAGCCCGAGTCTCAGGCACAGCCGCAACCGTACCTTGGATCGTCAGGGCCGGTCCACACAAAGTGGATTATAATGCCTGAACAATGCGTTTCTCCGCCCTTTTGGGCGTAAGCGAGCCAACGAATGACTCCATCGGACCCGGATCGTCCGATCTGACCGAGGCGCCTCGCAACAGTAACAACCACATAAGTCAAACTCGTCAGGGCGTGTAAAACCACTGACGCCACTTCTAGCTAGAAAGAAAACGCACGTCCCCCCTGATGTCCTCTCCCGTTTCTTGTTCATACCGGGGTGTGAGGCTCGCGAATTTACGTTATACACAATGCTACGCCACACAGGCGGTGCTTTGATCGTCACCACAAGACTTTGCTTTTCAACAGAAGCCCTGATCACTGCATCGTAGCATGCCACACAGACAATTCACACCGTGCAACTGGTGGCTATCAATCACACTAAATAAATTCCAATGTCAGACACACCGTCCATTTGCAAGTCCGTTCTAGGTCTGAACGAAACCGGAGGCACTATATACCTCGCAAACCCATCGATCACCATGTACGTCTGGACGATCACCACTCATTATCCATATTTCGGGATGCCTCCCAATCAGGACCTCGGTTACCATCCAAACGAGGTGAAGATCTCCGGTCTTCGACCACCGTCTTCATCTTCGATTTCTTATCGTCGATACAGTTATTCAGAATGGGATAAACCCGGTCTTTCTGAGCAATCCGCGTATATAATAAACAAGTGCAACACTAACATACACACGCATCATTTCAATTCATTAGCCACTAACCGTCATTCAGTAAGAGAATGATTTCCCAAATATTAACCCCGAAGGCCGAAACCAACATCAGATCAACACCCAGGAAACCATTCGACTTATCCAACCTTCAGTTAATTTCTAAATTTCACATCCATATCGTTTATAATATTTTATAACGATTTATCTCTATTTTTATTTATTTTGAAATAGCCAATTTATTCAAAATGACGCTTCGGGCCATAACACGACCGTGGCGCTGTTTTTCTTCAGATTTAATTAACACATATCTGAAAATCTAACTGTTGGATCTTCACAAAATTTACATCATTAGAAAGATCTTTTCAAAACGAATCCAACGGTTCCAATTTCGGGAAAATCCGACGGTCGGAATTCCCGGTATAATCGTTTGAAGTTTCGATTTCAAAATACGAACTACAGCGTCGTTATTCGATTAAATATAATTATATATATATATATATATAATCGATTCTGGCGCTGTTTTTCTTCAGATTTGAATTAAACATTCCAGACAATCCAACCGTTGGATTTTTACAAAGTTGGTGCCGTTGGAAAGATATTTCCAACGCGAACCCAACGGTTGCGGTTTCGGGAAAATCCGATGGTCAGATCTCTCGGTATAATCGTTTGAAATCACAGTCTCAAAATATGAACTGCAGCTTCGTTATTCGATATATTTCAATTATATATATATATATATCGATTCTTCGATTTCAAAGCTATATTCTTTTCATACATTTGATAAAAATGATATTTTTATCTAACTGTCTTCTATTTCAACACTTCACTATATTTAACAATTCATGTATATAATAAAAATGTGATTTTTATTGTAAAACAATTCATTTCAAAACACTATTATTTTATATAGTTCATATAGGTAATAAAAATAGGATTTTTATTATAAAACAATTTCTTTCAAAACAAGATTATTTTATATAGTTCATAAAAATGATAAAAATGTGATTTTTATTATAAAACAATTTATTTCAAAATATGAATACCATTCAACACATGAATTTCTATCCAACAAATGAATATCGACTCAACACATGAAGGCTTTCTATTCAACGAACAAATATAGTTTCAACAAATGAAAATAATTCAAACACATGAATATTATTCAAAATTTCGGCAGCATAATGGCAGGGTGGTTAAAACCGGGACCATCCCTAGTACGGCTCCTCGCTTTACCTTAAAACCTCGCGGTTTTTGACAATGGGGAATCATGCATCTAGTTCGCACGCAGGCGGCATGTATATATTTATTTCATTTCCACAAACTAATCCTATGTGGTTTCAACCAAATATTTCTCAACCACAAATGAGAATTTTTCAACCACAATCAATCAATATCAACCACAAACAATTCCAATCAACCATTCGCTATCAATAAATTTTCACACCACTCACAACCAATAAATATCGTCCATGGTTTGTGGACGAGGGGCATATATATATATATATATTTATATATTTATATAGCAATTCACTTCTTTTTCAACACATATATAATTTTTACAACCCATATATAACTTATACATCGAACGTACAACTTATACAACGCTTATACATGAGGTGTACAACGCTTATATAACCCATACATCGACTATATAATTTATACATCATCGTTTTCCATATTGTTTATAAATTAGAAATCTCACATTGGGTTCCACTCCACCAAAAATAGCAGAAGGCTCAGAAAAATATGCGTTCTCTTCTAAAATGTAGAAGACGTCCTCACGGTCGCAATGTTTCCTGTTTCATCGAATTTTGTTAACACACTAAAAAGATATGATTTTTCAAAGTTTTGTAACACTTAAAAGTGTTAAAATCATATAAAGGAATCACCTTCATCGTTGGTTCAAACAAGGGTTTGAATTTTTCGCGAAATCCGAGCGATGTGGCGATGATCGGAGGGTGTGACGTGGAAGAGGGAGGAGAGGGGAGTCGGCGCAGGGTGGTTTGGTGATGATCGGTGGTCAGATCTGGTCGCAGTGGCGCTAGGAAGACGGCGGCTTCTCGGACCCGATTCTCGAGGCACAGGCGACGGTGGAGGGCAAGGGTTGGTCGGATTTGAAGGGGGAGGGGAGAGCTTTCGAGAGAGGGTAGTGGCGCTGGCTATCGTCGCCTGTGGCAGCGGAATTTTGGCCTGGAAGTGGTGAAAGCGGGCGCCGTTCAGATCGGGGGAGAGAAAAGGGATTTTTCTTTTTTTTATAAAAAATATGATTGGCCGGTGGGTTTTAAAGGGGTTTTCGGACACGACCACCAATCTAAACCCAACGACTGTCGTCCCCAGCATTTTACCCCCATTCCGAACACAATGGGATCTGTTTCGTAAGCCCATTCGACTGTTTCAGTCAGTTTTTCTTCAAATTAAAATATAAAACATTCAATTTTTGATTTAAACGTGCATTTCAATTTACCAGGGCCATAAACTGATTCGAAAAATTCCAGAAAAATAAATCTAGCTGTGTTTTGACGATACGGTCCCAACAAAACTAGTTTCGTCGAATTCTGAGACTATTTGCAAAAAGGCCCATTTCTGGTCGATCCAATTTAACTGTAATTGACCAAAACACGTTTTCATTTGCCACACTCACATACTAGCTTCAAAAATTATGAAATTTGAAACCTAGCAATAACTTTACATTCTGGATCCAAAAAAAGTGGTTTCGTCGAATTCCGAGGTCGTTTGCAAAATGGCCAATTTCACGGGCTATATAAATTCCATAGCGACCTTTCTGAAAATTCATTTGGCCATAACTTTTGCTTTCCGCTATGAAAATTCGATTTTTCAGATTCGTTAGAAAGGTATTCACTAACAGATTTATATATTTTTAGTTTCACTCAAATCCGTTTTGTTTTGCACCCGGTACAGTCCGACAAAGTTTGAATTCAATTTTTGAAACTACAGCGCCATTTTAGGCCTTGTTTATAATTAGAATTAATTATATTCGTTTTCAAACGTCGATTCAAACTCACTTTTCATCGTTATTATTTAGAATATTTATTTTAAATATTTAAAATCTCTTATTTTAGCCAATTTAAATTTTTTAAATTGGTTCAAATTTTCTGGGTCGTTACAGCGACCCGACCCGACTCGATTAGAAGAAGCCGATCCGAACTGTGGCACATTGGAGGACTCCGACCCGAACCGATGATGGTGATTGGACATGGAGACTCGATCCGACCCACGGAAGTGAAGATGACCCGATCCGATCCAGCGAAGGAGGAGCACTCCGATCCAAACCGATCCGGTGATGACCAATAACCCGTGATGCAAAGGTAGTCCAAATGGAAGTTAGAGCTCAGGATCCAGTTGGGAACCAATGAGTTCGCTTCATGGTTGGGCTTTGCTGCGGGACATGTGCTAAGGAGTTGTCGATGTTCATAACTTTGATTCGCCACTGAGAATGGATGATGGGCTACTTATCAGTGCAGTAGAGTCATTATGACTCGAGGGGCAAGGTGATGGTAGCAAGACTACGTTATCAGTGCAGTAGAGTCATTATGACTCGAGGCGCAAAGTGGTGCGTAGTGAGACTATGAGCCAGTGCAGTGGGGTCATTGTGACTCCATGGGGCAGAGTGGAAATAGTAAAGGATTAGTAAGGCTATGAGCCAGTGCAGTGGGGTCATTGCGACTCCATGGGGAAAAGTGGACATTGCAAAGGATTAGTGGCTATGTTATCAGTGCAGTGAAGCCATTTATGACTTCATGGGGGCAAAGTGATCGTAGCAAGGTATGTTGGTTGATCTAAGTGGTGAATATCGTATGCTTTATGCACTGAGTGAGTGATGTGAGGATGGTTGCTATGTTTGATTGTTGCCATCACTATGACATGCACACCCCCACCCCCGTTATCTTTACACCATTTGAAATGGCACCTTAGAGTGTTGTACAGTATGTAGTGCTAACTCTTTGGTTGCAGGTCCAGGTTCAGGTATGTTTTTGTCCACCTGTTATTGTTCTGTTTAGATTCTTGTTGCTCATACCAGGCTTTATGACTGACCAAGAGTTTTATGTCTCCTCTTATTACTCTGGGTGCTCACACGAGCAGACTAGAGACAGGTTAGCTGGTGGTGCGCAAGTAGCTGATTCGGAGGCGAGCAGGAGGCTTCCACGTATGATATATAGATATTCTCCCTGTGTCCTTGGTGGTCGCTACTTGGGAATTAGTAGCGTACCTCCTTTATCTTGCTTTTGTTTTTGAGACAGTTTGAAAAATTGTATATGTTTAACTTTGGATCATAAGCTGTACTTGGATTTTCCGCTGCTATGTTAGTTGTTTCAGCTTATGCACTGTCTCACCTGTTTTATGTCAAGTATGTTATTATTATATTTTGTTCTATGCACTGTGAGACATCTTACAGGTTCCTTGTTAGTTCACTTCCTTCTTCCTTTTCCTTCTGACGACCGTCCCGTGCTAACTGGACATGTGTACAACGCACTTTTGGAGTAAATGTCGGTTGGTGCAGGGCGAGCCGTCACATTTGGTATCAGAGCTCTAGGTTGCGTAGTTAACCTAGGGAAAGACACTAGGGAGAGATAGTACGTATATGAGAGCGCGTATTTGTGATTACTTTGGTTTTCAAAAGCTATATATATATATACACTATTAGTAGTATAAGAATGAAGTCGTACTGCACTAGCACCACTATGGGGTCGTTAATCGCTTCCCTTTTTCAGATTGACGATGAGCCGATATGCTAGAGGTGCTGGTAGGGGAGCCAATAATGGGAATGTTGCTGACATGAGGGCGATGTTTACTGACCTCATGAGAGACATGCTTAGAGAGGTGCAAGGGGCAGTTCCCAATCCCGGAATTGGTGGTGGTCCAGGAGTGCAAGCGCCTAGGGTCGATTTTGCCAAGTTGTGCAAGGATTACACTAACCTTGGTGGGAAGCCGTTCCATGGGACGGAGTCGGCCACAGATGTTCAAGATTGGATGGATAGCTGTGATTGTGTCTTCGACGACTTGGGTCTTGAGGATGCGATGAAGAGAAGGTTAGCGCCTCGTCAGTTGCAAGGGCGAGCGATGAATTGGTGGAATGCCATTAGAACAGCTACTCCAGAAGATCAGGTTACTTGGGATCAGTTCAAGGCTCGCTTTAGCGAGAAGTTCATTCCAGTAGCCCAGAAGTCAGTGTTGTTTAAGAGATTCTTAGAACTCAAGCAGAATGGTAGGGAAGTCTCCGACTATATTGCTGAGTTCGACACTTTGTCGAAGTATGGACTATCTCTTATCGATACTCCTGAGAAGAAGAATGAGAAGTTCATTACTGGGTTGGATGGATACTTGGGGGCAAGGCTTATCAACCACATCGATGAGACTTTTGAATCGATTGTGGGGAAAGCTTTGAGATCAGAGAGTCTTTACCCTAAGTCAAAGACTGAGGCTGCATCTGCAAAAGGGCTGAAGCCGCAAGCAGGCGGTGGAGGCAAGAATAACTCTCAGAATAAGAGGAAGCAGGACCAATCTAAGGGTGGCCAGAAAAAGAACAAGAAAGATGTTGAGTGCTTTAGCTATGGTAAGAAGGGCCATTATGCTAAAGAATGTCGGGCCAAGCCAGCGGAAAGGAAGTGCTACAACTGTGGCCAAGTGGGACATCATAAGGATAAGTGTCCGCAACCTCTTAAGGAGAAGCAGATTGTGAAAGCATATGCTATTGATGTTGTTCCTTCTTCGTCGAATGCCCCAACTGCGGCGGAGAAAGGAAAGAATGTTGTTATTCAAGGTATGCTTTCTATTTATGATGTACCAGTTCGAGTTTTGTTTGATACCGGGGCTTCCCATTCCTTCATATCTAGTGAACTGGTAGATAGGTTGGGACTGGAACCCGAGATAGTCGATAGACCATTGGTTGTGACGAACCCGATTGGTGGTTCGGCTAGCCTTAGTATGATTTGCCGAAATTTGGTATTATCGAGTCATGGATGTATGTATGTTTGTGATTGCTTTGTTTTGGGCTTTACTGGGTATGGCATTATATTGGGGGTCGATTGGCTCCAAAGATGCGGGGTGGTGGCAGACTGTCAGGGCTTTTTCGTGACAGTTAGGGCGGATGATGGGCGGAGGGTAGTGTTTGGTAGTCTACCTAATGATGGGGTAATGGCTAGTTTTATAAATTCCCTCGACATCCCGCAGGATGAGCTGTCAGATGTGCCCGTGGTTGGCCAGTATCCGGACGTCTTCGAGGAGGTGACCGGGCTTCCACCACACCGAGAGATTGAGTTCCGTATTGATTTAGTGAAAGATGCCAGACCTATAGTGATGCCACTTCGTCGTATGGGACCAAGGGAGCAACGAGTGCTCGGGGTGCAAGTCAGCAATCTTTTGAAGAAGGGATTTATTAGAAGAAGTGTCTCCGAGTGGGGAGCACCAGTTGTGTTTGCCACTAAGGCAGATGGTTCCCTTCATTTGTGTGTGGACTATCGCATGTTGAATAAGGTGACGAGGAAGAATAAGTATCCTCTACCGCGGATAGATGATTTGTTTGA
Organism: Allium sativum; assembly: GCA_030737875.1. Lineage (NCBI taxonomy): Eukaryota > Viridiplantae > Streptophyta > Magnoliopsida > Asparagales > Amaryllidaceae > Allium > Allium sativum. The sequence goes on from CM060922.1 coordinate 423,837,023, forward strand.
TCAACTGGAAGGAGCAAGAATGTTCTCCCAGTTGGACCTCGCGACAGGATTTCAGTAGCTCCGAGTAGCGGATGAGAGTGTTCCGAAAACGGCATTTAGGACGCCGCCTGGATTCTATGAGTGGTTGGTCATGCCATTTGGGTTGACCAATGCACCCGCCTATTTTATGGATCTTATGAATCGAGTATTCAGAGATCAGTTGAATAAGTTTGTTCTTGTGTTCGTAGACGATATCCTTGTTTACTTGAGGACAGAAGAGGAACACAAGGGACACTTGAGGATAGTGATGGAGGTGTTGAGGAAACACCAATTGAAAGCGAAATTCTCTAAGTGTCACTTTTGGAGAAAGGAAGTGAGATTCTTGGGTCATGTTGTTTTAGAGAATGGTATTGCCGTGGACCCTACGAAGGTGGCTACGGTACAGGATTGGCCTACGCCCAAGAATGCAACAGATGTAAGAAGTTTCTTAGGGTTAGCTGGATATTATCGTAAGTTTATCCAGGACTTCTCCAAGATAGCTGCACCGTTGACTCAGTGGACTAAGAAGAATCAGGCCTTCGTCTGGGACGGAGTGTGTGAGAATGCATTCAGGAGTCTAAAAGAAAAGTTGACGCGTGCGCCAGTATTAGTCAGTCCTAAAAGGAATGAGGAAATGAAGGTATACACGGATGCTTGTGGTACCGGACTCGGTGCTGTATTGATGCAAGGAGGTAGGGTTGTAGCTTATGCTAGTCGGCAGCTAAAGCCGCATGAAAAGAAGTATCCTACCCATGATTTGGAATTAGCAGCGATCGTGTTTGCGCTGAAGATGTGGAGACATTATCTCTTGGGAGAAAGATTTGAGTTGTTCACCGATCATAAATCGTTAAAGTATCTCTTCTCCCAAAAAGATCTGAATCTCCATCAGCAGAGATGGTTAGAGTTCTTGGCTTCATATGATTTTGATATCGCATACACACGTGGGAAAGGTAATGCGGTAGCCGATGCCTTGAGTGGGAGACATGCCAGTTTAGGGGCTATGTTTCTTGAATGGAAGCAACTGGAGTATATCGCGGGGTTTGATTTCAAACCAAAGTGCGAATTGGATCCAGACATGCTAGCTAGTTTGGCGATTAGACCCACTTTGATAGAGCAGATTGGTTCCAGCCAGAGGAACGATCCTAATCTATTGGAAATCATCTCCAAGTTAGAGATGGACATTGACGGTGAGGAGATGAATTTGTATGGGCTTGATCGAGATGGATGGCTTAGAAAGAATGGAAGACTAGTTGTACCCAACGTAAACGGTTTGAGAGATGAAGTGCTTAGAGAATGTCATCACTCAAAACTGACTATACATCCCGGTGGTAATAAGATGTATCGAGACATGAAGCAGACTTACTACTGGGAAGGGATGAAAAGAGAAGTTGGGAGGTTTATATCCAAATGCATGAATTGCCAGCTAGTTAAAGCCGAGCAAAAGAAGCCTAGTGGTTTGTTGCAACCATTAGAAATTCCCGAATGGAAATGGGAGCAAGTCTCGATGGATTTCATCGATGGTTTACCAAGGACTAGATCGGGACATGACAGCATTTGGGTAATTGTGGATCGATTGACTAAGAGCGCAAGATTTATACCAGTCAAATCGACCAGAACGGCAGCTAAATTAGCAGAATTGTATATGAAGTGGGTAGTGAGATTTCATGGAGTACCTAAAAGCATTGTGAGTGACCGAGACCCGTTGTTTACTAGTGAGTTTTGGAAGAGCTTACAAGAGGCTCTAGGGTCAGAATTACATCTCAGTACCGCATATCATCCTCAGACCGACGGTCAGACGGAGAGGGTGAATCGTATATTGGAAGATCTCTTGAGAGCTTGTATATTGGATTTTGGTGGATCATGGAATGACCATTTGCATTTAGTAGAGTTTGCATATAATAATAGCTAACAATCCAGTATCCGCATGGCTCCATATGAAGCTTTGTACGGAAGATCGTGCAACTCACCATCATGTTGGATAGAGACTGGCGAGAAGTTTATGCTTGGACCAGATGTGGTGAGGGAAACTTCAGATAAGATTAAGATCATTCAACAACGAATGAAGGCTGCCCAAGATAGGCAGAAGAGTTATGCTGATAAGAGAAGAAGAGACTTAAAATTCTCCGTTGGTGACTTGGTGTTTGTCAAGATTTCTCCGTTGAAGAGCGTGATACGATTTGGCAGGAGAGGCAAGTTGGCACCAAGATTTGTTGGCCTATTCCCTGTTCTTGAACTAGTTGGGAATTTGGCATATAGAGTTGACTTACCAGAGAAGATGGCAGGAGTTCACAACGTATTTCATGTCTCCCAACTAAGGAAGTTCATTCACGACCCAGATATGACTATTTCACCTAATCAGTTAGAGGACTTCGAAGTGGAACCCGAGGCGGTTGGGAACCGCAAGCCGATCCGTATTGTCGAGCACGATACGAAGCAACTTCGAAGGAAGGCGGTGAGGCTAGTCAAGGTTCAGTGGGGCGAGGACGAGAATGATTGTACTTGGGAGACAGAGGAGAGCATTAGGAAGACGTATCCAGAACTCTTTGCCTTGTAAGATTTACTTTGCGATTTAGCTATTCCGCATGCTAGGATAGACTTGTTTTGCTTGTTTTGCATGTTTGATTCTTATTCTATGGTTGATAGGCATGCGGGACCCTTTGTGTGTTTTGGTTAGGGAATTTCGGGGGCGAAATTTCTTAAGGGGGGAGAATGTAACAACCCGCATTCTACGCATCGGAGGATCGTAGAATATTTATTTCTTTCCCATATGAAGTCGTATGGTCATGTAACTTTGGGAAACAACCATTTGACTCATTTTCCATGTTCATGATTTTTGTCGATTTTTAAATGACCATTTTGCCCCTAGCTAATCTTGTTTTGGCCATAACTTTTGAGTGGAAAGAAATTTTGATTTGAAACCACTTCCATTAGATTCGTTTGATGGTTTACCTTTCCGTAGAGTGGTCACATGTGAAAAACGGACTTACCGTTTGGGAGATATGGCTGAAATAAGGTTTGGAAGGTGAAAAACTACTTAACCGGGCCAAATAGGGTGATTAGCGAATGGGCCCATAACCCATTTCGGGATTAGGGTTATGGGGAGGCTGAAAAGGTTTAGAGAATCATTCCATTTCAGTTTTCTAGCCTCCACTTATCTCCAAGAAACCCTAAAAATGGCCTCCAACCTCTAAATCACCTCCAAATCATCTTCTAACCAAGGATTAAGCTTAGCAACATCAAATTAAGGGAGATCTACACCAAATCAGCATTGGAGCTGCTGTTTAGCATTGGGATTCGCATCAAATCAGAGATTTACTTCAGATCTAAAGTTTATTTGTGGCTAAGGTGAGTGATTTGCATAGTTCCTCACTAATTATGGCTAATTAAGGGTAATTAGTGTTAATTAGTGAATTTGAACATGATAAAATTCTGGAAAAATACTTATAAAATTCGAAATGATGTTTTAGACCTCTTATATGAATTTGGGTTAATTTGGTTAAGTTTTGCTAATCACATCATTAGTTTCACCTAAACATGCTTAAGGGGAAATATGGGGTTTTGGGTAAGTTTGATCCATTTTAACCTATTATATAGTTGTTTTGATGTTTGAGGTTGATTATGCATGTTGCTATGACTATATGGTATGCTTTGTGATTGATTAGAATAGGTAGAATGGTCGAAAACGCCGTCGAGTGGCATAAAACTGCTTGCTGGAAAAGTGCAGAAAACATACCGATCCGGATCAGAACGGAGGGAGGACCCGATCCGCTCCCCATACTTCATTCTTCGATCTATTCGCTCTTCTCGTGGCATGCATCGTCCGATCCGACCCGCCTGATGATCTCCGACCCGATCCGCCATAGTACCCGACCCGAAACGATGTACCTCGACGAGGCTTGGAGACTACGACCCAACCCGAGTCGATTAGAAGAAGCCGATCCGAACTGTGGCACATTGGAGGACTCCGACCCGAACCGATGATGGTGATTGGACATGGAGACTCGATCCGACCCACGGAGGTGAAGATGATCCGATCCAATCCAGCGAAGGAGGAGCACTCCGATCCGAACCGATCCGGTGATGACCAATAACCCGAGATGCAAAGGTAGTCCAAATGGAAGTTAGAGCTCAGGATCCAGTTGGGAACCAATGAGTTCGCTTCACGGTTGGGCTTTGCTGTGGGACGTGTGGCAAGGAGTTGTCGACGTTCATAACTTCGATTCACCACTGAGAATGGATGATGGGCTACTTATCAGTGCAGTAGAGTCATTATGACTCGAGGGGCAAGGTGATGGTAGCAAGACTACGTTATCAGTGCAGTAGAGTCATTATGACTCGAGGGTCAAAGTGATGCGTAGTGAGACTATGAGCCAGTGTAGTGGGGTCATTGTGACTCCATGGGGCAGAGTGGACATAGTAAAGGATTAATAAGGCTATGAGCCAGTGTAGTGGGGTCATTGCGACTCCATGGGGCAAAGTGGACATAGCAAAGGATTAGTGGCTACGTTATCAGTGCAGTGAAGCCATTTATGACTTCATGGGGCAAAGTGATCGTAGCAAGGTATGTTGGGTGATCGAAGTGGTGAATATCGTATGCTTTATACACTGAGTGAGTGATGTAAGGATGGTTGCTATGTTTGATTATTGCCATCACTATGACATGCACACCCCCGCCCCCGTTATCTTTACACCATTTGAAATGGCACCTTAGAGTGTTGTACAATATGTAGTGCTAACTCTTTGGTTGCAGGTTCAGGTATGTTTTAGTCTACCTGTTATTGTTCTGTTTAGATGCTTATCGCTCATACCAGGCTTTATGTCTGACCCAGAGTTTTATGTCTCCTCTTATTACTCTGGGTGCTCACACGAGCAGACTAGAGACAGGTTAGCTGGTGGAGCGCAAGTAGCTGATTCAGAGGCGAGCAGGAGGCTTCCACGTATGATATATAGATATTCTCCCTGTGTCCTTGGTGGTTGCTACTTGGGCATTAGTAGCGTACCTCCTTTATCTTGCTTTTGTTTTTGAGAAAGTTTGAAAAAGTGTAATAGTGTTTAACTTTGGATCATAAGCTGTACTTGGATTTTCCGCTGCTATGTTAGTTGTTTCAGCTTATGCAATGTATCACCTATTTTATGTCAAGTATGTTATTATTATATTTTGTTCTATGCGTTGTGAGACATTTTACAGGTTCCTTGTTAGTTCACTTCCTTCTTCCTTTTCCTTCTGACGACCGTCCCGTGCTAACTGGACATGTGTACAGCACACTTTTGGAGTAAATGTCGATTGGTGCGGGGCGGGCCATCACATGTGGCATGACTCAGTAGAGATGGGGTTAGTAATACCCTAGATTGAGTTGAGTATATATATATGAGTGAACGTATTTGTAGATTTTATAAAAATTGTTTTATATTGTGGTGATTTATTGGTTGAGTTGTTTATGAGTTCTGGTCGATCAGTTTGATCCACTGTATCGATAGGGGTTTCCAAACACTCAAGTACGATAAACCGACACAGTATGTTTTGAAAGAGGGTAAATAAAATAATTTTACCTCAAATTATATTTTAATATAAAAGAAGGATTTATATTGGAAATATTATAATATATTGGATGTGTTGGTTGATTATAATTGGAATGGTTATATAAATAACCAATTAGAATTTGTATAATATAAAAGCAGACTTATTTAATCTGAAATTAAAATCAGGATTTGAATTAAAATTCCTAAATATGGGAAAGGTGTTTGCAAATGAACTTGGAATGAATATATGAGAATTTTAAAATCCTGGGAGATTTTAATTTGTTTTACGAGCATAGTGATTGGTATTTTGAAATAATTTCAAAACAAAAGTGTTTAAATATGGTTTTGATAAGTGATATAGTATTAAACTCACTTCGATAGCTGGGAAATAACTTTGACGATGCTGGCCACATCATCAGTGTTCATTTCCGAAATCTAAGTGACGGATTACTAACATTTTTTTTTTGAATTGCTTTGAGGAAAACAAGTTGTTAGAAATCCAAAAAGGAATATTTGGTTTTTGGAGAGCCAAACTGTTTGAAAACTCCCAGGGAAATTGTTGGAACAAAAACAAATTTAAATAGAAATTTGTGAAAACAAATATGAATTGAATTGAAACCAATTAACTGGAAATTGAATCAGGATATAATATATCAAGTAGGATCAGATTTTGAATTGTGAGACAGGAATCTGAACTGGTGTGGACTGGTAAGTTAAGAGTTGAAATTGGTGATCGATGGAAATTGAGTTAAGAATGGGATTTGGCTTGGACGCGTGAAGGATTTGGTTATGAGGATAAAGTTGGAATTTTGTTGGGAATGCATTTGTATATGCTAACAGGGTAGCAAATGGAAATGATATAATGATATGCCCGACAAAAAGGTACACGTTTATTTTTATATGGGGTTGATGATTTTTGAGCCTATTGGGCAAGCCGCTTGGCTGTTTTCTTTTCTTTTGAATTGGAGAAGGCCTAGAAAGGCAAGTGATAGTTGTACCGATTGAACCATACAGAGGAGGTGCTGGTGAAATTTTTCAAAAATTTAAAGTGTTAGAAAATTTTCAATATTTTTGAAAATATTTATATATGGTATTGAAATTGGTTTCTAATTTAAAATAAATCGGATTTGAAAGTTAATGGGTTTGTAACGTCCTTTCTTACCTTAGCAATTTCGAGGACGAAATTATTTTAAGGGGGGAAGAATGTAACGACCCGTGTTTTGGCAGTCAAATATTTAATTTAATTAATTATTTTAAATATTATATTGGGAATATTAATGGGATTTAATATTTAATTCGATAATAAAACGAAGTTCGAACGTTATATATTTATATAATTAAAAATCGAGCTTGAAAATGGCGTGCAGTTCGTAAATTCGAGTTTTGAACTTCAACTGAGAATACAAGATTCGATATAAGTTGGATTTCTGTGAGACAAGAAACGTTGGGAGCGTATTGACGATGATTTTCATATGAAAGAGAAAAATCCAGATTTCGTGTTATAGATTGCTAGTTATGGGTAAATCAAAATTTGAAATAGTCGCTATGGAAAATCGTTATTTAAAAATATAAGCCTTTAAAATGGTCGTTTTGCAAACGGACTCAGATTTCGACGAAATCAGTTTCATTGGAACCATATCGTTAAATTTTTGTACGATAGTGAATTGCATGGAAAAACGATGTCGTATGTGACCACAGTAGCCGTAAACGCCCGTTTAATTTCTATAACGCGTAATTAAATAAATAAAGGGATATTAGAGTGTAACTTGAGCAGACGATCGAATTAGGCCACGAAACCAGTCCCGTTGAGTTCGTGTCGTCGATTAGAGTTAGGATAGGTATATAGTTTGTTATTTTTAGAGATCGGAAAATTTGGTGTTAAAAAGGGTATTGCGGTACGCGGTAAAAACCGCCTACCGGGGAAACAGTCTCAGAATGCGACGAAACTGGTGTCGTTGGGTTCGTATCAACAAATTATTGTAGGATTTCAAAGTTTCAAGTTGATTTGATTTATCTGGTGACCAGGGAAAATTAAACGCGTATTTATTTCTGGTTTTACAAAGGAATTTTTTTCATACGACCCCGGATTTCGACGAAACTTGTCCTATTAGGTCCGGAATATCTTTTTACACTAAGATTAGCTTTGTATCAGAAGACAGAAGTCGTTTGAAGGGGTTTTATCGCGTTACTTTAGAACGAAGTTTCGTAAATAATATTATATAATTTCATACACTATGTATATATACCCTAAATAAACATCTATTATTTGTAAATATATATTTTGTTACCTTCTCACTTAAGTAATAAGAAACGTACATCATTTCCTTTCTAACACTGCAAGCATCTGATGCCCACTTAGCCTTTCCAAATCCACAGATGAAGTGACAACTCAACTGAGAACCTACCCTTATCTATAAATCACGCAACAACTCTACACAGCCGACCTTAAGATTTTACAACACATCTTCACATATACATATGAGATCATGCACAGACCCTGCCCTTTCGTCTTGTGTTTTCAACTGATAAAACAACTCCGTGCGAACATATGAGAAAACACAACACAGGCTACCTCTATGAAATGAAACATGTGCAGTCCTACTAACCTAAGAGCCTTGCACCCCAAGGAGTCTCCCCCTATAAATACACACGAGAGCTTTCCCTTCCCCACAACACAAATACTCCCTCCACAGAAACAACGTTACGGCAACGATATATATGTTTATAAATAATAATAAAAGAAGAACAGTTACGGTAGCAAGAGGGTTTAGCTGCGGGAGAGTTCTTCGGACTTGAAGACTTGTTAATAAAGTGCTACGTGGTGCTAACAGTGTTCACACAGCAGGTTCGGAGAGTAGAAGTGGTGAGGAGGACTTGCCTGAGAACTGGGATGGTGCGGAGGGGTAAGGGATGTTGCGGGTTCAAGGTGAATGAAGGAGGGAGTGTACTGGACTGGGGCGTGCGTTTGTGATGGAAAAAAATGAAGTAGTGGGTCAACGTTTAGACAAAGAAAAGGGATGGCTCTTGGTTGGTAGCAGGAATTTCATTTGTGAGGGTTCATGACAACTCTTGGACGATGGAAGAGAAATGAGTTGGAACCCGTCAGTTTTGTCGTTATTAAAGTGTAACTAAAATCTAATTAGGATACTTATGAAGTGATTAATTAAAGGAAAATACTAATTAATTATCAAATCATGACAGGCCGGGTGTATGTTTGCAGAATGAAGCCAATAAGGGAATAAAGAAGATAAAAGGGATAAGGTTCGGTCCCATTTTTCCAAGCAAGAAAGTATTAATTGGGCTGGTCATTTGTGGAACATGAATGGACGGAATTGGAATCAACCGGGATTTAATTAAATTAAGCGATCGTTTAATTTAATTAAAACCAACTGTTTCAACGACAACTCAAGGTGAGTTAAATTCACTCAGTTTTTCCCATTTATATTTTTATATAAATTGGGTTTTTATTTTGTGTGCTCTGCTTGCTGATGGTTGCCTGTTTGCTAGTTCTACCATTGTTTGTTGATTTAACTGATGAAATTAAACTGTGTTTAATTTCAGTAAATTACCAAATCGTTATTTTTAACGACTGGTTCCAATAAAGGTAACTCACCTTGGTTGGTCACGTTTATTTATAAACGTGTTTAAATGGTTGAATTGTTTGAATTGCTTGTGGTTGATGTTGAATGGTTGCTATTTAGTGTTATCAGTTAAACAAAAATGAATGGTCTGATTTGAGATAACCATTTGAATATAGGGAAGAACAGGTTGGAGGGATCCAACCAAATCCCTCAAATGTATTATTTATTTTCGTATTATCATATATGAACTGATCTGTTTGTGTGATTGATTTGATGGTTGATTATTGACTGAATATTCAACATCTGTTTGGTTTAAACCAATGGCGATATTGGTTAAGGGTTTGGCAGAGTATGGCCTTTAAAATCAATCGGGTTATAGATATTGATTCACCGTCAGGTGAATCGATAGAGTGAAAGTTATAAAATCTGTTTTATAACTGAAGTTAGATTTGAAATATATTATTTTTGAATAAAAGTTATTAAAGAGAAATAAGTATTTATTTATTTAAGACTTTGATTTGTAAATAATTTATTTATAAAATAAATTCTGATGCAAACCAGATTTACTGAGAAATGGATCGAATGGTTAAACTTTGATCATTGTTTTGTAAAGGAAACAATTAATGGAATTTATTTAAATTAATTATATTTTTAATTAATTTAAAGTGAGAATTAATTGGAATCGGTTAGTGGAATAACCGCGTTTTAAGTGAATTTAATCTACCGTTTTGAATTGGAAGTGATTATCGAATTAATGTGTTTTGATTTAAAATAGCTAACAAATATTGTTTAAATTTAGATAAGGGTTTTAAAAGGGTTTGTTATTCATTTTAGTTAATAAAGACTTAACTACTGCAGTAGTTGACAATCGAAATAAATTATTATTTATTTAATAATAATGTAGATGATTACTTTTCAAAGGTGATCGAAGTGAAATGAAATCAGATGGAATGGTGAAAGGAGTTTATGTACGAGATTTTATATTTAAAACCCAAAATTTATTACTTCTCAAAAGTGATCGAAGTGAAATGAAATCAGATGGAATGGTGAAAGGAGTTTATGTACGAGATTTTATATTTAAAACCCAAAATTTATTATAACGAAGTAATGGAAGGAATTCCAAGCGAATAGAATAGCTTGATATAAGTGTTACTTGATTAGTCGAATTAAGTGAAGGGAAATTTAGATCAAAAGGGTTTTATGATAAACCAGGGATATAAATGAGATTTACAAAGGGGAAAAGCGTTAATCTTTAGTTAATGTTACTTGAAAATGACATAAAGTAAAAAGGGGAATTTGAAATAAGATTTCCAAAGGGGGAAATAGTCGAATAAATTTGGAAGGAGATTGGAAATAAGTAAATCTATTTAAAGAAATGGGTTATAGGGTTGTATAACCAAATTCAAGTTATGATGGAAATTGTTTTGAGACTGAAATGAAATATTGGGTTTTGATTACATCTTATATTTATCTAAAGATATGAATGTTGTTGATCAAGGTCTGAAAGGTAATTAAAATACCCCAACTTGAACGACATCAGGATTATCTGAAGATGATGTTGGTTGGTAATCGAAAAAGGGTTAGTTATAATTTATTATTTCCATTAGTGAAATAATAAGTTGAATGGATTTTTCCAAGTTTAAATAATAGAGCATGACGTAACATACGTTTTGAAAGGAGAATTAAGAGAGAATTGAATATGGTCATAAGTTATTTTACTACATAATACAAAGAAATGGTTTTGAGAACATTTGTATATTTATTAAGGATCGAATATCGTATTTTCAAAATATTAAAAGAGTTAGAAGTTTTAATTAAGAAGAAGTGAATAAATTTGTTTAATTTAAAGGCCAAGTGATGTTGAATACTGAACTAGTGAACTCATTGGAGTGTCATGATTGAAACACTGCATATTTTGATAGTTAAATCACCGACTATCAAACATGTCCAATACGATTGTTGGTGTGGAAAGACCGGGATCAAATTTATTCGAAAACCATTCCGACCAACAAATACGTGGAGATATCATAAGATGATCGAGTTGGAGCATTGAAGACCGTGGAATTTCATAAACGGAAGAACCACTAATATTCTCTACTTGGCAAGCAGAGATAAGCTATGATTCTGTCGTGGTTGGAATCTACGGGTTGCAAGGACTTCTCGCTACTGATCCATGGGGTGATTCCTTTATGGATGCGGTAGGAGAGTGCCTTCGGTTCATCCTGTTCCTGGATGACTTGAATGGACGAGTGTCTAACAGAGTATTTCCAAAGGGTCACGTACGTTGATTTCTTCAAACGTGCTACAGATGTTGGCAGAGAATCGTCGTTCTCTTAGCCTCCAGCTAGAGTATTTTTGTGGACGTCAATTAGTGATATCTGACGAATCTGACGATGTGGCATTCAAAGTGAATGTTGATCAGATGTTTCAAAAATAAACTCAGACCTCAAGCCTCATCAACCGGGAAATGACAAAAATCGGGCAGGCAGCATGGCTATGTGGGTCGCTCCCATTAGGGTGTATAATTACCTATCTAGAGAAAATCCTATTTATTTCTTAAATCTATGCTTCGATGCTGTCCCTTTTTGGGAGACGGTTGCTGATCCCAATCGTCGGTGATATACATTCGATACACTCAAGCGAAATGAGTGGTCGGTCATGTGTGGGCCGGGTTGCAAGACGTTCTTGTTGAACCCAGTGTATTTGCCTCTAGAGATACACTATCGGCAGGTGGTCCCATACCTTGTCATGTTCGGAATCCAAACTCCAATAAGTGCCCGCGGTTTTGTTTGTATACTATATATGTGGAGCGTGAGATGCAAGCGTTCCACTAGATTGTTATTTACTTGTATTTAGACATTATTATAATATCAGAAAAGATATTGGTTTCAAAACTGTTTTGGGTTATCGTAAGGTAAAAACCGTCCGTTTATGAGTGGATTCGGTCTTACGATTATCCTTTTCTTTCGAAATGATTTTAACTTTAAAATCAGGTTGTGTGATACCCTTAATATTATGCGAGTTTATCTCACTCTGGTCCACCAGACTGACCCGGTGTTTTATAAATGCTCGGGTTAGCCCGGGTGTACAGGTTCAGGTTATCGAATGCTGTGAAGTCCAGAAACGAACTGAAGATGTTCAGACGTATGATATGATATAGCTACTATTCCGCTGTGTGTTGTATATGGGAATAGGTTATTATAATTGTCCCATTGTGTGATGTACTCTGAAACTGTAAGTATTTTTAAAGCTCTCAATAAAGATTCATTTCTGTATTATATTTTTCCGCTGCGATGTGAGATTATATGTTGTGGTGTTTCTTCTTCTTCTTCTATTCTAATATTTCTTTCTTTCTTATCTCACCCTCTAATTTCTTTCTAATAAGTATCCAGTGTTTTCGGTGCTTGGAGGATTGACATGAGTTACGGTAAAGGTGTTTATGTCGATTTTCGGGACCGAAAATCACTGGGTCGTTACATTACTCCTCCTGAAGCAACCGAGCGGTTATGTGATGAATTCTCTTATCTGATACAAGGTGATATGACCATTCCAGAATATCATAAGAAATTCAACGAACTTTCTCACTTTGCTCCTCATCTGATTCAAGATCCAAAGAGGAAGAATCTGAGATTTATTCATGGCCGGCAAAGGAAATATCAGAATAGTGTAATGAGGAATGTGAAGCTTCCTTTTTTGAAATGATATACATAGCTTACCAGTATGAGGATCTCGACAAGAAAGGTATGTTGCGTTACGAAGAGGAAGTCAGTTCTAGTAATAAAGGTGAGTCTGAAACTGATCATCCTGATCCAGCACGGTGTCTGAGGTTAGTAAGAAGCCCAGTGCCAAGAGAAAAAGGGCTAAATCTGAGAAAGAACCAGTAACGACTACCACATGCTCAAGCTGCAATAGGCAAGGACATTTTGCGTAGGCAAGGAAATTTGGCGACAAGTTGTAAATCTTGGAACGAACGGAGAAAGAATAAGTTCAAATCTAAGAAGAAGCTTCAAAAGAATAGAGGATGCCATAAGTGCCACCAGGCTGGTCACATTTCAAAAAATTGCCCGCTATTCAGAAAACCTGAAGCAGTGCATGTAAATGAAGTGGCAGAAGTGCCTACATCTTCGTCTGCTCAGGAAAGGTCTGATGTTTTGGAAGGCACGCTTAATGTCAAAAACATTCCAGTTAAAGTACTGTTTGATACAGGCCCGTCGCGAAGCTTTATTGCAAAGAATGCAGTTAAGAAATTGGATTTGAAATTGAAGAAGCTCAAAGAAAACATGACTGTCCATAATCCGGTTGGGAATTCCCTCGGTCTCAGTTGGGTTTGTGGGGTGCCCGTCTCTTTTTCTTGCTATAAGTTCCCTACCATCTCCATCGTCATGAATTTTACTGAATTCGATCTTATTTTGGGATTGGATTGGTTAACCAAATATGAGGCAGAGGTTAGATGCGCTGAGAGAGTTGTTAAGGCAAAGCCCCAATCAGGGAATTATATAACCATACCATGCGAAGGTCCGAATTCAAATAGAAAAGACTTTTGGTCAGCTCTTGATGTTTCTCTTGCTCAAATAGAAAATATCCCTGTAATCACAGAGAATGTTCCGGACCTCATCAAAGATATTCCTGTCGTCAAGAATTATGCAGATGTGTTTGAAGAAGTTGTCAGCTTACCTCCGCAGAGAGAAATCGATTTCAAGATTGCTTTGATTCTGAATGCTAGGCCAGTAGTGCACACTATTCGGAGGATGACCCTAAAGGAGAAAGAAGAGTTAGATAATCAAACTCGACAGCTTGTATGGAAGGGTCTGATCAGGGCTAGTTTCTCTGATTGGGGAGCAACAGTGGTGTTTGTCCCAAAGTCTGACGGTACTCCACGGCTATGTGTGGATTATCGTGATTTGAACAAGCAGACAATAAAGAATAAATACCCGTTGCCGCGAACCGATGATTTATTGGATCGTTTGAATGGAGCACAAGTATTTTCAAGGATGGACCTAGCTATAGGTTTCCTTCAGCTTCATATTGCCAAAGAGTGTGTTCCTATGACAGCATTCAGAGGTCCAGACTTATTCTATGAGTGGTTAGTAATGTCGTTCGGCTTATGTAACTGTAGTGACCCGAAAATCCAGTCCAATTTGAGCTGACTAAATAACACAAGTCCAACCCCAAATTGCACTAGAGATTCAAGAAACTAATAGAAAGCAGATAGAGGGTGAGGATAGATAAGATAGAAACTTAGAATAGAAGAAGAAAAAGACAACAACAACATCAAAGTAACACGAATCTCACAGCGGAACGAATAAAATATAACATAACTTTTGAAATACAAAGTTATAACTGTTTATACATACCATTTTCGGAGCACAACATATAACATCACAGCGGAATAAATAATAGCTATCGACTGCTGAAGCCTCCTGCTCCAAGCTCTCCAAGTGCATCTGTAAATCCCGACTACTTGACTGCCCGTACAAATTTAGGCACCCAAGAGTTTAGGGAAGACAAAACAAATAAACTCCGGGTCAGTCATGTGACTGGTGTGAGTAAACTCAAATCATTTAAACAGGTATATGATATCTCATAAGACCACGCCGTGAATACGGAACGGGTTTTTCCCTTATAAGAATCCAAACATCTTTGAAAAGCAATATCATTCTGATATTATGATAATGTCTAAATACAAACAAATATCAGTCTAGTAGAAACGCTTGCATCTCACGTTCTACATATATAGTATACAATCAAAACCGCAGGTGCGTATTGGATGATTGGGTTTCCAACTATGACAAGGTATGGAACCACCTTCCGATCAGTGTACTCTAGGAACGATACACTGGAGTTCAACAAGAACATCTTGCAACTCAGCCACACATGACCGACCACTCATTTCGCTTGGGTGTATAGAATGTACATCACCAACGGTCGGGATCAGCAACCGTTTCCCGTATATATATGGGACAGCATTGATAGATTAAAGAAGCAAATGAATATTCTCTAGATAGGTGATTATACACCCTACTTCGGTGCGACCGACTTAGCCATGCTGCCTGCCCGATTTTTGTCATTTACCAGATGTGAGGCTAGAAGCTACGCTTACTTTCCATTCATTGATAACACGATCACTTTGAATGCCACATTATCAGATCCGTTAATCATTAGTTGAATCTGCACAAATAGATTCTGGATATTATGCGAAGGGAATAAATCCGTTGGCCACCATATATATTTTTACAGTCCAACTCTTTCGATCATTGGAACTATTCTGTCAGACATTCGTCCATATACGTTCGTTCTGGGACTGAACGAAACCGAAGGCACTATTCTATAAACAGGACAGCCCTTGCACTTTACTCCGTCTTCAATTTCTTCATCGTATTTGATCACAACGCTTATGTCGATACGGAGTGGTTCTTCGGATAATAATCCAACCGGTCTCTCCATATTAACAACGTAAAATGGTCAAAACTTCGATAGTCTGTGATTTAACTATCAAATGAAAATATGTCGGTGTACAAACAACGATCTTAATTCCAAATGGAATTATCGATCCAATCATCAATCATATATATATATATATATATATATATATTCATATTTCCTTATTTTCTATAATTAGAAAATATATGTTATTAACATTTGGAAAACATTTCCAATCCTCATTCACGCATCACTACCATTCCACAACTATTAGTCCCTAACTGTAAACTAGTAAGAGAACAATTCTCTAAGTATAAACCCCGAAGGCCGAAACCAACATCAGATCGATACCCAGAAAACTATTCAACTTACTAGTCTCTAGTCAGTTTCTAATTTTTGTTTAGCTTCACTTCTTAATTTCTATATTCGATTAACCCCTTTTTATAAACTACGTTTGATTAACTCCTTTTGATAAACTACGTTTGATTAACTCCTTTTGATAAACTACGTTTGATTAACTCCTTTTGATAAACTACATTTAATTAACTCCTTTTGATAAACTACATTTCCCGTTACAACTATTTCCTTTTTATAACGTTTACTTACCGTTACAAATATTTCCTATTTATAACTTCTATTTATCGTTACAAATATTTCCTATTTTTAACTTCTATTTACCGTTACAAATATTTCCTATTTACAACGGTTTATTTATCTTCTAAATAAATATTCCTTATTCCTATTCTATTTTCTAAATAAATATTCTCCTTTTCAATTCTATTTATTTTCTAAATAAATAACCCTTTTATAAAACCGTGTTGGTTTCATAAATATTTTCCTTTTATAAAACCGTGTTCATTTTATAAATATTTTCCTTTATTGTAAAATCCTGTGATTTTATAAAATCCCTTTATTTCAATATATATTGAAATATTCCTTTTTACAACTCAGGGTTTCTTATGATATTCAAAATATCAAACAAGGATGATCAATATCGTTCTAACATCCATAATCAATAACAGATTATAAATCACAACATATATCACAATATATGAAAACAGTAAAATAATTGTTGAGGAACCCAGTCGGATTCCTCCAACCTGTCTCCCTGCATCACAGATGTTAAACAATATAGATAACATCACTTTCAGTTCTATATGATATATTCTGTTAAACAGAATCAATATAGAAAATTTAACTAACTGACTAGCAGTTCAATTAAACAGTCAACATACAGTCAAACAACCAATATCTAACAGTTCTAAAAATACAACATGAAATTATAAACTGTTCAGAGTTGGTGAGATTTACTCACATTGGACAATCATCGTTAATAACGATAACCATCGCTTGATTCATACGGACAATTTATTTCGCCATGAATTGTAACGAGCTCAGATTCGCTCCCGGTCAGTTCCATTGTGGAGCTCCCGTCCATACGATCCTAACGGATCTTGTTTTGCTCGATTCTGATTATGTATGGGAAAGATATGCATTTTACAAAGTTTTTCACATATATGATTATTAAATATATAAATAATATTGACTTAATACCTTAATTATTATTTTTAAACAAGTGCCACGCCACTCAATACCATAAACTCTTCTTCCTCCCATTGACGCACACTCCTGCAATTCCTTCCCTGGACATGTCCGATTATCAAATCCTTTATAACCCCAACTTTACTTCATTAAACACCAAACCAAAATCATCATTTCCTTCTTCATAATCTGCATCTCCATATACCAAACTGTTGCATTTGTATAGGTCTTGTACGCTGTGCGTGTTCTGCTTGTAACTGCTGTACGTACCAACAAAAGGATTGACTTAAGTTTCCTTTAGTTTAAATACAATAACAAGTTGTTACCCTATTAATAACTAAATAACTAATTAACTGTTAAACTGCTAATTACCTTCTAATCCACTGCTCATCACATATTCCTTCCAGTTCGTGTCCTCCACCCCGCTATCTTCATGGAGTTCACACAACCCATACCCGCTCCCTATAGCACCATACGCAAGTACCAGTAGTACACCACTTCGTCTTTTTCCATGGAAAAATCCTTCTTTAAACTAGTTCACTCCATTACGCCTTCTTCCATGATGAAGGAACCCACAGGCTGTTGCCCACTTCAACCTTCCACAGACCGTCCATTCACCATGTAATCTCCCTTCCTTTCACGTTCACAACTCCATACTCTCGCTTACAACAACGCAGCCCTCACGTCCTTCAAGGGTCTGAGACATAAACAACATCATCCTTGTTACAAACCTGCGCATCCTCGTATCCCACGTTCTTGGCCTTCTTCTTGTTATACCATACATCATTCTTTCCGGTCCACGTCCATGTATGCATGAACCCCATCCCACCGTCCTTCTCAAACACGCACACCCACAAAGCTCCAGGCAAAACTCCCCCTTCATCATAGGATCCGCGCATCACAAGAGTGCCAAATGCACTACCCAACTTCAATCCATGCATGCCCCTTTTTAAAGATAATAACCTTGAATCTCGCTGTGTTTATTTAACGAAGAAATGGATGGAAGTTTGAAGAACAAGAGGAAATGGCGGCGGGTTGCTTTCTGTAGAAAGAGGGGATGCTTTAGGTTAGAAAGTTTAAGTGTATTATACTTTAGTTTATGATACACGTGGGTTTGTTTTAAACCATGGATAACGGGTGGTTGAAGAAAGAGGAACGTGGCCAATGTTTTTAATCAAAGAAAGGAAAACGTATCGATATTTTATTATTAAAGTTTTACCTACCCTGCTAAGTAAAATTTTGCTTACGTACGGACAGAAATAAAAACACCATCGTGACGAGCGAGGTGTCCCGACTCCAGAAATATAATAATACCGGTAGGTGAACTCATATTTTGAAACTTCAAAATGTTGATTTCAGGGTGCAAAATATGCCAAATAAAAATTTTCTCATTAAATTAATTAAAAATTATAGTAAAATTCTAAAAATTACATTATCGCTACGTCTCAAAAGAACCTCGTCTAAATTCAAACCCGATATTCAAATATATTGAAAACCCTTTTTATAACGTAAATAAAGCGTTACTAATTATAAAGGAATTCCATAGCGACTTTTCTAAAATTTGATTTGGACATATCTCAAAATCTACACGACGAAATCCTGATTTTTCTCTTCCACTAGAAAGATATACTCCACCAGCTCCACTCGTTTCTTGTTTCACAGAAATCCGATTTAAAACGAATCATGTACATTCAGTTGAAGTTCAAATCGCCAAATTACGAACTGCAGCGCCATTTCAAACTCGATTTTAATTATAATATAATTATACGTTCTAACATCGTCGATTAAATGATATATTCGTTATTTAAATAATTAAATAAGTTAATTATTACACCGACAAATATCCGGGTCATTACATTCTTCCCCACTTAAAATAATTTCGTCCTCGAAATTGCTAAGGTAGAGGACGACCCTATCTATTGGAATTCCTAAGATTGGTTTACCCCTTATTTCTGATTTCAACTGAACCACTTAAATTCCGATTAAAATATTAATTCATTCCGACTTACTAAATTTTCTAAAATTTTGAAAATTTTCTAACACTTTAAATTTTCGGAAAATTTTGCCATAACCTCCTTTGTACAGCCCTATTGGTAAAACTCCAACTCGCCTCTCTAGGCCTTCTCCAACCCAAAAGAAAATCAAACAGCCAAGCGGCTTGCCAATTCGGCTCATCAAAATCTCAAACTCATATGAAATATAAACTTGTACCTTTTTGTCGGGCCTACCATTATATCATTTCCTTCGATTAACACCCTGCATATACCAATGTCATACTAATCTAACTTCGATTAGTTTATATCCTCAACTCAAACCATTCGCTTATACTTAAGTCGAATTTCATTTAAACACCAATATCCAATTTCAACTCTTGGTTTATCAACTTAATTTCATTAAGATTTAGTTCAATCCAGTTTTAATTTCTATAATCCAATCCAGTTTTAATTTAACTTAGTTCAAGTTAAATTCAAATTTATTATTCACTTTCACTATTTTAACCCATTTAACTTCATAAGTTAAATTTAGATTTCAAATTTCAAATCCCTGTGTTTATTCAAATCACTTGAAATCATAATAACAATTCAAAATCCTTCGAATTCCTGAATAACTTGTTTTTGCAAAACAATTTCAAAACAAAATCTTTGGTAGTAATCCGTCACTTTAGAAACTCGAAAATGACACTGATGATGCGGCCGCACTCATCAGAATTATTTTCCAGCCATCAAAGTAAGTTCAATACTATATTTCTTTCGAAAATGATTTCTAAACACTTTCATTTTGAAAACATTTCAAAATCTCCCAGGAACTTAAAATTTCCTTATTTTAATTCCAATTCTGATTTAACTTCAGATTTATTTCAACTTATTTCATATACTTTACTTATATGAATTCTGATAAGTTATTTATAACTATTCACTTTTATAAAACCTCATTCGATTATAATAACAACCAACACAACCAATTATACTATGTTAATTTCAAAACATACCATGTCGGTTCATCGTGTTCAAGTGTTTATAAAACTCCTACCGATACAATGGATCAAACTGATCGACCAGAATTTATAAGCCACTCAACCAATAAATCTCCACAATATAAATCACTTTATATTAACTAACAAATACGCACTCGTATATATACATTCAAACTCAGTCTAGGGTATTACTAATCCCATCTCTTCTGAATCACGCCACAGAGCCAAGGTATTAACTAAACCAATGCTCTGATACCAAATGTAGTGACCCGAAAATCCAGTCCAATTTGAGCTGACTAAATAACACAAGTCCAACCCCAAAATGCACTAGAGATTCAAGAAACTAATAGAAAGAAGATAGAGGGTGAGGATAGATAAGATAGAAACTTAGAATAGAAGAAGAAGAAGACAACAACAACATCAGAGTAACACGAATCTCACAGCGGAACGAATAAAATATAACATTACTTTTGAAATACAAAGTTATAACTGTTTATACATACCATTTTCAGAGCACAACATATAACATCACAGCGGAATAAATAATAGCTATCGACTGCTGAAGCCTCCTGCTCTAAGCTCTCCAAGTGCATCTGTAAATCCCGACTACTTGACTGCCCGTACAAATTTAGGCACCCAAGAGTTTAGGGAAGACAAAACAAATAAACTCTGGGTCAGTCATGTGACTGGTGTGAGTAAACTCAAATCATTTAAATAGGTATATGATATCTCATAAGACCACGCCGTGAATACGGAACGGGTTTTTCCCTTATGAGAATCCAAACATCTTTGAAAAGCAATATCATTCTGATATTATGATAATGTCTAAATACAAATAGATATCAGTCTAGTAGAAACGCTTGCATCTCACGTTCTACATATATAGTATACAATCAAAACCGCAGGTGTGTATTGGATGATTGGGTTTCCAACTATGACAAGGTATGGAACCACCTTCCGATCAGTGTACTCTAGGAACGATACACTGGAGTTCAATAAGAACATCTTCCAACTCAGCCACACATGACCGACCACTCATTTCGCTTGAGTGTATCGAATGTACATCACCAACGGTCGGGATCAGCAACCGTTTCCCGTATATATATGGGACAACATTGATAGATTAAAGAAGCAAATGAATATTCTCTAGATAGGTGATTATACACCCTACTTCGGTGCGACCGACTTAGCCATGCTGCCTTCCCGATTTTTGTCATTTACCAGATGTGAGGCTAGAAGCTACGCTTACTTTCCATTCATTGATAACACGATCACTTTGAATGCCACATTATCAGATCCGTTAATCATTAGTTGAATCTGCACAAATAGATTCTGGATATTATGCGAAGGGAATAAATCCGTTGGCCACCATATATATTTTTACAGTCCAACTCTTTCGATCATTGGAACTATTCTGTCAGACATTCGTCCATATACGTTCGTTCTGGGACAGAACGAAACCGAAGGCACTATTCTGTAAACAGGACAACACTTGCACTTTACTCCGTCTTCAATTTCTTCATCGTATTTGATCACAACTCTTATGTCGATACGGAGTGGTTCTTCGGATAATAATCCAACCGGTCTTTCCATAGTAACAACGTAAAATGGTCAAAACTTCGATAGTCTGTGATTTAACTATCAAATGAAAATATGTCGGTGTACAAACAACGATCTTAATTCCCAATGGAATTATTGATCCAATCATCAATCATATATATATATATATATTCATATTTCCTTATTTTCTATAATTAGAAAATATATGTTATTAACATTTGGAAAACATTTCCAATCCTCATTCACGCATCACTACCATTCCACAACTATTAGTCCCTAACTGTAAACTAGTAAGAGAACAATTCTCTAAGTATAAACCCCGAAGGCCGAAACCAACATCAGATCGATACCCAGAAAACTATTCAACTTACTAATCTCTAGTCAGTTTCTAATTTTTGTTTAGCTTCACTTCTTAATTTCTATATTCGATTAACCCCTTTTTATAAACTACATTTGATTAACTCCTTTTGATAAACTACGTTTGATTAACTCCTTTTGATAAACTACGTTTGATTAACTCCTTTTGATAAACTACATTTAATTAACTCCTTTTGATAAACTACATTTCCCGTTACAACTATTTCCTTTTTATAACGTTTACTTACCGTTACAAATATTTCCTATTTATAACTTCTATTTATCGTTACAAATATTTCCTATTTTTAACTTCTATTTACCGTTACAAATATTTCCTATTTACAACGGTTTATTTATCTTCTAAATAAATATTCCTTATTCTTATTCTATTTTCTAAATAAATATTCTCCTTTTCAATTCTATTTATTTTCTAAATATATACCCCTTTTATAAAACCGTGTTGGTTTTATAAATATTTTCCTTTTATAAATATTTTCCTTTATTGTAAAATCCTGTGATTTTATAAAATCCCTTTATTTCAATATATATTGAAATATTCCTTTTTACAACTCAGGGTTTCTTATGATATTCAAAATATCAAACAACGATGATCAATATCGTTCTAACATCCATAATCAATAACAGATTATAAATCACAACATATATCACAATTTATGAAAACAGTAAAATAATTGTTGAGGAACCCAGTCGGATTCCTCCAACCTGTCTCCCTGCATCACAGATGTTAAACAATATAGATAACATCACTTTCAGTTCTATATGATATATTCTGTTAAACAGAATCAATATAGAAAATTTAACTAACTGACTAGCAGTTCAATTAAACAGTCAACATACAGTCAAACAACCAATATCTAACAGTTCTAAAAATACAACATGAAATTATAAACTGTTCAGAGTTGGTGAGATTTACTCACATTGGACAATCATCGTTAATAACGATAACCATCGCTTGATTCATACGGACAATTTATTTCGCCATGAATTGTAACGAGCTCAGATTCGCTCCCGGTCAGTTCCATTGTGGAGCTCCCGTCCATACGATCCTAACGGATCTTGTTTTGCTCGATTCTGATTATGTATGGGAAAGATATGCATTTTACAAAGTTTTTCACATATATGATTATTAAATATATAAATAATATTTACTTAATACCTTAATTATTATTTTTAAACAAGTGCCACGCCACTCAATACCATAAACTCTTCTTCCTCCCATTGACGCACACTCCTGCAATTCCTTCCCTGGACATGTCCGATTATCAAATCCTTTATAACCCCAACTTTACTTCATTAAACACCAAACCAAAATCATCATTTCCTTCTTCATAATCTGCATCTCCATATACCAAACTGTTGCATTTGTATAGGTCTTGTACGCTGTGCGTGTTCTGCTTGTAACTGCTGTACGTACCAACAAAAGGATTGACTTAAGTTTCCTTTAGTTTAAATACAATAACAAGTTGTTACCCTATTAATAACTAAATAACTAATTAACTGTTAAACTGCTAATTACCTTCTAATCCGCTGCTCATCGCATCTTCCTTCCAGTTCGTGTCCTCCACCCCGCTATCTTCATGGAGTTCACACAACCCATACCCGCTCCCTATAGCACCATACGCAAGTACCAGTAGTACACCACTTCGCCTTTTTCCATGGAAAAATCCTCCTTTAAACTAGTTCACTCCATTACGCCTTCTTCCATGATGAAGGAATCCACAGGCTGTTGCCCACTTCAACCTTCCACAGACCGTCCATTCACCATGTAATCTCCCTTCCTTTCACGTTCACAACTCCATACTCTCGCTTACAACAACGCAGCCCTCACGTCCTTCAAGGGTCTGAGACATAAACAACATCATCCTTGTTACAAACCTGCGCATCCTCGTATCCCACGTTCTTGGCCTTCTTCTTGTTATACCATACATCATTCTTTCCGGTCCACGTCCATGTATGCATGAACCCCATCCCACCGTCCTTCTCAAACATGCACACCCACAAAGCTCCAGGCAAAACTCCCCCTTCATCATAGGATCCGCGCATCACAAGAGTGCCAAATGCACTACCCAACTTCAATCCATGCATGCCCCTTTTTAAAGATAATAACCTTGAATCTCGCTGTGTTTATTTAACGAAGAAATGGATGGAAGTTTGAAGAACAAGAGGAAATGGCGGCGGGTTGCTTTCTGTAGAAAGAGGGGATGCTTTAGGTTAGAAAGTTTAAGTGTATTATACTTTAGTTTATGATACACGTGGGTTTGTTTTGAACCATGGACAACGGGTGGTTGAAGAAAGAGGAACGTGGCCAATGTTTTTAATCAGAGAAAGGAAAACGTATCGATATTTTATTATTAAAGTTTTACCTACCCTGCTAAGTAAAATTCTGCTTACGTACGGACAGAAATAAAAACACCATCGTGACGAGCGAGGTGTCCCGACTCCAGAAATATAATAATACCGGTAGGTGAACTCATATTTTGAAACTTCAAAATGTTGATTTCAGGGTGCAAAATATGCCAAATAAAAAGTTGCTCATTAAATTAATTAAAAATTACAGTAAAATTCTAAAAATTACATTATCGCTACGTCCAAAAGAACCTCGTCTAAATTCAAACCCGATATTCAAATATATTGAAAACCCTTTTATAACGTAAATAAAGCGTTACTAATTATAAAGGAATTCCACAGCGACTTTTCTAAAATTTGATTTGGACATATCTCAAAATCTACACGATGAAATCCTGATTTTTCTCTTCCACTAGAAAGATATACTCCACCAGCTCCACACGTTTCTTGTTTCACAGAAATCCGATTTAAAACGAATCCTGTACATTCAGTTGAAGTTCAAATCGCCAAATTACGAACTGCAGCGCCATTTCAAACTCGATTTTAATTATAATATAATTATACATTCTAACATCGTCGATTAAATGATATATTCGTTATTTAAATAATTAAATAAGTTAATTATTACATCGACAAATATCTGGGTCATTACAGTAACGCTCCAGCATTCTTCGTCGATTTAATGAATAGAGTGTTCCGCGTTGTCATGAATAAATTTGTTCTGGTTTTTATTGACGATATTCTAATCTTCTCTAAATCAAAGGCCGAACATGAAAAACATTTGGAACAGGTTCTAGAAATTCTGAGAAGGAATGTATTGAAAGCTAAACTTTCCAAATGTATATTCTGGCAAGATGAAGTGAAATTTCTTGGCCACGTCGTATCGAAAGAAGGAATTGCTGTGGTTCCAAGTAAAATCACACCTACTCAAAACTAGAAACAGCCTAGTACTCCCACAGAAGTCCGAAGTTTTCTTGGATTGGCTAGTTATTACCGGAAGTTCGTTAAAGATTTTTCGAAGATATCTTGTCACTTAACGAAGCTTACAAAGAAACACTCGAAATTCAAGTGGACTCCCGAATGTGAGGAGGCTTTTGGGGAGCTAAAGTTAAGATTAACAACAACTCCAGTGTTAACGATAATCGACGACAATCAGGACTTGAAAGTCTGGACAGATGCCTCTAGGGAAGGACTTGACGCAGTATTAATGCAAAGAGGTCAAGTGATAGCTTATGCTAGCCGTCAGCTGAAGCCACATGAAAAGAACTATGTCACTTATGATCTAGAGTTGTTGGCTATAGTATTTGCTTTGAAAATCTGGAGACACTATCTCCTGGGTGAGAAATTCGAACTGTTTACAAATCACCAGTCGTTAAAGTATCTGTTCACCCAGAAAGACTTGAATCTGAGGCAGCAACGTTGGCTAGAGTTCCTTGCAGCATATGATTTTGAGATTATATACACTCCAGGGAAAGCCAATGTCGTGGCCGATGCGCTGAGTAGAAAGAATGTAATGATCACCAGCTTTATTATTACGACTTCCTTGATTGACAAAATATCTATTCTTCAGAAGGATGATAATTTTATTAAGGATATGATCAAAAGGATTTAGAAAGGCGAACCCTCGTGTTTTCAAATAGATAACGATGGGATCCTAAGATTGAGAGGAAGGATTTGTGTTCCCGAGATCCCAAAGCTAAAAAGGGAAGTGTTAAACGAGTGTCACAAGTCCAAGCTGAGTATCCATCCCGGTGTGGCAAAAATGTATAACGATCTCAAGTGAACATTCTAGTGGAAGGCTATGAAAGGGGACGTTTCAATATATGTTAGCCGATGCCCTACTTGTCAGCTAGTCAAAAAAGACCAACAGAAACTGGCCGGGTTGTTGCAACCGCTGGACGTTCCAGGTTGGAAGTGGGAACATATTTCCATGGACTTCATAGATGGTTTGCCTAGAACCAGAAAAGGAAATGATAGTATTTGGGTGATTGTAGATCGCTGCACGAAGACAGCCCATTTCATACCTGTCAGATCAAACAGAACTGCTCAGAGTCTGGCGTAGATTTATTTCAAGGAAATTGTTAGAGTACATGGAGTGCCGCTCAGTATAGTTAGTGATAGAGATCCAATATTTACTAGCAAATTCTGGGAGGCATTTCAAGTAGAACTGGGAACAAAGCTAAATCTAAGCACCGCCTATCATCCTCAGACAGATGGTCAGACTGAGAGGGTGAATCGTATACTAGAAGATCTATTGCGGGCTTATGTTCTTGACTTTGGTGGATCATGGGAAGACCATTTACATTTGGCGGAGTTCTCGTATAACAACATCTACCAGGCGAGCCTGACAATGTCACCATTCGAAGCATTGTATGGTAGACCATGCCGATCTCCTGCTTGTTGGGTCGAACCCGGTAATAGACTTGTATTGGGACCAGATATGATCCGCGAGGCTGCCGACAAAGTCGATTTCGTTAAGAAACGATTACTCGCCGCTCAAAGCCGACAGAAGAGCTATGCCGATAAGAGAAGAAAAGATATATCATTTGCTGTTGGCGACTATGTATATTTGAAAGTATCACCGATGAGAGGAGTTATCCGGTTCGGTAAAATAGGGAAATTGGGGCTCAAATTCATTGGTCCGTTTCCTATTCTTGAACGGATTGGAACCCTCGCTTATAGAGTTAAATTGCCGGATTGGTTTCCTGGAGTGCATGATGTATTTCATATATCACAACTTCGAAAGAACGTTCATGATCCAGACTTGATCGTGGAAGAAGCAGCGCAACAGGATATTGAAATTACTCCAGAATTGGCTGTGAGAAGAGTGCCGCTAAAGATTATCGGCAAAGAACTGAGGAACAACAAGGTTCACTTAGTCAAAGTGCAATGGAGTGGAGATCCGCGAGATTGTACTTGGGAAACAGAGGAAAGCATTATGAAAGCCTATCCTAAGTGTTGAGTGGATATCTCTGATTGACTCCGGTGCAAGGTACATTTACCAAACTTTGCATTACCATTTAGTTCTCTACTTTGTTGTTATTTTCTTTCCATGGATGTGCACTTTTAATTCTATAGTCTGGTTAATTTAAAAGAGTGTATGAATTAATTTGTATGATCTTGAAAAGTTAAAAACAATTTGATTGTTGTTTGAGTTGTGTGATAGTGGGTTGGATTAATTCAATTATTATAATGATAGTTAATTTAATTAATAAGAGAATGAATGGTAGAATTTATTCGATTAAATCACACATTGAACTGATTTAAAAATAGGTAGAAATATATACATGTGCATTATATATGTTTGAACAGGTAAATGGATTAGCTGCTGAATAAAGAATTTATTTGCGTGCCCGACAAATAGGTAAACCTTAATAAGTTGGATGCGAAATATTATTATATCAACTCCTGTGAATGTCATTGGATGTGGAGTGCTGGTTGTTCTGTGTGTAATAATAAACGTCGCCATAGGATAGTAACAATTAATTTTGAACTACGCTACATGGCATACTTCTTGAAGATAGGCATACTTCATCATATACCACATAAGCATTTGGAGCTTGTGTGACGAGGTGGAAGATTTACCATACGAGCGAGAGGCTTGTATGGCGATGCCTATATATTACAGGTTGAACTGATGACTGATATGGACCATATAAAATTGTAACGATAAACTGCCATATTAATTAAACCCCCACACGGGTCTGGAGTTGAAAATAATCACGTCTCTTTAGTTATTAGATACGGCACATGGATTATTTATTTCCCACACGGGACGAGGTGACGAGAATTTATTCTCTGGAGCAATTAAAAATACACACTCCCTCAGGCTTGGACAGGTGACGATAATTTATTCTCTGGAGTTATTATCTATACACGCTCCCCTGTAAACACCAGAATATATCACTATAAATATGGGTATGCTTTATAAGATTTATTGGGTACCTAATACGGCCCAATAAATTTCCAAACCCCTCCCCGTACAAAGGAGGTTATGGCGAAATTTTTCGAAAATTCCGGGTGTTAGCCAAATTTTTGAAGAATTTTAAAATTCTCAGAAAATGAAAAGTTGGAGAATGGAAGCCAGATTGAACGTAGAGTTGATTATTCAAACCACTTTC
Source organism: Allium sativum (assembly GCA_030737875.1). Classification (NCBI taxonomy): domain Eukaryota; kingdom Viridiplantae; phylum Streptophyta; class Magnoliopsida; order Asparagales; family Amaryllidaceae; genus Allium; species Allium sativum. The sequence goes on from CM060922.1 coordinate 423,865,483, forward strand.
GACTTTGTTCCTTTTCGGGGACGAAAAGTTTAAAGTGGGGGAGACTGTAACGACCCGGAAAATCTGAACCAATTTAAAATTTTTAAATTGGATATTTTAGTGGATTTTAAATATTTTAAATAATAACGATGAAAAGTAAGTTTGAATCGACATTTGAAAAGGGATATAATTATTTCTAATTATAAACAAGGCCTGAAATGGCGCGACAGTTTCAAATTTTCATTTCAAACTTTGACTGACTGTACCGGGTGCAAAACAAAACGGATTTGAGTGAAACCAAAAATATTTAAATCTGTTAGTGAATATCTTTCTAGCGAATCTGAAAAATTAAAGTTTCATAGCGGGAAGCAAAAGTTATGGCCAAATGAATTTTCAGAAAGGTCGCTATAGAGTTTATATAGCCCGTGAAAATGGCCATTTTGCAAACGACCTCGGAATTCGCGAAACCACTTTTGTTGGATCTGAGATGTTAAATTATTGCTAGGTGTCAAATTTCATAATTTTTGAAGCTATGTGAGCGTGGCAAAGGAAAACGTGTTTGGTCGATTTCTATTAAATTGGATCGGCCAGAAAATGGCCATTTTGCAAACGACCTCAGAATTCGACGAAACTAGTTTTGTTGGGACCGTATCGTCAAAACATAGCTAGATATATTTTTCGGGAATTTTTAGAATTAGTATGTGGCCCCGACAAATTGAAATGTACGTTCGAATTGAATATTGAATGTTTTATATTTTAATTTGAAGGAAAACCGACTCAAACAGTCGAATGGGCCTACGAAACATACCCCATTGTGTTTGGAATGGGGGTAAAATGCTAGGGATGACATTCATTGGGTTTGGATTGGAGCTCGCAGGAGACAAGGGGTATTTTTGGATTTTTAAAACTTTATAAATAAAAAAAGAGATTGGTCCACATCAGCTTCCCCCCCACCCCCGACATACTCTTTCCCCGACCAAAACGAACGGCGGAATTCCTCAAAACCTTCCCTCCTCTTTTCCTCTCGATCCACGCACTAATATCGAGCGCCCCAGTAAAGGTTTTTGAAGAGGGTCCTCCAAGCTTCAAATCCATATAACCCTTGCCCTCTATCATGTCGTGTGGAGCGAGATCCAAGCCCAAAAATTTGGGACTTTCGAGCGCCGTCGTGCCCTCCTCCCTGGTTCGAGTTCGTCGCGACTACCATCCCCTGGAGCAGCTTTCGACCCCCTTCGACGCGGCAAAGGCTGATCGACGAATAGCTTCACAGATCGAGCAAAAATTTAAAACCTAGTTTTGAATAGGTTTGAAAAACATACGGCTGTTTTATTTTAAACTATATTATAGCAGTTTAAAGCGCTACGGTTTTTTATTTCATTGTAAAAATCATATCTTTTTCGTTTGTTGACGAAATTCAGTGAAACAAGAGACAATGGACTCGTGTGGACGTCTTCTACATTCTAGAAGAGACCGCATATTTTTCTGATCCTTCTGCTATTTTTGGTGGGGTGGAACCCAATGTGAGATTTCTGAATTATAAACGATATGGAAAACGACGATGTATAAATTATATAGTTGATGTATGAGTTATATAAGCGTTGTACACCACCTGTATGAGCGTTGTATAAGTTGTACGGTCGATGTATAAGTTATATATGCGTTGTAAAAATTATATATGTGTTGAAATAGAAGTGAAATGCTTACATAAATATATAAATATATATATATGCCCCTCGTCCACAAACCATGGACGATATTTATTGGTTGTGATTGGTGTGAAAATTGATTGATAGCGAATGGTTGATTAGAATTGTTTGTGGTTGAAATTGATTGATTGTGGTTGAAAAATACCCGCTTGTGGTTGAGAATTATTTGGTTGAAACCACATAGGACTAGTTTGTGGAACTGAAAAAAATATACATGCCTCCTGCGTGCGAACTAGATGCATGGAATCCCCATTGTCAAAAGCTGCGAGGCTTTAAGGTAGAGCGAGGAGCCGTACTAGGGACGGCCCCGGTTTTAACTACCCTGCCGTTATGCTGCCGAAATTTTGAATAATATTCATGTGTTAGAATTATTTTCATGTGTTGAAATTATATTCGTGCGTTGAATAGAAAACCTTCATGTGTTGAATAGAAATTCATTCGTTGAATAGAAATTCATGTGTTGAATGGTATTCGTGTTTTAAAATTAATAGTTTTATAATAAAAATCATATTTTTATCGTCTATATGAAACATATAAAATAGTCGTGTTTTGAAATAAATTGTTTTGCAATAAAAATCACATTTTTACTATATATATACAAACTATAGAAAACATTCATGTGTTAAATAGAAATTCATTCGTTGAATAGAAATTCGTGTGTTGAATGGTATTCATGTTTTAAAAGGAACTGTTTTATAATAAAAATCATATTTTTATCATCTATATGAAGTATATAAAATAGTCGTGTTTTGAAATAAATCGTTTTACAATAAAAATCACATTTTTACTATAAACATGAATTGTTAAAAATAGTGAAGTGTCGAAATGAATTCGGTTGGATAAAATTATCATTTTTATAAAATATATGAAAAGAAAATAGTTTTGAAATCGAAGAATCGATTATATTTATATTCATACATATAAATATAATTAAAATATATCGAATAACGAAGCTGCAGTTCGTGTTTTGAAACCGTGATTTCAAACGATTAGAGCGGGAGATCCGACCATCGGATTTTCCCGAAATCGAAACCGTTGGGTTCGCTTTGGAAATATCTTTCCAACAACACCAACTTTGTAAAGATCCAACGGTTGGATTATCTGGAATGTTTAATTCAAATCTGAAGAAAAACAGCGCTAGAATCAATTTTATATATATATATATATATATATATATATATAATTAAATTGAATAACGACGCTGCAGTTCGTATTTTGAAATCGAAACTTCAAACGATTGTACCGGGAGATCCGACCGTCGGATTTTCCCAAAACTGGAACCGTTGGATTCATTTTGAGAAGATCTTTCTAATGATATAAAAATTTTGAAGATCCCACGGTTAGATTTTTAGATATGTGTAAATCAAATCTGAAGAAAAACAGCGCCACGACCACGTTATGGCCAGAAGCGTCGTTTGAATAAATTGGCTATTTTAGAATAAATGAAAATAGCGATAAATCGTAATAAAATATTATAAACGATATGGAATGTGAAATTTAGAAATTAACTGTGTTAGCTGCGTCGAAGGTTTCCTGGATTTTGATCTGATGTTGGTTTCGGCCTTCGGGGTTAAAATTTGGTAAATCGTTCTCTTACTGATCTACGGTTAGTGACTGATGAATTGAAATGATGCTTATGTTGTGTTTGTGCAGCACCTGTTTATTATATATGCGAGTTGCTCAGAAAGACCGGGTTTATCCCATTCTGAATAAATGAATCGACGATAAGAAATCGAAGATGAAGACGGTGGTCGAAGACCGGAGATCTTCACCTCGTTTGGATGGTAACTGATGTCCTAATTGGGAGGCATCCCGAAATGTGGATAATGAGTGGTGATCGTCCAGACGTACGTGGAGATCGATGGGTATGCAAGGTATATAGTGCCTTCGGTTTCGTTCAGACCCAGAACGGACTTGCAAATGGACTGTGTGTCTGAAATTGAAATTCATTCTGTGTGATTGATAGCCATCAGTTGCATGGTGTGAATTGCCTGTATGGCATGCTAAGATACAGTGATCAAGGCTTCTGTTGAAAAGCAAAGTCTTGTGGTGATGATCAAAGCGCCGCCTGTGTGGCGTAGCTTTGCGTATAACGTGAATTCGCGAACCTCACACCCCGGTATGAACCAGAAACGGGAGAGGACCTCAGGGAGGGCATGCATTTCTTTCTAGTTAGAGGTTTTGTCGGTGCTTGAACTGGCTGGCATTTATATTATTTTCACCTATGTGGTTGTTGTTGTTGCGAGGCGCCTCGGTTATATCGGTCGATCCGGGACCGATGGAGTCATTCGTTGGCTCACTTACGCCCCAAAGTGCGGGGAAACGCAGTGCTCAGGAATTTTAATCCACATCGGTGGACCGACCCTTTCGCTCCAAGGGCCCACCTGAGTCTGGGTCCTAAGGGGCGGGCTAGAGAATCTCGAATTCGGTAAGGACTATCTTTTGCCTTAGTTCATGACGGAAATCCGATTTCCAAATACGTGATTGTGCAGTTTTGATTGTACACCAATATATGGCGACATAGTGGTATAGGGCATTAATGCCGTCTATGATTGATACTTATGATTTAAAATTGCTTTTGAAACATATAAACACTAGTAGTAATATCAAATGCTTTTGTTATATTCGTATCAAGTATATCTTGGCCATTATAAGGTAAAAACTCTATCCTCCGGTTTGCGTTGCATTGTGTGATAGGAACTGAGTCTTATAATGGCTTCATTTTTATAAAAAGCATTGCGATGTTTTAAAGATTTACTTGTTTAAAGCACTGACAATCCAATGGAGTAAACCCGTTCCGTGAAAGTGGCGTGGTCCTGTGATTAGCCAAATTATATAATGTGTTGAGTGGATTTCTCATACCAGTCCCATGACTGACTTGTAGTTTGTTTCACTTGCAAACTCGGGTGCCCCTTTTTCTACACGGGCAGCCTTGTATTCAGGTTCTAGCAGGCTCTTTCTGGATAGCTGGAGCTGAAGATGGTTTCTATCATTTATCTCTTTTTATGTTGTTCAGCTCCTATTGTACATTATGTTTTGTTATCCGCTGTAGACATTTATGTATAGCTGAACTGTATTTGTACTAAGTATGATCCTGTATACTGTGTAACTCTGATGATTACGTTTATCCACTGTATTATTTGTTCATTATCTAGTGTATTTATTTAATTCTGTTCTACTATTATCTATTTGTATGTTATATTCCAAAGATTACCCTTGCCACCGTCAGTACGGGGTTTGGGGTCGTCACAGCTAAACCTTGTCCCGTTCTAGTATCGAGCCGTTATACCGCCAAAATTTTCTAAAATATGTTAGAACAATAAAAATATCATTTTTATTGTGTAAATGAACCGAATAAATATTTTATCGTTAAAAATATAATTTTAACGTGTATATGAATAAAATAAATATTCATTTACAAATCAGACGATTTGTTTATGTACACCCATTTGATTAATATGGATTGTGACGATAAATTTTACACGTCACCCAACTGCACAAATAAAATCTGTGTTTGATTGGTTGAAACCCCAAACGGGAGTTGGGATGATATTTGACATACACTAATCCCAATTGTTTAGTTGTATGTCAATCGGTTGGTTGATATGCTGTGGTAAGCGTCAAATATTTATATTTAAAGCTTATACAGTGTTGAACACACTCTGGTTGATGGATGATTATTTATCACTGTTGTTGTATACATGTGTTGTATGAAATCCATATAATAACATTATGTGGTAATTGACTGTGTCTGATTCCAGTTCAGAAAGAATGAATATTTTAAAATAACGATTATTTTAAAATAATGAATATTTTAAAATAATATTCAGTAAAAGATCAAAATCTGATTTTGATTTCCGATTTGGGATGGACACGAAAATATTTAAATATATAAAGCCGTGTTGATTAGATTAACGCCACTTGGATGTGAACGATATTTATATCGATTTTATTCATTTCTATAATGAATATCGAAAAGGAAATGATTTCAAAATCTAATGTTTTGAAAATACTATCATATAGATATCGATGATATGGAATATTCCATTTTGATTTGAAATTGACTATGAAGTTGAAATCATTTTGAAAACGAAATTAAAACGATTTATAAAATACGTTTTAAATGGAAATCGATGAAATATATATAATACATATATTATATATATTTAATGGCCTGAATAGAACGCGCCGCACCACTGCAGTTCGCGAATTTCGACCATTGACTTCGAACGGACATTACGGGAGACCTGACCGTTGGATTCTCCTAAAACCAGAACCGTTGGGTTCGTATCAAAAAGAGATTTCTAATGAATATGAGAGAATTGAAATCTAACGGTTGGATTTGGAATTATATCCAAATCAAATTTGGAAAAGGTCGTTGTAAGTGCAGGTCGATGACCGTTTATGGAAATCGACTGTACGTGCCTTGATAAAATTATTAAAAATATCGGTAATTAGTGTAAAATCATAATAAATGATTTGGAAAGAATAGGAATGAAAAATTCAATATTTAAAAAGATAAAAATATATTTTTATCGAAATGAACTAGTTATGAACTATAATTATAATCAAATATTTTTAAATAAATAAATTTGATTTGAAATGGTTTTAAAAATAACCAGAATTTCCAATATATGAGTGGGAATGGATTTAAATCGAATTATCTTCGGAATATTTCGATATTGGATTTCATGATTATACGGATATTGTGGAGGAATTTGGAAGATATATATATCGTTATTCCAATACGATATTGGTTGATTTTAGAATTTGATATTGAATATAAGCCGATATATTTTTTATTCAGAGCCTTGTATTTAATATCAAATTGGTTTTTGGGTTTATCGTGAACAGTGTTTTAAATAACACTTGTTCTTTAACCCGATTGATAATGAAATGTGATTTTGGATTTTTCGTGAATGGTGTCTTAAATAACACTGTTCTTGAACCCTGTGTGAAAAGAATAAACCTTTTAATTAAGATTATTAGTGTTTCCAATTAATTAACATTTAATTGGAATTGAAAATGGAAGGTGAATTAGGTTTATTGTGAACTATGTTTTTAACGACATTCGTTCTTTAACCCGATTTACAATGAAATGTGATTTGGAATTTACAAATCTTTTTATTAAGATTTATTGGGAATTTTCCAAAGTAAAGTTTTCCAATTTAATATATTAAATTGAAACTGAATGGAATTCGATTTGATAATAATTGAAGTGAACTTCTGTGGAGGAAGACTGTTAATACATATGGAATTTAAAAGGCTTTACCGTTGTTCCATTTATATTATTAGTTGGATGCGGAAATTGATATCGATTTTACATTGATCTGTTTTCCGTGAAGATTCCATTTTTATGGAAGAGGATTTGGGTTTATTGTGAACCGTGTTTTAAATGACATTGGTTCTTTAACCCAGATAAAGGCAGGATTACATGTCTGTCATGTTATTTCGAACTGTATGGTTGATCTCTGCTAAATATATATCTGTTTGGCAGCGGAGAATTTATTCTCTTGCTTAACACCCTTCTCTGAGACGTACGAGCTTAGAGGTTATATATCGGCAGAAATCAATAGTACGGTGTAGATTGTCGATGCGGCATGTTTGTGTTTCCAAAGTTAAATAATCGTTAATATTGATTTTTGGGAAGATTAAAACTAATTGGAGTTTTAATTAATCTTTAAATAGATTGAAAAAGGGAATGTGATAATTTAAATTATCAAATTTGGGAAATGATCGAGAATGGAGTATCGCCATTTTTGCTCCTAGCGATAGTTAAATCTTTAATTAGATTTGAACGGGAAATGGTAATTAATTTTACCGATAAGACTGTGGTGTTAGTCATGGAGTATTACCATTTTTGCTTCGTGGGATGAATAGGTTGGGATTGGGAAATTAAACAAATTATTACTTCGGTAAGGTGCGCTAATCGCGACTAGTTTGGAAAACCTTAGTATGGTTTGAAATGATATCCAAAGGAAGATTAATGAATAAATTTAAAAGAATTTATCTTTAATAAAATTAATGGGAACCTTTCCCTAAAGATATGAATATTTGAATAAAAGAATATTCTGGATTGGAATGAGGTGTATGTTGTGTTTGTGTAGTACCTGTTTATTATATACGCGAGTTATTCGGAAAGGCCGGGTTTATACCCATTCTGAATAACTAATTCGACGATAAGTCGATGATGAAGACGGTGGTTGAAGACTGGAGGTCTTCACATCGTTTGGATGATTACCTGATGTCTTGATTGGGTGTACACCCAAGATGAGGTAATAAGTGGTGATCGTCCAGACGTACTTGGAGATCGATGGATGTGCGAGGGTCTCTCTCCTGTATTGGACATATGGGACGAGGAATAAGGTGCATCCGGTTTCATTCAGACCTAGAACGAACTTGTAGATGGATTGTGTGTCTGAAATTGGATTTTATTCTATGTTGATTGATTTCTATTAAATATATATTTGTTTGGCGGCGGAGAATTTATTCACTTGCTTAACGCCCTTCTCCGAGACGTACGAGCTCAGAGGTTATATATCAATAGATATTAGTCGCATGGCATGAATTACCTGTGTGGCATGCTGAGATGTAGTGATCAAGGCTTTTGTTGAAAAGCATAGTCTTGTGGTTGATGATCAAAGCACAGCTTTAATATAGCACCATTTTGTGTGTAGCATTAATTAGCGAGCCTCACACCTCGGTATGAGTCAAAAAAGGGATCTTAACTGCAGGGAGTGCACGACGTTTCTTTCTAGATATGGGTGGTGTCAGCATTTTACAAGCCCTGACATTGTTATATTTTTACCTATGTGGTTGTTGGAATGCGAGGCGCCTCGGTTATATCGGTCTCTACGGAGCCGATGGATAAGTCCGGTAGGACCGGGAAACATGTGTTCACGAATAACCAATCCTCAAACGTAAGGGAGGACCAGAACTGAAGATCCAAGGGTTACCCATAGTGTGTAGTCCTGAGACATTTGCTAGAGTGTATCGAAGAGGTGAGGAGCCATCCCTGGCCTTGACTCATGACGGAAATCCAATTTCCAATACGTGACATTTCGGTTTTGATTGTAGAGCCTAGTATGGCGACATGATATATGGTACCCATGCCGTCTAGGATTGATACATTTATATTTGAAGTTGTTTTGAAACTATACACTTATAATAGTATCAAATGGTTCGTTTTAAATGTACCAAACTTGTTTGGCAATTATAAGGGAAAACCCTATCCTCCGGCTTGCGTTGCATTGTGTGATGGGACCGGGGTCTTATAATAGCTTCATTTTTCCAAAAAGCATTGTGTTGTTTATTCTTTGCACTAGTATTCTTAGGAGGAAACTCGTTCCGTGTTATCCGGCGTAGTCCCTTGATTTACTATCTTTTAAAGTAAAGTTTTAAATAACTATTTTAGTTGTCACACCAATCATATGATTGACCTGGAGTTTATTTTTTTAACCTAAACTTTGGTGCTCCTATTTTCCATACGGGTAGAGAGTAGTTTTGGTTTTGCAGATTTATATTCACGGGATCCTGGTTTACAGCTGGAACGATATTCAGAAAGATCTGTATCCGTTTATCTCTTTCAGTTGTGTTTTGTATTATTTTCTGCTACATTGTAATTTGTAAATCTCTGATATTTATCAAATGCATATTATTTGTTCATACTCTGTATATTCTTGTACTCGGATGTAAATTGTTGTAATAAGCAATGAAATGTTCTTCTGTTTATGTTCTGATTTGTCGTGTTCTCAACTCAATCTGGGCTTTCCTTTACAGGGAAGTTCGGGTCGTGTCACTAGCATTATTTATATACAATGCAACATAGTGGTAATAAAATGCAACATACTGGTAACAAATTTATATGCAAGGAAATTCCATGTTAAAATAATATACTAAGCTAACATTATTCTTACAATGTAGGTTATTGATAGGTTTACTTCAAATTGCAAATACATACAAACAAAACTACATATTCAGTGCAATCATGACGATAAACAAAACTTTTACTTAAAATTGTAAATATCGGAAACAAATTAATTTTGCATGTTTATTTGCAGCATGCCATACAAACAGGTGCTGCAAATGTTGTTCAAGCATTGGTTAACCCAATGGTCCAAAATATTGTCACAGACGAATATGCAGAAACCATATTCTTTCCTTTGCATTACATCAACCATTGGACTTTACTAACTTTGGACTATGTTAATATGCAATGAAACCACTATGATTCATTGAGTCCCAGAAGATCAACCTCTATATCAAATAAACACTATAAGGAAGCTCTGGCGATGGTAAGATTATTATTATTATATATAAGTATATATTTGGATGTATAATGGAAAAAAGCTATGTATTTTTTTTTTGATACATAGGAAAAAGATTGAAATAATCATTTGTCAAAAATTGGCTAAAAATAACATTATAAACAAAAATATTGGAACAAAGCAGATGAAACAGCCACCATGCCACAACAAGATTTTGACTCGTAAGTAAGCATTAGCATTTTTTTTAAATAAATACTAAATGCTCAAACCATTATATGTTTGTACCGCTACTGCCTTTTACCATAATACAACGAAATCACCTTCATATTGTCCTTCGCATGTGCAACTTCAACTGTTCATATAAATGCTAAAATGTAATATCATTTTTGTTTTATTCTTAAGATAGAAACCTTATTATTATTTGAATATCCATACAGTACCTTGCATTTTTCGTATCTTTGAACCACTACCGCCTTTTACCATGTTAGAATGAAATCTTTATAAGGTCAATTTCAATTGTAAATATAAATGCTAAACTGTAATAGCAATTTTGTTTTATTCTTAAGGTAGTAACCTTAGTATTATTATAATAGGAAAAAACCAACATACATTTTTCCTCCTACTACTTATCATCGAAACAGTAATCTTATGTTGAATGCTTTCTGCCATGAACACAGTACATGGTTTTTGCCAAATAATCCGTTGACAAAAAGCTAAATGATCATAGCATTGCTTTCTTATACCAATCCTTATTTATTTATTTATTAATTTGCAGTTCCGATTGTGCATTATTTGTGATGAAATTCATCGAAAAATTGGACAGAGACAAAAATCTACCAGAGGAATATAAAAAGGAAGATATCAATCTTCTCCGTGTTGACAGAGTGTTCAACATACTGAATGACCCACCAAGAAGTTGGGATATTATGAGTTAATTTGCAAACTCGTCCCCAGAAGAAATTGAAAACTCTGTGAAGAAGAAAGAATTGAACAAAGGAAATACTGAATTATTGATGTGGCGCCTGTTTTAATTCAATTTGAATTTGCTATATAGTCATTTAGTTGCTAATTGTAATTGAATTTTAGTAAGTTGAATTAATGTTAAAGTAGTGTCTGAACCTGGATTAGAAAATTTTGGTACGGACAGAATTGTACGTGTACAAATTTCATACCTACATGTTGTTAATTGCTCTCTTTTAATTTCATACATAATAGTTGAAGCTGAATTGATTGTGACTTGCTATTTTAATAAAAATTTAGGTTGTAGCATGTTGTTCGGATTGGGTTATGTCTGATGTTTTTGTGCAATAAGAATTTTGGGTGAATTGTTGGTTTAAGGCAATCGTATAGTGGTTGTTTAAGATCTTTGTGATGGTTTGGTGGTTACTGTTATGTGTATTGGTTGAGTTATGCGTATGTCTTTTAGATTGTGATGGTTGGGAGAATTGTTATGTGTATGGGGTTAGGTTATGTCTGATGTTATGTGATGAAATATATAAATTAAAACTCTATAAACAAATAACATTATTATAAAGAATTGTTTAGGCATACCAATCTAAAACAAAAATTAATTATTTAATCAAAATAACCATAAATGAGTCTACTGTATCCTAAATTAAAAACGCTATAAAAAATAACATTTTTATAACTAATTGTTTATGCATATCAATCTAAAATAAACATAAATTATTTAAACAAAATAACCATAAATGAATCTATAACCAAAATATTTCATTCAACCGACCTAACCTAGAAACACAAACGACATTCAGAATCCAAGTTCAATTGGGACGTACGGATATAATAGAAAATAATATTCAAAACCTAATCAGATACCTATGCAAATAAATATACACCAAACAATATGAACGATTGTAAAGGACATCCAATTTCAAAACTAAGCGAGTACATACGAGATTCAAAGGATAGCAAGACTCAACCCTAAGCGAGCACATTTGAAAACCAATTTATACCGAGAACATATTGGTTAACCGAACAATATAAATGATTGTAAAGGACGACTAGATTCAAACCTAAGCAAGTACATACAAAAATCAAAGGATGGTCGGACACAACCCTAAGCAGAAACCTCTGAAAACCAATTTATACCAAAAACATATTTGTTATTCAAACAATATAAACGATTGTAAAGGACTTCCGGATTTAAGCCTAAGCACGTACTGATGAGACTCAAAGGACGGTCGGTCTAAAGCTTGGTCATGTACTTTTGAAAACCAAACTATATCGAAAAAAAATTGGTTAACCGAAAAATTTAAATGACTATAAAGGACATTTGGACTTAAACCTAAGCGGGTATTTATGAGACTCAAAGGACGGTCGAACTCAAGCTTGGTTGGGTACCTTTGATAACCAATCTATACCGAAAATGTATTGGTTGATCGAACAATCTAAATGATTTTAAACTATAACCAGATTCAAACCTAAGCAAGTAAAAGACATTCAGACACAAGGCCTAATTGGGTACCAATGACACATAAACGACATCCAGACGCAAGACCTAATCGGGTAGTTCAACAATGATTCTACACCCAGTAGAGATTATTTAACCAAGCGGGTATCAATGAAACGTAAAACACATCCTGACACAAGGCCTAGCCAGGTACCTATGACACGTAAAACACTTCCGAAAGCAAGGTCTAATCAGGTACTCCAGTAACAATTCTGCACCCATTATGGATCTTTTAACTGAGTAGGTACAAATGAAACGTAAAACACATCTGGACATAAGGTCTAATCGGGTACCTATGACATGTAAAAGACTTCTGAACACAAGGCCTAATTGGGTACTCCAGCAATGATTCTGCACACAGTAGGGATCGTTTAACCGAGCGGGTACCAATGACACGTAAAACACATCTAGACAAAAGGCTTAATCAGATAGCTATGACGTGTAAAAGACTTCCGAACGTAAGTCCAAATCTGTTACTCCAGCAATGATTCTGAACCCAGTATGGATTGTTTAACAGAGCGGGTACCAATGACACGTAAATGACATTTGGATGCAAGGCCTAATTGGGTATCTATGACATGTAAAAGGCTTCTAGGCGCAAGGCCTAATCGGGTGCTCCAGCAACGATTCTGCACCTAGTAGGAATCGTTTAACCGAGCAGGTAACTATGACACGTAAAACACATCTGGACATAAGGCCTAATCGGATATCTATTACATGTAAAAGATATCTAGATGCAAGGCCTAATCGTGTTATTCGGCAACAATTCTGCACCCTAGTATGGATTGTTTAACCGAGCGGATACCAATGACATGTAAAATACATCCGAACCCAAGGCCTAATTGGGTACTTATGACACGTAAAAGACTTCTAGATGCAAGGCCTAATCGGGTACTCCAGCAATGATTCTGCACCCAATATGGATTGTTTAACCGAGCGGGACATTCGGATGCAAGGGCTAATTGGGTACCTATGACACGCAAAAGATTTCTAGACGCAAGGCCTAATCGGGTACTCCAGTAACGATTCTGCACCTGGTAGGGATCGTTTAACCGAGCAGGTACCTATGACACGTAAAACACATCCAGACACAAGGCCTAATTGGGTCACTATTACACGTAAAAGACATCTAGACGCAAGGCCTAATCGGGTTGTTCGACAATGATTCTACACCCAGTATGAATTGTTTAACCGAGCGGGTACCAATGAAACGTAAAAAACATTTGGATGAAAGGCCTAATCGGGTACCTATGACATGCAAAAGACTTCTGGACGCAAGGCCTAATCGAGTACTCTAGCAACGATTCTTCCCAGTAGGGATCGTTTAACCGAGCAGGTACCAATGACACGTAAAACACATCCAAATATAAGGCTTAATCGGGTACCTAATACACGTAAAAGACATATGCACGAAAGGCCTAATCGGGTTGTTCAGCAATTATTCTGCACTAAGTATGGATGGTTTAACCGAGCGGGCATCAATGACACGTAGAAAACTATTGGATGCAAGGCCTACTAGTACCTATGACACGTAAAAAAAATCCAGACGCAAGGCCTTATCAGCTAATCTAGCAACTATTCTGCGCCAATTACAGATCGTTTAGGCCTGATCGGGTACCAATGAAGCATAAAACACATTCGAACATAAGGCCTAATCAGGTACCTATGACATGTAAAAGACTTCCGAACGCAAGGCCTAATTGGGTACTTTAGTAACGATTTTGCACCCGATATGGATCGTTTAACTGAGCAGGTACCAATGATACATAAAGCACATCTGGACACAAGGCCTAATCAAGTACCAATGATACATAAAAGACTTCCGAACATAAGGCCTGATTGGGTACTCCAACAACGATTCTGTACCCAGTAGGGATCGTTTAACCGAGCGGGTACCAATGACACGTAAAACACATCCAGACACAGGGCTTAATATGGCACCTATGACACGTTAAAGACTTCCGAATGTAAGGCCCAATTAGATACTCTAGCAATGATTCTGCACCCAATATGGATTGTTTGACCGAGCGGGTACCAATGACATGTAAAAAACATTTGGATGCAAGGCTTAATCGGGTACCTATGACACGTAAAAGACTTCTAGACGTAAGGCCTAATCGTGTACTCCAGCAATGATTCTTCACCCAGTAGGGATCGTTTAACACGTAAAACACATCTGGACATAAGGCCTAATCAGATGCCTATTACACGCAAAAGACATCTGGATGTAAGGCCCAATCGTGTGGTTCGGCAACGATTCTGCACCCAGTATGGATTGTTTAACCGAGCGGATACCAATGACATGTAAAATACATCCGGACACAATGCCTAACTGGGTACTTATGACACGTAAAAAACTTCCAAACGAAAGGCCTAATCGAGTACTCCAACAATGGTTCTGCACCAAGTATTGATTGTTTAACAGAGCGGGTACCGATGGCACGTAAAAGACATTCGAATACAAGGGCTTATCGGGTACCTATGACACATAAAGGACTTCTAGACACAAGGCCTAATCGGGTACTCCAGCAACGATTCTGCACCTAGTAGGGATCGTTTAACCGAGCAGGTAACTATGACACGTAAAACATATCCGGACACATGGCTTAATCGGGTACCTATTACATGTAAAAGACATCTGGACGCAAGGCCTAATCGGGTTGTTCGACAATGATTCTGCACCCAGTATGGATTGTTTAACCGAGCAGGTACTAATGATACATAAAAAACATTTGGATGCAAGGCCTAACCAGGTACCCATGATACGTAAAAAGATTTCTGGATGCAAGGCCTAATCCGGTACTCAAACAATGATTCTGCACCTAGTAAGGAATGTTTAACTGAGCGGGTACCAATGACACGTAAAACACATCCGGACACAAGGCTTAATTGGGTACCTATGACACGTTAAAGACTTCCGAACGTATGGCCCAATCGGGTACTCTAGCAATGATTATGCACCTAGTGTTGATTGTTTAACCGATTGGGTACCAATGACACGTAAAAGAAATTTGGATGCAAGGCCTAATTGGGTACCTATGATACATAAAAAACTTCTAGACGCAAGGCCTAATTGGGTACTCTAGCAATGATTCTGCACCCAGTAGGGATCGTTTAACCGAGCAGGTATTTATGACATGTAAAACACATCTGGACACAAGCCCTAATCAGGTACCTATTACATGTAAAAGACATTTGGATGCAAGGCCTAATCGTGTTGTTCGACAAAGATTCTGCCCCAGCATGGATTATTTAACCCTGCGGATACCAATGTCACGTAAAATACATCTAGACACAAGGCCTAATCGAGTACTTATGACACGTAAAAGACTTCTAAACACAAGACATAATCGGGTAGTTCAGCAACGATTCTGCACCCAGTATGGATTATTTAATCGAGCAGGTACCAATGACACGTAAAAGACATTCAGATGGATGGCCTAATCGGTACCTATGACCTATAAAAGACTTCTAAATGCAAGGCCTAATCGGGTACTCTAGTAACAATTCTACACCTAGTAGGGATCGTTTAACCAAGCAGGTAGTTATGACACATAAAACATATTCGAACACACGGCCTAATCTGGTACCTATTACATGTAAAAGACATCTGGACGCAAGGCCTAATCGGGTTGTTCGGCAATGATTCTGCACCCAGTACGGATTGTTTTACCGAGCGGATACGAATGACATGTAAAATACATTATGAGACAAGGCTTAATCGGGTACTTATGACACGTAAAAGACTTCCAAACGCAAGGCCTAATCGGGTACTCCAGCAATGATTCTGCACCCAGTACAGATTGTTTAACTGAGTAGGTAGCAATGACACATAAAAGACAATCGATGCAAGGCTTAACCGGGTATTTATGACACGTAAAAGACTTCTAGATGCAAGGCCTAATCGAGTACACCAGCAATGATACTGCACCTAGTAGGGATCGTTTAACCGAGCAGGTATCTATGACATGTAAAGTACATCCGGACACAAGGCTAATCGGGTAACTATTACATGTAAAAGACATCTAGATGCAAGGCCTAATCGGTTTGTTCGACAATGATTCTGCACCTAACATGGATTGTTTAACCGAGAGGGTACTAATGACACGTAAAAAATATTCATATACAAGGCCTAATCGGGTACCTATGATACGTAAAAGACTTCTGGACGCAACACCTAATTCAGGAACTCTAGCAATATTGCACCAGTAGGGATCGTTTAACCGAGCAGGTACCAATGACACACAAAACACATCCGGACCTAAGGCCTAATCGTGTGCTTATTACACGTAAAAGACATCCATACGCAAGGCCTAGTCAGGTTGTTCAACAACGATTTTGCACCCAGTATGGATGGTTTATCCTAGCAGGTACCAATGACACATTAAAAACATTCGGATGCAAGGCCTAATCATGTACCTATGCCATGTAAAAAAAATCCGGACGTAAGGCCTAATTGGGTAAGCTAGCAACGATTCAGCATTCAGTACGGATCGTTTAACCAAGCGAGTACTAATGACATGTAAAACACACCCAGACACAAAACCTAATAGAGTACCTATGACATGTAAAAGACTTTCAAACGCAAGACCTAATTGGGTACTCTAGCAATGATTCTGCACCTAGTAAGGATCATTTAACCGAGCGTGTACCAATGACATGGAAAACTTATCCGGACACAAGGCCTAATCGGGTACCTATGACACATAAAAGATACTCGGACGCAAGGCCTCATCGGGTTGTTTAGCAACGATTATGCACCCCGTACGAATTTTTGAACCGAGCGAGTAGCAATGACACGTAAAAAACATCTAAACACATGGTCTAATTGGGTATCTATGACACATAAAAGAATTTTGGACTCAAGGCATAATCGGGTACTCAGACAACGATTATGCACCCAGTAGGGAATGTTTAACCGAGCGGGTACCTATGACATGTAAAAGACATTCAGACGCAAGCTCTAATTGGGTACCTATGACATGTAAAAGAAATTCAGACACAAAGCCTAATCGGGTACCTATGACACGTAAAAGATAAAATACAAGACAACAATGATAATTGATCTGTATTCAAGATATATTTTTTAGTCAACTATAAAATATAAAATATATACAAATGACAAATGTAATTAAGTATTTATGCATGTATACATAACAATATATTTTCACAACAAAGTGTTCTCTTATAAAAGATTGATCAATAAATTTTATAATGTATGAAATTGAATGCATTAGATTCAAATTCCTTAGTATAATTGATTTAAAAAATAACTATACTCCAAAAATTAATTATTAGAAA